>CM028132.1:300057500-302457500 GCA_016271365.2 Neoceratodus forsteri
AGAGTCTATTACTCTTAGAACATTCATTAAAGTGTTGGATTGCCCCTTACAAATTATTTTGGGAGGTGTATCCCCAGGTCCTCCTCCCATGCCCTCTGTATATGCAGGGTGGGGTCACCCCCCTCCCAGCAATATGCCATAGTACACAGACAGTGGTCCTGAATTTGGTTGGGGTCTAAACATTTCTTCAATGTATGGGTCTTGTCCCATATTCCCAGGAGAGCATTGTAGCAGATCCTGTAATCTATGTCTAATCTGCAAGTATATGAATAGGCCACTTTTGAGAATATCCCATCTGGCCTGGATCTCTGTGAATGTAAGAAGTCTGTTCCCTTTCATATAGTCGTAATATCTGTTTTAGGCCTGCCTTCTGCCATCTTAACAGACCTCCATAAAGGAAAACATAGTGTGGTGTTGTTTTTAGGGAGGCCCATATGGATGTATATAAGGAGGTTCCACCAGTACTCGGGTGAGTTCATGTACAGCTCTCCAGGCCCTCATTAGGGTTCTGGTGAATGGGGTAGGATATGCATTCTTGGTGGTAGTAGGTTTAGTTGTTACCATCAGGATGTCTCTGCAGAGACCCCCCCCACATCCCTTCCCTCAATAACCATCCATACTGGAGTGGCTGGGTCAATACCCATTGGCAGAAATGCCAGCTGGGATACCCAGTAGTAGAATTTTAAATTGGGCAGTCCTATTCCCCCTTTGTTCATAGGTAGTTGAAGGGTCCTTCTACTAATTCTCGCATTCTTCCTGCACCAAATAAATTTGTGCAAGATACTGTCAGTTCTGTAAAGAACTTGTCAGGGCTGTGGCACGGGATTGACTGGGAAAGATATAGACATTGGGGGAGGATGGTCATTTTAATGGTGGCTGCTCTCCCCAAAAAGTGAGAGATAAATCCATCTATCACTCACATTCAGACCCTATTTTAGCTAATAAGGCTTCAAAGTTCAGGGTATTGAGCTTGCCCACATCAGCAGAGATGTGAACGTCCAGATATTTTATTTTTGATACTACCTGCACTCCCAACTCTTTGGCCCCCAGGGCTTGTCAGTTCCCCCTTACTGGTAATAACTCAGTTTTGGACCAGTTAATTTTTTATCCAGACAGGGAGGCATATCCATTAAGGAGCAAGGGGATACACAGAAGACTCTCACCTAGGTTCTGTAAATATAACAGTAAATTGTCAGCAAAGAGAGCCATCTTATGTTCTCCCCTCACACCGTACCCCACTACTCCTGGGTGTTTATGGATTGCAGCTGCTAATGGTTCCAGAGCAATGACATATAAGAGAGGGGATAAAGGGCACCCCTGTCTGGTATCTCTTTGTGGCATGAAAGGTGGGGACAGGGCACCATTTGTGAGAACCTGAGATGTCAGATTGGAGTACAGGGTTCTTGCCATAGACAGCAATGTAGGACCCACTCCAAATGTCTCAAGTGCTTTAAACATGTAGTTCCATTCAACATGGTCAAATGCCTTTTCGGCATGTAGGGCTAGAACCGCTGCACCATGAAACCTCTTAGTTTCTGCCCAATGATAGATGATGTTTAAGGTTTTCTTTATGTTATGTTTGCCCTGTCTACCCTGAACAAATCCTCTTTGGTCAGGGTGGATAATGTTTAGCAACACTGGTTCCAATCTCAACGCTATGGTTCTAGCCAGAATTTTATAGTCGGAGGTAAGCAGAGCTATAGGGTGATAATTTATTTATTATTTATTTATTGAAATGTTTCACCAGGAGTGGCACACTGAGCAACAAGATGCTCGTCTCACAGTGCGACTTGGGGGGTGGGGGGTACAGAGGAGAAGGAGTGTACATGACACATAGCAGTTGAGTTGTACATTGGAGTCATGAAATAAGAGTGTCATTGCATGCTTTGTTACATGAATAAGAGTGGCATTACATACTTTGTTTACATGAATAAGAGAGACATTACATACTTTGTTTACATGAATGAGAGTGACATTACATATTTTGTTTATATAGCTGCATACATATATACATACATGCGTGCCTACATTTCTAGCATTAAATTGAATTATTGTTACACAGTGTTGACAGTTTAGAATTAGAAGCCAAGAAGCTTTAGGACAGGCAGCGGGGACTAGGTCTGGATAGGTTAGATGATACACAGATGACTATACTGACTAAGGGAAGACGTTTGACAGGGAGATATGCAGAAGTGCGGAATGGGGCAAATGCGTGGGTTGGTAAAACAAATATAAACCAGCCTTTGTGGTAGAATGCCAAGCCACTGGTCAGGCCGCATAAGGAAAAGTGGGAAACAATAAGGGGGGGGGTAGAAGCAGGAAGGGGGGAGGGGGAGGAGGTCAGCGGCATGTACAGTTTGTCGCGTAGAAGTTAGTGAGGGCAGAGGATAGAGAATGCTTGAAGGAGGAATGGTGAATTTGGGCCGGCAGTTCGTTCCAGTGCTTAGGGAGATGGTAGAAGAAGGTTGATTGGCCTGCAGAGGTCCATCGGTGAGGGATTACCAATAGCTGGGAGTCAGTAGACCTGCAAGCATGAGAAGGAGTTGGTGGAGAGGATAGGGAGGTGATGAGGTAGGGTGGAAGGGAACCGAGCCAGAAGTTAGAAGCAAATTTAGCACTGTGAAGCAGTCGCCAGTTACTCAGGAATGGTAGGGCCAGCGAATGGAAAAGCTCACAGTAGTGGGTACGGGGGGGGGCATCGAGGGCGAAATGGCAGAAAGCATTGAAGAGGGGGTCCAGTCTGGTTAGGGTGGACTTGGGGGTGGAGCTGTAGACTATATCACAGTAGTCGAAGGAAGGTAGTATCATTTTCAGAACAATTTCGCATCTCACAGGTAATGGGAGACGGCTGCGATTTCTATACAGAGCACCAAGCTTAGGGTGTAGTTTTTTCAGGTTAGCATTCATGTGGGTGGAGAAGGAAAGGTGACATCAAGCCAGACCCCTAGGTGCCTAAAGGAGGACATGTCTTCTAGGTCTGTACCATCAAGGGTATGGAAAATCAGTGGTGAGGTAAGTCTGGATAGTCTCTGTCTTGTGCTGAAAGTCAAGGAGACTGTCTTCTTGGCATTGAGGGAGAGTTGGTGGGAGTTAAACCAGTGCTGTACCTTGTTGAAATCAGTCTGGAGACTGGAGGTGACTTCCTCTTGGGTCCGGCTGGAGGTAAAGAGGACTGTGCCATCTGCATACGTATGTATTGAGGTACTAGAGCAAGTGTTTGGCAGATCATTTAGTAGGATGGAAAAGAGAATAGGGCCGAGCCCTGAGCCCTGGGAAACACCAGTGGTAATAGGGAGTGGGGGTGAGGTGGAGTCAGCTAGTTTTACAGACTGGGTTCTGTCTTGCAGGTAGGCTCTGAACCAGTTAGTGGCTGTCTCAGATAACCCAGCACCAGATAGGCAAGATAATAACAAGGTGTGGGATACTATGTTGAAAGCTTTGGCTAAGTTGATGAAGATTGCTGATGTAATTAGACCTTTGTCCATCCCTGGGAGGATGGAATCGGTGAGTCTTAGTAGGGAGGTGGTGGTGGAGTGATTTTTCCTAAATCCGGACTGGAAAGCTGTGAAGAAGTTGGATTCAGAGAGAAAGTGGGACAGTTGTGAGAGCACAAGGTGTTCCTGGAGTTTAGCGAGGGCGGAGAGGAGGGAGATGGAGCAGTAGTTTGCAGCGGTAGTGGGGTCTCCTCCTTTTGGTAGTGGTAGGATTGTGGCATGCTTCCACTCCTTGGGAATTGATTCAGTGGTGAATGAGAGATTTAGCAGGGTGGCGAGGGGAGCAGCTATGGCAGGGGCAGATAAGAAGAGGAGTTTGGTGTCTAGACCATCAGGCAATTTTCCCTTAGTGGGGTTCAGGGTGAGAAGGGCATCTAAGGTTTCCATGGTTGAGATGTGCCAGAAGGAGATGGAGTTCAGGCCAGGCAGTGTAGGGGTTTCTGCCCAGTGACTGGGTGGAGTTTCTCCTGGAAGGGAGGCCAGGAGGGTCGTTGCACTTGTGGTGAAGTCGAAGTTGAACTCAGAGGCAACCGACAGGGGGTCAGAGAGGAAAATCCCTTGTGAGAGTAGGAAGGGGGGATTTGTTGTTGGGGTTAAAAAGGGAGTTGATGACTTTCCAAAATTTATGTGGCCTACCAAGACTGGCATTTAGAGTGCTGTTAAAATATTCGACCTTAGTTAATCGGGTGGCCTTAGTGCACTTGTTTCGGAGCATGCGGTAGGCGATGTCACCTGGGAGGAGCGTAGTTTTGTAATTTCGCCACGCCTTACCATGGGCTTTTTGGCATGCTATTAGCTTAGGGGAAATCCAGGGAAGGTGAGTCCCTCGGACCCTAATACGGCGCAGTGGGGCATGTTTATCCCAGGTGCTAAGGAAGGTGTTCCGGAAGTGTGTAAGGGCAACATCCATGCTAGTACTTCTAAGGTTGAGGTCCCAATTAGAGTGAGCTAGTTCTTCCAGGAGGGGGGAGAGGTTTAGAGTTTTATAAGACCGTTGGAATAGAAATTTGAGAAGAGATTTATTCCGATGGATTTTGCGGACTAGGTAGGTGATATGATGGTCGCTTATGGAGTCTGGAAGTAGTCCGGAGCTAACGACCCGGTGGGGATGAGAGGTGAGAGCCCAGTCAAGTGAGGAGTGATTGCCAGTCTTTGGGCTTGAGCGTGTTGGTTCTGAGATGGTTTGGGTAAGATTGAAAGCAGTTATCTCGGAGCGAGCTTTGTTAAAACTGGGGGATGGCCAGTTGTGATTAAAGTCTCCCATAATATAAAGTTCACCCTGCTGGGCTAGGGACGCTAGGTAGCTTAGGAGGCCAGTGACTGTTGCGGTCGGGGTGCCAGAGCAGCAATAAATACCAGCCACAAAGATAGGGAGTGAGAAAGGATGGGACAGTTTGAGCAGTTTGTAGGCTTTGGGCTTTGATTTAGCGAGAGTGACAGAAAACTGTAAGTCTGAGTTGGTGTAGATAGCCACTCCTCCGCCTCGGGTGGGTAGGTCTTGCTGAGTGATATTAAAACCTGGAATGACGACGGCTGGGTCCTGAAACTTTGGGTTTAGCCAGGTCTCGGATATGATGATAATGTCGGGGGCATGGTGTGTGGCTAGTACCTGGAGCAGATCGAGCTTGGGGGCTAGGCTTCGAATGTTTAGGTGGAGTAAACGAAGATGAGCACAGTGCAGAGTCCTTCCTGACTTAGGCAGAACCATGATGGTGGCAGCCGTCATGGATGGTGGGAGTTCACCTGCCATAACACTCTCCTTATAAATGTCAAAGAGGGGGTCTATGAGCTCAGACTGAAAGGTTTTGTAACAGTCTATTGGTAGCCCATCTGGGCCTGGTGCTTTGCCTCCTTTCAGTTTTTTAATTGCATCTTGTACCTCATTAATCCGTAAGGGGTTCTCCAGCTCCCCCTCAACCTCCATCTCTGTGGGAATTACTGATGCCTTCTGAAAGAAGGCCTGCATTTGTTGTGGGGAAGGTGTTACTTCAGAAGTATAGAGGTTCTTATAAAATTCTATGAAGGCAAGGCCTATAGCCTGGTGGTCATGTATACGTTTGATGGTATTCTCTCCCTCCCTCCCGCATTTCAGCTGCCACACTAGCAGTTTACCACTCCTATCTCCAACAAAGTATGGACCAATCCTCCCTAAGAGGAGACGTGTTCAAGTAAAGAGGTGGCTGTTGAATTATACCTCCATTTAGCTTGCTGCATCCTTTGGTACAGTCTTGGGTGTGGGTTTTCCATGTGTGCCTTTTCTAACTCCAGTACTTTCCCCTCAAGCTCTTTTAGGTCTCTCTCTTCTGTGTACTTCTTGAAGGCTGCATATGAGATAGTCTGCTCCCTGATGTATGCCTTCATCACTTCCCATCTCGCCTTGTGGGATGTCTCCCCTGCCTCTTTGTTATCCCAGAACTCCCTCATAGAGGCGCGGATAGTCTCTAGGTATCTTCTGTTTTTAAGGAGGACTGGATCAAGCCTCCAAGGCCTCTGGGCATTCTCTGTTGCCTCCCAGTTAAACCTAGAAGTTAAGGGAGTGTGATCAGACACCAGTATTGCCCCATAACGTTCCTGCTCCATTTGTAGGACAATGCCTGAGGAGACCATTAGATGGTCAAGCCTAGCACAGAAGTGATGGACATGGGAGAGAAAACTATATTCCCTGCCCATCGGGTTCTGGTGTCTAGATATATCAACCAGAGAGCATGTTCTCACAATCTCCTGAAGAGCTCGGGCATTTCTGGTAAGGGACCCAGTGGCAGTACTGGACCTGTCCACAACAGTATCCTCACTACAACTGAAATCTCCGCCGCCATATCTAAGGGCCCCTGAAGGGGGCCATGTCCAGTTACGCTTATGGTAAACTTTAGGGTCCTTGATGTTAGGCCCATATATGGAGCCTATGGCTAATAGGTTCCCGTTTCTCATTTGTTTAATTGTTTAATTAGTATCTCGGAAAGACCTTTGAGTATGAGCTCTTTTACAAAGGTTCCACGTCAGGGTGGACAATAAGACAATATACATATTTAGTGGTTACAGAGGCCTGATCATTAGGCATTAAAGAGCAATTACATGGCAATTAGACAAATAGGAGAAAAAAACTGAGCAGTTGTAATTAAATACTAAACTATTTCTAATCAGTTGCCCTAGGTAGCACACCCCTGGAGACCTCCAAATCCATTGATAGACTATGGCAGAGTAACAGCATAGGGTTTAATGCTATCCCAGATGGCGAGAGGCTGGGTGACAGTGAAACAAGGGGGATTGGGTTTGAAACCAACTGCAGAGAGTGAGAGGTGGGGGATAGTGAAGCAGGGGTGGGGGCTGTGATGAGGGGAGCAGCTCAGAGAGCTTTGTCAAGTATGGTGTGTGTGTGTGGGGGGGGGTGGTTTGGGAGGGGCAGTACCAAGTGCATTTGAACCTGTGCTAGGGCATATCTCCCCACAGGATCCAAATAGGAGGTGAGTATAGTACCCAGAAACCCTCTGGGAAGCCAGGCATCTACTCCCCTTGCCTCTTGGGGAGTGAGTGGCAGATACCTATGTGCCCCCCCACGACAGTCGCAACTTCTCTGCCACCCCAGCTGACATATGCATCTCTTGCAGCAGGGCTGTTTGAGTTTTCAACTTCCTTAACCTGTTCAGCACTCGCTTTCTTTTCACCACATTTTTTAGACCATTCACATTCTATGGAGTTACATTTATTCCCTCATCCATGGGTATGCAAATTCCCAAAGAGCCATTTCAGCATTCCTCAGTCCTACCTTGTCCCCTTCCTCTTCCATAAAAATCAGTCTGAATTGTGAACTCTTGTGTATCAATTGTTGAACAAAAACCTTTTTTAACATGAACCACTGTAAAAGTATGTCCCATATTTCCCCCTTTTTTCCTGCTTCCCCTCCCTATTGCCACCTCCCTCCCAATCACCTCCCCCCTTTGCGATACTCAGCACAATGATAACACTAAAAAAAAACAAGTAACATATTTCGATTTGAACCCCCCCATTCCCCACTGTTAACGATGGCATCGTAGGATGCACGCCAGGCTTAAATGCTTCTTACTTTGACTTAACTTGCTAGGCATTTGTAAGTGGTCAGTAAAGCAGCTGAAAGGTGGGAGTGAAGGCTCATAACTCCCTCTATTTCCCAGTTTAATTCCCGTGTCTCCCTCAGATTCTCCTCTCTCCAGGCCCCCCCCCAGCCACCTGGCACGGACCTCTAAGAAGTCCTGGTTTAACCCCGTGCCCCCGCCAGTCAGGCCAAGCCCACAGCAAGTACAAAATTATTACATGTTCTGTTTCACCGTGGGTAGTTCAGTGAAATTATCCAGTGTAGTGCACATCTAGCACTATGGTTGTTCTGGCAACAGTTTTCCCAGGCGAATGCAAGAGCCCCTCCATTGTCTCACCCTCACCCTTCCCCGCTGGTACCTGCATCCCTAGACACTGTCAGGAGTGGACAGTAGAAAAGGGGGGATAGCCTGTTGTCAGCGCAATGAAGAGGAACATTGCAACCCATATCATGACAGTTTAACGCATGCAGCTCGTGTTCCTTCAGCCTGTTGCACAGAGCGTTTGACTCTCATCATGCAGCCAGCCTAGACAACACATTCAGGGTTATTTTCCCCATGAGGTACCCCAATTCTATCTCATTAATGTCCCCAAATGGTAATCCATGGTGTGGAGTAATGGGCATTTCCTCTCTCAGTGTGTTGCCCAGAAAGAAAAGATGCATTGGTTGCGAGCTACTCTGTGCACTGTGTTGAGCTAGAGGTTGGTCATGTAGCCAAGATGGCATGACCGTCTTGCAGGACGGCGTGATTCCTCTCCCGCCCTCTCCCACAAGTGAACATGTTCACATTGGGGTCCATTACATTTACAGCTGTGATGTCATGCAGCTCTCAATTCCCTTTAAAAGACTGTTGTGTACCCCAATAAACATTTAACCAGAAGTATCCACTGAGATCTGGAAAATAAGATGTACTGTGCCATACTGCCCACAGAGGGAGAAGAAAGTCAGATGGCCTTGTAGAGCTGAGCATCTGGGGGGACCCATCTTCTGAGGGCGAAATTGACAAAGTTAGTGAGTTCCTTCTGACAGCTGTCATGGAGTGTTGCTTCGGTCTTTACTCAGGTTGCTTGCTTCTGCCGCTGCCTCTTCAGATCTAATATATTTCTCTGCTTCCATTGTCCAGTCAAAGAAACGTGGTGGCTTTCTGGGCCTAGTGATATGTGGCCGGGTGGGATAGAGATGGGCAAACTCCCACCCCGCCTGATGTAGAGTTGACTTAACATCATTGAACTTCTGTCGGCAGGTCTGGAGCTTGCGACTGTAGTCTTGGACCACAAATACCTTCCCTCTTTCCTTCAACTTGATGGGCCCCTGTGTTTTAGCTGCTCTCGAGATGTGTTCTTTGCCTGGGTATCTCAAATATTTAATTAAGAAATGCCGCTTTCTCCCAGTCACGACCACAGCCCAGTTCTGTGCGCCCTCTACACCTCCCAATCTGCGGCTTGGTCTCCCAGTTTTAGGTGTTGCATCAACCATTTGTGTATTTCTTTGCCTGGGTCTTTCCTCTCCAGCCCTTCCGGAAGACCAATAATTCTTAAGTTTGAATGGCGGGACCAATTCTCTAGGTCGTCTGCCTTTTGTTGTGCTTCCAGCAGTTGTCTTTTGTGGACATCACAGTCTCTAACCAATTGTGCCAGGCAGTCCTCCGACTCTCCTATGCACCGCTCCACCTCGTCTAGCCGCACAGTGTAGGAAGCTGAGGTTTCTGACAGCCCAGTTACAATGGCTTGCAGGTAAGTAATTTGGACTGTAATATTTTGGAAGCCGGCATTCTTTTCAATTTGTATTTTGTAGAACGTCGCCGGCACTCCAGACACTGATTTTTCAAACTCAGACATCCCGTCCGATGATGCTGTCATATTTTGTAGGCTGGCTGGTGCCTCATGGCAGGCTATTACAACTGTTTGTCCCTTTCCAGTAGGAAATAGTAGTTTAGCCTGCCTAGTGTTTACCTTTGCCGATGGAGCCTGATTTCTGCTAGCAGTTGACATCATTAAGAAAAGCAATACTCCATTTTAAATGTATTTCTGCCTATTTTAGATTTGTGCTCTGTCCGTGCTGACTTTTAAAGCGTCTACCATTTTGCCCTGTTTTGGCCAGCCCCCCTCTCCCAATCTTATACACAGCCCTGGCTTCTGACTCTCCAGATACATGACTTTATACTTTTTGGCATTGAAACCCAGTTGCACACCCTAGACCACTTCTCCACCCTTTCCTGAGTGTCCATCGTGTTGTAGATATTTGTGTCTTCTGCAAAGAGATATACCGTCCCCTCCAATTCTTCAATAATGTCACCCATGAAGACACTGAAGAGGACAGAATCCAGTACTGATCCCTGTGGTACTCCACTAGTCACTCTCCCATCTCCCGAGTGATTGCCGTTTAACACCACCCTCTGCTTTCTATCCTTCAGACAGTTTGATATTCAGTTTACCACCCTGTCTCCAACTACCAGGTTGCTAAGTTTCTTAAGAGCCTACTGTGTGGCACAGTGTCAAAGATCTTACTGAAGTCCCAGTAGGCCACATCCACTACTTTCTCCTGATCCACTTCCTTAACCACGCACATAAAGAAATCTAAAAAATGTGTTTGACATGACCTCACTCTTATGAAACCATACTGCCAGTGATCTTGCAGCCCATTGTCTCCAGATACTCCATCAGCCTCTCCTTCAGCAGGGTTTCCATTATTTTTTCCACCACTGATGTGAGACTGACTGGCGTATGATTGCTAACCTCCTTCTTGCTGCCACCCTTGTTCAGAGGGGCCACATTGTCTTTTCTACAGTCCTCTGGAACTACCTCCATCTTCAGTTGCTAAATAGTTTTGCCAGAGGGGTGGCTACCACCATGCTCAGTCCTTTTAGTAACCTTGGGTAGATCCCACCTGGCCCCATGACCTTGTTTCCTTTATGGCTTCCAATCTCTTTCAGACCTCTGTCCTTCGAAAATGGACTTGTGTCCACTCCCCATTGCAGTGCCTGCTGATACATGCTGTTATGTCTCCACCCTCCCTCCGCTATGAAGACCAAGTAGAAGTACTCTTCTAAAATTTTAGATCTTTCTTAATCTTCTTCCATACAGCCCCCCCTCCACTGTTCTCATGAGCCTCACTATTCCACTCCTTGCTTTCCTCTAATCAATCAATCTTTATTTTACCAGGAGAAACACTGTTGAGCAAAACTCATTTACACAGTGGTCCTGGGTGGACACTTTATAATAAACATTTGTAATTATTAGAACATAACAAACATAGACTAGAACAGAAAAAAGGCTAATACATAAAAGGGTAATCTATATACATTAAAACGTAAATTCAAGAACAATCATTAAATTACAGTATATACATGAATAAGCATTCTTGGCATGCAGCCAAGATACACTGTTGAAGGTGGAAGAGTTGAAGTAGAAGGTTGAGATAAGGGATAGAATGAATAATGAGAGAAAGGGAGGGTGCATGTCAGACATAGAGGGAATGTTGAAGTTAAGGGGGGGCAGAATGTAGAAGGGGTATGGAGGGGGAGGATTACAGGGAGGAATGTAAAGTAAAAAAGCACATAAAATCATGATTAGGGTCTATCAAATAACACGAATTAGCAGATTTGGTCAAGGTGGAGGGGGATGCTGACTGGGATCTATACTTTAAGAGTTATGAGGCACGGTAAGAGACGTCCAGATAGAATGTACTAGTTCCTATGGAAGCAATTACAAGTTTCTTCCAATAAGCGACAAAGCAACGTTTTGAAGGACCCTAGACTGATGAATTGTAAAAGGTTTAAAGACTTTTGGATATTATTCCAGATAGAAGGTAAAGAGTAGCTTAGTGAAGAAGCACCATACTGAGTTCTGATCCTAGAAGTAACAAGCGTGATATAGGAATATTTTCTAAGGGAGTCACATACTCACATACTTGAAGAAAGTCCTATCCCCTTTTTTGACCTTCTTGGCTATCGTGTCTTCTGTTTTCACCTTAGCTGTCCTCACCTTCCTACCTGCCTCCCTTTGTTTATCTAAATATACATCCCTGTCAGCCTCCTTCTTCTTGAACTTTTTAAAAGCTGTTTTTTTTTTTGTCACTTACCATACTGTATGTATTGCTGATTATGGTTCTGTTTCAATGTGAAGTCACACTGCCACAGGGATTTATTGAAAATGTACCATTTATATGCCCTAGTGGACAGACTATCAGTTTTAATTAAATAAATACATCGCCATGAAAGTGATCCACCATAAAGAATGCAGCAATACAACATGTGGCCTGTTTTCATTGCTTTAGTGTACCATATAAGTTAATTATTTACTTCAGTTTCTAATGCATAAAGGAAGAAAAGAGTAAATGTTTTTTATGCCCATTGTTCAGTTCAAGTGACTTTTTTAACAGGCAGTAAATTGTCATGCAATTGACAGAAAGTATACCATAAATGATACCATAAAAATATAACTATAAAAACATTACCTACGATAAAAATATATTTGCATGAGCAATTCATTAAGATTGTAGGGATATAATTCTATGTACCAAAGAGTCTCAAACATCTCTTTATTTTCATATGCCCATACTTTTCATCATGATTTAAATGAAAATCGGTAGAAGTACTGATTATAAATAACATCTTGAAAAGTTTGACTGTAAAACCCTGTAGAAGTGACCATAGTCAGATGATGAAGGGGAATGGATAGCTCCCTAGCTCCGCAGATACTGTTTGATCACCTTATTTCTTTTTCATTACAATATGTATTACACTGTGTGGTGGGGTGTAAAGTACCCACCCCCAGTTTTGCAAGCATTCTCTACATAGGCATGTTCTGATGGGGTTGACAAAAGGGCTGTGTGACCTAAAGGAAGTTGAGCAGGTAACTTCACAAGACATTGAGCACATAGGGCCTCTGTAACTGGCACATAGCAAACAGTACCAAAAGGCTTATGAAGCATTAAAGAAGACTGGGGCTGGCTGCTGAGGCAGCAAGATCATATGGATAGAAACTACACTTGGTGGTGTCACTGCAGCCTATAGAGGCAGAGGCTACATGATGGAGAACATAGGTATATGGTTGTACTCTGTTGTATCATGCTGCAGGCTGTTTCTGAGAAAACAGAGAATGATCTATGGGAGAACTTTTGGTAGAAAGTTGATACTAAAAATGATATACAGAACAACAAATACAACCCACTAAATACATTAATTTATTGTGCAGATGCACGGGCGGAGGCAGACATGGCAGAGGTTGGTCTGCATTACTGTATGTGCATGGAATACTCTCTTCTACGCTCTCTCTCAGCAAAAAATTAAAAAAAAATTATTATTCTTTCTTTACCTGTATCTATCTGTCTGTCTGACTGTTTATCTGTCTATATGTCTGTCTTAACAGCAGAGGCCTGAGGTTGGATTGAGGTGGGAACTGGGAGTTGAAGTCCAAACTAAAGGCAGTGTGGACTACAGAAACAGGTACAGCACTGAATAATAGATTTGAAACTCACAGAGTTCACATTCTTAGAGGACATGTTTTTATGTCACTGACCTGTCAGCCAGGCCCAGGCTTAGCTCTGCATAGCAGAAAACTCTTTTAAGTGAAAAAGGAATAGCTTGGTAGGCTTGAGGCAGAGTGACCCTTACTTTACCTCCAGGTCATGTGCTGTAAAAGGGGATGCCCTGCGAGCCATTGGCAAGCACAGGTGGAGGCACACATCGCAGAGGCAATTGTCTGCCATGTCAGCTGGGGAAGGTGGGTAGGTAACAATGTTCTGTTAGCTCTGTTAGGAAAAGGAGTACAACTTCACCCACAGCTCTTTTTTTGCAACTCTTTTTGTTTTGAGCTTTGGAGCAGTAAGACATGCTGAGATAGCTTTAGATTGAATTTAAACAGAAGCGTGAGAGTACCAAATATTGCATAAAGATTGTATATTAAAGAAACAAGGGTTTTTAAGCCAGCCCATTGGCACTGAGGGTTGAGGCACTGGACGCCACATCTCACTCCATGCCGGTGACCTGGGTTCGGGAACAGACTCGGGCCACTGGGTGTTGGCCGTGGGGAGAAGGATTGAGCACCCAATGGCCTGCTCTCCTTCTCCGGGAAGGGATGGGGAGTTAGTCTTGCCACTTACCACCAACACCTGGAGATCTCGGTGGTCAGGGACAACACGGGTTGACGCTGGCAGAGGACTGGAGCAGACACACATCTCAACGTGTGTCAGGCTCATTGGTCCTCATTGCACACTGACGCTAAGGGAATTAAATGGGGAAAAAAAACCCAGACAGTCCTAGCAACGATCCCCCGCTCTGCTTCCATGATGCAGAGGGGCAGACTCCGCTGTGTACGCACGCTTCCATGAGGTGCAAGGAAAGGTAAGGGGCCTTCCTTACCCTGCCCAGAGGGTTAACCTGGGGTTGAAAGTAACTTGAGGCAGGCGTGCACTCTAGGGGCAGACTCCTTGGCAGATTGGAGAGTGGCAGACTTGGGGGATCTGAGAGAAAGGAGGATCTGGGGGCCATAGGAGGATAAACAATAAGTAAAAAAAAAAAAAGAAAGAAACAAGGGTTTTTAAAACTGAGGGATACATTTGCTGTCAGTAACATAGGAGATATTATGTTTTATTAATAAACCCTTGTAAAGTCAAGTACAATTATATCTTGCAGTGCACTACAGTGCTGTGCTAATACGGCAAAGTGGGACAGAGGATCAAGTAAAATGTTCTCTGCTAACTGGAAATAAATTTATAAAATTGTTTCTTAAGTGTTATCATACTAATACAGTATTCTCACAAGTCACCTGCTGCAACCTAGTGCTACTGTACTGTTGCACAAGGACTTCATCATGGAGCACTGAGTGTCCCACTCTGATAATTTCACATTCCCTCAAACTATACAGTATAAATAGTATTTCAGGGAGAATTTATGTATATTCAATCCCCCTTCCCTAAGCTTGCGTATCCCTGGAGCAGCAGGAACACGTTTTTTTTTTGGCAGAATACATCAAATAAATAGCATTATGATTAGTTGTCACATGGACTCCACCCAACATACCTTAGCTGTGGAAGCTGTAGGCAGATCAGTTCCGCACATTTTATGGGAGAATAGCAGTATAGCTGCACACTGTGTGCATTGGATTATATTAAATTGTCACTAGCCAGAAAAGAGCCATATCTTCTATTAGGGATCTCTCCACCCATAGCTAGGGCTAGTGACTTTGCTGGGGCTTGACTTCTGAACCAAGTGCTATGAAGAAAAAAATGGACAGTACAAAAAAAATACTAGACCTGCTGTACAAAGAGGGTGAAATTATAAAATGCACAGAATGCATTATGTTTTTGCTCAAATCAACTCATGAAGTAGTTGTAGATATTTTTATGTTGTAAATGCTTTGCATTCTCAGTGCTCATTAAGGAACTAGAGGGCATAACATGTGAACTTGCTAGAATGCAGAAAATAAATAAGAACAATACATGTGTAAATGAAATCACCTCCATGAACTTGCAAAGGGATGATCTTGAGGGTCCAAAAGGAAAAAGGACAAGAAACATAACTGAGGAAAATGAAAGTCATGATGAATCAGGCAGGGTTATTAGGAGCAGAAGAGAAGACACCAAGCCTAATCCCAACTTAGATATCACTAAATGGTGTCTAGTAACAGGTAGAAAAGGGACAAAAAAGAGGAAGAAGGGTCATCTCCTTGCCCCTCTTCTCCAGTCACTGTAGCAAATTCATTTAGTCCATTAGATGTTACCGCTAGGGATGTAAGTTTGTCATGGATGAGGTTTTAATGACTCATTGTTTGTTCAGGAAATCATTAGTAAACAGTAGTAAATGTTGTGGCACTGTCATCATTGCTACATTCTGATGACACTAGTCAAAGTCATGGATGTCCTGAATTAAGATCAAACGTCATGGAATCAACGACGTGTATGACTGCCATGATGCAGCTTCTGAAGCTAACACCAACACGGCACATGAGAAATACAAACTAGTGATAGGGAACTCTACTGTTAGGTTTACAGACACTATTATATGCAAACAAAGAAAGAAATAGAAACAGTACACTGCTTACCAGGAGCAAAAATAAATATATAGAGTCAAGAATAAAGAGACTTATCGCCAATAGGGCATCTGTTACTTCTGTAATTATACAGGCAGGAACAAATGACATGGGCAAAAGCCACAAGAAGGACATTTGCAATAATCTATTAGCACTGGCAAAAAAGGTCAAGAATAAGACATGTCAGGTGGCAGTATCGAGCATCCTCCGAGTACTCAAGGCCCACTATGAAAAAAAAACTTACCATAGCCCGTATAGAAGATTAGAGAATTTAGTGCTGCAGGGAAAATATCATGTTCATTAATCGGCGGTCTGACTTTTACAACAATCACAGGGCATATTCAATTGATGAATTACATTTGAAGAACTTGGGCTCAAGACTTTTGTGGAATAAATTAAAGGATGCTCTCACTAAGCTGAGTTTAAATTAAGCACTTGGAAAATCACTACTACTAACATAGAAAAGAAGTAGATAATGTCGAATAAGCCTTATATCCGTATGCGGAAAATTACTAGAAGGTATTATAAAGGACAAAATCAATATGGACATCATTAACATGGGTCCAGAACAACACAGATTTATTCAAGGAAGATTGTGCATGACTAACCATCTTTGTTTTTGTGAGAAGTTTAGCAAACTACTAGATGTAAAGATTGCATATGATAATATATGTTTAAATTTTAATATGGCTTTTGGCTTGGTGCCTCATTGAGTCATTGTTAAAATGTTAAAAGGATGCAGTTGTTGACATAATGCTAATAAATTGGACAAATGAGTAGTTGAGTAACATAACTCAAAGGGTAGTTGTAAATTGTTTCCATTCTGACCCAGGGCTGGTTAGTAGCAAAGTCCCTCAGGGATCAGTATTGGGCTTGCTAATATTTTAAATATTAATTTCCAATCTAATAACAAGTCTAACAAAACTGGTCTATAAAATATGTAGATGGCACAAAGCTCGGTGGCCCATGTGAAACTAAAGAACAACATTATTCTTTATAGCAAATTAGATATCATACAACTGTGGGCTACAATGTGGGAGATACAATTCAGTATTGATAAGTGTAGGATTATGCACTTAGGAGGAACTTGGCAATAAAACACTGACAATTTCAGCTAATGAAAAAAGACTTAGGAGTTACTGCATCACTGGACCTAGAAAACAAAATCCAATGCAATGCAGTGCACTCCACTTTAAACCGACGCTGATATGGTGGACAGTTGGTTTCGGCAGATGAAAATGCTCAGCCAAACCCACATGCCATAGACAACCATGTAAAAAAAATCTTTTAACACGGACTATAGAAGCTGTGTAACGCGGATGTTAAATTACCCTGCCACTCGCATTCTCACCTCATTTACAGGTTTCAGTAGTGCAAATAGACAACTTCAGTCCTTCCTTTATCCATTCATCTACTCCACTCCCATGTCCTTGGCAGTTAATCACAGCAGCAATATGGATATTTGACCTTGCACCCAATCCACAAAGCTTTCCCAGCAGATCCTGTATAGCCTCCACTACCTGGCCACACTGAGAATCGAATGCAGCGGTATCCCTCATGCCTTCACGGAGCCAGAGGATGCTAAGGAATTCATCCTCCAGTCATGGCAGGAGGCCCGCATCAAGGACAACTCATGGCACATGGGAAACAATGGTACAGTCACTACCCCTGAAAAAGTACCCCCACAGCATATTAAACTGCAGTACTCAAACACCTCAATGCCCACAGAACAGGCAGTTTCAGAAACACGGCAACTGGCATCTTGGAAATGGAATCAGAGTAGTGTGGGCTGCAAGGGCAAGGTACAGTTTATTGATCTCATGGTACAGAATAGCTAATTGGGTCGTCTTGTGTGGTATTGTACTCCATAAATGTGCTCCAACGCAATTTCACTAAATTCGGCTTTACCGGACATCGGTTTCGGCGGACATAATTGAGCAGCACGGATAAGTCCACCGTAACCGGCTTACACTGTATCACAGTCTCAAGAGCAATCAGTATATTATGGGCAATAAGAAGAAACATCAAATCTGGGTGATGTTTCCTTTATATCGTACCTGTTTGTCCTCACCTTGACAATGCTACACAGTTTTGGTATCTGTATAAAAAAGGAGGAAATAGAAAAAAATACAGATGTAGCACCGCATACCAGGATAGGTTGACAAAATTAAACCTTAAGCCCTTGGAACAATGAAGGCTGCATGGTGATTTATTACTTATGTTTGATGTAATAAAACACAAATATCTGTTCAGTGAAATGAACTGTGAAATTAAAAGCACAAATAATACCACTATAAATTTGTGGTAAAATACTGAATTAAAAAAGGCAATACTTCTTTACCAAGAGAGTGATAAACCCATGGAACTCTCTAACAGTTGAGCTAACTATAAGCAAAAATAAAATGGAGTTCAAAAATACAGTAGACTAGACACCTGAATCAAGGTAATACATTACATTATTATAACTAATGCAGCAAAATGGTCAACACACGTAATAGCTCCTATCCCTCTCTGAACAGTCTCTCAGCTAAAGTGGTGGACGCCACAACCATAAGGGCATGATAGTCACTCAGGGGGCTAATAGTAATACAGGAAGCAAGGCGGTGGATAGTGTAGACAAAGACCCCATATTGACATAAGGTCTTGGGATATGATAGGGTGTTATGGGCAGACTGTATGGGCCATTGATGTTTTTTTGCCATCCTTGTCTATGTTTCTGCTTCTAATTATGGGATTTAGGGCACCATAACAACAAATCCAATATGACTCTTTTGTAAAGAGGATCTTGTCTGCACCCACACACACTTGGGGTAATAACGTCTGTGTATTCCAGAGTTTGAAGGAGGAAAGATTGTGTTTCTCCTCAGAATTATGTCTTGCAATTGTCAAACTGGATTTTTCATGTCTAATACACCTTTGATATCTAACCTCTCCCCCTTCCATGAAAGGGCATACAAACCAGCTACTGGGTATGTTCTAGCAGCATGATTAATTGTAACACTATCAAATGCCTTTGAATCAAACATACAGTATTTACCATTAGCCTGCCTCCAGCTGTAGTGAAGGATAGCAGGCTTCCACCCTTTCATATTAGGCCCACACTCCCCTCTGTGATTTATTTCAATTGCAGATTAAAGATGTCTAGGCAACTTACATTAAGTGAACTCCATATGATCTGTAAAGCCCTTGGCAGTCAGTTGTAATGTCCTTATAGGATGCTACCCCTTCCACCTCCATCTGAGGCTCCCATCAGTGCAGCCACCTTCTCTTTTAACCAATTTCTTACTTTATCTACCACCACATGGCTAATCTCTTGCTTCTGTACCCTTTTCAGTGTTATCTCTGACCTTATAATGCATAGAAGAGGCCACATGGCCCTGATCTTATTCAGATCACCCTTTTATCACCTACATTAGATTCACCTAGGGCCAACCCCTAGATCACTGCCTCCAAAGTAGAGGAGTAACACATCTAATCTGGGGAGCTGCATTTGCAGCCTCTTAAGCACTGGCAGTAGTTGTGGCTACTTCATATCCCTAATGCAGTGTCAGTACTCTTTTGAATCAGCTAACTTCATTCTGAGTTGTCTCCAACCAGCCGTACTCTCACCCATCTCTCCCCCCAAAAAACAAGTAAATGACACAAATCCATGTAGCCCACTAGGTCAGTAGGTAGAGTGCAAATAAGAACAACATTATTTCTTCTAAACTATAATAATAATAATAATAGCTTTATTTATAAAGCACCTTTCAAAACCAAGGCGCTGTATATAAATAGTCACAATAAAACAAACAATCTTCATAGAATCCAAGTTAAAATAACATCAATCCATCAAATCCAAACAGCAGCACGACATATCAGTTATTAGTATCAGGGAATACCTGAAGAAATAAATGTTTTTAAGGCTGACTTAAAACTTTCGATTGTCTGGCACTCTCTCACACGACGAGGTAGAGAATTCCACAGGGTAGGGGCTATGTAAGAAAAAAACCGAGCCTCAGATGTCTTCAAACGCACTCTGGGAATCTCTAGCAATCCACCATTGGTGGATCGAAGTGGGCGGCAGGGGCAGGAGGAGCAAAGGAGATCTTTCAGGTAGCAGGGTCCCTGGTCATATAGGGCTTTATAGATCAACAAGCTGACCTTGAAGGTGATCCGTCACTGTACAGGCAGCCAGTGCAGTGCACGGAGCATAGGTGTAATGTGACTGGTCCTAGAGATACCAGACAGAAGCCTGGCTACCACATTCTGCAGCATGAAAACCATGCTCTTCGCTAGCTTGCACAGTAGGCACAAGCACTACCAGCTCCCCATTTATAACAATAACATCACACCCCTAGAAAAGGTCCTACAGTTTAAGTACCTCTGTATAATACTACACACAACCATGTCATTCTCTGCCATGTTGATCATGTAGCCAAGGCAGTAAACATCAGGCTCGGGCTCTTATATAGACACAAATGTTGTCTCACCCCTAATGCTGTCCGCCTAGCTATCAGTAGTTCCCTACTCTGTATTACTGACTACGGTCTAATTATTTATAGTGTGGCAACTGATAGCACCCTTAAAAGAATTCACACTGCCCTTAACAAAATCTGCAGACCAGCCTCTGGAGCACCTAGACTTACTCATACTTGTGATTTGTATGTACAGACTGGCTGGCTTAACCTCAAAGGACGAGTAATGTACCAGACATGTCTGTTTGCAAAGAAAATCTGTCTAGGCCTTACCCCTACACTCTTCCAAAAGCTCCTTATCCAGGTATCAAACCCACACCATACCCGTGGCATGACAGCCCAGGCCTTCCAAGTCCCTTCTGCCATACCTCTCAGGCCCAACGTTCCTTCAGTTTCAAGGCATCTCACTAGCTAAATGACCACCCTCTAGCTATACGCAACCTTTCTAATCTTGGCCCCTTCAAGCACAATCTCCACAATCACCTGACCACCTTGAGCAATTACGACTGTGAGCACTAACCTGTCCTCCTCCCTCAATGATACTGATATCACTCTGCTAAGGCTGCCCCTACCCCTTTGTCATAGATACCTTTCCATAGCCTACCCTCCCTCTCTCTATTGCCACCACCCACTCTTATCCTCCACCCTCCCTCCTTCCCTACTGCCTTGCTCCCTTTTCTCCTCTACCCTCTCTCAGTCTCTTACCCACCGCTACTTATACTGCCTTCCCCCCTCTCTCCCCCTCCACTTTCATCCACCCCTTTTCCATGACAATGCCTCTCTAGCTGCTCTGAATTGTACCCCATTATGTATGCACTTAACTTGAGTAATGTAACTCTAATTCAATGCACTGTCCACTGCAACTGTTTGTATAATCAATTGTGTAAACCGTCTTGTTCTGATTTGTAAACTGTCATGTCTTTAAAACGTGGAACCTTTGTAAAATAACCTCTGGCTCTAAGGTATTGAATCTGAGAATTTAATAAATAAATAAATACATTTCCAATTCACTCCCCCACACATACGACATACATCTGTCCAAAAGCTATCCATCCATACTCTTGATCTCTGCCTCAGAGAACTGTGAACAGAGTGACATGGTTTTAATTACCCAAACCCAATCTTGGAAGTCAAATGTTTGGGAGGCAATCTTATTTACTTTATACTATGCCAAGAGCAAGCATTAACCCCAGCCCCAGCTTTAGGAGTGCTCATGAATCCAACAATGTTGTGAGTTTCAGTGGACAAGAAAGGTTTAACATTAACAGTGGTATATCACTTAGCAGAAATGAACGTTCAGTTGTTCATTTGGCATTTTATTTAAGAGATAGGTTTGAAAAGAAACAAAGAAAAATTAACACATAAGCAATTATCAAGTAATTATGCAAGTAGAATGGTGCCTTTCTGTACACAGTACAACCTTGATAGTAGCAGTCTTTGGGTCTGCTGAATTTGTCTCTTTGCAACTTGCAACAGTGTGTAAACAGTTTGCACAGCTATAATTGAAAATCACATCAATTAAAGTTGGTATGAGGCAGTAGATTGGGTGGAAGCAGGCCTCTGTAGTGAATGAAACTTGACAACAGGCAGAGTCCAGATAGTAACAGTTTAACAGTTCTTAACAGCAGCTATGTGCACACCTCACTGCCACTCTTAGCCATCTGTGCCCCAGGTGACACTTATTTCCAGTCCTTTTCACTTGATAAAGGTCAAGACATTACACAGGCTATAAGCTTCAGGGAATATTGTTTGGCAAGGACTCATCGTCTTAAAACAATTTTGTTAAAAGGTTTCAGCTTTGGACTCAACTCCTCAGGCAAATGAGAGGTGAACTGCCTCAGCATTAAGACTTGGGCAGAGCACAACTGTGCTCATACTCCTCCTGTTCTCACAGCATCTATAAAAATGGGCCATTCAAGCCCACCGGCAAAACAGGGTGAGCACTATAACTGTACACTCCTTTCTCTCGCACTGGGCCCACTCTATCCCAGCTGTGATTCCTCCTTATTCCAACTGCTAGCCTTACAACTTGCTGCCTGGAGCGTTGAATTCACACTGCACTTCTTCCTACTGACTGCAATGTTTAATACTGTATTGTAGTACCTGTTTGTGGTATTGTTGTCTTACAATGTCCCTGTGTTCTGGTCACTTTATATTACCTCTTCATTACTATTTGCCCGATGAAATCTGATGCTTATAAAGTCCCTGTTGTGCTAATTCTATGTAATGTAATCCTCCACTTGTATTTGCCTCATGTTCATGTATGTACCATGTAATGTACCTTGTAATCTCCCGGGTCGCACCTGAAAATAGGCACTTGGCTATCTAGTGTGTTTACCTTGTTAACAAAAGCAAATAAACAAATAAATAAACTCCTCCTTGTGGTACTTTACTGTAGGTGGGCTCCTGCTTTTAGGTGTGTGGAAAAGGTATGAAGACTGGATGTTCTTTTCTTCATCCCATCAGCTGTCATTTGGTGTTAGGAAGTTAAAGAATTTTTAGATGTTGAAAATATCACTTGATGAGGTGCCAGCAAGATGTTCAGAAATGTGACCCATGCATGCACATACTCTGATGTCCTGGCCCTTCTTATATGAGAAAATGTTCATATCTTACACACTACAACATCCATGGAGCAACATCCATCTCCCTATATCACCAGACCAAGGGGCAACCACATGTACTTTGCTGACATTCAACCAAGAAACATTTGATAAAGATGTTTTTGCCAAAGTCCACACAATGGAATCTAAAATTTACTCTAGTATCTTGGAGATTTCAATACTTCCAATTAGGCAATTAATGATTTATGTATAACAAGAGCATCACATCAATATATTAAGAGAACGCTGAAGTCTCACTGTTGTTACAAAAGCACATCGCAGTTATTTCACAAGGTGCGAGTCATACTTTTTATAAAATAAACATTTTAACATTTTCACATATTGACCTTGAAATATGGACACAAGAGGGTACTCATGCAACACATTATTGATGTACCTGTTTACTCTCAATTCATAGTTGCTTATTGGTTCATTCTTAAACAATAAACAAGGACTGCAGATTATATAACATTGTAGGAAGTAGCCTAACTTGCGTATAAATAAAATACTTTTGTCCCTTCAGCCTAGATAAGAAATTGCTCATTACAAGGGCACAGAAGAAACAAACAGCACATTATTCATTCACTTAGCAATTTAAATCAAGCCTTAGTTGGCCTGTATGACAATTAACAAATCAGGTTTAGAAATGGGCCAACCTGGGCCCATGGGTCCCATAGAACACACCTGCTACAGACTCAGGTACTACTCCAGCCATAAAAGGGAGCTTTGTGTGGCACCCCCCCCACACATACTAATACCTTCTTCAGCATGGCTATTTTATGGTACCTCACAAGAGGTGAACCATCCCTGTGTATCAGGAATGGACCCTTCTAAATGTGTCTAATGTCTATGAAAGTCTGAATGTATTCCACGGGTATTGGAAGACTGGGTGTCCCTTCACAATCCTGCTAGCAGCCCCTTTTATCTGTTTTGAAGCACATCAGAAGAGTTGATATTCCTTCTTTGTGACCTGAACATGGTCTCTCCATCTGCCATTCCCCCAAACTTTTCACTGCCTCCTCGGGTACCCTGAATGCCCTAAAAAACTTCATGTAAAAGTGGCTCTAAACAACTTTGTTTCATAGACAGTCATGTAGATGAAAGCCAAACTCCTAAAAAAATCTCCCGTAGGACAGCTGTGACTGGTTCTTGGTGTCCAGCCTCCATCCATGTTCTAAGCCAAACCTGCATCATCCTTTTAACTACTGTGGATTGACAGAGGTCCCCTCTCTGCCTGACCTACTTACCATTGACATTACCACCAGGAGAGTGGCCATTGTGTAATGTGCCAACCCTTCTGTAGACATATGTGCTGTAAATTGCAAGACCTGCTTCACTGGTATCAGACAACTTACTACCAACCCCTCCCCAATAACCTGGAAGAATGACAAGGAGGCTTCATAGGCCTTCAGGGTGCTGGGTGACCAGGCATTCTGAAAAAGATATCCCACACAAGTAGAACATAATTTTGGTTCCTTTGGCATCTGCCTCAGGGTGTAGAGTCCCAAATCTGTCTAGCATAAAATGAAAAAGACTGTCAGCCATTGCAATTTTATAACTTTCAGTGAGTTTATTCTTGAACAACACATTCCAATATAGTTGCTGCAATACTAGCTATCTAACTACCCTCATCACTGAGCCTGACTTGAAAAACAACATCTTAAGTACCTTCATTACTGCAGCTTTATCACTTAAAAATTACTGTGGTATTGCACAGGGGACTCCACACCATCACTGTCACCAGGATTAAGAAGATCTCCAGGAATGTGTTGCCTGTTTGTAAGCCTGCCTGCTTAAAATCCTCCAGTCATCTTGCTGCAACCCACTATCCTACAAAATACACAGCCATACCTGTAGACTCTGATGCATATGCAGATACGGTAACTGCAAGTCTGTATTGTAACCCAATGTAATGGATGTTTAGAATGCTTGGAATGGGCATACTGAAGAGGAAGTTTGCAGCAAGATTGGTATATGAGATCAGTAAAAGGATGCTGGAGAAAATTCCAAATTACTTGGTTTATGTGCATTTCTCCAGCTCAGACCCATACTTTGAAGCCTTAGTCGCACTGCAAGACATCATGGGTATGAAAATCTGTGTTTAAGTAGAGCTGACATGCTTCATCAGCACATTGCCTTTTAAATGGGCTTGTGCATCTGATCCAGTATGAACTGAGGATGACAACATACAGATACATGTTTTGTCCAATTGGGACTGCTTAGTGGACTGTAGTCATTATCTACGCCAGGTACCAAGTCAAAACCCCAAGGCAATGGACTTTTAGAACACTTGGAGTGAGCATACCAAAGAGGCAGTTTCTGTATTATATATCCTGTATGTAATACTGTTATATACTAAGTTTCCATATTATATACCCAGTCATCTTGCCACATTGTGACTCTGTTGTAGCCTTGCAGGAGGTATTCCCATACTCTGATGTCCCAGTTTGTCCCTTTCGCAGTCCCACTGGCTGCAGTTTTGTGGCTGCTCTTGTCACCTGTACAAACCTTCTCGCAAAGGGATGGCTGGGTGTGATTTCCTTACAGGCAGTATTCTGCTGTCCTAACAATTGTTGCACCAGTGCCAGGTGTACTCACCATTTGGTGAGTACATGCTTTAAAAGCTCTATCAACTTTTGGAAATTGCTCAGTGGTGAACAAAACTGAGTTGGCACTGCATCCAGCTCTATACCTAGGAACTCTACGGCCCTGGCAGGATCTTCTATTTTCTCAGCTGCAAGGGGTGTCCCCAAAGCCTCATAGAACTTCTGGAAATGGTACATCATCTCCAAACACTCCCTGGACCCAGGCTCCCCAGTGAAGAGGAACTTCTCTAGATAATCCAGTATTGCCTTGTGACCATATACCATGCTGAAAGTCCACTCCAGCTGTGTAAAACTTCTAAAATGTGACACATGTGCTGGGCAGAGAAAAACTGAAGAACTCTAGCCACACTCCAAAATAAAAGTTCCAATATAATTTATTTCATTAACACTTCACAGCACAATACCCTGACCATGCCCAACGTTTCGCTGTCCATGGGCTTCTTCAGGTGCTAGGATCTGGGTATTCAATCAATCAATCAATCAATCAATCACTTTATTTAACCAGGCATAAACACCATTGAGTAAGCTCATTTTCAAGGTGGTCCTGGGGGTATTGCATTGTTGGAAATGATACTGCAATCTTTACAGTCAGCCACATTTCGAAATAACATCTCATGAGTATTGTTTGCTGATTATTTGAATGTATTTCTCATTGTAGCCATATAAACCAGTGCCTTACAGGTGGATTTGCTTCATGGCAGCATGCGCAGCAGACTGCTGAGCATTCCATAGTGTTGCTTTGCTGAAGTAGTACCCCTTTTGTAATTTGAAGCCAAACAGGTCCAAGTCCTTCCTGTGAACAGGTACAAGACATATTCTGACTCAGTGTCACTTATTGCCACCTGTTCCTCTTTCCCTTTGGCCCTAATCATGGTTATCATCTGGTCTAAATAAGCATAGATTACCACACACCTCTCCTTCTCAATAAATTCACTGATGGACTCTTTCTTGGGGTGTGATAAATGATGGATGAACCAAAATCTTCCTGCTTCAGAGTGGCCACCCATAGGTTAGGTAGAGGAGGATGAGTACAGGGCCCTCCACTTTGCCCACCTATTCTTTTTCTGCATCATCGCTACTATCACCTCCGCATTCTGCCTAACTGATCTCAAGTTATCTGCTTCCTGGCTTCTCCTGGAACCCTCATAATATTACTGAAAGCAATTTCAAAACCAGTTTTAAAACCTCAGTGTACTGTCTACTCGGGTAGAACTACAAACATTCTTTCATCACCTCAATATTTATTGTAGTGTGGGCTCGTGGAAAACCTTTCCTCTCTGCTCTATATGGTGGGCCCCAAACCCTTTGTTCCTGAAAAAAAAATAAACGTTGCCTGCCCTGTTTCTCCACTCCTTCTCTACACCTGGAGGCTAGATGTAGACTGGTGCATTTTGAACATGCATGCTTAAATAGTGTCAGTGGCTCAGTAGGTAGCACACTCGCCTCTGAGGCTGGAAGATCAAAGGGCTGTGGGTTCAGTTCCCACATCTGGCACTTGGGTTAATATCCCAGTACTGACACTGTAGTGCAGCATGAGAGGGGTGCTGCACTTCTGAGGTGCCGTCTTTTGGATGAGACGTTAAACCAAGCTCCCATCTGCCTGGATTGGTGGTAGTTCAGGTGGATGTTAAAGATCCCATGGCACTTATCGAAAAGAATAGGGGAATTTCCCCGGTGTCCTGGCCAAATTTCCCTCATTCACTAAAAATACCATGAACAGCTTAATGTGGTTCAAAGTCAGTTGGCATTCATCTGTATCACCCTCCCCCGGGTTGTGCCTGAAAATAGACAGGATTTGTCTAGTGCACTTTTCCTGGTCAACAAAAAACTAAATAAAAAAAAATAAAACAGCAAAGCAGCCAGGTATTTGGGTTTTATTGTATGCCCAGCAGAGTCTGGGCTGCCATGTGAAGAAATGAAATGTATCACTTTTCCTGCTGATGACCCCTGCCGGTGGAGTTATTGACTCCAGTCAGTAATTCATATAACTGATATCCCATCTCACATCTCTGTGCATGGGCATTCTCTGCCTGAATGTCTCATAATAATTCAATCACCCATGGCCACTGTAACCACCCCCACAAGCAAGATGTGCTGACTAAGTCTGGAGATGGTAAAGAGCAAAGTCTGTGATGCCTTTGGGTGCATGGAACCTGGGTTTGTGGTTAGAAATGTGCTTGAAAAGTGGTGTAGTGCCTCCACTTATTTGGATCCTTAGGACAGAGCACTGCCAGGGTGTTTCCCCACAGGAATTAAATACAACTCCCACCCTCTGTGACAGGAAACACAATAAGACAATCCCCTCCCCACTCATCACTCTAAGCATGCAAATAAATAGCAAGGCAATAATGGCAAAATACAATTCACTGTCCTACACAGCCAGTATAGTGTTATGCTTGTGCAACTGTGTTAGTTTGGTTTTGGCTATTCACACTCTCTGTTCCAGAGGAATTACCACCCTGTAGGGGTACAAAAGCAAGGAACCCTCAGAGAGGGTTGCACCCCTAGAGGTGCAACGGGACAGTTACCGTGGCTAAAGGTACCTTAGGAATCCCCCTAAGGAGATAGTGTTGCTGCTGGAAGAGGAGGGGAGAATGGCGGGGCAAAGAAAAAATGCTTCACAGTGAGTCTTAAAGGAACTGCTTATATAGCTCAGGAAGTGGGAGTGGCTGGCTGCTTGGCCACCGAACTATAGGCAAGCCTTTCATTTCACTGGCTACGCAGCCAGTATAGTATTATACTTGTGCAACTGTGTTAGTTTGGTTTTGGCTGTTCACACTCTCCATTCCAGAGGAATTACCACCCTGTAGGGGTAACAAGGGCAAGGAATCCTCGGAGAGGGTTTCACCCCTTGAGGTACAATGGGATGGTTCCCGTGACTGAAGGTACCTTAGGAATCCCCCAAAAATGTAGTATCATCCCCAAAAAGGAGGCAACATGAAGCATATGAGCAGGCAGTAACTGTGACATAGGAGTAGTAACTGTAACGTAGTAGTAGAGAAGTATAGGCAGTTTGATAATGCAATGAGATGCTCAGTTGTTGTAATGACTACCCAGGTCTGCATAGCAGGATATTGATGGTTTGCTATGAGAGTAGAGGATCCCCTAAGGAAAGAGAGAATGGCAGGACATCCTCCACCTCCATCCAACAATGGAACCTACCTAAAGAAACTAGGGGAACTAACTAAGCTAACTAAGTGTTATGACCTGAGGCAACAGAGGAGAGAAAAAAAACCCTATGAGGAGGAAATCTCTGGGGATCCAAGGCCTAGGTCGCCTTCTCTCCAGGCTTGGGATAGGTTATTTAGTGACAACTCTGCAGCTGCAATTTGGAAAACCCTATTAAAGGGAGGTGGAAAAATATTCCAATTTGGAGGAAGGCTCTCACTTAAACCCTCTAGCGGTGGAAGGTTTTGAGAAAACTCTGTAACGATACGTGCATAGTAAATAATAAATGGAGTCACTCTGAAGAAAGGGGGGTTACTAGTGAGGTACCGCAGGGTTCAGTACTAGGACTGGTCCTCTTCAATGTCTTTATAAGAGACATTGCAGAGGGACTGGAAGAAAAAGTATGTCTCTTTGCAGATGACACAAAGATCTGCAATAGAGTTGATACACAAGGTGGGGTGGAAAGGATGAGAAGGGACTTGGCAAGGTTGGAGGAATGGTCAAATGTATGGCAGCGTAGGTTCAGTGCTAAGATGTGCAAGGTAATGCACCTGGGAAACAAAAACCAAGGGGAAGAATACACAATGGGGGGTGGGATACAAACAACAACAAAAATGGAAAGGGACCTGGGGTAGTCATAGCAGATGACCTAAAGGTGAGCAAGCAATGTGAGAGGGCAGTAAGGAGTGCTGGGAGGATACTGGGATGTATAGAGAGAGGCATCACCAGTAGAAAACAGGAAGTTGTTATCCCTCTGTGCAGACAGCTGGTGAGACCCCATCTGGAGTACTGCGTGCAGTTCTGGAGACCCAATATCTGCAAAGACATAAACAGGATGGAGGCAGTCCAGAAGAGGGCAACTAAAATGATGCAGGGTCTGCACCGGAAGACATATGAAGAGAGACTTAAGGAGCTTAATATGTATAGCCTCGAGGAAAGGAGGGAGAGGGGGGACATGATAGAAACTTTCAAGTACCTCAAGGGAATCAACAAAGTCCAAGAGGGTAGCATCTTTCAGAAAAAGAGGTGTGCAAGAACAAGGGGGCACAATTTGAAGCTGGGGGGCAGCTAAGAGGTAATGTAAGGAAGTATTTTTTCACAGAGAGGGTTGTGAATGCATGCAATGGCCTTCCAGAGGAGGTTGTGGAGTCAAAAACTGGTGGAATTCAAGCTTGCATGGGACAGTCATAAGGCAATTCTAGGGGGTGGGGATAGGAAGAAGTAGGCTGTTGGTTAACTAGGATCTGCAGCTTATTCATTAGGTAGGGAAATGAGCAGACTGGAGGATCCCGCCCCAAGTTGGACACGCTCGAGATGTGGACTAAAGCAGAGCGAGACCATTGGCTGCAGGAACCCTGTGCCAGAATAGAATCGCTGGCATGCCCCAGAAAGTGATCGCGAGCTGAAAGCTGGTGAGCTGAATGAGCATGGTGTGCTGAGATCGTAATGAGCATTGAGTGCTGAGACCTTGCAAGGTCAAATACAGATTGAGTGAAGCAGAATCCCAGGCTGAAGCTGATGGGATGGTAGTAGGCATGATACAATGGTTTGCAAAAGCAAAAAGCAACTGTTGCATAAGCAGAGTGGACCTGCACGTAGGTCAATAAGCAGTAGTAGTGATAGGAGGACCTGCATAACATATGGTATAGCGAATAAACAGCACTTAATTGGGGGCAAGCCATCCAAACAGGAATAGCCAAATCAAGGTGACAAACACTCTGAGGATTTTTGGCAGTGAGGCAGTTTTAATAACAAAACTATATTAACAGCCTCAGCAGGAGCCTAGTTGGCTGACCTCAGAGTTGTACTGTAAGTGCCATAAAACAGGAGACAATGCTTGAAAGCAGGTGTAGCCAGGCAGTGCAATGAAGCTGCAAGTAGAATGAGAGCAGCAATGAGCATCATAGCCAAGGTCAGAGCAAACTGTGTCAGGTGAAAAGAATTGAGAATGCAACATGGAACAGCTATGGCTGAGCTGAAACACACAGATAATAATTGCAGTTATATTGCAGTAGTTTGAGCATGGTGAGCACAGCGTAAAATACAGGCACTGGGTACAATAGTAATTAAAGTAAACAGTCAGCAGCAGTGGCTGTAGTTGTAGGTAACTGAAAGCAGTAGCATGAGCCATGTGTAACAGAATGCTAGCAGTTGCTGTGCAAGTAATTTGAGAGTTGTGAGTAAGTAAAAGTAAGCAGTATGAGCCCCGGAGTAGCAGTATGCTAGGAGCTTAGAAACAAAGCTCCCCCACCCAAAAAAAAGAAAGGAAGTACACACAGCTGAAGGCAAAACACAAACCAGAAGTAGAAAAAATAAACACAGAAGCCCAGCAGAGACAAGCAGAAGCGGGGGTATGCCCCAGCCAACCAGGGAGGCCTAACCTGCTCAGAGGAAAAACCGACAGAGCCTTTGGCTGCAAAGAAAAATGCTTCACAGTGAGGCTTAGAGGACCTGCTTATATAGCTCAGGAAATAGGAGTGGCTGGCTGCTTGGCCTCCGAACTACAGGCAAGCCCTTCATTTGTAAATAAATAACCAATGAGTTTATTTTGGGGTTGGATAACAAGGTAGGGGACAGGGAAGCTGGCCCGGTGGTGTAGATGGCTGAAGCACCTTGTACTTTACCTCTTACCATGCTGGTGACTAGAGATGCAGTGAAGTTGTTCTCCATGGGTGAATTTATGACAAAGTCATCAAATTTGTATCCGCAGAGCACTTTGTGTAATTTTCCAAAATTATCTGGAATTCGCCATTTGTGACTTTGCCTTGCTTTTTGGTGTTTTAAATGCAAATTGCACTTACAAAAACCCAAAGCAAGGAGAAGTCACATCCCCACCCCGCAGCCGCCAGCCTGATCGTCTCTTGAAAAACTATGTGGCCCCCCACCCCCACCAATCTCGCCACAACCCACAATATAAAAAATAAATATATATTTTTTCTTTAAATCCCTTCCCTGGTGTCAATGCCCCCCATCATCAATCGCCAGCCAAAATAAATCCACCCCCAGCTGCTGGCACCCTGCCCTGGTGTCTAGTAGTCCCCCCACCGCTGATTGCTGCCCAACCAGCACCCACATCCAGACCACAATACTGTCTTAAAAAAAAAATTTAATCTCTGGTGTCTAGTGGATCCCCCACCCTCTCAGCTAGTGCCCCCACCTTGCTCCCCCCCAACCCCGACCAGGGCGGGCCACCGACATAGCCCTCCACTCAATTCCATGGCCGGCAGCCCAGCTGAGCTCAATGAATGAGTGTGTGCATGTACAAGCACGTGCTCATTCATTGACAGCTTGCAGTAATTTTCTTTAGTTTTCAGGGTGTAGAAAAGGGGAGGGGGCTGCGGATGGGGGAATGGTGTTGTGAACCCCAGATGGGTTCACAGTGCCAGTCCCCCATCCCGCTGCCCCCACTAGTGACCAGAGCAGCCCCATCCCCTTCTCTACAACCCTGAAAACTGAAGAAAATGACCGCAAGTTGTCAATGGATGAGCACATGCTTGTACAAGCATGCACTCATTCATTGAGCTCAGTCGGGCTGCTGGCCATGGAGGTGAGTGGAGGGCTGTGCCCATAACTCTATTTGATTCATGCTGGCCCTTGGGACTGGAAAGCCCCAATCAAGGGCTGAGGTCCTTGATTTCAGAAGTGCGTACTTTAACAGGGTGAGGTAGTTGGGCTGGGAAAAGTTAGTTGGGGTAGACTGCTCCAGAGGTGTGGAGGAGAGATGGGGCAATTAAGGGGGGCATTATCAAGGCATGTAAGTTATGCATGAGGCCGCACCCAGAGTCCTCACCTAAGGAAAGATAAGGACTGGCTGGAGATGGTGCAACGCAGTGTGACCAGGATGATTTGGGGCCAGCAGGGCAAATCTTATGAGGATCGACTCCGCGCACAGAACATTTACTCACTGGAGACTGAACAGCAGAACAGGATACTACGATAGAGACCTTCAAGTTCCCAAAAGGAATAAACAAGGTGAACTGCAATGAACTATTAAGCATGAGTAGCATTACAAGGACACAGGGGCATGAGTGAAAACTGATGGGAGGGAGGTTCAAGAGGGAAATGAGAAACTGTTATGTTATAGAAAGGGTAGTGAAACCCCATAAAACAGTCTGCCAGTGAAGGTGGTGGGCTCCAAACCATAAATGGTTTCAAGTTTGTCTGGGACAGAGTGAAGGGTATAGTGGTTATTCAGGGTGGTATTAGAAGAGAAGAGAACAGGACAGGTGGGTAGTGAGGGCCTGTAGCCTGTATAGACAATAGGTCCTGAGGTTTGATCGGGAACTTTGTACAGCCTGGATAGACCATTGGTCTCTTTCTGCTGTCACTGTTTCTATGTTTCTACTGCTATATCAGTATTTTACTTTGTCTGAAAAGATACTGCAGAAGTTCAAGCAATGCCAACGCTGTGTTACATGATCAGTCAAATCCCAAGTAACCCCATCACTGCTCATTAAGGTTCCAGAGATGTTTAACACAAAGTTTTTATTTTCTTACTTTTTATTTTTTTGATTAAAGAACTGTGGTGAACCTGTAAGCCATTTTTCCTGTTAGCATCTGTTTTTTAAATACTGGTTCCAGTTCTGTTATGGTTCCATCCATACTGTCTTTTAGTGGGTGTTTCTGTTTCTGATTCACACCTTCAAACAAAACAAAAAAAAGACAGCACTCACTCGCAAGTCAGTTTGATATTTTATTTACTGAAGTGCAGACAGTGCCATTAAAACCTCTGGCACTTCTAGGCACTGTGCCTCTTCATCAGATTCACACTCTAGTGGTGGGTACATTTTAAGAACTGTATGATGTACTTTAAGTCCTTGTAATGCTCTGACATTGTTAGCACAATGGATTAGTGTTCAGTTATAGAACTCAGTGGTTGAGAGGGACATATCCTATATTATAGAGTTCTAAAATGGTACTCAACACTAGTGTAAACATCAGAAACACCCACATACAGTAGGTTACTAAAAGACCTAAACATATGAAATGATAACAGAATTCTGTCTGTGTGTCTGCCTACATTTCTCTGTCTGTCTGTCTACTGCATCTATCCATCCATACACACATATAGACAAAACACCTCAGCACAAAAGGACTGAGGCAAGGGTTAGCAAAAAACAGCATAAGGGCCATCATTTTCATGGTGATTTGAATATGCATGCCATGATGCTTTACATTATACGGGTATGTGTAACTTATATATAATATATTTTATATAAATATGTAGCTGTATCTATAGAGAGAGAGAGAGATGGACAGAGAGAGGAACAAGTAGAGAGGGAGGAGTAGCCCTTTTTGTCAAGGAAGGCATTGAAGTGGTAGAAGGTGCATCAGAGGTAGTAATGGGAGACAGAATTGCTGTGGGTGCACCTCATGGTATTTGCAGGCAATAAACTGTGATAGTGGTGATCTGTAGACCTCCAGGGCAGGGAGAGGAGAAGGACAGGGATCTCAGCAAAGAACTTGAAAGAGAGTAGCAAAGGGGGAAGTAGTGGTGGTAGGTGATCTGAACCTACTGTATATTGATTAGGATGTTCCAGTGGCCAAGAGCACCAGGCCGTGCTGGATGCATTCCAAGACTGTCTACTGTTATAGCTAGTTAAGGAACTGACAAGACAAACTGCAATTATCAATGTGGTGCTCACCTACGTGGAGATGGTAGGAGCTGTGGGAGTAGGGGAGCCTTTGGGGAACAGCAACCTTAACTCCCTTTGGTTTGAACTGACCATCAGGTCCTGTAAACTGCAATCGAGTGCAGAAGTCCTTGATTTTAGAATGGTGGACTTCAATAAGCTGAGGGAGCTGGTCAGGGACAAATTAGTAGGGGTGGACAGCATAGGCTGAGTGGAGGTGAGATTGGGGCAATTCAGAAGGCAATTCTGGAGGCATCTATGGTCTGTATGAGAATGGTAACCAAAAAGAACAGGTTCAAGAGACTGTTATAGTTCTCAACAAAGGTCAGGGAGGTGGTTAGAGCCAACAAAAGGGCCTTCTACAGATACAAACAAAAACAGGGGGAGGTAGCATGGGGGCTATATGCTGAAAAATAGGGAGACAAAGAGAGTGGTTATGGAGGCAAAGGCAGACAAAGAGCTACGTATTGCAGAGGGGGTCAAAATGGTGAAAAACAGTTCTTCAGATATATTAGGAAAAAAGGAGAACGGGAAGGGAATCTTAAGACTAGCTGTGGGTGGGGGTAGGGTGATAGAGGAGGATGAGCAACAGGCCACCATCCTCAACAAGTACTTTTGTTAGTTTTCACCACGGAGAATGGTTGACCCTTGCTAGAGAGTGGCATCAAAGCATCCAGTAAAGGAGTTCTAGATATGAGGCAACCAGTATTTGCTAGCAAATGGTCCTGAAAGGTCTGGTAGCCCTAAACATAGATAAGGCTCCAGGACTCGATGGGTTGCATCAGAGGATACTCAGGGAATTGGCAGCAGAACTGACTGAACGTCTGGTAGGTCTGCTGAACAGCTCACTAAGAATGGGGGTAGTTCCCAAAGATTGGAAGGTGGTGGATGTGGTTCTGCTCCATAAAGGGGGGGGATCAAACAGGGAACTACAGACCTGCCAGTCTTACCTTTAATGTAGGAAAGCTGATAGTCACTGGTCAAAGAAGACCTCATGGAATACATGTAGAGCAGCCATCTCCAGGATAGTAAGCAGCACAGATTCATGGCAAAGAGGTCTTGTGAGACTAAGCTGATAGTTTTCTTCAACTGGGTGACATGAGAACTAGATAGGAGCCATGCTGTGGAATTGCTGTACTGTGACTTCAGCAAGGCTTTCAACTCTGTGCCTCACAGACACTTGCTAAAGAAGATGGAAGATCTGGGAGCATCAAGGCCATAGTAAACTGGATAAGTAACTGGCTAAAGGGGAGGCAGCAAAGGGTAGTAGTCAATGGAGTTAAATAAGAGAGGGAGGTCATGAGCAGGGTACCACAGGAGTCTGTCTTGGGTCCAATCCTCTTCAGCATGTTCATCAGTGACATTGGTGAGGGAGTCTGGACAGGTTGTGTCTCCTCATAGATGACACTAATATCTATGAGAGGGTAGATAGCGGTGAGGAAATGTAGAAAATGCAGAGAGACTTACAAAAGCTAGAGGAGTAGTCTAAGGTCTGGCGTTTGAAATTCAATGCCAAGAAGTGTAAGGTAATGCACCTTGGGAACAAGAACCCTGAGGCAGAGTACTGAATGGGAGGGGTAACACTTAGTACTATAGCTGTGGAACAAGACCTCAGAGTTATTAAGTGACACCCTAAAGCAATTGAGTTTGTGCAGTAAGGCATATAGAAGGGCAGATAGGATGCTCGGATATATCAGGAGGGGTATAGATAGCAGGAAAGGAGAGATAATACTTCATCTATACAGATCCTTGGTGAGACCACACCTAGAGTACTGTACCAAGTTCCAGAGTCCTCACCTAAGGAAGGATAATGATAGGTTGGAGACAGTGCTGCACATGATAAAAATGATTCAGAGCAAGCTGGGTAGGTCTTATAAAGAGTGCCTCAAGGCTCTGAACATGTGCTCACTAGAGACCAGAGAGGAGAGGGGGGTATGATAGGCAAGCAATAACACATGATGAGGTGTGGGTTATGTGCTGATAAAAGCACGCCCAGGTGTGTTATAAGGCATGTGGTGCTTACGCCAAGTGCCTCATGCACCTGGGCATGATCTTATCAGCACATAACCTACACCTTGGAGTGTGTTATTGCAGTTATAAAATGGACTCTCCAAGTAAATTTAAAAAAAAAGGAGGAAAGAAAATGTCCAACAATTTATAAAAAGGAGCTTTTTAATACTGCTGATAGGAAAAATAATTCCTGTATCACTGTATTGTGATGAGTTTGAGATTGGCTTGCTGACCAGTAGAGGGCTCTCCTCCCTACAAAACATAAAGCAGAGGCTAGGTCCCCCCCACCAGAATATTTTAATGTTTGTGACATTTTTTAGACTAAACCTCTTTGGAAGAATGTCCCTTTTTGGCTGACGTAGTTCAGTTCTTTCTGCTTCCTGGTGTCTCTACGAGTGACCGTGGTCCATATCCCAGGATCGCGTCTTTTAAAAAGTGAAGCAGCAGTGTGGAATATGAAAAGCTGCTAGTCAGGAAAGCAGTGGGGTTTATACTATGCAGTGGAGAGAGGAGGGGGGTCACCAATGAAGCTTCAACCGGACAGGGCACTGAGGTAACGGCGGCACAGAACTGTGGATTGGGAACCGGCACGCAGAGCACTAACTACCTGATGTTGATTTATTGTGTTTTGCCAAGTTTTTGATAGACCATGTGTTTAAAAAGTGAAAGTTGCAGCATGGTTAATGAAGCTGCTAGTGAGGAGAGCAGCAGGGTTTACAGTACTCGGCGGGGGGGACTAACGGAGCTTCAACCGGACAGGACACTGAGGTAATAGCAGCACACTACTATGGATTGGGAATCGGCATGCAGAGCGCTAACTACCTGATGTTCATTTATGTTTTGCAGAGTTTTTGAAAAATGTAGAAGCGGGTCTGGGTGGTGTTTTCTTTGAAGTGTTGTGACTCAGTAACAGACCACTTTAAAGTTGCAGGCTTATGCTTCTTGGTGAAGTGCCGCGCTGTGACTGTGCCAGTTTGTGTTTTTGTTTATGGCTGACACAGCTCACTGATTTATTGTTGTTATGGGACTTAGGAGTGGAGGGTAGTCCTGTTTGGCTACAATATCTTCTGATAAGAACACGGCTCAGAAGATGTTGTAGTCAATCAGGTTTCTGGATTTTTGATGCCCATTTTATAAAGACCTTTATTTTCCTAACAAGAATTAACAAGGTGAACTGCAGGGACCTAGTTAGCTTGAATACTAGCTTGCATTCACATGGACATGAGTGGAAACTAATAGGAAGAATGTTCAGGAGGGAAATGAGTAGGTACTATTTTACAGAGAGGGTGGTGAAGCCATGGGTCAGTGGGTCAGCCTAGGTGGTGCATGTGAAAACCATTAGTGGTTTCAAGCAAGCTTGGGATATATGGGAGAGTATCGTAGTTTCTTGAAGGGCAGTATCAGGGTAGAGTATAGGGTGGACGATGGAGAGGGGTAAGACCTTGGAGGGACAGTAGGTCCCAAGGCTAAATAGGTAACTTGATCAGACTGGATGGACCTCTGGTCTTTCTCTACTGTCAATGTCTATGTTTTTACATGTCTAGGACATACCACATTTACAAACAAGTTCCCACATTATAATGACATCTAAGAACAATTGCATGCTTGGAATCTAGTTTTAGTCAAAACTTTCCTTTGCAAGTTTTTTGTGTAAAAATCTAAATATGATTCTTTGTCCCAAATTGTCATGCATAATTTATATTCACTGAAAGTGCATGAGATATTTATTCTTTTCATATCATTTTGCATCAAGATATCTTTAATCCATTTGGCAATTGAAAAGTTTAAATAAACAAGAATATCCTGCTGTGAATATAATAACAAGTCATTTATCATTAGACCCATAAAAACAGCTTTTGACCAGATACTTGAGAACCTGCCAGATTGTTCATGATCTCTTTAAAAATTAAGAAAGGTAATAATTTTTTCTTCATACCTCTAATTTTAAAGAGGTATGAAAGCGCTCTTAGCAGTACATGAAATTGAATAGATAAAATACCAGTTTTGGCTCTAAGATGAGCCCCCGGAATGTAATTGATAGGCCAAGGAGATTTCTTAGAAACATGTTTATCACTGTTTCCAACATTACTTTACTCTTATCAACCCTCCTGACACACCTAAGCACCATATCAAATCCCAACATCGTTCTTTGCATCAAACACATTTATAGCAGCATCACCAGAGCCTTCAGCATATTTATGAAAGAAGGAAAGGTGACCACATAATTCTCTTACTTGAGATTTCTTACAAGCCTCCCAATGAGTATCCCAACAATTTTTTTTTTACTATGTATCCAAACCCCCACATTTTTATAACAAAGGACAGTCTTAATGTTTACATCATTTAGGCTTCAAGAAGAAGAGGAAAGAAGATGTTTACCGAAAACTGCAGTTTTAATCTTTATGCTATATGGCCGGCCTGGTGGTGCTGTGGGTTGAGGTGCTGGACGCCACACCTCACGCCACACCAGCGACCCGGGTTCGTGGGCGAGCTTGGGTCATCTGGGGTCGGCAGGGAGGGAAGAGATCAAGCGTCCAGTGGACTGCTCTCTCTTCCTGGAGAGGGCTTCAGGGGAGCAGTCACTCTAGAGCAACCTCTGGCGGCAGTCGGAGGCGCTTGCAGAAGTGACGCTTGCATCAGCAGGGGTGGAGTTGCAGCGCTATGTTGCCTTGTGCAGCTGAACTCCAAGGGGGCAGGACAGAAACACACAAGCAGAAAATTCCCACTCCTGGGGATAGGCGAAGGCACATCGGCCTCCAGGACCACAGTCCAGTCTCCGGGCCTCTTCCCCATCAGGCCCAACTCATGTAGCTGGGGACTCTATACTATAAATAGAGTGCCCTGTGCAGATAGGCGGCCCTTCCTTGGGGGGGGGGCTCAGATCTGGAGGTTGTGTCTGGCTGCACGAGGGTGGGGATCAGGGGTCTCAGGTGGGAGGTAGAGTCCTGGGGTCCAGAGGATGCTGGAGAGAGCTCTCCAGGGCTATAGTGGAGAAGAAAAAGAGTTTAAAAAAATCTTTATACTGTATTATCGGTAAGTTTTCAACTCCTCACTTTGACATTAACAATATTGATAGCATTTTGAAGACCCATAGTGGCAACAGACAAAAGAATGGCATAATTAGCATAAAGCAGTATAGAAACATTCTTATTACAAATAGTAGGTGAGGTACAATTTTTGTAGGTGTTCTACATCTGCCAAACTATTAATATAAGTTTTGATAAGAAAGAGAGCATGTAGACAGCCCTATTTGACACCTCAACCTTTTGCTAAAGGTCATGAAAGCTTCTCATCTTTTGATATTCTAATAACTGCTTTAGTATGTCTGTGAACTCTAATAGTTTGTATTATTTTCACTAGTCTCTTGTCTAAAGTTGTAGAGTCCAGAACTGACCAGAAAACTTCTCTATCTATGCTATTAAACACACTAGTCAGAAGTATAAACAAAACAGAAAGTTTACCACTACTGGAAATTGTGCATTTATTATTTAGATATTTGAACGTAAAAATATGGTTGATAGTCGATGTCGTGGGGGTGAAAACCCACTTGCATGTCTAAGAAGAAGTGGTTTTCCTGTTAAATATGTTCAGTATATACCGAGAGTAAATCTTTAATTGCATGTTTTGTATTATACAATCGGGGTAAGAAATCTTGCGGTCTTGTTGGTCAGCAGGGGTGTTTACCCATGGGTAAATCCCACCATAACCCACGAATAAAGTTCTAGCCATCCCAGCTGACGACTGCACTGTAAAGAAAAATCATGGCCCTTCGACTTCCTTTCTTTTTCCAGCTCTGTTAAGCTACGAACTTTACTTCTATCGGTAACTCTCACACAGAAAGACAGTCCCCAAACCCACTTTTCCTAACACAAAATATATTTTTTTTACAATTGGCCCTCCATGACTGCTTTGATTGGCCTCACCTGTCTCCATGTGTTGTTTTTTTTTTATTATATTGTCACCCTGCATTTCCCACAGCAATTCAACAGCCAGCTCCGTAGTACATGTTCCTTCATGGTGCTCCTTTGCAGTAATTCTAAATGCTCTGGCACCCTGCATGATGAATGCCTGCTCTCCCAATAACTTAAAAACAAACAAACAAACAAAAAACCCAAGTTGGACCCTCACTTCCTCCTGACTGCAAAGGTCACAGTAACCCCAGTGCCACACCCTGAACTACGGCAGCCCTTCAGTGCTCGCAGCTATGCTCTCTCACATATCCTTGACTACAGAGCCCCTCACAACTGACACCAGGCTCTGTCTTAAAAAAAAAAAAAGTGTACGTGTGTGGGGGTGTGCTATAGGTGGGTGTGTGAGCAGTTGGGGGTAGATGACTTTGGCTATAGTCTGCCTAGCAACAAAGCACTATATAACAAAGAGGAAGGATATTACAAAAAAAGCCTTAAAACAGTAAATGAACCTCCTTTATTAACTTTTTAAAATTCTTTCATTACAACTCATTGTATAATCACAGTAATCCAAAACTCAACTCGTCTCATGACTGAACCACACCAAGCATGGGTAAATCCCACCATAACCCACACCCTGTCATGGAATATTGCTTAAATGAAAGTGGGTCTATAACACCCTGGGTCTAGCTGATTTCCTTTTTTTTTTCTTTTGCTTTCACCCTGCCCCCCAACCAGCTACTCCTTTGGGCCACTTAGTTTTACCCCCACCCACTGAGCCACCCCCTGTAGCCATTGTCTGCATCCCCTATCGGTCCTGCATCCCAGTAGACCCAGCATATTCCTGCTGGGGGGACCCTTCCTGGGGGCAGAAGAGGGTAGAGAGTATTCCGCTGCCTTAACTGGGAATGCAGGGGGAGGGCTGTGAGGCTGCATGGCATGAGGGGAACATGGCGTCCGTCATCTGGTCAGTCAGGCATTTGATTTTTCTGCTTTTCTTCTGGGGTCCTCCCACCTCTCACAATTATATGGCCGCAGCAATGTCCTGGGGCAGGGATAGTCAGCAGCGTGTCAAGGCCCATGCTGCCTAGAATGCCTCCCTTATCCACCTCCAGGAGCTGCCTGTTATGTGGACCAATGCCCCCCCCAGAGGGAAGCATTCAAAGGGTGCTCTAACTCCCTCACCACTGGTCTCCGCTGCTAACATCTGGGCTTGGGGTTTGAACCCGGTTCACCAGCATGACAGAGTGATGCCCTATCACTTGGCCTGATCTCCTTGTTAAATAGGGAGACAATGACCCCCATATCCTATCTCTCAAGTTTAAGATGAAGATTTAATATCAGTAAAAAGTACAGCAAGAATTCCTTTGGGAGTGACTGAAAAATTTCTGACGTTAAATGAGGAAAACCAGGGGCCTTATTCCTTTTCTGGGCTACAATATAAGATTCAGTTTGGCCTTGAGAAACTCAGCACCATTCTGGAACCTCTTGATTTAATGACTGAAAATCTGAAGAGGCAGATGTCCTACAATGGTCTCATCAGTGTGCCTTGTCTGTAGCAGCCCAGAGGAAGAATACATTAGTCATTATTTTGGTCTTACATGTTTGAGTTATGGTGAGCTGGTTTTCAGCATTTGCAGTGTATGTGTGATAAGCTATTTGGCACCATACACAGTTGCTTAAAGCAGAACCAGTCCAAATTCTTTCATGGCGATTTGCATATACTTCCCATGATGCTTTGTATGATGGGGTATTATAATTTTACATATCTGTCTACAGTATCTGTCTGTCTGTCTATCTGTCTATCTAAAAAAACAAAGACAAGGCACTGCGTCAGCATGTGGTCTAAAAGCAAAACAAAATGGTTATATTAAATGGACGCTGAAAATAGAAAATAGAGTTAAAAATCTACGTTTCGACCTTAGGTCTTCTTCAGGAAATATCTAAAAGAGAAAAAAAACAAGTTAGTGTAGAGGAGAGGTAAAATGAGAGAGATATATATGTGGAGAAAGAAGAAGGGGGAGGCAAAGGGAGAAGAAGTGATAAATGATAAGATTAAGAGAGAATCTGTGAAACAAAAAGGTGATGATGGGAAAGATAAAACATAATGGGAGAGAAAGAGCTGGGAAGATCCCAGGTAGAGACTGATTAACAGGGCCTTGTAAAAGGCTGAAAGGTGACAAATGTGTGAGAAGGAGACAGAAATGGAGACATATGGTGAAAATGAAAATGAATCAGTACAAAAACAAATTGACTTTAGGGAAAAAAAGGGGAGGCTGAAAGATGTTAATGGAAAATAAGTCTATCATTTAAACCAGAGGGCTGCTGGGAGCCAAGGCGGATGATCAGCTTGGCTTCCATGTTTTTTCTATGGTTAGGATCCCGGAAGCCCTGCTGAAGGACACAAACAGAAAGGTCATTGACATTGTGGTCCCTGGAGATAAAGTGGGATACAATGGGTTTAGCAGTTTCACCATTCCTGACAGCTCTGTAATGTTCCCTGAAACGGTCAGCAAGACGCCTACCAGTTTCTCCGATGTAAATAGCTGAACACCTCCTGCAAAGAATACAGTACACTACATTAGTGGAGGTGCATGAGAACTCCTTGGTGATATGAAAAACACCTGTAGGCCCCCGAATCTCAGTTACACTGGAAATAAATTTGCAGGTGCAGCAGCGAGCCCTGTTGCAGGGTTTGGTACCTGGCGGGGAGGAACTGTTAGGAGTGGGTAGGCGGCTTTTTACCAGGAGATTGCACAGGTTAGGTGGCCGGCGGTAGGAGGCAATAGGTGGTTCTGTAAAGGAAGCACCAATGTTAGAGCTCAGTTTGCAAATGGGAAAGTTACTAGTGATGATCCTGTGAAGAGAAGGTGTGCTCTGATGGAAAGGAAGAACTAGTGGAATTCACCGTTGTTCTTGTGTGACAGTATCCCTCCTGCGGGGGTCCAGGTTACGGGGCATGTTACTGACCCGGGAGAGTGCTCTGTCCACTGTGCTTTTAGGGTATCCCCTGTTGATAAAAAACTATGCATTATTTGGGTCTGCTCAGCAAAATCTATCTATCTATATCACCTCCAAGTTATTCTGCCGTGAGTTAGTGGGGACCTCGGTATACCTATTTTACCTTTGATGGCTTGATAACATTGTACAGCAATGTTAACCTAGATCTTTAACATTTACACAAATTGAAAAATAAACTCCATTTTTTGTTTTCTCAAGCCCTGTTCCAAATATATATTTTTTAAACCAAGTGTGCATTCAAATGTTTCTTTAAATATTAAGGGATACGTAATGGCCCAGCATGTGATACCGTATGTATCACAATGTGTGAGCAGTGATCTCGGTTCATGAGTGGCAGAGCGTATCGGAGCCACAAGTGAGGTTTCCAAGGTCATTGTCCATGAGTTGTGATACATAGGTATCACACAACTGTACATCATATATTAATTTTATACAATAGGGTTCCAGTTTTTGTTTATTTTATTTTTTGTTTTAGGATGGAGCGGGAAGTGACGTGTACACTGTGCTTGATACCTTCACAGTGTACACGTCATGAGCTAGTTATCACACTGTGCTTGTGATACAGCTTCTTACTTGATACCATAACACTTCACCTGTATTGTATAAAGGAACTTATGTGTCAGTATTAGCATATGTATGTTTGTTTAAAAGAAGCAAAATAACCCTTGTATCATTTTCCCATGGTAACCTGTTTTCTTATTAATCAGAATAGCATTTGTGTTATTCTACTCCCCGTTTTGTCAAAAAGACTTTATTGCCCTTACTAAAAAATTCTGTTATTAATAGGTGGCTATATTTGTGTGGTATAATTTTGTTTTTCTTCAAGGTTGTCATCTCTCTTTTCTAAGTGTAACAAAGCTCCCTTTTAATTAAAATGTTCCATTTCTCACCTAATGAAGATGACTAAAACAACATGACACACCCAAAAGTAAGGTGAAGATACTGCAAAGAGGCAAATAATGGAGGAGGCAGAATAGTGTAGTGGTCCAAGGCTCTGAACTGCAAATCTGGTGACATCTAGCAGACCAGACCTGGGTTTGAATCCCACAGCTTCCACTTGCATACTGTGTGACCCTGAGCAAGTCACTTAACCTCCTTGTGCTCCCAAGTCGCTCCTGTAAAAAAGCTTCCAGCTTAGTGTGCTATACCTGGTTAAACAACTAAAAAAAAAAATCAATAATGCTAAGAGTGTGGAGTTTTAAAGGGGGTGATACAAGGGCAAATACTGATTTTGAGCTGTTCCTGCATCTTCCCAAAGGCACCAATATGGCTCCTGCTGATTTTCAAAACAAATGTTGCATCATTGACAGTTTAACTGCTTTCTGGATGCTTGTATTACAAAAGGGATGCACGCATCAGTTTTCTAAGCAAGCAGACTCCAAAGTGATGCAGCTTATGGCACTTGCAGTCATAAAGGTCTAGTTTATCTGCAAAGTGTGTCAAGATGCAGGAGAAATGTGATACATCTCGGTGGCACACATTTGAAAATCCAGCTCAGAGTTTATGAAATATACTTAATGTCAGTGAGTCAAAGAAAAGGACAGTCTTTTTTTCTAAGACACCAGATAATTCAGTAAGCACATTTGCAAATATGTGGGAGTTGGGGAAGGGGGAGAAAACATTAAACTATCAACTGTAAAGTGCCTTTTTTGTATATAAAAATGAAAACATGGTAAGGATTTGAAACTTCAAACTTATAGGGTCATTATATCCTGTCCCATAGGTAGTACTTTTGGATGAAAAAAATTTACAATAAAATATTTTAGTGTTTGAAGTTACAAAGGCCATGCATGTACAGTACCATTTTTCATGGACTCTTCATAAGGTGTTTTCACATACCTGTTACTGCATTTCAGAAGACTGGATTATGACAATGGTTGCTTGACCTTTGCTACACCACTCAAACTGCTCTTTCCAACCGTAGAAATAAAGCCCTAACACCAGGCTCAAAAGAGCTGATGGTGGAGCTCATCTCCAGGACACATATGCTGCCTTTTTCATCGCCACTATTGGAAGGAAATACCTTTTCCGGGGTTCAATTTAAGCCTGGGTTAGCAGCTCTCAAAATATGTCAAATCAGGGAATTTAAGGTACATTGATTATCTCAAGTGTGGTTCTATAGTTTCTCCTAACAGGGTTAATATTAACCAAATATATGTGTACTTGTACTTTGAAGATAAGAAGCTACCTATCATACATTACTCGGTATTACTCGGCATGTATAAAGCAGAAGTAGGCCACTGGCTCATCGGGACTGCCTTCCCTGCACCATGCGGGGTGAATTAAGACCCGTTTCCCAGTAATAGCTTATCCAACTCCATTTTAAACCTATTGAAGTTACTGATATTAAGGAGATCTTGTGGCAGAGAGTTCCATAATTTACTTGCCCTTATGGTAAAGTAATTTTGTCTCTTATTAGTAAGTACCCTGGGGATAGTGAGTTGTCTGTTGTAGCATCTTAAGCTATTGGGTTTGATCGCCATGTTTAGATTGCATTCTCTTGCCAAGTCTGTATCATTTAAGATATTGAATAACATTAACACATCACCCCTATCTCTATGCAGTTTTAGATCATACAGATCAAGTGAAACAAGTCTTTCTTGATATGAGAGCTTACTTAATCTAGGAACCATTTTTGTAGCCCTCCTCTGGACCAACTCCAAAATCTTTTTTTTTTTTTTTTAAATGAAGTCAGTTTTATTTATTTTCAAAAAACAAAGCATCCATCCAGAAAACACTGAAACAGAGAACTGAACAAGGAATCCCAACTGTCACCTCAGACTTTCCCCCAACCCCCAGCCCCCCTCCCCAATGGAGTGTGTATAAGAACCCAATATGCAAGTATCACCAAGAAGTAATACATACACAATATATCTTGTATAACAGAAGCATGCAGTGGGAAACCAGAGAGAACTCAGAAGAAGGTTAGTTCAAATACAGAGCATAAAGTTTGCCCCATTTCTTATTAAAAAGGGACAGGTGATGATGGGAACTGGCAATCAGATGCTCGGTCAGGAGAGAGAAGGAAAGCTCATGTAACCATTCGCAATATGAAATAGATGATTGGTCTAGCTGGTGTCTAAGGAACAATTTCTTGACAGCCATGGAAATGAGGGCCATATGGTATCTCCTTTCCCTGACCAGGATCTGGGAGTAGGTGCCAATAATACATACCTCATGGGAAAAGAGACCTTCCAGCCCCAAGAGGGGATCAAGCCATTCTTCAGTTTGTACCCACAGGGAAGATACCTTCTCACAGGACCATAGGACATGCAGCAGGGAGCCATCTGCCTTGCCACACATGGTACAGGTAGGAAAGGGGAGGTGACCCATCTTAGCCAGCTTGATGGGAGTATAATACATATTATTTAAGATATGATATTGAGTAAGTCTCAACTGATCCTGAGTTAGATAGATGTAGAGATCTTGCCAGAGATGTGGCCAATTGAAGGTACAATCTGGCAAAAAGGTATGCCATACCTTGGAGCCAACCAGGGGAGAGGAGTGGGCGATGGTGATTAGGTGTAAGTATAGGGAGGAAACACCATGGGGTTGGAATGCAAAATCTTGGATCTGGTTAATGAGATCTATGAGAACGGAAGGTTTTGGAGCAGGACTAAACTGTTGCAGTGTCAGATGTTGCAGTTGGTAAATTTTAAAGATACTTGCTGGGCCCAACCCAAACTTCTATAATAGCTCTGGAGAAGTGAGGAGAGAGTTCTGGGAATAAAAGTCAGCCACTCTGAGGTTCTGCGGCAGGGGAAGCCAACCTGGGGTCAGCAAGCGATCCATTATCTTGAAATTTAGGTTAAAAAAGATAGACTGTGAAGGGTCTTTGGAGGGAGACGCTTTCAGAGAGGCGCAGACTTGGGAAAAGACTTTAATAGAAACACCAATTGGAGAAGAGCTCAGTGAAGCTGGGAGAGATTTCTGAGGAGAGAAAAGAATAGCGCCGGGAGAGAGATTGTGAGCAGAAATCAGGTGGTATTCTATCTGTAACCAAATAGGAATATAATCATCTACGGGTGGAGCTAGGGGAGTGAGAAGCTATTTACCACATTTTTAAAGATGGCTGGCCAAATAGTAAAATAAAAAGTTGGGTAGATGAAGACCACAGAATTCTTTAGGGAGACCCAGCTTAAGGTAGAAATGCCTCAGGGACTTATCTAACCAAATGAAAGAAGTAATAAGTGAATGGACGTGTTTAAAGAAGGAAAGGGTAAGCCATATGTTGAGCACATTTAAGGGGTAGAAAAGTCTAGGGAGAATATTTATTTTAATAATAATAATTCTACCCCATAGTGATATTGGAAGGTCCTTCCATCTTGATAAGTCCTGTTTTATTGCCACCAGTAAATCCTCTAAGTTCAGTTTCTTCATTAGATTGGAATCAGGGGTTAGGAATATTCCAAGATATTTGATGGAATGGAGAGACCATCGTATACTGAAGGTAGTGAAATCCTGACTACAAATAAAATGGTTAAGGGGGGAAAATTTCAGTTTTATTCAGGTTCATTTTGAAGTTAGAAAAATGACTAAACTGATTAATCACTTTCAAGGCTCTGGTAAGAGAGGAAAGAGGGTTAGAAAGATGTAGTAAGATATCATCTGCATATACTGAGAGGGATGGCATCAGGTTACCAATAGGAATGCCTCATATGCTAGGAGAGGATTTAAGGCGTCTAATGAGTGGTTGGAGGTACAAATTAAAAAGGAAGGGAGAAAGAGGGCATCCTTGATGGGTGCCGGTATATAAGGCGAATGAAGAGGAGAAATCTCCATTGTAATAAATCTTAGAGGATAGGGAAGAGTAAATCACTTGAAGCCATTGCAAAAAGGAAGGGGAACCCATCCTCCATAGGGCTAACCACAGAAAGGACCAATCAACTCTATCAAAAGCCTTCTTGGCATCAAGAGAGATTAAAGCCATAGGAAAAGGAGAGCCTTGGGTTACCTGAAAGATGTGACATATTTTACTAAGGTGATTGGTGGAAGATGTCCCAGGAACAAAACCTACCTGTTCTGACCTGAGTAAATATGACAACACCTTCCTAATTCTCATAGCGAGGATCTTGGCTAGAAATTTAATATCACAATTTAATAGGGAAATAGGATGGTAACTCGTAGGATGAGAGGGAGGTTTGTCTGGTTTAAGAAGGAGAACGATGGTGGCCTCTAAGAGGGAGGGATCTAGGGACTTGGCCAAGACCATGAATTGACAGAGGCGAAGCAGGAGAGGAGATAGGTCTTTAGAAAACGTTTTGTAGAAATTCGGAGGGAAGCCATCAGGTCCGGGGGCCTTATCCAGGGTTAGACTGTTGATGGCAGTTTCCAACTCTTCCAGAGATATGGGGGTAGAAAGAAAATCTCAGTGATGATCCGGTAAATGAGGCAGAGAAACAGAATCTAGATAGGATGATATTTCCTCGGTGGATGGTGGGGAGGGACGCCTGCCACATAGAGTAGAATAGAAGGTTTCAAAAATCTATATGATCTCTCTAGGAAGGGTTTTTATGGAACTGTCCTGGGCAGAGATAGAGGGGATGACTCCTGAGGCCTCCTATTTTTGCAAACGGAGAGTGAGTAACCATCCTGCCTTCTCTTTTTGCTCAATGTATTTGGATTGGGTCTTTAAGATGGTATACTCTGCCTTTTCCTGTAGGAGATTAGTAAGGCCTGTAAGGAGTCTGGGAAGAAGTGGGAGAGAGAGAGAGATTGCTCCAGGGAGTGAATTTTGCCAGGTAACAAGATGGCTTCTGATTCTTTATGGCGCTTCCAGGTGGAAGCTAAGAGGATGAGTTCACCCCACAAGAAACATTTTAAAGCACATCATTCATGGTCACCCCTTGGGACAGTATTCTGGTTAGAGGTAATAAAGGACTGAATAACAGTTGATATCCTGGTTATGACTTGATCATCCTTTAGGAGTTGAGTATTTCATTTCCACGTGGTATCCCGCTGTAAATCAGTGTTAGGAGTGACAATTAACCAGGCCGCCGCATGATCAGAGAGCACAATGGGTTCCAAGCCAGCGTTACACAAACCAGGGAGGAGAGAAAGGCTGGTAAGGACATAATCCAGCCTAGAAGAGGTGTGGTGTACCATAGAATGGAAGGAATATGAGTGGGACAGTGGGTTAAGGATCTGCCAGGGATCACAGAGACCCAACAAGTCCATAAAATCCTGCAGGGCACACTGTACTGATGAGAGAGGTTTGAGAGGGTAATTGGAACAGTCAAGATCTTGGGTGGGAGAAAGGTTCCAGTCGCCACCCATAATCAAGGGGAGAGAGAGTTATGGGGCTAGTTTGTCTGCTAATTCCATGAAGAAAGCTGGATTACCACCCACTGGCCCATAAACACTGTCCAGGACAAGTTCACGGCGGTCAAGCAGGCCCTTAATGAAAACATATCTTCCCAGTGGGTCAGAAATAACTTGGTCCACCTGAAGGGAGCTATTATGACTCACTAAAATGGCAACCCCTTTGCTTGTAGATGAGTCTCCGGAGGCATACACCTGGCCAGTACCCTGCCTGCGGAGCCTGATAGCCTCAGGGGAAAGAAGATGTGTTTCCTGAAGAAACACAATATGGGCCTGAAGCAATGAAATATATTTTAAAACCTAGTACCTTTTGAATTGCTCTCTGATTCCCATAACATTCCAGGTCAAAAACTTAATTAGATTACTAGCCATACTCACAAAAAACTGAATAGAAATTTAGGTGAATACAGTAGTAAGAAGTAAACACACTCTGTCAGCCAAAAACATGGGGTTTCAGTTACTTTGTGGAAGTCATGAGAATAGTGCATATTAAAGACATAAAGCAAGGGTTTCAATGATTTTTTATTAAAAAAATCACCACCACAAGGATCGATCAAAAAGTCAACAGTACAGTACAACAGCAGCATCATTAAGAAAAGCAAACAAATCAAACAAATATCACAAGGATACAAAAAAAAGTATAAAAGCAGTATAATAGCAGCACCTAAAAACAAAATCACAAACACAAGGGCAAACTGAAAATCTACAATAATAGAATCATTGTGCAAATCAGAAATGTAATTAAAAGTTTAATAATAAATCAGTCATACAGTGAACATTAATAAATCAGTCATGCAATGATTATTGGACAGTATAAAAAGTACCATCCAGCACCATCCCCCACAAACCACCACCACATAAGAGAAATATTTTTCTTTACAACATAAATGGAGGAGCAACTGGCAACCACCATCTTCAACAGCCATTGAATTTTTTATTATATTTCAACATGAGAAGTAGCCTCACATTGTCTTCCATCAGACTTCGATGATTGTCTTTTAATAGATCAGAATAAACCGAGAAAGTCCACTTAAAATCTGCTGTACTCACCGGGAGTCAGATGTATATTTTTGCCACAGCAGAATGATTTGGCAATGCATCAGCCTGTGCTTCCCACCACTGAACAATATTAAAATCATCTGGTATAGATTGTGCCAGAGTTCTGTAGCCATACCATTCAAAGTTTGACACACTGGTAAGAGAAGGGAGCTCCTGGGTATATTTTGATTTGTCTTTTTCCAGTGTTGGCAGCTGCTTGGGGTCGAAGATGCGGGCAGCTTTGAATGTGCTTAGCAAGGGATGATTTTTTAAATGTGGTCTAACTTCGCACTGCTGTCCAACATCACCTTCTGAAACAGGTTGATGCAGTTTGCATTTTCCTGACACAGACATCTGGTCAACATTTCGACAGTCTGCGGTCTGTACTCAGTTTCCCCTGCAGTGGCACAGAAATCCAAAAACGTGAACATTTTGAACCCTAGCAAATATATTGTATCCCTGTGGCTTGCTGCTCAATTGTAATTGTTCAATAAGGTCCACAAGTTCTTTTGAATGTTCGGATATAAAAGTAGCTTGAGCCGCCAGCTCTGCCCCTTTGCTGGTTAACATGAACTTCTGTCACTTGAAGGTTGCTGCATCCGATTGTGGCACTGGTCTAACAAATTCTGTAACAATGGGAAAATAGTCACCCAAATATGTAACTGCATTAACCCAGGAGCACTATTGAGTTTGCACGGAGTACACTGGCATCTTGGGTACAATTCCTGGCCTCGATTCCATAAATGCCAGGTACTGATGGCAACGCATTGGACTCTGGCAAAAGATTTGTTTTACCAGGGCAACCACAGTGTTCAAATCCTCCAGTGTGTCAGCCCAGTCCTCCAAACCAAATTGAGGGTGTGTGCAATGCAGGTCACATGCACCGCATTTGGTAACACACACAATAGAACTGTTTCAAAAGCTTTGCATATAACTAGCACTGTCTGTGACAATGGCAAACACTTTGTTTACATTAACTCCGTTAGTGTTTAGTACTTTCAGTAGGGCTTGGGAAACAGTCGTGTTGTTTACACGTTCCAGAAACTCGACACCAGTGAGGAGAGGCTGCTCCCTGACATTCACCAAAAGTTGGGCCAAAATAGCCAGCACACTATGTCCACAGGCATCAGTGGTCTCATCCAGGAAAATTAAAAAGGTCTTGATCTGCAACCGCTTCTTTCAAGGACCTTTCATGCTCTGGCCGAAGTTCTTGCAGGTAGGTGCTCCATAGCTGTACTGGTCCCGGAAGACTACCACCCTGCTTGCTGTACTTCATCAAGAAATCTAGAAATGCAGAAGCCTTTTTCAGAGTGATGTCTGCTTGTGTCAAACACCGAATGAAGTCCAGCACAAACTCCTTCCACTCCACAGATGATGTTGTTGCTCGGGCAAAACAAGAAGTCAATGACTGCAGGCGTAGAACTGCACCTGGAGCAAATAAAAAGCGGACAATCAGTATGTTATATATTTCACAGGAAAAATAAATGGTAGGCCATCCCACCAGCAAGGTGTCTGTATGTGACAATGACATCCCAGGTTCAAGAACAGACCCGACAGACCTGGGAGTCAGAGCAGACCCAACAGACCCAGGACTATTAGGACTCACCACGTGGAGAAGACTTGAGAGTTGGAGGGATGGCTCTCATTCTCCAGAGGGGGGAGGTCTGTCAGGCATAATTGCAGCAACTTGCAGAGACCAGGGGATCTGCATCAACTGGTGTCAGCTACATGGGAGGCAGGACAGACAGCGGCTTGCCCAGCTGATGTCACTGCATGTCCCACCTCCAGAGGATAACTGCATCTACAAAAAAATAACACAAATCAATGGAGACAGAGCGCAGAGCAGGGGCGGAGTTCCCATCAGGTGACTAGGGCCTGGCAAAACATTAAAAGAAACTGCAAATAGCAGTGTAAAGTAGTACTTACTTCGTTGGTTTTTCTTTAATGCTTCTTTCCACTCCAGATACTTCTGTGACTTCATGTGCATGTCCACTGTATGATTATGCACAAAATCGATGGTGTGCATGCAAGCATGGCAAAATAGTAGTTCTCCATCCTCGTAAAGATCATTTGGGTACAAGGGGACCCGATCACCGGCACGCACAAAAAAGGGAACATGCCGATCCTTCGCCTCTTCCCGAGAAAGACGGGTGCACTTCTGTGTTGGTGGTGCAGGCATGTCATTGATAGTGTATTAACTAAACCCAAAAGGATAAATTATACACTGCATTAACTAAACCAAAAGAATAAAATCTATTTAAATAAATAAATACAACAATTAAGCGCTGAAAGAGTGGCATCTTGTGCAACTAATGTTTTATGCTGGGCAGTTTTGATGTAACACCTCAGCTACTGTGATGCACTCAATCAGCACAGAGTCAAGGACACACTACGGGGAGTGAGGGATGGACCCAGGTGACCACCATTGATGAAGGAAAAAATTGTTCTGTGCCATTCTAGTCATCCGCTCCACTCTGCTCCCTCACCAGAGGCCAGAGCAATTTTTTCCAACAAGTATGCCAGTCCACCAGGCTCACCACTCCACTCCCATCTCCAAGAAACCACAGCAGTGAGTCAAGGACACACCACAGGAATGAGGGACAGACCCACATGACCGCCATACATGATGGAAAAAATTGTTCTGTGCCATTCTGGTAACCCACGCCACCCTGCCCTCTCACCAGAGGCCAGAACAATTTTTTCCAACAAGTATGTCAGTCTGCCAGGCTCACCCCTCCACTCCCATCTCCAAGGAACCACAGCAGTGAGTCAAGGACACACCACAGGAGTGAGGGACAGACCCAGGTGACCGCCATACCAATCAATCAATCAATCAATCAATCAAATCTTTATTTATCCAGGCATAATTGATGGAAAAAATTGTTCTGTGCCATTCTGGTTGCCCGCTCCACCCTGCTCCCTCACCAGAGGCCAGAACAATTTTTTCCAACAAGTGTGCCAGTCCGCCAGGCCCACCCTTTCCACTCTCCATCACCGAGGAACCACAGCAGTGAGGTACAGACACACCATGGGAGTGAGGGATGAACACAGTCCACTGCCATACATGGTAGGAAAAAAATATTCTGTGCCATTCTGGTCACCCGTCCCACCATCCTCCTTCGCCAGAGGCCAGAACAATTCTTTCCACCATGTGTGCCAGACAGTTAGGCCCACCCCTCCACTCTATCAACAAGAAACCACAGCAGTGAGGCATGGATACACCACGGGAGAGAGGAATGGACCCAGTCGACTGCCATACTTGTTGAAAAAAATTGTTCTGTGCCATTCTGGTCACCCGTCCCACCCTCCTCCTTCGTCAGAGGCCAGAACAATTTTTTCCAACAAGTGTGATAGTCAGTCAGGCCCACCCCTCTACTTTCCATCTCAGTTTGACATGTACATTTAAAACAAAACATTTATAACAGAACAATACATTTCATGTCTCTTTCCTCCCTCTTTCACAGACCCACCACTAGGGTTGTCAGAACCCTCTGAAGTTCTGGGTTCTATTTCTAGTCTAGAACTTTTTAAAAAGTTCTATGGTTCTAATCTTTTTTAGAACTTTTTAGAACTCAAACCCTAATTTTTTAATTGTGTTCTCAAAATGAAGACAATAGTGAAATATGTGTCATGAACCTATGGGCAAAAACAAATAAATCTGTTCATTATAATGGGAGAAAGAAGATCATGAGTGACTTTGACAGGATTCTTGCAGTGGTTTCCTCTCCTTTGCTAGTAGTAAAAGCCAACCACTTACAGGTGCTTACACTACCACTGACCCACCCACCCATATGAGATGCCATACAATCAGTTGCCAGTTGGCACACGGTCACACACTGGGTACAGTGCAGCCAGATGGAGCACAGCAGAACAAATGGCAAGTACACCATGCAGGAGTCCCATATAATTTTTAAATGAATAATGGATTTTTCTCTCCTTTCCAGTCACCTAAAATATTGCTAGGATTTATTTATTTGTGAAATACCACACATTTAATGATGGGTGGCACATGCACACACTGGGTATAGTCAGTCAGTGGAACCCCAAGAGCACAGCAAACATGGTAAGAAGTATACCACACAGGAGTCAAAGATTTTTTTAAATAACTGATTTTCTCACCCTACCCCTGTACAGTATTATCATCATTAGGATTCCACAATCTGCTGCCACCCTACTTGCCCTAGTTCTCACGTCCCTGCATTCTCTGTGCCCCAGTTCTCACATTTCTTCCCCTTCAAGCCCTAGTTCTCAGTCTGCTCCAGTTTCCACATACAGTACCTGTTCACTCCCTGCCCCACTTCTTACATTTTTGCCTGATGGCTCACAAACAATATAAGGCTACACACAGTTAAATCCACTAGGCTCATGGTGTATAAAATAATTCAATCACCAAATTAATGAAATGCATATATGTAATTCAATTGAGTATCCAGTAGTCTAAAGAGATTTCACATCTCATAAAATCCATAAATCATGTGCCAGGAGAAAAACTGCTTTCATACAAATATTGTGACACACATGCGTGGTGCTAGAATCATGTACTCAATAACTAATGTCCAAAGAAGAAAGCAGAAAGCTACATCCAGCATCAGAAATCCAGCATGTGTATCAGGGAATGCAAGGGTCCAAACCAGTTCTCTTCAGCTGGGGGGGGGGCATCAGAAGGTAATAAATGGCTTACAAAGGGTCATATGCAACCAATAATTAACTCCATTAATAGGGGATATACCACCTCAGACGTGTGCATCTTTATGTACCAAACTAGAAGCCACTGTGCCCAACCAGCTGTCTGTAGATGCTCAGGTCCAGCACAGATCTTTACAAGATTTGCTAAGGCTGTTATATTCTGTAGCATACTGCTATCACAAGTCATATGTCTTTTAGTGACCAAAAGTTGCTAGACTGCTTTTCACTAACAACAGCTATGACCCCATAAAAATAGATAACATCTATTATGTCTCATATCAAATGTTAGGCAGCTCAACAAACCAGGTTTCCTATTATCTCCAAAAAACTGTTCAATATGTTTCCCCAGAAATAACCGTGACCCCGTTCAGATGTGAATGAGTTTTGTAAAACTCATATTCTGGATTGAGTAACTGAAGCGTGTACTATAGGAATGACTATAGCATTGGCACATAAACACAATAACTTAGCTGCAGCTGGATGTTGCAGTGTGTTGAAATTCAGAAATTCCATATGAAGTCTGAACTCTGTGCTAAATGAAATAAGCTCCAAACTGACCCGTATTAAACTACTGTGTGAACAAACTACTGATGCCATTTACTCACTTCTCTGGTTGCTCCCGCTCTTTGTTGACACTATCGATTCAAGCGTGCGTGTAGAGATCAAGAGTGGAAGCGGAAGCAGTAGTCATCAGACATGGGACTGTCTTTTTTTGTTCAATGGGGGATTTATTAGCGTGGCGGTTGCATGATGTCAGCACAAGGGGTAGCAACTTGGTGAGTCAGTAGTAGTGAGTTGGAAAGTTGTACAGTCATGACTGGAGGATGTGGAGATCTGCAAGGGACAAAAAATAAGATCTGAACCCTTTTACGAACCCTGTGGTGTTCGAGTTCGGAGTTCGAACAGGGTTTGAATCTTTCTAGAACTAGTTCTGACAACCCTACCCACCACTGTTTTTTTTTTACACCACTGCGTCTCTCTCCTGGACCCTCTGGGGCTCCCACCTTCCCTCTGAGACCAAAATAGATTATTTTTTTTAAAACCACCTGCACCCTTCGCTTGGACCCCCCCCCCGGGGCTCCCACCCTCCCTCCGAGACCAATACTGAATTTTGTAAACCATCTGCAACCTTGCCTGAACCCTGGGGGCTCTCACCCTCCCTCTGAGACCAATACTGATTTTTTTTAAACCATCAGCAACCCTCTCCTGGACCCTCTGGGGCTCCCACCCTCCCTCCTTCCAAGACCAATACAAATCTTTTTACACCATCTGCACCTCTTGCTTAGACCCTCTGAGGCTCCTACCCTCCCTCCGAGACCAATTTGAATTTTTTTTTAAACCACCTGCACCACTCACTTGGATCCTCTGGGTCTCCCACCCTCCCTCCAAGACCAATATGGATTTTTTTTACACTATCTGCACCACTTGCCTGGACCCACTGGGGCTCCCACCCTCCATCAGAGACCAATTTGGATTTTTTGTAAACCACCTGCACCCCTTGCTTGGACCCTCTGAGACTCCCACCCTCCCTCTGAGACCGATACAGATTTTTTTACACCTCCTGAACCCCTCACCTGGACCTTTCAGGGCTCCTACCTTCCCTCTGAGACCAATATGGATTTTTTTTACACCACCAGCAGTCCTCTCCTGGAAACTGTGGGACTCCCACCCATTGTTTAGACCCTCTGGAGCGCTCACCCTCCCCGAGAGACACACAGTAACATTTTTACCCTACTTTCCAGACCCTCCAGGGCTTTCATCATACCCCTACAACTATCATTGCAACATTTTTTACATTTGCATCAGCTCAATAACGTACCTGTTAGTCTGTGAAGATGACAGCAGGATCTGGTGAAAGCAGGCTGGCAGAGGAGCTGACTGCTAGCAAGGACTGCAGTTCTTTTTTGAATAAATATATGCCGGCAGTAGACAGCACTGGTGCCAAAGGAACCTGTCCCTCTCATTTTGAGCAGCAGAAGGTGGGCTCAGGAAGCCGTCGGGTCACTCAGGCATATAATGGGCTCAGCAAGTAATCCGGTAACTGAGCCAGGGCAAGGTGAGCTCAGCAAGCCATCCAGTCACTTAGGCTGGGCAGGGTGGGCTCAGGAAGCCGTCCGATCAGCTCACACAGGAAGCGCAAGGTATGCATAGCAGGCGGTCAATCTGAAACATGCACGGAGGTTTCAGCTCTGAGCTCTGTGTACCCCTTTCCTGTCTGCTTGCATTTAAATTGGTTTGGTGGACCTGAGGGTCAAGGGTGTCAAAGGAAAGTCAGGCACCATCTATGGAAGCTTGCAGTTGAGCAGGGTAGGCCATCCTAAATGTAATCCCGGCGGTGATCAGCTTGCTGAAGATGAAATGAAAGACTGCTCTCTTCTGGCAAGTCTCACTAGGGAGGTCCTGGGTCATCTGCAAGGGTTTCTCCTCCCAGAGTATAGCCTGTAGATCCCAGGCCCTGTACAAGACATGCTGCTTCTCCAAATAACTTAGAAACTTCAGTATGATGGGTCTGGGGGATTATTGTCGGGCGGCTTCTGGCGGAGAGAGCAGTGGGCCCTCTCTATTTTATATGCAGAGTTAAAGGGAGATGGGCCGACCACTCTATTGAGAAGTTTCTGCACAAAGGCAATAGTGTTAGAGCCTTCCTCCGATTTGGGCAGTCCGAAAATCAATATATTGTTCCGGTGACTACAGCCCTCCAAAATCTTCTGTTTTCAACTGCAGCTTGGATGTTTGCTGCCATAGTCAAACAATGTCAGGATCAATTTTATCCCTCCAGGACTCCAAGGAGGAAGCGTGGGCTTTCATATCCCCAACTCTGCAGCCCAAATCCCCCAAATTAGACTGGAGCAATTTTAATTCCAAGGAGATGTCAACCATCATTTCTCGGAATGGAAACAGCTCCTGGAGAAAGCGGTCTTCAGTCAGGGGGACTGGAGAGGTTGATTGGGCTGGCTGACGAGTCCCTTGTGAGGCCTGTGCTTTAGTTTTCTTTGGGGCCTTCACTGGTGAGGTAGGTAGAGTGTGGTGTGGGAGGGCCTGCCGCATATCAGCTTCCATCGCGGCAGATTCTTGCTAGCCACGATGAGGAGAATATAGAAATCTGTAGCTGCAGGCAGGCGATGACTATCTCTGTAGATACTGAGGCTCAGAATTGTTCCCAATAGCGAGAAAACTGTAGATAGGAAGGTGAAAAGGCAGGAGCACTGGAGCTAAGTTGCTACCGGGTAGTTTACTTCACGTGATCTCCAGTTCCAAAATCTTGATGTCCTTTTCTAAATATGGGGCCCAAAATGATGTTGCATAATCTAGATGTGGGCAAATATATGCATTGTATAATAGCAAAATGCATGTCTCATTCTGATTAATAAATGCCTTCTTTACCGATCTGATTATTCCATTTGTTATAAGAGCAATCTTTCTACATTGTTCTCACTGGGAGAGATCTTTATTTGTTATAACACCCAGATCTGTTTCACAGTTAACTGTTTTAATTTTACTGCCGGCTAACACATAGCTGGTATGTGGATTTCTTTTCCCAAAATGGACAACAGAACATTTATCAGTATTGAATTCCATCTTGTTAATATTAACTCAATGCTCAATCTGCCGCAAATCAGCAATATAAGAATTGATTTTTGTAACAGAGTCTCCTTCTGAACAGAGTTTGGTATCTTCCACAATTTTACTGATTTTACACTGTACAGCCTCTTGCAGGTCACTTATGAAGACACCAAATAGAGTGAGGCACAGGACAGAACCCTGGGGAATCCCGCTAGTAACCCTGATCTCTTCTGTCAGCATCGGAATCTCTTACCTGTTGAACCCTGTTAGAAAACCATTGTTCGATCCATTTGATGGTGCAGAGATTCAATCCTAATTTCAGCATTTTACAGATGACAAAGTCATGGAGTACAGTGTCAAATGCCTTCTTAAAGTCTAACAGGATCACATCCACAGCTGTGCCTTTATCGATACTATTGCTAATGTTCTCATAGAAAGATATTAGGTTGGTTGCGCCTAATCTGCTCATTACAAAACTAGCTTGTGTATTATCCCTTAAACCTTTTTCAGCTATTTCCACATTGCTCTAAATAACAACTGCATTGTTGCCTTACTGTTTTATTCTGACACCTGACTTGTAGTACAAGATTACCTTTTATACAGCATTTTTAAAGCTGGAGCAACATGCAGGGCATAATCCTTACTCATGAGCAAGGTTGCCTGACATGCACAGAGTGGTATAATGGAACAGGTGCAAAGCAAGTTTGCCCATTTATTTGGAAAATGTTTCACCAGGAAAGACAACATGAACTGTGATACAGCTTGTTTCCAGAAGCGTCCTGGGGGTAGGGGGTTACAATATTGGGAGAGCAGTAAAACAAATTTACAGTACAGGAGCAAAACAATACATGAGCAAAGCAATGCTGCACAAATTACAAAACATAACAGTGTGGTACAGGTACGGACTGAGTGTTTCAGACAACTGGTCAGGAATACAATCCTAGATAATAAAACAGGGAACAGCAAACAATTAGCAGTCAGGGAACAATGCAATAACAGGAATTAGAACAATTGCAGCACATTATCAAAAACAAAACAGTGCGTTACTGGTATTGAGCTGAAGAGGGCACCAGAATAGGTATCAAAACCTAGATTGGGACAAAGCAGGTGTAGTAGCAGGCTGCGAGCATGACAACTCCCAGAGGAGACAGACTAAAGATGAAGTGCCATAAAGACAGGCTGAGCAAGAGGAGAAAGTGCTTATAGGCCCATGGGAGGGCAGAAATGAGATGAGTGCAGAGTTGGAAGGCAGATGACTCGGGGTAGAGGGGAGGAGGGGAGGGAGGTTGTCTAGCAACAGATAACCTTCAGGACACTGCAAGAGAAGCAGGACAGGTCTGCTAGGGAGGGGGACAACACGAGGGAGGAGGGCAGGGGGAGACAGGTAACTGAGTGAGAGGGTGATGAAATTGAGGGTGGGGGAGAGGAGAAAGGGGAAAGGGAAGCATAGAAACAGAACCCCTTCAGGATGCAGAGAAACCCCTGCAAGGGGAACTGAGACAGGTAAAAGGAAGTGAGGAGGGCAGTGAATTGAGGGTGGGGAAAGAGAAGAAAAAGGGGGGCGGGGAGACTAGAATCAGAGCCCCTTCAGGATGCAGAGAAACTCTGCCAGGGAAACTGGACTAGCAGCAGTGGAGGGAAGATAGAAGGGGAGGAGGAGGAGGAGGAAGAGGGGGTGAGGGGGCAGGAGGGCAGGGGGAAGGGGGATGACAAATGATAAAGAGGTGGCAAGGAGAAGGGTAGAAAAGAGATATAAAGAGGTGCCTAGTCTAGCCCCCTTCAGGATGTGATAAAACCCAGCAAGGGGAAATAGGATTAGAGTGTGGGAGAAAGGTGAGAAAGGGGAGAGAGGCCAGGCCCTATACTCTATCAGGGTGCAGAGAGCCCAGCAAGTGGGTCAGGGCATGGGCAGAAAGGACAGTAGGAGGGAAGGACAGGAGGAGGGAAGGGGGGCTACAACCTGGGAGAGTGGGGGATTAGAGGATAGAGATAAGGGATGGGGGGTGGAAGGAGGGAGACTTTGTGACCAATGTGACAGATTGGTGGGGGACTGCAGATAGGTAGGGTAGAAGGAGAATCTGCTTAGAGAGGAGAGAGGAGAGGAGAGGGATTATAGACAAGTGCAGTTTGGGGAATAGACGTTAGGTAGTGCTAAGGAGATTGAGTTTGAGGATGAGGAGAGATGGATAGGAGGTGGCAGAGAGTTCCAAAGCTTTGGGAAATGGTTGGAGAAAGATTCCTGACCAGTGGAGGTAGAGCAATGAGGGATAGCTAGAGTGCAAGCATCAGTGGATCTGAGAGAGCAGGAGGAGGGTGAAGGAGCAAGAAAGGCGGCGAGGTAGGAGGGAAGTGTCCCAAACCAGTATTTGGATGTGAACTTGGCACAGCGGGAGAGACACCTACCCTTGAGGAAGGGGAAAGCAAGAGAGTGATACAGGGATCAGTGATGGGAGCAGCAGGGAGCATCAAGAGCAAAGCAGCAGAAAGCATTGAAAAGAGTGTTCAATCTGGTGAGGGAAGACTTGGGAGCAGCACTGTAAACTATATCGCAATAGTCAAAAATAGGGAGTATCAATTTCTGAACAATATTGTGCTGAACTGGTAGTGGTAGGGAAATACGGTTCCTGTAAGAGGCACCAAGTTTATGGCACAGTTTTTGCAGAATATCATCAATATGTGCAGAAAAGTTGAGGTGTTGGTCGAGCCAGACACCAAGCTATTTAAATGAGGAGGTGTCCTCTAGAGTAGTCCCATTGAGGGTGTAGAAGGAGAGGATGGAGGGAGGAAGGGCAGTTGAGAGAGTCTCTGCCTAGTGCCAGTGGTCATGGAGACTGTCTTCTCGGTGTTCAGGAAGAGTTGGTGAGAGCTTAGCCAGCACTGAACATTATTGAAGTCAAGCTGTAGTTTGGTAGTCACATCAGATGGCGATTAGCTAGAGGTGAACAATACCGTATCATCAGCATACATATGAATAGAGGATGAAGAGCATTCTGAAGGTAGATCAGTTAGAAAAATAGAGAATAGGAGAGGGCCAAGTATGGAGCCTGAGGCACCCCAGTAGAGATAGTTTGTGTCGGGGAGTCTTAACTGATTGAGTGCAACCTATCAGGTAGGCCCTAAACCAGCTGCAGTCTGATTAAGAAAAGCCAGCTAATGAGAGGGTTTCGAGGAGGAGAGAGTGGGAGACAGTGTTGAAAGCCTTGGCAAGGTCGACAAAGATTGCTGAAGTGATGTGGCCTTGATCCATTTTTGTATGGACAGAGTCAGTGAGTCTAAGTAGGGAAGTGGTTATGGAGTGATTCTTCCAGAAACTAGATTGGAAGGGAGTGAAGAAGAAGGAGTCGTCAAGGAAGGAGGAAAGCTGGGAGAGAGAGTGAGGTGTTCCTGAATTTTAGCCAGGGTGGGAAGGAAAGAGATGGGGTGCTAGTTCCCAGGAGAGGAAGGATCTCTGCCCTTAGGTAATGGCAGAACTGTAGCATGTTTCCAGACTACAGGGATGGATGCAGTGCAGAAAGAAAGGTTGAGGAGGTCAGAGAGAGGGAGGGAGTGAGATGGCAGACGTAGAGAAGTACAGCAGCTTAGGGTCAAGGCCATCAGGAAAGCGGCCTCAGATGGGTTGAGGGAGAGTAGTGCATTTAGAGTGTCATTTGGGAAGATGGTGAGAAAGATAAAGCTGTTCTTGAGATGATGGAGTTGGGGGGCATAGAGTTTGAGGGAGGGTGGGAGGGAGGCTAACAGGAGGAGGCGCGGAGGTAAAGTAGGTATTAAATTCCACAGCTACTGTGGGGTGATCGGCAATGAGCTTGTTGTTTATTTTGAGCAGCGGGGATGTGGGCTTAGCTTGGGGAGAGAAAAGTGAGTGGACTATATGCCAAAACTTAGATGGGTTGTTTATGTTAGTGTTTAAGGTGAACCGAAAATAATCAGCTTTAACCAGGTGAATGGTTTTGGTACAGGCATTATAGGGAGTTCGGTAGATAACAAGGTCACTAGTGAGTCTGGAGCATTTGTGGGTTTGCTAAGCTTTGTCACATGCTTGTTGACAGGCCAGGAGTTCAGGGGTAACCCAAGGGAGGTGGCTATCATGCACCCGCACTTGCTTTAGAGGAGGATGCTTGTTCCAGATGTTGGAAAAATTTGTGGTAAAGTATGCTAGTACATCATCTATAGAAGTGTTTGAGGATAAGGGAGTCCAGTCAACTTGAGTTATGTCATGGAGTAGAGAAGCAAGTTCAAGTGATTTAGAGTAGCGGATCGTTATTAGTTTGTGGGGGCCTTAGATCTGTGAACTTTTCTGACAAGGTAGACCATATGATGGTCACTAAGAGTGTCTGGCAAAAAGCCAGACTGAATTACCCTGTGGGGGTGGACGGTAAGGGCCCAGTCAATAAGAGAATGGTTATGGGTTTTATGGTTTAGGCGTGTAGAGTTCTTGATTAATTGGGTTAGGTTTAGGGCAGCTAAGTCAGTGCGAGTTTTGTCGAGTGTGTGAGACAACCAGTTTAGGTTTAGATCCGCTAGAAGGTAAAGTTTATCCAAAGAGGTTAGGGTCCTAATGGTAGTAATAAGTTCAGTAACTACAGAGTGGTGCTAACCAGGATGACAGTAGGTATCTGCAATGTATATTGGTACAGAGAAGGGAAGAGAAAGCCTTATGATGATGGCTTCGTAGGCATTGGGGTCTGTGGTAGAAAGTACAGCAGTGGTTTGGAGAGAGGAGGAGGAATAAATAGCTACCTCTCCGCCCCTGCCAGGTTACTACATACCCAGGGTTAGTGATGCAAGGTCTGTTCTATTATACACACAAATGAGCAGACATATGAGCAGAGGGCAGTGAAGGAGTAAAGTGCATCCAAGCCCATTGCTGACCTAGGAAATAGGCACATCTGTTGGAAAAGCATAGGCAGGTCTCACAAGAGCAAACATGTATTTATTTGCACTGGGCATATATGTTTTCTCCTGTGAAACAGACCCATAATGGAACCATGTTATGCAAATGACCACTTTGCTATGGATGGAGCGAAGAGGATATATTCATCTCAGGATACCCTCATTATAATAGGAGAAGAAAACATTTGGATTGCATCACAAGTCCTATGAAGACAGGTTGAAGGAACTGAACATGTACTCCCTGGAGGAGAGGAGGGAGAGAGGGGATATGATAGAGACATACAAGTATCTTACAGGGAGGAACAGGGTGCAGGAAAACACTATTTTTAAGCGAAAAGATGTTCCAGGACTAGAGGCATGGGATGAAGATGGAGGAGGATGATTCAGAGGAAACATGAGAAGAATTTCTTCACAGAACAGGTGGTGGACAAGTGGAACACCCTGCCAGAGGAAGTGGTGGGGCTGAAACAATCACGGATTTAAGAATGCATGGGATAGACATAAAGGAATTCTAGAGGTCAGGGGTAAGGGGCAACAGACTTCTAGGAAAACAAACTGAACTTACAAGCTCAAATGGGAAGACTGGGTGGGCCATAGGCCCTTATCTGCCGACACTGTCTATGTATCTATGTATCCTCCAAACCAGTACCTGGTGAGTGCTCCCCACAGTTTCCTGTGGTCGACAGTATTGCTGGTCCAACCAAGGACATAATACACAGCACTGGAGCCCCCTCCATAGCCATACCTTTCAACTGTGCCTGATTATGAATGATGTCCCTCATTTTACCCCAAAAATTGCTCTCTCATCCATCCCTCATGGAAAAAGTACTGCCCACACAGTAAATGTTCAGTAAAGTCACACTTTAAAGAAAAAATTCAGAATAGTCAAAGTTGCTAAATCAAACATAATCATTGTACAAGTACACACAATAGTTTCCACAATGTTCTAAGCTTCTTTTTCCTTGTTTGAGGATGTGCTCTTCACTAGGAGTGTCAGTTTTCCTCATTGACACTCATCGTGTGTGCCTGCAACCCTCATTTCAGTGGCAAAAGGTTGACAGGTAGTCCCATGGTTTCAGATGTTCCTGGTGTCCAGTGGTTCCCCTCCCTCACCCAATCCCCAGATCACAACATAATTGACAATCCCTGGAATCCAGTAGCCCTTCTCCCTCACCTGTATCATAACATAATTAACATCACTGGTGTCCATGTCCCCCTTCCCTCACCTGATCCCCATATCACAACATAATTAACATCCCTTGCATCCAGTGGCCCCCATCCTTTAATCAGTCCCTGTGTCACAACATGATAAACATTCCTGGTGTCCAGTGCCCCCCCCTTTAATCAGTCCCTGTATCGCAACATGATAAACATTCCTGGTGTCCAGTGGCCCCTCCTCCATCCTGATCCTGACACTGACCTTTCTACCAGTTCCATCCCCACCTCAGTCCTATCTAGTCACTAACCCCACACACCCACTGGCACCAAACACCCTCCCCTCCAACAATGCCCATTGTAAACTGCCCTGGAGAACCTGTAGTGAAGAAAAATGGGCCCCACAGTGACCTGTGGTCAGCATCTTGCAGCACAGATTAATTCACAATGAATGAATCAGTGATGCAGTTAGTACTAACATCTGTCTGGACTGTGTCATCAGTCAGTCAGTGGTTACTAACCACTGGACACCAGGGATGTTATTTATTATGTGCTACAGGGATTGGATGAGAGGGACCGCTGGATGCCAGGAAGGTTTGTTTAGTGTGTGTGTGTGTGTGTGGGGGTGTGTGTGTGTTTGTGTGTGTGTGTGTGTGGGTGTTTGTGTGGTGGGGGAGCATAATGGGGCACAAAGCACACTCCACCATCACTTCATGTGGGGATTTGTGCGATGGTGGCCATTGTTTTGTACCTTGTTAAAAGTGCTTTTAGCTGGCCCAGTGGCTTACAGGGCTGAGGTAGCAATGTCTTACCTCCTGCCATGCCGACGACCCATGTTAATGGTGTGAGTGGGTCATTGGGGGCTGGCCAGGGTGGGAGAGGATCGAGAGTTCGGAGGATAGTGCTCCTCTCCCAGGGAGGGTGGAGAACAGAGGCCAGCGATTGCCTGATACCTAGCGGAGGCTAGGTAATGGTATGCCTGGCCCTGTACAGTGGGGCACGGAGGTGGAGCAGCTTTCGGGCATACTGTGTGTGGATGCACATGTGGCACACCCACTGTTGGCATTGCACGCTCCACCGCAGACAGAAAGATGGAAAATGGTGGCCCTGGTCGAGCAGCTTGATGACTGTCTGTCAGGAATGCACCACCTCCAGAGAGCATCACCAGTAATGGATCCAGTCCTGGTGGGGAATCTGAGGAGCTCTCCACCAGCACACCATGGGGGGTAAGCCATGAAGGTAGCATGGTGATGGCCCAAGTGTGGAGGATGGTGCAGGACAGACGGCGGCCAGAGGAATAGGATGCCAGGTAAGAAGAGCCAGTCAGGGGGCCAGGGGGAGAAATTGCAAACAAAACAAAAAAAGTGCTTTTTTGCTGTCAGTAACTAGCACTGCTCCACTAGGCTACTAGCACGATCGAAAAGCTTCCATCATCCTGACCCACATATGGAAATGAGATGTTACCTCATTACCATATATATGCCTGGGGTGACTCTGCACTGCAGCACGCACCACTTTTTGCACCCACAGTGAGGCTTCCATGATGGACAGTTTAGTTATTTATTTTATTTATTTATTAAATTTTGATAATCGGGTGAGCCCACTGGGCCCCGAAGGTCCCTTTTGCAGGGGCGACCCGAGGGTTACAAAATAGATTACATGGGATTGTTTCGACAGGATACATAACAAATGTCATACATTATTACATGGGATAGTATACAACTAGATACATTTATTACATCACATAGATATATAGAAGGGCAGACAGTAGTATCAGTGTAATAAGTAGGAGCGTATAAAGGAGTAAAACGCTTTGGAGTACCAAAGTAACCACTAGTTAACACATAGGAATGCCTTACTGTGCTCATGCAGTGTCTGTGCTGGAACAAGTAGCTTGATTATGCTACCCTTTGAATCTTATACCATGTCATAGCCATTTAAGTGACATAACTTGGAAGGCAGACTGTGCAGCAAAAGAAAGTAAATTACAGATTTTAGTTTAAATGTTACAGAGAGTCCTGAAAAATAATAGTTTTTTCACTTGTTTATTTTTCATGAGGAGGCTGAAAAAGTTTCTATAGTTTTACAATAAAGCCACCTGTAGTTCTAGGTGACTGTGCTAATACAAAGGTACAGGAGATGAACATATCATAATGGTGTCCTTTGTATAAATGCTTGTTATGTTATGTAATTTACTCTAGATTTTTATAATTAATGTTTTGCATCAGTTTTATGTTGTTTACAAAGTATGCACATTACCATATGTATACGAAAGTAAAATAAGTAAACATTTATTTCTTGAGCGCCCAATCCAGGAGGCTCTGGACACTTTACAAAGGTAAAGATACAGTGAAAAATAATACAAACATAACATAGTAATATACAATAAACAATTTGTAAATAAGTAAAAATCTGTAAAATCATCATAATAAAATAGCAGCACTTCAATAATTTGCAATTCATTGCAAAAAAAAAAAATGGTTCAGGCAACAGTTGGGGCTGAAACACAAAGCCACAAAAGAAGTGAAAAGCAACATTAGAGTAAAAATGCACCTCAGTCTTAAAGATTGTGTGGTGTTCCTCTGAGTCTGAATGATTACTCGCACAGTGTTAGTGTAACTCTAACTTTGGCTGTGTCTTTCAAGTAGTGGGATTTTATTCACACACCAGTTGAGACAGGGTGCCAAAGTTAGGGTATAGCAAAGCTCCTCTGAACAATCTTCCAAACCCTAGGAACACCACACAAGTAATAATGTATGGGTGACCATACACAACAGCCTGTGTTTCTGAGGGTAGAGATAACAGCATGGACCTTGAGAGTGAAGTTCAAGATGTTCAAGAGGTCCATACTGTTATCTCAACCCCAAGATGGAAACACAGGCAAGTTGTGTATGGTCACCCATGTTTTATTTTTTATAGCATATGGTTTTGAAGAGGGAACTACCAAGGGGAAGCTGCAAGTGGTGTTCAGCACTGTTACACAGAGAGAGAGAGAGAGAGAGAGAGAGAGAGAGAGTATGCAAGAGCGAGTGAGCGCACAGTAAAAACAGAAGTCAGCTGCCAGGTGGGAATTAACGCAAGCAGGGAGTGCTCAGTGAAAATGGAAGTGGGCTACCAGGCAGGAGTCAGTACGAGCAGGGACACAGGTGCACTTGATGACAGAATATGCCCAACAACACCTTTAGAAGGTACACACTCAATTTTCAACAGTACACAACTTTTTGAGAGCCACTGAATTCCATAATCAATAAGCCCTAAACATGTATTATAATACTGTACTCTTTGAATGTTTCAGGAAAATATTTACAATAAGGTCACATTTCTCTGCTGATATGGCTTTGTGTTTTGACCTCAATTGATACCTTAATGTAGTTTTTTTCTGCTAATTTCCATCCTTTTTTAAAAAGATATTTCATAGAAAAAGGCACACTAATTTGTGTTGACAATACCAGCCCTCAGCCAACATTGTTACTGCTTTTTGTATTATGCAGACCCTGCAGTTCAGATACCAAGCAGTTGCTGGTGTCCAGAGGCAGCCCCTCCATCAACACCCCAGTCTAAGAGGTGGTACATTTAAAGGTAATGTTAGTAGGCAATTATTTTCCCAGGGGGTGGTGGACCTATGGAACAGCCTATCAGTCGAGACAGTGAACATGCAAAGAGCAGAGGTCTCAAGTTCAGCCTGGACAGATTGATTCTCACCAAAGGAATCACCAGATAACCTAGGTAGCAGAATTGGTATGGAACACCTTTAACTTAGTACATGTTTGCTCAGCATTCATATTCATCCCTGCTTATGTAGGGAAGCAGGGGTGAACATGATGGACCTAGAGTTCCTTGCAACATTCAATTACTATATAATGTATGAGGAGCCCTTATTACCGCTAAAAGCAGCAAGATTATTTTCTTGTAATCCCATCTTTGTGATGTCAGGGGTTGTTGACCCCTCTTGAGTATGTCATAGATATGGATTATAACCTGCCAATCTTCTTGTCGCACATGTTAATGTGATTCAGAACAAAAGCAGCCACAACGGTGAGAGCTGGCCCTTACAGAGAGTGGTGACATTGGGAAAATGGCAAAATAAGGGCTTTTTTCTGTCAAACAGCTGCTCACTTGATTTTTTTCCCCCACACACTATAAAATATAATGTATGGGGATTCATCGGTAACCTCACTGAAATTGCATCTCGAGGTTACCATGACAATGTAAAACCTCTCGAGGTTTACAAAGTTGTCATGGTAACCTCTCAAAGTGATTACAGCGTGGTTACCAATGAATCCTCCTACATTTTCCTCTATGTTACTTTGTTTCTATGTTGACACAATTCATCACACCATGGTTTGCAGTAATGCAATTCAGATGTTAGACAGCCATGGAGGTAAGTAGAGGGGTGTGTCTGTCATCTGCAATCTAATGATCTGTGATGGGGGTCTTCTGTGACACCATGTGTGGGCTCTCAGTGATGCAATATGTAATGGCTAAAAGTTGTAAGGGACACCAATTTTTTTTATTTATGTTCAGCAACTCCTGGTCTGGGCTACTGGTCTGGATCCAGAGACAGTTGTGACACTGTGGATGAGCTCCCAAAATTGCAAATCTTTGTGAAGAAGAGGGTGGGAGGATTTGAGAAATACTTGAGCCACCAGAGATGGACTCCCAGTACCACATTTGAGGACTGGAGGAGTTGGGGCATGAACTGGCTACAGGAATGAGCTTCTCATGCTGCAATGAAGGGACGGGGGGGGGACCACAGTCCCTGTGGCAAGCAATGTGAGAGGGCAGCAAGGAGGGCTGGGGGGATACTGGGATGCATAGGGAGAGGCATCACCAGTAGAAAACAGGATGTTATTATCCCTCTGTACAGACAGCTGGTGAGACGCCATCTGGAGTACTGCGTGCAGTCCTGGAGACCCAGTCTCCGCAAAGACATAGACAGGATGGAAGCTGTCCAGAGGAGGGCAACTAAAATGGTGCAGGGTCTGCACCGGAAGACATATGAAGAGAGACTTAAGGAGCTTAATATGTATAGCCTCGAAGAAAGGAGGGAGAGGGAGGACATGATAGAAACTTTCAAGAACCTCAAAGGAATCAACAAAGTCCAAGAGGATAGTATCTTTCAAAAAAAGAGGTGTGCAAGAACAAGGGGGCACAATTTGAAGATGGGGGGGTGGCTCAGAGGTAATTTAAGGAAGTATTTTTTCACAGAGAGGGTTGTGGATGCATGGAACGGCCTTCCGGAGGAGGTTGTGGAGTCAAAAACAGTGGTGGAATTCAAGCATGCATGGGACAGTCATAAGGCAATTCTAGGGGTTGGGGGTAGGAAGAAGTAGGCTGCTGGTTAACTAAAATCTGCTGCTTATCCATTAGGTAGGGAAATGGGCAGACTGGGTGGGCCAAGCAGTCCTTATCTGCCAACAAATTCTATGTTTCTATGTAAGAGCCTGTAATGGCTTGACTGTGATTGCAAACATGTGGAATTACAGACATGTGGAATGAGCTTATTAAAAATGGTGAAAAAATGAACTGCACAAGAATGTCTAGCATTTTTTTAAAATGGTAAATATGTTTATATATGTTTTATTCCCACAAACTACAAAAATATTCGTTATTGTTACTATTTTTGACACCCATTGTAAGAACCCAAGAACTTCAGGGCATATTTTTATAAAAAAGATGTACATATTCATTGGAGTTTTGTAGTTAGCAAGCTGAACCTTGTGCTCAAACCCCTAAAACATGCATATATTTCTGTAGTACTGCACACCCTGGACTTCTGGTGATATCAGGGGTGAGATGGCAGTTATAGTTGTGGGAAAATTCCTCTGTCAATGCAGATTCACAAAAATATCCACTTTGAAACAGCACTAGAGGTTCTTGAGATGATGTGAATGTCAGTACACCACAGGTCCACATCTAAATTGCAGGATGAAGATGGCTTGACCGGAAGAGGGTCAGATAGTGAGTGCTCGCAGACCTCCTCTACGACCATGAGATCCAGCAGAAATCTATCAGTGTAACAACCCTCAAGCGGCAACTATCCAGACTTTGAGTTGGGCCTACTTAGTGAGATCAGGGACTTTAGAATAGAATCTTGCAGCACAACAAAGGTTTTGAGAATGGATATAAACAAGCCAGAAAAGCACCAGGATGCCACCAAACAATATTCCTTTCCCACTGACTAGTAGCTGGATGTAACAGAAAAGGCCCTGATCGAACTACACTCTACCTAACAAAAAATTCTCAAGAAGTTGGAGGACTTAGAAGTTCCAAATAAGTGCAACAACTTACAGGATACGGAAGAAGATGGAAGGCCAGCTGATTACTAAATTTCTTCAAGATTTCCTTGTCATGGCCTAAGGTTTCCCTTCAGAGAGACATTTTGAAATTGATGAGGCTGCACCGGGTCTTGGGCCTAAGCTGTCCTCACCAGAGGCAAGGCCCAGATCTGTCACAGCACGCTTTCTCAGATTCCTGGACAAACAAGAAATGCTAGCAAATGCATGGCAAAAGTAGAAGATATCTATCAAACCCGTAGAATTTATTTGGATAATGATTATCTGTTGACAATGTAGGTGCATCGGTAGGAATATGTACTCCTCCTAAAAGTACTTCACTCACAGGGGCTGTGGTTTCAGACACCATACTTGGCCAAACTAATGGTACATTTTCCAGAGGGTCTCCAAACATACCTTTCAGTGATGGCTGCTTGTTCAGCCCTTATGGTCAAAGGAATTCCAATCCCATCTGCACAATCCAGGGGCCACTGAACAGCATAGCAGGATGGCCAGCACAGAGAGTCTGGCAAGAAATGCCCTCTGAGAGCACAGATGCCAACATTCACTACAAATAATACCAACAGTTTAATCTGTTCACTATGTCAGTTTGCATCTGTATCACTCCCCCCCCCCACACCGAGGCTGAAAAATAGGCAGGATTGCCAATGCCCTCCTTTCCTGGTAAAAAAAAAAAATATATAAATATAATTATATATGCAGCTGAAACCATGTCTCAAATAATAGAACATCTCTGGAAGACTCAAGCCAGCAGTAGTCTGTCTTCAGAGAAAAAAACAGGTCCATCCACCACATAATCCCTGGGAACCTGATTACCTGACATAAAACCAAGGCAGATCTGTTCTTTGCCCCTGTGCCACCCTCTTAGTTAGTCTTCCTTGGGTCAGCATCTCCTCGTTTATGTAAATAGTTCATTTTTCCATGTGCCTCAGAATTGTGGGTGGTGATGTTGGCTTGCCTGGGCTTAACTCTGCCTCTTCGCAGTGGTTGCTGGTCATGGAGTCTGGGTGTGCAGGAGGGTTTCCCTCTGCTGCTCAAATAAAATACATAGATACATAGATACACAGACAGTGTCAGCAGATAAGGGCCTACGGCCCACCCAGTCTGCCCATTTGAGCTTGTAAGTTCAGTTTATGTTTTCCTAGAAGTCTGTTGCCCCTTACCCCTGACCTCCAGAATTCCTTTATGTCTATACTTCTGAATGTCTTCCAAGTGCTTGAAAATAGTATCCTGTACTACACCTCATAGAATATCTGTGCTCACTCTAAATTAGAAACTCTGTTTGTACTGTGTTAGTAACCTGTGGAACAGGGGTGGCATCAGCTGCAACCTCTCACACACTCCTACACTACTGAGCCTGAGGTATTTAGGCAAATCAGGAGGAAAATGGGATGGAATGATTGGAATTCTGGAGTCGCAGACCAGTCATAGGGCTGGTGGCTTGGGTCCGCCCGGCTACTGTATTCACCAGGCATACTAGGGATTCTTCCTGAGACTTTGCTTCAAAGGCATGGTTTAAACTCTGGTGCAGAGGGATTAATTGATGGAGCAGGAGATTGGGGATGCCTTTCCCTGTCAATACCTGTCCTTGGAAGCTGTGATTGTGGGGTCACTCTGGGGGGTCCTTCTGCTCCACCCTGCCAGGGAACTCTTTAGACCTGGTGGACTGGGTTTTCCAACCCAAGGGGGGGGGGTGAGGGTTGAGCCTATGCTTCTGAAGTAACTGTTTTATAGCCCAGTTATTTCATCACATATAGTGGCCACTGGGTTTTCCTTTTCCCTTTTGCTTGGACACAGCCTGCTGTTTCTCAAGAACAATGAACTGAATGGATAACAGGGAGATCTTCCTGCTTGAACTATTTTTACGAACATACGAACATACGAAATTTGCCAGCAGATAAAGGCCTAGAGGTCTATCAAGTCTGCTCGAATGTGCAGCTAGCACCCCTTATTCTGCAGCTGCCCCTCCCTTCCACCCTTCCCCTTCATTAACCTTCCCCCTTGTCCTGTCCCATCCCCTTTTGAAGCAGTCCACTGTTCTACTGCATACCACTTCTGCAGGTAACGCATTCCACCCAGCCACCACCCTCTCTGTAAAAAGTGTCTCCTCATCTCCCTCCTGAACCTTCCTCCCTCCAGTCTCATATCATGGCTACTAGTGGCCCTCCCCTCCCTTACTTTGAACAGCCCCTCTGTACCTGTCTTGTTTATTCCTTTCATGTATTTAAAGGTTTCAATCATGTCACCCCTGTCCCTCCTCTCCTCCAGTGAGTACATGTTCAACTCCTTCAACCTCCTCTCATATGATAAGTCCCCCAGCCCTTGATCATCTTTGTAAGCCTCACGCTGTACCCCCTCCAGTAACTTAATGTCCCTCTTCAGATATGGACACCAGTACTTCACTGCAGTACTCCAGGTGTGGTCTAACTAATGACCTATACAGTGGCAGAATCACCTCCCTCCTCGAGGATATACCCTTGCAATACAACCCAGCATTTTGTTGGCCTTTGCAGCTGCCTTCCTACATTGTGCTGAGTTGTTCATTGTCCCTGTAATGAGCACACCCAGATCCTTCTCCTCCTCTGTCTGGGCTAGCTTCGCTCCCCCCAGCTGGTAACTCCTCCTTGGGTTCTTCATCCCAAAATGCAGCACCTTGCAGTTTTTGGCATTAAACTCCAGTTGCCAGGTGTCTGACCAGGTTTCAAGCTTTGCCAGATCATCCTGCAACCCCTGCCATCCCCCTAGGTCATCCACCACTGCACCTACCTTGGTACCATCAGCAAACAGACTGATCTTGCTCTTGATGTCCCATGATATGTCTGCAATGAATATCCTAAACAACACTGGTCCCAACACCAAGCCCTGTGGAACACCGCTCGTCACTGCCCTTGGGTGTGAGAGCTCCCCATCCACCACCACCCTCTGTTGCCTTCCCTGAAGCCAGTTCCCTACCCAGCTCACCAGCTTTGCACCCACCCCTGTGCCTACTAACTTCCTTCCCAGCCTTCCATGTGGCACCGAGTCGAATGCCTTACTGAAGTCCAGATACAGGACATCCACTGCTTGGCCCCTATCCAGTTGCCTAGTTACCCAGTCATAGAACTCGACCAGGTTGGTTTGGCAGGATCTGCCACATATGAAGCCATGCTGTCTGCTGTCCTGTAGTCCTTTGGCCTCTAGGAGGGCCACCAGCCTCTCCTTCAGGATAGTCTCCATTAGCTTACCCACGATGGATGTGAGGCTCACTGGTCTGTAGTTTCCTGGTTCATCCTTGGGGCCACTCTTGTGGAGGGGCACCACATGAGCCATCCTCCAGTCCTGAGATACACAACCCGAATGTAGTGAGGCATTAAATAGGTCTGCCAAAGGTCCTGCAAGGACCTCTGCCAGTTCCTTCAGTACCCTGGGGTGGATGCCATCTGGGCCTGGCGCCTTGTCCACCCCTCAGTGCCTTCAAACCCTCTCGAACTCTGCCCTCCATGATTTCCCCATCTGTCACCACTTTCCCCTGCTTCTGCCATTTCTCCCACCTTGGGTATCACCCCCTCTTCTCTTTAGTAAATACTGAGCAGAAGTACTTGTAGTGCTTCGTCTCCATCGCACCTTGCTTCCACCCAACCCCCCTCCTTCCTAATCCTTACTATGTGGTCCTTACAGCTCCTTTTCTCCCTGATGTACTTAAAGAAGTCCTTCTCCGCTTCTTAATGCCTTGTGCCAGCCTGAGTTCCGTAGATGCTTTGGCTCCCCTTACTGCCCTTGTCACCTCCTTCGATTCTGTCAAGTACTCCTCCCTGTCCTCCCCTCTCTGTTTTCTTGTACTTCCTAAAGGCAGCTCTTTTCCTCCTTACCTTTTCCATGACCTCCTTGCTCACCCAGCTTGGTTTCTTAGCCCTAACCTTCTTGCTCTGGGCTTTGCAACAGGTTTTGGTTGCCTCCACTATCCCCAGCTTTATGAGCTCCCACCTCTGGTTAGTGTCCATACTAGATTGAATTCTGGCCAGGTACCCTTTCACCACTTCTCCCATCCTTCCAAAGTCGGCCCTCCTGAAGTCTAGCACTCTTGTGCCAGATTCCACTCCTTCCTTGCCCATATCCAATGTGAGCCATACTGAGTGGTGGTCACTCCCTGACAGCGGTTCCTCCACTGTAAGTTCTCTCACAAAGTCCCCATTTGCCAGCACAAGGTCAAGGGTATTCCCTAACCTGGTTGGTTCACTGACCATTTGCAGCAGGAAGCTGTTCTGGAAGGCATCCAGCAGTACCTGCTCCCTTCTGTTCCTGGTTGTTGTTGTGCTCCAGTCCACTCCTGGCATGTTGAAGTCCCCCACAATCACCACATTACCCTTCTTGCAGGTCCTCCTGATCTGTCCCGCTAGTTCCCTGTCTAACTCCTCCGTCTGAGATGGTGGCCTGTACACCACTCCCATTCTAAGAATCCTGGATTTGCACCCAAAGTGACTCTGTACTACCCTCCTCCCCTTCCTCCCTTACACACTTCAGTCCTTCCTTCACATATAGTGCCACCCCCCCTCCTTTCCCAATCACCCTGTCCCTACGAAATAACCTGTACCCTGGTACAGACAGGTCCCAGTCATTGTATTGGGTGGCCCATGTTTCTGTGATGACTGCAATGTCCATCTCTCCCTCTGCCATGAGAACCTGTAACTCTGCAGTTTTCTCCCAAGGCTCTAGCATTAAGGGTAACCACCTTCCACCCTTTCCTCCTCCCATCCTGCCCTCCTTTCCTAGCATCACCAATAGTACTTGCCATTGTCCTTTGTCACTGTTATGGGGTAAGCTCATATGGTTTCCCAACCTGTGGTCTCTGCATATCTCTTCCCCAACTGCACACCCCTACTCCTAGTTTAAATTCCCAACTTCCTCTATGTACTCCTCCATCCTTTGTTTCAACACTTTCTTTCCTTCCTCACTCAAGTGTAGTCTGTCCTTGGCATAGAGACTACTGTCCTCCCAGGTCCCTCCCACCCCCCCAACAGCCCATACCCTTTAGCACAACACCAGGTTCTTAGCCATCCGTTAAATTCCTCTATTCTCAGCTTTCTTGTTGTGCTTGCCTTTGGTACCAGAAGTATCTCTGAAAAAGTAACTGATCTTCCTGCCCCCTCACATAATTGTGCTAGTTCCTCAAACCTCCTCTGGACTATATCTACTGTCTTGTCAGCCAGGTCGTTTGTCCCAAGATGTATAATTAAATGAGGCTTGTCCCTACCCCTTCTAGCATATTTCAGAACATATTGTCCCACCCTTTCCACTGTAATTCCTGGCATGGCCTCCACCCAAATGCGACCATGCCTCTCCCCCTTGCTACCCCACCTGACTCCTCTTAGTTTTGAGTCCCCCAGAACTAAGATTCCACCCCTCTTACTCCTTGCTTGCTTCCATTCATCTCCTTCTCTCATTTCCAGCTCCTCTTCTTCCTCCTGCACATTATTTCCCCCTTTTACCCCTGTTGCAATTCTCCCAGCAGAACTTCCCCCACTCCAGTTTGGTCCAGGCATTTATCAATTACCCTCTAATTTCATCATTTCCTCCTCCACCTTCTTCCTCTCTAATAGTACAAAAGTATTTCTGAAGACCCTTCACAAATGCCCGCCCTCTCTTCATAGTAACCTGTTCTCTCCTTTCCACTCCATGACTTTTGCCACTTCTTCGTGCTCCCTCACAAGTCCCTATCTCCTCCTTCCATTTGTCTTTTGTCTCCTGCCCTGGTTTCCCGGCAATCCGCTCTTCCTGGCCTGGGCCCCTTTGTCTCTGCTTCCTTCTTTCTGACCTCTCTCGCCACTGTTGGCTTAAATTGCCTCCCTCATCTCCCTTCTTCCTCCCTCCAGTATTGGGCTAAACCCACCCCAATCTGCCTTGCCTGTCTTAGTTCCTCCTGCAGACCCTCAATCTCCTTTCTAAGTTTTTCTATGTGGTTGCACACAAACATCCTCCCACACTCCAGGCAATTTTTAGAAGATTGGTGCACTGCAGTTGTTGCAGCCTACCACCCTACCCATTGCTGTCGCTGCTCACCAGCGACCCCCACCCTTCCAGATGCAGGATACCAAACACTCCCCAAGTCTCCCTCTCCCCCTATCAGTGCAAAACATTTTCTTTATTTTACCTCCTTTGTTGCACACATTTAGATATATTGAGCAACTGCTTTTTATATTCCTATCCTTCCTATCCACACCAAAAGAGACTTTAAGTAGCCATTGCATAACCTTCTTCAAACTCCTACCCTCCTTTCTCCACTGCAATATCAATGCTAATAAGTACTAATGAAAGCTCCTAGATTTGCATTTACTTCCTTCCACTGAGATAGCAGTCACCTTTCACTGGCTGCTGTTCCTTTCCTGGATGTCTGCTTCTGCATGACAGGTGCATATCCTTTGCCTGTTTGAGGAAGTGATGTCAGAACCTTGGTATAAAGGAAATAATGGACCAGGTGGGTGGGGTGAGGGGTTTGGGTGGTGGGACCAGCCCAGTCTTCCAGAAACAATCAGATAGCTGAGGCCCTGGTCAGACCATTAGCACCCTTCCCCACTCTGCACTAAAACTTTGCAGCTAGTGAAGCCAGCAACAATGAATCACCATGCTACTCAAAGCCCCCAAAATAGGTTTGCTACCCAAAGAAACAGGACTCCAATTGAAACAGCTTCACCAACAACACATCAAAATAGGCTTGGAATTAGAAGATATAGGTCTCCAATTCAAAGAAACAGACCCAGTTAAATCACAATTATGTTTTAAAACAGAAGAAATAGGCCTCTACAAATGTAGCCTGCCACACAGTGAATCAAACAAATGAACCCACTTATAGCTACCAAAACAGGTTTCAAAATTTCAACAGCCCCAAACAATACCCTGCTAGTCCCTTAGTAGTAAGAAATAAAAGAAATAACCTTCTACCAAGTAGAATCCACAAAAAACAATGTAAAAAACAACAAGAAGCTACTGTACTGTAGGTCTGATCCTGTCCCCCTTCTAGTTCCTTCCAGATTCTAGTTTGGTGATCCTTATGTGCTTGGATGATGATATGGGAGACCTTATTGGTGTTCCCACATGCTGAACTCTCGATTTCCTGAGGATCTCCGAATACAAATGTCTATGCATTCTACACCTGATACACTTAACCAGTCAGTCTGGATGCACTTCCCACTTGGCTATTTGTTTACAGCAGAGGACTTTTATGACCTGCTTTATGTTGTTTGTATTGGCTTATTGACATGGGAGGGGGGCATTTAATTTTACTCAAGTTATCCCCTCTCTCTGTTTTTCTTTTCCAGTCTTAATTTTACTGCTGTTCTCATTTTGGATGGGATGACCAAGAGGTGACTCGACTCTTCTCTCCCCTTTTTGTGAGATGCGAGCAGTAATGTTCTCTTTTGCCCTCTCTTCAGTCCACTCTGGGAGTTCGGTTGGTGGTGCTGTTGTCAGTTCTCTCTCTCCTTCTTTTCTTTATCCTTACCAGTACTATTGAGACCCCAATGCTTCAGGAGAGCTTTGTAATCCAGGGTTTATGCTCTGGCACTTTTCAGAGAGAGTTTTTCTCTACTCCTTTCTTGGAAGCCCGACTGCCTGATGGTGAACTGCCTGATGTTGAGTGTTACTCACTGTGCTTGTTGCACTGTTAAACATATTAAATGAGTTAGCTTATTTGTTGATTTGTCACCTCTCAAGGGTTTCTTCCTAGCCATCTTCAGTCAGCTGGGGTTAAGTGACTCTTTCCCACGGATACAACATTTTTTATAATTGTGCAATTTTATTGTCTGATGGGGTTCTTATCATCCTGGGGGATCAGAGAGGGGGGTGGTCTGAGAGTGAGGTCTGCAACGGGGATTCACCATCATTGTAAAATTGTTTAAAAAATCACTGTGTCTCATACATCCACCTTACTCTGTTCCCTGAATGTCCATGGGCTCACAAACCCAGTGAAGCAGGTGAAGGTACAGGCAGTGGTCAAGAGAAGCAAACCAGACATAGTATATACATGCAGAATATCCACCCGCATGATTTGGAACATGCTAAGCTGCCAAAATGTGGGTTTATGGCTGGATACTCCTCTTCCCCCCTCTGAAGGTAGGCAACATGCAGTGGTTATCCTTATCCCCAAAACTACCGGATTTCATGATCATATAGTGATTACTGATAAGGCAGGTGCCTGGTTCTAGTTCAGGGTTCTTTAAAGACCCTCTTACACCATTTGGATAACTTTGAAAAAATGTAATATTCAGACACGATTTAGCATATATTTCATATTTATTTCTTGTAATTCCCATCTTTGTTTTTTTTTATAAAAATGGAAATTTTCATAAAAACAGAATCTCTGCCCTCTCTGACTGCATGTCTATACCTGACTTCACAGCTCTGTTTATGAAATCATAATCTGTTGTTGTGGAGATAATTATAAAATGTGAATTATGATGTCAGGTGTAGACAGCCAGCCAGAGCTGATAAGGTGTAATGAACAGTGATCTTGTTTTAAGGTGATGGTCTACAGTACTTAACACATTTATCTGACCCCTCTGAATCTATCCCCTTGGCTTTTAGCATCCTAAGTGAGAACATAAGAAAACTGTACCTAGGATGGCAGTGCCGCAGTCAGAGGCATAATAACAAATAAAGATTTAATGATGCCCGACACCTGTCAGACTGGTCTGTATAGTTATAAAATAAAACTTGGTTCTAAGTTTTCCCCTATGTATATTTTGGTGACTATACTCTTTATGGACACTTTAATGTATAAGTTATGCCTGCTTGTCAATATTTTTTATTTAACTCTGACTGCAGCATCAGTGTTTTTAATTACATTTGTAATTATGTAAATAATAGTTATTCTTTTTAATGCTGTTTTTTCACTTAGTACTGACACTTTCAATTCACCTAATGTTTAGGGTGTACTATGCCTTTAGGAGTTCTTAGTATTTATGGGGATGTGTGCAGTACATCAGACAGCCTTTGAGAAAATGCCCTACTATGAAACGCGTTCGGTGGTGATGTTGGAGGTGGGGGGGGGGATGAGGAGCTATTTCTGTGTGGACTAAGGCCATGTTGGCAATGTTGCAATCCAGCCTGTCTCCAGAATCGGGGAGCCTTTTCACAAACTAAGTGTGAGGAGTTCACTCGATTTTTCGCAGATATGGTGGGCATCATCAGGTCAGAGATCTGCACGGCTCACTCAGATGGGCAGACTGGTGATCGGTGGGAGATTACAGCCATCCAGTCAGTCTGGTCTGACTTTGTCTGGCTGGCAATCAGGGATGTTGTGAAAATTATCCAGGGCTTGCTGCCGATGTACTGTAGTTTGGACACAGGTCCAGCAAAACTCCTGGTGGGGTGCGTGAAGATAATCAGACCGGTCTTTGCGGAGATTGTTAGGTGTTTGTTAGAGACGGGGTGTTTCTGGACACCCTGAAAGTGGCTGTGATTTGCCCCATTTTAAAAAAAACTTCTCTCAACCCCAACTACAGGCCTGTCTCTAACCTGCCTTTTGTGGGTAAAGTTATTGAAAAGCAGTCACGTTGCAGCTCGAGGAGCATCTTACCACCCATGATATCTACAATCCTCTCCAGTCCAGTTTCAGGAAGATGCATAGTACTGAGACGGTATTGTTTCGGGTACTTAATGATCTCCTGATAGCGAGAGATCGAAAGAGTCATTTCATCTTAGTCATCCTTGATCTCTCTGCAGCATTTGGCACCATAGGCCATGGGGTGTTGCTAGGGCACCTGCAGCTATTCTGTGGATTGTCTGATACGGTCCTCAGATGGTTTCAGTTTTTCCTTACAGGCAGGATGCAGAGAGTGGAGTCATTTTTGTTTTCTTCAGCCCCTGATCCCCTGCTGTGTGGGGTGCCACAGGGCTCAGTGCTCTCATCCATGCTGTTTGTGGCGTATATGCTGCCTTTGGGAAACATTATTAGGTGGTATGGTCTGAGTTTTCACTGCTGTGCAGATGATACTCAGCTATACATGTCCTTTGTGCCAGAGCATAATGACGCTGTCTCATACTTTAACAACTGCCTTTTTGGCATCCAGGATTGGATGAGTGCCAACTGGCTCAGGCTGAATCAAGATAAGACTGAGGTGTTGGTTGTGGACCCAGGTTGTTGGACAGAGGGACTGACGGCTGGGCAACCCTCCAGGTTTTGTATTGGAGGTAACCAGCTGTTGACCTCTGACTGGGTGAGGAATCTGGGTGTTGCGCTTGATGACAAACTGACACTAAAGTCTCAGGTGTCTGCCATCATCAAGACCTCATTCTTTCATCTGAGGAACATCACTCCACAGAAAACACCTGGTCCCACCTGATGATCTTCTGACATTGGTCCATGCCTCTGTGGCCTCACGACTTGATTACTGCAATGCCCTATACCTAAGGCTGCCAGAGGTGGACCTTCGCTATCTGCAATTGGTGCAGAATGCGGCTGCCAGATTGTTGACTGGCTTGTCAAGATCTTGCCCTATCACACCTGTGCTCTGCAGCCTGCACTGGCTGCCGGTGCAGTGAAAGATCACCTTCAAGGTCGAATTTCTGACCTATAAAGCCCTACATGAACAGGGATCACAATAGTTGTAAGACCTTCTTTGTCCCTATTGCCCCCTTCGTCCTCTCCATGCCACCAATGAGGGATTGCTAGAGAGTCCCATTTGACCAATTCTGGAGCTAGATCATTTGCTTTTGTAGCCCTGACCCGGTGGAATTCTCTACCCCGTTGGATTATCAATCAATCAGTCAATCAAAATTTATTTTTAAAGCGTTTTCCAACAAACCAAAGCACATATGCAATAAGAAAAACATCAGATCAAAAAAAATATATAAAATAACAAGGTAGCAGTAATGAGACTAAACATTATCCCAAAATGGCATTCCAAATAAATGTTTTTAGTGAGGATTTAAAAGTCTCGGTGGACAGGCACTCTCTAATCTGATGATGTAGAGAGTTCCACAGGGTCAGGGCTACAAAAGAAAAAGCCCTAGCACCTGATGTCTGCAGATGGACCCTGGGAACCTCTAGCAATCCCTCGTTGGCGGAGAGGGCAGTAGGGCTGAAGGAGGTCTTGCAAGTGACTGGATCCCTGTCCATGTAGGGTCTTATAGCTCAGCAACGCGACCTTGAAGGGGATCTTCCATCACAATGGCAGCCAGTGCAGTTCACGCAGCACAGGTGTGACGTGGCTAGCTCTTGACAACTCTGTCAACAACCTGGCTGCAGCGTTCTGCACCAGCTGCAGGTGACAGAGATCCACCCCCGGTAACCCTAGGTATGGAGCATTGCAGTAATCCAGATGAGAGGACACAACAACGTGAACCAATGTAGGAAGGTCCTTGGGCAGAATGAGGTGCTTTATCTGGGCAATGGTCCTCAGATGATAAAAAGAGGACTTGACAACTGCTGACACCTGCACTTTTAGCGTCAGTTCGTTATCAAGCACAATGCCCAGATTCTGCACTCATTCAGAAAGTCTCAACTGGTTACCACCTAGCAAAATGCCAGACGGTTGCCCAGGAGTCAGTTTCTCTACCTGCTGGCCTGGGTCCACCACCAACACCTCAGTCTTATCTGGATTCAGTCTTAACCAGTTAGCACTCATCCAGTCCTGGATCTCAGTGAGGCAGTTGTTAAAGACCGAGATCGCACTGTCCTGTTCGGGTACAAAGGACATGTAGAACTGAGTATCATCTGCATAGCAGTGAAAACTCGGCCCATACCACCTTATAATGTCTCCCAATAGCAACATATACACCGTGAACAACATGGGGGACAGCATGGAACCCTGTGGCACCCCACAAGGCAGGGAGAAGGGAGCTAAGGATAAAATCCCCAACACCGCCCTCTGAGTCCTACCTGTGAGGAAAGAATGGAACCACCTGAGGACTGTCCCAGACAGTACACAGAGTAGCCACAGGTGTTCCAACAACACCCCATGATCCAAAAAGGGCAGGTTAGAGACCAGTCTGTAGTTTGCAAGACAGTCTGGGTCGCAGGAATATTACTTTAAAAGGGGTGTCACCACAGCCCACTTCAGGGGATCCAGAAACACCCCCTTATCCAGTGAGCACCAGACTATCTCAGCAAGGCTCAGTCCGATGCCATCTATACACCCCACAAGGTTGTGGGTTGGACCAGGATCCAAACTACAGTAGACAAGTCAGTCGCAAGCTCCGAACAATCTTCACCAGATCCATGATAGCCGGCTGATCGAAATCTGTCCAGACAGACCAGGTGCCTGTGCCCTCTCATCGACCACTGCCATACTTATCTGAATGAGTCAGGCAGATCTCTGACCTGATAGAGGACACCTTATCTGCAAAGAATTGAGTGAACTCATCACACTTTAATTGTGAAAAAGCTCTCCGGCCCCGGAGGCAGGCTGGATTGCAGATCCTGTCCACGGTCCGAAAGAGATGAGACAGTCGAATCTTTGCAGCAGCAATCTCCCTGGACAGGAACTCTGCCTTCTTATTGGAGATTTCTGATTGATAGTCCAAGTATTGGGCAATCAACCTAGGTCTGTCCTCTTCCAGGCCAGATTTCCGCCAACATCGTTCCAACCTTCGCCCCACTCTCCTCAACCCCCTCAAAGTCTCATCAAACCAAGGGGACCGAGGACGGAGAGGGAGAGTGCAAACTAGGATCAGAGCTATGGAATCCAGGACCCTCAGCACCATACTATTATAGTGCACTACTAGGTCACTTGGATCCGAGCATTCCAATGGCCTACTCGATAGGTCCAGCACCATCATCAGACCCTCTGGGGTAACACCCCTCAAAGGGCGGTACTGGACCATCTCCAAAGGGGTGGGTCTCACAGGGGGAGCCACAAAACTGAACCTTATAGAGTGATGGTCTGATCATCCAACTGGTTCCTCCACCAAGTCAGCGGTCTCCATCCCCAGGAGGAACACCAGATCCAGGGAGTGACCCTGAGAATGGGTTGCAGTGGTAACTGCCTGTGTGAAGCCCAATGAGATCATCAGTTGGAGGAAGTTCTGACCAAAATGCGAGAGTTCATCATCGACCCAGGCATTGAAATCCCCTAGGACCAACCACCTGGGGGATTCCAACACCATGTCGACCATGAAGTCTGCAACTTCCTGCAGGAAAACTTTCCCATCTCCGGATGGGCAGTAGATGAGAAGAAGCCTGCTGCCCACACCTGCTCCCATGATACACTCGAAGGATCTGGTGGTCCCCACTGGAACCTCTACAAAGCCCAGTTCCATCTTGAAACAGATGGCTACACCCCCGCCCTTACGATCCAGTCTTGGGCAGTGTATCGCCGAGTACCCAGCTGGAACCACTGACTCCAATACCGGACCAGCATTCTCTTCCAGCCAGGTCTCGGTGATACAAACCAGGTCAGATGTCTCAACAAGATCAGCAATAATTGCTGTCTTGTTCTTTATTGACCTGGCATTGCATAACACTGCCTGGGTTGGATGACAGGCCATGGAAGAGCAGGCTACTTGCCCACTACCCGTGGAGCACTCAGGTATGGGAACCAGGCAGGGAGGTCCCCTTTCCTGGACCCATTTCACCCTGGGGTGCCTCCTTGATTCCATTACCCCGATCGGCCCACCCCACACCCCCACCAGCCCCGGGGCCCCAGACCCTCCGACCCTTCTGAGCAATCCCCAGAACACGACAATGCATATATACCATGGGCTGAAATGGGGGCTATAAAAGGGATGTAGGTCCCTCAGTCTGAAGGGGAAGTAGCGCCTGCCCGCCGAAGAATGGTCCCAACACATGCTGCCAACACTATATCAGCAGTGAATCCAAGAATAAACTATTAACAAAAGTCCCTATTTTATAAAAACAACAACCCCTCCCAAAAATAAACCCAAACACACTCTAAAAAATAACAGTAACTCAATAATTCATAAAAAGTCCATAAAGCAGTCAGTTTAGTCTCTCCAGGCCAGTTTGTAGAAATAAACGCCCCCATGAACTCTCATTTCAGGGGGTTAAGTAAAGTAAAACATCCAAGGGGCCACCAGCTCTCACCTGAGCCTCCTGGAATTAACAATATAAAATGATAAAAAAAACAAAGCACTCTCACTGCTTAAAAATAACCATTCATTTGAGCCAGACAAAAGGGAGAAAAGAAGAAAACATGTCTCAAACCAGGTCTACAAGTATCCAGAGCAGGATTAATTAGCGGAACTGACCAAGTAAGGAGTCCACTAGGAGTTCTTCTTCTTCCTAAGCTCACCATAGAAAGTCCTCAGTCTCTGCAAGCAGGCCCAGAAAGTGCAGGGCAAGATCTCACACACCCACCGCCTAGGAGGGGGGCAGCCCAAATAATCCGACAGACTGCGGACCCCAAGGGGGGCCACCCAGTTAACACCAGATGTCCCCCCTAGCACCTAGGAGGATTCTGGTCCAGACCCAGCCCTACAGCTGATTCTCCTCTCCGATCTCCAGTCTAGGAACCAGGCATCTTTACTCCCCCCCCCAGTGGGCGGACGCGAAGATCCTTAACCTCCTGCTCCTTTCAGTTCTTTCAATCCTTTACCACTAACACCAGCTCCCACAGCGGTCCTCACCAATCTCCACTCCGTGGTCTTCTAATGCGGTACGTCTCAGTCACTGCACTGTCCAAACAGTCGAGTGAACATGATAATTCCTCTGACACTCCTCTACGGTAACTGCTTCTCCTCCTGCACACCACCAGGCTGAAAATGCAGGCTCCAAAACAATTTCCGGACCAGCCCCAGAACCAATCGGCACCAGGTATCAGATTGTTTTTTTGTTTTTCCTCTTCTCCTTCACCAGCTCAATAACCAAATCAATAGTAGTGTGTTCAAAGGGACTAACAAGAGAGCATTAACGGTCAGACTCACATTTATTTTCTGCAGCTCTAAGCTACACCTGAAAACCTAGGGATAAGGGAGTGCCCGTCTGTTGAGGTCTTCAAATCTGCCCTAAAGTCTCATTTATTTAATTTTGCATTGTCTGATACCTGAAGTCCTGCTGCTGTATTATTTGTTTTATAAATAAGATATGTATTTATCTCTGTTTTTATTTAAGTTTTTAATGATATATGTACAACGCTACGGTCAAGTTGAAATAGCATTTCATAAATAACATTTCCTTTGCTTTACCGGTTATCTGCAGGGGCACTGGAAAATTGCGGGTGCGATTCTAACGCTAATTCCATGATTTTCCCTTCCTCCACCGTTAATCTATGATTTTTCACTCCCTTCAGTGGTCCTAAGAAAGTAACAGCCTTAAATGGCTGCTATTTTGTTTATTTCTGTGGCCTCCTTTTCGCCATGTGGTTTCGGTATCCTAGACAAAAGAAACAATAAGTTCCACCCCGCAATTTGCATGTGTGACGTTTCATGAGGGGCGAACACATTCTGTACCAATCAAACCCTCATTTTATTTTTTTAAGAATCGCGCCTTTTGTACAATCCTGCCCCCCTCCCAGGTCCGCCGAACCCCTTATGTATGCTACGGGGTTGTGTGAGGGGGGGACAGCACACCTGAAGGCAAAGAGGAGACCACCAATCCATCTGGAGACGCCGCTAAACCACCAAACAACTGCAGGGCTTTACTGGTGGTGGGGTGATCCCATCTGCTGCCTCTGTGAGTTCCAGACATTGGGGAGCCAACTGCAGGGCTTTACTGGTGCTACTGGTGGAGGGGTGAACCTACCTAGCTCCTACTGCTGCCTCCGTGATTCTGTGAAGGATTTTAGACATCTGGAGGCACAGCAAACCCACCTCGCTGAACAGCTGAGCAGTAGCCAGCCACAGAACTGTAATTCGCTCCTTTTTAAAACTTGCTGTGGCTTTACTACTCCAGCTGCTGCACTATTTTGATTCCTCCACCTGCACTGGCTCCTTTGATCTGGTCAATTTCTGTGTGTGCTCCAGGAAGGATTCTGATTTCTGGGAGAACTACTGGACTGTCCTGTTCTGTTTGCTGCCAGTTGATTCTAGCCTCTAAGAAGAACTCCTGGAGGACTGCCCTGCTTTAGTGACTGCATTTGGTAAGTCTGCAACAAATATTTGTATATTGTGGGGAAGGGACAAAGTGAATGAGGGAACAAAAATGTGCAAGTAAAGGTTGTCTGGAGTGAGTAGGTTGGCATGATGAATTTATAATACACACACACACACACACACACACACACACACGTAGTTGAAGGGAGGGCGCAGGCTGACATGGTATAGCATGCATAATGAAATAAATTGTTCTGGGCTCTGGTAATTAAAGAGGGAGGGTAGTCGAACCTGTGGGCAGTGAACAATCTTTGGCTCACTTGCAGAAAAAAATTGGTCTGGCCTCGGGTGATGGTGGGCAGAGGTGGACGTGCAAGCTGGCCCAGAACACTTTTTTTCTGCATGTATACTAGTTCGCCAGGCCCGTTCCAAGCTCCAATCACTTGTTGTTGATGGTCGGTGGAGGGTCAGGCCTGGCAAACTTGGTACACTTGCAGAAAAAAATTGTTCTGGCCTTGGGTGATGGTGGGCATGGGGTGGACCTGCAGGCTGGCCCAGAACAATTTTTTTCTGCATGTATACCAGTGCGCCAGGCCTGTGCCAAGCTCCTGTCGCTTCCTGTTGATGGTCAGTGGAGGGTCTGGCCTGGCAGACTGGTAGGCATGTAGAAAAAAAAATGTTCTGGTCTTGGATGATGGTGGGCATGGGGCGGACGTGCAAGCTGGCCCAGAACAATTTTTTCCTGCATGTATACCAGTCCGCCAGGCCCATGCCAAGCTCCTGTCATTAGTTGTTGATGGCCAGTGGAGGGTCAGGCCTGGCAGACGTGGTACACATGCAGAAAAAAAATGTTCTGGCCTCAGGTGATTGTGAGCGTGGGGCGGACCTGCAAGCTGGCCCAGAACAATTTTTTTCTGCATGTATACCAGTCCACCAGGCCTGTGCCAAGCTCCTGTCACTTGTTATTGATGGTCGGTAGAGGGTCGGGCCTGGCAGATTGGTAGGCATGTAGAAAAAAAAATGTTCTGGCCTCGGATGATGGTGGGCATGGGGCGGACGTGCAAGCTGGCCCAGAACAATTTTTTTCTGCATGTACTGTATACCAGCTGCCAGGCCCGTGCCATGCTCCTGTCACTTGTTTGATGTCTGGTAAAGGAAAGAGCCCAGGCAGATTAGCATAAATGTGGAAAAAAAATTGCTCTGGCCGCTGATGAAGACTGAATGTGGGTCGGATGGGCTGGCTGGCACAGAACAGTTTTTGCACGTGTATACCAGATCCGGTCAGTGCCTTACTCCTGTCACTTCATGTTGGAAGATATCTGGAGTCTTTGGTCACATGGATTCAGGTAAAATCCATGCTCAAGCTCAGCATCACGACAAGGCAACTCCAGTAGCTGAGGTCGATTGTAACAGCGCCACCCAGTGTTCAGTGCAGTACTGTGCAGTATTTTGACATTGTAATCTTTCACTGCAAGGTGCTGCAGTGCATCTAGGCTGGCACAGTTGGGTAGGTAAGAGATGAAAACAAAAAAACTCATTATTTTTACTCATAACTACTATGTGTACGGGGAAAGTATAGTGTTTGTAAGAACTGCAATGGGCAGGATACTGTACAATTGTGAGATTCAGCACATTTGTTGTGGACACTGCAGTGTTACGGTTTCCATCTATACGCAGTCAACCATTCAGCTCCGTGATTCTTGGCTAATTTTTCTCATGAAAACATTATCTAGCAATTTGGTCCTCCATGGGCAATCAGGATTTTACACCGTCTGATACTAATGCCGCAGCTTACACCAGCTTCACCTGGTATAGCTTGCACCATGCCGGTGTACCATACAAACAGGGCTGGTGCCATTGATATGGCACAAACTGCCATGAAGTGAGCACATCACTTCATTCATCCTCACAACGGGGGCTGTTCATAAAGCTGTTTATGTTTCTGATCTTTGGACAGGTGCACAGAGGAAGGGAGGTTGGGGCATAGCAGGGAAATGTTATTAATGGTACAGACTCTAATTATATATCCCTATATCTATAAAATAAACAGTGGTTGTGGATCAGATTGTCATCATAAAGACAGAAAGAGAGTGGGTTGCAGAACTGGTGCAAAAGTACAACAGAATGTCTCTGCCAAGCACAAAACGTCCATGACTTTCTCGAGAGGAGGCGAAAAATCGACACCTGTCATACACAGTTCATGCCACTGATCGCATCAGACTGTATCCAGAGGACCTGTATGAGGATGATGGTAAGCTGTTCTGCAGATTCTGCTGCCAGACAATTGACTACCTGCGGAAGCACACAATTGATCTTCACATGAAATCTCAGAAGCATGTTGAGAGAAAAGCAGCAGCACTGAAGAAAAAACAAGAAGGTAATCCTCTTCACATTCATATAATTTTTAATGTAACTATCTATGTGCAGACTATGAATGGTAAAATGTGTTTTTTCCCCCTTTTGTTGCAGGCAGCACCCCTAAAAAAAAAAAAAAAAGGTACTGACCACTACATTTCTAGATATCTAGAAATGTTCATATTGTGTAAGATTAGAATATAAATGTACATGTGTACTGATTTTATGCTTTGTTTTTGTTTCAGCTGAACCTCCCAGAAGATATTTCCACCTAGATTTATATATCTATTTAAAAAAAAATAGTCTTTTATATATTTTTTTTCTCGTAAGTACTTTTCAGTGATTTTTCAGGTTTTTTCCCTGTCCTACTCCTGTCCTGACTCCTGGGCATACACGATGTGGGCACATGCATGCCCTATTGGACGCCCCACCCTACTAGTTGCTCCATTAGCGCCTACCACCGGACCTCCATCTTGTGACCGTGGGACTGCAGATGGGTGACCCCACCCCTTTCACAGGAGAGAAAAGGAGGGCCAATGCTCAGTCCTGCTCCCATCCCCTTCCCTTTCCTGGCAACATGGCATCCTGAGGCCATTCCTGAACCCGGGTCGCCAGTGTATCTTAAGGTAAGGTATCCAGCGCCTCCGGTAAGGTGTCCAGTGCCTCAGCCCTCAGCACCACCAGGCCAGCAGTCTTGTATATTTTATAGAATTTGACTAGCAATCTGAATAGAAGTGCAGACATTATTATTGATTTATGTTTTGTTTTTTGTTTCAGCCAACACCTTGCGACGTCAGCAGTCACTGACTTCATCATTTACTACAGGTACAACTGCTATGCTGGACAGGAAAGAATTTGTCATGGACTTCATCAAGTGCCTAACCAGAGCAGACATCCCCCTTGAAAAAGCTCCTGCATTTGAGAACTTCCTATGCAAATACACGAAGCAGGGTGGCAGTCTTCCTGGGCCGGCTCATCTACACACCGCACATCTACAAGAACTTCGACCTCTGCATGAAGAATTTCTCCAGAACCAGACAGAGAATACTGACATTTCTGTAATTCTGGATGAGATGACAGATGCCTGTGGCTGTAGTGTGTTAGCCGTTTTGGCACTACCTCTTAACAAAGTCAAGGAGCAGCCTCTCCTAATTGGAGTTGAATTTCTGGAACGCGTGAACCATTCCACTGTCTCTCAGGCTTTGATACAGATCTTAAATGAGAACAGAGTGAACTTCAACAAGGTGCATGCTGTTGCAACAGACAGTGCAAGCTTCATGCGCAAAGCCTTTAGATCTGCTCTGGCAGGTATTTTACCCAATGCTGTGCATGTGACTTGCATTGCACACTTACTAAGCCTTGTGCTTGAAGTACGGTCAACTGTGCTGGAAGACCTGAACACCGTTGTCAGTTTAGTGAAAAGGGTGTTCTGCCAGAGCCCCATGCAACGTCATGAATATCTGGTCTTTATGAAGGCCAAAGCTAGAATTATACCAAAGATGCCAGTGTATGCGGTCGTCACACATTGGGGCTCTTGGGTAACAGCAGTGGAATACCTTTCAAAATACATGCCTGTCTTAACAGAATTTATAGCCTCTACAGCATCTGATGCACCCACTTTTAAAAAACTGAAACTGCTGCTGGCCAGCAACCTCAATAAGTTGATGGCACAAACTGCATTTGTTAGAGAACGTTCGTCTGAGCTTGTGAGGCTTATTGAGGAACTGCAAGCCACTACTGTCCCACAAGGACAGACCATTTTTTGCAGATTGCAGCAGGTACACTTATTTCTGGACTATTGTGTAACATCTGGTGCTGGCGAGTTTAAGTCCAAAACTGTAGAAAAGCTGGCACAGTGCAAGGCGGAAGAGAGAGCAGCATGCTTGGAACTCTTTCAGCAAGTAATTTTGGAAAGTTCGGAGAAGCTGCACAATGCAATCCAAGCCCACCCATCCATCAATATATTCAAATCTGCACTTGTGTTTGATCCACAGCAACTACCAACACTTGACAAAGGTAAAGAGAACTATATCGGGGATTTACCAGGAATTGCAGACATTTCTGTCTTTGACTGGCATGTTTATATAACTTCAGCAAAGTCCATTCCAGCAGACTTCAGTATCTCTGAATGGTGGGAGGCGCAGTCAGAGTCTCAGCAAAAACTTGCAGTGTTTGCTAAAAGGTATATGTGGATGCCAGTTAGCACGGCTGACATTGAGAGGACTTTTTCTGTTTATACAGGCTTGCTGAAAGACAACAGACACAATCTAAAGGACGAAAAGGTCAAACTTTTGTTAATGTTAAAATATAACAAAACATTTCAGTAAGTTTACGATATGTCACTTAAACCTCTGTTTATTTTAGTCTATGCATGAACACGTTTTTTGGTTAGAATTGCTTTAATATGTTCTGTGCTGTGTTGGGATTGGGTGCTCCTTCAGTTGTGAATATGTATAGGAGAATACACATCAGAATAAGTATCTTTGTTAGAATTGCTTTAATATGTGTGAGGTGGGATTGTGTGGTACTTGAATTTAAATATGTATATAAAACAACTATCAAAGAATAAAAATGGGAACCATACATGCTGTTTATAAAAACATGATTTATTTCCCTCTACGTTACTGTTACATTTGTTTGGAAGTTAAATATATTTAAGTTTTTTTCTGTGTCATTAACTCTAGTCTAGTTCATAGAATGGAGAATTAATAAAGTTCAGCTGTAATAAATGTAACTTTATATGTGTTTCTTCTGTGTGTTTCTTTTGATATCTAAACCAAACAGAAGCATATATATTAACATATAGATAGAGATTTTCTGGCTATTGATGCATAGAGAGCCCACTGAACACCCTGCAAGTTCCCGCAAGAAATAGGGGAAAATCTCCACAACTTTGGGCACAGTTTTCCGCAATTTCCCAGTGTCCCTGGTTATCTGCTATGGGACTGCTACATGTTTGCTGCTTTCCTAGTGGATTCTTTGTGGATTTAGGAGCCTTTTTATCACAGCTACAAAGATACACAGACGGGCCTCAAGCTTGGTGCCTTATTCAGGAACTGTAGTTGTATCCCTCCTACGGTGCGGTGTGAACTAGTTCAGAAGATGATCCTCCCAATTTTTGACTACTGTAATGTAGTCTATGGTGCCGCTCCCAAATCCTCCCTAACCAGATTGGACACTCTCTTTAACTCCTTCTGTTGATTTGCCCTTGATGCTCCATCATGCACTCATCACTGTGACCTCTACCATGCTCTGTCCCTTCCCCCATGCCAACAGACGCCTCACTCATTGTGCCAAACTCACTTCTAAATATTGGTTAGGAGAACTTCCTTCCCACCTCTCATGCTCACTCCCCCCCAATCCCTCAGATCATTTGACACTCACACTTTGTTGGTTCCCTGTCAAGCCACTCTCTTCGGTCAGTCAGGCTTTACCCATCATTTCCCACAAATCTGGAACTCCCTTGCCCCAAATATGGCACTCCTCCTCCTCCCTTGCCTGTGCCTTACATAACTTTCTCTCATCTAACTGCTCCTGCTTTAACCCTCCTTAACCATCCTGCTATACCTCTGCTTTTCTCTATGATTCACATCCCCATTATACCTTCCTCCCCCCGAGTCTGCTTATCAGCACGCTCTCTTCTCCCTTCACCGTTTACCCCCTCACTCCTACCCCTAACATTCTTCCATTACCAACTTGCCCCTGCTTAGTTTTGACCTCTGGCAGGGTTCTCAGCATCCTGGAGGGCTCTAGCACTTGACAAGCCTCATCCTTCCCTTCCCCCTCTCTGCTTTCTACCCAACCTGTCCTCACCTAAATCTGCCCTCTGTCAGGATTCTTAGCACCCTGGCAATGTCTACTGTCAGGTAAGTTTCTTCCCTCCCTCCTTTTTTTTATCTTTCCTCTTCTATCCCCCCATTCCCTCTGCCCAACTTGTCCTCACCTAATTGTATCCCCTGCCAGGGTTCTCTGCATCCTGGAGGGGGCCCAGAACTGGGAAAATACTCTTCCTTCACTCCACCTCCCCCTTTGTCCTTTCTACCCAACTAGTCCTCACCTGATTCTGCACTCTGGCAGGGTTCCAAGCATCCTGGAGTGGCCTAATCTTAGGCAAGCTTCTTCTTTCCCTCCTCTTCCCTCCTTTCCCTTCATCCTTTCTTTTCTCTCTTCCCAACTTGTCCTCACCTAGTTCTGCTCCTTGTAGGATTTTCAGTATCCTGGAGGGGTCCAGCGCTGGAAAATGACTCTTCCTTCCCTCCACTTTCCTCTCCATCCTCGCTACCAAACTCGTTCTTGCCTGACTCTGCTCTCTGGCAAGGTTCTCAGCATCCTGAAGAGGCCTAGTCTTAGGCAAGTTTCTCCCACCCTTCCTCCTCCTTCCCTTTACCATCCCCTTTAGTATCTCTACCCAACTTGTCCTTGCCTACTATTGCCCCTTATTCTAAGTCCTCACCTCATTCCGCCACTGGCAGCGATCTCCGCACTCTGAAGGGGCCAGTTCTGGGTATGATTCATCCTTCCCTACCCTATCCCTTACCCCCACCTCTCTCCTTCCCCCCCACCCCCTGCACTTAATCAAAGGAATTAGTTAATTTGAGCTAATAACTTGCACTTTTTGTTCTGTCTGATGTGCTCCCAGATTGCACTAGCCCTGTGTTAACTTGCCCCTCACAACTGATTTTATTTTGCTCACTTTGCTCTGGTAATGTTTCCCCCCATTTTTATCCTCTCCTTCCCAGCTGGTTTCCCCTGTCTATCCCGCTACCCTCCTTGATGTCCCCCCACTGCACCTCATTCAATAATTGCTAAATAATCTGCATCTTAACCGTGACCCATTCCTGCAAGGAGTTGGCTCAAAGGCTACATTAAATTTCTGTACTATGTTCCTCAGATATGCCACATGTAATTAAATGCAAATTCCACAGGTATGATATAATTAACTGTATCTTATGTCACAAATGTGATTGTATGATTATTTATAATATTTTTTAACTGTATGTCTTGTTACAAATGTAATTGAATGTTTAATTTCTCAGAAATGTTAAATGTTGAACTGTATGTCTAATTCTTTCTACACAATTGCACCTCCCCTCCCAGGTCACACTGGGAGGCAAGCAGCTTGTTGTTCAGTGTGCCTTCCTGGTGAAACATTTTAATAAATAAACAAAAAAGATACACGGAAAACACTGTAATAAAGAATGTCTTCACCAGAAGTTATGGTTTTCAGTCTTTTTATTAACTATACAGCCCTGTATGGCAGATGCCAGTGATCGTTAAATTTCTGTTTGCTATTAGCATCCTACAGAACTTTTATGACATATCAGGAACAAACTATTACAAAACAGAACTGAGTACCACAAAAACAGAAGCATTGCTCATTAACTTCATCGCTTCTGCAGCCTTACGTGCTTCATACCCTTTGAAATGGGACCCCTCTGTCATAAAATATTTTGGGATACGTCTTACCAAGAACCTGGAGGAGCTCTTTAAGGTCGATTATGACTTTCACAGCCCAACTAACTCAAGATTTAAACTGCTAGATAACATTTCCCTTTGATCCCTCTGGGCTAATAGATTCAGTCCAGATGGTAACTTTACCACATATTCTTTTTCTTTTCCAGAAGATTCCTGAACATGTCCCTCTCCAAACCTGAAATCATTGGAAAAAAATACATCTCTTGTTATCTCTGGGCTGAAGCAAGACCCATATTATATGATGGCTATGAAAATACTTATCTCTGATTGGCTGGCTGGCACAATTTACCCATGTTAAATACTATGCTATGCCAATAGGTAAAAGTGCTGGCCAGCCACATCTACTAATCTTCCTCTTTGAAATGACTCTGTTCCCTGAAATTTATGCAAAACACTGCCATATTAGATACCCGCTCCGCGATGGTAAACTGCAGTTTTGAATTAACTAAGTGGCAGACTGCAGTTTTTAAGATAGCAGCTGCAACATGCAGTTGGAAAACCAACAAAGCTACCAACTTGTTCCCCGAAACCACTTCCACTGGACTCACCTCTCAAACCAGGTTCCCAAATCCATCATACCAGTTCAAAGTGCCTGCTCTGAAAACTGCCAAATAAGGGGACCGAAAAGGCAATCACAGGAAGACTCAGTTCAAATGAGTGGTTGTTGCTGCTTGGCTCCTTAACATCTCGGACCCTCTACACAGTTCTGGTCCCTGAGACAGAGGCCATATATAAAGAATAAAAAAAAAATAAAAAAACTTAATTGCACCAGGCAGTGGGGTAGGAGCTGACGAGATCCAGGGAACATTTTTTTATAAACCACAGCAGCGTGCACGCATGCACACAATCAACAACAAAAAAAGAAAAAACAGAGCCATTGCTCCCTACAACAAACCAGTCAGTCACGCAAAAAAAGGCAACCTTAAAATGCTGTTCGGACTACTCTTTACAAAAACACAGCCAGGACACAAAAACTGTTACAGCAGGCACACTGGCAAATGTTTCCCAGCCCCAAGAAAACAGTAGCTTCTAGGAATGACAGAAACAGCACTGTGCATGTGCAATAACAGGGAAGCCCTAGCAACCAGGGACTATTCCATCTGGTGCATCAATAAATCACATTAAAATAATAAAAAATACCCCCAAAATATATTTCTTTATAATTTTTGTGCCCCCCCCCAAAAAAAAAGAGGCACATTGTATAATCACAATAAACCACTCTAGGATATGGGTTATGCTGGGATTTACCATGGCTGGCCAGCATTTGACCACTCAGCCTGCAACTTCATGGCCAAACCACACCAGCCGTGTGATAAATCGCAGCATAACCCACACCCTGTCATGGTTTATTGCCTAAATAAGCTACTCTGTCCTGATGCTCCCTGAAGGCAAAGGGGGATTAGCATTACTGGATCTCTGCTATTACCACTGGGCAACCATATTAGGAATACTCTAGCTGTGGTACAAAGTGAGGTAACAAACATGTGGCAGGAGATAGAGAGTTTTTATTACCCCTTCCAGATATTGTAACTACACTGTTTATGTACAGAGTGGAGAGGCCATCTTAGACGACACCCCCCTCCAAATTTGGTTACAAGCTGCAGCTGGAGGGAAAAAAGGAAGAAACCTTATGTCATCTCTTTTCTCTTCCACTTTTTCCCACTCTGTCTAGCAAAGTATTTCCCCCCTGCCCGATAGGATCTTGAGTGCCACCACTGGAGCAGCTGTTTCTTTTAATACATTCACCAGTTGCTGCAGGGGAATGTTCTACTTTCCTTTGACCAAATGTGCCAGAAATTTCAGTTGCAACGGACCACATTTTATCGGTTCCTTCAGGTGCGCAATTGTATCCAGTCTCTTCCAAGTGCAGTAGAAAATTTGGCTCTTCTCCAACCACTGGTCATGGCCTTTATTCAATTTAGCAAAATGGTAGTGACGGAACTTGGTGTCACATCTGTACCTGGTGCTGCAAGACTTCATGTATCAGACTGGCCTGCGCAGAGGAGATGGGTGAAGACATCTTGAAATAGCAGTGGAATAGAAGCTGTCTTGAAACCCATAAAATAACAAGCTCAATGTGGAGAGAACATATGTGGAAGCATCTCACCAGATATTTCAGAACTCTAATTATAATGGCACATTATACACAAACTTTTCTTTCTCATTGTTGGTGCAATTGTGGTGAGTAAAGGGAGAACACAGTTATAGTTTCTGGGTGTGCCCAAATTTTAAACCCTACCTCACAGAGCTCAAAAAGGAAAATAGTTTTTTTTTTTTACTTGTTCTTTATATTCCACCCCCCCGCCCCTGAGCCCTGCACCATTGGGAGTCGCCTATGGTGTCTGCCCCTTATTCTCACCACCTACTAGGAGCCTGTGGGTGTTCCCCCATGGATCCTTGGCTCTAATCCCCAGGTGGGGACAAGGTGGGACCCGAATACCCTGAGCTTCAGTTTTGTCAGGCCACCACAGCAGGACAGGCAGGAGAGAGATGTGGGCTTTGCACCAGGAGCTCCGTCTTCCCAGTGCTCAGGGAGCTGATTTTCCCTCTGTTTTTTGGGTGCATGATGTGTGCCCTGATATCAAAGTGGTAAAGCTGATGTCCGTCATACCCCAAACACCTCAGAGTGGCTTTAGTCCTTACTGTGCCTCTGGCCTCCACCAGAGGCCAGTCAAGTGCTGAGCCTCATCCTCCTCTCCTTCCCGGGAGAAGGTGAGTGGTCCTTGGATGCTCGAGCCTCCTCCTCCCGCCCAGCCCTCCATCTCCCCGGGCACATTCCCTAACCTGGTCGATGGTAGTGCTACTGCTGCACCGGTGGGCCGGCCAGAAAACAGGAAGGTTTTATAGTAACCCTTCCATCTAACCCCTAACTTATTGTTATTGCTCCCAAGACAGATATATCATATATTTGCTAGGAATTCTTATAGCAGTGGGGAAGAAATTTATCATAAAGCTCTGGCTGTAAGTGCAGATCCCCCAACCCTAGACACCTGGCGGGGTAGTGATTCAGGTATATAAAATGGCAGGGCAAAGGGATTTAGGTATATAAAATGGAAAGGATCATCTTTGCTTTAAATCACAGGTAAGAGCAATTTATGTCCAAATGGACAACATAGGTCCTTTATGCTGTGTCATGTGATCCTACTTTTGTCCCTTAATCTAGAGATTTCCTCTTGGCCCTTCAAATCTATTTGGCTGCACCTCTGCTTGTCTGGGCTGAGCACCTATAGATCATTCCCATGACTCAGAGTCCAATGCGAACTAGTTTAATCTGAAAGGTGGTCCCATGCCCTTTCACAAAACTCTCTGCTGTCCACTCTTGGGTTCCCTAGTGGCCCCCTCTGCTTCGACATCACCTCCTCCAGGTGCATCTTAATGATTTTGAAGTTAGAAGTCTGCACAATTTGACATTACCAGGACAAAGAATGACAGCAAATATGCATACATTTAATGTACTGTTTACTATCTGTACAACTGTAATAAAAAGAAAGCTGCAAAAAAAAGCAAAAAAAAAACTGCATAGCTTGTTGTGCACTATTTATTTTTAATAATTTTATAATTTTAAAAACCAGCATAGCCTATTTAAATACATAAGGGAACGGGGAAAGGGAACATTGTTTAACCAGGAGTAGCACATTAAGCCGAAGCTTGTTTCCAGATGCGACCTGAGAGCACACGGAAGTTAAGTGACTTGCTCAGGATTACACTGTATGCACCTAGGCGGCTATAAACCTAGTTTACACAAGGGTTCTGGAGAATAATAACAGCAGAGTAGTCACAAGCTGACATGGAATGTTATTATATATTATACAATGGCAAGAAATATTCTAGCAACCTGATTGGCTGCTGACCCCTTGAGACAGTGATGTGTCATCCTACCCAGGACTCATCAGTGTGCCTCATCTGTATCACACCCCAGGGGACATGAACTGGCCCTATGTTTTTCTTGCTTTTATTGTCAATGCCCTTTGGGGTAACCCTTGCCTTGGTGCTTTTGCACTGTGGTTCTCTGTGTTTTAGTTTGTTTTTTTGTTTTTGTGTTGAGCTCACCAAGACTCAAACCCATAAGACCAATATAAGACTAATTCATTTCCTCTGGGGTATGATATAGACAAGTCACACTGATGAGTCCTAGGTAGGACAAAACACATGCCTGTTCCTTCTGTTTGCACCCTTTGCAGATTGTGTGAGAGGCCCTTTGGCACCATGCATTCCTGCTTAAAACTTAACTAGCCTAACATTTCACAGTGACTTGCATTATTGGGGTGTGCATGATTTTGTATTTCTTTGAAACTTGGCTTTATTGCCATTAACCTTTGGGGCAGCCCTTGCCTCTGTGCTTTTGTGTCATGGTTATTTGTCTTTTAGCTTGTTTTTGGTTTTTGTGGCAGGCTCACCATGTCCCAAACCCGTAAGACCAGCATAGAGCCACTTAATTTCCCTGGGGTGTGATACAGATGAGGCACATTGGTGAGTCCTGGGTAGGACAAAACATGGGTCTGTGTCTTTGGCAAGATGCATTCCTGCTTAAAGCTGAAGCAACCTAATATGTCATTGTGATTTGCATGTACATCCCTTTTGTATTGTGTAATAACGTCACTTCACGGGTGTAGAATGCACTCAACCTGCAGCCCTATGCTTCAACCACCCAAGGTGTGACATTATTACACAATAACACACATCCTGCCATGCCTTATTGCTTAAATATTATTGCATAGGAAATTATATGTAATTTACAGAAATATGAATAGAAACAGCACCTTTGTGGACACACCCAGTCTCTTGCCCATTTGTGCAATTCTTCACCCTTTATGCCAACACTTTCCAGCCTGCTAAACCCATTAGCATCCTGTATGCACTACCCTCCTGCCCGCTCGGTATTTGGATTGCATATAACTTTCTTTCCCACAAAACAGGTCACTCGCTGGAGATCCCCTGAACATGACACAGTGCTGTCACTTCAAGGGTTCCAGCCACTGGAATGGCAGAGGGCTTCCATACTTGTGCTATAATCAGGCAGTGTCTTGATAATTAAAAATAAATCCAGCTATTTTGATAGCCTTCTTATTGTCTTGGTAAATTCCTGGTAAGAAGGAAATGCCTGAGGCCGGAAGAAACTCGGTTCGGGTATGGAACATCTTATTTACTGTATGTGTATGTACCCAAACCTACAATATAGTCATTTGTCACATACATATCCATAATCTTTTACTAAGTTCTTTCTCTCTTCCTCCCCTCTCTATCTTTACATTGTTTCTCTGTCGCCATCACATTATTAGCTTATAATAACTGGTCAGCAATTTCTCTCAATGTACTGGCCAGGTTGATATTTTCCATAACAACCGGCTGGTTGTTATGACATTCATGAGCCATGCCAGTCAAACTATGCTGCTGCCTCATTGGCCAACATTCTGTATGTGGGCCGTGCCAAACAATCTCACAAACTGCTGGAGAAAAATTGCTGGCCTGTTATTATAAAAAATAAAAGATGGGAAGGGTGCTTCAAATGAGAATTTAATGCACACCCTGTTGTGGGATGCTTTGATAAACCCTCAGGCTTCGCCTGCGCTATAGCATCCCACAACCCGGGAGTACATTAAATTCTCATATCAACCCCTTCCCCATCCATTATTCTCTATGTACTTACTGTTGCTCCTAGCAACACCCACTGGTGATGGTGGACTGGCATGCTGTTATAGATTTCTTTCAGTTGAGCCCTGCAGTAACTAACAGTTGAACTGCTTCAACAGAATACACCAGCTTAACTGTTTATGACCAATCAGTTGGTAGCTTCTCTCTTTTTGTTCTCCATTCCACAGGGGGAAATCAGTTAAATAATATGACTTTTCTCCATTCCTCAGGGGGCAATCTCAATTTAATACATATGATTTTAATTCTATGAGTTGTGACAGTTCATTGATGTGAATGTCAGTTGGTCAAGCTGTTACCTCTAGGAGATTCTTAACCCTTTAGAACTCCCTTCCTCCCTGCTCGAGTCCTCCACCTCACGCTGGTCACTTAACAGAATCTTGACAGAATTGCCCGGGAACTGCTCTGCAGTTCCTGTATCTGCTTGCTTCCCATTCAGTGGGCTATTGTCAGTTTACAAGCCAGGCCCACCCAGATTTTGTCCTCTGCCCTTCTGTTGGGTTAAGAATCCCCCCCCACCCTTGATTTATTATACCATACTGGTCTCTGCCAGGCTATCTTGAACCTGAAACTTGCTTTTATTTCAAGCAGTTGTTGCACACCATTGTAATTTCACAATCTTTTGCTGTTTTGCTATGTTATTATCTCTAATTTTGTACTTTGTAATCTGTTATGTCTCAATTGCACCCCCAGTCATACCTGGCAAAAACTCATGTGTTGCTGTTTTACCACTCTTACTACTTGCTGTATACTTGCATATTGTTTAATATGGTACAATGCTGGTTACTTACTGTTTATTGCTATTGATGTATTGTATGTTGTTCCTTGTCTCCACTTCTCCTAGGCTGCATCCTGAAACATTCTGTTTAGCTCAGTGAGGCTTTTCTTTCTAAACCTTTGAAACAATTAAATAAATTTAGAAATGTGGGGCTAAATATCAGTGTCTCAGAGACCAGTATGTGAAACAAAGTAAGTGGTTTGATACCTTTTCTTTCAACCACGAGTAGTTTGCAGTATGCAACCATTAAGACCTCACAGTGTCCTTCTTCAGCCTACTGGCCGATTCTGAACTTCACTGCTGAACACTATCACTAGATTCTGGATACCACAAGGTACATCAGAAAAGGTGGGAGCCTAGAATCTTTACATTAAAACATGAATCTACACAGATACCTACACTATCTTCCATCGTCATCACACAAGAAAATCTGCAATTTTCTGCCAGATAATCCAGTATTACTGGATATGTTCAGAAGAAGACATCAGAGACAGTCACCTACCTCAGCCCCCCCACCACAGTTCTTCATTCACCAAGGCTACACCCCTGACACATAGAGAGGGAGATGGAATTTGCAGTACAAATACCATGAGAAAACCTCCTTCAATACAAACAAAGAAATATACCTGACCTTGTAGCTCTCCTTGTTACCTATAGTCCCTAGTATCACCCCTCTAGAGCATTATATAGAAGCAACACATTAGAAATGGAAGAAGTCTGCAAACTATGATTTGTAGCAAAGTAAAAACACTTAGCAAAGTTAGCTCTTCATGAATGGCTGTCTGTTAAGAAAAAAATTAAGAGGTTCACACTTTGATAATGGCTAAGTTCAGGAGTCTGGCACTTTACTGGGGAAGCTTGACTTTAGGAAACACGGTTACCCCCCCCCCATAGCATCCAACAAACAGCCCTCCTCCACATCCCATGGTTCTATTGGTAGCACCTACTAGTAGTATTAAAAAACAGTGACCTCTTCCCCAACCAATGTAACACCCCCACTCCAGTTACTCTCTTAGTCCCGGTAAAGTTTTTTGTTAATTAAGCTTTTTCTTGCAGACCTAGAACAGGTCCTCATTTATAGGTCTTCTCTCTTCTGGCAACAACCAAGCTTCATCTGCCACTATCAATATTGCAGCTACTAGTTCCTATGTTTTTTCATTGATAGCAGGATTCTTTGGGGTAATCCTCTCCCCAGCACCACAATCAGGATCCAGATTCATGTGATGGTCCTTATGGGTGAAGTCTGAGTGTACCAGCTTGTAGCTGTCATTGAGATGGAGCTTGGCTTTTTTATTTTCCCTGATCATTCCACTATAATGCTGACTTTCCACCACCCTGTGGCCTGCACCACAGTTGCTGGAGGCTTTTGTAAGACTACAACTTTCCTTATAGCTAGAGGTGAACATTCTGGGGCCTGACAGTAGGAATAGCTAATGCCATGAACGTGTGATTCCATGAGTGTACTCCTAGATCATCAAAGGCCCACTTGACAGCATCTTGGGCTTATTCCCAAACCCATGTTGCTGGCCTGAAAAATGTGATTTGCTATACACTAGGCCATCAAGTGGCCCATAAGATTTTTTTTTTATTATAGCCCCCTTCTCTCCCCCCCGTAGCACAAGTCAACCATCTCTTCCTCCTCCCTGGTCCCAGCAGTGAAAATACCCTATCATCCAAAGATACTAAGCACCCCCTAGTCTGACCCCTTCTGGGTGCATTGTACTAGAAGAAAATGATGCATTAGGAGCCAGTCAGGAGATTATCATTTGCACAGACCTCCTCACACTTTATCCACCAATCACAATATTAATGTATAACAGGAAAAACCTGCTCAGTTCAAATACTATTAGTGCTCTCTCACTCTAATTCATTTAGAATATAGCCAAAAGAGGATGGATGAGGAGGGCTGAGCCAGTCACAATCTCTGTATCAGCTCTAATGTAAGTTTTTTTATTCTAACTCTGCACACTGTAGGGGGGGAAGCAGGTAGGATGTGCTAAATGGGTTGGGGAAAGGGGGCACATTTCTGCTACCGTGACTGATGTGGCAATAGTAGGGTGGCTGATTTGGTGCTACAAGGTTGGAGAAAGGGGCATTGCAGTAAACAAATTATTTCTGGGACTGAGGGTGGAAGAGGAGTTGAGTGCTAACTAGGTTAGGTAGAAGGGTCTTTTGTTTCATACCATTGGACCATTGTGGGGTAGGGTAGTTTACTGGGTGCCATAAGCATGAGGAGAAGTGTTCATTTTTTTTCTTTTAAAAATATTGGCCTACAGGGTTCACTGAGTTTAGTAGTTGGCTGTGTTTGAAAATTAAAAGTAATACTTTGCCAGCAAAGGTTACTTTGCCACTTTACAAATAATTTTTGCTAAGTGCCCAGTTTGCCAACACTTTGCCAGAACTTCACAAAGGAGGAAATTTGCCATGTCACTGCATTTTGCCAGTGCAGTGTTACTCCACATCTCTATAACCTATGTTCAGTAAACAGCTGGTAAACTGAAGAACATATTCCCTGAATCACCAGTTATAGCCTACAAAAAACTTCCAACATATTTATTCAGATCAAACTCCCATCAAACCAGAATGGGAAACCAGAAGAAGCGATACCTTACAGTCATGCAAAATGCAAAACTGTCACATCATATGCTCACAAACCACCATCAGAACTGTACAGAGCAAAATAATATGAACAAGTGGATAATACACCTGTAAATCGGGCAATGTGGTTTATGTTATACAAAGCCAAAACTGCCCAGATGAATACTTTGTGGGAGAAACCAAATAATCCTTCAAACTAGGATGAACCTCCAGTGTGACAGAATATCAGATAAGATAACTTGCACACTGGTAATATAAGACACCACTTATCCCAATGAAACCCATCACTTCTGAACTTATCAATACTGGTACAGGTACCTTCAGAAGCATACATGAAAGAAGGATATGGGAACTTAAGTATATAAAACTACTTGACTTTAAAGACAGGGGACTTAAAAGGGACACTAGTTTCATGACAAATTTTATGTATCTCTGACTCAATAAATTACATCAATGCATATGCAGTGAGATTATGCTGTTCATGTACTTTGCTCTGCTGTATATTTCTAACTTGTACTCTAATTGGGTTCCCTGCACAAATGTTTTTTGGTGCTTCATTCCACAATATGTAGTGTGTAGGGTTGAGTCATTTGTATCCTAGGTGTTCTATGCAACACATGCATGCAGCAGCATATGCCTGTTCATGCTTGTCTGGACCATATCCTGTGCAGCTGTGCATCCATGTGGAGTGGGAGTGGAACTGAGGCATGACATCTGCAAGCACCCTGGTATGCCAGTGCACCAAGCAGAAATATGTGCTGCTTGGTGCATTTACTGGGTTACAAAGACTGCATCATGGAATGCAGCCATAAGTGCTGCTTTGCCCCTGGGGTAGTCTTCTGGGGCCAGTTTACCCCTGACAAGTAGCCACTGGCTATCTTCAAACCCCTTCCTGGACATGGAGGGCTGGAAGGCCCTTAACGTGTGGCTGTTATTTTCCTTTTTCTTGTTGGTTAACATCTTTAATAACAAATTTGATAACATGAGCCTATGGCAGTCCTAATTGTGGTCTACTATTTTCGATAATCGTTTGCTCCTGTGGAGAATGGCTCCACTATGCACCCATACCTGGCTTCTGACTGAATGCCTGATGCTCCCGTCAACTCCTTCCCCTGGATGCTTGAGGTGAGCAGGTGTGTTTGTGTGGGGAGGATGAATGCTGACTTCACGTGTCCTGCTGAGGGGAGCTTTATAGTGCATTGCTGCACAGCTTGGTATACACCTTTACTGTTGTGTAATGAGCACATTAATGCATAGAACCCATTGTTTACGCTTCAAGCTGCACTTTACATTATAAACTGTCAAAACTTTAAGCTTCTCTATCTGTTTTTTAATTCATTGTGCATATGTCCTTCTGAGCTTCTGCTACTATAAGCCCTAGGTGGACCTCCCACTCCATCATCTCCTACCTGTGCTCCTTGAAGTCTATGACAGGGCCCTTGAGACAGAGTCCTCCCTGGGAGAGGCATCACTTGAGATGCAGGAGTCTACATGGGGGCTAATAGTACCTGGCATTATCCCCATGCAATGGGGCCATTTTCCATGTTTCCCATCCCTCAGGATGCTGACACAAAGGATTCAAAGTGTACACATGCCAAGCATGCTGATTCACAGCCTGTTGGTATCAACTATCCCGTATGGTACTTCTAGCTGCGCTGCCACCTATGGACAATCAGGTGGCTATAGAGTGTCCTCAGCATCTACCTGATGAACTCCACTTCCACATTGTTTTTGCCAGAGTTGTAACCATCAAATTGTCTAGATATTTCTATATATGCTGTGCTATAGCAAAAAGAAAGCTATCTGGTGGCCATACATTGGTATTACAAGCAGGCAGAGCACCTCTCTAGTGATATCACAGAAATTTCAAGAAATATCCTTTATTGGAACAGTAAGAGATATTTAGCACACAAATTCTCAGGCTTGCACATAGCCCTTCTTGGAATGGCCACCACATCAAGAAGGGCTCTCTGTAAGCCTGAAAGATTGTGTATTGAAACTTTCTTTTTGGTCCTATAAAAGATATCAAATCCCCTACTTTGTTTATTGGGAAATTTTCATACATGTCAGTGGCTGCAATTGCACCTTTCATTCATTTGTAAATCTCCATTATCAAATAATATTACTTTGGTAAATGAACCTTCCCTAAATGGTTATAACATAGCTTGTGAAATAACTATGCAACTTTACATAGAGTAGAACAGTTGCTTTGTGAGTTTAGATTAACAAAATATTTGGTTAAGAGACATGTGGTGTCCCTAAAGCTTGTGTACTGCAACATGTATGTACAATACAGTATCTTGGTTGATCCAATAACACAAATACAAGAAGTCATATAGAAATCAAATGGGAAGGGAAGTGGGTCAGAAAAGTCTTGGGCCTGGCAGTGATGGCCATTCAATTGAAGGGATCGAATTTTAGACTGGTGTTGCCTCAAAATGTATTATGGTTGTACAGATTATAACTATCCCTCTGTAATAATATGCCTGCCCGTTTCATTTGGCTTTTGCCTTTCACTCACTGTTTATTGTATTTCACTCCTGACATCTTTTATATTTGTGTCACTGCCATTGACCAGATGCTCAAGATATGTGAGCACTGTTGCTAATGTGTTGTTATTCCAGTTGTAACCTCCCAGGTTGTGCTGGAAAATAGGCAACTGATTGTCTAGTGCACCTGCCTGGTAAATAAAAAACTAAAGAAATAGACTTCATTTTTGCCATTTCATGAGCCAGACAATTGCTAATCTGGTCCGTATTTACAGTTCTTTGGGCAGTAGGTCAGATCTGAAAATACTAACTGTATGGCTCATTAACCACCCAAAATGGCATTTGAACTGTGGACAATTCATATGAATGGGCTGGCACATATAGAAGTAATATTGTCCAACTCTCAGTGTTCAAGTAGAACTGTGGGTTTCTAGAGCCTGGTTGAATATGACAAAAGTGTCCCACTGAACAAATGAGTTGAGCAAGCAAGTCACTTTAGTGTGTGGTGAGAAAACGTTTGAATATTGAGCCCTCTATACTTAAAACACTGCCAGTCCCCTATTTTATTTGTTTTACCATTTAAATTTTTCCATAGATGCCAGAACTGCCCCATCCAAGTGGTAATCTCCCAGCCCTGTCTGCAGCCGTCTCCTGCATTTACGTTACTCCCATTTCCACACACCTTATCCCCCATGGCAGGACCCTTGCATAGGGATAGTTCCTTTGGAAGCAGCATTGACAGGATGCTAGTTGGCCATAACAGGGTTCAATAATACCAATCAACATTCTGTGTTCTGGGAAATTTTTTGTTGTGGTCTTTTTCTCCCTCCACTCCCTTTGAAGGCTGGTATTAGGCCACCAAAGTGCACATGTTTCATACTGCATCTGCCCACCAGCATCTCCTACTGCCTGAGAAGCCCTCCCTGCACATGAACCTGTGTCACCCAGCTAGTAGTAGAGCAGTACGCCAAGGAACCCAGCCTCCCCAGAAGAGGAGTACAGCTGATGGAATGCTCAATTCTCCTCCCTCTGCCAGCTCTCCCACACTTCATGTTTAAGTTTTGAATCCAGGTCATCAGTACTGTGAGCTGCAGTGCTACTGCTGTAACAGTGAGCTAGCCTTTAGTTCCTTATTTTAGATTAGTGTGGCTAAACATGGCCAATTGGGAGATTGTCAGTGTCAATTTAATTATGACTTGTACAGGCTTTTCCATTCATTTATTTATAACATCGTTACACATTATGTCCACTACTGTAAAAACTGAAAAAGCTGTTCACAGCAATTATATTTAATTTTTATCTTTTTTCGTCTGACTATGCACCAGTAATGGTCTCTCAGGTGGTTAACATGGGTATACCATTATGTGGGTGATGCAGTTAGGGAGCTGCAACCAGTTTGCCTGTCATGCTGGTCAACTAGATTTTGTGTCGCTCAGCAGAGACAGTGCCCTAAGGGTGTTGCGCCTCTTGCCCCATACACCTCCGACCTGCAGGTGATTATAATACAATATGGAGGCATGGGGGGGACAGTTCCCTGCAAACAGCCAGAACATGCCCTGAGGCATTTGGTGCAGTGGGGGGTTGGCAGCACTATTGCCAGGCATGATGTTCATTGTTAGCATTGTGCTAGTGCTCTCATGACAGTGGATCTATGACTGGTCATCAACAAAAATTTTGTTGAATGACCGGACAGCGAAACTGTCATGTCAACCACATTTGAGGTCGGCAGATGGTTTCTAAGTTGGAAACATGTTTGGCCCCCCCAAAGAAAACCCACACATGGGGCTGTGCTCCCCTCACCCTCCCACACTTTTTTTAATCAACTCTGAGTCAGAGCTGATTAGGGAGGGCGTGCAGATCTCCCGAATACAGTGCCTAGGTCTGGCGTTGTCTGTACAGTGACCTAGTGCTGTAGTCACTGTACTGATGGTCGCTGTAAAAATGGCTCCCTTTTTCTTGTCAGTGCGACATGGACAAACCTTTAACATGAGCCAGGAATCTTAGAAACTAATGTACAGTATGCACTGTATTGTAGTTTGTTTTTATTCAAACCAGAATATTTCAGCTAGTTTGCAAAAATTTTTTGCACAGCAGCAAGTGACCTCTTTCCTGCCCAAATATTTGAATATTTATTTGCTTAATGAAACACAATGCAGATACTATAGCTTGCTTCCTGTAGGGTCCTCCTTCTCATCAGTTTTATTGCTGGGAAGACAGAACCACAAGAGCAAAGGATTTTCTCAGTGCCATACAGAGATCCAAAAAGCAACAAAAACTTGAATCAAAAAGCACCCACAAAGCAGGACAACCACACTGGTGAAATGAAGAAAAGATTTCTCACCATTTTATTTCAATAAAGTGCAATTAACATCCAACACCAGGTTGCAGATAGAAAACGTCAGAAGCAGCAAACGGATGGCAACAACTGTAGAAACTAATGTTCCACCTGATCGAGTCAGGCTTCATCAGAGTTGCATATTACATCCTGCTGTGCCATTAAATACCCTTACATGCACATTACCAAAAGCTAAACAGACTTGTACCATGATCTAATTGTTCAGTACACATAGTCCATTGCTGTAGTCAGGTATTACAGCCCACTGCTCAACCTCCTGCATACATGATATCAAGAGATGAAGCTTTTATATAATGTTGCACAAGATCATGATATATTTGTGTGTGTGTGTTGTGTCTGAATGGTTAGTTTCTCCCTCCCTTTGCTTCAGATAATTGCAAGAAGAGTTGCTATTAGTTGGATGTTAATTCTACCTTTAGGTCACAATCATTAGCAGGCTATGTTTATTTAAACATTTATATATGTTAATTTTCAAACTGGTTCCGCCAATGTGCTTTGGGGTGATGAAGTGAAGGAGAGAGCAGGTTGTCCCACATTTGTGCATTAAGGTTTTAAAGTAGGAAATACACTAGAGAATCTCAGTTACATACTTATGATTTCTCAAAGACTTGATTTGCACATTTTGAATTACTTGATTGACAATAGGCCCTACATTTTGTTGCATTTCCCCCCATTTTAATAGCCAGTATCCTGCACAATAGGTGATACAAGAAGGACACTTTTTTTGGTTCCATGTCAAAAGAGCGAATCATATTGTGCGACTCCCAAAACAGCGAGTCAACCCTACCGAACACCAATAGGGCACAGTACACTACAAGCCGAACTCAAACTTGACACACATGGAAAATAATGTTTAATGTGGGGCTACACACCCCACACACCCCTTCACAGGGGGCAAGCCCCATACACCCCCCGTATTAGTAGAATCACTTCCAAGGGTGGGGGGACAGACACTGGAGGAACGAAGAGGGACCACGGATGGCAAAAAGTAAAAAAAAAAAATCTCCAAAACACAAAAGACATACCTGCATGGAGTCCAGGATCTGGGACCACCAGCAGATGACATCCCTACCCGGTATGCTAGGCTGGTTGGTCACCAGCATCAAGCTCCATGTCCAGATTTAGCCCATCCTTCTTCCTTCTTTCCCCACCCCTTCCATCGCTTTTTCTTCCCCTCACCATTTTACCCTTCCTCCCTTGCTATTCCCTCCCCTCACTCTCCACTTACGGTTGCTCATCCTGCAAGCGACCAAACGGAGTCACTCATTTTCGAGTCCCTCTTTTTGTTTCCCTCAAATGACATAAAATGCTTTTTTCTTCTTCTTTCTTTGTACCTATTGTCCCTCCCACCTGTACATGGGAGTTATGACCCCTCAATTCATTAAACATTTTTCTAGCCTCTCTCCTAGAGGTGTGTAAAAAAAAAACAACTTCTGCCAGTGGAATTTCCACAAAAATAGGACTCATCCTTCCACGAATGTTTGGAAATCAAATTAGCAACTTAGAACAGTGGAATAAATGTATGAATTGTGGATTATTGTATTAAACTGCTGAAAAAAAAATCCACAGAACAGTCACCATCAGTGGTCAGTTCTGCAGAATTTTTTTTTCTGCAGTTTAATACAATAATCCTCAATTCATACATTTATTCCACAGTTCAGTGAGTCACTGAACTGCAGAATGAATGTATAAATTGTGGATTAATGTATTATGCTGTGGGAAAGAAAGTCAGCAGAACTGATCACTGAACTGCAGAATAATTACATGTTGCAGAATAATTCATTAAATTACAGAATAAAATTCCTCAGAACTATTATTCTGCAGTTTGTGTGCATTAGTCCACAGTTCAGCCAAAAACTTTTGTGGAACAGGGCAAAAATCCACCAAACACATTCAAAGATTCAGATCTTGCTAATAGCAGAAGTTCAGAAAATTTAGCGAACGTTCCACGAAAGCGGAATTTGCAACTTTCGCCCACCTCTACACTCTTCCAGTTATGGTGTTACTTTTAACTAACAGCAGATTTGGGGGACACTGGTGCCTGATTACTTAACACAGGGGATACCCATGCTTGCTGACTCTTCTACCCCACACATGCAATAGTACTTCCTACAGCCTCAGACAGCTATTTTAGTCACTTGAGGGCAATAGCACACCATCACTGTCTTTAGTTAATATGAGCCTTTGTGGGCAAGTTCACACAAAGTGCAGTACAGCATAAAAATAACAAAAACAAATAAAATCCAATTATCAGCTGCATAAAGAACTTTCAAATTGTCCATCGCAATCAGTATACATATCAGGTGGGCATGTGAACCCAGACCACAAGACAAGAGTCTCGGTGCATCCTCCACCTATCTGGGGTGTCACTGAGTCAACACGCTTCCTTATTTCATAATGCTGTTGTAGTCTTTTATTGATCCTAGTTGACAGTTATGATAGTAATGCATATAACAGGACAAGGGAAACAGCTGAGTTACAATTGTGTTTGTTGCACAGGATAGATAATTGAGATGGGACAACTGGTCAGGCATATGAGCTTCACTGTCTTTCCTCCCTGATCTTAACTGACTGGGATGGTCCTTTAAATTTGACCCTAGGTTTATATTGTATCTAAGGAAGGGGTACCTAATAGCACGGTGTTCTCCTCAACCTTTCTAAGCTGGGATGCTAATAACAGTAAGGGATTGCGAAGGCTTTCCTAAAATCTAGCTTTGAAAAATCTTTTAGTTTAAGTGATCTCAGCACGGCTTGTTACCTAACAGCATGGAATAACCTCTTATATAAAGACACTTTTAATCCCAACTAGAGGTTAGATATGTCCTAGTTCAGAAAACAAGGGCATACTGTTATTTAGTATCAGACAGATTAAAATAGATTTAAGCATGGGATGAAATTAAACTTACAGAAAATGGAATACAAAGCCCCTGACCCAACTACCTCTCTTGAGGATATTAGGAAATGCTAATGCCAACTGAACTGAATTTTATTGAGCTGTAGACATTCTTTGAATTCTTCTCTGTGCTAGTATGAATAGACAATAATGTCAGGCTATTATTAACCACTGTACATTGCTACTGGCCATCCAGTTAGTACCAATTTGCACTCCAGATAGGACTGGCACATGGTAGTCCCAAACCAGTAATGTAAAGCTACTTGAATAGCTAGCAGTCTTAAAAACGTAGGAATATAGAAGCTGCCCACAGAAAGATATCCTTTGACTCATCTGGTCTGCCCTACCTAATGTTGTTTGTGAGGGCCCTATTACTGTCTTATTGGCTGTCAAACATTCTACAAGGATGACTAATTACAGCTGCAGCCAAAGACATGGTCAAATATTTCTCAAAATTTCTGTGATATCTCTAGAGAGATTCCCTGCCTGCTTGCAGTACCACTGTGGACCACAAGACAAAATCACCTTAGAGATATTGGAAAATAACTGGAAATAACTGTATGTGGTCATGCCTTTGGCTAAAACTGCAACTAACTAGAGTTATTACAGCACACAATGGTTTGGAAATCATTTTATATTTTGTAATCAAACATTTTTATACTAGTTATTAAATGGCTCCCAAGGGACAAGTTAAAGATAATTTCCCTGTTTACAGTTAAAGTACAACCCCCATCTAACAAACTTCAATATAATGAACTGCCCTCTCTAATGAACTGCTTGTCTGTCCCTAGTGTATTCATGCCTTTTTTCCCCCTGATCAGGTGCCGCTCATAAATTCAAGAAACTCCCCAATCAGCTGTTCTCACTCAGGTTCACGATCATCTGTTTTCAATTAAAATTGCCTGCTATAGCCGGTGGCACTGAGGATTGAGGTGCTGGACACCACACCTCGTGCTACACTGGCGACCCAGGTTTGGGAATGGACTCAGGTTGCTGGAGGTTGGCAAGGGAAGGGAAGAGCAAGCATCCCAGTGGATGCTCTCCTCCCTCAGGGGTGGGATACCAGGGATGCAGCAGCATCTGACACCCCCATAGAGAGTGCCGGTGGAAGCACCAGCCCTTGAAGGGATTGGCGGCTCTGATACACCGGAGTCAGGGAGGAGGGATGTCATACGGCACATGAGAGGATGATGTGCACTCGCACGTCACCTCTCTAGACGTCTGTTCTAAGCGCTGGTGTCCTAAGGGGGCTGGGATTAAGGGAGAAAAATCAGGGAAAAAATGCAAAAACTCCAGCCCTACAAGCAAGATGAAACTAGGGGATGGGGTACCTTGAGGACTGCCCTGGCAGATGGAGTAGGAGGTGGTATGAGACCTCCTCTGAAAGCCGTGGGAGCCGGCAAGTAATAAAAAAAAAAAATTGCTTGCTATAAGTACATGTGTGCTCACCGCCCTTTTATTCTAACATTGACTTTGTAGCTTGTTTCCAGGTGGCCACGAAACGGAAAAGAAATGTCCTCTCACTGGCTGATAAGCTCTGTATCCTTGAGTGACTGGAAGATGTTGAGAAGGCTATGCAATTGGCACAGGAGTACTCAGTGGGAAAGTCCACAATATCAGACATTAAGGAGGTGAAAGATAAGCTTTGCCAGTTCTCAATGACTATGGAGGACACTTATGGGATTGAGAAATGCTGCAGTATGAGAAAGTGCACCGATGAGGAGCTCATCTCAGTGGTTTACTTGTGGTTCAAGCAGGAGTGTGACAAGGGTGCTCCAATTTCTGAGCCCATGCTTAAAGAAAAAGCTCTTCAATTTCATGCAAAGCTTGGCAGTGAAGGTGATTTCACTGCTAGCGATGGCTGGCTGCACAGGTTCAAAAAGCGCCATGGCATACGGCAGCTAAGACTATGTGGCGAAAAACTGAGTGCCGAGTCAGACACTATACAGTCCTTTCTTGACCAGATCAACTTGGTTATCCAAAATGAAAAGTTAGGTCTTGATCAGGTCTTTAATGCTGATGAGACTGCCTTTATTGGTGTTTTTTGCCAGATAAGACTCTGGCACATGAGTCTGCAAAAGAAGCTCCTAGCTTCAAGAAAGCCAAGGATCAGGTAACACTGCTGGGCTGTGCTAATGCCTCTGGAACATTTAAGTTGCCACTGTTACTGTTTGGGAAGTCCCTTGAGCCAAAGGGCTTCAAGCACGTTAACATGGTGAACCTTCCCACACTCTGTGACAAGCAGCAAAGTGCCTGGATGGATGGCATCATCTTTACACGATGGTACACTAAATATTTTGTTACCAGTGTAAAGCACTTTCTTAACAGTAAAAAACTACACCTTAAAGCAATCCTGTTGCTGGATAACTCTCGAGCTCACCCAGAAATGCCAGTTGTGCGAACCCGAGATGGCACCATCAGGTGCATTTTCCTTCCACTGAACACTATGAGCAAACTTCAGCCCTGTGATCAGGGTATTCTAGAAATCATGAAAAGAAATTGCAGAAGAAAACTTCTTCAAAGTGTGCTGGATGAGAAAAATGAGAGCAGCACACTTCAGGAAATTGTGAAGACTTTGACCCTGAAGGACGTTGTCTATATGGCAGACGAGGCATGGGATACAGTATGGGAGAAGACCATTATGAAGGCATGGGCTAAATCTGGGATTGGTCACCCGCAAATGTGTTCCACAGCTGCGGCTATAGAAACTGCTGATGCCCCCCAAACAAGTCAGCAACCTGAGGCAGCTCAGGCAACAGTGCCTGATGAAATTTCAGAGACCTCACAGAGCACTGACCTTGTCCAGATAGCTGCAATTATGAGAGACCTTGGGGTGGAAACTTCTGAGGAGGACCTTGCTGAATGAATGGCTTGTGACAAGCAAGAAAATGGTCAGGAGCACCTAGATGAGGATGAGATTGTGGCGGCTATTCAGGATCTGAAACTAGACGCTGACAACGATGAGCACAGTGATGGGGAATTGCCACCAAAGAAAGTCCCGAGCCATGATGAGGCTGAAAAAGCATTTAGTAACTGTTTCACTTGGTTGGAAAACCAATCGGGATGTAATCCCCTTCACTTTATGCTCCTCCATAACCTTAAGACTACAGCGACCTGAAGGGTATCCCATGAGAAGGGTAACCGCTATTGAGCACTTACAGAAAGGGTGACTCAGTAGTGGCACCTGTTCTCAGGACTGGATGGGGGGGGACGACTGTGGGTATTGTGACATCCTGTCATTATATGTACATGCGCATGGGGGAGGGAGTGAGTAAGCACGCTGTGCGATGGGCGGAAGGGGAGGGAGGGTTGGTGAAGGGTAGTGTGATGGTCAGTTGCTGAGCTGGCTCTGTGGCATGGGTGGGTGGCAGGTTAGGGCTCTGAGGGTGCCAGGTTTGGTTTCGGGTGCATGTTTGTTTTGTTGCACACCCGGCTAAATATTTTTGTTCAGGTTTTGAACCCCCCAGAGTTGAGAATTCTTTAGTGGGGGGGTGCAGGGGGCACAGTCCCCCACATAAATGAAATAAAAGCAAGTCCCCGGCACCATTTTACTGTGCACTGGGTGTGTGCATTGGCAAAATTGATTTACACTGATGTACATTTACCCTAATGGCAATTGCCTTTGTGCGATCGCCGCTATCACATAAATCTGACCTGAAGCAAAGCTGCCACACTGCAGCAGAAAACCATTAATGACCTTTTCACCAAAAAGTAGCTGCACTAATCACTAAGCTACAGTATGTAGCAGCACTGCATAGCAGCACTAAGCACAGCATTTAAACAAAAAATGAAAACCCTCACTACCCCCTCACTACACTTTCACTATTGTCCCAGTGACAAGCTAATGTTAACCGGGAATCGCTTTCTCTCCTAAATGGCAATAGAATGCTGCACGAATATAGTGATCCCGGTTATCTGACCACCCTTTTATCCGAACCATTTGGATGTCTCCCGATCGAGTCAGATAAATGAGTTTGTACTGTATATATAATGACTGCTGGTGTAGAGTTTTATATATTATGCCCGCCCAGTAGGGCTGGTATAGTTAGGGTTGTACAGTCACTTCTATGTTAAACCTCAGAGTTTGCACTTTAATAACTTTGCAACCGTTTGTCCAATTACCTGCAATTTAGAATGCACAACCACCTGCCACAGATCTCTGGATGTATAAAGTTTTGTTCCGATCGGATGTATGGTTGCAGAACCATGGGGCACTCAAAATGTGACAAATCACGCTTTTTTGTACATTTTTTGGTAAGCCATAATGGACTGAAGAATGCATTTCAGTGGCTTCAGATTTGTTTGTCAACATGTGTCCTGGGTTGAACAGGTGCCTTTTGAAAATTTGGTGAAAAAATATTGATCCATTCAAAAGTTATTAAATTTTTTCATGTCCCGTTATAGTCTATGGGAAAATGTATATGTGCATTGTGAAAACTTTCAAGATCACATTTTTCTTGTCGAGCTTCCCAAAATTGTTTTTGTGCTGCCACCATCTTGTTTTTCAGTTAGCAACAGAGAAAAAACTTTGTAACTTAAAAAATAATGCCCTTTGGTAAACACCAACAGTAGTGCTTACCTAATCGGGCCTTCAGGAACATGACCCTGGCATTAGTTTTTTTGTAGGTGGTCCACAAATATGTTTTTTAAACGTTTGCCTTTTTTTAATCGCAGCAAAATTTTTTGTTGCTGTTAAAACAATCGTGCTTAGATGATAAAGTAACCGCGGCAACATTTTTATGTGCATGACAACACTCTCATTATAGAGATAAGAGAGTCGTGAAAACATTAAAGTAATCACGGTGACACTGAATGAACACATTTTACTATGTGTTGTTTTCTTTGTCACTTCATTGTGGCAAGGTGGATTGCGCTATTGGCCTGAAATTCAGGGTGGCAAGCCCTAGTACCACAGATGTGCCTTTTGGTGGTTTGGTACGAAAACTTTGAACAGGCCCATAGTTACAGCATTCCGAAGTTTAGAAATTTTCCCATAGGATAACATTGCGGTACCTGTGACACCTTGTAGTGCCTGTATCTCAAGAACATTTCGAGATACAGATTTTCATCACAAAAATCCGGTAGGAAAACCATTAATACCATGAATTTTGAATTTTTTTTCTACCTTGTATGGTTACTGAGATATTTGGAAATTAGTATTCCAACTGCTCATTTTTACGTCCATAAGCCACTATTATGCCCTCAGAGTTAGCACTCACAGCGCTTTTCGGTGCCCCTTTCTCAGAAACGATGCAAGGCACAGATTCAGTCAATTTATCTTGGATGCAGTACTCGCTGTCACGATTACAATGACATTTGAATTTCTTTCCTACCCACTATGGTTCCCGAGATATTGGCAAATTTGTATTACAAGGGTTCCTTGCCCTGTAGGGCAGCTGTATGGCTCTGTAGCTATGTGTAAGTAGGAGCGCAGGTCCCAGAGATACATATCATTATGCACAAATGGGCAGCTTGCTGGGAGGGCCCTGGTCTTCCAGCAACACATACCATTTACTATTTATATTACGCTATTTCAAAAAGAAAGGAAATTCTTTGCAAAAAAACTTTGTTAATGCATCAGTTAGGGTTTTTTCCATAGCAACAAAAGTGTGGAAATTCAACGTTAACATTACCACCCCGCCACCCCATGCCCCCATCCTCCACGCACCAACAGACATTGGGGTGTGCCATGGGATCATCAGTCCTAACTCTCACCCCATTCTCCTATACTGTAGCATGTCAGCTTGCTTCCACATGGAATGGGGTGAAAGTTGGGGCTGACGACCCCATGGTGCACCCTGATGTCTGTTGATTGTGTGGAGGATGGAGGTGAGTCATCAATAACCCTAGCTGAATTTCCACACTTTTGTTTCTAATGAAACAACTCTAACTGATGCATTAACAAACTTTTGCAAAGAATATGTATGTATGTATATATATATATATATATTCTTTGCAAAACAGTTTGTTAATGCATCAGTTAGAGTTACAGCGACAAAAGTGGGGAAATAAGATGTTAGAGTTGAGCCCCTAACCCCCACCCCAACCCCCCATCCTCCACAGACTGACAGATGCCAGAGTGTGCCATGGGGTCATGAGGCTCAACTCTCACCCCATTTCATGTGTAAACAGGTTGACATGCTACAGTAAAGGAGAATGGGGTGAGAGTAAAGTCAAAATGTTGGGTGTTAATAACTTTGAGCTCATTCAACAGATTTGCCTCAAACTTGGTAAGCATGGTGGGGCATGGTAGATCTCTTGATTTGCCAAATTATGTTTCGGTCAGAGTTACAGTCTTTGGGCACAAAAATGATGAAAAATGCAAAATTATCCAGTTTTGGAGATTTTGTCCATGGCCCTGCACAGCCGTTGTGTGGCATGCTGCTCTGTGAGATGGCTCATCGGAAAGAGCTTGGCTGGCCGAACATGCCACTTTTCGTTTGGTGAAAAAATATTAAGGCATTCAAAAGTTATGCCACTTTTAAGCTCCCATTATAAGTCAATGGGAAAATTTATATGGTTGTTTTGCGAACAAATAATGGGGTTTGGGCCATCTCGTCCACCTGACGATCAAAGAATTTGCAGCCTCACAGTCAAAAAATCTTTGTCACTGAGAATTCTTTGATCGTGAGGTCCGCCATCCTGTTTTTGCATTTCCGATCATAAAAATTCCAATATCTCGGCTCAGGGGTCACTCCTGAAGTAAACCTTGGATGGGTTATACTCAGGGGGCTCCAATGTATCAACCTATGCCTTTGGTTTGACACAAAATGGTCTAACAATAGAGTTATAATGTTTTAAAATCTTTGATCGCAGCTCGCTAACAATCTTTGATTGCGAGTCTGCAAATTCTTCGATCACGATCTTGCATCGCGAGGTAAAAATAAATTTTTCTCAGCTCAGGGGTAGCCTAGGAACACAAATGAGGGTGGGTTTTGTTCAGGCGGCTTTGTTTTATCGAGGCATGGTGGTGGTTTTGTTCAATTCTGCCTAAAAGTCGAGTTTCACCATTTTTTATTCTTTGATCATAAGCATGCAATTTCTTTGATCACGAGCCTACAAATTCTTTGATCGCGATCTTGCATTGCGAGTGAGGGATGAGATGGGCCTTTTAAAAATGTAATTTTCTCAGCCCAGGGGTGGCCTAGGAACACAAATGAGGGTGGGTTTTGCTCCTGGGGCTTCGTTCTATTGAGGCATGGTGGTGGTTCCATGTAATTCTGCCTAAAACTCAAGTTACAGCATTTTTTATTCTTTGATCATGAGCCTGCAAATTCTTTGATTGCAAGCCTGCAAATTCTTTGATCACAAGATTCTTTGATCGCCATCTTTGATCGTGAGATAGGGACAAAATAGCCAGATTTTATAATGCATTAGATAGGGCAATTTCACCAATCTTTAAGTTTAAATATCTCAGAAACAGTTTGGTCTTTTTACTTGAAATTTGGATGGTGTTCTCTGCATGTCCTGTAGATGTGAATTGCAGTGTTTATGTGTCAGAAAATGTTTTTGTGGTGGAGATATTGCATGAAGCAGTTTACATGTTGCGGACAGTGTTTTGCATTCTGCTGGTTCACCTTATTAGTTATTTGTATCTATTAAAGGGGTAGCAGACATGTATTAGCAATTTACCTGCCAGATCTGATTGTGTTCTTTTTGTAAGTAGTGTGTAGGTGAATGCATGGCTAGGAAATAAACCCGCAGATTTTAAACACTATTTTTCTGTAAATCATCCATGTTTCTGATTTACTGATGCTCAGCATAATCCAACTATTGGACTATGGCTGTCCCGACTGTTACCCTAGTTTACGACAGTTTTGGGGAGGGGAATAACTCACAAATGTATTGGAAATGGAACCAAACAGACGTTGCTTTCAGCTCCGTGCTCTAACCACTGGGCCATGCTGCTCTGTCAGAAGCCACATTTACCGCAGGCATAGGGTTTGACGTTTCTGTGTAGCAATACAATGTAGCTACTGTATATTCATGAATATATCACATGGAGGCTTTTCTCATATGTCTTAATGCTGATTATTATAAGGCAGGTAAATTCAAAGTAATCTGATTGGCTGCCATGGTTCTAACAGGGTTTTATTAACTCAAGTTAACCTAGCATGAACAGCCTGTAATGGTGGATGTTTAAAAAAAAAAAACAGTGGTGGAAGAAGTTTCAGTAATTTAATGTGTAGCAAAAATTTTTTTTTTTAGAAAAAATGGCTGCTTATGGCATGTATTGAATTTCATACACATTAATAGGTTGATGTCATACAGTACATACAGTACACACATACATCCACTGACTACCATTGATCATATGAAGCTCTTATTAGTTCATTTTGTTTGTTTTTTTGTCACAGTGAGAGCCACTTGTTGGTTGTATGTGTAATAAAGTGAACACCAGATGACTTCAACTGACAGTCGGCGAGATACGGTTTTATGAATGGTGTTTCTTTTTACAATCCAGCATACTATAAGATGAAATTCTGTGCCAGAGCATGTATTTATTATAATAAATGACCACCAGAACTCTTGCTTTTGATAGTTTTTAGTTTGGGATGCTTACAATGACACGTGCATTACTGTCCGCTAACCCGCTTGCCTGACTGTAGTGCACATGCTCGTTGTCAGTGTCCCAATTTTCAAAAATGCTTAAATGCCTTTTCTTTCTGAGACAGAGTTAGCTAGACCATGAGGACAGGGAATAAGCATGGATGAGGTACGATGTAAGATTGCCATCTGTCTGTTTTTTTGACTGGAAAACCCGGTTTCTGCCCTGTCTGCTCCGGTCCCCCCCCCCACATGGTGCTGTCACACTGCCGCGGTAGTTTGCCAAACCTAAAATTATTCCCACATCTCATCGCTCCATGGTGACAGCTGCGGCACCAACAAACAGTTAGTTACAAAAGTCACACAGCTTAAAATAAATAAAATGTTTACATCATTTGCTTTTCCTGTGAGGGGACAATGGAGGCTGGAGAAAGCAGGGGCACACCGACAAATTAATAAATACACACCACATGCTGTGCTGCTGCCAGTTTCCACTCCGAGTCCTGACTCCTGCCCCAGTAGAAAAAAAGGCTAATTTTTCAACACCCCAGATAATATATTAAAAAGGCAGGCAGCACAATGGCTATTTCATAAACATTAAAATGCCTAAACCTACCTCAAGCCAAGCAGCTCTCAAACTGTCATATACAGCATGGGGAGGGGGAGTGAGCAATCAATTGTCAGTAACTCCACTTTGGTGAGACCCGATACTTTTTTTGTTAGTATTAGGGTAATAATAGGATATTTCTGAAGCAGATAATGTACTGACACAATGTGATACTGTATTTTTATAAAATGAGCATTGCATACAGTAATGAGCAATGCGTAATTCTGTCACTTCAGCTGTTCAACTGACTGTTAATGTGTGTGCTCATCCCCGGCTAAACTAATCAACTCACAATGCCTAAAATATCATTTGTACTATTCATTTTGTTAAAAGCATAGCATTCATTATGACAACACCCTATCTGCTTTCAGAATACGTTCTTAATACGTATTTGCTAACACAGAAAAAAACTCGGGACTCGCCACAATGCGTTAACTTAACATTTGAACTGCTGCATGCTCCTGTGCAGCACTCATTTAGAAACATTGACAAATAGCACTTAGACCACTAGTTATTGATCCTACATACTATGTTTTTATACATGAAAACTTTGACTACCTGGCAGCAGATGTTATGCATCATGCTTGGGAAATTCACAACTGATCGTGAATGTGTTTGTTGTCCTACTTTTAAACATACTCATGTCCATGTCTATAGCACCACAAAAGGCGGATGGACTATTTTACAGCAAAATGGGCATTTTTTGAATAAAATATGCCCCACAAATGAAAGAAATGTGAGTTTTCTGCTTCAGAATTATAATAATAGCAATAATGTATGTACAGGGGTTAGATTAACAGTCAATCACCCCCTTTGGGGCAATATGGCACTCAGCTGTGCCTCATGCCACATTACATCCCAAGGGGGTGATTAACAGACTGTTAATCTAACCCCTGTACATACATTATTGCTTAAATTGTGTACCCAAGTATATCAGCTGTAATATACAGTTTAATTTAGGAACTGTTTTTAAAAACAAACACCTGCGTCCTCTATATCAATTCTCTGGCTCTTTTATGTGGCCTGCATTCACATACATATAGCAGTAACAGTACTTTGTGTTGACTAACCCCATTCAGCAATGTCCCGTGTTGTTCAACTGAATCATGTTAGGACAAAATACAATGGTGTTAATGCTCTTGGATACAGGCCTATGGATTTTAAGGCATACACAACATAATTACATGGTTTTGTTAGTCCCCCCCTCCCAACACACACTCACACCCACACCCAAACACATGATACTGTTTCTAACCTTGTCCTCATGGCAGTAATAATTACAGTTGTAGTCTTCATAACATTACTTAAGATGGTCTAAAAAGAGGACTGTCTGGCTCATGAAGGTACATGGTGTGCTATGCAGTATTTATGTATCACACCTCTTTAAATAAAAAAAAGAGTTTCTGTCTTCAGGGTGAGAGAGAGTTTACTTTTTTTTTTTTTTAAGGTTGGGTAGTCTATTGTCCTGAGTGACACTGCCTGCCTCTCTCTCTCTCTCTCTCTCTCTCTCTCTCTCTTTCATTTTAATATAGTGAACTTTACTGAGCAATTCTGTGGAGAACTAGCAATATCACTTTACTTAGCAGTAAGTGAGTTGGCAAATAAAGTGATAAGTGCTGCATACATAAACTTTGTCTCCTGCAGGTCTTGGATCTAGGAAACATCATATTGGTATACATATATAATTTAATGATCCCTTCAATACTCAATATTTCCCCTGCCCTTCCCTACAAATGAAACCTGTGTGCTAGAGGATTCCAGTACCTTTCTCGAGAAGAGCCAAGTTTTCAGAGATTTGGGTGTCATTAAAACAGAGTTGTGCAGGACAGTGTGCATAATTTTCCTTTAGCCTTTCAATAGTCGATGGAATTTTGTACATTCCAAACCCGAATTGCAGTCACTGCATTTAGAGAACTCTGGGTCAAGTGGCTGTGCAGCATTAGGTTTTCTGTACTTGTTCTTCAGACTAATTTTGTTTATTTGTGGTGGATACCTTTCTCTGCTCCGGGGTGTTGTCCCTGACTAGGTCCAGTTATCCTTGGCTGACTTTTCATGGCCTCTGGCTGAATATGTATATTTATTTATTTATTTATTTATTTATTTGCTTTTGTTGACCGGGTAAGTCACACTAGACAGCCAAGTGCCTAGTTTCAGGTGCGACCTGAAATGTAGAAGCTGGGATTAGCGGTCAGGCATCTACATTTCCCACAGCCACCAAAGGTCCTGAACCCAATTAATGGCTAATAATTACACAACTAACTTTACTTCAGCCGTCTCTGTACCTCCATTAACAAGTAGGAGTGTGGGGGCCTGGGCAAACTCAAGGGGAGGTTTGGCACACTGGACAGGCCTCTTTCAATGCCCTTATTGTTCAAACAGCTACCATGCACTTGTTTGTGCAGGATATGGGCCAATAGAAATCTGCGTGTTGTTTTGTTTTGTTTGTTTCTTTGTTTTTGTTTTTTGAGGTGGATTAGGACATGCAGTGATTTTGGGGTGTCATTTAATCCCCCTCACACAAAATTTACAAATCACCTGCAAGGGAAACATGAAATTAATATAAACTGCATTATATTTTTTCAAGCTATTTAAAAAAAACTTCCAATTTCTATTGAAATATTCAAAGTTGGTATCAGCAGAACTGGTCAACATAATGCTGAACCCGAATCTGAATTTTATGACTCTTCTTTTCTTTCTGAAATATTTTCAATAAAGCAGAATGTATCCTCTTTAACTTTCATTTGTTCTAGTTGCTTATCCTTCCATGAAATCATAATCCACTACTTATGACATTACAACCAGTTGCTATGGACATGATTCTGATGTTACAAGCAGTGGATTATGACTTCAGGGAATGGAAAACCACTGGGAAGGGCAGATGAAGTTTAAAAGGCAAGAACATTGTTTAAAGCAGATTTTCTCAGAAATAAAGGCATTTCAAAATGTTTTGGAATCTTATGAACATGAATCCTGGTGATGTTAACTGTATAGTTTCTGCAGAAATCTGGAAAATCACTTTCAGAAATTCTAAGAATAGTCTGTAGAACAATTTGTCTCTGAAAATGTATATATGTACGGGGACTACAACACACACACACACACATACTGGACAGACAGACAGATAGATAGATATTTGTAGATTTTGAGATGCTTCTTACTTTATAGCCTTGCCCTTATTTTTCTTAGAAATAGAACCATTATCAGATGTGTGTTCGGCTTGTATGAACAGAATGTCCCATTCAGCAACTTAAATTAAATCCTTCATGTAGATAGCGGTATACTGTATGCAGGATGTAATGTACTTTCTGATGCAGAGCTTGTGTAAAAGTGTACTCATTTTAGAATGCCGCATCTATGTATCACAGTGTGGTCACTGCACCTGGAATTTAAATCCATTTTAGTTGTTAAGTGTTGGCAGCGATAGGCATAGTTCAGAGGCTTCTTCAAGGAAACTTGTTTACAAAGGTGGTCCAACGCAGCTGTGTACTGACTCGTCTAGTCTTGTGAAACAGATTAAATAAAGACGCAACTTCTTAGTTTTCTCTGCAATTCTGACGAATGAAAATCTCAAACTTTAACATTTTATCTTGGACACGGTTTGGTCTTTTACATTGAAATTTGGAGGCTGTTAATGGTACTTGCACATTTACAAGTTGGTGGGAGCACAGGGCCCAAAGGGCCCGCGCTCCCACCAACTTCCTCAAGTTCTTAGTTTTCTATTCTTTCTCAAAACGTAAGGAAATTCTATGCAAAAACCTGCATTAATGCATTATTTAGGGTTAAAGTATAAAAAGTCAGGAAATGAAAAACTTTAGGGTTGCCCTTCCCCCCTCGTGGACCCTCCAATCATCCCAAGATTGACAGACAGTGGGATATTTCATTGGGGTTGTGAGGCCTAAGTGTCGCCCCATTATTTTCCCCTGTACCTTGTCAATGTGATTACATATGGAATGGGATGACATTTAGGCCTCACAACTCCAATGACACACCCCGTCGTCTGTCAATCTTGGGATGATTGGTGGGTCCACGGGGGGGGAGGGGCAACCCTAAAGTGTTTTCATTTCCTGACTTTTAATGCTTTAACCCTAAATGATGCATTAATGCAGTTTTTTGCATAGAATTTATATATATATATATAGACAAAGAACCTCTGTGCAAACACTGAGGGGCAAGGGTTACCCTCAGGGGCATTTGGCTGGTAGCCAAGTTTCAAGAAAATAGACAAGCCTCCTAAAGACATGGTTGTGAACACACAGAACAAAGAGCATTGTCCAACTTTGCTAGCATCAGAGCGAACACAGTTTGCAGCAGCACAGAGCTCGTCTTGCCCACCACAGCCTGTCTGTTGATTTCAGTGGAAATGGACCATGGCACACTGCCTGTAGGGTAGGCTGGTCCATCCCACTGGGGTGTCAAAACAGACGCAGGCATAATTGATGAGTCCTGGTAGAATGAGAAACACGTATCTATGTCTTCTGTTGCACCCTTTGCAAACTATGTGAGAGCCTTCGGCACCATGCAATTCTGCTTAAAGTTGGACCAGCATAACATTCTGTGGTGATTTGCATATGCGGCCCATGATGCTTTGCATTGTGGGAGTATGTGTGATGTTGTATTTTATATATATATATATATATATATATATATATAATGACAATCAATTCCTGTTTTGCAATCTTGGGGAATGATATGCCTGTACTTTAATTAAAAATGCCCATATAGTAGTATGTACAGTAGTAGTTAGAGTTACTATATGTCCCAGTCACAGATGTTGCAAAGTTTTAATTTGCTGGTGAATTCTGTGTGAATTTGGGAAATTTAAACTTCATGAATTTTCCGACGAGTGCACAGACTTCACTGGTTATTTTTTTTAATCAACAAAAGCAAACAAACAAACTTTAAAACTGCATAATATCTTTGCCCACACTCACTGTGGTGTAGTTCTGCCCCTCCCCACCTCCCAAACACTTTTCAATTACATAACCCCCCAGCCCCAATAGCACCCTCCACCCTGGCAAATTAATGTCAAATGTCTAGAAGAGATACAATTGCTTATATATACCCTTTCCCACACCTTTGCCACAAACACATTTCACCCACCTCCCTCCACCCGAGACCCTATTTTACAAAATGCCCACAACTCTCTTCCCCCCAGCACTTAGAAAAAATAGTTTACAGTGACCCTATAATAAGAAAACAGTCCTTCTGCTCTGTTTAGTGTCCCTCTAGGTAATGGCACTGCCACATGAGTGAATGATGATGTGTTTGATCCTAGTAACATTGGATTGGCTGAATTTCCAGCCATTCAGGTATCACTAGGTGCAAAGACCATTCACAATTTATTCAGGAGGAAGGAGGGTACTAGCGGGAGGGTGGGGGTAAGGCAATTTAAAAGTGCTTAGGAGGTGGAAGTGGAGGGGAGGGATTTTATGTAAAATAAAGACAACAATTTGCATATTTCCTGCTGGTGAATTGCTCAAATTTGCATTGCAGAAATATGAAAATTGCCTTATTTACCTGTGAATTGACAATTTTTTAAGTTTTGCACATGAATTTGGGTGCTTTGCTGGGCAAATAAACATGTGAATTGCGGTCATCATTGAAGTGAATTTGCCAAAATTTGCTAATTTTTTCACAAAGCAAATGTTGACAGCTTTGGACACCTCTAGTTCCAGTATATCTTGATGTATCTGGATATTTCAGAAGAAATGCCCATTCATATCAAGGGATTTCCTGTGATATAGCTGTATATATCAGAATATTTACTGGGTGTAGCCCCTGCTACCACTGAACATTTTACCTCTGTTCAGGCGAAATATAAAAGCACAGTTAGTCAGGTTCTTAAAAAAGATTTGTTCTAGTAATAATGATTTTTCCTAAATCCCTTAGAGACCTGGTACTGGTACAGAATAGAAGGGAAATTCAACTTATGAAACTCTGTCAAAGTCACATGCAAACAAAGTTTATCTGCGCTCTAAACAATATCACAGGACACAGTAGCTTACCCAGTGTATCTTGTTTAATTTTTAAAACCACCTAGTGTAACAAGTGACTTCTTTTGGGGACAACCACAAGCAGTCTTGTACACAATGTTCTTCATGGCTCAGTTGCTTAATCCATACTAATAAATAATAATAATAATAGACTTTATTTCTAGAGTGCCTTTCAAGCACCAAGGCGCTGTACAGTAAATAAACATATAAAAGCAATAAAGTACATAACAATATGACCAAATGACAGAATAGATAAAATAGCTAAAAATAATCAATCTGGGTAGGCATTCAGCCACAGATGTGTCTTCAAGGCCTTCTTAAGCCCTCCACAGTTGTGCATTCATGTATCTGACAGGGTAGAGAATTCCAAAGGGTTGGGGCCACATACATAAATGCACGGGCCCCTGATGACTTAAGACATACCCTGGGAATCTCTAGCAACCCCTTCTAAGCTGAACGGAGTGGTCGCCAGAGGCAGTGGGGCACAGGAGCTCTTGCAGATAGTCCAGACCCAGTCCGTGCAGGGCCTAATAGGTCAGAAGCCCAACCCTGAAGGTGATCTGCCACTGAATAGGCAGCCAGTGCAGTTCGCGCAGCACCGGCGTGATGCGACTCAAACGAGGAGTCCCCATCAACAACCAGACTGCAGCATTCTGTACTAGCTGCAAACAGTGGATATCAACCCCCAGAAGTCCTAGGTAAAGGGAGTTGCAGTAGTCAAGGAGTGAGGTCACAAAGGTATGGATCAGCATTGGGAGGTCGCCGGATGGAACAAGGTGCTTAACCCTGGCAGTGTTCCTCAGATGGTAAAAAGAGGACTTGAAGACTGCTGACACCTATGAATGCAGTGTCAGCCTGTTTTCAATGATCACCCCCAGGTCTCGCACCCATTCAGAGGAAGGAAGCTGGATACCTCAAGACAAAGTCTGGTGGGTTGGCCAGCCCCCAACCCCTCTGTCCGGTGACTCAGATCCACTACCATTATGTCAGTCTTTCCAGAGTTCAACTTCAACCAGCTGGAGCTCATCCAGTCCTGGATTTCAGCGAGGCAGTTGTTAAATACTAAGCATGCACTATCCTGGTCGGGTGCAAAAGACAGGTAGAGCTGGGTATCATCAGCATAGCAGTGAAACCTCAGCCCATACTGTCTTAAAATGTCTCTGAGGGGCAGCATGTACACCGCAAACAACATGGGGAACAACACTGAGCCCTGAGGAACCCCACATGGCAGAGAGAATGGGTCAGAGGAAAAATTCCCGACACCACCCTCTGAGTTCTGCCAGTGAGGAAGGACTTAAACCATCTGAGAACTATAACAGACAGGGCACAGATGAACCTCAGGTGCTCGAGAAGCACCCCATGGTCCGCGATGTCAGTAGCTGAAGAGAGATCAAGAAGTATGAGGATAGAATGGCGCTTCTGATCTCTCACCATCAGGAGATCATTGAGCACCTGAACCAGAGTGGTTTCGGTACTATGCCTCTTACAAAAACCGGACTGGAGAGGTTCATAGATGTCATGGATGGTCAGGTGGTTCTCCAGTTGTAGCGCCACAACTTTCTCAATTACCTTCCCAACAAAAGGGAGATTTGAGATCGGTCTGTAGTTTGCAAAGTAGCTTGGGTCCAGAGCAGCTTTCTTCAGGAGAGGTGTCACCACCACCTCCTTCAGGGAGCTAGGAAACTCACCAGACTCTAAGCAGCACCAAACTGTCCTTGCTAAGACTGGGTCTACAATGTTACAACAACCCATTAACAGAAAATTTGGGCCCGGATCCAAACTACAGCACGTTGGGCACATACCCTGGGCAATCCGCACAACATCCACAATTTCCAGATGGTCAAAGGAACTCCAGGTAAACCAAGGAGGAGTGACCGTACACCGACCACTGTCAGCTCCCATAGAGTGAGCCGGGTGGATCTCCGCCCTGATGCTGGCCACCTTATCTGCAAAGAACCGAGTGAACTCATCACACTCAATCTGTGAAAAGGCTCATCAAACCTGAAGACAGATTGGGTTGTACAACCTGTCCATGGTTCAAAAAAGCTGAGCCAGTCAATTCTGAGCAGCAGCAATCTCCCAGGACAGAAACTCTGCCTTCTTATGGGTGATGGTTGATTGACAGATTTGATAATGTTCCATCAGTCTAAGGTGGTCAGCAGCCAGGGTGGATTTCTGCCAGCAATGCTCTAACCTTCATCCAAATTGCCGAAACTCCCTCAAGGTCCCATCAAACCATGGGGACTGAAGAAGAAGGGAAGGAGGATGAATACGGACGGGAGTGATAGAGTCCAGGGCCATAGTAACAGCCTTATTATAGGCCTGAACCAGGCTCTCTGGACTCCCACTTGCCACCAGAATTACCAATAGGTCTAACACCACCAATAGACCATCAAGGCTCACATCCCGTATAGGGCAGTATCTGACCATCTCCACAGGGGCAGGCATATATATATTAGTGCCTATTCTTAGTGCTACCAGCTGATAATAACTTCAGAACATGTTAGCCAGGCTTCTACAGGCACCCCAGGATTGGGGCAGCATCTAGAAGAAGGTATTACACACACTGTCATTAGAAAAATGTGCTGACGTTTCAGAGTCAGATGACCTCTTCCTCAGAGCTACTCCGCTTTGGCTAGTGGCAGGTATTTAACCTGTTCACATCTCCTTGGAAACCAGTGAGACTATGTCACATAGGCAGCCAGATAATTGTTTTATGGGGGACTCCTCCCCCGCTAAAGACAATCATATTTTGTGTAATTGCCATTTGTTTCACTGCCAGAAAGTGTTATACAGAAAAGTGCTATAGTGAATGTAAACTTTCAGCATCACCAAACCATGTTTTTATAAATACTATGTCTTCTCACAAAGCAAAATAAATATAAGATAAATAAATAAATAAATAACCTTCATGCATAAATAGTATGAATAACTACATTAAAAGGCAGTGAAAAATTCTAAACTGTCACCCTCACACATTTTCCTTTTTGTTTATTCATTCGTACAAATCAGAATTAAAATCCTTTGAGTCAAGGACTCGTTTCCAAAGGCTCCTTGTCAGACAAAATACAGATTACATACAAACAGAACATTATATAGTTACAGAAGAATATAATAACATAGCTTCTGCACTGCACTATGCATCTAGGAAAGCAGTGCACACATAAATAGCTGCTAGTACATCTATAGTAGTATTAAACTTTATTACAATATTGATACAAAATATAGAGCTGAATGAAATACCACAAACAAAATTTTCTTCAGTTTGATTTCAGTTCATGATCATGAGGGACATGTCATAAGCTACTATTAATTCCATTGTTATAATTTAGTCCTCGTAGATACAGAGTGTCTAACTTGTGTATCCAAAATGCCTCTCTTTGCAATAGTTTCTTTTGTGAATCACCCCCTCTTTTAGCAATGCCCACTTGTTCAATTCTTATATGTCTAAGGGTGGCCACTGTCCCAATGTCCCAGCTCACTGTAGTGTTTGGCCACAGCATAGCTTGGATTGCCCACTGCTTGCTATTTTGTTCTTGCTTATCTTTGTCTTTAAGGCTTTTTTATCTGGCCATTATAAGTTTGTCTGCATGGGCAACGTATAAAGCACTCCAGTACTGTTGCAATTAGTAAATTAATTGAGCTAATACTTCTTTCCAGTACATGAGTGACTGAACATCCTGGTGTTCCTTGTGTTGCTGCATTGCCTGCAGTTTCCACTTTTTTAATAAAGATGTTTATGCTCTTGGGCTGGACTGGGTGACTTGTTCAGCCCTATCATGGGTGCCATTGGTCGGTCTGCTACTTCTTTCTGCTCTATCCTCCAGATTTCCTTCAGAGTGGCAGGGTAGGCTGGCACCTCTGGCAGGGCTTCATGAACCTGGTTCCCCATCCATTTTCCTCCAAGGTTTTTACTCTCCAGGACTATGTCAGTCAATGATAGCACATGCACGCATTCTGGAACCACCAGCCCCGTTCCATCCACCTGGCATACTGACAGCCACTCAAGTGTCAGTGCTACCACTGGATCTCCATGCAGTGGCAGCCAAAGGCCAGGATGGCTTATCTTCCCAATCCAGGATATGAGAACTGCCAGGCAACCAGTCACTCATCTTCCAGTCCTCTACCCAGCCAACTCCCAGCAATCTGAGCATGTTCCCAAACTTGGGTTACTGTTATGGGAGAGGTAAGGTGCTTTGAAGCACCTTGGTGCTCTATGCCACTGGGCTGGCAGCAGTTCTCACATTTAAATTTGTCTAAACGATGTGCAGGCATTCAGTCTGGACTGATATTAGGTTTTTTTTTACCCTCATAGAATGTTCTGACCAATACATCCTTCAAGCTGGATCCTCTCTCGTAACTGACCCTTGAACCTACATCAACAGTAGAATTATGTACTGGTTCCGCTGCCAAGACCTCTCAATGTTTCTTTACTAATGTAGTGATTTCCTTGTATGCAGCATTATAAGTGGTACAAAAATAAGTCTTGTGTTCCATATTTTGTGTTATGACTTTGTTTTTTAATAATTCTGATCCCTCTAGTAGATTTACTTTTTGCACAGCTTTTAAAATAGTGCTTTGTTCATACCCACCATTTAAAAATCTTTCACATGTATCTATCATTTCCTTTCTCTATTCTGCCTCCTCGCTACAATTCCTTTCCACTCTGATTAATTGTCCATACAGTATGTTTTCTTTTATGTGTCCTAACACTCATGAGTCCAGGGTTGATGCACAGATCCTTGCCACCAGAATAATGCTTGGCGCACACAACAAAATATTAGTAGTGGCATCAATTTATATCCCATCAAATTTAGCAACTGGGGACCTAATCCCCCTCTTTGACTATATCAGAGACCTAGATTGCAAGTTGAAAACCATACTACTTGGTGATTTCAGCATCAACTGGTTCTCTAACAGTGCAAGCCATTATAAAGGTGCTCTAACAACCGCTAATTTCACAAAGCTGGTACAGTCAGCCGCTAGGGTGAACTACAAATCTGGGACCAATACTCTGCTGGACTGTGTAGACACCAACAGACCAGATCATATTACCCACACTGAAGTCTTACCAGATTCAATTAGTGATCACTCGCCCGTCCTATGTACCTGGTCTAACAAGTACATCAGACCTCCAGCTTGAACCATTAACAGCAGGGTGCTCATCAGAGGGTACCTAGAACCTCAAAAGACACAGCTCCAACAGGTGGACTGGTTGCAAATCGAAGTGGACCTGGAAATCGATACAGCCTTGGATTACTTTATTACTACCTTCAACACAGCATGCAGTCTTCATGCCCCTCACAAAACAAGAAAGATCAAGGGTTACAGCAGTCCCTGGATTACACATAACTTATTCGAGCAAATGAAATACTGCGATCACCTCTGGTACCAAGCCAGGGCCACTGGCAACCAAGTGGATATACAGGCATACAAAACAGCAAGGAATGCCTGCATAAGAGCAATTCAGTCCAAAAAAGCAAAATATTATAAGGAAGTCTTAATCAATTCCTTGAAATATGGACGCAAATTTTGGAAACATCTCTGAGGTGACAGGAAAGGTCCCCAAAGAGACCCCGTCCATGCTCAACATGAATGGCATTACAACCATTGATCCTCAGATCATAGCTGACACTTTCAGTGAGGCTTTTAAAGATCTCAGTCATGTTCTACCCCTTAATGTCTTTGACCCCAACCCCCTCTTCCTGCAATTTGCAGTCAGCATAAAATATGAGGTCACACTCACCATTCCACTTTAAAGTGGTGAGCAAAGAAGAAGCAAAGAAATACATTCTCAAAGTACATAGATACATAGATACATAGACAGTGTCGGCAGATAAGGGCCTATGGCCCACCCAGTCTGCCCATTTGAGCTTGTAAGTTCAGTTTGTTTTCCTAGAAGCCTGTTTCCCCTTACCCCTGACCTCCAGAATTCCTTTATGTCTATCCCATGCATTCTTAAATCCCGTGATTGTTTCAGCCCCCACCACTTCCTCTGGCAGGGTGTTCCACTTGTCCACCACCCGTTCTGTGAAGAAATTCTTTCTCATGTTTCCTCTGAATCGTCCTCCTTCCAACTTCATCCCATGCCCTCTTGTCCTGGAACATCTTTTTCGCTTAAAAAGTGTTTTCCTGCACCCTGTTCCTCCCTGTAAGATACTTGTATGTCTCTATCATATCCCTCTCTCTCCTCTCCTCCAGGGAGTACATGTTCAGTTCCTTCAACCTGTCTTCATAGGACTTGTGATGCAATCCGTGCACCATCTTAGTTACCCTCCTCTGAACCTTCTCTACCCTGTCTATGTCCTTACGTAGGTATGGTCTCCAGAACTGTACACTGTACTCCAGGTGGGCCTCACTAGTGTCTTGTATAGCGGAATTATGACCTCCTTTCCTGCTGGTGATGCCCCTGCCTATACATCCCAGCATCCTATTTGCTTTTACCTGCTGCCTTGTCACACTGTTTCTCTACCTTGAGGTCATCAGAGATGACAACCCAAGATCCCTTTCCTGCTTGGTGCATGCTATATCCTCACCCCCCAACTGATATATTGTGCCAGGGTTTTGTGCTCCATATGCATTATCTTGCACTTCTTTGCATTGAATTTCAACTGCCAAACCCTGACCATTCTTCAAGTTTCTGCAGGTCGCTTCATTCTGTCTACACCCCTGGTGTGTCTACTCTGTTACAGAGCTTTGTGTCATCAGCTAACAGTGAAATTCTGCCTCTAGGTCCTGCGTAATGTCACTGATGAAGATGTTGAATAGGACCGGTCCCAGCACTGATCCCTGTGGTACCCCACTGGTCACTCTTCCTCTGTGGAGTGACAGCCATTTACCACCACCCTCTGTGTCCTGCCACCCAGCCAGTTACCTACCCACCACACTACTGTCCTGCCCACACCCATATTCCCCAGTTTGTGTAATAGTCTTCTATGTGGCACAGTGTCAAAGGCCTTGCTGAAGTCCAGATAGGCCATGTTCACTGCCCTCCCTGATCCACCTCCCTAGTCACCCAGTCAAAAAATTCAACGAGGTTGGTCTGACATGACCTCCCCTGGTGAAACCATGCTGCCTTGGGTCCTGTAGTCCATTGACAACCAGATGTTCCACTATCTTCCTTCAGTAGTGCTTCCATGATCTTCCCCACTACTGAGGTGAGGCTGACTGGTCTGTAGTCCCCTGCTTCCTCTTTGTCTCACTTTTGTATAAGGGGACTACATCTGCTGTCCTCCAGTCTTTGGGTACCTCCCCTGTTTCCAGTGATCAGCTAAACAGGATAGCCAGAGGTTCAGCCACCAGCTCTCTTAGTTCTTTAAGGACCCAGGGGTGCACCCCATCTGGCCCCATTGCTTTATCAACTCTTATTACTTCCAGTTCCTTCAGGACCCTTTCTCGTGTAAAGGGACTTGTGTCCATTTCTGCACCATTCTCACCCCTTGTACTCACTTCAGACCCATTACCCTCCTCTTCCTCAGTAAAGACTGAGCAGAAATACCTGTTCAATATGTCAGCTTTACTGTTGTCATCCTCCACGCGGCCCCCATCCTCCCCCTTCAGTCTCACTATCCTTCCCTTTGTCTTTTCTTTTTTCACTTATGTACCTGTAAAGGTTTTGTCCCTCTACCCACTGATTTTGCAATGTGTTCTTCTGTCTGAGCTTTATTCCTTTACTGACCTCCTGCCTCCCTTTGCTTCTCCTGGTACTTCTCCCTATCCCCTTCTGCCTGTGTCTTTTTGTATTGCCTGAATGCAATCTTTTTGGCTTTCACTTTCTTTGCTACCTGTTTGGAAAACCATAATGGTCTCATCTTCCTTTTCCTCTTGCTAACCTGCTTAATGCATAATTCTGTTGTTCTTGTAATCCCCATTTTAAATACTGCCCACTGTTCCTCAATCCCTGATTCCTGTCCCATTCCCCTTAATGCCTCTTTCAGGTATCTCCCCATTTTACCAAAGTCTGCCCCCCTAAAATCCAGGATACATGTTTTTGTGTGGTTTGGTTCTGCTCTTTCTGTAATTTCAAACCACAATGACTGGTGGTCACTGTTTCCCAGGTGCTCCCCACTGTTACCCCATCACACTGTCCCTGTTTGTGAGCACAAGGTCCAGTATTGCCTTCTGCTGAGTTAGTTCCATGACCAGTTGCTTGAGGAAGGCACCCTGAAGGAGTCCAGGATAAATCTGTTCTAGTTGATGCTGCTGCTGGGATGCTCCAGTCCACGTCTGAATATTGAGTCTCCAACCAGTACTACCTCACCTTTTGTCTGCCATCCTTTGGATGGCTAGCATCAGCTCCCTATCTGTTTCTTCCTCCTGGGCTGGTGGTCTATAGACCACACCTGTGGATGGCTGTCCCCATTTTCCTTTCCAGCTAACCCACAGTATCTCTCCCCATTTTGTTCCTCCTGGATCTCTGTGGCTCTTATGTCATTTTTCACATACAGTGCCACTCCTCCTCCCTTCCTGCCTGCTCTGTCTCTTCTGAATATGTTGTAGCCAGGTATGGCCATCTCCCAGTCGTTGTTATCATTACACCAGGTTTCAGTGATGGCCACAATGTCCAGGTCTGATTGTACCATGACAGCCTCCAGATCTTCCATCTTGTTGCTAAGGCTCCTGGCATTTGCACACATGGTTTTCCATGATTTGACCTCCCTAGACTGTTTCACTGTTCTACTCCAGCCCCTTCCTTGGTTGTCATTTATCCCTGGTTCTCCTTGCTGTCTGCCCTTCTGCTGAATTTTGCCCCTTTTCTGCTTATCCACCTCTTGGGCACTAATCTCCATCTTTTGCACACAGAAGTACTTGGGAAACCTAGGCTAAGTGGGGATTCACTTGACCTAAAGCTCATCACCCTCACCATTGATGAGGTAATGTCCCCCTTAACAAAGATCCTTAACTGCTCCCTCATGCTCTCCCAATTCCCACAAAAATGGAACACCGCCTTAGTTATACCAGTGCACAAGTCTGGGGACAGAGCATTGCATGGGAGCTACAGGCCTATATCAATCCTCCCACCACTTTCCAAAGTGTTAGAGTGAATCATATCTGATCAATTGATAGAATACCATACATGGAGAAGTATAATCTTCACTGTAGTCAGCAATATGAGTTTCACAAAGGACACAGCACTACTACTGCCCTGCTCAAATTTTCAAACTATATACATCATGCCTTGTATCAAGGTCAATTAGTTGGAGCAATGTTCACTGACCTTTCCAGGGCATTTGATACTGTAAATCACTCTCTACTTATCAAACAATTATCTGATCTAGGTTTGTGCACGGACACCACCAATTGGTTCAACGGCTACCTTAGCTGATGCATGCAACAAGTCAGGATTGGTGATACACTCTTCGTAAAACAACCGGTTTATTCAGGTGTCCCACAAGGGTCTATCCTGGGCCCACTACTTTTCACCATATTCCTGAATCTGCTCTTAGCCTCCTGTCATGGTCAGTTCCTACTCTTCACAGACAACATGGTTCTTTACTCAAGTAATACTGATCCCACACTCCTGGCTAATCAATTGCAGACTATCTTTACCAACATTGAGGCCTGGTTCCACTCACAGAAGCTAGTCCTTAACTACACAAAATCAAAAATGATGTTGTTTCACAGTGCACAAAACAGGTTCCACTCCCACCAGCTGGAAATCAGAAATAGCTCAGGCATTATCCTAGAACAGACTCGACTTTTTAAATATTTAGGAGTGACAATTGACAGCACTTTGTCATTTTCCAGCCATATTGACAATTTTACCAAAACAGTGAATACCTGTATTGGGCTACTATACAAACACAGACACTGCCTTACCCCAGAAACCCTCAAGCTTGCTATACATAGTTCAGTAGTCTTAGTAATCAATTATGGGCTTGTGATCTATGGATCCACCTCTGACACCGCCCTGTGCCATATCACCACTGCCCTTAACAAGGCCTGCCATCTTCTGACTGGGGCCACCCGCCTGACACACATGTGTGACTTCTATGAGTAAGTAAACTGGCTTCAGCTCAAAGGCAGACTATCTTACCAATCATGCCTAATAGCAAAAAAGGCCTCCCTCAGTATCTTGCCTCCTGGTGTACAGTCAATGTTTAGGTCACCAAATCACACCCGGCATACTAGACACACCTTGAACCACGCATTCATAGTGTCTCACTGCCGTACCACCCAAGGACAATGCTCATTTGCATACAGAGCACCATTGTGGTATAATTCACTCCACTGTGATGTCATCAAAGACCAAACACTGGGCTCCTTCAAAAAGAAACCTTGCCAAGCACTAGTCGCCAATGCCTCCTGTAACTGCTGTGTATAAAACAACTTGGGCCTGTTTTCTGTCATTCGCCCACACCCTACCCCATCCTTCCTCCACCCTACCATCCTACCCTTGCAACTACCCTATAACTTACCTGTCTTCCTGAGGTGCCCATTAACCAATCCCAGCATCAAACTTTGCTTACTGCTCCATAGAGGGCATCATCAGTATCTGCACTGATTGCCCAACTGCAGTGCACTGGTAAACTGAATGACACAGCTCATGTTTGCCTGCTGATATTCTCCTCCTGGCAATGCCCCCCCGCCCCGGTCAGACAATGCCTTTGGCTGTATCCCTACTCTGGAACAATGTTAGGCCCTAGCCCTTTGCTTCTGACTATCCTGTAAGATCATGTTCCTAGTTGTTGTCTTTCCCTCATTTTGTCTCTGACAATGCCACTTGGCTGCATCTTTTCCTCCTGTAGATGGATCCCAACCCTAATGCCCTTCCTTGCTTGTTAAGCTTACTCCTAGCCACTATATGTCTGCAAAATACCTGTTTTTGTAACTTAAATCCATATGTACTTATTTTATTGTTACCTTTACTCCTAGGATCACTACGTATTAGTAGACATCCAGTTGGAATGTGAGCACTCTTTGGTGTTGGCTTCCGATTGGTTCCTGCAGTCTGCTTCTGTGTCCATTCTAAACCAAGCATAAATCTGATTTCCATGGTGAAATTTGCCTAAAAAGAGCTGTAATTACTTTTCTCCTTGACTGTTAAGACCCTTGTCCTTCTGTTTAGAATGTTACATTTAAGGATACTGTGTGATTACACTACTTTTGAAATTCTGTGCTTGCGTCAGCTCCCTACATGAGCGGCCAATCACTTCTCCCTACTGAAGTTCCTACTAAGCCTCATCTTATGTCCTCCTTAAATATTACAGAAACACTCTGACCTGATATGACTGATGTAACATTGAGTACCTACTTGCATTAATTGCATTAATTGTGTTTTACTTGGGTCATTTGGCTCTATTGTAAATATCTTTGCATGCATTGTACCATTTGACCCGGAGCTAACCAGGTCCATCTTGTAAATGAACTTGCTCAACGATGTTCACCTGGATAAATAAAGATTTTGACTGATTGATTGATTGATTTTCTCACTATACTGCTTGTTCTGTTCTTTGATATGATGTGGAGCCTATGTAAAAGAACCTTTGACTCAAATGTATTAATTCCAAGACTGAAATAAATAAATAAATAAATGTGTTTTGGATGTTTGCTCTTAAAATGTAGTAAGGTATTTCTCTCAGCTCTTTTGCAGAAGAATGTTGTATGTAATGTAGTACATACTTTATAAATTGTAATTTCCAAAATAATTATGGACTGCTTGCTGTTTTCTGCTACAAATTTCAAGTTCTGGTCACAGGATTAATATAGTCAAAAAATTCTGAAAACCCATTCTATGGTCCCTTCCATAGGAGGAGCACATCGTCTATGTAGTGGACCCATTTTCTTAGATACTGACTCCATTTATTTCTGCTGTTATTCCATATGTGCTCATTCTTCCATTGACTGACATGGATATTTGCCAAGGAGGGGACAAAGGTTGTGCCTATTGTTGTTACATGGTTCTGCTGAAAAAATTAATTCCCAAAGATGAAGTAATTGGGCTCCAGGACAAAGTTGCCAAAGTACAAAATAAACATATTAGAAGGGACTGCATCCTCATTTCATTGTGCTAATACTCGCTCAGTTGCTTTTAGTCCATCATGATGGTTGTTGTTGTTATAAAGACTTTCCACATCCTGTTACTGATATCATTTCCTCACTTATTTCAGTCTCCTCAAGTACTTTTAATACATCCTTCATGTCACCCACATACTGTATGAACATTTGGATATCGGTTCTGTAACTGAGCCAATGCTACTAACGATGGGGCAGCCAGGTGGTTGGTACTGTTTTTATGAGCTTTCAGCAGTAGCTTAATTATGGGTCTGACTGGGCTACTTACAATTAAAACACTTTATTTTTCTACTTCTGTTATCCATGCCTTCTCCCTGAATCCATTTTTATTTCTTTTGGTGGGTCAGATCACAATCTTTATAGTACTTTTCCTGCCCAAGCTGCAGTTTCATCTCATTGATGTACATACTCTTTGCCCACAGGACTACTATCCCCCTTTGTTTGCTTGCTTTACAATTGTGTCAGGAATATTTTTAATTTATTTTATCACTTCTCCTACACTTTTTGTAATATTCACATGTAATATATAGTTCTCATGATGTTGGAGTACTTTTTCTACATCATCCTTCTCCAATTTGCTGAATGTATTTACTGCCCGACTTGGAGCAGTGGTTGAAACAAATGCAGATTTATTATGAAATGGGGTCTTTTCTCATACACAATCTTTTTCTACCTCATTTATATTTATTAAAACATTTGATGCAATGTGGCCTGTGTTCATTACAGGCTGTGTTGCAAATTGTACTTTCAGATGAAACTGCCTGTATAATTTTTACAAATTGATCTTGACCTTCAATGCATTCACTCTGTTCATTGAAACAAAAGTCAGACCTCTTTTTAGAATGTTTTCTTGTTCAGTATTTAAGATTTCGTTTGTCAATATCTATGTCGATCAATGGGATAATGAGTACATGTGAAATAACAACAAAAATAAATGGAGTCAGTATCTAAGAAAATGGGTCCACTATATAGATGACATGCTTCTCCTATGGTGGGGAGGGGCATAGAATGAATGTTCAGAACTTTTTGACATTATTACAGTAACCTCTCACTACAACTAGCAGTTCGGGAGTCACAGACCGCATTTGTTGTAATGGCTTTTTCATTATAAAATGAGGAACTTACTGTAGTTTGAAGTTTTTTTTTTTGCATTATTTATTTATCGCTTTCTATGTCTGACCTGTTCTCCCAGGCCTTCACAAGGACTCACTTCTGTGTCTCCATTCTGAACCCTCCTGATGCCAGCTTCCCGATCCCAGATCGCAGCCGACCAGGGTAGCCCGACATAACCCTTTGTCGGACAGGTCCCCTCCTTCTGAAGGGAAATTGCCTTCAGGCATTCTTGCACTCAGCCCTGATGCTGCTAGGATTCTGTACTCCCCTGGCTCTTCGGGGGTTCCATGGAGGCGGGGGGTCCAGGCGGCCGTCATCCAGTCACTCGGACACCATTTTTCTGCTTTTCTGGTTTCCCTGATGTCGCGCTGCTTCTTGTAGTGCCTCCGGTCTCCACCGGGGGCCGTTACAGAGCGAGGCATGGCCCTAACCAACCCCCGGGAGGAGAGCAGTCCTTAGAATGCTCAATCCTCTCCCGTCCCCTGCCGACCCCCAGCGACCCGAGTCCGTTCCTGAACCCAAGTCATCGGCGTGGTTTGAGGTAAGGCGCCAGCGCCTCAGCCCTCTGCGCCACCAGGCCGGGGTAGTTTGAAGTTTTAAGTTTATTCTTCTAGGAATTAATACCTTTGAGCCAAGGCTCTTTTACAAAGGTTCCATATCATTAAGTACAAAAACATAGTAGACAGTGTTACAAACAATCAGTAAGCCGTTTAACAAGGCCACAACTTAAACAGTAACATTTATGTACAGAAAAGAAAAGGAACTCAGAGGCAGTGTCAAGGGCAAGGAATAAGGATTGGAGAGCTTGAGAGGGAAGAGAGGGAGAAATAAGAAGTTTAGGAGCAGACAGAACCAGGTTAGTGGTACTCAGGTTGTCTTTGTCAAAGAGGAGACCATGGTGGTTGAGTGAAACAAATGTAAGTGCACTCAGTGGGATGAGACTTTAGTCAAAGCAGTCACAGGAGCTGGAGGCTGTGAGGTGAGTGTAAAGTATGGATTTGAAAGCTCCCAATGTTGTGGAGGATAGGGAGGGCAGGTTAAGGGCATTGTACCAGGTAGGGGGCACGGTATGTAAAAGATCTTTGTCCCTGAGCAGTCCGGCATCTAGGGACAAGGAAAGGTTGGTGGTCAGATCTTCTGGTGGTACGAGTGCCATTGTTCAGGCAGAGCAGGTCCCGGATACATGGAGGAGTGAGTCCCAAGATTGATTTTTTTGCCATCACGCAGGTGAGATACATGAGGCGATTGGAAAGATGCAACCAACCGGTTTCCGTGTAGAGGTCACAAGTGTGGGTCCATCTCTGTGCTCCAGTGAGGAGTTGACAGGTTTTGTTTAGTGCTGTTGAGATGCGCTTTAGTGCAGTGGTAGTAGCTGAGCCATAGACAATTAGACCATAGTCTGTGATTGAGATGATGGAGCTTTGAACAGCAATCTTCAAGGCAGCTTGTTTGAAAAATTGACGGTTCCGCTACAGAATTCCAATGCGTTGGTACACTGTTTTTGCAGTGTTATCGATATGGGCTGCAAAAGTAAGACATTCGTCAAAAGTGATACCAAGGTATTTGAAGGTGTTCACTTTTTCTAGTGTATTTCCAAGAGAAGTTTTAATGACGAGTGGAGTATGCCTATTTCTGTTTTGATGACTGGTGAAAAGCATGAGTTTTTTTTTTTTTTGATTTAGGACCAGTTTGTGCTCAAGGAACCACTTTTCAACACATGAGAAAGCAAGCTACAAGCTCTGTCGTAGTGGATTTGGATCCTTATGGGAGGAGAGAATTACAGTGTCATCAGCATAGAGTATTAATTTTTCAGGGCAGGATTTGGGAAGCAAATTTAGAAATAGGCTTAAGAGGAGAGAACCTAAAATTGAGCCCTGGGGGACACCAGAGAGGACTGGTTTGGAGTCAGAGAGAACCTCAGAGATTTTTACTGTTTGAGAACGTTGTGAAAGGTAACTTTTTACCCAGGCTCCAGGTCCCTCAGCTAGCCCAATGTTGAGCAGAAGAGAGATTAGAAGGCTGTGGTGAATAGTGTCAAAGGCCTTTGTGAGCTCTATGAAAACAGCTCTGGTTAAATAACCCTTATCCAAGGCTTTATGAGTTTCACTAGAGAAATCAAGTAGGGCCGTCGATGTACTGTGTCCTTTCCTAAATCCGTGTTGCTGAATGCAGAGTAGATTGTACTTTTACAGGTAGTCTGATAGTTGATCCGCCATGATCTGTTCAAGAGCTTTGGAGAGGGGTGGAAGTATAGATATGGGCCGATAGTTCCCTGGTGTGGATTTGTCGCCTCCTTTATGCACTAGTGTGACTATAGAGGCCTTCCATGTGTTGGGGAATTGACTTTGCACAGGAAGAGGTTGAGAATTTTGGTGAGGGGTGGATCACTTCTTCCAAGGTGAGGGACAGAAGTTTTAGATCAATGGTGTCACTGCTATTTCTAGATTTTGAGCAGGCCTTTTTATGTATCTGTAGGTTTATATGTCTTAACTATTTTAAAGTGAAATAGCGGTTTGTCTCAGAGGTGGTTTGGGATACAGTTTTGGAACTGACAAGTCCTGGAAGAAGTCTGGTGAGAGGACACCACTGAGGTCAGTGAAGGTTTTATTTAGGGCATCGGCCATAGTCTTAGGGTCACGGGTAGTGGAGCCATCAATGTTCATTGTCGTGGGAGAGGATTTAGACTGTTTGCCGTAATATTACGTATATTGTCCCAGAAGGATCTCCCATCACCCCAGGTGGTTTCTAGAGCATTCTTGAAATAGGAGCTCTTTATTTGCCTGATTTGTGAAGTGCATAGGTTGCGCGCCTGTTTATAGTTGAGTCTGTTATGGAGCCTGTGGCCCTGGCTATAGCCCAAAGATGTTCACATGCTTTAAACTGAGCCAGTAGTTTGGCTGTTAACCAGGGATTAGAGAGGGCTATTGATTTTACGTTTTTTGAAAGGTGCATAGGTGTCACAGGCAGTGTTGAAAGTTTTAATGAAGAAGTCTAGGGCAGCGTCCACATCCAGCATATTGTAGATAGGGGACCAGTCTTGTTGTAGGAGGCAGGTCATTAGCTTAACAAGGTTTCTGTGTGGTAGCATTTGACTTAGGATGGTTTTAGGAGGTGGTTTGTGGAATTTATTTGTCCAGATACAGATCAGAGGAGAGTGGTCACTAAGGGAGTCGGAGAGAGCGGTGGTGTTTTTTATCCGGTCTGGGCGATTAGTAAGAATCCGGTCAATGAGAGTGCTGGTTCCAGTCTTGTAGTTTTTTCTAGTAGGGGAGTTGACCATCTGTGTTAGGTTGGTTGCTAGGATAGTATCCCTTCTGGGTCCGATATCTGAGGCAAGCCAATTTATATTGAAATCACCGAGAAGGAGGAGCTCAGAGTCAGGAGGTTGTAATCTTTCAAATTCAATGATAGACTGGAGCCCGGCTCGTGGGTCTTTAGGGGGGAAATAGACTTCAGCCACAGTAAGCACTTTGTTATGGGCACCAAGAAGAAGCTTGACAGGGAGAAGATGTACTAGGGTGTTTTCTGGGGAGAAACTGGCAAGGTGTCACGAGAGGTAGTCCTTTATATAGATAATACATCCACCCCCCCCTTTCTTTTAACCCGGTCAAGTCTGAAGAGGTTGTAGCCTTGGAGCGAGATTGCATGATCTGGAGTGCTAGGTGTTAGCCAGGTCTCAACAATTACAAGTATGTCAGGATTATGTTGTCCAATAAAGGCTTGAAGAGATGCCTGCTTAGGAAGGAGGCTGCAGATATTTAGGGTAACAATGGATAGCCCGTTTTCAGTTTTTGCAGGCTTTATCTTAATGTTTGAGCTAGGGCCAGGGTTTGGGTGGATCTCACCAGACATGAGAAGCTGGAGGAGCAGCAGTTTGAGGGATATCTCCCATAGCTCATACCATGTAACGTCTTTCCTCAGCATGCTGCAGGTTTGGATACAGTGCAGTCGCCTAGGGTCCCAACAAAGGAAGGTTGCTAACGACAGGTGCTCAAATATGATTTTACCAGCCAGGGCAGTCATTTGCACCCAGTCCTTAGTAATGGGGTGCCTCAGATAGAAATAAAGGGTATTTGCCATGGTTCCATAATGAAGGTAGGATGTCAAGATGCTTACAGTGGGGGGTTGCGTGGGGTAGGAGGAGAGAGGAAGTTGACACAGTGGATAACAAATGGAGAGAGATAGAAAAGACAGGAGGAGGTTTACATGGGTAAATCCAAGGCTCACACATGAGCAGGGACAGATCAATTTCGGTGGTGTGCCTCCAGGGGGAGGATTTGCCCCATTGCCAAATGATGTAAAATAATCAAATCCACAGGAAAATGACCAGTAAACTGTTTGATCTACAGTAACAAGACAAAGGATATGTTAAATTCCTGGAACACTGGCCTGGGGCATATGCAGGAAGTTAAAACCCTTTGTCAGTGTCTTCCCTTTGTTTAAATAGTTGTGAATGATTCTCAAAGACATGCAGTTCCCTTTAGCAACAAGGTAGATGGAAATGTGGATTCAGTTTGCACTTCCCAGGTCAGAGCTTGTAGAATTTCTTAGCTGTACTTACTTTGATTGTGATGACTTCCAAAAAAGTTGATTTATAATGAGAATCCCAATATCTGCTGGTGATGTTTTCCAGTTTCTTAGTCCAGAAAACTTTCATAGATCATATATCCAAGAATGGTCTAGTTCCTTCAAGCCAAAACACATGAAAATCCACAAAACTAAACTATTGACAAAGACAAACACAAACACCCAGCCACACAGCCCAAGTAGGTAAAGATAGACAGTAGAGTAGTGTAGTGATAGCCTACCCTTCAAACCACTGCTGTAACATATGATCTTCATAAGGAAATCTCTTGCAGCAGGTTACACCAGTAGAAATATCCCAGCTACAGGCATCATTTCCAGCCAGAGGATATTGTTAGCAGTCAACCTGGGACCACCCAAGATGACACCACATGTTGTATCTTGGTACGTATAAAAGTGGGTGGTCCTAGATGCTCCTTCATTATTTTTTCCACTGCGACATGCATGCTACACATCCTGTGTTCAGAGTATAGCTTCAGTTGAAAAGGATCCCCTTAATTATGTTTTTGATGTGGTGTTCACAGTTTCTTCATGCCTTTCACCCATGTCATCTATGGACCCTTTATTTCATAAGTGCACCTGTGGCCAGAAGATCGCTACAGATGTCCTCCATGAAGTTTGTGTCAGGGGCTTGGGCCCAGCTCATGACACCCATGCTTGTGTCCTGTATCAGAGCTTCAATAAAGCAACTAAGAGATGGAGACTCCAGCAGCTTAACACCTTATGAAGCAAGAAGTTGTCCTCCTGGAGCAGGAGCATCATTCCAAGATGCCCCATGAGTCTTCATCATCATCCTCTAGTTCCCACCATTCTGGTAGGGAACACTTGTTGATGGAGAGGTCAGGCAGGGAAAAAAAAAGGAAAAACTAAAACACTCTAGTAGGAGTCTGCATTCTCCCCCATCTGCTCCCTGTCGACTTCCTCACTGCCTGCTACTACAGTGTCACTGGTAGTATTTAATACTAGAGTTATTTTGGCTGCTCTTTCAGAGGCCTTAGCTAAGCCATCCTCTACTCTGTCGACAACCCTTGGCCCTTCCTCCACCTGTTCGTCGATGAAGCCCTTGTCGACAGCCTCTCCGGGTGTGATTAAATTGCAGCTTCCACCGCTGCCACCTCTATCACAGGGATCTTTTTATCACCTCTTAACAAGCCCCTCTGGGTCTTCAGTGGCCCTTAACACTGGGACAGGACAATAAGCTGTGAGCTCTCTCTCTTGCTCTCATTGACATCCTGTCCATCGAAGATGGAGACTTCATTCTTTCCCCCATCATCAACGGCTCAATTGGTGCCCCAACTAACACCAGTTTCCTCCATCATACCTATAGAATCTGTTCACAGGAACCCTGTGATCACTTCATTCTCTCAGTTAGCTATGGTGAATGCTCAGGCATTGGTCAGTTCTGTTCTTGGCTTGACTAAGGGCAATTCTCCGTCTCACACAAGAGTGACTTCTGTCCCTATTCTGGTGCCTTCTAGATACTCTTCTGCCTCTAGAATGCCCAGCAGTTCTCCAGCATCCCTGGGGTCCCTCACCAGACATAGAAATAGAGGATCTATTTTTTCAGCAGTTGGAACAGAAGGACCAGGGGGAGGATATTGATAAAGGGAATATTACTCCCTTCTCAGGTTCCTTTGCCTCCTCCATGACTAAGGAGCCTGCTCCATATCTTCCAAGTTACCCTCCAAATGATCCAAGTTTCTTGGATATTATGCAACACCTTCCAGAAAACCTTTGGTTTCCAGGAGATGGAACAGAATGCCACTAGGCATAAGCTGGCCAGTTACTTAGGCCTACTTGACAGTCCTACACTGGTTATACCTCCCTTACTAGAGGCCTATGAAGATGCAATCTTGGCTGCATGGCAACAGCCTTTTTCTATCCTTTCGGTGCCTAGGAAAGCTGACTGAACTTATCAGGCCCCAGCAGAACACCCTTATTTCATTCTCTGCCTCAAGAGGATTCTGTGGTGATTAATGCGACCCATAATAGGTCAGTTAGAACTAAGCATCTTAGTGCCCAGCCTCCAGATAAGGAATCCCATAAACTTGACACTATGGGGAAGAGAATGTTTTTATCTTCCATGATGATACATAGAATTCTTAACTATGTGGGTCACCTCCTCAAATACCAAGAAGAGTTATGGAAGGTGGCACAAGTCTCGGTACAAACCCTCCCTGATGCCACCACTAAGGAGTAGCTTGTCACCACTTTAAAAACTGCTTCAGCATTAGGTCACCATTTTTTATGTGTGGCTTATGATGCTGTTGACTCTACGGCCCTTGCTTCCACTGATGGAATCTGTCTAAGATGCCATCCCTGGGTCTGGGTGTCTGGTTTTACTCTGAATGTACAGCATTGTATCCTGAACGCACTTCTTAATGGTGATAAGCTTTTTGACCCTCATTCTCAAGACATCTTGATGTCCCAGAAGACTTTGGGTCATATTCTGTAATCAGTATGCTCCCTATATCACACTCAATTGAAACCCTATTATAATGGGAATTTTCATAGACCTGTCAATAGACAGTGGTCTGCTAACAATCAATCCAACAAGCAAAAAACTCAAGTCTCCTTGCCAGGCCCTCATCCTAACTCCAAGGTTTCTTGTTACAACCCCTCTGTTCCCTGCAGGGATATCCTACTGCCTTAGGGTCCTCCCAAGCCCATGGGATTAGAGGCCCTTCCCACGGCAGTAAGGGGAAGATTCTCTCTATACCTACAGGGTTGACAAAGTATAACAACAGATGCATGGGTGCTTCAACTGATACATTCAGGACACATTCTAGAATTGATGGTCGTGCCACCCAATATGCCCCCAGGGACCTCTTCCCCTCCCCCCACGATCACAAATCAGTATTGTCAACAGAGGTACAGGCCCTTGTACTAAAAAATGCAATAGAACCAGTCCCCCTTCTTCAATGGGGTTGGGGATTTTACTCCCATTTCTTTCTGTTTACAAAATGGACGTGAGATCTATGACCTATTCTTGAGCTCAGGAAACTGAATCTCTTTATAGAATACAAGAAATTCAGGATGGTCAGTCTTCAAACATTCCTATCCCTTCTAAGCAAGGGAGACTGGCTCTGCTGTCTGGATACGAAGGATGCATACTTTCACATTATGTTCCACCCCACACACAGACGGTACCTCCGCTTCTGTTTCCAAAACAATTATTACCAGTTTGGGGCCCTGCCTTTTGGCTTGGTCTCTGCACCCAGAGTGTTCTCAAAGTGCCTTGCAGTGGTAGCGGCTGCTTCAGGAGAGTGGGCCACTATGTCTTTCCCTACTGACTGACTTCTCAAGGCCTCATCAAAACAACAGTTAGCAACCACTTTGTCCCAAACATTCCAGATGTTTGCTTCTTTGGGAATAACAGTCAGCATACCAAAATCCAAGTTAGATTACACTAAGTGTCTTCAGTATATTAGTGCCATACTGGATACCTCAGTCGGCATGGCCTTTCTCCCCCATGATTAGATGGAAAAACTGATTGCTCTGTCATTCCGGTTGGTTGACAGCAGGTCCGTGTCTGCCCAGGAGTACTTGAGGTTACTGGGACATATGGCAGCAGCCACACCGACTGTATCTCATGTTTGGTTACACATGGGAATATTACAGTGGACCTTAAGAGTGGAATGGGACTAAAGAACAAATGATTCTGAGGCAGAAGTGATGACCCCAGTGCATCAAGAGCTTCAATGGTGGCTGTCTCTGAACAACCTATTACATGTTGTCCCATTTCAGGCTCCCATCCTCTCTGCACCCTGACCACTGATGCCTCTTCCCATGGTTGGGGAGCCCATCTGGATGATCTTCAAACCCAGGGGATGTGGAATCAAAGAGAAACACATCTCCACATCAATATTTTGGAGATGAGAGCAGTCCTATATGCCCTACAGGCTTTCGAGGACCTACTATTGACAGGTTGTATTCAGATTCACTTTGACAACTCCACGGTTGTACATTATCTCAACAAACAAGGAGGAACACATTCCTACCTCTTGTGCCAGGAGGTGATGAGAGTGTGGCATTGGGCAATCCAACAAGAGGTACGCATTATAGCAGTGCATGTCCCGGGCAACAAGGAGACCCTAGTGGATGTTCCCAGCTGATCCAGGGTTCAGAAACACAAATGGGAACTCCTCCAGGAGGCAGTTGAAGACATCTTCCTTCAATGGGGTCAACCCGATCTAGATCTCTTCGCCTCGCTGTGCAGTGCCAAACTGCCTCACTATTGCTCGCTAGAGCCAAGTCCTGGAACTGTGTGGGTGGATGCATTATTTCTTTCTTGGACAGGCAAATTTCTTCATGCCTTTCCTCCCTTCTCTCTCATACAGAGGGTTCTACTCAAACTAATCAGACACCAGGCCTCCATGATTTTCATTGCACCTCTATGGTTGAGACAAGTATGGTTTCAACTGTTACAACAACTAACCATCCAGGAACCTCTTCACCTTCCTCTTCCTATTTGCCCCACCCTTCTCACTCAAGCACAGGGAACCCTTCTCCATATCAACCTTCACTTCCTGTATCTACATGCTTGGCTCCTGAGGACGTAGTCCTTTCCAGGTTCCAAGTCTCCTCTGAAGTAATGGAGGTGCTTTGAGCAGCTTATAAACCTTCCACCAGGGTGAATCATTCTATGAAGTGGAAAGGTTTTACTACCTGGGCCAAGGACCAAGGCTTGGACCCATACACATGTCTGTCTAAAGGCATCCTAGACTATTTACTATCTGTCAGATGATGAACTAAAATACTGTTTAATAAAAGTACATTTGTTGGTGATATCTGCCTTTCACGTCCCAGTAGGTGACAAACCTTTAACTCAGTTGGAGGTTGTGAAGACCTTCTTGAGAGGTATCCTTCACCTTAAGCCTCCTATACCTCCCTCCATGGGACCTAGATTTTGATCTAGAAAAACTCACTTTGCCTCCTTTAAACCTGCAGCCACGTGAGTTGCAGTTCCTCACCTGGAAAGCTCTTTTTTGGTGGCAATTACATCAGCTTGACATGTTTCTGAGTTACAAGCACTTATGTGCAGGGAACCCTACCTGAATTTTCACAAGACTAGGGTATCAGTACACACCAGTCCTAATTATCTCCTGAAAATTGTGTCAGAATTCACTTTGAATCAATCCATACACTTGCCAGTATACTCTGTGGAGCCTACTAATCCAGGAGAAGCTTTGCTCCATATTTTAGATGTACATAGAATTTTGCATTGCTATCTTCTACGTACGAAAGCACAGCGCAAATCAGCACAACATTTTGTTTCTTCTGCCCCAGGAAAAGAGGGCAATTCTGTTTCTAAGCAGTGCTTGTCCACATGGTTGGCCAACTGCATTACTTTTTGTTATAAAAATTATAATAAGCATCTCCCGGGCGAAACCTCACTCCAAACGAGGAATGGTCGCTTCAGCGGTATGCTTTAGAGATGTTTCAACAACTGAAATTTGTGAAGCAGCAACATGGTCAGAGGTCCATACCTTTACCAGACATTATAGTTTGGACACTGCATCCACATGAAGGAACAGTTTTGGTCAGATGGTCCTACATGGTCTGCTGTCTTGATTTCTTACTTTTTGTCTCCACCACCCTTTTTTCTCCCCAACTGCTGGGTACTCATGCCTATTGGTGTGACCTGCTTCAAGAGCTTTCCTTGATGAAGATAGGAAAGTTGTATAAGAACTTACCATAAGAGTGGCTTTTCAAGGGAATCTCTTGTAGCAGTTCACGCTGCCATTCCCTCCGGCCCCCCTTGCTTCCCGCTCTAGGTTGGAGACTTGTTCCTGCTCTCTGAAAAACATCAGGGTACTCCAGTTTCTTCCTCAGTTCCCCTAAGAGGCAGCATGGGAAAATTAATTAGTGCAAAGCACTCAGTGCTTGCCACAGTGTGATAATTCATGTGCATACTATTTGACAACTGATTATCAGGCTCATTTTGGGAGTCACTGATCATGTTCATTATAGCTGCAAATTCACTATAGCAGGGTTCACTATAGCAATGGGCCACTGTAATTCTTGTGACCAGAACTTAAAATTTGTAACAGAAAGCAGCAAGCAGTCCATACATTTTTTGGACATTATGATTTATACAGGGGGTGCTAGATTATATACAAAATTGTTCTGCAAAAGAACTGACAGGAATACTTTGCTGTATTTTGAGAATAAACATCCAAAACACACAAATGAAAATATACTGTACGAGCAATTAATCAGAGTCAAAAAGAAATGTAGCGAGGAGACAGAATTGAGAAAAAAAAATGATAAATCCATGGGATGGATTTTTAAATCATGGGTATGAACAAGCACTATTTTAAAAGCAGTGCAAAAAGTAAATGTATTAGAGAGATCAGAATTCTTTAAAAAAATGGTATAATGCAAGATATGGAACAGAAGATTTCTTTTTGTGCTAAATATAATGCTGCATACAAGGAAATAAAGAAACATTGGGAAGTCTTGAGAGCAGAAGCAGTGCTTTATTCTTTTGTCTATGTAGGTCCAAGGTTCAGTTACAAGAGAGGATCTGAAGGATGTATCAGAACCTTTTATGAGGAAGAAAAACTGAATATTAGACCAGATTGAATACCTGCACACTATTGTTTAATATATTCATAAGTGATCTTAACATTTCAAGTAACAGCAAATTAGTTAAGTTCGCTGATGACAGTAAACTGGGGGGTATAGTGGACAACTAAACACAAAGGAAAGAGATGCTTAAGAATCTAGAAAGTATAGAAAGATGGGTAAATATAAACAAGATACAACTAAACACTGACAAATGTGTTATCTTGCTCTTTGGTAAGAACAACAGTAGACAAGTATACACATTGGAATGAGACTAGGGAAGGATATGGGAAGTGCCCATCAAAACATTCAGTTCAGTGGACTTAGGACTTACACAGTTTAAAACAGTGTGTAAGCTTTATTACACACCACACCAGAAATTTAAAATGGGACTATCCGCCACCCCCATATCTCATAAGTGTAAGTCTGGACAAGACAACTTGCATTATTTTTAACTCAACTTGTATCATTTTCATTCTGATTTGGACCTAGTATATAGAGACAATCATAAGCATCAACTTATAGAAACTTTCTCTAAATCAGAACTTTGGAAAAATGCATACATACCAAGGGTAACTAGATTAGAGATGCAGCAAAATTTTATTTTGTTGGTGAAATTCCATCAAAATTGGGAATTTTGCCCCACAAAATATATCATGAAATTCATGCATTTCACCAGAATTTTACTTGTGTGAAATGTGTAATTTTGTGCATATTTAAAAAAAAAGGTGTTTTCCCCTTCCTAAAGACCCCACATCCCTGGTGACTAGTGGTCCCACCCCTGGCTCACAATAGGAAGACCCCCCCACCGAGATTCAGCCCCATCCCCCATCCACATAATTTAAAATAAAAATATATTTCCCTGGTGTCTAGTGGCCCCATCCCCCTGGCCGATCACCAGTCCAAATGAAGAATGAACCCCCTACCCCAAGATTCACACCCGTCCCCCCCAACCTTGTCCATAAGTGCTGCCAACATGAGTTAATTAAATTTAAAAAAAAAGCTTTCCCTCTGTGAGTGAGTGAGTGAGTGAGCCCTTTTCAATGAATTAGTGCATGCACTTACACTCAGGCTCATTTGTAAAAGAGCTCAGTTGGGCTACTGGCCATGGAGGTAAGGGGAGGGCTGTGCCGGTGGCTCACGGGGGTATGGGGGGTGCGGGGTGGGGTTGCTGTATTACTACCTACTACCAGACAGGGTGGGAGGTCTACTAGACACCAGGGAAAGTTTTTAAATTTTTGTTATTAAATGAGCTCATGTCGGCAGCACTTATGGACAATGGGGCAGAGAAGGGGGACGGGTGGGAATCTCCAGGTGGGGGATCATTCTTCATTTGGCCAGGGATCGGCCAAGGGGATGAGGCCACTAGACACTCAAGAAATGCATTTTTATTTTAAATTATGTGGATGGGGGATGGGGCTGAATCTCGGCAGGTGGGGCGAGTCATCCTATTGTGAGCTGGGGGGTGGAACCACTAGACACAAGGGATGTGGGGTCTTCGGGAGGGGGGGCACTTAAACATTTTTTTATCAAGTTGTTCTCCCCTGGCTCAAATGCAGAATTTCACCTGTGGGTGGTGAAATTAGCATTTCATGAGCAAAATTCTAAATTTCACCAGGGGCATTTCACAATGTGCACTTGTGAAATATTTTGCGTAATTCGGAGATTACGCAAAATATTTAGCATGGTGAAATTTTTAAATTTCGTACAACATTAAACTAGATTATGGAACCAGCTCCCTGAGAATCTGCTTAAAACATCAAATCTGTCCAAATTCAGACAGGAGTTGGATGCTTATATCCAGGCTGAAAACATATGCAACTTCCACTGAGTAGTAGGGGGGCAACCTTCATGGGCCTTGGCCTTCTGTTGCCCTATTTACAAAGTATTAACCAAAGTATTAACATCATTTAGGCAATTTTAAATATGGGAACTGTATGCAATGCAGCAACGCAAGAAATACCAGGATGTTTAATCATCCACATACTGGAAAGAACCATTACAGCAATTAATTTATTAATTGCAACAGTGTTTTATTTTATTTAAACTTTTGTTAACCAGGTAAGTGTTATGAGCCAAGGCACTTTCTTAAGTATGACCTGGGACCGTAAATATAGTCAAGATGTTACATGTAACAAGCAACACTGGAATGATTTATATGTTGCTTTGCCTATATGTTCTTGCTGACATTGGCCAGACAAAAAGAGCATTAAAGACATGAATAAGGAGCACAAAATCGCAATCAGGGTGGGCAATCTAAGTTATGCTATGGTCAAACACTGCAGTGGGATGGGACATGGGTCTGTGGCCACCCTTAGACTTATAGGAATTGAACAAATGAACATCCTTAAAAGAGGTGGCAATTTACTAAAGAAACTAACAACAGAAGAAAGGCTGCACATGGAAGGGGTGCTGGGAGAAAATGCAAGGCAAAAATGCAAACAAAAAATCCAACACTCACCACCCCAAAGTAAGGAGAATGCTCAGGTTCTTATACTTAATTACAAAAATTCCTTCTTCAAAGGATCATCTGTAATTTGTATTGTAATTCTGAAATGCATCAAGATGTTTGCACATTGCACAGGAATAAAATGAAGCACTTTATAAGAACCTGAGCAGTCTCCTTACTTGGTGGTGGTGAGTGCGGAATTTTTTTGTTTATATTTTTACTAAAGAAACTATTGCAAAGAGAGGCATTTTGGTCACATAAGTTAGACACTTGGGGCCAGATTTTCAAAGGCCAGAGAATGATGCAGGGTGTTTGCATCAAAAACAACTGACGGAAAGAGCAGGATGCATCAAAACATGCATCAATTCTGATTTTCAAATGGTGCTTGCATCGAAAATAGGTCTGCATGCGCCAGACTGGCTTGCGCCATGCTTGCACTGAAAGAATGCCTGTACTGTGTCGGAAGGGATGCCTACTTCACTGAAATGAAGCACCATTCCCTTATTTGGGATTTTCAAGAAATGTGAATCCTGTCCTTGTGCCTAAGATGCATGTCATTATTAGACCAGCCAGAGCTGCTCTAACGTACACTAGAGCATATAAAGAGGTCTATAACAAGGGGCAGACCTAACTGTGGTATTAAGAGCCACTATTCCCCTACAGAACTAATTTAAAATGTTTTGGGGGACTTAGTCTTGGCCATTTCATCTGCTGTATTTTTTTACTCAGCTTGCATCATTCTTGTCCTTTGTGTCATTTTTTTGACTCAGCTTGCACGGTTTTTTTGTCAATATATTTTTATTAGTTTTCAAAAATGTTCACATTTTAACAGATACACAGCAATAAAAGCAGTACAACTAAAGGAAAAAAATCTCAAACACTCCATATAGGACACATTCTTTAGGAGCAAAGATGCCAAAATAGTATGAAAGATATGAATGCATTAAAAACAACCGATAATATTCCTTTAAGTATACTTATTAAACAGATTACAACATTCAGCCATAAGGTGCTGCCTATTTAAATTAAATTTAGATTTATAGTTGCAGTCTTATTCTCGTTATATGTGAATCATTCAATATGTACCAGTTTTGCTAATTCTTTTGTTAATAGAATAACGGAATCAATTACTATCAATTATATAGCATAACAGTTACATTTCATAAATAACAAGGAAAAAATATTTCAGGGTTAAAGTTTATGACAAGCTAGTTACCAGAAAAGTAGTAAAGGGGTGAAGATCGATAGAGAATAAAGAGACAGGGTTAGATGAAGGGATCCCACACAGAACAACCATGCAAATCATTGCTTAGCATAGAACGCCAGGGGGTCGTAAGGTTTACACCTGCATGACGGATGATGTGTAACCTAATTTACTGTATCAGGTGTGAACAAAGCATTCCATAGGGTATCCAACTTTCCTATTAAATTTAGCTGGCTGGTCTTTTAAAGCCATTGCTAGTTTGTCTGTCTTAAGAATCTCTAGAAGGTTATTTTTCAATTCCTGTTTAGATGGGACTATATCATCCTGCCTGTGTTTTAATAACACATGTCTGACTGATACTCCTATTAGCATCAGTGTGTGCCACTTTTCATACGACCAGTGTTTGGTTTTATCAACATGGCCTACAATACAGGTGTTAACCTGAATATGATCTGAGATCGATGGAAAGTCTCTGAATGAGTTCTCCACCTCCTTTCACAAAGTCTGAACTAATGGACAGTCCCAGGATATGTGTGTTAAGGTGACACATTGGAATGGGACTGGGGAAGGATATGGGAAGTGCCCTTCAAAACATTCAGTTCAGTGGACTTAAGACTTACACAGTTTAAAACAGTGCTTAATCTTTATTACACACCACACTAGAAATTTAAAATGGGACTATCCACCCCACCCCCCCATTTCATAAATGTAATTCTGGACAAGGCAACTTGCACTATTTTTGACTCAACTTGTGTCATTCTCATTTCTTGAGTCATTGGGCTCAATTTTCAATCAGTTGTGTCTGACACAAGGGAATCGTGGCAAAGATGTTTAACACAAGTTGTGATTTGTGGTACAACTTTTGTCAAAAGCGATTTTCAAACACAGTTTGCATCAGTGCCAGACATTGCTGCGTCCAAGCCCACTTGTACCAGGGTCGTGTCCAACAACCCGGGGTGCCAGATCACAAGTGGGCTTGTGCCGTGGCATGGGCTGCCACATCCCCTTTTATGGGAAGCCCTACCATGGATACAGAAGGGACCACCAGTTAGATTAGTGAAGAGGTGGTCAAACTGGCTTGCGCCACTGGAGTGAGATGGGGTGCACCAGTGGCAGGTCATGCCCTGTGGGGGCATGGAATGGGGAATAGCAACCCACCCTCAGCATGTGGCATGATGGCACCAACCTGAACATGCATGCCACACAATGGGCACCCCTGTTCCCAGAACATAGGACAGTGTAGCCATAAGTTCCCCCTATTCACTGTGGTGTCCCAGTGCATTGGTGGTCTAGTGGCCCCCCATCCCTGATCTACCACAAGATGATTGCCAAATGCCCCTGAGCCCCCCATTCCCCTATCTTCTGGAAAGCACAAATATTCCCCATTATACTCCCTGGTGGTCTAGTAGCTCCCCACCCTGACAGGCAATGATCACCTACCCCACTCCCCCCATCCCCAACACACATCCGCAGTTGGCACAGCCCTCCTCACACCACCACGGCCAGCTGCACAATGTGCGATGCATTGTGCGGCTGGCCATGGTGGTGTGAAGAGGGCTGTGCCAGTTGTGGATGTGTGTTGGGGATGGGGGGAATGGGGTGAATGGCCACTGCCTGTTGGGGTGGAAAGGTTGGTGGCCACTGGACAACCAGGTAATGCATTGCCAGTTCTGTGTGGACAAAGTGGGAGCACTGGGGGGGACATGGACTGGGACCAGACATATTTTTAAACATCAGGGGTGCGGTTCGGGGCCACAGCACAGCTGGGGGGCACTGTAGCATCACCAGGGATTGTGAGGGTTGGCAATAGCCTGCCACAGCAGGCGTGACACATTACTGGCACAGGAGTGCCCCAAGGGTTGAGAGGCAGTGCCCAGGGGGACAAAATGTCCCTTGCTGCAGCATGTCCTCAGCTGCCCCTGCTGTGCCTGGGTTCTGGGCTTGCTGCTGCTTGGGGAACTTGGGATGTCTTCTGTGCACTTTTCCATTGATGTGTCTGCAGACTTGCACCTGAACCCCCAAATGCACCCATCTGTTGGTCACAGTGTGACTTTTTCAGATATTCTAGAAGGCTTGGCACAAGTCACCAACCTTCTGGAATAGCAACTTTTGCGGCTGCCACAACTGCATCTGGCACAGCCCCCTTTCAGCGACAAGGTGAGTCCGATGCAGGCTGCTTGTAAAATCAAGTCCATTTTTTTGATTCAACTTGCACCATTTTTTGTCTCAACTTGTGTCATTCTGCTTCCTTAATTCAATTTTTTAACTCAACTTGCACCATTTTTTTTACTCAGCTTGTGTCATTGTCATCCCTTGCCTCATTTGTTTGACTCTGTGGACCTCTTGCATCAGTTTGGTAGACTTTGCCACAGAGAATGCTTTTCTTGCAAAATATGGGACACAGTAGTTGGCGCACATGGATCTGACACAAGGTGGTTGTTTGACATATCCTACGTTGATCTAAGGGCCCTTTGAAAATTTGTCCCTTTGTATCCACAAGGACGAAATAATGACAATGGACTTAATATATATTTTTTTTAAATGAAGAAAATTTTGTTTGTGGTATCTCATTCAGCTCAATATTTTGTAACAATATCATAATGAAGTTTAATACTACTGTAAATATATTAGCTGCTATTTACGTGTGCACTGCTGTCCTGAATGCATAGTGCAGTTACACGGAAACATTTGCAAGGTTAACAGTTCAGAATTTTTCACTGCCATGTATTTATTCCAACTATTTTTTCATGAATGTTATTTATTTATCTTATTATAGTGCCATTGTAGTTAAGGTTAACCCCCTTACTTTGAACTTTAATATCTTTGCCCCCATTCAACATAAATGCATGAAAATATGCATACCTGGTTTTGGGGACTTGTTCTTGTGATGTGCCAAGTTTTGTTCTGGTCAGATATGTGGATTCCAAGATCTAGACAGTGAAAAAGTAAAAAAAAAATATTTTTTTTTCCTGTTTTATATTTTTTTGTTATCGTCTAGCATCCAGACTGTTTAGAACTTTGGTCTAAAATTGTGAGTGTAGAAAGGGCTTGGCCCAGAGTTGTACCTTTTATTATTTTTATGAAAATATATTAATCTGTTCCAGAGTTATAAGGATATGAAACTTTGATTCTGAGCAGGCTCAGTAAGCTCTTTTGGATAGCTGTTTCACAAGAAAAAAGAATTTGGCCATATGTAAAAGGATGGGGGATAATCCTGTTTCATGAGAAAAAATGTATATGGTCACCAGATTTTTTTGCCAATTCATAAAAATAGTATCATAGAAAGATACCAACACATGTATCTTGCTAATTGCAACCCCATTAGATGGCTTCTGCAGTTAGTTTTTGGAAACATTACTCAGAAATGTTTTTAACACATTTCAAAAATCTTTTTCATTAAACAATTTTCTTTTTTTGTAAGGCCATACAAAACAGGAATAGGGCCATATGAAACAAGATTGCCTTCATACAAAAAAAAAAGAATTAGGACTTTGTTTTTTTTCACATTCTTTTTTCATATATAGGCACTTTTTTTAGTGAGAATGACACACTCTCATGAATAAGGGAGCCATCATATGAAAAAAGAATTTGAACTTACCTTTTTTAAACATTCTTTTTTTTGTATGAACGAATCCTGTTTCATGAGAACAACAGTCTCACAAAAAAGGATTCATTCATATGAAAAACTAATTTGGACTTAAATTTTTTCCTACATTTATACTTTAATAAGCCATAACTCAGTCAATATTTGCAGTCCAGGGACAATCTGTATGTCAAAAGAAAGATCTTAATGAGTACTACATCATTAACACATAATAATACCCTACAAAAGAATTTGGGATCCTATAGAAACATAATAAAATTACAATTCCAACAGGTTAACACTGCAAATTTACCAAGCTGTAAGGCTGTCAATCTTAGGAGTTAGGGGACAATCTACATATAAAAAAAGGGGTCTCAATGAGAACTACAACAGTAACACATAATACCCTTCCCGAAATAAAATGTAAGGATATATATATTTATATACATATACATATATATATATAATATTTATATATATTATATAGTGTGCACTTGTATATATGTATGTATGTGCGTATAGAAATAAAAGTGTTGTAGGATAACATTGCAACATTACCAAGCCATAACTCTATCACTCTTTTAAGTAAAGGGAGAATCTGTGTTTAAAAAAAAAGTCTCAGTGAGTAGTACACTAACACATACTTCTTCTCCAAAGGTTTAAGGGCCATAAAAAAAACATAAAAATTAATACAAATTCCCATAAGATAGCATTGTAACTTAAACAAGCCATCATTCTATCATTAATTGGAGTTAAGGGACAATAGATAGATAGATAGATAGATAGATAGATAGATAGAGTGAATGACTACTGTGGTACTAATATATAATTCCCCCTAAACATTCATGGGGTATGCACTGCACCCCAAAATTAACTCCAGTCTTCACCATGGTGCCAAATCCACATTGAAAGTGTGATATCATCAAAAATGCACCAAAGGTGTATCTTCCGAACACATACATTGATTTTCCAGAGGCATAGAGGCACAGGGCCTGGAGGTCCCTGTGCTTGCACAGCCAGATGGATGTGTGCATTTATGCAGGGATGGAAGAGCAGGGCCAAGTGAGCCCTGTGCTTCTCTAGCCTTTATGAAGATACAATTCTACTATCTCAAAAAGTAAGGAAATTCTCTGCAAAAACTACATTCATGCATCAGTTAGGGTACAGACTGAACTGAAAAAAGTAGGAAAATGTGGCATTAGGGTTTCCAACCCTAACTCCCCACCCCCACTCCCAAGAAGGAATGTGAAAAAATATTATGGTTTTCATTTTCCTGACTTTTTTCGAGTTAGGGGCTGGGTCTTTCTCGGGGTTCTCAGCCTTAATGCTCACTCCATTCCATGACCAAGTAAGGTGACATGTGATATGTTTTCTTCATGTAGAGCCTACAGGTTCTTGGCAACATGTTTGGAGACACAGGTCTGTGTGTTTGAAAATTATGTCACAATGTGGTGAGCATTAGGGTTGACAACACCAAGAAGGACCCCATCCCTGATTCATCAAGAGTCAGGACAGTAAACACCATGATGTTCTTTCCTTTTTTGCTTGGGAGTGGGGATGGGGATTTAAGGTTGGAAACCCTAACGCCACATTTCCATACTTTTATTGATTTTATCTGAACCCTAACTGATGCATTAATATAGTTTTTGCAAAGAATACTTATTATGCATTGTGATAGACATATTAAGCAGGAGAGAGCTTATGTAGAGAAGTTGGGGGCCCTGAACATGTACTTCCTGGAAGAGAGGAGAGACAGACAGGAGATCTAATTGAGACCTTCAAGTACATACTTGACGGGATTAAATAGGGTGGATAATGTGGGTCTCATTAAGCTAAGTGCCAACTGAAATTTGAGGGGACACAGTCTTAAGTTGGGAGGTTTAGCAGGGAAGCAAGGAAGCATTTCTTCATGGAGAGCGTGATGACCATTTGGAATGCACTGATGGAAAAGGTGTTCTCGGTTAAGATGGTGAGCAGCTTCAATACTGGCTGGAATAGACTTAAGCAGAAAGTGAGGCTCAGGGGTGGGGCAGATGGAAAAATTGGAGGACTGGGGGGAGGGTCAGTAGCTTAAGCTGTGGACCCTTCAATACGAGCAGACTAGATAGATCAAGTAGACTTATTCTGCTGGCTTCTTTGTATGTTTGTAAATCATGATTTGATGATGCTGAAAGTTTACACTTACTGTAGCACTTTTCTGTATAGAACTTTCTGGCAATGAAACAAATGACAGTTGCATGAAATATGATCATATATAGCGGGAAAGAGTCCCCTATAAAAAAAAAACAGTCTTGTTGCCTAGGTGTCCTAGTCATACTGGTCTCCTGGGAGACATGAGCAGATTAAATACCTGCCACTAGCCAAAGTGGACTAGCTCTAAGGAAGGGATCATCTGACTCTGAAACATAAGCATGTTTTCCTGACACCAGTACCTTCTCCTAGAAGCTGCCCCTAGTCTGGGGAGCTTGTGGAAGCCTGGTTAATATATTCCGAAGTTATTTGCAGCTGGTAGCATTAAGAATATGCACTAAGATGGATTAGGCAAACATTTTGTACAAGATTGCTTGTAGATGTTGCCGAAAGAAGTCACTTGTTACACCTGGTGGTTTTAAAAATTAAATAAGATACACTGGGTGTGTACTGGGAAGCAGAAGTCAGAAACCCATAGATCAAGGACCTGCACAGAATTTCTATCAACTCCACTAATGCAGACAAAGTGCTATATTCACTTTTGTTTTTATTCATAATTTTTGGTATTTTCAGTTTTCTCCCCTTCCCTCCCGGGGCTATGGCGTATACATGTGTGTCCATGCATGGAGGTGCATGCACGTGCCAGGACTAGGGAGTCAGTATGGCACAGTGGTTTAAGGCTCTGAGCTGCAAATCTGGAGACCTGGGTTTGAATCCCACAGCCCCCACTTGCATACTGTGTGACCCTGAGCAAATCACTTAACTTCCCTATGCTCCCAGGTTGCACCTGTAAACAAGCTTTCAGCTTAATGTGTCTCACCTAGTTAAACAATTGGGGGAAAAAGAAAAAAAAAGGATCCAGTGGCCCCTTCTGCCCATCCCCAACTTGCTTCTCCACTCCAACTGCCTGTGCTGCCCATCGGACCTCCACCCAGTGTGAGTGGGACTACAGAGGAGCAGGCATCCACCCCTTTGGAGGGGAGAGCCATAGCTCGATCCTACTCCAACCCTCCCCTCTGAGCCAGCTCCCCAGTGACCCGAGGTTGTTCCTGAACCTGGCTCACCAGTGTAGAGCGAGGTAATGCACCAGCACCTCAGCCCCCTGTGTCACAGGGCCGGCCCCTATATTCTCTTCTAAAATCATGATGAAAAGGAGTTAAGATGCCTTTTTGTTTTAAATATAATTTCAGTTGGTTTAAGACTAGTGCATGCAATGTATGGAATTCCATGGAATTTCAGTAGAGAAATTCTATAATTTCTAAAGCAGAGTGGTTTTCCTGAATTAGAACCCCATGGTTTGCATTAACTGCCGAATCTTTTTCATACAATGCCCAAACAATTATTTCCCGGTTTGTTAATTGAGTAAAATGCATTGGGCACGTGATCAGTGAAAATTTATTCCATGATTTACATAGAAATGCTTTTTGGAATTCCAAGGACTTTAAAAAGAAATTCTAAAAAACATTTTAGAAGCAGAATTTCAATTCTGCATGAATTTCACCAGCAGAATTCTGCATTCAGCACAGCTTTATTGAAGCCCACTTTCTCAAGCACCTTAGAGAAACAGAGGATAACAAGAAAACAGATCTGTGCTTTGTAACCAAAGCCCTTTCTCAAGACTGATAAATGGGCACCATGGGTCTCCTGCTTCCGAAGCCCAGGGATTATATGAGAATGAAGGGAAAGGTTAAATAATATGCACAGATGGTAAGCCATGAGATCTCTAACCAAGTAAAATTAACAAATATTTATATAGTCTTCACCATTTTTTGTCTTCACATTCATCTTTGCTAATTAATTAAATCTTTTCCTTATAGAAATTTTATGAAAATTAAACCCAGATGCAGATGATTTTCTGACACAAACTCTAGAAACCACCTCAAAATTGCAACCCTCACTTAATTTGAGAGCATACTTGGCCATGTCACAAAAGTTAAGATTACATTGAAAGGCAGTAGCATTTTCTTGAGGGTTTCACAATATCCGTTATGCTTTTTTAATTAAACCTGAATTCTGCCTTGAGACTGGCTGTTTTGTCATGTATTCTAAGAACCATATGCTCGATTGTCCCTAAACTCGGTACAGACATTCAATGCATAACAAACTTAGCTTGTGAAGGGCTAGTAGTTATATAATAACTGTTCTTTCATCCTTGATACATAGTGGACCAGACAGTCATACATATTTAGTGCTTTGTGCTAATAAATAGTGGGAAATGCTAATCTGTCCATTGCCCTAATACTGCTATATTGGAGTAGAAATCATGCACATGCTGTATGCACAATTGTAGTTACAATAGAGCTGTATTGGCACAAGGTACCAAAAAGTACCAATGTGTAAAACTAAACACCTGCTGGCCACAAAGAGGCATGATGAACATGGCACTGTAACAGAGATAGCACATCCTGAATGGAAAAGCACTGGTGGTCTACACTTCCATGTTCAAAGAGAAAAATGATATTAATTGGTCTATAATTGATGCAAGTCACAAACAGTACATTTGCATCTCATTATGGAACCATTAGCCAGGCTACACATAGAAACATAGAACATAGACTTTATTGGCAGATAAGGACCGCTTGGCCCACCCAGTTTGCCTGTTTCCCTATCTATTGAATAAGCTGCAGATCCTAGTTTTACCAACAGCCTACTTCCTTCTACCTCCCACTAGAATTACCGTTAAGTCTGTTCCATACATTCTTAAATTCCCCCACTGATTTTGACCCCACAACCTCCTCAGGAAAGCCATTCCAAGTGTCCACCACCCTCTCTGTGAAAAAATACTTTCTCATGTTGACCCTGAGTCACCCCCCTCTATCTTCAAATTGTGCCCCTTTGTTTTTGCACATCTCTTTTTCTGAAAGATGCTACCCTCTTGGACTTTGTTGATTCCCTTGAGGTACTTGAAAGTTTCTATCATATCCCCCCTCTCCCTCCTTTCCTCAAGGGTATATACATATTAAGCTCTTTTAGTCTTTCTTCATATCGTTTCTGGTGCAGACCCTGCACCATTTTAGTTGCCCGCCTCTGGACTGCGTCCATCCTGTCTATGTCCTTTTGAAGATGGGGTCTCCAGAACAGCATGCCATACACTAGATGGGGTCTCACCAACTGTCTGTACAGAGGGATAAAAACTTCCTGTTTTCTACTGGTGATGCCTCTCCTTATGCATCCCAGTATCCCCCCAGCCCTCCTTACTCCTTTATCACATTGCTTGCACACCTTAAGGTCATCTGACATGACTACCCCCAGGTCCCTTTCCATTTTTATTATGGTTAATACCCCCGCCCATAGTGCACTCTTCCCCTGGGTTTTTGTTTCCCAGATGCATTACTTTGCACTTCTTTGCATTGAATCTAAGTTGCCATACTTTTGACCATTTCTTCTACCTTGCCAAGTCCCTTGTCATCCTTTCCACCCCCTTTGTGTATAAACCCTGTTGCAGATCATTGTGTCATCTGCAAAAAGGTATACTTTTCCTTCCAGTCCCTCCACATTGTCACCTATAAAGACATTAATTAGGACCGGTCCCAGTACAGAACCCTGCAGTACCCCACTAGTAACCCCTCTTTCTTTGGAGTGGACTCCATCTACTATTACCCTCTGTGTCCTGTTATCCAGCCAGTATTTTAGCCAGGTTACTACCCTAGGACCCATTCCCAGACTGGCTAACTTGTTTATTAATCTTTTGTGTGGGACTGTGTCAAATGGCTTGCTAAAGTCCAGGTAGGCCACGTCCACAGACCCTCCCTGGTCTACTACTTTGATCACAGAGTCAAAGAAATCTATTAGATTCATCTGACATGATCTTCCTGGTGTGAATCCATGCTGCCTCATGTGCTGTGCCCTGCTGGCCTCTAGGTACTCAACAATTCTTTCTTTCAGAAGTGATTCCATCATTTTCCCTACCACTGAGGTCAGACTGACAGGTCTGTAGTTTTCTGCCTCTGCCTTGTTCCCACTTTTGTGAAGGGAAATCACATCCACCCTCCTTCAGTCCTCAGGTACCACACCATCCTCTCATGATTTGTTAAAAAGGGTAGTCAGTGGTACCACTAGTTTTCCCCTTAGTTCTTTTAGAATTCTGGGGTGAATCCTGTCCCCATTGCTTTGTCCACCTTCAGTTTTAAGAGTTGTTTCAGGACCCTTTCTTCTGTGAATGGACTGATATTGCACCCCCATCCAGTGTGCTTCTATTATTTGGTTTGGATACCTGCCACTCCTCTTGTTTTGTGAATACTGAGCGGAAGTATTTATTCAGTATCTCTGCTTTGTCACTGTCACTCTCTGCCCACTCCTCTCCCCTTTATTAATCCTCACTATCTCTCCCCTGGTCTTTCTTTGCTCCCTGATGTACCTGTAAAAGGTTTTGTCCCCCTTCTTAACTGAGTTGGCTATCTTTTCCAAGGTTTGTGTCTTTGCTAGTCTGACTGCCTTCCCAGCTTCCTTCTGCTTTAACTTGTGCAGTTCTCCATCCTGCCTCCTCTGTGTTTCCTTATACTTCTGGAAGGCTGTCCTTTTCTCCCTAACCTTCTCCACCTCCTCTTTTGAGAACCATAGTGTTTTTTTTTCATTCATTTTGATTTGTTTAATTGCTTCACACAAAGGCTTGTTGCCTCTGTGATGGCAGCTTTGATTTTTCCCCATTGTTCCTCCACCCCACCTTCTTGCTTGTTTGCTAATGCTTTTCTGAAGCACTCCCCAATTTTCCCAAAGTCAGCCCTCCTAAAGTCCAATACCCTCATCTTTATGAGATTTGACTATATGGTTGTGTTTATCATGAACCACACTGTTTGATTGTTGCTTGTTCCCAGATGGCTACCTACTTCTAAATCTGAGATGCTCTCTCCATCCCTGTTTGAGAGTACCAGGTTTCAGATTGCTCCCTCTCGAATGGGTTCCAACACTAGCTGTCTGAAGCATGCCCCCTGTAGAGCATCGAGAATTACCCTGCTCTTTGATGTGGCTGCAGCAAAGGTGCTTCAGTTAACATCTGCCATGTTCAGGTTCCCCATCAACAATATCTTCCCCCTTTTCTGCCATTCTAAGGATGCCTTCTGTCATTTTCTTGTCCATTTCCTCTCTCTGAGATGGGGGTATGTATACAACCCCCATATGGATTGTGTTGCCATTTCCTGTTTCCAGGATGACCCACAGTGCCTCCTCTTCTTCCTGTTTACCCTTTAGTTCTGTTGCTTTGATCCCTTCCCTTATGTAGAGAGCTACTCCTCCTCCTTTTTTACCCATCCTGTCCCTCCTGTAGATTGTGTACCCTGGTATGTTGACATCCCAGTCATGTTTCTCTGTGTACCATGTTTCTGTGCCTGCCAAAATATCCAGTTGTCCCTCTTTCATCAAGGCCACTAGTTCAGGGAGCTAGTTACCCAGACTACATGCATTGGTACTCATCGCCCTCCATTTTTTGATAAGCCTTACCCCTTTTTGCCCCATCCCAGTCCTTAAAGTCTTTGTCTTTTTCTCCATTGACCTCTGTCCTGCTCCCTATCGACTTCTCTACCTTAATGTTTACCTCACTAACTGCCCTGTTTTGGGGGCTGGGATTTGCATTCTTTTTCAGTGCCTCCCCCCTTGACTAGTTTAAATGCTTGCCACTGAAGCATTTAAATCTATCACCTAGGATCCTGATTTCCCTCCCAGACAGATGTAGACAGACATGTCAATATAGGCCAGCATCCCTCCAGGTGGACCCCCAGTCCCCAATGAAGCCAAAACCCTGAGCTCTGCACCAGTTTTTCAGCCATTCATTGAATCCCATGGTGCAGAGTACCCTAGCCTCATCCATGCCATAGACAGGCAGCATGTCCGAGAAGGTTACCATGTGTGCTACTTGTCTAAGGCCTCTCTCCAACTCTACAAACTCCTCCTATGCTGCTCTGATCCCATTCTCAGCCAGGTCATTTTGTCTCTAGGTGGACAATGTCCAGCTCCTTCTCCCATAGCACTGCTGCTGTGATCCTGAGGATTTGCTTTCTGTCCCTCCCAGCCATGGCACCAGGCAGGCCCCAGCATGGCTCAGTTGGTAGCACATCTGCCTCTGGACCAGAAATTCATGGGTTCTCATCACATACCGGGATTGGACTTGAACCTAAAAATCACTGGCATCTGAGTGCAGTATTGGGAGTGCTGTACTGCTGGGGTGTGCCATCCTTCAGATGAGATGTTAAACCAAGGTACCTTCTGCCCATCCTGGTGTTGTCCTGGTGGGTGTCCAGGTGGAAGTAAAAGTACCCAGGGCACTCTTCAAAAGAGTAGGGAACATTCCCAATGTCCTGGCCAACATTCCCCTTCCCATAAACCAGTTCATGCAATTATCCATGCTGTGTGTGGGTGATGATGTGTGATATGGCCACCACCACACATTCAGTCACTTCACTACCAGTCTAGCATTGTTGTAAAGTGCTTTGGGATACACTGTGTATGAAAAGCACTATATAAATTCTTCTTCTTCTTCTTCTCCCTCTTCCCCCACCCAGTTCTACCCTCCTAATGATTGAATCCCCCACTAGGAGTTGTTTCCTTCCTCTGTGGGGTCTAGTGACACCCTCCTCTGGGTCTCCTTTGTGGAGGTTCCCAGCATCCTCCTTGGCCTCCACTGTGGGTACCTCCACAGAAGAACCACACTCCACCTGAATGGTGTATGAATTGTGGAGAGGTAAAACTGGAGGGATGCACCTCTGATCCACCACCCTCACCCTCCCTGAGCCCACTGTGGTCCAGCTGCTCCTCTTTTTTGGCAACCTAAAAGGCAGCGGCAGTGGCCCTGGTGGTCCCTGAACAGGGGGGGAATGTTTCCCAAATCCTCACCAGGTTGTCCTGGAGAGGGGTAACCACCTCCCTCAGACCAGAGAGGTGCCTGTAAATAGGGCAGCATCTCAGCCTCCAAAACATCTCCTGAAAGACTGCCGCACCACAGCCAGTGCATTGCACCACTCCCCACATGTCTCTCTCCTTTTCTGTTTATTTTTCTTTTTCTTTTTTGTTAGTGTGTGTGTGAGCGTGTGCATACATCTATCTCCTATGCAGTGTGCTGGGCTGTTAGGGTTATGACAGGTGTATGCCCTTTGCCCTTTTGGGGAAGTGATATCAGAATCTCTGGTATAAAGAAAATGATGTACTTGGGGTGGATGGGGTGAGGGGCAGGGTGGGCATGACCAAGCCTGTGCCCACTAGAAACAATCAGCTGCAGCTCTGACCCACCACCTCGGTGAGTGTTTTCCTTCCTTTTAGCAGGACATCCTGAACAACAATTTAAAGAAAATATACCCTGCAAAAACTATTTCAATCAGAGAAAAATAAAGCAGTAAACTGTACAACCTATAGGCACAAAACAGCATGCCTTAACAGTGAGGCATGATGTAGTCTGACTGATGGCCCTACACCTACCCAACCATAGCAGTGCTGCCCCTCCCTCCCCTGATGTCTGTTTTAAAATGTACATTATTCCTTCCATGGTGTCCTATGGGTTCCCCAACCTCCCTCTCTCAATGCCCAGTGTAAACTGTATTCCATCCCTGGTGTTAGTGGTAAACTCTCCCTAACCAAATGCTTATTTGTGATGTTTTCCATCCCATGTGCAAGTGATAGTCCCTCCTTCCCGCAATGTCCATTTTAAAATGTTTTCCCTGGTGTCCAGTGTGTCTCCTCTCCTTCCCCTGATGTAAACTGTTTTCCATCCCTAGTGCTAGTGGTAACCCCCATACTTGATTTAATGTATTTCAGCCCTGGTGCCCTTTGGTTACTCCCTCCTCTTTGTATACCTTTTTCCCCACACCAATGCCATTCCCCCTGGCCCGGAGGTAGCAGACAGCTCTTTCTCTCTGCTTACCTCCCCTGACTGGCTGCATTTTGCCCTACAGAGTTTCCTGTATTAATATACAGACCTGTATATTGATACAGAAGTTACAGTCTGAAAGAAAACTGAGTCTGCTTTGGACATTTATTTCAGCACCATGTTACTGTTATTCACAACTTGGCCAAACAAGAACCAATTTAGCTCAAACTCTGGGGGATGGATTCCAGATCTCCACCTCCCATGACTACAGTGTAGATAACGAGAACTGATAACTTCCCCCTACACTGGGTGTTTGGTACTTGCTCACACCTTTTAAAATGAATTTCATAGAAAGGAATCTGTGGGAGTGTTTGTATGTTGCCTACATGGCACAAATGCTGTTGGGGGAAGGTCATGCACAACTGTGTGTGTGGTTATGGAAAGAGATTTGGAAGCAGTATATAACACTGCCCAAACAGCCTTTTTAGCACTTCCAAAATCCTTGGCAGAAGACACCAGGAGAAAGGACTGCTGTGTGACTGGACTTCTCTACTGGGACTATATTGCCCTCCTTCCCTCCCACCCAAAGCTAGTTCTACTTTTATAGGCACAGGATTTGACTGACAACAGGAACTTCCTGTTTGGGAGCAGGAAATGAGTGAACACAGGGCCACCAAAGACCCACCGTCCTAGAAGGGCAAGTGTAGCTCTCCAGCCCCCTCTAGCTGCTGGAAGTCTGCCTCTGAGCAAGTAAGGGGTCTACTGATAAATATAGGATATTCTTGTCTCAGAACAGGACAATCAGGAGCTTAAAGGGCACACAGGCAGAAAGTAAAGAGAGAGAGAAAAGAAAAACAGAGGAAAGAGTAAGGATTGCAAACTGTTAAGGGGCCAGAAATAACACATGATGGGAGTGGTGCAGTGCAGTGGCTGTGGAGCAGCAGTCTTCCAGGAGACATTCTGGGGGATGCGGTGTTGTCCTTTCTGCAGGCAACTCTCTGGGCTGAGGGAGGAGGTTGCTCATCTCCAGGCTGAGTTGGCCAGGATTTGTGGGACCTCCTCTTCCATCCAGGGACCACCAGTGCCACTGCCGTTGCCTCAGAGGTTGCCAAAAAAGAGGAGTGGTTGGACCACAGTGGGCTCAGGGAGGGTGAGGGTGGTGGAACAGAGGCGCATCCCTCCAGTTGTACCTCTCCACAATCCCTATGCCATTCTGGCAAAGTGTGGTTCCCCATGGAGGCACCCGTAGTGGAGACCAAGAAGGATGCTGGGAACCTCCACAAAGGAAACCCATAGGAGGGTGGCAAGGGACCCCACAAGGGAAGGAAACAACTCCTGGTGGGGGACTCCATTGTTAAGAAGGTAGAACTGGGGGAGGAAGGGGAGAGGGAGGTAAGGTGCCTGCCTGGTGCCATGGCTTGAAGGGACAGGGAGCGAATCCTCAGGATTGCCAGAGCAGCTGCACAGGGGAGGGTGCTGGATGTCATTGTCCACCTAGGGACAAATGACCTAGCTGAGAAAGGGATTAAAGAAGTACAGGAAGAGTTTGTGGAATTGGGGAGGGTCTTAGACAAGTAGCACGCACGGTAACCTTCTCGGAGGTGCTGCCCATCTATGGCGTAGGAGAGGCTAGGGTGTTCCACACCATGGGATTCAATCAGTGGTTGAAAAACTGGTGTGGAGCTCAGGGATTTGGCTTCATTGGGGACTGGGGGTCCACCTGGAGTGATGCAAGCCTATACTGGCATGATGGGCTGCATCTGTCCAGGAGGGGAACCAGGATCCTAGGTGATAGGTTTAAATGCTTCATTGGCAAGCATTTAAACTAGCCAAGGGGGGAGGCACTGGAAAGGAGCAGGGAAATCCTAGCCCCCAAAAAATCATGGTAGTAAGTGCGGTAAACATCAACACAGAGGTGTTGATAGGGAGAAGGGCAGGGGTAAATGGAGAAAGTGACAAAGGCAAGAAGGACAGAGATGGGGCAAAAAGGAGTAAGGCCATCAGGAAATGGAGGGTAATGAGTACCAATGCCCGTAATCTGGGCCACAAGCTCCCTGAGCTGGTGGCCTTGATGGAAGAGGGATGCCTGGATATCGTAGTAGTCTCAGAAACATGGTATACAGAGAACCATGACTGGGTTGTTAACATACCAGGGTACATAACCTACAGGAGAGACAGGCAGGGGAGAAGAGGGGGAGGAGTAGCTCTCTGTGTAAAGGAAGGGATAAAAGCAACTGAACAAAAGAGTAAACAGGGAGGAGAGGAGGCACTGTGGGTCACCTTGGAGACTGGAAGGGGCACCACAATCCGCACAGGGGTTGTGTACAGACCTCCATGTCAGGGGGAGGGAATGGACAAGGATATGATAGAAGGCATTCTTAGAATGGCAGAGAAAGGGGAGATACTGTTGATGGGAGACCTGAATATGCCAGATGTTAACTGGAGCACATTTGCTGCAGCCACATCCATGAGCAGGGCCATTCTTGATGCCCTACAGGTGGCAGGCCTCAGACAGCTAGTTTTGGAACCCACTTGTGAGGGAGCAATCTTAGACCTTGTACTCTCAAATGGGGGCAGTGAGAGGATCTCAGATCTAGAAGTGGGTTGCCATCTGGGAACAAGTGACCATCAAACAGTGTGGTTCACGTTAAACTCAGCTACAGAGTCAAGCCGTGAGGGTACTGAACTTCAGGAGGGCTGACTTTGGCAAGATGGGAGAGTGCCTCGGAAAAGCACTAGCAAACAGGCTAGAAGGAGGTGTGGAGCAACAATGGGGAAGCATCAAAACTGCCATCACAGAGGCAACAAGCCTTTGTGTGAAGCAAATAAACAAATCAAAATGAAAGAAAAAGCCACTATGGTTCTCAAAAGAGGTGGCTGTGAAAGTCAGGAAGAAAAAGATAGTATTCTGGAAGTATAAGGAAACACAGAAGGAGCAGGACAGAGAGCTGTACCAGTTAAGGCAGAAGGAAGCAGGGAGGGAAGTCTGAATAGCAAAGGCCCAAACTGAGGAAAAGATAGCCAACTCGGTTAAGAAGGGGGATAAAACCTCTTATAGATACATCAGCGAGATTAGAAAGACAAAGGGAGGGATAGTGTGGCTGAATAGAATGAATGGTGGGTGGGCAGAGGGGGACAGTGAAAAAGCAGGGATACTGAATGAATATTTCTGCTCAGTATTCACAAAAGAGGAGGGGAAGTGCCTAATCTAATTAACAGAAGCACTCTTGATAGGGGACGATCCCAGTCCTTTCACAGAAGAAAAGGTTCTGCAAGAACTCCTAAAACTGAAGGTGGACAAAGCAATGGGGCCTGATCGAATTCACCCCAGAATTCTAAAAGAATTAAGGGGGAACTAGTGAAACCACTGGCTACTCTTTTTAATAAATCATGGGAGGATGGTGTGGTACCCGAGGATTGGAGGAAGGCGGATGTGATTCCCCTTCACAAAAGTGGGACCTAGACAGAGGCAGGAAACTACAGACCTGTCAGTTTGACCTCTGTGGTAGGGAAAGTGATGGAGTCACTTCTGAAGGAAAGAATAGCTGAGTACCTAGAGGCCAGTGGGGCACAGGACCCAAGGCAGCATGGGTTCACAGCGGGAAGGTCATGTCAGACGAATCTAATAGATTTCTTTGACTAGGTGACCAAAGTAGTAGACCAAGAAGGGGCTGTGGACATGGCCTACCTAGACTTTAGCAAGGCATTTGACACAGTCCCACACAAAAGATTAATAGTCAAATTAACCAGCCTGGGAGTGGGTCCCAGGGTGGTAGCCTGGGTAAAACATTGGCTGGACAACAGGACACAGAAGGTAATTGTAAATGGAGTCCACTCTCAAGAAAGAGGGGTTACTAGTGGGGTACCGCAGGATTCAGTATTGGGTCCAGTCCTTTTTAATGTCTTCATAAGTGACATTGCAGAGGGACTGGAAGGAAAAGTATGCCTCTTTGCAGATGACACAAAGATCTGCAACAGGGTTGATACACAAGAAGGCGTGGAAAGGATGAGAAGGGACTTGGCAAGGTTGGAGGAATGATCAGAAGTATGGCAGCTAGGATTCAATGCAAAGAAGTGCAAAATAATGCACCTGGGAAACAAGAACCCAGGGGAAGAATACACAATGGTGGGGGAGGTAGTAACAACAACAAAAAAGGAAAGCGACCTGGGGGTAATCATATCAGATGTCCTTAAGTTTGGCAAGCAATGTGAGAAGGCAGTATGGAGGGCTGGGGGTATACTGGGATGCATAGGGGGAGGCATCATCAGCAGAAAACAGGAAGTTGTTATCCCTCTGTACAGTCTGTTGGTGAGACCCCATCTGGAGTACTGCGTCCAGTTCTGGAGACCCCATCTCTGCAAGGACATAGACAGGATAGAGGAAGTCCAGAGGAGGGCAACAAAAATGGTGCAGGGTCTGCAAGAGAAGCCGTATGAGGAGAGACTAAACGAGCTTAATATGTATACCTTTGAGGAAAGAAGGGAGAGGGGGGACATGATAGAAACTTTTAAATACCTCAGTGGAATCAACAAAGTCCAAGAGGGTAGCATCTTTCAGAAAAAGAGACATGCAAGAACAAGGGGACACAATTTAAAGATGGGGGGCGGTTCAGGGACAATGTGAGGAAGTATTATTTCACAGAGAGTGTAGTGGATGCATGGAACAGCCTTCCTGAGGAGGTTGTGGGGTCTAAAACTGTGGGAGAATTCAAGAATGCATGGGACAGACATAAGGCAATTCTTGTAGGGGGTAGGAAGAAATTGGCTGTTGGTTAACTAGGATCTGCGACCTATCCTGTAGGTAGGGAAATGGGCAGACTAGATGGGCCAAGCGGTCCTTATCTGCCTTCAAAGTCTATGTTTCTATGTTTCTGTTTCTTTCAGTATATCATTGCACCCTGTTTGCATGGGTGCAGTGGAATATTTCATGTGACAATGGCAGCCACTTAGCACCACACTCACTGTCATTTTGAATATAGCAGCAACCATGCTAACAAGCTAGAGGTCACACTATATACCTTAGCGAGGCTCTGCTCCTCTCAGTGCCATGCTACCTGTTCGACTATCCAGGTCACACTTTGTAACAAAATTACCAACTGTTTAAATGCACATATTTTAGACTACTCGGGAGATGCATATGTATGTCATAGAAACATAGAAGTTGTCGGCAGATAAAGACCCCTCTGACCCATCCAGTCTGCCCATTTTTCCTTCCTACAGTGCCACTGTGACCCCTACATGATCTGCGGTCGTCCCCACTCCTTGTGTTAATTCCAAGGTCCCCTTGTATCTGTGCCATGCATGCTTGAATTCTGCGACCATTGTGGCACCCACCACCTCCTCTGGAATGCCGTTCCAGGCCTTCACTACCCTCTCTATAAAGAAATAGTTCCTAACATCTCTTCTGAGCCTCCCCCCCTCCAGCTTTATAGTGTGTCCCCTTGTTCTCGAGTCTGTCTTTCTGTGGAAAATGCTTATTTTACTGTACTTTATTAATACCCGGTTTGTACTTGAATGTTTCTATCATATGTCCCCTTTCCCTTCTTACCTCCAGTGAGTACACTAAGTTCTCTTAGTCTCTCCTCTTAGGGCTTTTGATGCAGTCTCTGCATCATTCTGGTTGCCTGTCTCTGTACCGCCTCAACCCAATCTGTGTCCTTCTGAAGGTGGGGCCTCCAGTACTGGACAGAGTACTTGAGGTGTGGTTTTACCAGTGACCTGTACAGGGGTAATATTACCACCTTCTTCCTACTGGTGGTACTCCTCCCTGTGCACCCCAGCATTCTACTAGCCTTTCCCACTGCCTTTTCCCTGTGCTTGACTACCTTCAGGTCATCAGAAATGATTACTCCAGGTCCCTTTCCTGTTTAGTGGTTGCCAGTACCTCCTCTGCCAATTGGTACATACTGTAGCCCCTGGGTTTCCATGCCTCAAGTGCAGGATCAAAGGCAACATGGGTTCACAGGGGGAGATCTTTCCTCAAGTGCATGATTTTGCACTTTTAAGCATTGAATCCCAGCTGCCAAACACGTGACCATTCTTCTAACTTCTGTAAATCATTCCTCGTTTTTTCCAACCCCCCCCCGCTGGTGTGTCCACCATGTTGCAGATTTTTTTGCCGTCTGTGAACTGCCAGACTTTCCCTTCCATCCCTTCTGCAATGTCATTAATAAAGACATCGAAGAGGACCGGGCCTAGCACCAACCCTGAGGTGCCACACTGGTCATCCTGCCCTCTCCCGAGAGGATTCCATTTACCATCACCCTCTGACTCCTGTAGGTCAACCAACTTCATACCCAGTTTACTACTTTCAGTCCCACTCCTAGACAGGCCAGCTTGTTCATCAGCCTTCTGTATGGAACGGTGTTCACTTGTGGGCAAAGTTGTTCATTTCCACTTCCCTGGTCACCCAGTAAAAGAACTTGATTCCCCTCTGTGAACCCATGTTGCCTTTGATCCTGCAATCCACTTGTTTCAAGGATTTCTATGTGAAAGCAAAAACCAAAATGGCGATGACCACAAACAGTGACAAAATTACAATGATGACACTTATGGCGATATGTTTATTTGCATGGGGGCTTTGGCGGCCGCACATCCCCTTGTGGGGGGCATTGCCCACTACACCCCCTTACTAAATATACTAACTCCGGGGAAGGGTGAAACTCGGGGAGGGGGAACCTTAAGTCGCTGTATGTGTCAGCACTGTATTTTGTGAATGTTTGTTGTCGTTGCCGTTTCGGTTTCGGTTTCGCTGTGTTCATGGGCTACCTTTCAAGGTATTTAAGTATCCTTGTTCACTAGTCTTCTGTATGGAAATGGTGTAGCAGGCCTTTCTGAAATCCAGGTATGCCACATCTACTGCTCTACCCTGATCCACTTCTCTGGTCACCCAGTGAAAGAATTTAATAAGGTTTGTCTGGCAAGACCTCCCCCCTGTGAACCTATGTTGCCTTTGATCCTGCAATCCACTTGTTTCAAGGTATTCCACTATCCTGCCCTTCAACAGTGATTTCATAACCTCGCCCACTAGCGAAGTCAGGCTGATAGGTCTGTAATTTCCTGCCTCCTCCCTAATCCCACTTTTGTGAAGTGGGACCACATCTGCCCTTCTCCAGTCCCTTGGAACCACCCCGTTTCCAGAAATAAGTTGAACAAAGCTGCCAGGAGTGTAGCCAGCTCCTCCATGAGCTCCTTCAGTATTCCAGAGTGAACCCCATCCAGTCCCATTGCCTTGTCAACTTTTGATTCCTGTAGTACTGAGGACTTCCTCCTCTGTAAAAGGATGAGTGTCCACCTCCCTACTAATTCTGCCCCTGCTCTTTATCTTTACTTTGGCCCTTCACCTACCCCATCTTTTGTAAACATTGAAGAAAAGTATGTGTTCAATATGTCCACCTTCCCTTGGTCCCCCTCCTCACAGACCCCCCCCCCTTTGCTTTTTATCCTTGGTATCCCCGTTTGTCTTCCTCTTCTCGCTAATATATCTAAAGAAGGTTTTATCCCCCTTTTTTATTGACTGTGCAATATTCTCCTCCGTTTGTGCCTTTGTTCTCCTCATTGCCTTCCCTGCCTTCCTTTGTTTCTCCTGATAATTTACCTATCCTCTTTCTATGTCTTTTTGTAACTTCTAAATGCCAGTTTTTTTGTTCTGATTCCATTAGCTCTCTAGAGAACCATAGTGGTCTCCTTTTCCTCTTGCCCTTGCAGACCTGCATGACCATAAATTCATAGCTCTTTCAATGCCCTCTTTCATTCATGCCCACTAATCATCAATTTCTCCTAGCATCCACATCCCTGCCAGGGCACCCCATAGGCATTCTCCCATTGTCTTGAAATCAGCCTTCCTGAAGTCCATGATCCTCGTCCTTGTGTAGCTTGGTGGAAACCCAGTTTTTACACCAAACCACACTGCCCGATTATCACTGGTCCCCCGTTGATTCACCACTGTGATGCCAGCAACATTGTCCTGTTCATCAGTACTAGGTCCAGTAATGCTCCCCCATGAGTGGGTTCCTCCACCAATTGCCTAAGGAATGCCCTGCACAAGAAGCACAGGATGTCCCTTCTCCTGGAAGTTGCCGCTGCTGGGAGTCTCCGATCCACGTCAGGTAGGTTGAAATCTCCCATTGGCAACAACTCTCTGGATTGCTTCCATCATTTCTCCATCCACCTCTTCCATGTGTGCTGGAGGTCTGTATATCACACCTGTCTGGATATTGTCTCTATTTATTTTCTCCAGAGTGACCCACAGCACCACCACTCTCCCATTCCCCTTGTATTTCTGCAGCCTTTATTCTGTCCTTTACATAAAGAGCTACTGCTCACCCCTTTTTTCTGACCCTATCCCTACCGAACAGAGTGAATCCTGGCACTGCCATATTGCAGTCATGGTTTTCATTGCAGCAGGTCTCAGTGATGGCGACTAGATCCAGGTCCTTCCCTGTCATGGTGCCTTCTAGGTCTGCAATCTTGTTGCCTAGATTTTAAACATTTGTACACATGGCCCTCCAACTCTCCCACCCTCCATTTCCTCCATCCCCTTTTCTATTCCCTGCCCCATCTGCTGGCGAATGCCAGCTAGTCCCCCCCCCATGTTGACCTCCATGCCTTCCCTAGCCACATACTCCCACTTAATCAGTTTAAATGCAGGGCCCCATTCATGTATTCTACCAGTTTTCATTGAAACTCTCTAGATCCCTCCTCGCTGAGGTGCAGCCTGCCCTTTGCATATAGTCCTTCATCCTTCCACTTCCCCCCAATCCTGCAATGCAAATGAACCCCTTTGATGTGCACCAGTACCTTATCCACTCGTTGAACTCCTCTATTCTCCTTTTTCTGCCTGTACTGGCACTGGGGGACCTGGATTACTGTACCTCAAAGAATGCCACTTAACTCACTGACTCCCTGCAGCACCCTGCTAGCTCTTTAAATCTCTGCTGCACCACTCCTACCTCATTTCCTGCCAAGTCATTTCTTCCTAGGTGATGCTCAAGAGGTTTGCCCCCCCCGCACTTTCCTTATTGTTTCCTTGATCTAGCACCTACCCACCTCGCTTCCATCCCTGGCACACATTCTATGTTCCTTCTTCCAGTTGGGTCCCATTTCCTCATACAGTGTATACCCTTGATAATGGAATCCTCAGTGACCAACACCTTTTCCTCCCCCCATTCTTTCCCTTTGTCCCCCTGTCTGCCCAGGGTTGTTCAGCCTCCTCCCTCATCACTTGTTCCCTGTTTGATCTGCTGATAATGGAATCCCCAGTGACCAACACCTTTTCCTCCCCCCATTCTTTCCCTTTGTCCCCCTGTCTGCCCAGGGTTGTTCAGCCTCCTCCCTCATCACTTGTTCCCTGTTTGATCTGCTGATAATGGAATCCCCAGTGACCAACACCTTTTCCTCCATCCCATTCTTTTCCTTTATCCCCTGTCTGCTCGGGGTAGGCCAGCCTCCTCCCTCTTCACTTGTTCCCTGTTTGACCTGCTGATAGTGGAATCCCCAGTGACCAACACCTTTTCCTCCACCCCATTCCTTCCCTTTTTCCCCCTGTCTACCACCGGTGGACCAACTTCCTCCCTCTTCACTTGTTCTGTTTGGCCTTTTGCTCCTCCCTTCTGTACCCCCACTGCTCTCCCAAGTTCCTCCCCTGCTACCTTCTTCCATATCCTCCCTGGTGTCCCCTGCTATCCGCTGTAGTCCCCCTCCTTCCTTGTTCTCCGACTATTCCACCCTCCCTTCTACACTTAGCTCTTCTTTGACTGTGTATACCTCCTTCCCCCCCCTCAGTCAACTCTCCCCTCCCATCCCCATATTGCTGACCTTTCCCTCTATGGTGTTTTGATTCCCGATCCCCCCATGTGCCCCCGGTCCTCCAGACCTGCTGGTACTGTAAACCTGTTTGATACTGGCCCCCCCTACTTCTGAACATGCCTTAACATTTCCTTCCCTCACCCTTCCTCTGCCTCCTTGTGCAGCTTTCCCTCCCCACCTTCCATTTCTCCTTACCTTCTGCCACTCCTCTATTCCAGTATCACCTGGTCTATGTATAGATGGTAGCAATCTGTATCTGTTACACACTTCATTATTCCCTTCTCCATCCACCCCTACTTTCTCAATTTTCCACCTTAACCAGTTTAACTCCACTTTTAGCTGCCCCAGGTGCCTGCACGCTGGGCACCCCCCCCACCCTCACTCACCACATTATTTCTAGGAAAACTGCTGCTCTGCAGCCATTGCATTGAACTCCCCTCCTGCCCCCAGTATCCTCCTGTTTCCCTCCTCCTCCACCCCTCCCCATTTCCCCCCTGCCTGTACCGGCTGCTAGATCCTCACATCCTCCTCCCTTTAAATTTCTTTTATGGATCTGGTGACCCTAGCCCTTGCCTTCAGACCTGTCCAATCTATTACAGTCCAAACTATTGTATTCCACCCAGTGTTTAACTCCTCCTGTAACACAGTTACCTCTGTTGCCTCATGCAGTGTTGCCTGTGGCCTGCAGTCTTCCCTGTGAATTTCTGGCTGACACCCTAGATGCCACTTAGTCAGGATGCCACACTCCTGCTTCATGGCTCTCACACTTCAGGTCACTCACGTGAGGGATCACTTGGCCCCCTGGGTAATTTATATGGTCTACAGCTGCCCTAGTTTATCAGCTACAGTCACGAGGCCTACTGGGAACACCAGTGGTGCTGTACGCTGGTTGTCACTCACATTCCCCCTCTATCCCCCCCTGCAGCTTCCCCTCTCCTCCATGAGGAGTCCCCAGCAAAATTCAGTCCAGAATTCAGTGTTTTAATAATGTGCCCCACACCACAGTAAGTTCAAGAACTCAAGCCACTTAGCTCCAGTGATGCCACTGCTGCTCTCCAATGGCATCTCAGCTATATTGTGAAGATTGCGTGGTTTGGTTAGTAGAGAACCAGCTTAGGAAGCAGGATATCACAGGTTGCATCCCCACTAAAGCAAAATTGTCAATGTGTAACCTTGGGAAAGTCACTTAACTTCCCAGTACTGCATTTCATCCAGCTTCAGAATTGGGTGGAAGCAGGAGGCAACTGGAAACAAAAAAAAAAGTTGCCTCTCGGTAGGGCTACCCTGGATAAATACATTGTAAAATAAAAACAAAATAAAATACAGTACATATGTTACTCTCAATTGCTATGGTAAGAAAAGCAGCTAACCTGCTACTGGACATGTTGTTTGAGTTATTATAGATAACAAATACTTAGGCTGCAGGGCTAAAATTCCATTAATGGATTAAGGCAACGTCATAAGCCTTGAAAATTAAGCTCAAGAGGTTTATCATGTCAACTAAATTTCAATATAAAATTTTGAGCACCGTGACATACATGATAGTGGATGGGAGAAACATGCATTATAGGGCTATGATTCAATCCTTTTTTCTATAGTCAATATTTGCTATAATGTATGATGAAACACTAGTTTTAAGCAAAACAAATGTTAAAAAAAAATCAATAAACCATTTTATAGATCAAACAGTGACAGAAAAAAATTCAGTCAAAGTTTTCAAGTTGTGCAAACATAATAAATTCATACTAGCTGCAATAAAACTCATTGGGCCCAATATTCAAACGTCAAGACTTGCACAGCACGAAGTCCCTAATGCACGCTATCGTGCATTATATACAAAGATGTTATAAAGAAGTGCAGAGCATGCTGTGAGTGCTCAGAGTATCTATGAATACGTTCCCTAGAGTGCATCCCAAAGGAGGTTATCAACAGTTTTGTGCAGTGGCCAATCATGTCACCCTACTGGCTACTTAAGGGATGACACTGGATACAGGACAGGCAGCCCAGAAACAAATTATCACCTAGTGTGCCATAAACATGTGAGTACAATTATGCACAGTGCTATATTTGAATGTTCACATTCAAATAAGCTCATTTCCCCTTCAAGGCTGCCACATGATCATTTGTGCAGATGACCTGATTATCTACCATAGTCCTAGAAACCCAGTAGAGCTATCTATCTCCCTATCTAGGGAGTTCAGTGGTGCCCTGAGGTGATTCTCTTCTAACAGACTACTTGTGAATGCCAACTAAAACTAAAGGGATGCTCTTTGGGTCCAAACCCAAGCTCACTAACCAGACTGCAGGCCCCAGTACTCTGAATATACTGAATATCCAGTCCCTGGACAGGTCCCATCTTGAGTAGATAACAGCATTTAAATAGCTGAGGATAACACTGGACCCCTCCCTAATTTTCTCAGATCACATATAGATAACAGTGAAGTGAATGAATCAGAAACTGGGGATTTACTGCAGGTTAAGGAATCTCATGACTTTGGAAGTATGGCTAGCAATTGCCAAAGGTACACTTCTTCCCCTCCTGGATTATTGCTCACCTGTTTTTCTCCCAAATGACTAGTCATAAGCTATCCAGACTGAAATCTACCTACAACAACATCTGCCGATTTGCCTTGTTGACTCCTTACTCACCAGTGCTCCCTCTATCAGAGGTTGGGCTGGCTCTCCACATGTACCAGGTGGGATTACCTTCTGGGCTGCCTTTTTGGTAAATCTCTCTGAGAAAGACAGAATTCTGTACTATCAGCATTCCTTTATCCTGAAACTGGTGCTCACAACCTCAGGTCCTCCTTGCACAGTCATTCCCAGGTTGCCACCTGCATGGGAGAAAGAGCCTTCTCCAGAGCTATACCAGACACTGGAGTGGTTTTCTGCCCCCGCCCCTCACTATAGTACCTAGACATGACCTCTCTTTTCAAAGCACCCTCCTTTTTTTTACCAGGAAAGTCATACTAAGCTGAAGCTTGTTTACAGGTGCAACCTGAGAGCACAAGGAAGTTAAGTGACTTGCTCAGGGTCACACAGTGTGCAAGTGGGGGCTGTGGGATTCAAACCCAGGGCACTAGGTTTGCAGATCAGAGTCTTAAACCACTGCACTGTACTGCCTCCTAGTCACCTCTGTATGTACGTGTCCCAGATGAAAGTGAATCATGGCTACTTCTTAATTTCTGAATCTTCAGAGTGGGTGGTTGGTGTCCCATACGAATCTCCTCACCAGACAGATGGGTGTATTACTGTGTTGTTACAACTGTAATGCTTATTTCACCTTGCAGCACTGGAACTTGGTCCACTCCTTAGTGATATACCTTGTTTTGTTCATTTCAGCTTTGTACAGAAATGTTTTGGGTGCTCTATATCTGTGAAACCTTGGAGCACCCTGCTTAATGCATTATGCTCTGTATATTTTGTTTAATAAACTATTGGTAATGCTGTGTACACAGGTACTGGGATGGGGAAGTAGGGTCATGCTCATGCTTCTGTATGTGCAAATCTGTGAACATTATCCAGATGCTGAGGGTGAGTGAAGGGGGCAACATTACACGAGGGGGCTCCTGCAGTAATGTTCATGCACCCTAAATACAAGACTCTCTCAAACTTTTGTGGGGCCTGATTTCCCCAGTTGTTGCCCTCAGCCCTCCCATATGGCATGAAGGGCTGGGGCATGGACGTGACAACTTTTTATTTTCTTTAAGCATATATTTCCCCCTACTGGGGATGTAGCAATCCTTGGTGGATTGCTGTATCCCACAGTCCCCTATGTGGAGCAGGCAATGACCTGGGTATCCAATAAGACGCCTGATGTTCGACCCCATTCCATCTCTGGAATGACACTAGCCCCTGCATGCTGCTCTCCACATACTTGTTGGGAGGAAATAGGATATGGATTTGGCCATGTACAGTGGCATCCAAGAGTGTGGTGGTTACATACCCAGATATGCACCTTTCACCTATATCCAAGCATAAAAAAGTGGCTTCACTTGTATTCTTTGAGAGTGAGAACTGCAAAGTGAAGATGAGTGGTTCTGGCATCCAGTGACTGTCAGTGATAATAAATCCATAAGAGTGCCAGTGGGAGATGTGTATCAAAATATAATAAATTAGTTTTTATTTCATTTATAAAGTATAACATTTGAAGCAGCATTATCTCTTGAGCAGTCACTATGGCAACTTTTCATTTAGTTCAAGAAATACTTCTTACAAAATAGGAGTGTCTGTTGTGCTAACTAAAGAGTAACTCAGATTGGCTGAGACCATATGCCTCACGAAGGAGGATTTTTAATTTGAAATATATGGAAATCCCGAATAAACGCAGAAACAAAAAATAAATTTGCACCCAACCCACCAAAAGGAAATACCCGCCCCACCATCCTCACCCAGAATGTTTTCTCTGATAGAGCTGTTGTGCTGATAGAGTTAGGGGGCCATGTTCCCCCACATAAATTTCCATACAAGTATTGCCATTTTTAATGAAAGAAGGGCTGTGAAAGTATAACTTAGTGCCCTTCTTTGAACACATTTTTCATTGTGGGTCAGTCAACTCTCTCCATTGTACTATTTTCTTTTAAACTCTGTTTCTCTCCATCTTTTGGTGGTGATGTACTCCTATTTTTCCCCTCAGCTACCACTGCCCCCCCCCACCAGGCATCCCCCAGTCCTGCCTGCTCAGGGAGGCCCATGATTTAACCCTGTCAGCAGGGCTCCCTCGATTGGTGGGGAGAGTCCAAGATCCACCTAGTAGTCCCCAGTGAGGTAAACCAGCGTCATTCAGGAGGGAGGGTGGTCCCTGGCCATGTTCTGGCAGTCGTGCTGCTTCATGAGACAGAGGACTTTTGTATTCCTGTGTAGTTTCTCCTCAGAGGAGAGGATGTGCAATGATATCCTGGTGATGTAAGGCATGCTCCCATACCTGAAGCACCAACATCTGCCTTTCCTTCCATCTCCTTGCACATTTGGCTCTGACCCAGCAAATTCCAGCTGCCGCTAGGGGTCAGACTATCGCCAAGCACCAGAACCCACCCACAACCAGAGGAGGAGAGTTGCTATTGGAGGTTCGATCCTCCTTCCTTGGCTGACCCTCCAAAGCTCCGGGCTTGTTCCTGAACCTGGGTCATAGGCTTTGCAAGTGGTAGAGCTACTGCTTGCACCAGTAGGCTGGCCCCACTATTTGTTTTAATAGATCTCTGGATCTGTTTTGTTTTTGTATTTCCTGATTGTAAGTCCCCAACTCTGACAATCCAGCTGAGGAAATGCCTCCTTCCACATGCATTTACTTTGGAATACAAAGTTCTCTTCTGTATCTAAGGTTGCTTCCTGTACCTCACTGGTGCTGAACAGGATCTGTTATACACTATCACTGAAGCACAATTTTCTGACACCAGAACAGTGATATAGTATATGGTGAGTAGCTGTAGGGTAATGGAATCCATGCAATCACAGATATTGTTGTGCCTTAGTAGTGATGTACTGCAGCTACTATGGTATAACAACTTGTCCGTGTATGATAGTACTGTAGCTACATCACAATATAAAGTTAAAGCCTGTGCCAGTTGCTTCACTGCCTCCCCGTGAGTCTATAATCCAAAATCCTTACTCCCAGCTTCTGAGTACTCTACCACCCAGTACCCAGATTTGTACCTCTTAATTCCTGTGGTCTAGTAACACAAGTTACAGTTGTAAGCTGTCCCATATCAGATGCTGATCCACTCATAGTAAACATTTCTATATGAATAATTATTCAAATTGAGGCACTTAATACAAGCAGCTCAGCAGCCAGCACAGGATTTTTTAAAGGATTGAAATTCTGTTGGTAGATTACAGAAATTAAGAGGTGCAAATCTTCCAACCCAATGACATTGAGAGTTGAGGTGCTGGACACTACACCTTGTGCCACACCGGTGACCTGAGTTTGGGAACAAGCCCAGGTTGTTGGGGGTTGGCAGGGGGAGGGTGAGAAGCGGGATTGAGCTGCTGCGAGGCAGCTCTCCTCTGCTGGAGAGGGATGAGGGGATTCCCCAGTCCTTGGCTGTCACCTGGTGGAGGACAGATGGCAGCTTGGACAACAGGAAGCCCGGCGATAGCCAGGGGTGGGGTGGAAGGGGCTGAGATGGTACCTGGATTGCGTGTGCATCTCCACATGCATGCACTGCCATTTCTGTTGGGGTCCCAGGATCTTCAGGGAGAAAACTGGGAAAAAAATGCAAAAAGTACTACTGTAATTAAAAAAAAAAAAGGTGCAAATCTGGGCAGTGGGGCAGATACTAAGGAACTAGGAGCAGGGATTTTACATCTTTGCAATAAGTCAAAAAGGGAATGTTTTTAAGTATGGGGAGAGGGAAGAAAGCATTTTATTCTCAGACAAAATATTGAAAAAACATAATATGCAGACTGATCAAACTGATATACTGTATGGGAATCCAAACACATCAAGGCTGTACTTCCATTTTGAGCTAGTTATGAGATCACAGGGCCTGTCAGGCTTCCCTCTTGATGTCTGACGTCATAACAACCCCTCAGTATAAACACAGCCTTATTGTGTATGGCTATACTGTATATACATTATTCTCATAGTATGCCTTTCTGATGACAAAATGATTACACAATGAGACTGGGTATCACTGATACCAAATGGGACAAAGTGACATCATACAAACAGTGTAGCAGCTGAACCATACTTCTCTAATATTGTAATATGACCAGGAGTATATATACAAGTTTGACTTTTTGAAATCAATTTTGGGTTAATGAAATCAACTCTGGCTACCATATTTTGAGAGAGGCTGCCAAATTTGCTGAGCTGCCTGGAAGCCTAGTCTGGCTACCAAATAACAATCTCCCACCCCAGCATACCCAATTAAAAAATAGCTGTCTCTTACACTACTAATACTGCACAGGTATTTATTCATATCAGTGAAGATTAACTTAAGATGTATTTAATCTTGCACTCCAAGACTTAGAAATGCAATACATTCAAACCCACCTGGAACAACATGCTTCACCTAATCCTGAAGGTGGAAGTGCATAGTTCTGTGTGGGCAGACAGAGCCTGCAGAAGAAATGGCTCTGACAAAGCAAATCCTTGCCTGAATGAAGCTTCTGTTAGTGTGGAAGAATCGGGCTCTGTGAGGCTGACTGTCTCCTTTTCTGTTATTAACATAACGTAATTCCACTCTCCAGTTTAACAATGAAGTAAATCAATCTCGCCAGCAGGTGTATCTAATAAAGAAACAAACCTGCAGCTATGAATAAGCAGATTTTAGTGGAAAACGTTTGCTTCATGCTAATTATTTCTGAACCCCTTCCCTTGTTTGGGGCCCATATTACAGAGAACTGATGCAGGTCCATTCCTGAAGATTATGCCTCATTGGGGTGTGCTTTTGAGACTCCCTACCGAGTGAAGAAGTCATTTCAGTGAAACCAGAAATATGGGTGAGGGCTCAGTACAGGTACCTTCACACTCTGTCACACCACAGTGTAAGGAAGCACCAACAGTTCACAAAGGACAGCTTGAACGTTGACACTGTAAGCAATTCCAAGTAACTGAACTAATTTTAAGGTGACACATTTAATTTGCTTTAGTTTCATTTTTCTTTGTTAACCAGGCAAACTTACCAGAACAATTCCTTTTTCAGGAGTGACCTGTGCTGAAATATTAGCACTTGTAACAAATAGCAGCAATATATTTGTAAAATAGGATAGTAGCAGTACTAGTTACAAAAATGCAGTTGTGTGCTGTAGATTCATGAAATATGTGCAGTTTACAGGAGTCTCTAAATGTTTCTTAAGTTCCTTACTGAATGAATCAGAACAAGCTAGTGTCCTAAGACATTGATATAAGTTGTTCCATAGGACACCTGATATTCAAAAGAACACTGACCCCTCCTAGTTTTCATGATTGGAACATGTAATACGTTTTCTGTTAATGAATGTGAGTTATAAATAATTATTGTTATTATAGCAAAGTTGTGCTTAAAAGGTTTTCTGGAATCTTTCTGTTCAAGATTCGATATGTACAGCAGGTAACATTTTGTCCTATCTTTATCATACTGTAGGTTTCTAATTATCTGGAAAATAGATCTCAAGTACCAAAACTCAGTGGCATTTTATCTTTCCCCTAGAAATCCAGGACGAAGTCCCTAAAAGGGTTTATTCTGGTTACTTTTCTCGCTCTCTCTCTTTTTTTTTTACTTCTAAACATTGTATTGGTTTCAACAAAAGTAGTAAGGAGGTAACATTCATTGTTATGCAGAAAAAAGAACAATACTATTTATGCAACACCAGTAGTGATACATTTTCCCTGATCACAGGGGCCTGACTCAAAATATACTATTTTCTCCAAGCATGAGGGGGCAAGACCATAACTCATAAGAGGCAAAGCCATAAATTAGTTATGAAAATCTTGTCCCCTCACAAGTGGAGATAAGTTGTGCATTCTGAGTCAAACCATTGTGTATTCAATGTACACATCAGTTTAACTGTTATAATATTTTAAATCAGCTTTTTGTGTGAAGAGTTTTTTGGTTTTCTATAGTTTGAACTGCTAACTTCAGTGCTGCACAGGTCTGTTATGATGTAATCAGCATTGTGTTAGTTGCTCGCTGGTTGATTCTGTTCTCTGCAATGGTCAAGGAAAGTAATTATAACATACTTAACCTCTAGATAAATGTTATCTGTAGTTTCGATAATGTAATAAATAAGGGATATGGCATGACTTGATTGAAGAGATCATATTTATCTTCATGAGAAGCTAATGATATTAAGCAAAGCCACAAGTGAGATGTCTTAATATTATTACAGTTGTGGATATTTTGGTCTGCAACTGGAGTTGTGGAGTGAGACTTAGGTCCATTTCATTTTGTGAATCCGGCCCAATACATTCAGTCATGCCATGTCACGTTCTGTTTATTCAGACATATGTTTTTGGATAAACATGATTGGGAATGTGTAAACAATTGCTTATGATTTTGAAATGTGGTAACTTTTGGCTTCTGATACAATTACAGTACTTGTTTGGGAGTGGTTTCCATGATTTACTACTACATCTGTTTAACTCACTGAGCCTCATAGCTTTAGAGTTGCCACCTTAGGGAGAGGCAAAAACTGGCTACTAAACCACATCCTAAACTCCACCCCTAGCCCCACCCCTTTTCGTGACAGATAGTGCAGTGTTCCTCCTTCAAAGCCATTTATGTCAGTGATGACTTTGATGAAATAGTAAAACACAACACTTAAAGCAGCAGTTCAACACAAATGTTAGCATACTATACCTGCTAAATTTGCTTTTATAGATTCTTCCTAGTTATTAATTAATTAATTAATTAATTTAAATTATTTTACCAGGTAAACATGCAGGGATAAAGGAAATCTCCTTTACAGATACGATCGGTGTGTGGGGGGGGTATGGAAATATTGTAAATAGTCTACAATTATATATAATAAACAAAGTGTTTATTTCCTATAATGTGTACTCTGTATTTTCCTGGATCCAGTTCCTTTTCATGTCCACAGTACCATTTTGAAGCCAAAAGAAGTGGACATACTTTTTACTAGAGGAAGCAACTATTTTATAAAAATAATGTAAAACATTTTAAAAATACTTAAATTCTTTGAAAAGATAAAAAAATGTTTATTAGCAAATGAAAGTGGAAGATAACTGACTCTTTTACTGTTACAAAAAGTAAGGTCAGACATTTTGGCCAGCTTTGCAGCTGTTCTGCTTTTGATATGCAGAGTGAAAAAGATTAGATTAAGTATCTGCTAATGGTTTTAATGACCATACCTTACACCTCCCAGGTTGACTGCTTTTATAGAGAAAGGGCTATATTGACAGTATAACTTGTTTGTAACCTGGAAACGCAGCTGGAACAATGAATGATATTTATTTATTTATTTGAGATAATCAGAAAGACCTTTGAGTCAAAGACTCATTTACTAAGGTTCCACGTCATACATAAAGAACAGGGAAACAATACATGTTTTACAGGATGTTAGCACATAACAGATCATACACAGTAATGTAAAACAATTATTTCTTTTCAACACATGGTGGTACATTTGTTTCAGAGGGTGAGCTACCCTTCTAGGGATGATTTAGCACCAGAGTCACACAGCCATAGAGGAGCAGAGAGTTTCCGAGGTGGCTGCTTGTCAAACGAAATTTTGACAGTTTGGGCCATTGTGCTATAGGGGGTCAGAGAAGTTGGGGGGGTCTACAGGGTGAGGGTCAGCTGCAGTCACATAAGTTTGAGGCTTGTAGGTGATTCCTTAGTCCGGTTTTGAAAGGGCCAAGCCTGGTTTCTTTCACGATTAGGCTGGGGAGGGCATTCATCCAGGATGGGTCTTTGTAGCAAAAAGTTCGCTGGAATTGGGCAGTCCAGCCACGTGGTACCCATAGCAGTGGTTTGTTTGAGCTGCAGGTTGTTCTGCCTGGTGATGTTGTGAGGATAAATTGGCTTAGGGCAGGGGGGGGGTGAGGCCAGGGACAATTCTTTTGGTCATTAGGCAGGTGTGATACCTAATTCTGTTGTCAAGGTTTAGCCAGTTTGCTGTGCTGTAGAGGAAGCATGTGTGTGTGAGGTGGTCACATCCTATGATGAGCCAGCAGGCTTTGTTAAGCACCAGCTGGAGATGATTTAGGGCTGTGGAGGCTGCTGCACTGTACATGAGGATGCCTTAGTCCAGCAGGGAGAGGACAGAGGAGTTTATGGTGAGTTGTAATGCTTCAGGGGTGAGGCAGTGTTGTTATCGATACAGAACTCCTAGTCTGGAGCTAAGGGCATTAGATAGGTGTTGGATATGGAGGTTGAAGTTGAGGGCAGGGTCAAGTGTGATCCCTAGGTATTTAAAGTTGCTTACTTGTTCTAGGGGTGTCAGTTTAGTGGTGAGAAATTTGGGGCAGAGGTTTTTGAGGGGGTTCTGTGAATGAGAGAAAATCATGACTTTTGTTTTATTGTAGTTTATTGTAAGACATTGGGTGGTAAGCCATTGTTCAATTTCTCGGAAAGAATGTTGGAGAGTTTCGTGGAGTTTGGAGGGTGCCGGGTCAGAGGCGTACAGGACGGCATCGTCTGCATACAGTAACATGTTGATGTTGCAGGCAGATGGGAAGGACTTAAGGTATATACTGAAAAGTAAAGGGCCTAGTATGGAGCCTTGCGGGACACCGGAGTGGATTGGGAGGCAGGGGGATAGGACAGTGCCAACCTTGACCATCTGCATTCTATCCAAGAGGTAGCTGGTAAACCAGTTCATGGCATCCTTGGAGAAGCCTATGTAGGCCAGAGTGTTTAGTAAGAGGGCGTGGTTGACAGTGTCGAATGCCTTGGATAGGTCAACAAAGATGGCCCCACAGAGGTGGCCACGGTCCAAGGCAGAGTGTACATGGGAGGTAAATTCAAGTAGGGTGGTGGTGGTACTATGACCCTTTCGGAAGCCGTGTTGCTGGGTGGTTAGCAGGTGATATTTATTAAGGTGATCAGTAAGTTGGTCGGCAACTATATGACAAATTCTGTTTCAAAAGTATATGAACACTCAAAATAGCTCAAAATCCTGACTATCACTGAGCAAAACTGCATTGCCTGATAGGAACCCTGAAAACCTGATTACCATGTAAAAAAAAGTGACAGGTGGCAACCCTACATAGCTTTACATTATGGCCAGAACACAATAAAGAAGTTTGATTTACCATTCTTTTGTTTTTGCTTTTTTGGGGACATTTGTTTGTTGAAAAAGTAAAAACAAAATTGAATATTCTGCCATTACTTACTGATTATAAATAAATCTAAAATTCTGTAGATACTTTTGTGCTGAACAATTTTTGTGCTCAAAGTACTATGCTATCATTTTTCATTTTAAAGTTATTCACGTTTGTTCATGAAAAAAGTGAGAATATAATTTTCTACTGTGTTTTGCTGATTATACTTAAACAAAAACTAAAAGGTATCTACAAATAAAACACCTCTCATTTTGTAGATATTTTGTGCTCAACAACTTTTGTGCTCCCGGTACCATGCTATCTTTTTTGTTCTAAAGTTATTTGCATTTGTTTGTCAAAAACATGACAAAATTGGATTTTCTACTGTTTTTTGCTGATTATAAAAAACGTAAAAGGTATCTAAAAAATGAAACGCCACTCATTTTGTAGATATTTTTGTGCTGGACAACTTTCCTGCTCATAGTACCATGCTATCATTTTTTTTTTATTTAGTATGCTTAATTGAGTTTTCCACAGTCCACAGCACAGCTTCAAAATGTAGAACAAACCACAAAGACTTTATTAAACCATACATAAATAAAATAAACAGTAAGACCAAGTAAACCTCCTCACATCAATACCTCCCTCCACCCCCCTACCCACCCTCCTCCCCTATGCCAAACACTGCCCAACTAAATGTAGTCCCAAACTGTCTATCATATAATAGGGTAAAAAGGCCTATTAAGGTTTCCATACGGCAAGCACAGTCTCCAGAGTTCCCCCAAGTAGTCTGAAAAGCTTTTATCCTGTCCTGCATGGCTGCAATGTGTCTTTCTAACTGCAAAGCAAGTAAAACCTCCCTATACCATTCAATTACGGGGGAAGAGTATCCTGTGCCCAGTGCCTCATGATGACCAACTTGGCAGTTATAGCAATTAGGGCCAAATAAGTCTTTCTAACTATGGGTGTTCCAGAAGGAAAAGTGTTTATTAAACAGGATTCGGGGTAAACAAGCTGTCTAAACCCAACAGAGGATCCAAGTTTCCTCTAATGGATTGCCAAAAATGCTGCACCTTAGGGCAAGTCCATAACATGTGATAAAGGGACCGAATGTCTTTTTTGCATCGTCCACAATCTGATGAGCAAAGTTTACCCATTTTAAAATGCTTTATCGGTGTAAAATATAAGTTGTTCATGATAATAAATTGAACTAATTGAAGTCTATCTTGCTTAATAAATTTGTAAGTGGCCTGCCAGAGTCGTCTCCATAGCTCAGTGTCAGCAGAAATTCCTTGTTCCTGAGTCCAGTAATAACAAATCACAGTTGGTAAATTAGGATCTAGTTCTTGGAGATTCTTATAAATGTTGGAGACAGAGTGGGGTTGATTAGCTACTTGTAAAATTATAAACAGTTCATCAACAGGAGGATCTGGCCCAGAAATATTCCCAAGAAATGAAGTAAGAGCCTTTCTTGCCTGCGCATACTTAAAGTTGTATGTATCTGGCACCTTATTGCATGTTTGAAAGTGGGCGAATGAAACTGGTTTCCTATTTAAAAAGAAATCAGAGACCTTATAACTATGTAATAGGGGCCAAAAGTTAGTAGATATGGGTTTATTTTCAATTTTAAAATGAGGGCTGCAGGTAATAGGCTGTTCAAGTGACTGATGCCAATTCATTACCAGGTGATTTTGGAGCTGATGAAAAAGCCTTAAGAGCCCATCTTATAGGGGTACTCTTACGAGGTTTGGGTATGAGAGAAGGGGTGACATACAGGAGTGCATTTAATGAACAATGGGTTTTCGATACTAGGTGCTTCTCAATATTCAACCACAGGGGGAAGTATTCTGAATATGTAGTAGGCCCATTGTTTTTGACCCAGAAAGCCAACTTACTGACGTGATAAGCACTATAATATAAGAAAAAAGAGGGGGCTGCTAAGCCACCCTGGTGCTTGGGGGCTGTGAGCTTGAAGTAGGCCCTGCAGACTCCTTTTCCCTTCCATATAAAGCCATTGAGCATTTTATGAAGCTTGGAGAACCAAGCTTTGGGCAAAAAACAACCCAGCATCCCCACTGGGTATAAAATCCGTGGTAATACATTCATTTTAATAATGCTGAGTCTCCCCCACAGGGAGAGAGGAAGTGACCCCCATCTTTCCATATCCAAGGTTAACGTTTTAAGTAGATTAGAGAGGTTTTCCTTAACCATTGTAACTATATCCTTTGACACTCTAATACCCAGATATATTAGGGATTTTGTTTCCCATGATAAGCAATATGGTGCCAAATCCACCTGGGTTAGTCTACCAGTTAATGGAAAGACTTTGGTTTTGGAGTGATTTAATTTGTAGAATGATACTTTGGAGAAATCTTCACTCCCTGAGAGTAAAGCAGGTATAACAAATTGAGGATTCTCTACATGAAGTAGTATATCATCCGCGTAGGCAGAAAGTGCATTCATTGTGCTTTCAACCTGAATACCTGTTATTGCTTGATTGACTAGAAGTCTACTGATCAGGGGTTCCAAATAAAAATTAAAAAGTAATGGGGACAATGGGCATCCCTGCCTGGTACCATGACAGAGTTGAAATGGAGTGGAGAGTATGCCATTGCACCTGACTCTAGCTGATGGAAAGGTATATAGCATCTGCACCCATTTAAGGAATTCAACAGGCATTCCAAATTGGGTTAAGGTGGCAAAAAGAAAGTCCCAGGAGACTCTATCAAATGCTTTTTCTGCGTCCAGGGATATCAGCGCCATCGGAATGTTGGAGTCCCTGGATGTGGAAATCAAATGTAATAGTTTTTGCATGTGATCCCCAGATGATCTCCCCACCATGAACCCAACCTGCTCGTAACCTATGAGGGTGTCCATTACCCTACAGAGCCTGTTGGCCAATATATTGGCTAGGATTTTAATATCAGAATTGAGCAGGGATATTGGGCGATAGTTTCCAAGATTTAGTGGATCCTTCCCTGGCTTTGGTATTAAGATTATCAGTGCCTCCAGAAAACTAGGGTCTGATACACCCTTATCATACCAAAAATTAAAAACTTCACTTAACACGGGAAGTAATATGGATTGGTAGGCCTTATATAGATTATTTGAGAGACCGTCAGGACCCGGTGACTTGTCCATAGACAACTGTTCTATGGCCAGCTGTATTTCTGTACTGGAAATGCTTGCACCCAGTAAAGTTGCCTCAGCATTGGATATTCTAGGAAGTGTTATGGGATTAAGATAGTGATCAGTGTCATTCCTAGATGGGAGTAAGAGAGGATCCACAGTGTAAAGTTCTTGGAAATATTTCCCAAAGCTCTCTGCTATCTTTCTTGGATCAGTACAAACCTGACTATCCTGTTTCTGCTTGCCTAATTCAGAGTGTGAGAAGTTTACTTGCTCTTTCTCCTGAATCCAAATACCTGAGTTTAGTTTGATGAAGAGACAACTCAACTTTTTGCTTAATCAGGCCTGTATACTGCGCTTGTAACTAGTACAGTCTGGCCCAATCTTCCGCCAGGGAGTGCCAGGTAAAATTCTGTTCCAGGCTTTTAATAGAACTAAGGAGAGCTGCTACCTGTGCCTTTGTGTTGGCGAGATTTGGTTGTCGCCATTCGAATACATTCTCCCCTTAGGGTGCATTTTAAAGCTGCCCACATCAAATCATATTTATCTACTGATCCCCTATTAGTCTCAAGGAAAAATGTAATGAACTCTTTGATGTGGGTCAAGGAAGCTGTACCATGGAGCAGCTGATTATTCAGTCGCCACTGAAAATCTCGTTTGATTCCTGGCCCTAACAAATAAGTAATGCTAATGGGAGCATGGTCAGACAGGACTCTAGCATGAATACCCGCATCTAATACACCAGGTAAAGCAAAAGAACTTATGAGGAAATAATCTATTCAGGAGTAAGTACCGTGGGGAGGTGAGTAAAAAGTATATTGCCTCTCTGTAGGGTTCAAAACTCTCCACACATCTAGTAGCCCGGCTCCCTTAAGAAGGTCTTTCAGTGCCCTTTGGGTTGGGGATAAACCACCCCTCTTACGATCTGATCTATCCAGTTCTGTCTGAGGGACAATATTTCAATCACCACCCAGTATCGTTAGCTTAGGGGGATTAATGACCATAAGATTCAGCAATTGTACAAAGAAAGAGGGAGAATCCGTATTTGGGCCATAGATTGCACCAAGCACAACTGGCTGGGATTCTAACGTACCATGGAGCAAAATGTAGCGCCCTTCTGGGTCCCAAATGTCTTGGCTTAGTCTAAATGGGACTGTTTTTGCCACCAGAATTGCTACCCCACCTCTGCTAGTAGATATCCCAGATCTGAAAACTTGTCCCACCCATTGCCTCTTAAAAGGGGAAATATCCTTCCATCGCAGGTGGGTTTCTTGCAGGCAAGCTATCCCCATCCGAAGATGTGATAGATGTTTCAATATCACTTGCCTTTTGCACCTATCCTTGGCCCCCTTAATATTCCAACTCATAAAAATATATTGACTACCCAGACTCTAAGAAAACTACATTCCTGGACAGTAGACTCAACCCCTGCAAAAAAAACCTACAGGTATGTAATAGCATAGCATGACATTGCATGGCATCCCACCCACTAACAGTAAAAAACAGTGCCACTAACGAAGTATAAACTCTACCCCTTAAAATCTCCCCATTCCCCCAAGAAAAAAAGACCCCTTAAACAACTATCCCACATCTTAAACCACTAACTCCAGTTCTAACTAACTGCACTATTACCTATACACTGCCACATGAGATTTTAGCACAAGTCTGATAAAGGCAATCCATCCTCGTGTACCCCCCCATCCACCAGACCCCAACAGCAGAGTCACTGTTCCTGAAACCAGTAATAACAATTATTATTGGTGCTATTTTCTAACTTGAAACAGATCTCTATCTTGATCTATGTTAATAGTTATTCTGAACTCTGGAACCAAATGGCTTATATACCGACTTATAATGAAATACCACAGTGCCATAACACTAATTTGGTATCTATGGGGACCTATACTACTACTTTAAGCCACATGTGAATGAAGTACCTGAAATTAAAGATAAACTAATAAATAATGGATAGTGTTAGACAAACCCAGTTAACTGACCTGACTTCATTGCAGTCATTCACACTGGCAGCAACTTAAAGCTTTCCTCTATTCCATATTTGGACTGTAATCTGTAACAGGGAAAAATGAACAAAAATTCCTTAATTTAGGATATGATAAAATACAGTTAAAAAGCAGACACCCCCAGATCCACATTCCATCAAAGGAACGATCCCCATTAAATAATCCATGATCCACATTACATTGAGGCAACCAGTAAGAGTACTAACTCAAATTCCCAGAAATAACCAGTACATGTGGTAATTACATAAACTGGGGATAAACCCCAATACGCTACAGTATACAACTGGAGAACTAAATTAACAAACATTAGTCCCTCGAGCTTGTGGCTACCAGTCCAGATTACAATCCAACATTCAAATCTTGTAGTAACTTGTGTGTTAAGAGAGTTTAAGCCCTGTTCCAGTTGTGGAAGAGTGATTTACTTCCTGAGCTGTCCCTCGCTCGAAGAAAAATGAGTGTCTCCTGATCCAGCACGAGTCTATATTAGCCGCGCTCAGAGTCAGCTACCAAATGACAAATTGAGACCTCCATTAGCAAAACTCAACACATATGGGTTGCCGAGTTGATATTCCTGGAGCATAGGCATTGCTCATATTCACTTTATATCATAAAACTCACTGAGATCTCTATAGAATGATTCACACAAGCCCAGTCCTCTTTCCTACCATTAGAGCAGCAAAGACTAGGGTTCTATTCCAAATTAAGCCAATATGTCAAGCCACACCAGCCAAATTTAGAATAAAGGGCAGGTACTGTAAATAAGGAGATCACTCACCAGTCAATCATAATCTTCTTGTCTCGCCATACTTTCTTGTCACAAACTCCAGAGCCAATTCCTCTCCATTACTTATATAAATCAGGCAACATGAGTTTTAGTTCTTGCACTGCCTGATCAGGAGTGTCAAAAGAGAGCCACTGATCATTGTGTTTAACTAACAGGATCGCCGGGTATTTAACTCGAAAAGGCTTACCAGCTGCCACCCACTTAGAAACTGTGGGGTGTAGCTCCTGTCTCCTCATTCACACGGAATGTGGTAGAACTTGTGTGATGCGGATCTTCCAACCCTCCCAGGACACCTCCTGAATCTCTCATACTTTGTTTAAAATATGCTGCTTGTCAAGAAAGTTTAGTAACTTAAAGATGAGTGGTCTAGGGGGCGAGCTTGCAGACAGCATAGGGCGCAGGGCACGATGAGCCCTCTCGATGATATAATCCCCTTCATTGGGTGAGGGCTCTGCAATTTTCACACATAACCACTGCAGAAAAGGAATCGGAGAGTTACCTTCCTCCCGTTCCAGAATACCAGTTACAAGGAGGGTATTGCTCCTGCTGCGCCCCTCCAAATCCTCTAATTTGTCTTCCAGCTTTTTGAGCCTGCATGACATAGACACATTCTCCTGGTCTGACTTCCCTTGCTTCTTTTTTAATGAGATGATTCTTGGTTTGGAGTCCCCGGCTCGAGAATTTAATTACTTGCAGGTCGTCAGTTATCGTGGCTATGGAGCTTGTAACGGCTGCATAATTTCCAAAAATCTCTCTTCCGAGAGCATTGTTGTAGCAGAGGAGGATTTTGAAGAGCTGGAGGTCTGTTTGGCATGTTTAACAGCCTTGTTCTTCTCCGGCGTGGGAGGCGGCGAGTGTCTCGGAGGAGCCTTTTTCATATAAACTTCCATTCTGAAGTGAGTATGCAGCTGTTTTAGAATGTTATACAGGTGTTCCTTTTCTCAGAATCAGCAACTCAATTCAAATTAGTGATTTAAAGTGTAATGCTTGTGAGTGGGGAGCGGAGCCACAGGGAAAAGCTGCTTCTTCTCAAACTGTCATCACCTGAACCCCATGCTATCATTTTTTTTTTATTATTTACATTTCTCCTCTAATTTTTATAAAGCGTAGAAGGACAACTTAATCCCCTACCTCACGTCCTTTTTCAATGAAACATATCATACAGGTTTTTTGCCTCCCTCTTTCCAGAAGGCTTTAATAACAATTCTTCCTAAGCCTGGTAAAAATACTGAATTGGTAGGTATTTACAGGCCTTTTTCGCTATTGAACACTAACGTCAACATTTTGGCAAAAGTCTTGGTGAATATGGTAACAGGGATTTAGCAGACATTGATTGGCCATGAACAGATTGCGTTTATGTCAGGAAGACACTCAAGAGATCACCTCTGCAAATTGGCTTATCTTGTGCCTGCATCAAGGGACTCCAGAGCACCTGCTGTGCTGGCATCTGTCGACGCAGAAAAAGCTTTTGATAGAGTTTCCTGGACTTATTTATTTTAAACTTTAGACATGTTTGGCTTTCCAACTGTATTTATTAAATGGATTCATTTACTGTATTCTTATCGCTCACCTCATTTTTATTGCAACTGCATTATTTCCCCTTCTTTTTTGTTGCAGAAAGACACATGGGCAGGGTTGTCCCCTGTCCCTCCTCCTCTTTAACTTATATCTTCAGCCCCTCACATGTATCATTATCATGATCCCATGGATACATGGTATTCGAGTAGTGGGGCATGCCTTTGCGATCTCAACCTATGCAGATGATGTTTTGCTGCACTTGTAGCCCCTAACACATCATTCCAAGTGGGTTTTGAGGTTTTATGCTGTTTTGTTTACCTATCTGGCTACAAATTAAATCTGGATAAAACTGTTTTATGCCACTTAATTGGCATACCCACAGAGTGGAAGTTATGAGATGGGGGGGACATGGGCACCTGATGAGATTAAGTATTTAGGGATTACAGTTTGCAAAATGTAGCATGTCCTTATTCATGCTAACTTAACTAAACTGATTGGCAATGTTAAGCAGGATGTAGAACGTTGGCTCAAATTACCCTTGACATTGTGGTCTCTCATTAATGTTCTAAAGATGAATATTCTACTGTGGATTTTATACCCCCTTTTTTTTTACCAGGAGAGACACACTTAGCTGAAAGCTTGTTTACAGGTGTGACCTGGGAGCACAAGGAAGTTAAGTGACTTGCTTAGGGTTGCACAATATGCAAGTGGGGGCTGTGGGATTCAAACCCATGTCTCTAGGTTTTCAGCTCAGAGCCTTAAACCACTGCACTATACTGCCTCATAATCCCTTGACAATGACTGGTTTGTTTCTTCCTAAGTGCTGGTTTGTTTCCCTTTATTCAACTCTTACACACTTTTTGTTCATGGGGGTACCACCTTGGAAGGCCTATGCCAGGTTAATGCCCAGTAAAGCTGCGGGTGATCCCAACCTCCTGGATTTTCCTTTACTACTTGGCAAGCCATACTACACATTTTTTGTGGTGGAAGAATGTTTCCTTCTTTGAAAGTACCCATAATACTTTTCCACCATACCAGACTATAGAAGTGGCCCTAGCCAAACAATATAAATTAGACCTGGGATTATTAACTAGTTGTGCCCCTGGCCAACTTTCAGCCCCCCTTTAAGAGTTTCCTATAGGTACATCAGTGAGGGTTTGTAGGCAACTGCATAATGTTTTAGGTACATCCCCTTTGCATGATTTCTCTCAACCACTGCGGTTTAATCCTAATTTTCATGAAGGGTATAAAGTGATAGGGGATTCTTTCCTTCCTGGTGTGGCTCTAGGTAGTCTCTCGTCCCTTAGTTAGGAATGGAACTTACATCCCTTTTAAAGTTTTCAAGGCCCAGCACCCCTTGGGGGACATGGCCTCTTTCCCATCCATGCAGCTCCAACATGCAGTATGCACTGTATCGGGCCCATGGTCCACAAAAACTATGGAGATCTGGAACCTCTTGAGTCAAGATGCTGTTCAAGGTCATACAATTTCTTTTTTGTATAAGAGATTAAGGAACCAAGCCATAGTAAACTAAAATTGAAGCTGAGCTATTGGGGCACAGAGTTTGCTGAGTTACAGAATGAGGCAAATGTTGCTTTGGTATGGCGTAACCTACCTAAGTTTCTGAAATTTGATTGTCTTAAATTAGCTCAATATAAGCTATTGCACAACATGTATTACAGTATACACCGGTTAAACTGGCTAGACTGCAGCAGTTGGAGTCTGACATATGTGTTGAATGTAAGGTGGAGAGAGGCAAACTGATACATATCTTCTGGGGCTGTGACAATGCTCAATTGTTGTAGTGAGAAATATAGGCACGATTGGATCCCTTGCTTGTCTTACACAATGCTTTCACTCCTCTTTTATGTATCTCTGGGCTAGGCCAAAAAAACTACTTGGTCAGCAAAGATTCCACATGGCTCTTGTAATAGCTCTGACTAAGAAAATCACTGTGAGGCACTGGATATATGATCAGATTCCGTTCTATAGGGAATGGCTCGTAGTCATGTTTCAGCATTACATATGAAACTAGGGTTACCACCTGTCCGGATTTTCGCAGGACAGTCTTGAGTTGGGCAGCAGTGTCCTGCAAAAAAAAACATGAAAAATACTACATGTCCTGACTTTATAGAAGAAAAAATACTTTCTAACTTTCCACTAAATGTTGCATAAACCTGTAATACTGTAACTAGAATACCTTAAAATAAGAAACAAATGAAGCAACTAAGAAACTGCAATACTTAGCCTTAATTCTGATTATATAGTGAAAAGTCTGTTGCATTGGTCGAAGTTAGGTACCGTTCTGTGAAAAATCATGTTTCAGTAAGAAATGTCCCACTTTGGGCTTCTTGAAAGGTGATAACCATATATAATAGAACAGATGCTGGCCAGCATGCAACCTGTAGGTTATGTTTATTGCAACTGATGGCAGGCACTTCACACCCTGCTGCAGTTATGTCAGTCCCATTAGTGGCTTAAGTTTCTTCCTCTCACTGCAGTTGAATATCTAATACGGCTTCAATGCGAAGAATGATCTTCATTTTTCCTTTTTTCTCTTCTACCTACTTTGTCACTTTATTTACATTCACCCTTCCATTGCTAATTGTTGCAGCTGTCTTGCTTCAATTTGCTTCACTGGTGGATATTGTTGACCTACTTCATGTTTAATGTACTGTACTCTTGCTGCCCTCATTGTTTTGCCCCAACTCTTTATTAATAGGTTTATTATGTCTGAAATGTTTTCGTACGTTTGGATATTGTTGAGATTTTCAAGCTTTGTACATTGTTTATGTACATTCAATAAAGTTCACTCAGTTTAAAAAAAGTTATTTGCATTTGAATATGGTTAGTACTCCTACTGAGTCTGAACATTCTAAAGTTGAATGGGTTAAGAATGCATACATCCCAGGGTACTAAAGAAGCTAAGGGTGGAACTAGCAGATCCATTAACAAAAGTGTTTAGTGAGTCTCTGAGCACAGGAGAAGTCCCAGAAGACTGGAGAAGGGCTCATGTGATCCTGCTCCACAAGAGTGGTAGCAGGGAGGAGGCAGGGAACTACAGACCAGTCAGTTTTACCTCAGTAGTGGGCAAGATTATGGAGGCACTCCTTAAAGAAAGGATAGTACAACACTTGGAATTCATAGGAGCACAGGATCCAAGACAGAATGGGTTTACAACAGGAAGATCCTGTCAAACTAATCTCATAGATTTCTTTGACTGGGTAACCAGAGTGGTGGACCAAGTGGATGCAGTTGATGTCAACTACCTTGACTTCAGCAAAGCTTTCGATATTGTTCCACATGGAAGATTGATTAATAAGCTGGGTAGGCTTGGAGTGGGTCAGAAGTTGGCCAACTGGGTGGCAAACTGGTTGGCAGGCAGAAGACAGAGTGGTGGTAAATGGTATACAGTCACAAAAGATGCAAGTCACAAGTGGGGTACCTCAGGGATCAGTTCTGGGGCCAGTCCTCTTCAATATCTTTATTAATGACTTTGCAGATGGACTGGAGGGTAAGGTTTTCCTGTTTTCAGATGATACTAAGATCTGCAACAGAGTAGATGATCCAGATGGGGTAGGCAGAATGAGAAGAGATCTGGAAAAACTGGCAAAATGGTCGGAAGAGTGGCAACTGGAGTTTAACGTAAAGAATTGCAAGATCATGCACATAGGGAAGAGAAACGCTGAAGCTACCTATAGGTTAGGAGGGGAGTTGTTGGCATTCACAAGGGAAGAAAGAGAGTTAGGCATCATCATCACAGATGGCCTGAAATCATCCAAGCAGACCACTAAAGCAGTAGGTAAGACTGGAGGGATGTTGGGGTGTATTAGTAGGGGTATCACAAGTTGTAAGAGGGAGGTAATAATCCCACTTTACAAGACACTGGTTAGGCCCCATCTGGAGTACTGCATGTGGTACTGGAGGCCACACCTTCACAAGGACATTTACAAAATGGAGGCAGTCCAGAGAAGGACAACAAAAATGGTGCAGGGACTGCATCAGAAAACATATGAGGACAGATTAACAGAGCTCAATATGTATACCCTAGAGCAAAGGAGGGAGAGAGGTGATATGATCAAAAGATTCAAACATCTTAAGGGCATTGACAAGGTGAAAGAGACTAACATGTTTCAATATAAGAAACACAGCAGGGCAAGAGGACACAGCACGAGAACAGAGGGAGGCCGATTAAGGGGTAATGTGAAGTTTTTGTTTCACAGAAAGGGTGGTGGATGCATGAAACTGCCTACCTCAGGAAGTGGTGGATATGAATATAGTGCAGGGCTTCAAACAGGCATTGGATAGGCATAAGGGAGCAATACAGATGAGTATGAATAGATAGGCCATTGACAGAGTAAAGGCCTAGCACATTCGTATTGTAGAAAAAATGGGCAGACTGGATAAGTCTTGCGGTCCTTATCTGCCATCAACTTCTATGTTTCACTATGACATAGTGTTACAAGGAAAGAAATCACTATGACAAAATGCATCAAGAAAAGGTATCAATATCTTTTCATGTTCAGAGATATCAATTTTTATCTGGAACTTATCTCAAAATGTATGTTGTATAAACAAATGAATCATGCAAAAATTATCACCACTGGCATTGTAAAAATGTATTTATGGCCTACCAGGGCTGTCCTGTTACTGAGACAGGGGCACTAAGGGGCTGCTGCGGAGTATGCAAATGGCCCCTTAGTGCCTTGTATGGCAAGTGGGCTCATTTGCATACTCGGGCTCCATATGGCCCAGAGGGGTCCTGGCACTATCCCATTTTAGGTAGTGCTGTCCCCTGTGGGTCATATGCAGGCTGGCTCTGTATCAGCACAGTACAGATTCACTTAGCACCATGCCAACATGGACTGATATTCAGTCGGATACGGTCCTCCATTGGCAAGTGCTATCTGAATATCACCATGGCCGAGAGGAGCACAGGGGCAAGTGCAGTGCAAATGACTGCACTGCACTTGCACCATTTGTTCACTATCAGGGCCCTAGTTGGTTATTATGCATACAAAAATTGTGAATTTGTGTTGATGCCTTGGAATGACAGGACTGTGTATGTAGTATGCAGTTACATATGAAATAGAACCTCATGATGTAGAACCTATCCTTGAATGGTGTGCTTGTACTGCTACTGACTGATCAAAAAAATAAAGTGCTGTTTTCCTTTCATCATACAGCTTCTAGCATAATTTTCCTATACAGATTAGGCTGGCATCACTGCAATATGGTGAATTTTAGTGCTGGTCTGGGTTTATAAGTGCTCACTTGGTGCAGGATCTAGATGTAACCAAAAGGGGTCAGCTGACCCAAACAAATGCAAACAGGCACAAGCAGGAATTTGCTGCACTCCAAACTTGAGCAGGGACTTACTGAAAGAACAAAATATGCCTGGCTGGGAGGCAGATGAACTATTTATTGCAGTATTGCAAAAAATAGTAAACTCTGAGGCAGTGCTAGAACGTCCAGTGCCCCAGTGTTTTGCTGTGAGTGGAGCTGTGTCGGGGACAGGTACCTGAAATGATGATTCTCCTTAAATACCACATGCAGACCAGGTTAACCAATCATAAGAAAGATGGAACCTTTACAGAATAAAAGGATTTAATGTGGCATCTGGTGGGATTCGAATGTGTGATTTACCATAGTGATTAATATACAGAACAAATACTATTATTTATGATTAAGCACCAGGGGGTGTGAAACGCGTTAGGAACCACATTGTTTCATTTGGAAATAGCGTGGATGGAAGCAGGGTGCAGGAATGAAATGGAATAAAATGAAGTACTTTTAGCACTTTACAGAGTTGTATTTGTTTCACTTTTTCCACCTATGGCTAATCCGAATTGATTCTACAGTGTGGAGAGAGGCAGTGGAATGCTGGTGCTGGTAATCCTATATCTTATAAAATTACTATTATTTATACTTCAGTGATAGCAACACATAGTGCAAAAAAAGTAATAGAGGGTTATAGGTAAAGGAACCCGAACATAACCTTGCATTTTCTAACCTTGTGATTGGGCAAGGACTTCAAAGGGAAAAGGAGGAGATTGATGGATTTGTAGTTCCCCGGGTCATCCTCTTATGGAGGGGTATTACACGTGCCATTCTCTAATCCTGCAGTACTGCAACTGACTCCAGAGATCTATTGAAAAGGTCATCCAAGGGACCTGCAAGGTCCTTTGCCAGCTCCCTCTGCACCCTTGGGTGTTTACCATCCAGGCCTGGGGATTCATCTACCCTTAATGATCACAGCCGTTTTCCCCACCCTGTTCCCCTCTATAAAAATGTCCATGCTCCTCCCCCATCTCCTCTCCTTCCCTTTAGTGGCATTGGTCTGTCTCTCTCCCTGTTGAAGACTGAGCAGAAGTACTTGTTCAGTACTTCTGCTTTGTCCCCATTCTTTTCTACCCACCCATCCCCTTTCCTGAGTCTAATAATCCCATATTTTTTGTCCCTTTTCTCCTGATATAGTGAAAAAACACTTTTGCTCCTTTTCATTTCCCTCAACTAGCTGCAGTTCCTTCTGAGCTTTAGCCCCAGTGGACTACCCTACCTACTACACTAGTCAGCTTCAGGTAGTCCTCCCTCTCTTCCTCCCTCTGCATCCTCCTGAACTTCCTGTAGGCTGACCTCTTCTCCCTCACTGACTGGGTGACATCTTTGCTAAACCAACTGGGTGCTTTGGCCCTTGAATCTTTCCCTTTGAGCATAACACATTTCCTTGAAACTACCATTTTTCCCTCCTTGATGATGGACCACCTTTGGTCCACCTCTGTATCCCCTTGGATGCTTGTCAGGTGATTTCTTAGCAGCTTGGCTGTTTTCCTGAAGTCTGCCTTTCTAAAATCCAGAATTTTAGTCTTAGTGGGTGTTTTTCTCTGCCCACGTCTAACCGAAACCACACCATGCAATGGTCACTCCCAGCCAGGGGTTCCTCAACCTTTATATCCTGGACATGGTCCCCGTTCTTCAGCACCAGATCAAGGATCGCCCCATCCCTGGTGGGTTATATGAGGTCTTTTGTCAGGAATCCACTTTATAGTGCATCTAGGAACACTTGACTCCTGGCACAGGTTATGGCCAGTACCCTCTAATCTACCATGGGTGGGTTAAATTCACCCACTATTACCACCTCTCCCTTTCCTGCAGCAGTCATTATTTGTGAGCTCAATTCCTTGTCTCTTACCTCGTCCTGGTTGGGTGGTCTATAAACTATCCCCAATCTCATCTTCCTCCCTCTATTCACATTGCATCCGCCCTCCCCTTTTCTGACTCCTTTCTCATACAAGTTATACCTTTCTTGATGTAAACTGCCCCACCTCCCCCTTTTCCTACATTCCTGTCCCTCCTGCACACTTTAAACTGTGGGACTGAGAGGTCCAAGTCAAGGTTAGATATTGTCCATGTCTCCATGACCACTGCAATGTCTACTCCCTTCTCCTACAACAGTGCCTGCAGGTCATCCATCTAGCTTCCAAGACTTCATGCATTCAGGGATGCCACCTTCCAACCAGAGTCTGAACCTCCTTCCCTACCCATCTGTCTGCCTTTCTCATTACTCCCCTTTGCCTGTACCAACCCACCCACCGCTGCTAACCCTCCTTGTTCTCCCTCTACCTTTGCCATCCAGTCCCCCTCTACTGATATGGGGAGAGGTTTGCTGACCTTATCTTCCCAGAGACTTGGGCTCGTAGGCCCACTTGCCCCCTAGTAGTTTACATTTTGGTGTTATATACCCATTCAGCTTGTCCCTGAGGCCTTTCGACTTCTCCCCCCCCCCCAATGATGTGCAGCTTGTAAAAAAGTGAACCCTGTATTGGCCCTGGAGAAACATCTGTAGCAAATGGAAGCCCTATACAGTGCATATTCACAATTTACTGTGTCAATGTAGTCTAAACAACCATTTTGTGCCAGTATTCTTTCTTGTTCCACGTTGTGCTATGCACAACTGTATTGCAAGCCTTTTCCTGCATGGGTGGCCACTGTATTGTGACTACATGGAGAAAGGAATGGGGGCGGCCTTTGAAATGCAGGGGCCAGCATTATGATGAGCTGATGAACCGTGGTTATCCACTGACAAGCCTTAGCACCGCTGGGCACAAGCTACAGTGTCCCCCCCCCCCCAAGCCCAGCAGAACTACTAAAAGTGGTTCTATTGGGGGTGACGTGCTTGCAAGCTGGAATTAATGATGTCTCAGGAGGAAGAACACTGACATCTCAACTTCTAGAAAGTCCATAATTCCCTGTTCATCTTCTGCTATGTCTGTTTTAGTGGGACATTACTCAATTTCTTATTCTCCATTTCTTTCTGACTTCCATTTCTGTGATCAGCAACCACTGCCACTTGATTATGGAACCAGATATATAAGCTCATAGCAGTGCAGAAGGCTCACATACAATCAAATATGCTAATTTAATATGTAATGATAAATAAATATATAATAACATAGTAATTTAAAGTCAGACAGGACACAAAGTCTGACAGACTGGACCCTTGACAAATTTGGCCCCTTATGGACCCCCTACTTCACAAGAAGGGATCGGCAAGTATGCCCTGCAAACATGTACTAATTTATAGGGACTCCCCATTCACTTTACTACACATGGCACCCTGTGATTGCCCTAGTAAGTAGCTATTATTCCAGGCTTACTTTGAAGGCCTGTACTACCTTTGTATCCATGGTCTCCACTGGTAGGATGTTCTGCATATTCACTGCCCTCTGTGAGAAATGTCAGTTACATTTCCTCAGAATTTGCTACCCTTGAGCTTCTGGTCATGTCTTCATGTCCTGCTGGAGAACACCAGATCAAACATCTCTGACTGTTTGACCTTGTCTATACCCTTGAGTATGCAGCAGACTAATCATAACCATATCCTCACTCATCCTTCTTTTCTCCAAGGTGAACATGTCAAGGGCCTGCAGTCACTACTTATAGCTTTTTTCCTATATACCCCGGTCATTTTGGTGACTTTGCATTCCACTCTCTCAGCTATCCTTTTTCACATTGGGGAGCCCAGAACTTCACTTAGTATTTCAGGTGCAGGCCTGATCAGAGCTTTGTAAAGTGGCAGGATTATTTACCCTGCTCGGCTGGTCACTCCACTTTTGATGCACCCCAGCATTCATCTAGCCTTCTTAACAACAGCTGTGCACTTCTTGTCATGCTTCAGCCCCCTGTCTAATATGACCCGCAGATCTTTTTCCTCCTTTCTTACAGTAAAAGGAGGCCCATAAAGTGTTGTGGCATCTTGTATTCTGACTACAGTGAATCTAAGACACCAAGACTCTGAACAAATGCCCAGCTTGTTCAGATCCTCCTGAAATGTGTACCCATCCTTAAGGGAGTCCTCAGCTATAGCCATCTTGATGTCATCACCAGTGAACTTGAGCAGTCTGCTGGAGATGCCAGCTTCCGGATTGTTGATGAAAATGTTGAACAGTAGTTGTCATTGCACTGATCACTGTGATATATTGCTGAGTACCGCTTTCCACTCTAAGTCATGCCTATCCACTACTACTTTCTGCTTCCTGTCCTCAAGCCAGTTAGCAATTTGCCTTTTGTATGCTTGTGTATCACACAAAGGTAAAATGCCTAGAAGCTCATCATGTGCGACAGTCTACAAGGTCTTGATGAAGAATAAATAGACTACCTCATCCATTCTGCTCTTGTCCACTCTCTCTGGTCATCCCCTTGAAGAATATGATCAGATTAGTTTGGCATACTATGCCCTGCATAACACCATGCTGAAAAAGGGCAAGAGCCTTGACCTCAAGCAAGTGGTCCTTTATTCTGTTGCTGATAATGGCTTCCAGGACCTTGCACAGCATTGACGTCAGGCTGACTGGCCTTCAGTTACCAGGGTCTGATCATTCCTCTTCTTGAAGAAGGAGCTCACACTGACAACTTTTCAGGCCTTCAGCACCACACCTGTATTGGCAGTCTCATGGAAAACTACTGAAAGGGTTACAGCCAATTGTTCATTTAGTTTAAGTATGATACTGGATTGTCTCCTATCAGCCCCTTGGAACTTACTTGAATTGATCTTCATCAGGACACCAGCTGCCAGGGTGTGTGTGATATCTGCAGGCTGCATCATAGCTAGCTCTGATGCCATGGGTGCTCCCAATGAGCACCCCCCATGAAGGAAGAAAAGTATTTATTTAGTATTTGCAAGCAGTTTTCTTACTTCTACACCAGTTAACTGAACTTAAATTACTGTCACTAATTATTGCTTACTTAAGCAAATGTTTAGTGCCTAATCAATTTTCTCAAATAATTGCTTGTTTTGTTCTGAATCATAAGAAAACAGCAGGTAGGGTTTCATTTTCTTATTGAGACCTTATAAGTGGAATAATGTTTACATTTATTATGAAACAATTACAAATGTGTTTCTACTGAAGTCTGATTTTCCTGAAGCTAGGTTTTACCTTGTAATTGTTTTTAATTAGTATTCTGTTCTTAATGATTGGCTTCATATTATTTGTTGAACTGTAAATCTGATGTGGACTTTAGTATATTGCTGTATTGTTATATAGTGTGCATATTTTTTTCTGATGTAATTGCTCTCCACCAGTTCACTCAGCTTTGCCTCATTTCTCACAACACATCCAAGACAGCCATATATTGTAATTGCACGTGACTAGATACCTCTTTGGGTGTTATTGCTCACATATTTTCAGGCAGTGAAACAGGAGGGCAAATACAAACCTACATTATCTCATTTTTCACCACAGGGTGCCTCAACCAAGAAATCAGTCTTCACATTTTAATGCTATAGTAATTATGGCGTTAGCTGCACAGCAGCAAATGGATATATGCTCTAATATGCAAAGTGAACTCTGTTACTGAATAGACTACTAGCATAGAGCACCAGGACCACTATTAATGTACTTAAAGTGCTTAGCCTTATTATTATTTCTCAGTGAGAGAGAGAATGAGATATGTTTCTGTAGGAGTAATTACATGAAGAGTTCACTTTGAGTTTCAAGGCATTCATCAATTTATTGCTATACTGGTAACCCCACAATTACTGTGTGTACTGTATTATATTTTTATATGTACAGCTACTGTATCTCTTATGGTTATAATAGTGCATTCTTAAGTTATTTGGATGAGACAATTGTTTAGCAAAGATCAGTAGTTCTAGCACACAAAGGACTTGAGAAGAAGCTCAGCTAACAGAAATACAGTAACTGTACATATAAACATAAACAGTGTTAAAGAACTTTGTTTAAAAGAAATGGAATTGGAATTTAAAATTAAAATGTTCTACTTTGCAAAATATTAAAGACTCACCTTTGTGAGAAATGGACTATGCCAAAAGAATGCAGAACTTCAGAATTTTAGAACTGTTTGTATGAGACAGCCTCTTAGGGTTATAACAGTGCCTGGAATGTTTAGAAATAAACGGTCCTGACTGGTTAAGAATGAGGTCAAGATTTATAATTAATTTGTGACACTACTATCTTGGTTAAGGTTGACAGAGAAAATATGAGATATAGAGAATAATACCTGTGGAGGAGTGTGGTATGATGATTTTTCACACACTTGAGGTGTGTGACAATCCATAAACCATGAGAGTGAAGCTCCAGGGGATTTTGAGATTATCACACACAAGGCATGTGTGAGCAATTCTAATAACATAAATATAGCAGGCATTATTTTTTTTTAATAACTGGTGCAAGTTTTTAAGACAGTGTATGGAGCCAGTGTATTTTTTTTTTTTTTGCAGTTGACAGCAGTGACAGTGTGAAGACGAATTTATAGTAATGATGGTACAAGGACAAAAATGCCATAATAATCAGGTATCAAGTTATTATGGCATTTTAAAAGCAATCTGCAGCAACATAGTGTAAGGGGTCACTTGTTATTATACATGTTTATCAGGTCTATTTGTTTATGTGCCTGAAAAAATGTTCACTCCACATTTGATGGCACATAGTAATTTATTACCATTTAACAAGAGAACATTTATGATATGAATATGTTAAGTCATATTTCTTGGTCACATCCTTCTAGGGTAAGAAAATCAAATAGCATTATATAAGTGTACAATTACAATGTTTATTTATGTATTTAATTATTTATGTATTTATTTAAAAATTGGTAACCGGGAAAGGCACACTGAGCCTAGATTCGTTTCCAGGCATGACCTAGGGAATGGGAAAGGGGAGTACAAAAAGAATAACATTGCAGAACATCAATGTGTGGTTATGTAGAAAACATAACAGGTGCAAGAGCAATATGATAAACAAGTAGGTGAAAAGCAGCATGGCTCTTTGCAATGATATGAGGTCAGGTGACTAAAAAAATGCAGTAAAATGCACCTGTTAAGAGAGTTCAGTTATATTTCGAGGAATACCCTGAATAATCAACAAGTATTTTTTTTAATTTAGTTTACAGTATTACCTAGTCTAGTCAGCTGAGATGCAGCATCTTATTACAGCTGCATAGCAGAGCTATGCGATGTGTTGCTATTACATAGTAGAGAGAGGGGACTCTGGAAGCATGTGACCAGGTAACTCATCTGTGTCCTTCCACAGTGGAGTTGAAGTATATGTGGTCCTCTCCATTGACTACCATGCTCTTTCTCCCCCCTCCTGCCAGGTGCACTGTTTTCCTGCTTTGAACTCACTTCCAATTCACTTCCAGGCTTGGAGCTAGCACTTGTTTTCCTCCCTGTTATATGCTATATTCAATAATGTTTCCCTGGTGTCTAGTTGCACCCCCACCCTCCAATCTCTGTTCCTGTTGTACAATAATTATTCTCCTGTGTTTAGTGGCACCTCCCCACCCTCTGATTGCCATCCCCACTGTACAATAATCTTTCTGTGGTGTCTAGTGGCACCCCCGATCACCGTCCCCATTGTTTTTGCATATTGTGACCCCAACATTTTAACACAGTCTTTTTGGGACCCAACCTCATGACCAATGGTGGTGGAATTATGCAAATTGGTCCCAAAAGGCGATTTCACGTTCACTTGGTGAAATCACCATTCATGCACAGTTTGAATGTTTTCAGCACCCTTGTTCATGAGATGGGGTCTTAAGAAGGCTATGTTGAAAATGTGGGGTCAAAATATGTAAACATGGCAAAGTTATGCGCGTATGTTGAAATTGTTCTATGCTCACTCTTAACTTTGGTAATTTTAAATATTTTGACCCCAAATTTTCAGCATAGTCATTTTTTTCACACTACTTCATGAATGTGACAGCTGTCATATTTTAAGTCCTGACTAAAACGTGTGTTTGCACCTGTGGCATGGAATGATGTCTCAGTGGCATGAAATCACATTTTATTTGAAAACTTTCACCTATGGGGTTCATGAGGTGGGTTAATAAGAAGGCACTGCTGAAATGTTGGTGTTCAAATATGGTAAAATGTCCAGCTTATGACTGATCTTTGTAGTATTTCAATATTCACTCATTCGTTTGCCAATTTTCAATATTTTGACTCCATACTTTCAACATATCCATTTTCCACACCACCTCATAAACGTGACAGGTGCCATTTTTTACATACTGGATGAGATGTCTTTTTGCCCTTATGCTGTGAAATGACATTTTGGCCAATATACTATGAACACTACATGTCATGTTTATAAGGGCAGTCATAAAATGACTATCTTGAAAATTTTGGGTCAAAGTTATAAAAAATGTGAATGTGTCAAGAGTGAATGTGTGAAAAGTTAATGTGTAAAGAGTAAATGTATGAAGTGTGAATCTGTGAAGAGTGAATGGGCCCAATTCTGAAACAGGATATGCCTGCTGCAAGGTGGTGTGCAAACCCTATGGCGCAAATCACACTTTGTGAACTTATCACGATACACCATGTCGCCAAGTCTAAGGTGGCCTGCGACATGGCGCAGGCCACCTGTGCCAAGCGGGGGTTATGCCACCCACTATGCCCTCAATCCCCTGTGACAAGGTGCAAGGGGGATTCCAGCATCAGTTACACTGGTATTCTAAGAGGGTGGCTGGCAGAATCACACATTGTGATTCCAAGTGGGACCCAGTAGCCCATGGCATAAGTACAGTTAGACCAGCTACTAGCTGTTCTAACTGTACCTATGTCCACCAGGGATGCACCACCCAGCCTGCTGCACCTCCAGCTGACCCCCCCATGGTCCCCCATGTGTGCCCACCACACCCCTGTGGCAGGGCAGCCCTCTTTGGGCTGCTGGCACCCCCTCACCCCATCCCCGCACAGTGCCCCCATGGGGTGATTCCCATCCCCCCACATGCCAGGTGCTCTAGGGTGGTCCTGTGGCCCCCCAGCCCTGTGAGGCAGTACCATGGTGTTGGTGTGTGGGGCTCTGGGGGGGCCATGCCTTGCACTGCTTGCACCCTGTGGTCTGTGGCTTGCGGCACCCGTGTCGGGTGCACCCTTCCCGTGGTGCAGCCCTTCAGCTGCTGCAAGTCACAGCACATAAGTGCCGAGGACCCTGCCTGTTCTGGAATATGGTACAGGGTCCCCGGCATAGAGGTGAATGTCGCAACTCGCATATGCCAGCAAGTTGCAGCAATCATCTTAGAATCGGGCCCCAATGTTTCAAGAGCGAATGTGTACTGAATGTGTGAAGAGCAAGTGTATACTGAATGTATAAAGAGTGCCTGTGCCAAGCCCTGCACTTCTACAGGCAGACATACTCTTCCCATAGCACACAGCACAAAATGCCCAGCACATCTGTATCTGTTCACATATCAATAAAATGTTCACGTTTCCTCAGGTCTGAAGCAGTCATTCGCTTTGTCTCATCTGCATCGTACCCTTATTTTACAGCCATATTAACTCTGACCAGAGTTTCTTTTAGTGAGATACTGCTTCTACCCAATTTTATAGTTGTGTGGCCTGAAACACTGAGAGGTTAAGTGGTTTGCTGAAGGTCACACAGTCCATAACCGATTCTAGTTAAATCTGAACATGGATTTCTTGGGTCACAGTTCTGCATCCTAATAACCACTAGGCTGCAGTACTTATCATATATTAGGCAACATGACTTGGCTTCCATACTGAAATATTACAAGAATAAAAAAAGTTCTGTAGCAGATTTCAGCCGCCTCATGTTCTTCAATGTGTCTATTACTATTTTATATTTTACTTGCAATCTTGAAAGTATTGAAAGGACAGCAGTGGTAGCCCAGTGCCATGTAAGCAATAACACAAAACAGGGTGGGCATATTAAAGACTAGACTTACATCTTCTTCTCACAGGCTACCAGCATGGCTTTAGGAAGGGCCATAGTACTACCACAGCCCTTGTCAAAGTCTCAACTGACATTCTTAATGCAAGTGATGTTGGTCTTCTAACCAGTGGAGTATTCATCGACTTGACTAAGGCCTTCGATCTAGTCAGCCACCACCTTCTGCTTGGTAAATTGCATCAATTAGGTCTAGATCGCTTAGCACTCACATGGTTCCATGACTACCTCACTGGAAGATCGCAAAGGGTAAAATGGTCTGGTTCACTCTCCTCTTCAAGGCCTATCTCACACGGAGTACCCCAAGGTTCTATTCTTGGCCCGATACTATTCTCGCTTTTTATCAACGAGCTCCCCAACTTCTGTGGTGGTGCGTTCATGCAATTATATGATGCTGATGCAATCTTATACCGATCATCTAACAATATAGACCGGCTTAACCAAAGCCTTAACTTTGATTTCATTGCGCTCGAGACCTGGTTCTCTGACAATCACCTAATTCTAAATACGAAAAAAAGCAAAAGCTATGCTTTTCCATAACCCATTCCCTAGACCTACCAAACAGCTCCAGATCAGTACACAGTCAGGAGACCCCATAGAGGTGGTTAGTACTTTTAAATACCTTGGGGTTCACTTAGATGCCTCCTTCTCAATGGAGTATCATGCAACTCAGCTTACCAAAATGGTAAACTAGAAGCTTAGGTTATTATACCGCCTCCGCCCTCTTTTATCCAACGCTGCCTGTAAAAAGATTGTGTCAACATCTCTTCTCCCTATTTTGTTCTATGGTGCCCCTCTACTACTCTCCACCCAATCCTCTTCCCTTGCACAGGTTTATCAACTCTATCATAGTATTTGACGTTTTGCCCTTGGAGCGGACTCCAGAAGACACCACTGTGAGGAGCTATATTCTCTTCAGTGGCCTACCTGTGACTTAAGGTTACAGTTTCACACCTCATGCCTTGTATTGAAACTTACCAAGCTCTTTAATCCCCCCTTGCCTAAGGTGAATCGTTTACAAAAAAGCACCCACATGCATGCTTAGATCTACTTCCTTACCCTTATTAGTAATCCAGAAGACGCAATGCCTATCGGGTAAGTGCTCATTCGCCTTCTCAGCTCCCTCTGCTTGGAATTCCCTCCCTCTTAACTTACTCTCCTGCCCCACCCTATCTTCCTTTAAAAAAGAGCTTACGTTTTTCCTACTAATCCCCCTCCTCTGCAATTGCTTTAAATGGCCCTTATAGCATCGTTAATGCCTAGTCTATGTCACTCTGATAGACATATCTTGTAATCCACCTGCTCTCATGTTCCTGCTATGTATATATTGTATAATACTAGTTATCCTGTTTATTTATATGTGCTTAATGCCTGATCTGTTTTAAGTTACTTATCTGGCTTTCCACTGTAACAATTTTTGCAACATTGTTAAATCTCTCTGTATCCTGTATATTATTATTGTATGCATCTGTTGTACTGGGTTCACTGTCATCACTGAAAAAGAAGAAGAAGAATCAGCATTTATGTAGCGCTTTTCATCCACAGTATCCCAAAGTGCTTTACAAGCAATGCTAGACTGGTAGTGAAGTGACTGAATGTGTGGTGGTGGCCATTTCGGACATCATCACCCACACACAGCCTGGATAATTGCATGAACTGGTTTATGGGAAGGGGAATGTTGGCCAGGACACTGGGAATGTTCCCTGCTCTTTGCGAAGAGTGCTCTGGGTTCTTTTACTTCCACCTGCACACCCACCAGGACAACACCAGGATGGGCAGAAGGGACCTCGGTTTAACGTCTCATCCGAAGGACAGCACACCCCAGCAGTACAGCACCCCCACAATACTGCACTCGGATGCCAGCGATTTTTTAGGTGCAAGTCCAATGCCGGTGTGGGACGAGAACCCATGACCTTTTGGTCCAGAGGCGGATGTGCTACCAACTGAGCCACGCTGACACCAAAAGGGACTGCATGGTCTCAGTGGACTTACCCAGTTACCAAAATTCTAATAAATAAAAAAGTATTTTAATGCACAGTCATTTGACATGTTTCAGCCAATCATGTCTGTTGGTTTTCCAGTGCTATAGTATATGTATAATTATGCCATGTGAAAACATGCCATGTAACATTTCATATCCTTTCATCTGGGAAACATTTGAGCCATAGTGTATTGCTTCTATTTTCCTTTTTTTGCAGTGCCACAACATCTTCATATTTTTGCCTCTGCCAAGGGCTGTATGGTGGCCAGTACACATGGACTCACTTATATACAAAAAATAGACACGTAAATGGAGGATCCCATTTGTCCTCACTCTAATTCCTTTCCTCCCATGTTGCTTTTCACAGTGCCTGATTGTATGGTAGCAAGGGCCACTAGGCCTCATTAGGCAAGCTGTATCAGGTACAGTTGTGTACTGAACGTGGTTTGCATCCTTTGATACCTTAGTGATCATATTCTGCTGCTTAACATTATATTTGCTATCACAGTATTGTACTGTATGTTATGTGAGCAATATCACATGATAAATAGCACCCTGTAGTATGTCAGTGCACTGATTAAATGTCTAGTGTGATACCCACTTCCTTTAAGCCAAAGAAAGGCTTTTGCTACTAGCCTCTATGTAGCCATGGAAAGCTTAGTGGGTGGATATAGCCAAGCCAAGTAAGAAAAAGTCAGTTTGGGTAACAAAGAACTAGGTGGGAGTAGCTTAGGGGTATGTAAGGAGCAGTTTAGCCACCTTTTAAATAGGTGGGGGCCAAGTGGCAGTGTGCTGAGGCCTGCAGGGGTCCAGGAGAAAGAAGAAGACCCTTTAAAGGGAGGGCTCCCTGATGGCATTTAGGTCTGGGGTAGGGACCACAAAGTTTCCAGTACCTGGAGGGCAGAGCTTGAGCATGAACCGCATGGGTTCCTTAGGGAAACAGCCCATTGAGCAGGTAGTAAGAGTCCACTCCACTGGCAATGTGGTGGAAATTGATCAGTTGACCAATTGACCTAAGGGCTGGGACTCCAGTGTAGACTATGTTGTGGGGGGCATAGAGGTGCTGTAATCCTTCATTTTTTTGTTGGGGACTGGATGGGGGCATTAGAGGATACAAAGCCAGAATAAGTGAGAAGTACAAATATCTAACACACTGTCATGTTATTTATATTTGTATGCTGCAGCCAAATCATTTAATGCATTTGGGCATGTCCTTTCAATAACAATATATTGTCAATTATGAATTTTATAGTTGATCAGTTACATTTGAACTAAACTGAATACACTATCCTAGTTAGCCAGAACCTTTATGAGCAGAGAGAACATCTGAAACTCCAATATAGGCATGTGAAACAGCAACCCATGTAAAGATAAAACTATCTGAACCACACATGTATGGAAATGAACTGTACCTGAAGTGTAATTGCAGTAAAACATTCCACCTTCTATTGTCTTTCTTTAATGATTGTGAAGAGAGTGATTAATACGGTAACTGGGCTCAAAGTAGGTTCCTAATTCTCTTGAATTCCCTGTGCCATAATTTCCTGGGGGCATTCCAGTATGAAAGAAATGCTTTGCAGGCGATTATGGTGGGTGGAGTCACTGCACTATGAAATTATCCAAGGAGTGTATTTATACATTCAAACCCAGGCCATGACCCCTTAATTCACTGTCAAATTTTAAATATTGTTTTTATTGTTAAGAAAACTATTTATACAGCTAACTTTTTTTGTACGTGTGATAACTTGGAATAGATGAAGTTTGTCTACTACACTTTGCGGCAAAGTGAATAAACTATGCATTTTTTCACATTCTCTTCACCAAGAAGTTGAGGGATTGGGAAATGCACACAGGTAAGCAGGTTACATGATTGATTTCCTGTCTATATGGATGGTCAAAGAATACACTCTGCAGCAGGAAGTTGTTCATGGGGCCCCATGCACTGTGTATTGTTCTAAAGTGTGAGCTGATGGAGTAGGATGCATCTTTGAATGGTGAACAAAATCATTCTTATAAAATCATAATGCAGGTATCTGCCAAATACCACCTTATCATAATGATTTGAAAATGTTTCAAGTTTGACACCTGCTTGCTTAGCATCACTCATTCTGAAAATCGTCCTTTGTTAATGTGACATAAACAAATATAAATAAATATCTTTGCAATAAGTAAACAGTAATTGTAAGAAAATAAATCATATAAATTGAACCAGTTACTCCAGTCTGCCTACAGCTTCATTCCCTCCAACTTCCTCTTCCTCCTCCTCCTCTCCTCCTCAGAGGCCTACTCCAATGAGCCTTGCTTCTGTCACTCCAAGCCAGTCATCCTCCTTATTTGTCAGACAGGCCTAATTTTTGGAAACAGTGGCAGTCCACACCTGTGGGCAATTGTGAGTATCTACGTCATCCTAATAGCAAAAGAGTATACCCCCTCCCCATCCAGCCTTAGCTCACTTCGCCTCCAATTACAGTTACCAGCACTGAGTGCAGTCAAGAAAAATATCAGTATAAAAGCACCTTTTCAGCCTTTTACATACCATGTGACCTGTCCAACTATTCACTTATTGTGAAGCATAGCTGGGTTTGCTGGCAAAGTACCTTCCATAGTTTTACAATGTTCACTGTGCCCCTTGGCAAAGTTGGGTTACACTGCAAGGTCTTTTTAAAGAACATAATCCATGACTTTGTCACATCTTTTCTAGCAAAAGAAAACTTCACTTTTCTAGCAGTAGCATATGACTGGACATGCATCCTTACAATTTAGGGTCCTTGTAAGACTCAACATGAATCAAATACGTTTTTTATTACATATTGTTTGTTTCCTGTTTAGAATTTTTCTTGCAGTTAAACTTGGCTACAGAGGGGTCTTGGAAGCCTATTTACATCCTGAGGTTAATAATGAGAGTCAGGTTGACTGTTGGATTAAGGGTCAAATGTTATTCAAAGAAATATTAGAAAACACCCCAATTCTGGATCATTTGGATGTATTACTTTTGATACCAGTGTGACACTTGGACAGCTGGTTCTGATAGCTGTATGATTTTTGTAATATAAAAAAAATATAGTGTGATTGTCTGTCATGAGAAATCTGGTGCTCTTGGAATAATGTCACCCCCCCCCCAGTCTCAGCTAAAAGTGAAAGCTAAGAGATAATTAAAGGCTAGAAGGGACATAAATCAAGGATATCCTGTTTATCTAGCTTAATTATAGCTGTAGCTGCTAAGAGGGAAATCATAAACTTTTATGGCGTTTAAGGGAAGAGTGCAGGTTATGTTGCTTTTGTGCGAAGTTGTAAATGTTCCTTGATGCCTGTGTGAGAGAGGATGCTGCTCAAAGATGAAAGAAGTTCTTGGAAATTTACAGACTTGATTGGGAAGTCACATGGGGAAAGGAGTTTTTTTGTTGAGGTCACCTAAATTAACTGACCTTCTTTAAATATAAGACATCCTGGGTGTATGGTTTTTAATAAACAGTGGAGGAGCTAGGTGACCTCATGCAAAGACGTTAGCAAAGACAGTTTTTGAACAGTATTCTGTGTTCCTTTAGGCACATTCTTGTTGAGACTCTGAGAAAGAAAACATCTTTCAGCACTTTTAATAGGTATACAGTAGACAGAAAGACAAATCTAAGTACTGTAGTAGGAACTGCACTTTTAAAACCTTATTCTTTTAAAAGAATGTATGGTTCTTGTGATATATGGTTCTGTAGTTCATGTTTTACATATTTTTATCTATATTAAGTAAAATCTATATTTTTAGAGACTACTTGATGTGCCTTTGGATTTCTTTTTCTTGACAAGGGAAGCATACATGGTTAAAGCTGACACTGCACAAAGCTTACTGGTTTTACCAAACTAGGAAAAGGTAAGAATTTATTCTGAGGTCTTTAATAGAGTTTTAAGGGTTCATTTTGTATGCCTGGTTAGGTGCCCATAGGCAAAAGATATCTGCCCCCCCCCAAAGAGCAGAATTATCTGAGCCTGTACATTGGGTACGCTAACAAGAGGTTCACAGTTTGAATCCCTCTGAGACTTGAGACCAAAGGTTGATTCGAACCCACAAAACAGACAGGAGGGTTACCCTGTTTCTGTTTCCTGTTCACAAGACTGTGCTCGGAGGTTGGTACTTTGGGAGTAGAGGGCTGACCTGCTGAGTGGGTTTGTGACAGATTGGTTAGCAGCGGTTTGCATAATTTTGGTATTACAAGCTTTGATTGTTCAGTGTGTCAGCCTGAGACCATCAGCTCACTTGCAAAGAAAGACAAAGGCAGTGATTTATATTTTTAAAAAGGAGACAGAACTATATCACTTGGCGTACAGTCAAGTTCCTACCCGTTTCATTTTTTTTCCTAAAGTGCAAATCATAGTAGCCATAGTTAGGGAAGAAGATGACTTCCAACTACACTGTTGTCTACTTAAAGCAGTTGTGTGGAGACAGAGGAGTCCCATTCGAGGTGAAAGCCACCAAGCAGAACCTCGTAGATGCCCTGATGGTAGCAGATACCCAGAGCATCAAGTCACAGTCAGTTACTGACAAGGACCAAACATCGAGTGTGGCATGGCTAGCGGCCAGTGCAGTGTCCAGATCCAGTGAGGCTTGGGTACGCTAACAAGAGGTTCACAGTTTGAATCCCTCCAAGACTTGAGACCAAAGGTTGATTTTAACCCACAAAACACACAGGAGGGTTACCCTGTTTCTGTTTCCTGTTCACAAGACTGCGCTCAGAGGTTGGCACTTTGGGAGTAGAGGGTTGACCTGCTGAGTGGGTTTGTGACAACCAGTTCATTGAAAAGAATGTTATTGTTGTGCCTTTGAATGACAAAACACATTTTCTGTTGCTAATGAGGTTACCTTAGATCTAGCTGAACTCACATTTCAAGTCCCATTGAAAAACAGATTTCAGTTAAAAAAAAAGGTTTTAGCACATGATGAAAAAGGTTGACTAATGTCTTGTTCGAGCAGAGATATACTGCAAGTACCACCACAGGCCTAAACATACTGTTGTTTCTAATAATTTACCTCACATAAGCAGATTTCCGTTCTTGGTTGGGATATTGCTGGAATCTCAAACAAAGTAGGAGATAGGCATTAGTTATTATTCATAACTAAATATAAGATTATTTGCTTACAGGAAACAAGGGCACTGGATGCATTTATTGACAAAGTATATAGTACTGTATATGTACTGCCCAGCTGTAAAAGCATCGTTACAGGTTGATCAGTTGGTGTATTAATGTCTCTGATCAAATTTAGTAATAAACTAAGAATTGTAAAGGTATATTTGATGTGTTCTAATTTTGTAATATTAATGTTGCAAATCAATAAAGAACTGTGCATTCTTATTAATAGATACATTCCATTGAGGAGCTCAAAGTATTATAATGGTGAAATCTAGTATGACATTGAAACTGATACCGCAGATCTCTTTGTATTATTGACAGGCTGTTTATTATTACTGTTGCGTGATTTCAGTGGTTGAATTGGGTCATATGATAATATTTAAATGTATGATTGTATCTTGGTTAATCCAAAGAAATTTCCTAGATCCCATATAGATCTACTGGTTAATTCTAGTGGAACAAGACTGATACATTTCTTGGAGAACATTACTCTTAATATTTTAAAGTCGAGTGTCATCATGGGACAATAATTTCTATTCTTTTTTCACAGGGTCAAGATGGCCAGCTAGTGTTGGAAACTGCACCTCGTGATAAATACATGCAGGTACATTACTATACAATACTTTGTCACATACTTTAGATCAGTTTCTGAGCCATATTGGAATACTCCTTTTCTACTTTTTTGTTCTACAGTACGTATTTCTAGCACAGCTGCATTAGATATGTAGGGATGTAGTTTCAAAAGATTATGATACTTTTTTAGCACAGTTGCACTACTAGTGACAAAACTGTTGGACTACATAAAATGTGGTCTAATGTTTTGTCACAAGTGCTGCAAGTTGCACATGAAAAATGATGAATCGGTCAAATGATGATGCATGCATCTTTTTTTTTCAGTAAAATGAAGAACCTATTGTAAATGCACCCAAATATTTGAAAATGGCACAGAAAAACTTCAGCATGTATGGGGTCCCATAGCTTTGGCAGAAAGCAAGGCACAAATCCTGCAATGGTACTTTTGAAAATCCAGCCCATGCTGTTCAGTATTATCCTTTTGTACTGTTTTCTGCACTAAGATATGTATTTTTTTTAGTATTTATGCAGATCAAGTTAAATAAAGGGCCATTGCAGTACTGAATAGAATTCTGAATTTGAAATTACTATACTAAATAAAAAAAACATGTTTTCACAACTGTATCTCCTTTACTCTGTGGAGTTCAGTTAAGCAGGGAGCGTAACCTTTAACTACCATCCCCTGAAATACTTGAAACTTTGTTGCAAGAATTTGTGTCCCTGTTAGGCAATGCATATTAGATGCAAAGGGTACTGAGGAAATGTTAGGTCTGTTGTGCCAACTGCATGTAAGCAAGCTTGAATCACCTTTTGATAGACATTGCAGTGGCACCTATTTAGTTTTTCAGTAGTGTACTCGCAAATGTACCTATGACTAGCAGATAAGTACAGCAGTGTTTTCTTATTTTGCAACAGTGGGATAAATAATTGCCTCATAAAGGCAATATAATAAAAGCTGTGTATTTCATGTTCCAGAGGTAGGTCAGCAATAATTGCTACTTTAAAGTAATACAGTGAAAGCTGTATATTTTTATTATACAACAGGGTAATAAATAGTTTTGACAAAGACAGCACAGTGCAAGCTATGTATTCTAGAGACTGGATGAATTCTGCCTTATGTTATTGTCCCCATCCTTTCTCCCTTACAGCAGTGTATCACATACTCAGTTCTGGTTTGCTAAATTAATTTTCACCATCCAAAAACATGCTGTAAATCATGTTATGGTTTAGTCATACTTAATTATAGCATTGTCCTCCAGCAGTGTACTGTACTTGCAAATGGCCCAATGACCTGAACAAGCCTTGCATTCAAGTTGCCTCTCCGTTTGGTTTGATCACAGCAGTTTTCAGTTGGTCACTGTAATGACTGCAGTCTAGTACACTTCTTGTCTTTTCCAACATTCTTTCACTGCTCTTTCTAACTATATTATATAGCTGTACTGTGGAGGGAACCAGTGTATTAGGGAAGATGCTAGATGTATTGATTAGCATGTTTTAAACTAGGTAAGATAAAATGCAGTGTTGGAATGCAGGAGAGTGCACAAATAAAGCGAGTCAGAATGATTCTCCCTCAGTGCATAAGAGGTAAGAGAAAAGGGGAATGTGATCAGGTATAAAGGAAGGAACAACTGGTGTACAACCGTCACCAAAGACAGGATGACTGGAAGGGTAAGGATGGGCAAATGATGCATACAAACACAAGGGCTGGGATATTGAAAGGGGTTGCACCTGGTGCAATTGAGATGCGCTGGCGCAACCCCGCATTGCGCCCCAGGCAGGATATTGAACAGGCCACCCATCGCAGTGCAAATCCCGATGCACTGGGGTGCAATGTAATTCTATGCAGCGCAGATGCAGGGGGCATGTCCATGCATATACGGCACATCCCGATATTCAGCCTGGGATGTGTGATGCATATGCCAGCGGAACCCTGCATTGTGCTGCACAGGGGGGCTCAAAGTTGAGCCCCAGAAAAGTAGGAGCAAGTCCCGGCCACCCACAGGTGGGCTGCTGTATTGCAAGGTGCAAAACAGCAGCCACCAGCCGTGTGTGGCCACCTTCCAACCCAGAACACTGTTGCCAAGCACAAATACCCCCTGGTTGTCCAGTGGACCCCACCCACCCCGTAAGCCCGATCATGGGCATCTGTAATATAAACCCAATCCCTGGTGGTCTAGCGGTTCCCCTGCTGCCCAATCGCGGGCATCTGTAATGTAAATCCACACCCTGGTGGTCTAGCGGTCCCCTCACTGCCCAATCATGAGCATCTGTAATTTAAAATCAAACCCTGGTGGTCTAGCAGGCCCCCACCCCCCGATCTCAGGCTGTCAGAGCTGCAGAAAGTCACCTGGTGGTCCAGTGATAACTCCCTCCCCACCCTCCCACAGAGGACCCCGGCCACCTGGCACCCCGTCATCAGCAGGTGGCAGCTTCCCACCCAGAAACCTCCCAGCTGCCCGCCGAATGACAGGTACAGTATGTTCTGTATGCCTAATGGTCCACAGAGTGGACCAATAGGCTTGCAGACCATACTGTACTACACAAACCAGATATGTGAATGAAAAATCCCGCCTAGCATGTATGTTTCTGTACTTTGTGTGTTTAGAGTTATTTAACTGTTAGGGAACATGAGTTTTTTTATGAAGTTTATTGCAGAAAGTAAAAAGAAGATAGTATGTCTAGTGGCTGGATGATGGGGTTCTATGACAGGAAGAACAAAGGCAATTGTAAAGCAAGGGTTTTATTAAAAAATAAAATCACTTCCTTTTTAGTGTATTCATCTAATGAAAGTTTATATAGCTTGTGGAAAATTATTTTGTAAGAAATTTAGTCTCTATAGCTCCTTCATCTAAATTCTACATTTGCCAGATCTCCTCACCAGCTCTGTAGCCCCCCCCCCAAAAAAAATGCACTACAAATACCTATAAAAGCTTCAAAGTGTCTGTTATAAGAAAAGTTTCTGTCCATTATAACCAGAGGAAAATGCAGTGGATTTGATATATCTGGTTTGGGAAATCAGTTTTTGTCCACTATAACCGATTGTCCATTATAACAGTGTCCATTATAAGTGGAGTGCACTGTATGGCAAAAAAGCATAGGCAACCAATATGGCTGGCTAGGCACGTGAGGGAATAAGTATAGGATAAAAACAGAGTGCTTAGAGATTGCAAAGGGAGCAACATGAGATCAGAAAGAAGTTATATGAGGAAAAGATGTAGAAAAGTAAGCAGCTCATTATAGGAACAAAAGCAAGCACAGAGTTAAGAATAGTGGGAAGGATCAATGGTAATAAGACCACCTTAAGGTACATTGGAGAAAAAAAGACAAACTATAGCTTAGAAAGAATGAAGAAAGATGGAAAGAGTGAGGAGGAGTATGTATGAAAAGTGAGTTCATTAAATGAGTACCGTATTTAGCTCCTTGTTTATGATAGAAACTTCAGGATCAGAACAGGACAATAGGATAACATTTGAGGGTAAACATTGTATTTGGAATAGAATGTGTGTACAGATTTATTAAGTTAATACATTATTTTAAAACTTTTTCTGTACATTTCAGTTGATTGGCTCTTTTGTGAACACCCAGGATTAGGGTTAGCTGTGAGGCTTCCTTGTTTGCACTGACTACTATTTTTAGCCTTATGCAACTTTTTGCTGAGGGGTGACCTCTCCTTGGTTCTAAGAAACTACAAGAAATTTTAAAAGAACAGATATTTGAATTCCTGGAAAAAAAAACTTATGTATGGGAATCAGTATTCATTCACATGAGGTACATCATGTCAAATGAACTTGCTGATTTTCTTCAATTTGATGACACAAGTGGTTGATAGTGGGCAGATAATTATCCTGTATCCATATTTCAGTAAAGTATTTGATTCAGTGTCACATAAAAGGCTGGTGACAAAGTTAGGTGACCTAGGACTAGGGAATGGGCTAACTAAATTGACTGGAAATTGATTAATGAACAGGACTCAGAGAGTTCTTCTAAATGTTAAGTTCTCTGATGTTAGTGAGGTGACTAGTGGAGTGCCACAGGGGTCTGTCCTGGGATTGTTACATGTACATACTGTAAGTGGTATAAGGGTGGGGATACATGGGTCAGTAGTCTGCTTAAATTCAATTCAGTGCCTAGAAATGTAAATCCTGCCATTATTTGTTTCCCAGCCCTATAAACGTTCCTCAAACCCCCGGTCTACAATACAATATCTCCCCCATTTCACCATTCTGATTTTCTCTACTTACCAAGCAATAACTTGTGTATTTTAGAAAACACAGACTTTTTGTATTTCAGACACTTATTCGGGAAATTGTTTTGTTACTGTGCAAAAATACAGTACAAATACAGCTAATTCAGCTGTGCCAAGGCACACGTCTAGAATCCACTTTTCATTTTTCAGGCACACATGCCAAAGTAGTCCCTAGTATAGTAGTCCTATTGCATTTACCCTAGCAGAACAGCATCTTAGATCAGCATATCTGGGAGGCACCTGCAGCATCTGCACATACCTCTTAACTTCTGAGCATTAAAATGCAAAACACTAGCCTTCAAAATTCAGAGCAAATGGCCCATATGTGTAGCACTTTCTTATTTTAAAGAATTATATGTCCAAGAATAGTAGCATCTATATGTTATGTGATAAGGAATGCTTACTATCAAGTTATTTCAATGTATTAATAGCTTTTGTGTTCAGAAACAGCTCTAACATTATGAGGAACATCAGTAAACCTTTGCGGAGCAAGGGTAAATTTGAGTGTAAAATTCATAGTACTATGCAAAATTTATGACAGTTAAGAGGTATGGATCTGTAGACTACTATGCTGAAGTTCCTCTATTATACTGTAAAACCAGCAAATGAATACATGTCTCCTGTTTTATCCCAGCTGTCCCACGTTTGCTGTTCCCACTTTCCTCCATACGACCTGAGGGCTGTGGGGCTGGTCTAATTATTACTGTAGTTCATATTGTTGCTGCTCCTATGCTCCCCCTTTTGACCACAGCATTTGGAGACTGATCTAATTATTAGTTAATATTTTTTACTGTTTTCACTCTCCTTCCTTTGATCCTAGGCTTGTAGGGGGTAGTCTAATTTTATACTGTATATTGTATTATTGCTTCTGCTCTTCCTACCTCCTTATGACCCTAGGCTAGGTTTGAGGGCTGTTCTAAGTCTATATTTTGTATCATTGCTGCTCTCTCCCTACCCCCTTATGACCAGAGGTGTGTGAGAATTGGTCTGGTTTATATATTGGTCTAGTTTATATTAGTAGTGAATGCTGCTCTCACCCTCACCCCTATGATTTGTGAAGTACTGTAGCTGGCCTAATTTTATACTGCATATAGTTGATGCTACCACCCCCTCCTTATGCCCCAAGTGGTGCAAAGGTAGTCTAATTTATATTTAGTATTGTTTGCTGCTCACACCCTCCCACTTATAAACTGAGGGGTGTAGAAGATACCCTAATTTGATATTATGCATTATTGCCACTACTACGCTCCCCCTCTATGAACTGAGTGGTGTGGGGGCTCATCTAATTTATATTTATATTGTTTGCTGCTCATGCTCTCTCTCTGTTATGACCCAAGAAGAGCAGGTGTTGGTGTAATGTGTATTTAGTTTATGCTTGCTGCTCTCCATTCTTTTACCTGAAGGATGTGGGGGCTGGTCAAAATGTATAGTTCATATTGTTGGTGCTACCACCCACCCCATTATGCTCTGTGGGATGCAGGGATTGATCTAGTTTATATCTAGTACTGTTTGCCACTCACACCCTCCACCTTCTTACCTGAGGGATGCGGAGGCTAGTCAAATTTTATATTTCATATTGTTGCTACTACCTCCACCTCTTCATGCCCTGAGAGGGGTAGGGGCTGGTCTAATTAATATTTAGTTCTTGCTTGCCACTACCATCCTTCCTCCTTATGACTTGAGGAGTGTGGGGACTGGTCCAAATTTATATTTTGTATTGTTGCTGCTGCCACCCTTCCCCCTTATGACCTAAGAGTATGGGGACTGATCTAATTATTTGTTCATATTTTTTACTGCTTCCACCCTCCTTCCTTTGACCCTAACAGTGAGTTGGCTAGTCTAAATTTCATACCTCATATTTGTACTACTCCCACCCTCCCACTTTATGACTGAAATCTGATTGCAGGGTCTGGAGTAATTATATTATTTTGTGATGATGTTGCTACCTCCCTCCTCCTTATGACCTGAGGGGTATGAAGGCTGGTCTGATTTATATTTAGGATTGATTGCTGCTTGCACCCTACCCCTCCATGAACTGAGGGGAGTGGAGGTGGTCATATTTTATATTTTGTTTTGTCTCTGCTACCACCATTCCCCTTGTTCATCAAAAGTTGTGGAGGTTTGCTGGCCCAGTGGCATTTAGGGTTGAGGTGCTGGATGCCTTACCTTGTGCTGCGCTAGTGAGCCAGGTTTGGGAACAACCTTGGGTTGTCAGGGAGCCAGCATGGGGAGGGAGGAGCAGGATTAAGCCACCTAACGGCAGCTCTCCTCTCCTCTCCTGGGGAGGTGGTCTCCTCTCCGTAGTTCTGCCATTACCAGGTGGAGGTCTGGTGATGGTGCAGGGTGAGAGGGGGGCAACATGAAGGGAAGGTGTCTCATAGTGCAACATGCACCTGCCTCCACACATGCATGTTCGCACTGAGACAAGGAGATGGGAACGGGAAGAAAAAACTAGAAAAACCCTACAAACTACATACAGAAAAAAAAGAAAGTTGGGGAGGTAAGTCTAATTTAGAAATGGTATTTTATTTTATTTTTGCAGCTTACTTACCTATGACAGCCAGCTGAGATGAATTATCTTTTTCTCATTAGGGTCCTGCTTCAACCCATTTCCACAGATGAGTGAACTGGAGAAATGTGAGGTTAAGTTGCTTGCTTAAGGTCACACAGTGAGTATCTGGCTCTGTTTGGGTTTTAACAAATAAAATCTTTTTTGTTCTTACTCCCATTTGCATGGGAAATCATAGTCTCCTATTCAAATTTGTGTAACAAGAAACACAGAAAAATGTTTCCAAAGAAAAGCAGACCTGTTTTGGGTAGCAACAGCTTGATGAGGAATGCAGACTTCAGATTTGTTAGGATTCAAACCTGTGATCTCCTGTTTCCCATCCAGGGATCTAACCAGTACACCACACTAGACCAGTCTGCCCTCAGTATATATGTAGAACACCTGTAGAGCAAAAGGAGTGCTGCAGGGGATGAAGTGAGTTCCGAAGTAATCTTTCAATAAGAAGCCTGCTATTCTGGTCTCAGTAGATCCGCGTAATGTTGAAAAACAGGACAAATGCTGTGGGTGGTTTATGTCAATTGCTATGATTTACGACAGCTTGTACCGAAATAATGATATATGCATCACTAATTTGATGCAACTGCCAAGTCCATGGATGTACAGGAATTGCATCAATCTGTGATGCTGGTAAGCCATCTGATAGATGGTCTCCCTGTCCATATGTCAGTCTGCCTTGAGAATACAAATGTCAGGGTGGAGTGGAGGGCAGATCCACATTAAAACTCCTGACCTGGGTGTTAAAGCTTATCAGTTCCATTGGTTAGCTGAGAGTGCAAAGGGTCCAAAGTAAAGAAATAAATCACATCTGTGCATCACAGTAAGTGCAAGTGCAGCTATCAGGCTTCTCAGACAAAAAAAGAAAATTCAGAGGAGCATATGGCAAAAAAAAAAAATAATTATGATGTCTGTTTTAATATAGTATGATTCACTTTGGATTTACAGGAGCAAAAAAGGCTGAGGCCCAACTTCTAGCTCCTATTACAGTCATCATAATATTTCATATTCCCACTATTACAAATATAACTGTTCAGTCTATTCTTAAATATCTCTTTATTCTCACTTATAATAACATACTCAGGCAATTTGTTCCAAAGGCTAGCCGCTCTCTGTGTGAAATAATATTTTATTTGATTTATTTGGCCTCTTATAATAGAATTTATGTTTTTATATTCGATATTTAGATCTGTGGTTAGGTGTATATCATTTATGATGTTATAGTACAATAACATATCTCCTCTCTTCCTTCTTAATTCCAAACTATACAGATTTAAATCCTCTAAACAAGCAGTGTAAGGCATATGCCTAAGTGTTCTAATAGACTTGATAAATCTGCGTTACACTTGTTCCACTTTTTTTAATTTCACTTATTGTATATGGCCTCCAGACCTGGGTGGGATGATCCAGCATTGGTCTTACATATGATAAATACAAGGGTACCATCACCTCTCTACTTCTACTACTGATATTTCTTTTGATTGCCCAGGTTGTCCTGTTAGCCTTAGCTACAATATTTAGACAACAATCTTTAAAATTTAGTTGGTTATTGATTAGAACACCAAGATAATTTTCAACTATCTTTGATTGTATAATTTGGTTTTGCAGCAAATATTGTGTCTTTATATTCCGATAAACCATATGCAATGCATTGCATTTGTCTATGTTTAAGGTCATACCACATTTTTTCGACCATTTGGCTATTGTGTCTATATCAGCTTGAATTGATTTGATCTGATCCATTGTTTTACATGGCCCACCCAACTTTGCATCATCTGCGTACTTAACTATATAATTTTGAACATTTTCTTCCAAATCAGCAACAAATAATTGGAAAATTACAGGTCCCAGCACTGACTCCTGCTTTACCCCACTGGTCACCCCTCCCTCCTCCAACAAATAACCCCTTATAGAGACTCTCTGGGTTCTATATTTAAGCCACTCGTTTATCCAGATAATCAAGTGTGTGCCAATTTCATATTTCTTTAATTTGTCAGATACAGCCCAGTGTGGCAAAGAGTCAAATGCTCTGCTAAAATTCAGCAATAGAACATCCATTGGTTCACCCCTGTCCAACTGTCAACTCATAGACTCCTAAAAACAAACCAAATTTGTTGTACATGATCTTCCACACATAAACCCATGTTGATTATTATCAAAAGTTGTTTTTTATTCAGCTGTGTGATTATTTTCTCCTTTATTATATGTTACAGGATTTTGCATGGAACAGAGGTAAGGCTTATGGGCCTGTAATTTTCCATATTCATTTACAACCCTTTTTATGAATTGGTATAACTTTGGCTACGTTCCAGTCATTTGATATGATACCTGTATTTAAAGAGCTCTCAAAAATTATTTTTAATGGGATACTAATACTTGCTTTCATCAGTGTTAGCATATCAGTGGTAATATTGTCTAAGCCTGGTGTACTATGATGCTTTAATTTATCTATTTGTGTAATAATATCTTCTATTTGAATTTCATGTTTATCATCAACACTGTTACTTTTATTAGACGTGTCTGAGTTCACTGGATTATAAATTGAACAAAAATAAGAATTATGTTTTTCTGCTATATTACATGGTTCACTTATTAATTCATCATTCACCATTATGGTTAATAATTCAGAGGTTGTTTTCTTTAATGAATTGCTGTATCCATAACATTGTTTACTATTTGATTTTTGCTGACATTGTGAGCTTTTCTTCAAACTTTCATTTTGCTTTATTTATTTTATTTTTGCATTGTTTTTGGATGTTTTAAAAGCTTGTCAGTTTTCATTTGTTCTGTCTTGTTTATAGATCTTGCTTTGTTTTTCTTTTTTTATTAATGATAAAATGCCTTTGTGCAGCCATTTAGATTTTGTTCCATTTTTGTTATATTTTTTAACATGTTTTACATGCTTTTGAATTACAGAGTGTATGGTTTCCTTAATGAATTCCCATCCTTCATTTACTGTTTTATCTTGTAATTCCAGATTCCAGTTTATTTTGTTAATATCCTCATTTATTCCCATAACATTTGCTGTTCTATATAAATAGATTTCTGTACAACCCTTCTGATGTTTATTATTATTTACTGTTGAAAAGGAAGCACAGGCATGATCACTGTTCCCCAATGGTGAGGATGTTTCACACTTTTTTAATATATATATATATATATATATATATATACTGTCTGAGGTTAGTACTAAATCCAAAACATGTCCTAATCTAGTTGGTGTTTTAACATGTTGTATTAGATTGTTTTCAGTACACATTTCTAAGAAGTCTTTACTCTGTTTACATGTTGCTTTGCCATCACTCCAATTTATATCTGGGTAATTAAAATCTCCTGCCAGGATTATGTTATCTATTTCCAGAGCCTTATTTATTTCTTCATTTATATTTTCTGGTGTAGTTGGTGGCCTATAACATAATCCCAAGACATGTTCTCCCCCATATGCCTCTTGTATTTTTAACCATAATGTTTCTGTCAAGGATGAATGCATCTTTATTTTGGATAAAATGTCCAATATACTTAAATGCTGTTTTACAAATTTTACAATCTAGCCCCCCCATTCTTCTTTTTTCTGTCTAATCTTATTGTTTGGTACACTGGAATATTTTTGTTCCAGATGTCACTTTCTCCCCACCATGTTTTCGTTAACAATGCTATGTCAACATTTTCTGTTTGGAGTCTACCACTTAATTCATCAATGTTTTTATTTAGACTCCTTTAACCTTTAACAACATACCAGCCACTAGGTTTGGATAAAATCCAGGCACTCTATATAATCTGGTTTGAATGTTTCAAATAGTTTTTTGCTTTAATTTTTTTTTTAATAAATTATTAAAGTCAGGGGTCTCACCTACCATCCTAGGGTACCAGAACTGATTATCTTCTGTTTGCAGTTCTCATACTCTAATAATGCACAGAGACCACTGTTACAACCAAAAATGGATGAAGTGGAACTTTCACAGACTGGGGACAGGTTGAAGGCACACTTAACCTCCTTGGTCTTTTCTGAGGTTCTCCCTGTGTATAGGAGAGAGGGGGAAGATAGTATAAGGAGGGATGAGATCAAGGAGTTTAATGGGTAGTTAAAAGGATGGTTTCAGGACATGGGGTACCACTTTGTGGGGGACAGGAGGATTTTTGGGACACAGGGCTCTTTAAGGGTGATTTTCTTCACCTGACACAAGTGGGGGCCCTTGCACTATGGCAGAAATTTGACATCTTCATTAGACAGTTAAACTGATTGGGGGGCAAAACTAGGGGAACCATGATGATAGGAGAGGGGAATGGGAACCTAGCTAGTACTCCTCCTAATCTGGGGGTTTGTAGCAGTACAGTGGGCAAATAAGGTTGAGGTTGAAACTGGGCTAGGGGAAGGGATCAAGAAGAGATGGCTCACAAAGCCAGCAATCAACATGAAAAACAAGAAATTAAGGAGACTAAGGATGAATAAGGGATAAAGACAAATAAAAAGCTAAAGGGGATCAGGAGTTAGATGAAAGCAGTCTGTCTTAATGCCAGGAGTCTGGGTAAAAGAATCTGTGAGCTCCAGGCAATTATAGCAGACACTGAGGTTGGTCTTGTAGCCATGACAGAAACTTGAGCCTCAGAAAGTAATGATGGGGTCTGACAGTCCCTGATTTCACAATACAGTGCTCCCTCACTATAGTGAAACCTTCTATAAGGAATATCTGTTATAGTGACACCTGTGATGGCTCCCATTGTTACCTAATTAGGCATATTAACACCTCACTATAGTGAACAATAGCTATAGTGAACAAATTGGCTGGCTCTAGAGGTGTTCCTTATAAAGAGGGACCACAGTATTTAGGAGGGATAGTGAAAAGGTAAAGGGGGAGTGTATCCCTATATATCAGGAATGGCATTGAGGCTGTGGAAGATGGACACATCAGGAGAAGTAATGGGGAGACAGAGTTGCTGTGGATGCAGATTACGGTGGCCTCAGTCAAGAAAGTGTGGTGAGGTTGATCTATAGACCACTAGGATAAGGCAGAGAGAGGGAAATGGAGCTTAGAGAAAAACTAGGAAGGGGAGTGGCAAAGGAGGGGAGGAGGTAGTGGTTGTGGGTGATCTGAACCTGTTGGATATTGATTGGGATGTTAGCTGCCAGGAACACTGGAAATCAGGCACTGCTGTATACATTCCAGGACTGTCTGCTGGTACAGTTGTTAAGGAACCCACCAGGAAGGCTGCCATTCTCTATGTGGTGCTCACCAACATGAAGGTGGCAGAAGGAGTGCAAGTAGGCGAGCCACTTGGGTCCAGTGACCATAACACTGTTTGGTTTGAGCATGTCCTTGGGATTGGAATATCCCATTTGAGGGTTTAGGTACTTGATTTCAGAAGGACATAGTTCAAGAGGATGAAGAAGTTAGTCTGGACAGGTTTGTTGGAGTAGACATCATCAGAGGTGTAAAAGAGAGATGAGGCAATTAAGGGACTACTCTTGAAGCAACTAAGTTGTGCATGAGAATGGTAACCAAGAAAAAGAGGTGCAAGAGACCAATAGGGTTCTCAGAATAGGTCAGAGAAGGAGTGAGGGCCAAATAACTGGCCTTTTCCAGGTACAAGGAAATGCAGGAGGACAAAAAATACCAACAAAGAAACAATGATGCAGACAGGGCAGTTAAGGAGGAAAAAGCAGGCACTGAATTGCATATTGTGGAGAGAATCAAGGGTGAGGAAAAGCCATTCTTCAGGTGTATTAGAGGAAAAAAGTAAGAAAGGAGTGGGAATTGTCAGGCTGTCTGAAGGAGGTAGGGTAATAGAGGAAGACATGCAAAAGGCAGACATTATTATTGATTACTTTTGCTCTCTTCATAAGTGAAGACAATGGACTCAAGCCAGAAAGTGTCATCATGGCAAATGTAAAGGTGGTCCCAGAGATGAGGCAGCCATTATTAACCAGTGAAAGGGTCCAGAAAGGAGCTCTAAAGATAGATAAGACCCCTGGGCCTGATGGGGGGCATTCAAGGGTACTCAAGGAACTGGCAGCTAAAGTGGCTGAAATCCTATTAGGACTATTCAGTAACTCTTTAGACAGAGGTAGTTCCAAAAGTTTGGAGAGTAGCAGACATAGGTCAACTCCTTAAAGGGGGAGGGACAAGGAGCAAGGGGGAAAAATTGATCTGTCAGTCTTACCTCTCTTATGGGTAAACTGATGGTGTCACTGGACAAAGAGGATCTTGTTGACTACATAGAAAGCAACAGTCTCCAGAATAGTAAATAGCATGAGTTCCTGACAGGGAGGTCATGTCAGACCAACATAATAGTTTTCTTTGACTGGGTGATGAGGGTATCTGATAGGGGTCTTGCTGTGGATTTACTCTACTTTGATTTCAGCAAGGCTTTTGACTCAGTGCCTCACAAAAGATTGCTGAACAAGATGGAGCATCTGGGTGTGCCAAGGGGCAGAGTAAGACTGGTAGGAAATCAGTTGAGGAAGAGGCAGCAGAATGTGACTAATGGTGTCAAATCAGAAGAGAGGGAGGTCAGCAGCAGGATGTCACAGGGATCCATCCTGCATCCTGTCCTCTTCAATATGTTCATCAGTGACAGTGGAGAGGAATCTAGGGCAAACTGTGTCTCTTTGCAGATGACACTAAGCTCTGTGGGAGGGTAGATATTGATGAGGGAATTAGGGACATGCAGAATGACCTGCAAAGACTAGAGAGCTGGTCTAAGGTTTGGCAGTTGAAATTCTTTGCCAAAAAGTGCAAGGTGATGCACCTAGAAAACCAGAACTCTAGAGCAGGGTACTGGATGAGAATGGTACAACTGAGCACTATGGCTAAAGAAAGGGACCTAGCAAAAATCACTAGTGACTCCCTTAATTAATCAAGCCGGTTCAACAAGGCCTATACTGTATTGGAAGGGCTATTGGCAGTAAAAGAAAAGAGGTATTACTACCTCTTTATAGATAATTGATACAGCTGCACCTGGAGTACTGTGCCCAGTTATGGAGTCCTTGCCTCAGGAATAGATAAGGACAGGTTAGAGATAGTGCACTGAAGGGTGACTAGGATGTTTCAGGCCAGCAGGACAGACCTCATGAGGATCAGCTCAAGGCACTTAACATGCACTCACTGGAGACAAGACAAGAGAAGGGTGATATGACAGAGACCTTCAAGTTCCTGAAAGCAATAAACAAGAGGAACTGTGATGTACTATTTAGCATGAATAACAATTTAAGGATGCAAGGGAACATGTAGAAAGTGACAGGAGGGAGGCCCAAGAGGGAAATGAGAAAGTTTTATTTTGCAGAAAGGGTGGTGGAACCATAGAACAATCTGCCAGCCAAAGTGGTGGCTGCCAAAACCATTAACTGTTTTAAGCATAGCCAGAATGGAGTGAAGGCTATAGTGATTACTCAGGGCAGTAGTAGTAGGGAAGAGAACAGGAGCATGGATAGTGAGGGCTAGTACCCTATAGGGACAGTAGGTTCCTTGGTTTGATGGGGAACTACAGGCAGATTGGATTGACATTGGTCTTTTTCTGCCATCATTGACTATGTTTCTGTTCTTCTATGTAAATGTGTTCTCAGGACCATTTAAACATATAAGTAATATGAGTTTAAATAGCTTAAAAGGAAATTCAAACTGAACCCATCTGAGCTTGAAAAACAACCTGTTGCTAAATGCTGCTGGTGGCCAGGGCAGGTTCTAAACTGCCAATGAAATTCTGTCCCCAGCAGCCCAAACCCCTCCCACATTACAAATCTCACACCTCAGGAACCTGATCTCACATTTCCCTTGCTCATATCACAAATTTCCCCATAGCACCAACCTCCTTTAGCCTTAATCTCTATCAGTGACATGATCCAACAGGAAGGAATCCTTATCTTCTGCCATCCTGAGCCAGGTAAAAACTGTGTGGAGTCACAGATATTCATCTTCAGTTGCAAGCAGGGGAAAGTGAGCCGGTGTCTACTGTACCTGCAACACTTATGTGTCCCAGTAGGGCTGAAGATTAGAACATGCTGGCTCTGGGGATTAGGACTATGAAACTTGGTGGGTGCTGAAATTTGGGTAGGGATTGGAGGGATCTGTTGTGTATGTATGTTTGTGTGTGTGCATGCACATATGTGCATGTGTGTGCATGCATGTGGTGTATGTGCATGTTTGTATGTAGTGGTGGTAGAAACAGACTGGGTGTCATTAGGGGAGGAGGATTCTTTTGGCTGACAAATGTCAGACACATTTTAGCAAAAAGGTTTTATGAACTATTGTCCTTATGTAATTTGAGACACAAACACCATTTTTTAAGCTTTTTGGCTTTAAACAGAATTTAACCTGAATAGAAAAAGATTCTCCCATTCCTATATATAACCTCTGTACAGACAGATAGGTGGTTGATTATTTAGATAAGCTGACATGACAGCATCCAGAAAACACAGATTTGTGTATAAAATATGAATGGGTTCTTCACTAATCCATCTATTGAAATCGGCAGTGAATCTTTTTACTGTAGGACTGAAAAATATTCAAAACTGATTAACACTCATAGTAGAAATTAATGAGAGTTGGATAGTCTACACTATTTATCAGAGTACTAGATGGGCACTGACTATCCTTATCAAGACAAAAACCTTGCAGGTACATCGCTTCATTCTTTTTTTAATATAAATGGCTAATGCATTATTGATCAGACTAAAGCTATGAGATATCATAGCAAACTGCACTGAAGTAAATATGGACAGGAGAGTTTTTATATACATGACAGATCGACACATGGCTCCCACAGAGATAGGAATGTGATAAAAGCCATCTATACTGAAACCTCATGAATCTACTGCAAATCGCTGCTTTAATAAAACCTTAATCATTCAGGTTGGCATGGTGACTCTGCTCTCTATAGTAATAGTTTCTCTCTGTATTGAGGACTGTGATCAGAATCACAGCCTGCTCATTGTGTTGGAAATGGAAAGGGCAAAGCAACTGTAGTAAGTTGATGGCCCGCAGCCATGCCATGCATACGATTTGTTCTGCATAGACTGTATAGTCCTTCAAAAGAAGAGGACAATCTATTTGCTGTGCAATTTCAGGTCAGGAATCCAGTGTTGGGCTAATGCTTATACCATGAGATACCGATCAACATTCACTGCAACAAGATTATACTTGTAAACAGAACCATCTTGCTAAAATGTGTTTTCCCTGTATAGCAATAAAGGTTTTATAATCATCATCATCATCATCGTCATCATCACCTGCACCACCACCACTATCATCCTCAGCATCATTATTACATTACTGTTGTAGCAAAAGATAAGTCAAAATCTGTTGAGATATATCAACATATATCACATTAAATCTCTATTCATTTATAAGGGATTTTGTTAATATATTTGGATATATCTAGATATTTACTTGGAAGTATCTCAGGCTGCCACTATGCCACAGTACAACCATAAGGAAGCTAGCTGGGAGCTATGCCATCCCTTATTCTTCCAAGAAATATGGTGGTGAGCACCTTAAGGGCAGCACTACAAGGAAGAATAGGAACTGGGCAGTTGACAAATAATACTCATAGCCATCACATCTAGCAGTCCTCTGCTGAGCATGCAAATTCACCCATCAATCTTTACCAGCTGACCAGGGGCATATCTGTAGCTTAATCAAAACCCACATCAGTACACTCAGAAGCCAAACTACTGTATTTGTTAAAATGAAGCAACATTTATTTGCAAAAGAAACTGCTGAGACAGCAACCACACCATCACTTAATGCATTCTGCCAACTTGTCTAGGAAGAGGAAAGAAGATGGATGTGCAGTATGAACATAAATATTAAACAAAATGTTTAATACAAAGAAAAAATAAAACAAACAATATACACAATAGAATTAGTAAACAATGTCATAGAAGAATACAATAACTAAACTAGGTACTGGCAAGTAAAATAGCATGCATCATGGGAAGGAAATATCTCTAATACAATATCTCGAAGTCCAGATGTAGTGCAAAACAAATAGTGTTTGAAACAATGGAAATAGAACCATAAACTGGGATAAAGGTGGGGGCAGCAAGGGATGGCATAAATGGTGCATGGAGAAAGGGACAGTAGTGGGAGGTTTATTGCTGGGGCTAAAGCAAGAGAGGTGCTAGAAACAGGTGCAGGCATGAGTCATGAAATTACAGAGAAAAACTTCAAATGAGACCCTGTGTTTTCCCGTGTTTCCTGGCAACATTTGGGTGCTTTGAATTCTGGGATAGTGGAGGGATAGCAGCCATCGTCCACGTAGAGTACTAGGAAAATAAGCCTTTTTCAAATTGTCTGAGTTGCGAGCAGCTGGGAAATGGCTGGTGAAAGGCTCAAGCCTCTTAGAATGGCTGTTGTAAGTGATTTTAGTTCTTTGCCAGTTTTGTCAACTGAAAGTACCGCCTCATACTACTTCCATCATACTGGCTTTTTAAATAAGCTCTCTTGAGAGCAATGGTGCGCATGTGGCAGAGACAATGTATACAGAAGCAATCACATGGTCTGTTCATATCTGCCATGTCAGCCATTTCAGTCAAGAAGGAGGGGGTAGGTCATTTTTATAAACAGAATAAAGTATGGGGCGGTGTGTGTAACAAGAATTTTACACACACCTGAAGTGCTGGATGCCACATAAACCCCGAGAGCAAAGCTCGAGGGGTTTATCTAGGCATCCAGCACCGAGGATGTGTGTAAAATTTGAGTTTTTACTAAACCACCCTCTATTTTATTTTATATAATTGCTGGATTTCAGTTTTTTACCACAACAATTATATAAATTAAGAGAGTAGACGTGTCAGTGCAGCCGCGGTCCCACCGGGTTTCAGAATAGTGGTCAGGATGGTGCTGCATGAAGGAAGTTTGTCTTTTTTTTTCTTGTTTTTTTAAGAAGAGGCAGACATTTGTTTCTCTTTTTTATAGTTATTGTAGTTACCGCCAAGTCTGAATGGTGGTCTGATGTCTGGCCGTTAAGTTTGTTTTTGGTGGTGCAGAAGAGCGACGACAGGCGGTGGCACTTGTATAGAGCAAGGGGGAAACCCGGCACATGTTTGCCGTAATAAACACTCCTTTATTATGGCAAATTATGGCACAGGTTTCCCTATAGTAAAAATCGAAAGCCATTAATTATAAGACTTTTATTTACTGATTCAGTACTTAAACATGATTGACAGGGAAATACATATGGAAAATTGGGTGGAATTCAAGTCATGTAATATGTATAAAGATGAGAAATAGGACAAGGACAATGAATTTGTATGTGCTAAGTGTCAGAATATAACAAAATGAGAGAACGTATTAAAGGTTACTCAGGAAAAAACTAGCCCTACAAATCAAAATCAGGAATATTGAACAGTTTGAAAAGAAAAGGAAGATGCAAAAAAGAGTCACAAACTTGTGAAAAAAAAAGAGAAACATGGGAGAGGAATCAGACAGTGAAAACACCATGTTGCAGGAAAATGAGGGGTATATTGTAAAAGGAGGAGTGAGGAAAACAGAAGAGGAGGATAAACATGACAAATAACTGTTGCAGACATATTTAAGGTATTACAAGTGTTGATTTAAACAAAGAAGATCAGGTGGAACAACCTGAAACAGAAAATGAAACAGGAATTTAGAAGGGAGTGCCACATGAATCTGAAACTTCAGACAATGAGAAACATCAACCAAACACTAGTGTCACACTGCCTAAAGCATATTTAAGTCAAGAAGTAAATGGAAGAAATGCAACTGGGGGACAAACCCCAAGACAAAAAGACATAGGGCCCGATTCCAAGTCAGCGTATGCCGGCGTAAGCCGAGATATGCCAAACTCCTTGGCGTATCTCGTGACTTGCGCCAAGCATTATGCCAGCCCCGATTCCAAAGGGGTGCCTTGCACCATGTCAGCTGTGGGCTATGTCAGCCGTGGGTTACACCAGCCACTGTGCCGCAGCTCACAACGATATGGCACAAGGGTGTGTTACTGCAGCAACTGCACACTATTCCAAGACAGCGGCTGCCATAACCCGCTGCCACGATTCTAGGAGCCACACTGGTGGAGCTAAGTTAGAGCAGCTCAGAGCTGCTCTAAGGGGCATCTGACCCGTGCCAGCCATCAGATGTCCGCTCCACAGAGCCACAGTAATGGTGCAGATGTGCTCCCCATGTCCCCACAAGCACACCCCTGCCCCAACCCCCCAAAAGTCAGGGACCCCTGGGGGTACGATCTCCAGTGCACCCCTGGACTCCTGTGCCACCTGTCCTACCTCCATGCCCTCTGGTGTGTGCCATGGTGTTCTGGGGTGAGGAGGGCTTTGGGAGGGCTGCCAGTAGTGGGCGATGACTTTCGATGTGTGGTGCTTCTATACCATGCCCATGGCATTAGCCTCCACATGGGTAACCCACATGTCACAAGTGCCGGACCCTGCCACTCTTGGAATGTGGTGCAGGGTCCTTGGTGTAGCAGCGAATGTGGCAACTCACAAACACCAGTGAGTTGCAACATTCGACCTAGAATTGGGCCCATCCTTATCATGAGGGACTCAAAACCTAAGTACATGGGACTGATTCCAAGTTGGCATACACCAGCGTAAGCCAAGATATGCCAAACCCTTTGGCGTAACTTGCGACTTGCACCAAGTGTTACTCCAGCCTGATTCCAAAAGGCTCCTTGTGCCATGTCAGCTGTAGGCTGTGTCAGCTGTGGGTTACACCACCCACTATGCTGCAGCCCACAATGACATGATGTAAGAGTGGGTTACGGCAGCAACTGCACCCTATTCCAAGAGGGTGGCTGCCATAACCTTCTAGGAGCTGCACTGGTGGAGCTAAGTTAGAGCAGCTCAGAGCTGCTCTAAGGGGCATTTAGCCATTGGATGCCCACTCCACAGAGCCGTGGTAACAGCGCTGATGTGCTCCCCATGCCCCCACAAGCACACCCCTGCCCTCACCCCAAAAGTCGGGGACTACTGAGGGTCCAATCTTCTGTGCACCCCTTGGACTCCTGTGCCACCTGTCCTGCCCCCTATGCCCCCTGGTGTGTGCCATGGTGTTCCAGGGTGGGAGGGCTTCTGGGGAGCTGCCAGTAGCAGGCTGTAACTTGCAACATGCGAGGCTTCTACGCCATGCCCATGGCATTAGCCTCCACATGGCATAACCCACATGTTACAAGTGCCGAGACCCTGCTGCTCTTGGAATGCGGTGAATGTCGCAACTCACAAATGCTGGTGGGTTGTGACATTCGACCTGGAATTGAGCCCTAGACACAATAATATCTAGAAACAGGAAAGAGACAACAACATCAATTAGTAGTCTCTCAGGGGCTGGAATTCGAGACACTAAAATAACTTTGAGGGTATGCTTCAGGGAACAAATGAACCAATTGTGGTGCACATAGGGACAAATGATGTGGAAAAATGAAGAGAACTGGATATACAGCATGATTTTGAAGAACTAAGAATTATATTGAAACAAAGAAATTGTGCTGTAAACATATGAGAAATATTACCAGTCCCAAGAGCAGGGAGAGCAAAGATTACTGCAATTAAAAATATAAATGGATGGTTGAGAAGGTGGCGTATGAGGGAAGGCTTCCACTTCCATGAGAATTGGGACAGATTTGCAAATAATGGAATACTGTTTGCAAGAGATAGTCTACATCTAAATATAAATGGAATAAGAGTGATTGCAGGGAGAATAAATAACACCACATGGAAATATTTAAATTGGCAGCCAAGGGGAATGTGGGAGGAGGTACTACACATATAAAAGTGTCCAGACAAAAGGAAACTAAAGGTGCTTAGGACAGGGGTCAAGGGAACTTGAAGGTCTACTGATTAATACCAGCAGCACAGGGAATAAAAATAATGATTTGGGATTACTATTGCTGCAAAAGGAGGACATTCATATATGTGCCATTACAGAAATATGGTGGCAGATTGATGACTGGGGTAAGGACATTGAAGGGTGTAATCTATTCCATATGTACCATAGCAAGAAGAAAGGAGGGGATGTAACACTATACATTAAGAACATTATAGAGGCTGCTGAAAATTGAGAAAATGAATAATAAAGAGGATGATGTAGAACAAATATGCTCCAGGTCAATCAGAAAAATAATAGCAAAATGCAAATTGGTGTGTATTACAGATCCCCTAACCTGACCATGGAGGACTGGAATTAAGAGAATGGGTGAAACAATGATGGGTAGGCAGCTACTGGAAATTACAGATTGTTCAACTTGGAGCAGCATGTAAAATCAGGTGCAAGAGGTGGTAACACGTTTGATCTGTTTTTTTGCAATATGGAGAATGAAATATCTATATAGTGAGACAGCCTCTAGTGGGACGTGACCATAACATGGAGATGTTTACAATAAAAAATAGCTGGGTATCCCAGTCCAGTAGGATTAAGGTAAAGTGCTATAACAAGGCTAAATTTATAGAAATTACAAACTTTCTAAAGAAGTGGGACTGGGAAAGGGATTTGGACAGTGACATAATGGAACAAATGTGGAATAAATTATACTCTTAAATAGACCATAGCATATACATATCTGTATCTAAAAGAACCAAATACAATAATCAAGGCAAAATTCCTGTGTGGTGCAACAAGAAGATAAAGAAATTAATTAGGAAGAAGAAAAAGGCATATAAACAAGCCAAAACAAAACAAACGTCAGAAGCATGGCAGATGTATAAAGATAGAGAATGGGAGTATAAAACACAAATTAAAAAGGCAGAGTGTGAGGAAGAATTGAAATTAGCTATCAAGACACATGATAATAAAAAATCCTTCTATAATTACTGTATATAACCGTCCTGTCCTTGTAAAATTTTTGTCTATAATTTTACCTGTCTGATGAATCCCATTTTGTACTGCTTAATATATATCTCTGTAAAAGAAAAACTCTTAAAGGTGGAAAGAGAAAAGGGTAATCTTTTTGGAAAGGGTGCATAATATCATTCTATCAGGACTATTCACAAAAGGGGTACTCTATCAAAAACCATACAACCCCCTCAAAGCAACCTTCTGTGAAGCTTTGGTGCAATATCATTTTAGGGGGCTCACTAATTTGTGTGTTCAATGTAATGGTCAAACATTTGAAGGCAGATCACCCAGGGAAGTAGCAGGTCTGGTCCAACAACATTATCCCGAACTTAGACTGAGAACTACCTCTCCCAGAAGACTTTGGGAAGAGGATACAGAAAAAGGATTCAACTCCAGACACCTTAATGGTGACAACAGCAGGCAAAGAGAGAGACAGGGGGAGCTATTACTAAAGAACACAGGACAACAGCAGCCCAGGGCAAAGGGCTCAAACAACACACAACATATTTCCAGAATGCCAAAGCAACAAGTCGAAGGGGAAGAATGAACAGAGACAACCAGCCAATGCCCGTAGCAGGCTCTGCTCATGAAGTCCTTCAGAAATAAACTTTCATTCAGAATCAACATCCTCATCACTACCGGCATAAGCAGCAAGAGAACCCCCTCTGTCATCACAAGTGAGATGAAATGGCTCTGATTATCCTAATAACCATCCTACCAAAAACCCCAAAGAGCCACCCAATATCCTGGGATAGCATAACAGATGAGCACCATGAGATGAACACATCTGAGATCACACACTCCATGGTGGTTCCAGGAGTGAAAAGTTTTGCATAGATTACAGTAGTGAGAGCAACCTGAAGTTTCTAGTAACACTCATACACTCGTTGAGAGTCAAGAGCTGCTGCTTTGTCCGTGGACAGACCTACACATATCCCTAATTGTAGGAGTATGGGTACCCCTGTGACTATACTCCTTTCTATTATCGCATGATTTAAAAAGTGCTGGTTTATGAGGTTGAACGATAGATTGGTCAAAGGTGTCAACTTGGCTAGCAGGCATAAAGGGAGGGGACGGTGTGCTACAAAACCAAGACATAACCGCAGGCTCTGAACAGGTTGTGTTTGGAGTCCCCCCCACCTGCATATGGCAGCTGCATTCCCACACCCTTTGTCTCATTAAGTTCCCTCACCCTCTCTAGGTAGCACCTTTAACTTAGCCTCAGTCGGACATTTTCCCGACAGTTATAGAGAGGCACCTCTCCCTGTTTCTTCTCCTCCCTGATGGGCTAAAGCTCATCTTCAGAGAATACACATAGCGTGGTGGCTCTGGGGCCAAAAATTATTCAAGGATTTGCAACAAACAACCCAACCCCATGACTATAGTAACAAACCTATGCTGAATGTGAAATAAGGGCCAGGACAGTAATTAAGCTGACCCAGCTATATCATTACTAGTCAGTGGCTGGTTAGTCTTGTAACTGTGCACATTCCAGTTTAATACAAACATCACAGGACACCAAGTCACTGTATCTCTGGACAGTGCAGTAAATTAGGTAAACCACGGTGAGTAGACATGGTGGAGGGTAGGCTATAGGACCATGTCATGACCGGAACCACAGCACAGGTTGTGTTTGATGTTCATTCCCCCCAGCTGTCTTTCACAGTGACACCCACTCATCTTGACAGCTCCTCACCTCTCTAATCAATGTCCTTAAGACTGTCATGATTGTATTATCAACAGGCCAGTTATAGAGAAGCAAGTTATTCTACCTCCATCTCTCTCAGAAGGGTAGATTCCCAATAGTTAACAATAAAGAGGTAGATGATGTGTACTTACATGTACCTTACGTGTATCAGGAGGGCAAAATCCAGGATGGCACTAATGCTGTTTGCTTTGTACATGAATAAGTTTGTCAGCCCCCACAATAGGTGGTACCTACAACACTTGAAACACCGCATGGATGAGAAGCCCATGTACCACCCATCCCCTCACATCTAGGGCAAAGCATTAGTAAGCATCTTCCACCACCCCTTTATATGATACCACTAGAAGCCACTTTAATTATAATGTTTGCGAAATGACCAAATACCAAGAAACCAGTGGGCTGTATATTTTAATCCTGTTATTGTGTGACCAGCGGATCACCCAGTTGGTGAACAGCTTCACTCTGCAGGGGGTTGGGACAGGTCTGTCATACAGTAGACTCGAGCCACCATTCCTGTAGTGTTTCTGTGTTGCAGAGCTGGGCTGAAAGCTACCTACCCTTCTGTTTATACTGTAGGAACTTTAAAATAGTTTCATACTTTAGATATAGGACTTTAGTTTGTTATATATTGTATAGTGTCTGTGTTGTTATTGGTCACCTATACGGTTATTACTTCCTGGTGGCAAGTAGGGACACCAGTTAAATTGTTAACCTATTAATCTGTTATATTTATGTAGTACAGAAAAGTGAAAAGTTACTGCATGATAACTTCATTACCCAGTGTGGGAACAGGTATTCTAAGGTACAGGTCTGTTCTGACCCCCCCATCCCTCCATTTATCTTACTCCAACAGGTGTCAAAACCCATAGTGGGGTCCACTCCCCAAAGCAAGACCCTCCTCAGCCCCATTCCACCATCTCTTCATCTTTTTATCTTAACTTAAGGCAGGGACATACTTCCTTTTTATTTTCTGTAAGGGACACTCCAGAGCAGGTGGCAATGCCACACTGAAATAAAGTCTAACCAAAGGAGTAATAACAAAATGGGTGAATTATGATGTGTCTTGTGGAATGTGAAAGGTTTCAATCACCCAGTGAGATGAGCCAAAGTTCTGCAACACCTCAACATTCTCAAACAGATACAGCACATATCCAGGAGACACATCTCACTCCCAAATATGCACAGTGGCTCCTGAAGTCTTAGGTCAGTCAAATAATCCATATCTTAGCATGGATCAAATCTAAAGGTGTGGCTATTCTCCTCCATAAAGCCCTGCCCTGGAAAGTAGCATGTACTCAAACAGACAAGATGGGTAGATGAATGGTAACCTGTATCTCCATCCCAGGAGGAAATCTCCTTTTTGTGAATGCTTACATCCCCAACACAAATGACACAAACTTTTTCCCCAAATTAGTCAAGCTATAGCAGACCTCATGGGAGGTAACTCAAAAATCCCTATCCTTATGGGAGGGAACTTAAACCTTGCACCAGATCCCTTCCCGGACAAATCCACAGTAACAGCAGACACTCATAACAAAGCATGGGGCACTACAAGCCCTTATGTACAAATGGGGTCTTCCTAACTTAGGGAGGAAGGACCATCTGACTGGTAGAGACTACTCATTTTTCTCCTTAGTTAATGGGTCATTCAACTGCATTGTTGTATGACTGGCTAATAAATCGGCTGCCCATGGTTCTTTCAACTCCACTATAGAAAGCATCCTCATATCAGACCATGCACTGGTGGGCATATCCTTTGCACCTCCAGGAGGTCACTGTTGATCCCCCAAATGGGGGTGTAATCCTCTTCTCATCCAGGATCCAGATTTCCCTAAATGGATAGCATCCAAAGCAGAATTCTTTTTTCAGGATAATATTAATGTGGAATTCTCTTCAGGCACTTTGTGGGAAGCTTTTAAGGCTTTTTTAAGAGGAAGGATTATTTCCATCATTGCTGCACAAAACAAGGCAAGAGTTCAAGAAGTGGTGGCCTTGCAGAACGAACTTCAACTGAAGGAAGCCCAGTTAAAACAAAGCCCCTCCACCTTACCTGATTTATTGGCCAATATTGTAGGGTTCGAATTCGAAAGCAGCACCATCCTACAGCGTAAGGCAGAATGGATACTCTTTAGGTCCAAACATCACTTTTGGGAATCCAGGGAAAAAGGGGGCAAATTGTTAGCCTACCGATTATGCAAACAAAAGGCTGAATCGCAGATCACGGCACTGTACAATAGCCAAGGCAACACAGTCTCTGACCATAAGGGAATCATTGAGGTTATGAGACAGTACTATGAGATGCTAATGCCTCACAAACAACTGACTACCTTAATCTCCACACTTAAAGGATTCTTGGGGCAAACTCGTACACCCAGCCTCACACTAACTTTACAAAAAGAAGTAGATCACCCACTTTCTGAAAAAGAACCTCATGAAGCCCTGATGCAACTCACTAAAGGCAGAACTCCAGGAAGGGATGGTTTCACTATTGAAACATTTATCAGATTATGCCACAGGTTATTATACCTCACATCCTGGTGGCAATAAAGCAGGCCTGAAACAACACTACCTTCCCCCACTATGAAAGAGGCTTTGATAATTCTTCTTCCTTAAAAAATCCAGTGACCCCCTAGACTTCGCCAACTTTCTCCTGATTTCACTCATTTCAACTGACAGCAAGATCCTGACCAAAGCACTCACAAACAAACTCGAACAGGCCTTGCCCTCATTAATCCATCACACACAAGCCAGATTCCACAAGGGGAAAACTGGAGTGGACAATATCCACACGGTGCTGAACTTGAAATGGCATGTGACACAATCTATTACTCCCATGCTTATGTTAGCTGTAGACCTTCACAAAGCTTTCAATTATGAGGGTATCTACACTCAATGTTAGAAGCCTATGGTGTAGCGTCTTACTTTAGGAGCTATATTACTGCCCTTCATAATATCACTACGTCAGCTATTCTTACTAATAACACTATCTCCACCTCAGTCAGTATGGAGTTCAGTACTGGTGCCCACACCTCAAAAATGACATTAACCTGCTGGTGAAGGTCCACAGGAGGGCTACTAGGAGAGGTTGAGGGCACCGGACATGTACTCCCTGGAAGACAGGTGAGAGAGATGGGACATGATTGGGACCTTCAAGTACTTGAAAGGGATAAATAAGGTTGATAAGGAGAATATCTTTAAGCTGAGTGGCAACCATAACACTAGGGGCACAGTCTTAAGCTAGAGGGTGGGAGGTTTAAGAGGGAGGTCAGGAAGCACTTCTTCACAGAGAGGGTGGTGGACACTTGGAATGTACTGCAAGAACAGGTCCTCTCATTGAAGACAGTGGGCAGCTTTAAGAGAGACTGGGTTAGGCATGGGGAAAATAAGGATCATGGGTAGGAGGATGGGAGGAGTGGGGAGGGAGGGAGGGCAGGGACATTAGCCCAAGCTGTGCATCCTGCAATACAAGCAGACTTGATAGACCAAATGGCTTTCTTCTGCTGACTTCGTTGCATGTTTGTATGTATTTACATTGCAAAGAGATACTCATCAGGGTTGCTCCCTGTCTCCCCTCCTATTTCTATATGCACTAGATCAGCTCACCAGAAAACTACTGGATTCAGTGGAAAGCCAAGGAGTCAGGGTGAATAACAGTAGTTACCTGGTAAATACATATGGAGATGATCTGCTCCTAACAGTGGCCCACCTCACTCAGTCAATACCCCCTGTCATGCGAGTGCTTGAGTCCTTCGCGTACACCTTAGGACTGACAGTGAACTGGAAGAAAACCACCATCTCTCTTTTAAACACTGCATGCAGTGCCAACGGCACAACCAACACTGGCTTAGTCTGGGCACCAGAAGGATTCTCTTACATAGGGATAAAAATCTTCACCAAATGGTCAGAAATCATCTCAACAAACTACCTCCCAATCCTAACCTTTCTTGAACCTGACATTCAGAGATGGCTGAAGATGCACTTGACACTAAAAGGAAAGGTAGAAGCCATCAGAATGTTTATATTTCCTGGGCTACCCTACCTCTTTCTAAATGTTCCCTTACAAGTACTAGAAAAACGGTTCCAATGATTTGACCACCTTATAGCCTCCCTATTATGGGAAGGTAAAAAACCCAGGATCAGTAAACTCAAACTTAGAGCACATTGGACTGGAGAGGACTAGGCTTCCTTTGGCTAAAAGGGTACCTGTTGGCCTACAGAATGGCACAAGCCACAACATGGTTTTCCCCCATCTCTGAAACATTCCCTCAATGGGTACTGCTGGAGCAACACCTCACTAATACATCATGGCTGGAGCTCCTTTAAGGTAGCCAGAATAAAAAGTCAGGTGGGGATAATCCCATTGTCTGTGAAACTTGGCACACCTGGTCTAAGTGCTTAACCCTTACACATTGCCCCCAAGATGTGATTGCTCCCCCCAGACAATGCACATATATATGGTGGAACCCAAACATTAGGATTGGAGAGACTCCAATACAATGGAAGGGGTTGTAACAGGTGAGCATTCTGACAGTAGCCAAGATCTCATTACCCAGCACTGAGACCCTACTCTCATTTGAACAAATTCAGGCCAAATTCAGAATATCGAAAAACACATTTTGGAAGTTTTTACAAATTAGGAGGGTCCTTCTAGAATTTAAACACACTGGGTGGGATATTCAGAAGGGTTGCACAACCCACTGATGTGCCCTGGTGAGATATTCAAAAGGGGCGCATCAGTAATGTATGCGGCACAAGTAGGGGATGTGTGCCCATGCATACCCCGCACATCCCGATATATCCCTGGCGGTCCAGTGGACCACTCACAGCCTGATCGCAGACATATGTACAAAATTTAAAATGTCCTATATCCCTGGTGGTCCAGTGGACCGATCGCAGCCCGATCACGGGCAGAGTTCTAAAGGAAGACTAAATCCCATCCCTGGTGGTCCAGCGGTACCCCCTTCCCCACCAATCCATTCACATATCTGGACTGTAGTAGTACAGTACGGTCTGCATGCCCATTGGCCCATGCTGTGGACCAATGGGCGATACCTTTAATACTGTCACAGCAGTCAATGGCCGAAGCGGCAGGCGGCTTGTGGTGGACAGCTGCTGACCGCCGCTGACCGGGGAGCGGGTGGCAGGGCCTGTGGGAGGGTGGGAGGGGGGTACCGCTGCACCGCCAGGGATGGATTTAATCTTCCTTTAGACCTCTGTCTGCGATTGTGCTGTGAGCGGTCCACTGGACCACCAGGAATATAGGATGTTGTAATTATTATACATATGCCCGTGATCGGGCTGCGAGCGGTCCACTGGACCACCAGGGATATGGGACGTTTTAAACTTTATATATATGCTGACAATCGGGCAGTGGGGCACTTTGCCACTTGAGCAGGGGGCGTCGGTCCCTGACAGCTTCAGCCTGGCAGGGCGCCAGGTGCAAGTCGCCAGGGATGGGCGCACCTGCATGCAAATGGGGCCATAATGACATACAAATGGACTCATTTGTGCCTTGCATGCATTATGGCCCCATTTGCATGTGCACCTTTGAATATCACGGTTGATGCGCCTAGCGCAACGGCACTTGCACTGGCGCATCCCCCTGCCCCTCTCTGGCCACTTGTGCTGGTGCAGTGCCACTGCACCATGCACAATGTGGGTGGCCACAGAGCGATATTCAATGGTGCCGAGCCATGGCACAGCACCGTTGAATATCATCCTGTCACTGCCCTGGCACATCCTAGTTATGCTGCACTCAGGCTTGCGCCACAGCCTGGCACACTATGAATATCCCACCCACTGTATCCAAGGGTTCCATGCCAATTCGGTGATGGAAAAATAGTGATGGCAATTTTGGTGACGACAGTACAGAGACTCTAGTTATGGTGCCCATACATATGGGCGAGCACCGTTACAGCGACAATAATTCAAATGACTGTAATGTGGGGGGCTGTTCCCCCTGCACCCCTGTTTACTAAAATAACCAACCCAAGGTCATAGCACCTCTGGGAGGGGGTATACATTTGTTGCCATAATGGTGCTCAACCATATGTACAGGCACTGTAATTGGAGTCACCGTACTGTCATTGCTAAAATTGCTGTCGCTATTTTTCCATCCCTGAACTGACATGATACCTAGCCAAGATGCAACTCTGGGCTTGGTTACAACAGATAAATAAACCAAACTATTCCAAAGGCCTAGCTGGCAAGATGTATGGCATCATAAGGGATGAGCAGCCAGACCATCTAGACAAATGTAAAAAAGACTGGGAAATTGACATGCAGATGGCAGTCCCCCAATCTCGCTGGGAGGAGTGCATTAGGAGCGCACATTGAGCCTACAAAGATGCCATAGCTCAGTTAAAACAGTTTAAAATCCTCCACCGGTGGTACCGGACCCCAAAGAAACTATACTGCGGAGGACTAATGCTGCATTTCAACTGCTGGTGATCTAATGCTTCAGACACAGGACTTTTACATATCCTCTGTCCATATCCCAAAATTACACAATACTGGAAAGAAGTGCTGAGTGACTGCTCTAAAGTCATGCGCATAAGAATACCACAAAATCCAGCCTTAGTGTTACTAGGAGACATTACCCTTCTCACAGGGGGCCCTTCCTCAGCTGCAGATTGGCTAATTCTGGCTCTCATGTAAGCTAAGAAGGAAATTCTTTTTTTTATGCAGACATTTTTATTCTCCACTGCCAGTGAGGGTGCGGTGGTGGCATAGCAACCATCTGGAAGCTCTTTTCCCCCTTGGGGGAATCACATGGTATGGCAGTGGGTGAGTTTTTCATAGTTACTGAAGTTGCCATGGGATTCCTAGTCCCCACTCCTGTGGATGCTGATACGAAGGGCCACAGCCCAGGCAGGAAGCTGTGCTGGGAACACAGCTTCTGCCAAGCATTAAACAGTGTCCTCCCCTCCCCACACCACCTCCTATTGAAGCAGTGTCCCGAGGCATGGTGTCCAGCACCTCAACCCTCAGGGGCCACCAGGCCGACTTAAGAGGGCAGTTCTCATGAGATGGAGAAAATCCATCCCTCCCTCAGTTCTGAACTGGCACATGACATTGGCCAAGGTGGCTACCATCAAGAGACTTTTGTTTGTTTCACAAGGTAAACTTCCTGCATTTATGAAAAAATGGGCCCCCTTCCTTAATTCCCATCTCTGTTCTGTACCTTTTCGCCCACCAGTCAACCCATCAGATGAATAAATGGAATAACTGACAGGACCTTCAGAGAAGTTAGACAAAGCACACCTCTAGTGAGAAGCCTCTGTTATACCACCACACGGCTGACACTGGAGTATTATGCTTATCATTGTACAATGGTGATTAAAGAATATGATTTCAAGATAGCAGTATTATATGACCTGTACTTTTAATTTGTTAATGTGAATACAAACTTCAATAACCTGTTTATGATTTACTAATGACTTATGTACTGTTAACTGTCTGTTGCACATAATTGTTGTTAACTGGTAAAGCGTTCAATAAAATCTTTTAGGAGAACAAAAAAGAAATAATGCATTTCATTCTGCTTGCCAACTTAAAGGGACAAAGCTATCTTTTGAACAACATCTCACAGCTTCGACTGTGTCGGTTACTATGATGTCCTAATCTGCAGGGGACAATTGGAGACAGTGGAAAATGCTACTTATATTATCTAGTGCAGACAAGGTGTATTGACAGAAATACAGCCTACTCTTGCTGCAAGCCATCCAGCCAACTCTACGAAGGCATTTTGCAGACACGATACAAAACTCACACACACACGCACACACACACACACACACACACACACCCCCCTTTGTCTTTATTTGTTGCTTACTTATCAAACCTTACCTGGAAGCAGTCCCTTTGAACCATGTAACTGCTGCAGGCTTAGTGTTTACACAAGTAAAGGTAAATTTAATACATTCCCATTCTGATCATACCTCTTATGTGCCCCAAGCACTATGGACACACCCTCATTTTATACCTCAGTGCCCCTCTCTTCTAATGAAGAGGGGGTTCTGTCCCCTATCATATGCAAACAAGCAAAACAAAATCAAAACAGTTGCACAAGGGACAGCAAACGGAGAATACAGAAACATCAATTTGCACAGCATTTAAGCCTCTCTCTCTGGGTTTTGATGATGTGTCCCACATTTTACTCCTTTTTTTACTAGTCTGAGTGGGTACTGTCTGATATATAAGTACTATGATTTTGAAATATATTGTTCTGAGGACCTCTGATACCATATTGAATCACAGATGGGTCATAAATAACCAGATGGGCATTCCCTATGAACTGGTTTAATGTTTTTCTTTTTTGCATTTTTTTAATCCACCTCCACATATAATGGCTAAATACATAGAAATGTTTTTTAACCCTATTTGCCCTTTTCCAACCCCCCCACACACACACACACACACACACAACTTGTCTGCTGGGCATCAGTGTGCAACTCTGCCAGGAAAGCATCATCCATCCACATCCCCAGCGTTTATGAAATCTCTTCAGATTCTGGCCTCACTAAATCAAAGCTTTGAGTCTACAAAAGGCTAACAATGCTGTGAGCTGACTGTTGCCATAGTCCTCATTTGTTGCATTCCAGTTGAACTAAAACACCGGATAGGGATTGACTTTGGTCATAAATTCATTTGATGAGCAGCAGCCTCTGCTTGGGATGCTAATTGTCCAGTATTGTCAGATCTAGCACTGGGTTCCTGCTGGGTGCCACAGCTTCTAAGTAACACAATTCTGTCCCAACACAATCAGAGTCATTGGAGGGTCTCTGGGAGCCTTTGCAGAGAGGAAGTGGGTTTCTTCTGCAAGTGTTTCTGTCATTTGGGGTGAACGGTGTGCTACTGGTGAAATGGGGGGGGGGGGTTGAGGTTAATGGAGCCAATATATAAGGTTTCACCATAAACTGCTCTTAAAACATTTGGTGGATATGGGAGATTTGAACCCCAGTGATTCTGCCAACATTTTGGATCTGCAGCACTATGATTCAAGTGACATGAACCACTGAGTGTCATTAGGCACTGGACTCTGCTGAATGCTTTTAAATACACTGTAGATGTGGATTACTAGCCACAACTGCACATTCCTGAAGTGCACATGCTCATATAAAATAGGGGTTAATGCAAAATTACATGTAGAAGTGCACACATAGAAACACTGAAACACAGAAGTTGACGGCAGATAAGGACCGCAAGGCCCTGCTAGTCTGCCCATTGTTTTTCTACCTTATGAATGTGCCATAGGCCTGTACTCTGTTAATGGCCTATCTATTCATACTCATCTGTATTGCTCCCTTATGCCTATCCCATGCCTGTTTGAAACCCTGTACTGTATTCATATCCACCACTTCCTGAGGTAGGCTGTTCTGTGCATCCACCACCCTTTCTGTGAAAAAGAACTTCCTCACATTACCCCTTAATTGGCCTCTCTCTAATCTCATGCTGTGTCCTCTTGTCCTGCTACTTTTCTTAAACTGAAACAAGTTAAGAACTCTTTCACCTTGTTAATCCCCTTAAGGTGTTTGAATGTTTTGATCATATCACCTCTCTCCCTCCTTTGCTCTAGGGTATACATATTGAACTCTGTTAATCTGTCCTTATATGTTTTCTGATGCAGTCACTGCACCATTTTGGTTGCCCTTCTCTGGACTGCCTCCATTTTGTTAATGTCCTTGAGAAGGTGTGGCCTCCAGTACTGCATGCAGTACTCCAGATGGGGCCTAACCAGTGTCTTGTAAAGAGGGATTATTACCTCCCTCTTACGATTTATGTTACCCCTACTAATACACCCCAACAATCCCCCTAGCCTTACCTACTGCTGTAGTGGTCTGCTTGGATGATTTCAGGTAATCTGTGATCATGATGCCCAAGTCTCTTTTTTCCCTTGTGACTGCCAGCAACTCCCCTCCCAACCTATAGGTGACTTCAGGGTTTCTCTTCCCTGTGTGCATGATCTTGCATTTCTTTGCATTAAACCCAAGTTGCCACTCTTCTGACAATTTTGCCAGTTTATCCAGATCTCTTCTCATTCTGCCCACCCCATCTAGATCATTTACTCTGTTGCAGATCTTGGTGTCATCTGCAAACAGACAAACCTTACCCTCCAGTCCATCTGCAATGTCACTGATGAAGATATTGAAGAGGACTGGCCCCAGAACTGATCCCTGAGGTACCACACTTGTGACTTGCATCTCTTCTGACTGAATACTGTTTACCACCACTCTCTGTTTTCTGCCCGTTAACCAGTTTGCCACCCAGTTGGTCAACTTCTGACCCTCCCTGAGCCTACCCAGCTTTTTAATCAATCTTCTCTGTGGAACAGTATCGAAAGCTTTGCTGAAGTCAAGGTAGGTGACATCAGCTGCTCCCCCTTGGTCCACCACTCTGGTTACCCAGTCAAAGAAATCTATGAGATTAGTTTGACAGGACCTTCCTGTTGTAAACCCATGCTGTCTTGGATCCTGTGCTCCTATGGATTCCAGGTGTTGTACATCCTTTCCTTAAGGAATGCCTCCATAATCTTGCCCACTACTGAGGTAAGACTGACTGGTCTGTAGTTCCCTGCCTCCTCCCTGCTACCACTCTTGTGGAGCAGGATCACATGAGCCCTTCTCCAGTCTTCTGGGACCTCCCCTGTGCTCAGAGACTAACTAAACAGTTCTGATAATGACTCTGCTATACAAACACACCTGTAATTACAGTAAATAATTACTGTGGTCCTGCTATGGGTGTGTTTCAGACAATCATGATTTCATCATGCCATTTTACATGGTTATTATGAAGTATGACTTATCAGCCAATCAATAGTGTGTAGAATGTTTACAAATAAACACTCCTGCTTGGCAAAACTGATGATATGATTTTTAATACATCTACTGATCAGCAACCCATATAGTGCACATTTGATATACCCAGTGAAATCTGTATTTGTGTGTGTGGGGGGGGGACTCTTAACTGTTACTCATTTGAATGGGAGTCCCTCATATTAACTCTTTACAATCCTGTCTGCCCCACATTGAAAAGGTGTTGCCCCTTATTTTTTCACTAGACTGCAAAGCTGGTAGGTATTAAAATTGATGTATGATCAATTAACAACCAGAAAAAAATCTATCTGTCTATTTTAAATTGTTGATACCTTTTTTTGGTTAACTAAATGTTTGATACAAGGTTTAGGCCTAAATGCCTCTTACCAGGTATGATACACAATAACTGTGTATGGTTATTGCGTAACATATCATGAAGAGGCACTGACTTTGAATCTTCATCCATTAGTTAGCCTAACTTATCGTTGCTGTCACACACACACACACACACACACACACACACACACACACACACACTCTGAATCCAAGATCCAGACAGTGCAAAATGTGTAAAAATTGGAGTTGGTGGGGTCTGCTGTTGTTTTGTCAGCCTCTAGCATCCAAATGGTTTGGAATTTTGGTTTGAAATTTTCTGGGTAGAAAGGGCTTGGTTGACAGTAGTGTCTTTCACTAGTTTGGTGAAAAAATAATAATCCGTTCCAGAGTTATTAAATGATTTGAAATGTTGGTTCTGAGAAGGCTCAGTAGGAACTTTAGAATAGATGCTTGAAAGGAAAAAATAATTTAGCCCTATGAAAATGGATCCTTTTTTGTACGGGGCCAGTCCTTTTTTGTGAAGAGAAAATCCTTTATTGTATGGCTGCCATTTTCTTTTTACTGTTTAAATTTACAAACATTTAAAGTATATAAAAATAATATCTTAAAAAAAACATCTGAACCTACCTAAATGGGACACGTTTAGTTAGATTCTGGTGTTTGTTTGTTTTTTAAAAGTTCACAGAACTATGTTTTCTGAGCACCCAAAATCCAGGGTGCCCAGCTTAGTGAGAGGAGCCATTCACCCACATTCTGTGTATGAGAACAGCAGGACTTTCTTGTCTTCTACAGCTGCAGCTGGAACTTGTGCTGCGGGCTGCAGTGAGAGCAGTGAACTGCCGTTTCCCTGGTGTCTAGTGGCACCCTTCCCACTGCTGCCATCACTTTATGTCTGTAATATATTGCCCTAGTGTCTAGTGGCTCATCCACCTGCTGATTGTTGTCCCCTTTTATAATGTTTCCCTGTTGTCTAGTGGCACTCCCCACCCTGCAATCATTGTCCGCTTACTTTTATAATGTTTCCTTGGCGTCTAGTAGTGCCCCCCCACCCTCCGATCATCATCCCCTTATGTATTCCTGGTATTTAGTGGCACCCCTTACCCTCTGATCACCATCCCATTAGTTTTATAATGTTTCCCTGGTGTCTAGTGGTGCCCCCACCCTCCTATCACAATCCCCATAGTGGTGCAATGTTTTTCTGGTGTCTAGGGGTGCCCACCACCCTTTGATTGCTGTTTCCTTACTTTTATAATGTTTCTCTGGTGTCTAGTGGCACACAGCACTCTTCAATCATCATCCCCTTATGTATCTCTGGCATCTAGAGGTGCCACCACCTCCTCATCCCCACATTAACTTTTCTGTAATAAAAAAAAGTCCCTCAATTTTTTTAATTAAACCTGTAAAAAAATAAAAATGGCCCCTCGCTGATCCAAACCCCCCACCCGACCTCCCACTGAGAACTCACCACTCCTATCCCCTCACACCCCCGCACACCCTCACTCACCTGAACATGTCCACTAGGCAAAGATCCACTCTCTGATCCAAGAGACATCTTGCTGCTGGAACCCACTGACTACAATATGAGAAACTAAGGTGAATGCGGTTTAATGTATGTCATAGGGGTTTTGAACTTTGATGTACTGTATAACTCTGTCATTTGCATATTTTGACGACAAATTTTCAACATGGACTTTGAGGAACCCCACCTCATGACCACTGGTGGTGAAATTACGCAACTCAAGCCCAAAAGGTGATTTCAGAGTCTTTTGGCAAAATCACCTTTTGGGAGGGATCTGAAAATGTTCACCACCCTTGTTCATGAGGTGGGGTCATAAGAAGGCTATGCTGAAAGGTTTTTGTCAAAATATGTAAAGATGGCAAAGTTTTGCAAATTTGTTGATATTTTACTATGCTTGCTTGTAACTTTGGTAATTTAAACATTTTTGACCCTAAATTTTTAACATAGCTATTTTTTTATACCACCTCATGAATGTGACAGTTGTAATTTTTCAAATCTTGGCCAAAATGTGTTTTCATACCGGTGGTGCAGAATGATGTTTCGATGCCATGGAATGAAGTTTTGGTGGGGATTTTACAATTTTCAATACTGGGTTCATGAAGTGGGGTAATAAGAAGGATATGCTGACAATTTGGTGGCTGGGGTACCATATAATCCAAAGGGGAGCACGGTAAACTGATACAGATCAAATGGGGTGACAAAGGCCATTTTCTCCCAGGATTGAGGAGTTAGCAGGATTTGCCAGTACCCCTTGGTCAGGTCTATGGTACTAATGTACTGGGCTTATCCAGTCGGTCCAGAAGTTCACTCACCCTAGACATACAATATGGGTTAAACTTTTAGATGCCATTGACTTTCCAGAAGTTAATTGAAAACTGAGTGGACCCATCTGGTTTTGGGACTAATACAATAGGGCTAGAGAAGTCACTCTGAGATTCCTCAATGACTCCTAGTTCTAACATAGATTGGATCTCCTCCTGTACCATCTCTTGGACTTTTTGCAGAAGCCTATCTGACTGTTGGCAGATCTAGACACCTGGGTCTGTGTCTATGTATGTTGGATCACATGATTTCATCCTGGTTTGGGGGAAAACACATCCCCAAAATGTATTATCCGCTGCTGGGCTTTGTTTTTTCTTGGTCAGGGTGAGCCATTCCTTCAATGGGATGGGGCTTACTACTTTAACAACTTTAGAGCCTAAATTGAGGATTTTATCTTAAGTGTCCTCATTCATCACCTGACTATGGCCGCCTTTAGGTTCCACTGTGTCAACTAGCAAAGCCTTCCTGCCTTTCCAGGGTTTGAAAAAATTAACATAAATAGTTTTTTCCTTTTTTCCCATTGGGTTGTAATACCTCATAATGAACTGACCCCAGGGCTTCACATGGTCATTGTCATTTAGCAGGGAATTTACTTTGAGAGCTAGGGAGTAGAACAAGTGCTCTGTCACCAGGTTTGAACTCCTGTAGCCTGGCCACTTGGTTTTAGTATACTGCCTGAGTTTGCTGTGCTTTGAATACATTTTCTCTGCAAATCTGCCAGTCATGTCCAATCTTTCTTTCATTTGCATTACATGTTGGAACACAGTAGAGGGACTATGTGCCTGTTCTTTCCCTGTCTCTTTTACGAGATCAAGCATCCCTTGTGATTGTCACCCATACAAAGGGGAAGAAACCCTTGTGGCACCTCCCAAACTGCTACATTAAATAGGGTAACTGATCATCCCAGTTTTCCTCCTCAGCTGAAACAAACTGAAACAGCAAACCCATTAAGGATTTATTAAATCTTTTGACTAAGCCATCAGTCTGAGGGTGGTATGCCACTGTCAGGAGGGACTTAACCTTCAGTAAAGCACACACCTCCCTCATAAGCTTTGACATAAAGTTGGTGCCCTGATCAGTTAAGATCTATTTTGGCAGCCCAGCTCAGGAAAATATCTTTAGCAATTCTTTGGCTACTGACCAGGCTGTAGTGGAGTGCATGGGAATATCCTTAGGGTATCAGGTGGTGTAATCCATTTTCACCATAATATTCTGATACCCTGCTGAACGTTTTACCCAGGGTTCTACCTTATCCACCCCAGTTCTTTCCAACGTAATTTATATTATAGGCAAAGGATCAATGGGGCCTGCTTTATACTTCTGGTGGCAACTGACTCTCTAGACAGTAAGCACAAAAATCTTCCACTTTCTTCCATGTATCTGGCAAGAAGAACTGGGCAAGTATGCGCTTCTTGATTTCCTCTCAGTCCAAGTGACCCACAATACATGTGGTATGGGCAAGTCTTAATACCTCCCTTCTTGCAGATGGGGAACCAAAAGCTGATAGTGTACAGTTCCTGTTTATTTTTCCTGTTCTGCCCTGTACAAAATGCAATTTTTCAATACAAACCTTGGAAATATTTGTGTGTTTTGTTTATTAACCATATTGCCTTTTATCATAGCTAGGTTCTGATAAGCATTTTTAAGAACCTCATAATTTTTTTGTTCAGAAATTATATTGACCAGATTTTGAAACATGTCTGGCCTGACCTCTGGAAGTGCTTCATGACCTCCCATAGATGTGGATTCCGTTCCTCATCTGAGTCACTTCTGACATTACATGAACTCAGGTGCTTGCAGTCCTCAGCCACTACAACCTTAGATAGAGGGGTTCCCTTGTTTTTCTCCCTTTGTTTCTGTCCCTGGGAATTCTTGGGCTTCCCTTCTGGGCTAAATAGTTCAGCATCAGTGAAAGGAAATATTTGTTCTAATTAGGGCTGCGTGAACCTCCTAGGGTTTGATTACATGAACTTTGACCATCGAACCACGTGGGGTTGACCAGAGCTCTTTTTCCAACAGACTCGTTTTTCCTGGTTCACCCACTGAAAAGCACTGGGGTGGGCATTGGGAAATGAGATGGAAGAGGTAAAAGGAAGGGGTTATTTGTAGGAACATGGATGCTTGGACTCCTGGGGGGTTTCTGGTGGAATATGGGCTCATCCCGTGTGCACTGCATGGTTTCAGTTGCAAATCACAGTTTGCAGTTTGACTGGTTCACTTGGTCTATGCCATTTGGACCATGGTAAACCAGTTGAACCAATAAGTCTGCCTGGTCCCCTTGCAGGTCTCCACAGTCTGAAAGAATTGAACACCTGAAGTTGGAGGTAGTCAATTTTGGGGAGAACATAACTTGTAGCATTAGTTCTAATCCCTCCATGCTTTCCTCCTCCTATGAGCATACATCTTTAGAATTATTTTGTATCTGCTGACCCGGTAGCACTGAGGGTTGAGGTGCTGGATGCCACACCTCATGCTATGCTGGTGACCCAGGTTTGGGAACAACCTCGGGTCAGGGTGCCATCACGGGGGGGGAGCATGATTAAGCATTGGCTCTCCTCTCCTCTCCTCTCCTGGGAGGGGGGGTCACCTATCCATAGTTCTGCCACTATTGGATGGAGGTCTGGTGGCTGGCACAGATGGTAATGAAGTGACTGGTAGGGTGGGGCATCCCACAAGGTGCGACGTGCACGTGCCTCATGTCAGGGACACATGGGTTGGGACCAGGGACAAAAGTACATAAAATTAATAAAAAAAGAATTCTTTTGTAGGACAGCATGAAAATCTTCCCAGTCTCAGCCCAGGACTACTGACCAAGATAGGGTTTTTGAAATTCCCACCTTTAATATCCCTACTCAATAACCCACTTTTAACTACACTAGGATATGTGCAAGTATCCCCATGTACACAGGCAATTTTTATGGGTTCTTCCCAGTAGTCTAAAGTGGGTCCTACAGCTTCTTTAACCAATGTCTGCCTACAACCCAAATCCACCAGAGCCATAAGTGTTTGGTTCTCCACTTGCACTGGGACCATATATGTATGGTTGGAATGGGGTCCACCATTGTGGTCTGTAGCTACACATTCCACAAAGTCACAGTCCCTACTGTTACAGAACTTACAGATATACCCCACTTTACCACAGTGAAAACATATCATGGTACTCTCAGGTCATTGACCTATGCCTCCCTATTTGATTGGCTGGGGACAGGATTCTAAGGACATGGGGAATTACACTAGATTCTGGGATTATACCATTGAGCATTGGGGAACCCCTTGACCATTTACCCATACCAGTACACATATTCCCACCCCCCCTGTTGTCCTTTTTACCTTCTTTTACAGGGATCTTTCCACAGGTCATTACCCCAGGTTCATTGTGGATTCTGCTCTTCTTACTGGCCTCTGGTCTCTCCATATCCAAATAGTACTCTGTGATGTAAACGGCAGTGGCCAGGGTGGTTTGCTTGTGATGACACCTAGTTGCATACTTGATTTGGCAAAATGTTCAGGTACTGCTCCAACACAATTAAATACAAAATGTCCTCTTTAGAGCATATCTCTAGTTTTAACCACTGGGTGGGAAAGTCTTTCAATTTTTGAGCTGCCACTCTGGATCAGAGTTCAGCTTTAAAACAAAATGTGTGAAAGTTCCAATGATAGCTCTTTTCTGTTATCCCAATCCGGTCAAAGATAGCCACCTTTACCTGGTCATAGTCTCTGTCAGCAGCATCGTCTATGCTCCGATAAGCAGCTTGTGCATCTCCAGTTAGATAGGGTGCAATTCGAGTAGACCAACTTCCTCATGGCCAGCCAGTGGTACTGACAACTCTCTCAAAAGCCATAAGGTAGGCTTTGGGGTCATCCTCAGGACCCATTTTTGTTAGCATGGAGTGAGGTCCTATAGGGACTGGATTCTCTGTGACCTGCAGTGGGGGCACAGCTTCTTTCTGTACTTGCAGCACCTGCTTCATAAATTCCTTCTGTTGCTGGTCTCTCTGTCCCTGCTTCTATGCCTGTTGCTAGTCTCTCCACCTGCAATTGCCCTTGCTGGGCCATCTAGTCTATTTGCATCTAGCCCTGTTGCGCCAGTTGCTGGTTGGTCTCTCTGATCCTGCTGTTGTGCTTGCCAAGCCATCCAGTCCCTTTGCATCTGGGGCTGTTGTGTTTGCTGTTCTGCCAGTCATTCTAGTAGTTTTTCCGAGTCCATCTCATCACTATTTAGACAAGGGGAAGTTCAATCCCACCACTAAAGCCAACCACATGTAATCACACTGTAGCAAGATAAGACTTTTGGGAGACTCCTCAGAAAAAATTCCAGTGAAACAAAGTTCAATGAAACAAAAAAAAAAGTTGTTTTACCTCAGCAGCAAACAAAGCTTCACAACAGCTTATTTTGGCCAAGCAAATACAAAACAAAATATTGCTTAATGTCATTTAGCATTCTGGTTCACAACAGCCTCACTCTCTTTCTAGCTCTGAATTCTCCTTCTTGCTTTTTCTGGTTTCCATTTAATGGCTGTCAGGTGAGGCTCATTTGTCCCCCTTCCCCCGCAGGGATTCCAGACTTGTTTGTAGTCAGTACAAATGGCCTTCAAAGAGCCAGGCCAGAAATTTGAAGTGCTGGGCTTCAGTTGTGGGGGGTTAATCTCTGAGGTGTCCACAGTCATGACATCATGGGTTGTATACACCTGATAGGTTGCTTAATGCACGTGTGACTTGAAGAAAGTCCATCCCCCACTTGAGATGGGGGTCTGCTCTCCTATGGACAGTTCTTATGTGCATCAAAAACAGGTTGCAGCACACCCTAGAGCTCCGGTGTGTTTCTTGTAAAGAACTATGTTTATTATAAAGAACAACTTCATTACTAAGGTAAGAAGCCACCTGGCTAAGGCATTTATTAATATCATACAACAAAGATCAAACAAAACCACAAGAGTATGTTTCTGCAGAACTGTTTAAAATTGCAAAACTGGCAGTTTTGAAGATGTTAGCACTCCGGCTTCTACTAGCGTCGGTTGTCCAGGAAAATGTTAGCTGAGAAATTGCCAGCATAGTATTCAAATTATGAACATTATCACATTGTGCAAGTATAGAGATTATTAGCTACCTGAACACCCCTGCTAGTGGTGCCAAGAACTAAAATAATGTCTGACCCACATAATTGAACACAAGGGAGGCAGCATAGTACAGTGGTTTAAGGCTCTGAGCTGCAAATCTGGAGACTTGGGTTTGAATCCCACAGCCCCCACTTGCAAAAGGTACTCTCAAACTCACCCAGGAAAGTTTCCTTGCACTAGAAAATGCTTAAAAATGCCTGAGCTGGATTCAGACATTATTGAAATTCAGTGGCACTAAATCAAAGCAACCTCAACCACTTTGTGCTATTTTCTGTCCAAAAACAGTCCCACAGAGAAATGGAAGCTCTATGGACCAAAATGGAGCCACCCAAATGTTATTTTATTGCCCCAGGTTCTCAAACAACTCCTAGCAGCATCCCGTCCCCCCTACTTCTTTCTTGTTCCAAATCTCCTGCTACATGAGAGCTGCAAGCTGACTGGCTCTCAGCTCTCGCGAGATTTCGGCCACCATCTTAGATGAGGATAGACAAACAAGATTTGACTAAATCCAACATATCTTGCAGTGGAGAATGGAGCTAGCAATTGCTACAGCTTCTCAAAGCAAAGTCCTCTAACTTTTAACATTGACCATGAGAGAGAACTGAAGAAACATGTTTTACAGAACAAAAAAAAATGTTTCTGCCCCAAACTGTGTCCTATTATACAATCATCAATGCTGAGGATTCCTCCCTCAGTTTACCACAGCCAAGACAAGGATTAGCTAAAGCATTCTGCCCCTCCCAATGGCACATGCCTTCATTAACCCAGAGATAACCAATGCATACAAAAAGGGCCAAAAATGACACACATCACTGTACTGCAGTATATTGGGTCAACATACAAGGAGGTTTGATTAAAATAACTATTTGGGAAATAGTGAACTTTAATAGTCATTTCTTTCACTAATATTCAGTTGTGTTTTCTCTCTTAAAGGCACAATCACATATGAATTAAGAAGCTGCTACTATGTACTGTGCGTGACAAAAGTAATACCAATGTGAATGCATGACTTGGCCCTATTAATTTAATAAAAAAGGGCTTGAACAAGATAATTTATCACATTTTTGAAATTTAAAGGACACTAAATATAAAGGATGCTAACAGAGCCATGTATTGTCTGAGATCAGTCACAGATGACCAAACAGATTCCACAGCCACAGTTACTTGGAAACCCCTACCAGTAGTTCCAGGACCTAAGTACATCAGGGACTACTACATAATTAAAGGCCCTCATCCCTTACTTCGGCATATACTCTGAGTTCCCCATGTGCTGTTCAGAACAAGTGTACCACCTTATTAAGATGCTTAACCTGGAGCTCTGCCAGCAGTTCCAGAGTCTATACATTGTTAAATGAGCAAGTGGCCACCTTAGAACATCCGGAGTATCCTGCCAGCATTTCATACTTCTAAAATACTAAGTAATGTGCCACAGTTCCCCATTACAAGCATAGTAGCACCTGAAGTGCTCACTCAAGACATCACTACACAACAGTCTCTTAAGCATTTTCTTAGTCCCTCTGTGCCTCACCTCAAAATGACATGTTCTCTAGACTTTTTTTATGGCATATTACGTTTTTTAAACTCACCACCTTCTTCTATCAAAAGGTAAAGAAAACTCCTTTATCATCTACCTGACCAAAACAACATAAACAAGTAGGTCTCATGAGGAGGAGGAGCACTGAGAGACTAGACTAACTTGCCTATCCAGATCGGCAGCCGTAAGGAAGAATATTGCGAGACTTGCTGCTGTGATCTCGGAAAAGCTATCCACTCTCTCCTTGCCCATGCGGTATTAAGGGTGTAGGTGGCTGCCAGACAGGAGATTGACTGAGAGTCACTACTGCCATCTTGTGGAGAGTGTAACTATGCTCATAAACATTAAACCAGCACAAAGGGTGTTTGTTAAAAGCACCAACCGATCTGCAACAGCAGACCACAATCTGAATAATTAAATACAAGGGCAACGATCTGAAAATCAATTAACAATGGGGAAAATACATTGGGGGCAGCACTATTACCACAGCTGTGGGTAAGGCAACATAACACCGAGTCCCTCACTCACTCTAACCACATTTAAAGGGACAGTGCACATTTTAATGCACAGGCACAGCACTAGCCTGTACAGTGCAGAACATTATTGGTTACTGTGCAGAGGAAGAATTAAGAAAAATAATAAATAAATAAAACAATATATCTAAATTCCTTCCCACAAAAAAAAAAACACCCTCTCTATGTACCTTCTCTCAGCTTACTGAAATGGCCACAACAAAGAGCTGCAGCTGAACCAAGGTTGCAGCACACCCTACATGTCTAGCATATTTAAATCTAGAGGCAATGGTAAGACTCATAATATTTCAGTATAAGCCATATATACAAAAATTATAGGACAATTGCCACTAAATACAGGATGCTATCAAAATCCAGCATTCTGGTTATCAGTTTGTGCTCATACCACTAGAATATACCACGCAAAAAGTACAGAAGACTAATGCATGATATATAGCTTCTGTATATATCACAACATCAGTTTACAAGGCTTTTAAGTAGAATAGTGCAAGTTACAAGTAAGAGGACTGATTACTTGGAAGCCCCTGCTAGTGGTTTCAGGAGCAAATGACCATAAAGTATACACTTACCCTTATAATGTAAAGAAATTGACTACCTGGATACCCCTGCTAGCGGTTCCAGGAGCAAATGTCCATAAAGTATCCACTGGGCCTTATAATGTAAGGAGATTTGACTACCTGGATACTCCTGCTAGTGGTTCCAGGAGCAAATGTCCATAAAGTATCCACTGGGCCTTATAATGTGAGGAAATTTGACTACATGGATACCCCTGCTAATGGTTCCAGGAGCAAACGCTTCCTAAAGAGAAAAAAAAAAGGATAATTGAATTACCTATACAAGGAGGACATGGCAAATCTCAACCTGGCACCCCTTACAGCAGTGTCTGAGTGCAGAACAGTGGCCTTACTTACATTCCAGGTATCCCAGTTTCTGTGGCAGGTCACCATTTATATGGCCTCTAGCTCCATGGTAAAACCTGACCAAAACCCGGCATTCAGTGACCTCCATGCTACCGTTGTACTCAATACAGGGTATTTAAGGCTGCAGACCAACATGGAGCTGACCAAAATGTTTGTTTAATGGCCCCCAGGCCCATAGAAATGCCCAAATGACTCGTTTCTCTCCCTCTCCCCCTCGTCTCTTCCAGTCGGAGATCTGGCTCAGCGTGGGTGCAGCCCTTTGGTTGACTCCCAACGCTTGTAAGACCTCGGGCACCATCTTTCTAAGGGGCAAAACAGTGGGATCTCGCCATCGCAGAGATCCCATGATAACTACTGCCTATGCCCCCAGCACACTGAAATACAGCAACATTTTAACAAACAGGAGATAAACAGACTGTGCGGTTAAGCTTTAGAGAGATGCCCCAAGGGAAAAGAGGATAAGGTACCAAAGACCAGTCAAACAAATCCACTTATCTGCCAGCTAGACAAATGTACCATTCTCATTCCTTTCGAGGCAAAACAGGGGCAATTACAACTACAGGCTACACTACTACAGGCAGCCATACCCACAAAAACAAAAACAAAAAACAAAACAAACAAACAAAAAAAATTGCATCAGATATCGCGCTAGAAGGGTTCCCAACCAAGGTAGAGGAAACTACTCCCCCCACAGAACCCAGTTGAAACAACAACTACTATTGCTACAAGCAATACCAAAACTTTCCAGTCAGTGACCAATTACTACTCTTCATGCAAAAATGGGAACAAACCACACAAGACAGGTGGGTCCTACAAGTAATAAGACTAGGATATGTGATACAACTTTCTTGCATACCAACAAAGAACCTTCTAGTCCTATTCCCTGTGCCAAAAAACACATTACCCTGACACAAGTCCAAACAGTACTGACAGACTTACTGCACAACAAGACCATAGACACATTACAAAAAAGGGGAAAGGAGGATATTCCATATTTGACAAGGTACCCAAAAAGGGGCCAGAGGACTCTGCCCAGTTCCGGACCTATACAATTCTGTACAATTCACACCCTAGAAATGGAAACAATTAGGTCCACCACCACGGTTATAAGCTCAGGAGATTACCTAACTTCACTACATTTGTAGGACACTTACATCACACTACAAATTCTGTCTGTTTCACATATTGGGAAAACAATACCAATACAAGTGTTACCATTCAACCTACCATCAACCTCAAGTGTGTTCGTGATGGTAACAATAGCATTTGCAGCAATAAAAAAAAAAAGTTAAGGGCATACAAGTAATACCCTATTGAACGACTGGCTGATCAAGACCAGAACAATACAACAGTCCGTTCGAGAACAAATGCAGTAGTACACTGCCTACAAAATTGCAGCCATGTAATATATCAAAAAGTTACCTATCATCCCTAGCCAGTCTATAGATAGTCTAGGCTCACTGATCGACACAAATCCGGGTCTTGGCGACCCAGTAAATGCCCAAGTCTGATCAATTATTGCACAGAATACACAATTACAGAAACACAGAAATCCAGAACTTCATGCAGTTTCACAAGTACTGGGAGTAATGTCATCATTGATAGACATAGTGCCATGGGCCAAGTGCAACATGAGACCTCTCGTACCATTCTTGAGCAAACAGGGCCCAGCGCATGACATAGGCTTGGCAAAGACATTAACACTTTCACCCTCCCTGATGGCACTAACATCTGCCAGACATGGAGGAGCAGTACAGGCACACTCATGCAGACCCCCACTCCTAACATTCTACGCTGACAGAATATCCCTTAGACCTAAAATGTCATTCTGACCAATAGTATCATTGACAGTCCACATCAATCAAACTATTGAAACATCTGCAGAACCCTCTCAGGGGAAATACAAAACAACCCTCAGCTTAAAATGCTGGGTATGAAAAGGGTACTTAGCACAAACCTATCAAGAACAGAGGAAATATACAAAACAGACTGTTCATAATGCTGCATGGAAAAGGAAAACCAGCTTTAAAATCAGTGATTGCCATATACCTTAAAACAGCAATCACGGAACCATACAGAGTGAGTAACTCAGCTGCACCAAGAGATCTGAAGGCTCACTACCAGAGCATTCACAACTTCCTGGCCAGAGAAAAATGGGAATACTGCAGAGGAAATATTTAGTAACAAGCAAGGACTAGGTACAAGACAACACGTCTGACCCACCCTAGCAGAAGATTACTGCTTTTTAATGACCCATGATGTCATGACTGTGAAGTGCCTCAGAGATTATCCCCCACAATGGTAGTTTACTCACCTGGTAAAGGTGATTGAGGGGAAATACAGCTCTGAGGCATTCCACATCCCACCCAACAGATGTGTGAAAGACTCAACAAGTTTTCATACATTGTATGAATGTATGATACTCGCTATTACAAATTAGCAGGTTCGGACATCACCAACATCTATATGTATAGTGCAATAACAAAATAAAGTTACACAACAATTTTCTACCGCTAAGTGGTCACTACATATCTACACTCATTAACAGCAAAAGGTATTGACAGATTATTGTTACAGATACAGCTTTGGAATTCATCGAACTGACCATAGGAGAGCAGACCCCCCCCTCAGGTGGGGGATGGACTTTCTTCAAGTCACATCTGCATCAAGCAACCTATCAGGTATACACAACCCATGATGTCATGACTGTGGAGTGCCTCAGAGATGTATTCCCCCACAATCACCTTTACCAGGTGAGTAAACTACCATTCTTCCTGTTGTCCTGCTAGTATCTTAATGGAGAATGGGTCCATAGTGACAGTTGTCTAGATCCTTTCACTCCTTGGTTTTATAGCATTTAAAAAGTGCAGCATAAATGTAAACACACTTGTAAAAGTCCTAGCCGACTACAAAATGGCATGTACATTAAACATAATGGAATAATTGGAGTGAGACTGCTCCTTATAGAAACAGTGAATTTGTATGATGTGGTTTTTGTTATGCTAGCTTAAGGCACTAAAGGTGAAATCACCTTCACATATTGTTTCTTATGTTGTGCACCACAAGGATTCATTATTATAGCAGGAGCAGTCTCAGTCCAATGACGTCATTATGTTTGATGACCCCACCATTTTGTAGTCAGCTCAGCAGTGGCTGGGAGCAGGACTTTTACAAGTGTGTTTACATTTTCTGGGTACTTATTAAATGCTACAATACCAAAGTTAAACAAAATACTGAAGTTAGCCACTTGTATCATTCAAACCAGATTCCCTCATTCTCAAAGCATATGGGAGAATTAATTTATAGGCACTAAGGTAAACTTTGTTGTTTACTTGTCATTTAACAGAAAGGCTGCCTAAAGGGACCACTGCAGTACAAGGCTGCCATCACTGATTGTGCACAACTTGTGCAGTGTCATAGTTGTCAAAAACTTTAGTAGGCTTCAACTGTGGCAGAAGGCACTCTGAAATCATAAGTAAAAGTTCCTGACAGGCAGGTCAGATTCCACGTGGTAACATTTCATTTTCAGCAATCGTATTTCCCCTTGTATGTAGTTACTTCTCACCCATGTACGTGGCACCACTCATGTATTGTTACAGGTTACAGCACTACAGCACCTTTTCTACAGGTGGATTCTGGCAGTATCTACCAAAGGTCCAGTGGCATACAGTGGCGTGAAAAAGTATTTGCCCCCTTCCTGATTTTCTCTATTATTGCATATTTGTCACACTGGATGTTTTCAGGTCTTTAGAAAAAATGTAATATTAGATAAAGGGAACCTGAGTGAACAAATAACACTTGTTTTTTTTTTTAATTTCACTTATTTAATGAAAAAAAGTTAACCAACACCAACTGGCACTGTGTGAAAAGTACTGCCCCTTACACTTAATAACTGGTTATGCCACATTTAGCTGCAATGACTGCAACCAAACACTTCCTATAATTCAATATCAGTCTTTCACATCGCTGTGAGGAATTTTAACCCACTCTTCCTCGCAGAACTGCTTTAATTCAGTAACATTTGGTAGGTTTTCGAGCATGACCTGCTCGTTTCAGGTCCTGCCACAGCATCTCTATTGGGTTTAAGTCTGGACTTTGACTAGGCCACTCCAAAACTTTAATTTTACATCTTTTAGCCATTCTGATGTGGACTTTCTTTTGTGTTTTGGATCATTGTCTTGCTGCATGGCAACTACGCTTCAGCTTCAGCTGGCGGAAGGATGACAGGACATTCTCCTTAAGAATTTTCTGGACAGAGCAGAATTCATGGTTCCTTTAATTATGGCAAGTCATGCAGGTCCTTAGGCAGCAAGCATCCCCACACATCACATCACCACCACCATGTTTAACTGTTGGTATGGTGTTCTTACTGTGGAATGCTGTGTTTGCTTTACGCGAGACATTATGGGATCCATGTCATCCAAAAGTTCCACTTTGACTCATCTGTCCATAGAACATTTTCCCAAAAGGCTTGTGGATCATCCAGGTGCTTCTTGGCAAATGAGAGCCGAGCATTTATGTTCTTCTTGGTTAGCAGTGGTTTCTGCCTTGCTACTCTCACATGAAGCCCATTTTTGCCCAGTCTCTTTCTGATTGTGGAGTCGTGAACACTGACCTTAGCTGAGGCAAGAGAAGCCTGCAGTTCTTTGGATGTTGTTTTAGGATCTTTTGAGACTTCCTGAATGATTTTACGCTGAGCCCTTGGAGTAATTTTGGCAGGCCGCCCACTCCTGGGAAGATTCACTATTGTTCCAAGTGTTCTCCATTTGGAGATTATGGCTCTCACTGTGGTTCGATGGAGTCCCAGAGCCTTAGAAATAGCTTTGTAACCCTTTCCAGACTGATAGAGGGCAACAAATTTTTCTGATCTTTCAGGAACTTCCTTTGATCATGGCATAATGTGCTTGTTGAATCTTTGTGCTGGCAATGTGACTCTGATGGTAAGGGTCAAAATAAGTGAGATTTATATTGAGCAGGGCTGGCTGTAATGAAGCCTGGCTGTGTTCAATCAGTTGACTCTAATTATCCCTTTAGTGGGTTGATTTAACTAGGGGGCAATTACTTTTTCACACAGTGCCCGTTGGTGTTGGTTAACTTTTTTCATTAAATAAATGAAATAAGTAAAAAAAAAAAGTGTTATTTGTTCACTCAGGTTCCCTTTATCTAATATTATATTTTGTCTAAAGACCTGAAAACATCAAGTGTGACAAATATGCAATAATAGAGAAAATCAGGAAGGGGGCAAATACTTTTTCACGCCACTGTACATAGACCTTTGCTTATCCTCCTCCCCGTAAGGACTTCAAAGAGATACCCTTCAGATCAGTTAGAACAGATCTAAATTTGACCTACAATAGCTAAAATTAAACTACACGCTGTCAATCCAGCATACTTTTTAGCTCGCTACCCTAGGCTGCTCAGCTGACTTTGTAGAAAACTTTGATAAATGTAAGTGGGAATCGGTGTCAGTGATTCTAAGCAAGTTTCGTTTCTTTAGCTTTTTCTAACAGATACTGCACTGCATTTAAGTTATTTTAGGCTCAGTGGAATAAACCTGTTAAATGCTATATAATTATCATGCAAACTAAGGCTAGAGTATACATCCTAGAGCCATGTACTGTACCTCCTCATCTCATATTAGCCTGTAAGTTGCTATAAATTCTGCTGCCGTGGTAGAGCCGGTATAGTCATTCCTCAGACACTACTGTACACTTGAGTTTGCAGAGACTAACAGCATATCACTGTAAGTTTAAAGGTACTTTTTAATTTTGTAATGAATCAGACTTTTAAAGAACTTGTAGCACCAATAATAAAGGTTAAAATGTTATTTTTTTTTAAAGTAGTCAGTTGTTACTTTGAAAAGTATGTTTTCTTTATTTGCTTATTAGAAAGTTTTTTACCTGGTAGTATTAGATGGGCTGTACAGCACAGTACTTTACATGAAGACTGACATATCTAGTTCTGTTTCTCTTCATACCTCATGACCATTGAGGCATCACTCATTGTGACATCACAAGTGCCCAATCTTACTGCAGGGGATTGTCTGTTCTTGGTCAGGTGTGATGATACAGTGAGGTCACAGGGCTGATGATATATGAGGAGGAATAGAATAAATTACATCAGCCTCCAAGTATAGTACTGTTTAACACATCATGACAAGTATTGTGAGGTAGAAAACCTTCTAATAATTAAAAGGGAACATACTTAATCTATAAGAAGTAATAATTCTAATGCTGTGTGGAATTTGGAATGTTGTAAAATTTTGCCTAGCTCTTTGGAATTCTGCCAGAAGCAGAACTGTTAAATTTCTAAAGCATAATGGCTTTTCAGGAATTAGTAATCCAGTTTTCATAATGAGCAGATTCCTTTTCCACAATCTGTGGAAAATTATCCACTGGTTTACATGCTTTGTGGAAAGTTTTTTTTTTTTGTGTGGCTTATATAGCAATGCTTTTTGGAATTCTGAGGCATTCAAAAATAAATTCCTAAAAGCATTTCAGAAGTGAAATTGCCATTCTGCAAGATTTCACCATGTGGAATTATGCATGCCGTATAGTTGTAAATAATTCACTTATTTTGAAAGCTGATATTAATTTGAGGCACTGCATTAGCTCTTTAAGACTGCATGGCGTAACCAGCAGATGTTTTGTGGGCTCTCCAGAGCAGGTCTGCAGGATAGAAGTAGGAAAATTCTAAAGTGAATGATGGACTACTTTTGTACGTGGCTCTGCTGAGTGCTCCAGATAAGGCCAAATACTGTATTATACGTTAATCATTGTGTACATGCATGGTTAGCAGAATCTGGAATCTGCTGTGAAATCTAGTGCTGGAGGTAAAGGGCAGAAACACATGCAGCCTGTAAGTGGGAAAGTGAAAGTGTAGTTTCATGCATACATCAGTGCACCATCAGTGATACATGGCTAATCAACTCAAAACTACCAAATATGTATGAGGACAGCACAACACATTTCAGTTAATCACTGGAGTACTATTCCCCTGCAATACACACAATGGGAGGTGCTGATCACATAATCAGCTGGATTTACTATTACAAAAGGTGCGAGCATAAACTTCCTTCATTAGAAAGATTGACTGGCCGTAGAGGAGGGCAGGTTGTGCCAGTCATCTTTTCCTGCCAAATCAGGTGCTGGCGAAGGTGGGATAAGGGTGCTACCAGGGTAGGGGATACAGGAAGGCATAGGGATCCTTGCTGTTTAGCACAAACAAGCAGTTTTACTTAAGACAATGGTCAGCCATGGAGGTGGATGGGCTGTGCTGCTCATGTGCAGTGGGACTAAATATTGTAAATTACAAATATTATAAATGGTTTTGTATTGAATTTATTTATTTTATTTATTTAAAAATTGGTAACTGGAAAAGGAACTCTGAGCCAAGGCTCATTTCCAGGTGTGACCTGGGGAAAAGGGTAGAGGAAAACATCAAGCAGATACAATAAAATAAGAGGTTACAAACAAATTGTACAAACAATTGAGTGTGTTATGTATTGTACTGTAACTGAACTGAAAAGTTTTTAAGCAGGATGGTCCTGGAAACCGGCTTGCTTAGTGACCATATCCTGGATAAACAGAAATAAAATTTATATTGAAGTTGTGGATGTTGGGGGGGGGGGGAATGTGGGATCTGGGTGCAGGCAGTGGGTGGGAGGACACATATACAGGTGACAGTGGGTACCTTCTGAGACCTTGCCTGATGACACCATTCCTGGCCCCTGCAGGGGAGGTGGAACAGAGGTATAACGATGCCCACAGGAGGGCACAGCTGTTGGCGTAGTGTACCTGTGGGCAAATGAAGATGTGGTTCAGATGCCTAGAAAAGATGAGTGGCACAATGCTGCTTGCAGCAGGCAAGGTGTGTTATGTGTTTATCATGTGCTGCATACTGCATAATATTATCATGAGGAAAAGACTGCCATTACTTGAGACTGTACCTGCGGGTGATAAACCCCAGGGCCATAGGGTAGAACACCAGGCTCCAGATGTGGGCATATGGTTGGGGAATACATTGGGTGGAAGGGAGGCATGATATGTAGTGGTGGGTGGTCTAATCCAGATGGTCCTGTGTGGGGATGTGATGGTGCATGCCCATGTACCATGGTATACAGTGGTGACTGGCAGTGCTAAATGCCTGTGTGTGCAGTGAACCCCTGAGTGTGTGTGTGTGTGTGTGTGTGTGTGTGTGTATGTAGGGGGCATGCCCTGATGGGCACGGTGGCCCTGTCCAAGGATGGAGGACTGTGAGTAGCAGCTCCTTACCCACCAACACAGCTGATGTCTATTTTGTCCTATCTGTACTGGGTCAACACTGGTCAGCAGGTGGCCAGTCTAGGGGGGGTTCAGGGGCTCTGTAGGAGGGACAGGCTGATCTGCCTATGTGTCATGATTCTATGGCAATGTGGTGTTATGGTTGGTGTGCAGCAGTGGTGGTGAAATGGGCTGTGGAGGCAGCTGACCACCACCACTGTTCGCCAGGGTGGTTAGATGCCCTAGCACGCCCTCAAGCAGTTCTCCCACCCTTCAGAACTCTGTGAGGGTATGCAGCTGCTCATTTTTCTCCCTGCTGTCCTGTAGCCTGTCCTACCTTAGCTGCTGCACCTCTGGGAAGTATATACTGAGTAGGTGTCTCACGGTGCTACCCATTCTGTATGGCCCTGTCCTATCTGATGGACCTTCATTATCACTGCTGGGGCTAGGTTCACTTGCTGTCTCATGCTGTGCTGGTGTTGCTGGGCAACCCTGCTGTTGGGTGCTGCCCAGCTGGGTGGCACGGCTATGTGCAGGGGTGTCATTGCAAGTGGTGGTGTCAGTACTCAGTGCTGTGGATGTGTCTTGCATACCCCTTACCATCAATGTCAGTGCCTTCTCTCTGCTGCATTTGATGAATGGGGCTCTGAGATTGTGGTTCTGGGGAGTGGGGGTGCCCTGCATGAGGACAGGGACTAGGTACCCTGTGCAGTGTCTGACTGACCCCTGTACATAATGATGTTGGTCACTTTGTTGTCCTGCTAGTCACTCTCTATGCTGGCCTTGGTAGCAGGAGTGCCAACTTTTATGAACTGTTGTGGGTGCTCACTGCCAGTAGGTAGTAATTTTCCAATGCCCAGGTTTCCTAGTATCTTTTTTTGTAGGCTGCCTAAAAAAGAAATCAAGGGTGCTTATGTCAACTTTGTGGGTGCTTAAGCACCCCAGCATCCATGGAGTTGGCACCTATGCTTGGTAGCATCTGTGAGGAGAATGCCGTATGGTTAGTGGCTCTCAGGGCACTGTTGTGGCTGGTATGGTCCACTGTTGCACTCACCATCATGTGTCAGCAGGGCATTGTTCTGTCAGCAGTGTTCAGCAGGTTGGCCATGTGGATGTTAGTTTCCCCTTCATCATGTCATCATCCTCCTCCTCCTTCACTAATGATTTGGAGGTATCTGCTGCAGGGGTAGAAGAGATGCAAAGGTCATTGTCACTATCACTCTAGTGTGCACTGTGTCATGTGTGTAGTGCTGTGGTCACTTATCTGGCATGGTGTCTAGGCCTTCTTTTTTGCTATCTATGGTTGTCTGGCTACAGGTGTCCATCACCATGTCCTCCACTGGTGTGAGCTCAGGGGTTGAATGCAGACCCCCACCAGTGGCATTCTAACGTCGCGTTTGCTTGCCAGCTTCTTATGCAGAGCCAACCTTTGGTCTCACCACTTGTGTTTGATGGCCTCAGTGGTCCTGGGTACTGCCCCCTCACATTGATAGCCTTCTAGATGCAGGCCTTGGTGGCCAGCTACACTTTGAGGGATGCCTGGCCTTACAGTTTGGCACAGTTAATCCTGATCTCTGACACCGCCCTCTTCACCTACTCTGCTGTGAAGTTCCTGGCATAATGATCCCTTGCAGTGCTGATATGGACCTTGCCGCAGGTGCATGGCTATGGCAGTCCACTAGGGTCCAGTCCTGCACTACTGTGAGTCATGGGGCCCAGCTGTCCCTGCTTCACTTCTGTGGTTGGGAGAGACATGCCTAGGTGTCCCTGCTCTGCCATTCTGCATTCTACTCCTGTCCCTGGGCTCCTGTGCCCCCCCCAGTATGGCAGGATGTAACTGCCCTATCATCTGTCTGCTGCACATTTCCATGGCCACCACTATTGCTGTTCATGCCACCAGTATTTGGCATGCCTGTCCCAGTCCATGGTTGTCCCTTTATGGTGGGTTTACAGGACGTTCTCAGGTCAGCACGGCCTGCCCGTCAATCCCTACGAACAACATTGTATGTAATTATGCAGACAGTACACGCCCTGATGACTGTCTCCCTCTCCATAGTGCATGCCATGGTGGGCTACATGTTTCTATCCTGTATAGTTGTACATCTGCTTTACACGGCACTGCCACACATGCAGTGCATTAGTGCATCAGGCCACTTAGTGGCTCAGACCCATAAGCATTACACTGAAGCTTACTAACCACATACAATATCTGCATTGCTAAGATACCTCCTAATGGAGCAACATTTAAATCATTCTTTATTTCCTGTTGCTTCTTTCAATTCTTCTGTGTCCCATTGACCTTATTCCTTGCTTTAAACCACATTATGCAGGGTCTCCTCACTTTATCTTGAATAAGTGCAGATGCCAAAAATCTGCACCCAGAATGTCCAATAGTCAATCTGAGTGCTCACCTTCTCGTATTAGTAATTTTAAGATGCTTTTAGTGTATGGGGAATTACAGAAAATCATTATGTAAATATATGCAAATGAAAAAGCAAATCCATCTATACATATGATGGGGAATGCTGCGTCACATATTATACGAGTTTTGATCAAACATGCATCTGTAAATGAGCTGTAATCAGCTCAGTGTGTCTTACCTGGTAAAACCTGTTGATAGATAGATAGATCAATAGATAGATAGATAGATAGGTAGATAGATAGATAGATAGATAGATAGATAGATAGATAGATAGATAGAAAGATAAATACACAGACAGATAGATAGAGAGAGAGAGAGAGAGAGAGAGAGAGAGAGAGAGAGAGAGAGAGATGCACAGATAGACAGCCAGACAGCCAGACAGACAGATAGATAGACAGATACACAGACAGATGGATAGATAGATGTATAGATAGATAGATACACAGATAGATAGAGAAATAGATAGATAGATACACAGATAGACAGCCAGCCAGCCAGACAGCCAGACAGACAGATAGATAGATAGATAGACAGATAGATAGATAGATAGATAGATAAATAGATAGATAGATAGATAGCTAGATAGAAAAATAGATGAATAAAGTTTTTTTGAACTTCAGAGTAATTTTATTGATATATAACAGGATTACAAAATCCACAGTAACATAGCCTCAAACAGTTCATAAAGGTTACATACAAGTTCCGAGTACTCATATAACCATTATAATACATTCCAAAAGTGGGCTTGTAGCCGAACTAATTACAGTATGCTAGTTGTATATTGTCAATGTTTATGACGTCTATATGGTGTCTGTGCTGTAAGAAGCTGCACATTATTTTCATTTTGTTTAGCCGTTGCAGCCTTTGATGGGCTCGCCTCATTTGGCACTTTTCTTCCACCACCAGCCATGGACTGTGATGGTGCACAGGTCCGTTAGACCAGCTTTGGTTGGTCTAACCATGGAGGGGGCCTGCTGGGTTCCAAAATCCTGATTGTGGGAATGTGGCATCCTGCATCTGTCACAAGCCCCCTTCTGCCTTGTCACAGCCTATGGCTTGGTGCAAGCTGATCTGGCACAATCGGCCCCACTGGGTATGCAGGCTAGGTTTGAGAATCAGCACTGATGCAAGGTCCGGTGCGCTGTTCCCCGCGCAGAATTTATTTTTGATGCAAACACCTTGCGTCAGTCCCAACCCTTTGAAAACTGATCCCCTTGTGTGCAGTCTCTATGGGGATGCCTTTCAGCTGGCAGGGTTAGGTGGAGGCACACTCAAATGTAGTCCACAATTCATTGAGTAATTTTTCTGCTTCCTTTCTGTAGACTGCAGACTGGATTTTCTGCACTGAGTTGCAGACTTGCTGCATGACTGTGCGGCATCCATGATGCTTGCGCCAATATGATAGACAACCAAAAAGGTAGTCTAACTATCATACAGAATTGCCATAAGTTCTGGCAGTTCAGGGGCCCTGTAATGATGCAGGCATGAATTCATGATGCATGTAACATTACTTTGCTGTAAATAAGTGCTAACTGGCATACATGTGGCAAAACATCTGGAAACAGCAATCAAACATTTTTGTCATATTTACCCAGCCACACCTACAACCCCAAAATTGGGACTTGCGCCTGGGACAGAGCTTCTGAAAATCTAGCCTCTAGTCTTAGAGTATATTCCCAAAAGAAGTCTACTGATTCTACCAAGCAGTCTTAAAACTCCCAGCCAACTCCATTATGTTTCATGCCCCACTTTACTGGTGTGGCCATCAGTAAAGCATCAGTCATACGTAATCGGGGAGTTGGTTGGGTGTTTTTCTACTGAGTATTTTTTTGCACATTGTTGAATATAAGTGCAGCCTAGCACTAAAAGTGTGGAGCATTGTAATGCTATTGCTGCTAACCCGGAATTATAGGATTAATAATGTGTTTAATGGTTAGGCATAATTAGTGGTTGGAGAGATAATTAGTGCCATGTGGTATAATAAATAATCTTAATTGCAGGGAATACAGTTACTACAATTCAGTGTCCCCTTAGGCATTATATTACACCTTCTTCTAATTTAACTGGCTTGGCAAACACATGCACCTACTACTTCTTGTGTCTTTTGTTTAGTGGCCTGTAATATATATGTTATGGTAGTGATTTGATCTGAAATATTTTCACCTTGATTGGACTAAGAAATACAGTATATGTCTTCTTTTCTTGTATAATGGGCACACCAGAAGGTGGTGCTTTAAGGTTTACATTTCTTTAACAAGACAGGGGCATAGTCAGTGCACAGCTAAACTATGCTTATAATGACTAGCCATCATCGTTCACATTTGTTCAAACCCTAAGTTCATAAATGCAGTTCTAACTTTGAGGGTTTTACACTATCTATATTAGTCCCAAACAAAATAATTTTTAGATGTTGTGCAATATTGAAACTTGCAATGCCTCTTTGTATAATGCACACATTATTGTGCAGATTTTAAATATTATTATGTTCAATCTGTGTGAGTTGGCTATGATGAGGTCTGAGTAGCGACATCACCAACAGAAAGTAGTACCAGTTGAGAGATTTCCTATATGGTTTACCCCTCCACACACACACACACACACACACACACACACACACACTAATTTGCATACCCATGATGCTGTGAGACAAATGTTATGCTTTTGAATGCATGTAAATGCCTTAGAGACTTTACAAAAAAAACAAAACAAAAAAAGGGGAAATCAACTGTCTTCTTGTATTGTCAATGAATTCTACATACTGCTCTTGTTGCAAACTGCCTTTGTATTAAACTGTTTTCCAGGCATGTCATATCAACTCTAATGGGTGTCTCATACATTTGTTTGCAGTGAACTAAAATGTTATTGATTTAATGTGTGCATACATGTAGTAAAATACTGTGTTGGTCCTGTGTGGCTAGCAGTGCTTATATGCGCTGATTGTGTACTGTCTGTTCTGTGTTGTTGAATAAAAAAACTAACACTCATATGGCCCCACAGTCTAGAAAAGGGAATGAAGAAAACAAGTGATAGACAACTCAGGAGATGGAAGAAATTATGGTAAAATGAGAAAACATTGCTTTTGTGTCTTTCAACAGCTTTGGTAATTTACTCAATTGTTCTGTTTGGGTGGTAATTTGGATTGTGCACTGCAGTTTTTGAGGGGCTGTTCTCTTACTGCTCTAGCAAATTTTCTAGCTGGCTGTTAAATTTAAGGTATGATTCAGCTGGGTGAGGGGTGGTTTTTGTATACTTTCTTTTGAGCTGGACTCTAATATCCCTTGGACTATACTTCCACCTGTTGATGGTACATGATTTTTCATGGTAATGTTGGCTATTATTATTTTGTTAGGTACAGTTTATTAGATTCTTTAAGACATTCTAATACTATGTTCACCCAGAAAGATTTTTTTAGGGGTGCGTGGTTAATTTGTTGTGAAATTGTATGTAATGGTCTATAATGCAGCATTACAGTATGTTTAATTTTATTTGGGAGATTATCCCAGTCACTTCCCCATCTCCTACAAGGGGGCTGATCTCACCTGATTGTTTCTTGTTTTCATTTATCTCTAAGTGAGAGCTGTATTTGACTGTGGGTGTTGCTCATAAGTGAATTCTCATTATCTTGTGTTTCTATTCTGTGAGACATTCTTTTCTGAGGATGTGCTCTTTTCCTTTTGTAACGCAATGAAAATTTAATAAAAAATAAAATAAAAAATGTGTTTTGATTTTGGTGTGTAGTCCTAGTGTTTATGCTCCTTTGAGTGCTGTTAAGATTTTTTTCCCCCAAAGTTGCCTAATTATTTTATTGCTCTTGGGGATCTCCTTGCCTGTTTTTTTTAATTGACTTTCCTTTTCTCACAATGCACCCTGTCCTGTATGACAGTGATGTATCAGATACCACTGATTCAGTGTGTGTTGGTTTATCACTTTTCTAGCTGTACCAAAGATCTGTTGCACTGGGCTTACAGCAGTCTAAAGGGATTTTCTGTCCTTTGAGGCAAATGAGACCTTGCTAGACCATCTTTTTGCCATCTATCCTGTGGCCATACCCGGGACCATTTACATAGTGCTTTCACTGAAGATTTGGTGCAAGCTGCCTTAAATCAGTTCAAGTGTCACAGCTGCACCTGAGATTATAAAATTGGATGCAGTTGCAGCAATCGGAGATGTCACAGCTGCAGCAGTGCAAGAGTTTGATACAAGGCTGGATGCAAGCCCTGCATAAGCCTTCTAAAATCTGTCCCATAGTTCCCACAGTGTTCTGAGCTTGTATCTCCATGTCTGAGGATTATCCATCATTATGAAAGTCAGAGTCCTTCTTGTCCCCTGTTTTGAGTGTCTGTCCCTGTTTTCAGTGGCAAAAGTTTGGGAGGTATGAGTCAGATAATGAATAGCTGAGGAAGTCAGCAGAGGAAGTGCTGCTTGCAGTCAGTAAGTATGGACCAGGGTGAGGGGGCTGTACAGTGGGGTAGGGAGGGGGCAGGCCTGGAGGTGTGTATGTGGCTTCTGTTGGGGGGGCACTAGACACCAGGGTGTGTGCATATTACTACATAGACCATGCAGTCGGAGGGAAGTCCACTAGACTACCAGTTTCACTCTCCTTTTTTGTTGGTCCCCAACCCCTTCCACAGTCAGTCAACATGCATATATTGCCCCCCTTCCATAAGATGCTTGGTAACAGCCACCCCCATATGCTGGTTCCTCATCCCAACCCCCTTTTACAGTATACTGTTGGCCTCCATATCCTTTATTCATCTCTGCTCAGTATGCTAATAGCCACTAGCTAAACAACCCTCCAGTGAGCCAATTCCTCTGGCCCCTGGTTAGCTGTATATCCCAAGGCTGTGGTCCACCCCCCTTCCTCCCATCTGCCTGCTTGATTACATTTTGGTAAAGGTAACTGCCTAGCTGCTTGGGGCTTACTCCAGAGTCCACATTTGACTTGGTTTCCTCTTGTCAAATCTCATGCCTCCACCAAAGGTGATAGGTGTAGGTCCATCACGGCCCCACAAAGTGAGGGGAAGCAGAGTTGGGGTTGGATGGAAAGGAGTAAATGCTGAGTAAGTACTGAAGTGGACTGTGGAAAGAGATGCTGCAGTTGACAAAGTCAACAGAAATTGACACACAGAGTGGAGTATCAGAAAACCTTGAATGGGGAAATGTAGTGACCAGTGATAGGAGTGCATTTAATGTAAATGAAGTTTTATACCTCTTTCCACATACAGCCAAGTACTAAGGAGGCAAGTGGGGACTTGAGCAGAGGAACAGAGCCAGTTCTGACCATGTCCCACTGAATGGAGGTCTGCGCTGAAGTAACTCAGTGCACCTCCTCTCCAGCAGTGCCAATATTTAAGCAGTGCTCAGCCTCTGATACAAACTCACTACCTCAGAGCTCTCTGCCAAGCTGAGCTCTGTAATGGAGAAGGTGGTGCTGAGGGGGGCCTGTTTCATTCATAGCCTTTTCTTGCCCCTAATCCAGGGTCCCCATCTCCCAGAACAAACCCACCACCAGCTTCCTGCCCTTCAGCTCAGAAGCATTGTCCTCGGCTCATCATGGGCTAGCTAGCAGGCTGGAAGATATCCTCAGACATACCTGAGCCACTTCACCACCACCAGACAGAAGCTACTGTCAAGAACCAAACCATCCCCCTACTGCACATATCTGTTTGATGGTGATGCATATGTATTTGTGTAGTGGTGGTGTGCGTGCATGTGCCTGTGTTCTTGTGTACTCTGTGTCCAAATGTACCTATTTCTGCAGCTGAGTAGACTACCTTAGAGTGACTTGCGCAAGGTCACACAGTGTAAGTTGTACTAGTGGGGAGGGAGTTGAACCTGGGTCTCCTGGTTCTCAAGCCTGTACTCTTAATGCCCAAACATATTGTCTTCTGCCAGTAGCCAATAGCTTTGTTGTGGTGTCAGCCCTGCAGAGGAGAGAACCAGGACCTCTTGATGCCTGGTGCTTTTTTCCTTGTCCTGTGCCTCTGATGTATGGTCTTTCAACTTGAGCCTGGTGCCCCCACTACATGATACAGAGCCAGAGGATTCCCTGACAGACTGGTGTCAGTGTTGTCTTATAGACTAATTTGGACCTTTCTAGGACATTGGTATTTACTTGAGAATGAGGGTGGGTTTACAAATTTCACAGAAATTCCTTAAAAGTACAGTGCTGCCTCAGATCTTCTGCAGAACATGAAATTCATCTCCTACACATATCTAGAGTGAATCTTTTCTCATACTCTTACCATGGCAGTCTGTCTAGAATGTACTGGCTAGATGGGTTTTTGCACATTCCATGTAATAAAAATGTATCTTCTAAGTTTGAAACCTTATTATCTTCCCTCAGCTCAACAACTCAACTAAAGATCCCAGTCTTGACTGACAGTGGCCTGAATGTGCAGTTTCCAAAATACAGGAATGTATTATCGCTGTCACAGACAGGCATCACATAGAGGATAAATATGGTGTATTATCCGTAACAAGCATATGTATTTATTGAGAGGTTGCCTTGGCGACCATTTGAACCTCGAGAGCACAGCTCAAGAGGTTCGTTGCCATGGCAACCTCGAGTTAAATACAATTGCTGGTTATGGATAGTACACCATATATTGTCTTTTATAGTGTATGATGTACTATCCCATGTTAAAAGAATAGCAGAAAAAATTTTACTTATTTTTTTTCCCCGTCGGAGCCACTCTCCTCTGCTCTTTCTCACAGCTGCGGCTGCTTCCTGGGAGGTGGTCATCATGTGACATGCATGTGCGAGCACATTTCATGTTATTATGCTGCAGTAGCTACGTAGATAATGCAGCATAACAGCTACAATGACTTAGCTACTACAGCATGACGACTATTCTGCTGATGGATGTAAATGTATAACAACGTTCCACCATACGCTTGAGGTTTGCTTTGTGTCTCCAGAGACTGGCACCATTTTAATGAAATTTTCTTCCTCATTATGTATGCAAGGTTGGTTCTGCTGCTATTAGTTAAAAGACTTACTTTAAAAATTAATTTTAAACCATATTTTGAGCCTATCATGGGGTGTCATGGGGCTGCACTGCTTCAGGCAAAGGAGGGTGTGTACGACCTTGCAAAAAAATGCTTGCACTATACAGGATCTCACCAAAACAGGGATGGTGGTTTCCCACAACAGAGTGACCTACAATGCTCCACAAGCCTTTTACTCAACCTGATCTGCACCTCTGCAACTCCTGTGCTTCACTCACAACAGTGCAGATCAGGTCATGTAAATGGGCCTTTTGTGCCAGGCACTGTGATTCTTCTTTTTGCCTCTTCAGCTAATATATGTGCCCCATGAAGCATGCAGCCCCCCACTTGGCTGTTATAGTACACGAGAAAGCATACAACACCTCTCTGTGCTTCCAGCCAGATGGGGGGGCACCGTGGTAAGGGGACAGGGTGTGCAGGTCTGTGCAGGAGAGAACTTCAAGCTGACTTACTGCCAGGGAATGCAGTTTTTGTAGTTACCCCCCTATTTGCTTGGCATAAGTGCCCCATGAAGCATACAGCCCATGCGCCTGGCTGATAGTTGTACACCAGGAAGCATAAAGCCCCTCCCAAGATATATTACCGCATGAAGCATGCAACCCTACCTCTGGCTGGTGTAAACATTGTAAAACAAAACAAAAAAATAAATTAAAAGGTCCAAATACAGCCATTACTTTCTTTTTTCTCTCTTTTTTTTTGTAATGTAAGAAGTTCCACAACTATACCACATCCATTCTCCTCCTTATAGCTTTTGGAATCCTGCATGGGACTTGACCTCCTGCTTCCCCACTTGCCAAGCCAAACTGCAGAAACATCCACTTACTCAGTAGGTCAGTCACAACACCATCACTGATTTACTAAACCTGCCCTGCTGGCTCACATCAGTCTTTAGTATTTTTTTTGTCATTTGTTTAAATTTACTCACCTTTGATTGACTCCGGACATCTTCAGGCTGCCTGCCAAATACCAGATTGAGACCAGCCCATCACTGATGCTGACTGTGCATAGTGGGTGGTATTCTCAGCTTGGGATAGCCACCAGGACTCTAAGTCTCCTGGACCTAGGCTGGAGTGGGTCAGTAATGTAAACCCACCTGGTGTACATAGCTGCACAACACAGTGGCTGGCCCAATGCCATATCTCAAACTCTGCACTAACCAGATGTCTTTAGGCTGCTTGCTGAATGCCAGACTGCCACTGGCCTGTCACTGGTACTGACTGTGCATGGCGGGTGGTAGCCTCAATTCGGGAGGGCCATGAGGCCCCTCAATCTCCTGGACATAAGCTGGAGCTGGACAGTAACATAAACCTCTGTTGTGTACATGGCTGCACTACATGCTGGCTGGCCCAGTGCCATACCTTGAATTCTGTACTGACTACCTGGAAACAAATGTGGTGTGGCCATGGTAAGTAACAGTGTCTTTACACTCAGCATGACAGCACATGTGTGTGAAATCAGGGAGATGTGGGTGCTAGTAGTTTCATCTTGAAACTTTGAAAGATGAGCTGGGATGGAAAAACAGGCAGCAAAGCTTCCAATGAAAAGAGCAAGGGGTCTGAGTCATCCACCGGGCATACTCAGCACACTTAGTGGCATATGGCAGCACCCAACCCATCAGTCACATGTGTATATGCCAAACCCAGACAGACCCAATGACACTGCTCAGCTGCTTACTGGGTGGCATCATGCAGATCAAAGGAGTGAGATAGGGTGTTTTAGAAATGGCTTACTTCTTTCAACTACACAAAGTTTCTGCTGAGCAAACAGAGAACAGTGTCATGATCAGCCTCACTTTTCATTAGTTTGTCACTGTCGAGCCCTCTGCGGCCTGCGCTGCATTGAACCCAACAGGAACACACCTCAAAAACTCAGTTACTAGAACAAGATGTTTGCTGTGCATGCCTGTGCAAACAGATATAGTAACTGGAGAATTTTTACTCAAGCTTTCAGGATCTCCAATGTCCTTTCATCAGGAGCAATGTCACTGCACATGATAAATGGACATTAGAAAGCTAGTTATTAGAATTTTGCACACCAAGATAGCCCCATTTAATTTTAATACCTATTTTAAGAGGGGCCTGGGGCACTGTGCAGCGGCAGAGATATTACAGATAAGTTCCTGTACATTGATAGATATAGTTTCTAGGAGTGTTGCAAATTTTAAATTAGCCCATAAATTGTGGTGAATTTGGCTACTTCACACTATGAGTAGCATTTGCATAGTGTACACTATACAATTTGCCTCAGTCTCAACAAATTTTACTATGTGAATTTATGCAGTTGTCACTTTGCAGTGAAATGTTGCCACAAATTGTACAGCAAAATTTTACACAGTCATGTTGGGCATGCACAGTGCGCCAATTCATTTACTAAAACGTGTGCAGCTGTGTGAATCTTATTATGTGAACTGAGATAGTATGCTCTGCACTATTTGAATTGTGGAGTTTTTTTAACCTCGCACTGAGCTAATAGTTGCATGATAAACATTTTAATCACGATGTATTAATATATATAAAATACACTCTGTGATGCAATAATTGAGAGTAGTGTCTATGCAATAATGTAATATTTACAAGTCACAGAATAAATATTGTATCAGTGTATAAAAGTACAATTCTGACAGATAGAAAGTACTGTAGTTAGGGTAGGAATGCAAGAGTAAGGATGTGAGTGATAGCAGTGAGTGATACTGTTGTCTAGTTTGTGTTCAGTAATCCACAGGTGCATGGGCTGCTTAGATGGGTAAATAAGGCTTGGTTAAAGTCCATGATTTTCCGGTATTCTTTAATGCTGTCTGGTAGGGAGTTCCAACTCAATTGGGCAAAAACAAAATAAAAAAAAAACAGTAAAGACTTTGTTGCCAACATCTTTATGAATCTTTGGAATATAAAGGCAGTAACTAGAAAATTATCAGAGATTGTAGCTTTGGATACGCTTGGCTAAATTACAAGGATACCTGGGATAAGTCTGTATACAGTTCTAAATTAGAAAGCCCCTGTCTTCTATCAGGGGGAGAAGGCCAGGGCTGTTGTACACAGTGTAGTTGTAGGTTTTTGTCTGGTAGCCCCCAGTTCCCCCTTTCCCAAATAAAGACACACACACACAGATCTTGGAGGAAATGGCCACAGCCATGCTTTTATTTAATAACCTTTTTAATACCGATATTAATATGAATATTAATATTTAACTATAAATTGAGCAGCGTGCGCTGCTGGGAGGATGCGCCATACCTCAGGTACGTGCACCACCCACCAACCTGGGCCCCCCTTAGGTGCATGCCGAAGTATCTCCAGTGGTTACAGTATAGGTCATATGGCCAAGGCTCCTTTGGCTGCCCCCAGTCTGGCACTGCTGTCCTTGCAGTATGCACTAATGGGATTAGACCGTGACCCCCATTGTAGGCCCAGGTGTTACGGTCCACCATCCACATGCCAACCAAGGGTGAAAAGTCTTTCAGGAGAATTGGACTCATCCTCCTTTTCCCCACTACCTTCATTCTGCACTCCTCCTGAGTCACCTCACCTGGCTGTGACAGATGCAGTAATGAATGCTACTAGTCTACTACAAATTTTTCACTTGATGCCTAGTGCCTTTCTCATAACATCCCTTTGGAGGAGGTTAAAAACCCAGAAAAAAAAAACCTGTTATGGGGAAAACTGGTAAAAGTCACTTCCCAATCCCTACTGCAGTCACCCATATTGGGTCAAAGGGGCCCCTACTCACCTGGCCCCCTGCCCTGCCTACTGAGGGTGGGAGGGTGCATGTCCAATGATCAGAGGAGAAAGAGGGAGAGACACTGGATATTTGTCCAGTTAACCCTAAAACTTCTCCCCACTGACCCTCCCAATGGTGGCCTGGTTATACCTCCCCTGAGGCGTGTCCAGGGCCTGCTGTCCACTGCAGGGGGAGGTATCCTCTTACATAAGTTTGGGCAAGGGGGAGAGGGCCCCCAGACAAATGTATGGCCATTGCAATGCTTGGGCAGCCTATCTAGTCTGTTACATCTTAGTGTAAATTTGCATACATTGTTGAATGGAACTTTAACTTTATGTAGAACAGGTGCACTTGATGTACTGTTTACCTCACTCCCATATTCCATACCAGGCAGGAGGGACTGGCAGAGCAACATATCTCTGTTGCTGAAATCTTAGGATTAGGGTGGTACTGAACAGTGTGTGCAGGTTTGCTTTATATGTTGTTAAAGACAGAAACGTTGTATTTTTCAGCAGAAAAGGACTACTTGGCCCACCCAGTCTGCCCAGATGGTCCCCGTCTAGTCTGTCTTCACAGACCCTAACTGGTCTCCAGTGACCCTCCCTCTTCCCTGCCCATTTTCTAATATTATCCTATGTCTATCCCATGCATGCTTAAACCCCCTACTCTTTTTGTCATCCTTATTCCAGGAATTCACCACTCTTTCAGTGAAGTAGTGACGCCTTCACATCCCTCCTAAACTCCTCCTCTTCCAATTTTATCACATGCTTTCCGGTTCAGGTGCTCTTCCTCATTTGAAAGAGATGCCACTCCTGCACACTGCACGCCTCCATGAGGTACTTTTAGGGGTCTATCATGTCCCCTCTCACTCTCCTATCTTTCATGGTGTGCATGTTGAGATCTCCCAGTTTCTTCTCATAGGGTTTTTGGTGCAACCCCTGCACCTATTTAGTTGCCCTTCTCTGGACTGACTGCATCTAGTCTATGTCCTTTTCAAGATGCAGCTTCCAGAACAGGATACAATATTCTAGGTGGGGTCTTATCAGCGAGCAATACATTAGCAACACCACCTCACTCCTCCTGCTGGATATATCTCTCCCTGTGCATCCCAGCATCTCACTGGCCCTACATACTGCTTTGTGATGTACTTCACTGCAAATCATACAATGTGCTGGGCTGTCTGCTGCTGGACTTTTAGTATAGCTGTTGTGTAGGATTTATGAAAAAAAGAATCCTGTTACACAAGTCCCTTTGAATATGTTTGGCATGCTTGCCAGGAATGAAAATGTTTACAAAGCAAATGCTGTAATGGACCAGTAATTAGAACTTCATAAAAGACACTATTCATTGGTCCAAAAATCCTTCTTATATGCGACATCAAAGATATGAAATGGCCTTCCTATAATAAAATGTTTTTAATGCAACACTTCTGTGATCTGGTAAAATACAACTGATAGATTAACTGTGGTACTCCTTATCTGCAACTATTTCTTGGTCATGATGCAGTGTGAAAAGTGTTCAAGTTTGCATATTTTATATTAGTCTAAATTTGTGTATGCTTACAATTGCTTTTTTTATATGATAATGTACTATGTACTGTGTACTGTATTATGTGTTGATGTAGATCGACTGTGAAAATGGGCAGTTATTGCTCACAGTCTCACCTACTGAAAATACTCAAAACTCTAAACTCTAAACATCAGGGGTTGTGATACAGGAGATTGGATTATGGTGTCAGCTTTGTACCTCTTAGTAATGTGCTTACAGATGGATAAATCAGGTTCCAGCCATACCCCAAAGGTCCTTGAAGCTTTGCAGATTGTCTAGGGGAGGGTCTAAGAGTCATTTTGCAGTAGAATAACATTTTCATTTTACTGCTATTTTTATTCATTTTTTTAATACTCCCCCCCCCCTCAGCTGGCCCTCCATCTTGCTGGTCCTCCCAGTCCCATCACCCTGGCTTCCACCAGGCCTTACCTCTTCCATAGTCCCCAATCATTTGCCCTCCATGGCAGGGTGGCAGGGAGTCCCTCAATCCACCCGGACCAAATCCTGATTCTGGGAGGAGCCTGAGTTGCTGAGTGTGGGGCCTGTGGAGGCCAGCAGTCATCCTGAGCTACCAGGAGTTTTTCCATCTATTCTTCCCATGTGTGATGTAGCAAGTGCTGAAGTCAAGGTGCACACACTAATGTCTACCACACCTCTCCTACCTTTTTATCTCGGACTGCCTCTCCGCTGGCTTCCACTAGGGGTCAGTTGAGCCCTGAGCTCTTCCCCACCCTCCCCCCGAGGAGAGTGGTCCTGAGGATGCTTGATCCTCCTCCCCCGGCCAACCTTCCAACACCTAGGGCACGCTTCTGAATCCCGGCTCTTGGCATTGCAAGTGGTAGCATTACTGCTATACTGCTATTTATTGGCAGAGAAGACTCAAAAGCATGCATGCAAATTCTTCAGTAAGTCTAATAAAAGGTGTCACCCAAGAAACATATAGGGCTGGATTCACAAAGCTTTCTGAATGTGCAAAACCTTCCCTAAGTCACCAAAACTGCTGTAGTTATGGAAACAAAGGGGAATTTGCACTGAGTGCTATTCGCAAAACCCTCTGCAGCTGCAGAAAACAACACTAAGGACTATGGAAAAAAGTGCACCTGCAGAAGTCCCTGAGGAAAAAAAGGTGTGAGATAAGTAAGGCACAGCCCCTGAAAGGCTATTCACAACCAGTTTTTTTCCACTGCTGCGGAAAAAGAGTCACACACAGTGGAATGAGGTGTAACTCCCTCAGCAAACTGCAGTAGTGCCCCAGCAATTGGAATCAATTAAGGTGGAGGTGAGGCACAGGTAATAGCATCCCAGATAGTATAACAGTGGCTGCTGTAACAGCAACGAAAGCACACATTGCCATGATATGGCAACAGGCAACAACCACCAGACACAGTGCAGTTCATGACGGAGCCCCACAGGCAGTAGACCCTGTCCAGCCTGCAGTGAGTGCTACCCCTGCAGGCAACATGAACACCCCAGGGAGGAAGGGAGGAACAGCAGTGACAGCTGGCCACTGTGGTGCCGTGGTATTGCTGGTACCTGTAGTGCTGCAGTGGTCCCAGTTGAGAGACTAGTTGCTGGTCTCTTTGTGGGTGCTTTCAACTTCATGCTATGGCAGCCCTGTTAAAGTCTGCTGTTCCAGCTAATTAAGTTCACCGTTGCTGTGCCTCCTAAGCTATTTCTGCAGCTGCAGATCCGCAGATGCGGATTTTCAGCATGTGCACAATTTCTGCAGCTGTGGGGATTTTACGAAATTCCGCACCTGCTCAAAATTTCTTTATGAATATCATGCAACTGCGTTTCTGCAGTGCTGCAGGCCTTTTTCCCGCAGCTGCAGGATTTTTGGCTTTCTTTGTGAATCCTGCCCATACCCTATTAGACTTTCCTCAGACTTATGCAGCACTGTAAACCTGTAACATAGACTTCTAATAATCATCTATCATACTGTGGTATTCACAGTAAAAAGGATATAGCACTTTCCCCCCAAAAAGGCTCAGCACCTTAACAATAGAAACAATATTCCATTACAATAACAAACACAAATTATAATGTAGGCAACATACAGTAATCAGATGTAATGTGAAATATATGCCACTCACTATAGAAGTAATATGTATGTACAATGCAGATATAAGCAGCAGCAATTTACATTCAAGGTGATTCATACTGTAGACCATTCAAAACAATAATGATTTCAAAGATTCTAAAATTCCCAGCTTGATGAATTTGTAAGTGAAGAGCATACAGTAGTTGTACACTTGTTCCAAGCAGTTGTCAGTGGTAGACAGCTGTGCAACTCCATTAAAGCCTCATTCATGCCATTCTCACTGGCAAACAACTCCATCGCTGTGACTGAGCAGTATTTAAGATACTGTATGCTGCAACTCTATTCAGATTTGTAGTTCGTATTACAAATGGAGAAAAGATTGTTTTTTTTTTAATCTATTTTCTTTTATCATTTTACCTTGAAGTGGACTGGGTCTTTTGCCTTGTTTTCAGTCATGCCTGTGGAATACAGGGGAAATGGTAGCATCACATTGGTATACATGACATTAAATGTGATTACATCATGCCAGAGATACTGTAGATTGAACAACACAAGCACAGTTTAATACAGTGGTACCTAGCATCAGGTTCCCTCATGTCAGTCAGTATCTTGAATGAAATAAAGTGGCTTATAGTCAAGGCCATCACTTTGTATTTGCCTGCAGTCTTGCAAAATGCCATCTGACTACTACAGCTTAACACAGAAACAATGACAGTGATCTCAGAAAAAGACTACTGTTCCATCCAGTCTGCTCATAAACCCTAACAAACATGGGACCTATTGCCCATATAGGATTCTAACCCACCCCATGCTCCCCATCCTACTGCTGTTATCCTGAGCAATGATGAAGCCCTTCACTCTGTTCCAGCCATGTGTGAAACCATTGAGAGTTTTGGCACCCTCAACATCAGCTGGCAGACTGTTCCATGGCTCCACCACCCTTTCTGTAAAATAAAACTTTCTCACATCTCTCTTGAATCCACCCCATCAGTTTCCACTCATGCCTCCTTATTATTAATCCGTTATTCAGCTATCTAGCTTGCAGGCTAAAGGGCTTGTGGAGGAAAAACATGCTGATCACTGTTTCATTGCAGTGCCTCCTGCTGACTTGTTAACAACCATGCAGATGGCGATGTATATTTTTTGCATTTAAGAACAGTTATATCAAGCATTACAACTAGTAACAGAGGAGACTGTGACAGCAGTATCTGGATAGCTTTATTCATAATGTAACCTTACACTGGATGCCACTGTAAGTTACGCAAATGTCCCCACCGCAGTTACTCATCCCTCTACTTTGTTGATTTTACTGAAACAAGGTAGGGAAAGAATAGTACACTTTTCACTAATAAATGTTTACAAGTTTAAAATATCTTTTTGTATAGCTTTGGGAGTCACTTTTTGTGTGTGTGTGTACATCACCTTTTTATGTGCGTGTGCAGGGGTGATGCTGTCATTGAAAAAAATTTCAATAATTTTAAAAATCTTTTACGTTTTAATATTTAATTTACCTCCAGCCAGAAAGACAGAGGGACATTTTATAACTGCAAAGCTATTCCAGGCTCCAGAATGGTATTATTACCCATTAATAAAGTACATAATATTGGGTCATATTGCTTAATTATAGCCTCCTACTGGATAATCATTGGCAACAAGAAAGATCAGCATGTCTCCTTTGAATGCTAGAACTTCAATTTCGGTGCATACCATACATGAACTTCCTGTATGTAAGTATGTATGTATGGTGGTCTCTGTCAGCTCTTTCCAGTTTAAGTGAAAATGGTTCACACCAAGGAACCATCACATGTAACTCAGCATAATGTTAAACAACAGAAAGATAGGTGGGTGTGTCAAACTGCTTCCAAACAGTTGAGCCCTGAAAGGAATTATTAGTGGCCCACTTTCTACCTGGGTCAGCTAGCAGAGCCCTGGAGGAGATCCCAGCTCATCCTTTTCACAGACAAGGGGTTGAATATATTGCCTGTCCCTTCAACAATCCATACCTTCTTAGATTTCAGCCTATATTTTGTCATCTCAGTGTTAAAACTGACATTCTTAAAATGACCTCTTACCATTTCTTTCACACGTTATACTATGCATATTTGTAATGAGAGCTTCTAAATTGTTATGTTTTTTAGAATTATGTTTTAAACAAATTGTTCCACACCTCATAGCTATAATGTAATGGAAAGTGTTGAATGGTTTTCACTGTTGTCAGGAATACCACAGTGCTATGTTTTACTTATTTCTTTTTGCTTGTTTGTTATGATACTTGAACAAAGTATTTTATTGTAGTCTTTTTTAATTTAATTTCCATACTTTAATTTTCCCTGTGCATACTTACTTGGCAAATGTTAGCTGTTTACTTTAGGGGATGTTATCTGCTGCTGCAGAAGTAGAGAGAAACAGGTGTAGTATGTAGAGGAGACTCCCTTTGATAAGAACAAGATTTGGCTAAAAAAACTTTACAGAGGCTGTGTAGTGCAGAATGCAAGGTTGTGCATCAGAAGATACAAAAAGAGATTGTATGCAAAGCAACAAGCTTCAAAACGATATAACATTAAATAATGTATTAAACCAATGGTACTACAGAGACAATGAGGAAAATTAGATACCCTAGCACTTTGATCCAGTTGGGGATCTTCAATAAGGGGTGGGGTTCACTAACACAAGTGATCAATTTATTTAAAACTTTTTTAAGAGTTAGGCACATGGATAAAGGATTGCAAATGATTGCCTTTGCTGGCAAACAAAATCCCAATTACTGTGCAGTTTTTAAGTGAAACCACTACTAGTAGCTCAGTGGTTGTCAATGTTCAGTGGTGACAAAGGGTAATTATACAGCATACAATACATATAAAAACTGTGGTAAAGTGCATGTTGTGAAAAGTATATGAATGAACAAAAGTATTTAAAAATTAAGTTAACAGTTGTTTGTAATGTGCAAACAAGTACAGTATGTATCTATCTATATCAGAATCATGGCCACTACTTACTACCCCTTTCTTGGAATTTTGTAGATTATTATTTGGATACATCAAGTGCTATTGTTTTGATAATGGAACTTATTCTCCAGTCTGTTCTCATTTAGTAAGAAGTGGCCATGCATTATTTACCATTGCAGCCAGATGGTTACTTTTGTGCACTCTGTTCCTCCTTTTCCATATTCTGTGCATTAGAAGATCCTTGTTCAAATCTTAACTTTGACCACGAGGTCACTTATTGGAAGTCATGCAACCGCTTTGTGCCTTTATTCTTTCAGATGTAAAATTAAGCTGAATGTTACTATAAAGTCAATGTTATGTATCAGTTGCTACAGCAATTCAATTAAGTTTAATTACAGAGTGCATCTTACAGATAATTATTATGTAGCATTGTGCAAATAAAGGGGTTTGAAGTAAAGACGTGATATGGAACATTTGTAATTGGGTGGGCTGCATAGTAAGTGCAGTACTAGACACACCTCAAAATGTCACACAGGTGATCTAAGATCAATATGTATGAGACTGCCAAACAGCAGAGAGAAAAATCAACACTCTGGACAGGCTATCCTTTTGACAATTCTTTTTCTCTCTGCTGAAGTGCCATCCTGAATAGGGCTCATACAATTTAAATTCAGTCAGTGAAATGTTAGAGGAATTACCACATTTATGACAATTAGTGGAATTTTTATAACATTCCTCAAAATAAAGTCAATGAGTAAGCCATGGAATTTTTTTAAAATGCAAGACTATATAAACTGCTGATTATTTGTTTTCAAATATTATTAACTTCAAAAGTATTTTTTGTTAATGTTTGTGACTTTATAGTGTTTTTTCCCTCACAGCTTTAATACATGTTGTCTGTAAACTATTAATTTCTATCAGGAGGATGTGCTGGAATTGGCATTTCACAATAATTCTGCAGGGAGGAGGCAGGGAACTACAGACCAGTCAGTCTTACCTCAGTGGTGAGCAAGATTATGGAGGCACTCCTTAAGGAAAGGATAGTACAACATCTGGAATCCATAGAAGCACAGGATTCAAGACAGCATGAGTTTCAACAGGAAGGTCCTGTCAAACTAATCTCATATATTTCTTTGACTGGGTAACCAGAATGGTGGACCAAGGGGATGCAGTTGATGTTGCCTACCTTGACTTCAGCAAAGCTCTCAATACTGTTCTACATAGAAGATTGATTAATAAGCTGGGTAGGCTCGGGGTGGGTCAGAAGTTGGTCAACTGGGTGGAAAACTGGTTGGTGGGCAGAAAACAGAGAGTGGTGGTAAATGGTATACAGTCAGAAGAGATGGAAGTCACAAGTGGGGTACCTCAGAGATCAGTCCTGGGGCCAGTCCTCTTTAATACCTTCATCAGTGACATTGCAGATGGACTGGTAAGGTTTGTCTGTTTGCAGATGACATCAAGATCTGCAACAGAGTAGATGATCCAGATGGGGTGGGCAGAATGAGAAGAGATCTGGATAAACTGGCAAAATGGTCAGAAAAGTGGCAGCTGGAGTTTAACGCAAAGAAGTGCAAGATCATGTACATAGGGAAGAGAAACCCTGAGGCCACCTATAGGTTGGGAGGGGAGTTGCTGGCAATCACAAGGGAAGACAGAGATTTGGGCATCATCATCACAGAAGACCTGAAATCATCCAAGCAGACCACTAAAGCAGTAGGTAAGGCTAGAGGGATGTTAGGGTGTATTAGAAGGGGTATCGCAAGTCATAAGGGAGGTAATAATCCCTCTTTACAAGACACTGGTTAGACCCCATCTGGAGTATTGTGTGCAGTACTGGAGGCCACACCTGCACTAGGACATTAACAAAATGGAGGCAGTCCAGAGAAGGGCAACTAAAATGGTGCAGGGACTGCATCAGAAAACATATGAGGACAGATTAATTGAGCTCAATATGTATACCCTTGAGCAAAGGAGGGAGAGAGGTGATATGATCGAAACATTCAAACATCTTAAGGGCATTAACAAGGTGAAAGAGTCTAACATGTTTCAATATAAGAAAATAGCAAGACATGAGGACACAGCATGAGATTAGAAGGAGTCCAATTAAGGGGTAATGTGAGGAAGTTCTTTTTCACAGAAAGGGTGGTGGATGCATGGAACAGCCTACCTCAGGAAGTGGTGGATATGGATACAGTGCAGGGCTTCAATCAGGCATGGGATAGGCATAAGGGAGCAATACAGATGAATATGAATAGATAGGCCATTGACAGAGTACAGGACTATGTCACTTTCATAAGGCAGAGAAAATGGCAGGACTGGATGGGCCTTGCGATCCTTATCTGCCATCAACTTCTATGTTTCTATGTAAACAGAATCTGCAAAGTTCACTCAGCCATAGTCTTGCATTCAGAAAATATTGTGCAGGCAAATGAAGTAAACAGGCTATAACAGTTTGATTAGTGAATAAAAATATAACCCAGTTTGAGGCTTTGCTTTACTGAACTAAGATGAGTGCTTCAGAAATGATGTTATATACAGAAAAGGTAAAATGCACAGCTGCCCACAAACGTGGAAAGAGCAATAGACAGGTAATATAAACATGAAACAACATTGTTATTAAGCACTTTATCAATATGCAAACTTTATTTATTTTATTTATTTAATTGGAATTACACCTTTGAGCTCACTAGCTCATTTACAGAGGTTCCTCATTAAATAAATGGAATTTGCATAGAACAGGCAGATACAGAGAGCAGGTCCAATGGAGCCTTGTCACAGTGAGTTACAGAAATACAACTGCGAACAACAAAAGTTGCAACATTATTAGATATTACAGTATGTAGTCAAAACCTCATAGCAGGTATTCTATAGGGTAAGAGACAGTCGCATCTGCAGCTTGATGAGAGAGTTTTTCTCAGCCACATCTTGAACAAGGCAATGCTAGGGAGGCTCAGGAGAGATTCCAGCAGCTCATTTAACTGGAGCGGGGCTCTGTAGATGAAGGCATGTTGAGCCAGGCTAGTTCTCCAGAATGATACAGGCAGTACATTCCTATCACTACTCCTGGTTGAGTATTGATTTTTGGCAGGGCACAGGATGTTTTGTATGGTGGGGGTGGGAGAGAGACCCATGAGCACTTTCATACTAGCAGGGAGATCTAGTATTTGAACCTTTCTTGTAGAGGGAGCCAGTCTGATTGGGAATATAGGGCGCAGGTTTGTGTAGGCCTATCCGCTCTCAATATGAACCAACAGGCCTAATCTATCACCAGTCTGACCCTGCTGCGGATCATTTCTGTGGCCACACCAAACACTGCCAGACCATAGTCCAGCACAGGGAGGATGGAGCTAGTAACTACAGCTCACTTAGCTGCAGGCATGAGATGGTGTATATGCCTATAAAGTGTCCCTAATTTTAAGTGGGTTAGCCTCACAATAAAGTCAACATGAGGGGCAAATGTGAGTGACTCATCTAGGGTAACCCATAGGTACTTAAATGAGGTAACTTGTTCTAATATGTCACCCTTCACATTTGATATCAACTTTACATTAAATAGCTTGGTCATCTGGGGAATATTACTGCAATATGATCTCTTCCTAGAATACAGAATAATTCAGATAGATTGCATTTGAACAAACTAGAGTTTATCTTGGAGGAAGCTAGAAAGACCAAATAAAAAAAGAATTACAGTGATCTAATCACAAGGTCACTGGATCATATATCCAACAGATTTAAAATCAAGGTATGATCAAGTAAATACAAAAAATATTCCATAAAATAGCAGTGTCCACCATTATTGCCTGTAGGTCACTTTTTTATGTCGGCTTGCCGCGCTTGCGCGCAAGTCAACATCTTGTGAGAGTACAGATTTGGGGGTGCAGCTGCTGTTGGGCGAATGCAGGGCATGCATCAGTAGGTGCGTCCCTCATTCCCCAATCAGACTGCATGGCTGGCGCCACACCATGCATACATAATGGGGCGAGCACATCTAAGAAGAGGTCTGCTGCAATTCGAGCAAAGCTCGTCATATGCAGTGGTCCTTTTCTTGCCACTATGAGCATGGTTGGAAAGCGGTCGGCTGCCTAGCATTTGCCGAAATCAGGGGTGCCCAATCCCCCTGTCGTTAACCCCCTGCTGTGTTTCTGTGCTGACGGGTTAGCCCACTCCCCATTAACAAGCACCCCAATGTTGAATGCCAGGGGTGCCCAATCCCCTCGATACGCCTCCCCACTTAGTTTGTTTGCCCGTGAGGTGTCCAATCCCGTCAATTACTTTCTCCCCGTGTTGTGTGCCGATGAGAGCCCACTCCCTGTCGGCATAAACCCAATGTTGAATGCGGTGGTGCCCAATCCCCTTGGTTCGCCCCTCGCTTCTGTGTTTGCCGCCAGGTGCCCCAATCCCTGGCATTACTTTCTCCCCGTGTTGTGTGCAGACAAAGGTGCCCAATCCCCCGTTGGCTACTGACACCTCCCCAAACAAACAGTTAGGTGGCATGCTGGAAGCCTACCCCAGCATGCCAAATGCCCCTCAAAATGAAAATTGTCCCACAATGGTTTTCCATTTTTTTTTTTACCCTGTAAGACGAAAACCATCCCTCATAGTCTCGATGCCCCCTCCCCCACCCGCACCCCCCACTGAGCACCCTGACTCCCTCACCCCATACTCACCTCCAGAGTCCGGGCGTGATGATCTTCCGTGGACCGGGAACACATCTGCACTCTTCAAAGCTGACCGCGAACTGAGGAAATGCCGGTAAGCTGTATGATGGAATGAATAGGGTTTTTCAACTTTGCTGCATATCTCAGGCATTTCTTGGAATTTTGGCACCACATTTTCAACATGGGGTTTTGGGGCCTCTCCTCCTTGAATTCTATCACTGTCATGGTTAATGAAGCCTCGAGAAGGTGATTTTGCAGTCACTGCGTGAAATCACCTTTCGGGACCCATTAACAAAATGACAGTGCCAGTGTTCATGAGGTGGCCTCTGAAAAAGCCTATGTTCCAAATTTGGTGGAAAAAATCCAACAAATGCCTGTTTTATGAGCGTGCATTGCGCAATTGCTACGCAGGCTCGTAACTTTGCACATTCTCAATATTTTAACACCGGATTTTCATCATTGTCATTTTTGTACACCTCCTTGTGAACAGTAGCTGTCATTTCCACACCTGCCCGAAATGTGTTTCCGCACTTCTGGTGCACAATAGCGCTGTTGCTGTAGGAAATCACTGTTAGGGCCAGATTATGAAAATGACAGTGACACAGTTCATGAGCAGAGGTCCTAAAATGCCTATGTTGAAAATTTGGTGATGATACTCCATAAAATGACTGTGTTACGAGCATGCGTTGGCAGATTGCATGCACGCTCATACCATCGTGCATTTGTGATATTTTCACTCTGGATTTTCACCATTGCCATTTTTCCACACCTCTTGATGAACAGTACAGCTGTCATTTCACATATCCTGCCCAAAATGTGTTTTCGCACTTCTGGCACAGAATAGCATGGTCACTGTGTGAAATCACTTCTTGGGACACTTTGAGGAAATAACAGTGACACTGTACATGAGCAGAGTTGCTAAAATGCCTATGTTGAAAATTTTGTGCCGAACACCCATAAAATGGCAGTGTTGCAAGCTTGAGTTGCATATTTCCCACGCACCATTGTAACTCGGCAAATTTCGCATATTTGTATGCCACATTTTCAACACTGGCATTTTTTTACACCTCCTTATGAACTGTGCAGCTGTCATTTTTCACATCCTGCCCAGCATGTTTTCTCGCACTGCACTACCAAACACCCAAAGGGACACCCTAATACTTGTCACTCTCTGCAGGGTGGGGGTGGGTTGGCAGCAGTTCAGTACTTCACTGCCATTCCTATGATGCATCTCTCTAACTCCTGCACTGCCAATGCCAGCAAACCAACATTCAACATTGTCAAATGCTTGTTTTATTTCCCAGGCTTCTTGCATTGAATTATACTCCCTTCCAAGTATCAACAGAAGCACTTTTTTCCCTTCTTTGGGTTTCAGCTGCTTATTTTTGGTTACTTGTTCCCCTTTAAAACCCCCCCGAGATCTCTTTTGTACCCTGTACTTGCTTGCAGTCTTTGGAAGAGTGTTCCATGTTTGTGGGGGAGTGTCAGCTAAGTTCCTATCTTCCATGTTGTGACCGATACATTCCCGAGCCATGATCTCCCCCTAACCTAGTTTAAACATCCAACACAGACATTACATTTCTGTCCAAGATTAATTACCCCTTCCTTGGTTAGGTGAAGTCCGTCAAATTTGAAGAACTTCCTCTCCAGAAGTCCCCCCAGGCTCCAATGAAATAACTTTTTTTCAGACACCAACCTTGTAACCATGCATTGAATTCTACAATCTCTTTATTCCTGATGTTGTTGATATATTTCCCTTTGCCCAATACGGAGAGGTTCTTAGAAAAAGCCAGGGAGGTTGAAAAGCAGCCAACCGTTCAGTCAAATTAACAAAGCTTTACTTGGCTTCCTCCACCATCTGATTCACCAGGTCATTAGTTCCAGGATGTACCAGTATTCTGAGTCCTTTCCCCACTCCATCCACCATCCTCCTGATACATCTGATGCATTCTGCATTTCTCTTGGCTGAGGCTCCTGGAAGGCTTTTGACTGCCACCTTTATCTGCGTATCTTCACTCAAGTGGCTCTCCACTCCTGTTATCATTAGAGATGTGCAAAATTGCTGAATTTCATTATGCAAAATATTTCACTTAATTCAGCTGTTTCATGAAATTTGTCATGGAAGTGAAATGTGGAATTTCGCCTGTGGAGTCCGAAATTTCACCCGCAGAATGTGAAATTTCACCCACGAGACGGCAACATTTGCCACTTGCAGGTGAAATTTCACCATTTTCAGGTGAAATTTCACATTTCGCTGGCATTTTGCAACTTTGCACCCCACAAAATAATTTACAGAATGGCTGAATTACTAGAAATTCCGCCATGTAGCTCCATTCCCCCACTGAAATCTCAGTCGACTGGCTGGGTGGGGGTAGGGTGCGGATTAAAGACAAGCCACAAACCATCAGAAAATGCAGCGGTAGGGTTTAAGAGACCTTAACTTGGAATTTAATGTGTAAGTAAGTTAGTAGTAGGAATTTCAGACCACTGTTAATTTTGTTAAATAAATCTCAATACTATGCAAAACCCAATTACCAGTGGTATAGAACCCTACCATCATGGTTACACAGATGTTAATCTGCATTTGTTTAATAATCTATTACTCTTAGATTGCTTTCTTATAATACATTGCATTGTGTCCTAACTGTATTATTTAAGTACTATAATGTAGAGTTGTAGCCATTAACATAGTCAGATATTTCCAAATATTTCTAAAGAGACTGTCTCTATGGTGGCCCTAAAATGGTACTGCAGGCAGGTGAGAATTTCTCTAGAGCTGTCGCAGAAATTTCAGGAAATATTTTACCATGACAATTGCTGCAACTGTAATAGTACTTATGATAGTAGTCCAACAATCATAACATTAATAATATAAGAAATATGAGAACAATAAATATAAATATGAGTGGAAGAGGTATAGAATAAGGAGAAGGAGCAGAGAAGACAGTCTGGAAGAACATCAGGAAGAGGAGAAGAACAACTAGTTTAGTAAGAAGTAGAGGCGGAGACTTAAAAAAAGCATGAGTAATGATTTCCTTCACCTTCATACGACAAGTCTGAAAATCATTAGAAAATCAAGCTACGTTGAAATTACACATAGGCCACTAGAAACCTAGAAGCTACCTTTATATAGAGACACAGGCTATTTTAAAATTTATAATTGCTTGTCACTTTCTCAACAATATATAAGGGATACATGATTGGCAGGAGTGGAATATAGCAAATATCTACAGGAGTGAACTGTGACCTCAGGATACTCACGAGTGGCAGAGTGTAGCGGAGCCACGAATGAAAGTATTCTGAGGCCACTGTTCATGAATGTAGATATTTGCCATATTCACTCCTGCCCATCATTGTTTGATTTATGCAATAGGGCTGAAGTGTGTTATTTCTTTTGTTTCTGTGTTCTATTATACAATATTTTCTTAGTATTCAGTGGTGTTATTTCTTGTCTCGGTGGCTGTGTGTGACTTTGCTGTGGTTTTATCAATGGACTGGCTTTCATTTTATGAATGACTGTTTGTGTACTTTTTAATTCGTTGTGGCTTGAAATGGGTGTGAGTGTTCAGATATCATTAGTTACTGTGGAACATTTTCCTGTTGGTTGGTTGTGTTTTACGTGCGGGGAGCGTGTGTTTTCATTGGTTGTTTCCAGTGTCGGGCAAGTTACTTTTTCTATTTATTTCTATTACTTTTGGAAACTTGTGCCAGAGAGGTTTGTGCAGTCACTAGCAAGGATGGAGAAGTACTGGAAAAAGTAATACACTTTACAGTTACAATTACTTATGTCTTTTTATACAAAATTTGCAGTGTCAGTGGCTCAGTAGGTAGCACACTCGCCTCTGAGGCCGGGAGATCAGAGGGCTGTGGGTTCAGTTCCCACATCTGGCACTTGGGTTAATATCCCAGTACTGACACTGTAATGCAGCATGAGAGGGGTGCTGCATTTCTGAGGTGCCATCTTTCAGATGAGGACGTTAAACGAGGTCCCATCTGCCTGGATTGGTGGTAGTTCAGGTGGATGTTAAAGATCATGGCACTTATCGAAAAGAGTAGGGGAAGTTCCCGGTGTCTTGGCCAAATTTCCCTCATTCACTAAAAATACCACAAACAGCTTAATCTGGTTCAAAGTCAGTTGGCATTCATCTTTATCCCCTTCCCCCGGGTCGTGCCTGAAAATAGGCAGGATTTGTCTAGTGCACTTACCCGGTCAACAAAAGCTAAATAAATAAATAATTGTAATTGATTCCATTTATTTGAAAGTAACTAGTAACTAATCTATTACTTTCAAAAAATTTTATCTGTTGTAGTTATTTATTATTTATGTATTGTTTTTGTATAGAAAAAAATAAGTAACTACAATTGTAAGGTGTATTACTTTGTCTAGCACTTCTCCATCCTTGCTAGCAACTGCACAGAGCTTCCTGGAATAATTTTCCAAATGTAATAGAAAGTAATAGAAAAAGTAACTTACCCAACACTGGTTGATTCATTGTTAAGGGTGGGCTTCTGCGGGGAACAGTGTTGTGCTTCTGTGTATCAGAAGCACAGAGATCAGTTTTTTGGGGGGGATGAAAATAATGTCCTTTTATTATTTATTTGCTTCATGGGGGAACATGTATTTGTTTTTTTTGTGCTTATGCAACGTGTGTTCGGTTACCATCGCTGAAGATTTGTAATGGGTTCAGCTTCGGAATGTCAGTAGGTTAACTTCACTGGACTGACTGCTCTTGGATTTTTCGAACTGCAGAAAATATGAGGCTTTTGCAGTAACATCAGGTATCTGGAGCTTTCCTGAAATTTATGTTTGTCCTGTCATTCAGACTCATGTGGTTGGCTTGTTGGCAGCATTATCAAGCCATTTTGGGGGATGTACACACGCTTCAGGATGGCAGTGGAACATTTTCAGGTTAGTGCTGTGTTACTTGAGAAGGAAAAATACACTTCTTCTGTTTGGTCATCCGTTTTGTATTAGAAGTGTGTAGGCAGGATGTTTATGCTTGAGAAATGGAAGGGTCTGTCATCTGTTTGTGCTGTATTTAGGGACTTGTGTTGGAGCCTGAAGGAATGTATGAGAAGTACCAGCTGGGTGAGTTGGGGGAGGATATGATCTATGTACTGTGATAATAAATGGGTTGATGGCATATTTAGCATGTGTATAAATGTCAGATTTTACATTTATACACATAGGGCTGGATATTCAAACTGTGCCATTCTGTGGCGCAAGCCCTTGCGCTGCTCAAATAAGTTGCGCTGGGGTGTGGCTGGGGCGATATTCAACGGAGTTGCGCTGTTGAGCAACTCCTTTGAATATCACCCCAACCACAACCACTGTGCATGGCACAGTGGAACTTGCGCCACCGCAAGTGGTCAGAGTGGAGCATTCAAGATGCGGTGGCGCCAAGTTCCATTGCGCCATCGCAAATTCGATATTCAAAGGTGACATGCAAATGGGGCCATAATTCATGCAAAGAGCACGGGGGCCATTTGCATCTATTATATTCATTGCATGCCCTTAGCATGCAGGTGCACCGATCCCGACGACTTAGCCTGGCGCCTGCCAGGCAGCAGCCCGCCGGGACCGAGCACCCCTGTAGCCCGATCATGGCCATGAAGTAAATCCTCTTCCCCGACTGGGCCCCGATCATGGGAAACTGTAGTAATCCCTGACTGGCCCGATCGCAGGCAAACTGTAGTAATCCTCCCCCACTAGCCCAATCGTGGGCAGAACAGAGTTCAACCCCAAGAACAATATCCCTGGTGGTCCAGTGGACATGGCCCGATCAGCGGGCATTAGAGTCCACCCCAAGGTCCAGGTACCCTGGTGATCTAGTGGTCCCCACCCACCCACCCATGGAGGCCCCACCACCCCGCTCCCCGTCAGCCAGTGGGCGGCAGCACCCACCTGCCTGCCGCCCTGCCTCACTGACTGACTGATCGGTAGGGCTGCACGTCCATTGGTTCAGAGCAAGAGCCAATGGGCATGCAGCCCATACCGTACAAGGCAGTCCAGATATGTGAATGAATTCATTCCTATGCTCAGGGTGCCCTTAAAAAATTTCAACAACATTTAAAATACATAACATTAATAAAACATATACTGTATAACATACATCAAGTATCTAGGAATGCTTGATGACACAGAAAGCTCTTTAGGAATTTTTTAAAACTTTCTATAGTTAGGCTGTCTCGTATCTGATGAGGTAGAGAATTCCACAGGGTAGGTGCCATAAAGGTAAAAGATCTTCCACCAGATGTTTTCAGAATCACCTTGGGAATCTCTAGCAGTCCCTCATCAGAGGATCGGAGTGAGCGAGAGGGACAGTAAAAAAAACAGGAGTTCTTTCAGGTAGTGAGGTCCCAACCCGAGTAGAGCCTTATAGGTCAGCAACACGACCTTAAAGGTAATCCGCCACTGTATGGGCAGCCAGTGCAGATCCCGCAGCACAGGTGTTACATGATTGGATCTAGGGACACCAGTCAATAACCTGGCTGCCACATTCTGCACTAACTGCAAGTGGCAGATATCCACCCCTGACAGCCCTAGATAAAGGGCATTGCAATAGTCAAAACGACTTGTAACTAAGGCATGCACCAAGGTAGGAAGATCTTCGGGCGGAACCAGGTGTTTCACCCGGGCTATATTCCTTAGATGAAAAAAGGAAGACTTGACTACGGCCGACACCTGCACCCTCAGTGTCAAGCCCTCATCAAATATAACACCTAGGTTATGCACCTGGATAGAGGCCATAAGTGGGGTTCCCCCCCAGACATAAACCTGAGGGCTTCCCTGCCCATGCCCCTAACATCCTAATTCCAGAATCCACCACCAATACCTCTGTCTTACCTGGATTCAACCGAAGCCAACTGGTACTCATCCAGTTCTGTATCTCCAGTAGGCAGTTAAACACTGTGATTGAATCAGACTCCTGTTCAGGTACAAAAGACATGTAGAGCTGAGAATCATCAGCATAGCAATGAAAACTCAGCCCATACTGCCTTATAATGTCCCTCAATGGAAGCACATACACTGCAAATAACATAGGGGACAACACTGAGCCCTGTGGAACCCCACAGGGCAGGCAGCAAGGGGCCAAGGAATAAATTCCTGACACTACTCTCTGAGACCCGCCCTTGAGGAATGATCGAAACCAACTGTGGACTGTCCCCCTCATCCCACACAAAACCAATAGGCGTTCGAGCATCATCCCAAGTGTCAAATGCTGCTGTGAGTTCAAAGAGAACCACGATGGACTGGGCTCTCCAATCTCTCGCCATCAGGAGATCATTTAGCACCTGAACAAGGGCTGTCTCAGTGCTGTGCCGTTTTCTGAAGCCAGACTGGAGAGGGTCATAGATATTGTGGCTGATCAAATGATCCTCCAGTTGCAAAGCAACCACCTTCTCAATAACTTTCCCCTACAAAGGGTAAGTTCAAGACTGGTCTGTAGTTTGCTGGGCAGTCGGGATCAAGGGAGGGCTTTTTCAAAAGGGGCAAACTACAGCCTCCTTTAAGGGATCTGGAAAGATCCCTCTCTCCAATGAAACCAACACTATGCCAGTAAGGCTCGGGCCGATAACCTCTACACACCCCACTAGGAGGAGAGTAGGGCCTAGATCCAAAGTACAGTAGGTGGGTCGCAAAGTCTGGATAATCCTCACTATATCCATGACTGCTGGTTGGCTAAAGGTGAACCAAGCCAACTGGGTATCAGTACCACCCGATTGACCAATGCAAGGTCCAATGGGAGGATGCTGGCTGATCTCATCCTTGATGGTGGACACCTTATCAGTGAAGAATTGCACAAACTCCTCACACTGTATTTGTTACAAAGCTCGACCAATCTGAAGATAGGCTGGATTGCACAGTGTGTCCACAGTCCGGAAGAGCTGGGCTGGCCTATTCCTCACTGTAGCAATTTCCTTGTACAGGAATTCTGCCTTCTTATGGGAAATTGCTGATTGGTAGATCTTGTAATGATCCAACAATCTAAGCCTGTCCACCTCCAGGCGAGTTTTCCACCAGCGTCTTTCCAATCTTCGCCCCTCTCTCTTCAGCTCACGGATCTCACTGGTAAACCAGGAAGCCCCCGAGCGCAGAGTAAGGGGGTGAACTCGAGTTGGAGCAATGACATCCAGGGCCCCTATAATGGCCCTATTATAGGACACCACCAGCGGCCCTGGGTCAGTGCAATTCATTGGTAATCCCAAGAAGTCCAGCTCCATCATTAGGCCTTCTGAGGTAACTCCTCTCAAAGGATGGAACTGTTATAATTCCTTAGGGCAGGCCTCTTTTGGGGGGCTGTGAAACTGAATCTTAGGGCATGATGGTCAGACCAACCGATTGGTGGTGGCATTACTGTGGCCAAATTTTTCTCTGCCACATTTGTGGCAAATAAAGCTGGTGGGGATGTGACAGGTGACAAGGGAAGCAGCAGTGCTGGCAAACAAGAAACAGCGGTTGTGGAGGAGGTTGTTGGTGTCCCCATGGCTCCTATTGGTGGTGATGCTGAACCTGATAGTGTGGAGCCAGTGGTTCAGGCAGCAGATCAAGAAAATATAGGTCAGACTTGTCATGATGAGAGGGTCAGAGAGCCTGGAGACAGTGGGGTTCAGGAGGACAGACCTGAGGAGGAAGAGGGGGACAGCAGTGGCTGTCCTGATGATGATGTGTTGGATCCCCTATGTGGGCCAGAAAAGAAAAAGCACAAGGGTGGTGATACAGATGGTGCAGGTGATGTTGTGTGCACTAATGATCCAACTGCCAAAGTCCCCCAGTCCTGGCACCATGTTAAAATAAGGGGAATGAAATCACTTGTTTGAGATTTCTCTGTACTGACCCAGCTGATGAGACAGATGCTCTCTGTCAGCTGTGTCAAGTATGAATCAGTAGGGTTAAAAAACACAGCCACCTAGGCACTGGTGGGCAACACACACACACCCGAAGAACAGGCAACTGTTTCACTGACATCACCACCAGAAGGAAGCCAGTGCAGGGGGTCCCTTGCCCTCATCATCATCAGGCAAGGAAAATAGATGTGACAGGACAATAGACCAGGCTAATGAAGGGGCAAGTGACATGAACTATAGAGAGGAGGATTCTATGGGTCTGCCTAGCAGTGGGCATATAGTACCACCCCATATCAGACAACCACAGTTACGCCATTGCAGAAAACCACCAAAGTCACTGGTGGTGTTCCTCGAGCAGCCATGAATCCTCAGGAGTCAAAGAGAACCCCGCCAATGTCGCCACAACTACTCCAGCTGTTTGATAGCCCAACCCCAAGAAAGGTCCAGCCTACACTGTATGGCATGTTGGAACATCATTCCAAATTGCCTCTCAGTCATGCTACTGCATGACAGCTAAATACAGCAGCAGCTGCTGAAATGCTGTTTATTGCTCTATTGCAATTCTCTTTTGTAGAGAATGTTAGATTTTGGAGGTTGATGGCCCATGCCTGTCCCAAAAGTTTGCATTGCCGAAATCTGTGTGGGACTTGATTTTTTTTTTTGTCTTTTACTCTTCCCCTGGTGTTTTACTGCGAGTTTCCCTGAAGAGTTTCTTCCATTCTGGTGAGACATCTGTAGAGGGAAACTGTTGTTGATTCTGTTGAATTCTGCTGGATCCTGTTAGCAGCAGTGGGCCAGACGCTAAGGCGCCACTCTCCGTCTATTTTTTATCTGTGTAAACCATCAAAAAAGTGCTGTTATCCACCATTGTATTGCAAGGGGAAACTGCCATTTTTCTGCTCTTTAATGTAATTACAGCTCCTTGTCTGCATGTATAAGAGTGGGGCCAGACGCTGAGGCGCCACAGGACCCCCCACAGTCCTTTGTAGTGCAGATTTGGTCAGTGACGCTCAGAAAACACTTGCTACTGCCCTTTATTAATTGCACCTTCTCTGTCTCTCTCATGCCATCCTTCATCCCACAGCACCCAGCTGAGCCGGGGCTTAGCTCATCAGCGGGTGGTCGGTGGCACCTAGCGAACTTGGGAACCACAAGACCAGGAGGAACAGCGGGGAGCAGTTGGGAAAGCGCCAAAATTTTGCCCACCACCTTCCCCCTTCTTGTGTGTTAATTTATAGGCATCTTCCCGCCAAAATCTCTTCTCCGCCCCCAGCATTTTTCTCTAAACCAACAGAAGTCACACCAGCTTGCTGATCCAACCAATCAGCAACTTCACTACTCCCTACTGCCAACTATCAATATCCCCTTCAGAATGGGGAGCTTACTTCTGATACTCCTGTCACTATCAGCCATAGGGTTCCACAAAGAAGATGACCCTATTATACAATTTAGAGTGGTCAATCCGCCCAGTTTCTCTGGAACATCCCCTCGGCTGACACTCAAACCCTCATATATGCCTTGCCATTGCTGCATCGACTACAGTGGTACAATCACCATAAAGATACACATATCACCACATATGTGTTTCAGTCAAACCCACTGCTGGATATATAGATCCCCCCTAATCCTAGTCGTCAAACTGCTAATTGGTATCCCGACACTCTACCTTAAATCCACAGGGAGCACCCAAAAAAAAGAGTGGCAACAGAATAAAAGAAGGAGGACCAAAGACAGCCCCCTCTCCCTATCACTGGCAGCCCTCATGAAACTACTGATCTTTCTATTACTCTGTATTGGTAATGTGGAAATCAACCCTGGACCTCTTGAAAGTATCACCTCTCCATCCGACCTAACCTCAACTAAAGGCCACAGTTTCCTGCATATTAATGTATGCAGTCTGTTGAAAAAATTTACATTGTTACAAGCCTGGGTTGCCCATACCTTGCCAGACTTTCTTGTGATAACTGAGACATGGCTCAAGCCCACCACAATGGACAGGGAAGTTAACCTACCTAACTATCAGCTATTCAGAGCTGATCGCCAAACAAGGGGAGGTGGAGTAGCCATATATGCAAAAACTGGTATAGTTGTATCCTGTACTGCAGCAACATCTATGCCCAAGGAATTTGAGTGCCTATCCTTAAAAGTCTCTCTCCCCAATACAGCAGCTTTCCAATTAATTGGATGCTACAGACCCCCCTCTGCTGAACACAAGCTCTTATCCCACCTGGGAAACCTAGTCAAGTCCAGTACTGAAGAAGTCATTATCCTAGGGGACCTGAATTTCAACTGACTCACCCAGGCAGCTACACCTCTGGTATCATTCTATGACACCTATGGGCTTACACAGTTAATTAATGAACCAACAAGATTAAATACAAAGAATAGTAGTAACAGTACACTACTTGATATCATGCTAGTGAGTAAACCACATCTATTCACACATGCTGGAGTGCTCCTATGTGACATAAGTGACCACTGCCCCATCGCAGGGGTAAGATCCAACAGCATTAAAACAAATCCTGCAAAATTCCTCATGAGGAGATCCAAGAAAAACATCAATATTGAAGGATATCTGCATGATCTAGCCTACTCTCCACACTGGGAAAAGTTCTACCTTGCACATTCTGTAGAAAAAGCTCAGCAGGTGCTAAATAGCATTATTATAAATGCCCTTAATACCCATGCCCCAATCTCTAGTATCCGAATAAAAAACAAATCCTGTCGCTGGTTTTCAGCTGACCTCAAAGCTGCACTGTTGGAAAGAGACAAACTCTGGAAAGTAGCAAGAAAAACTAAGAATACAAATGACTGGATGATTTTTAGGAAAGCCAGGAATAAATGCACCAGGAAAGTTAGGGATGCAAAGGCTGCCTACTACCTGGCCGAGCTCGACTCCTCCTACCATAATCCTGCTAGATTTTGGGGCACCATCAAGGGTATGATGGGCCAGGATGCTAACAACCCCCTTCCAACTCAATTACACAATAACTATGGCCCCATTACTGGCAAAATGGAAATCCTGGATGCATTCAACAACCACTTCACAACAGCTGACCTTGCCTTTGACACCTCCCCAGCTAACCTATTAAGGGACCAATTAAGCTCCGACTACATTGGTGATCAAAGACTTGACTCTTCCTTTAGCTTCAAACCTATACTGTTGAAACAAGTTGAGGATCTATTATGGCATCTGGATACCAAAAAAAGTGCAGGAGCAGACCTTCTGGACCCCTTCTTTCTAAAGATTGCATACCATGTGCTTGCAGTCCCCCTAACACACCTCTTTAACCTTTCCCTAAACTGGCTCCTATTTCACGCTGTGGAAGACAGCCCAAGTAGTCCCCTTCTAAAATCAGGGACCTATGGATCTTAATAACTACAGGCCCATTTCCATTCTACTGTGTTATCCAAGATGCTGGAGAATTAGTGAGTATTCAGTTAAGGAATGTCTGGACAATATTAACCTATTAAATCCAGCTCAATCTGGATTCAGGGCCAAACATAGCACTATCACTGCATTAGCCAAGGTCACAAATGATTGGCAAACCAAATTGGATAAAAAGAACAATGTCTATGCAGTATTCCTGGACCTGAGCAAAGCATTCGACACCGTGGACCATGAACAGCTACTCTCATCCCTACACTCCATTGGCCTAGATCCATCCTCCCTTAAGTGGTTCAGATGCTACCTCTCCGGTAGATCACAGCAGGTAAAAGCTGAAGGTGACCTATCCCCATTAAGACCACTGTCAAGAGGAGTCCCCCAAGGCTCTATTCTGGGTCCTATCCTTTTTGCCACTTATATAAATAAAATTGATTCAACCCTTACCAAGTCCTCAGTACACCTCTTTGCTGATGACACTGTTCTGTATGTCAGCAACCCTTCGCCTACAGTTGCTCATGAAATCCTACAAACAGAATTCTCCCTGTTACAACATCAGCTACTCGAGAAAAAGCTTCTACTTAATGCAAAGAAAACCAAAGCCATGATGTTCACAACTCAAAACTCCACCAACACATCCTCTTCAATCAATCTCCCCCAGCTATGCACTATACTTAGAGAAAATCTGGAGTATGTTGAAAATTTCAAATACCTGGGTGTGTGGATTGACAACAGACTTGACTTCACTCAGCATCTAGAACAACTGTTAAAAAAGCTTCTCCTAAGGCTTGGCATCCTCTATGGATTAAAACCCTTCCTTATCAGAGACTCAAAGATGAGATTAGTCCAGGCCATCTTTCTATCAGTCATTGACTATGCAGACTTCCTCTATAGTCACTGCCCCATTTCCTACCTTCAAAAGTTGGATACCTTATATCATAGAGCAATAAGGTTCATTACAGACCTGCCACATAATACCCACCATTGTTCTCTCTATGACGCAATGGGATGGGTTTCCCTTCATGTCAGGAGGAGCAGAAATGTAGCTCTATGGATCCACAGAGCTTTGTCAAAAAAACTCCCAAGCTATATCCTGGACTGCTTCAACCAGAACACTCCTAGCTCCTATGCCCTAAGAAGCAACAATATCATCCTGCTCAAATTGCCCAAAGTTAACACCAAAGTAGGGAGGGCAGCAATCAGCTATTCTCTAGCTATAGCATGGAACACCCTACAAAATCCTAAAACTGTCCATTATCATTCCATTCACATCCTTTAAGCAGCACTGTACAGCCTTCTTCACAGAGAAATGCAGTTGCTACCGCTAGAGATAGAATAGTCATTCCACAAAACTTTATTCCAGTCACATATGGCATATTCCTTCCAGTCAGACACCCCAGTATATGGCACCCAATATTCCCTTCACCATCCTTGTACTCATTATGTGTGTGACTGTCATGACCCTTATTGGGATATATATGTACTGTACATATTGTAGATATTAGTTTAACCTTCTCTTAACCGAGTTTCAACATGTGAATTCACTGTATATTATTGTGTTATAAACATCATTTTTTTTCTGTACGTATAACTGTCTTATAAGTATATGATGTAATTGCTGTGTATCAACTTGAACCTTGACCTTATCAGGTCCATCTTGTAAATGAGCCTTGCTCAATGATGATCGCCTGAATAAATAAAGATTTGATTGATTGATTGATTGAAAAGGTAGATTCCATCTAGAACATACTTCTCAAAACATGCCATTCTTGTACTCTATGGGACAGTGTCAGACACACTTCACCATGCCCTGAAGCATTCAACATCAGCACACGTACATCTCAGCATGATATGTGGACATGTAGCCAAGAAGCTGGTAGCTTCTGCTTGTGCATTGCAGCACACTAGACACATATTTGACTGTGGGCATGGGGAAAACTGCACTAAACCCAGCTGTGGTGATAGCAATATTTCTGGTCTTTGCCAGCATGCCATACTGACAGTGAAGAAAATAACTGGATCACACATGGGTGAGAAAATGCTGAAAGTGCTCCTTACAGAGACTGATGACTGGCTTCAGCACAATTCACTGAAAGCAGGTTTCATTGTGAGCGATAATGGCTCCAATGTTGTGAAATGCATCTGTGATTGGGGGTTTGTCAGGGTGCCATTCCTTGCACACTGTCTTAATCTTGCTATGGAGCAGTTTCTCACCCATCCAAATTCAAGGATATTTTGATGTGTCCCGTCGCATCTGTGTCTACTTTGCCTGTTTCAGGAAGGGCCCATGACCAGCTCCATCAGCTGCAGTTACAGAACAAACTGCCTCAGCACCATATGAAATTGGATGTTCTCACCAGATGGAACGCCACTCTGTAAATAATGAAGCAGTTATACGAGCAGTATAAAGCAATATCTGAATATCTGTTGCTACATACAAGCCATGAAAGAGCTGGAGTATCCATGTGTCTCACAACAGAGCAGTGGTGCCAAAGGACAGCCTGATCATGATTCTCAGGCCATTCAAACATGCAACACAGGCAGTGAGTGAGGACACTGCCTGTATCAGTCAAGTCATTCCACTACTACGTGTTCTGAGGCAGACACTGGTGAATGTGCAGCAACAGTTGGAGGCAGGTGGTGATAGTGGAAGTTGTGCCTTAAAGGAACACATGCTCCATGTCTTAGACTCCAATATATATATTTCCAACATCCTGCACTCCGAAGAGTTTGGGATTGCCACTATGCTTGACCAATGCTATAAATGTGGTCTGGCATCAATAATTCTTCCTTGTTATTTGAATGTGTGGCAGTGCATGGGGGTCCAGGTGTGAGTTGCAGAATTCTCTTGGTTTACCGCCCTCTGGGGTCAGGCAGAGAATTCCTGCAGGAGGCTGCGGACTTTATCACCAACAGGGTGTTGGTGTCACTGAGCTGGTTGATTCTGGGGCACTTCAATGCCTGGATCAATGAATCCTCACAATTTGGTTGTGGCCTCCTCTAGCTGAAGACATCATTGGGCCTTGCACAGGCACTTGCCTTTGTGACCCATCAGCACAACCACGCCTTGGACCTGGTATTCTTACTGGGTCTCAGGGTCACTGACCTTGAGATTGTTCAGGTCACTTGGTCTGATCATTGTACAGTGAAATTCTCATTTGGGTTCCCCCCTTGATAATTCCCACCCATTGAGATGATCAACTATTGCCCTTTAAGGGGATTATCCCCAGAGGGACTGATGGGCGGTGGTTGATTTTTCCAGTGTTAGTGCTGTTTGTGTGGCTGTCTTGGGTGATCTGGTGGCAGCCTACAATAGGGCTGTCTCTGGGGAACTCAATGCCATCGTACTGGTCCGTGCATGACCCATGTCCTCTCACTTGAGACCCCCATGGTTTGATGGGGCTCTCAAGGTCATGAAGCCCATGGGTCGGAGATTAGAGCATTGCTAGTGGAAGACTCGGTCAGTGGAGGATAGACTGACTTTAAGGAATCACTATGCTCAATATCAAAAGGCAATTAATCGTAAGAAGGCAGAGTTCCTATTCAGGGAGATTGCAGCAGGGAAGAACAGTCCAGCTCTACTCTTTCAGACTGTGGGCAGACTACTTCATCCAGTCAGTCTACAGCTGAAAAGAGCCTTTTCAGTAGCACTTTACGAAGAGTTTGCTCTGTTCTTCTCTGACAAGGTGTCCTCTTTGCGGGCCAGGATCTCACCAGTGGGACTAGATCAGTCCCACAGGGTGGGGCCTGGGTGGAGCAGAGATACTCCAATTGTCTGAGCTGAGTTTCAGCTGGTGGAGGTGACCGAGGTGTCCAAGGTGATTTTAAAGTTGTGGCCTCCTTGTTGTGACCTGGACCCTGGCCCATCATGTCTCTAGTGGGTTGCATTGAGGCTATTGGTCCAGTGTTCACCAGGATAATCAGGTGTTCACTTTCGGAGGGGGTCTTCCCCAATGCCTTGAAGGAGGCACTGGTGAAGCCCCTTCTGAAAACACCATCTCTCGACCCCGACGTCTTGCCAAATTATAAACCTATCTCCAACCTCCCATTCTTAGGGCAGGTGTTGAGAAGAAAGAGGCTCTGCAGCCTGAGGAGCACCTGGAGGCCTTTGACATCTATGAGCCATTCCAATCCAGATTTAGAATGAGGCACAACACAGAGATGGCACTATTCCTGGTGCATATTGATCTGCTCGGGGCTAGAGATCGAAGGGAACAGTCAATTCTCGTTCTCCTCGATCTGTCAGCATTTGACACTGTGGATCACACTGTGTTGTTGGATCACCTTAGAGAGTTTAATGGATTCTCTGGTAGTGTCATCAACTGGTTTGAGTCCTTTCTCTTGGGCAGGAGGCAGAGGGTGGTGATGGGGAATTTCTCCTCCTTCCCGATGCCCCTGACCTGTGGAGTTCCTCAGGGTTTGATCCTATCACTGATGTTGTTTGTTGTGTACATGCTGCCTCTGGGCAGGCTCATTAGACAATACAGCTTGTGTTTTCACTGTTATGCAGATGATACTCAGCTGTATATGTCTTTTTCACCAGGGACAATTGGTGCCATCGATGTGCTGAATAAATGTCTTGCTGAGATCCAGGATTGGATGAACTCTAACTGGCTGAGACTTAACCCAGACAAGATGGAGGTACTGGTTATTGAGCTGGGTCATGGGCATGTTGGAGATGCCTCTAGGTTGACAACAGGCATGGTCCTGGGGTCGACCCCATTGATGGCATCCTCTAGGGTGAGAAGTCTGGGCATTGTCCTTGACAACAAGCTGACATTTGAAACTCAGGTGTCAGCTGTCATCAAAAGTGTTTTCTGCCATTTAAGGAACATCGTCCGGATTAAACTCCTAATTCCGCCTGAAGACCTGCCATCACTAGTGCATGCCTTTGTAACATCCAGACTTGACTCCTGTAATGCTCTTTATCTTGGGGTCAGTGGAGGAACCTCCGCTGGCTGCAGCTGTTGCAGAATGCAGCAGTCAGGCTGCTGACAGGGCTGCCCAGATCTTGTCATGTGACCTGGGTCCTTTGGAGTCAGCATGGCCGTCGGTCAGGTGAAGGGTTCTCTTCAAGGTGGGCTTCCTCACCTACAAGGCCCGATATGGATTGGGCCCTGGCTACCTGTCAGACCTCCTTACCCCTGCCATCCTGGCCTGCTCCCTTTGTTTCTCCACCGAGGGCCTCCTGGTGGTTCTGAGGACCATGCTGAAAACTGTGGGTGATTGTTCTTTCAGGGTGGCCGTCCCGGTCCTCTGGAATTCACTGCAATGACTTTTGAGGCAGGCCCCTATGGTGGAGGCATTCTGGAGGGGCCTAAAGACTCACCTTTTTAATTTAGCATTCCCTGCTGATGCCATTTAACTTACTTATATAAATTTTAATTATTTATATGTCCTACAGCACCTCATTTTCATAATATTTTATTTGTTTGACTAAAAAGTCATTACGAAACATAAGGACAAAACATTTCATAATCATCCAGCAATCATAATATTCAATAAATATCCATGTAAAATTTTGCAATAGAGATGGCCATGTCTCCAAACACTTATTTCTTTAGCAACAGCATAAAAAAGGAAACATTTGACAACCCATATATCAAAGGACCAGGCATAACTCTGTGAGCTAGTTCCAAAATTCATCACATATACCTTCCATTAAAATAGAGGGAAGGCAAGCAGATAAAAGTCATTATTGGGAAGGGTAATCGAGTCTCTTCAGTATGTAGGAGCATGCTGTCCATAGCCCCTCAGAGGATTCCGAGGAGTGATAGTTATATATTCCATACAGGGCTCTGCAAATATAATTGCCAGCTAATAGGAGCCAGAGTTCCAGAAACTCCCCAGTTTCCACCTGTCAGTGACATCTGAGTAGAGATGGGTGAAGTGGCCTCAATTCACTCTGTGGAGTGATTCGTGGAGTGAAGGCAGGTTCGCGGAGTGCTCCACAACGCGAAGCAGAGTACTTTGCGTTATAATAGTTACTGTGAAGTCCATTGAAGACAATGACTTCACATTACTACGCCTTCCCAAACCACTACTCCGCCAAATCTTAAGGTGAAGTACATTGAGAACAATGTACTTCGCCTCACTATGCCTTGTTTTAAAGCTCCAAAGGCAAATTTTGCAGTGATTCATGGGATTTCAGGTCACATGGGCTCTAGATTGTTCTGCACAGTCTCAGTTTGGGGTAGTGTGTGTAGGAAGCTGTAGGAGACAGTCTGCTGTGAGAGCTCTCTGTGATTCAAACCTTCTAAAAGCCGTTAAGAGTCTTTTTTTTTTGGCTGAAACTTTAGTTCATCAATTGTAGGAAACCCTCCTGTGCTCATATCATCGAGCGTTTATTGTTCGTGTGTGGATTTTGAAAGTTATTGTACAACATTCAGTCTGTGTACTGAGAAATAGTGGAAGTGTGCTTTGGGGGAGAGGCGTATCTGGTGTAGGTAGATTTAAGTTGGAGAAATTGGGAGTTCATTGTTTTTTGGTTATATTTTTCTTGTATAACTGACTGTTAATGTACATGCAGTAATATTTTCAGTAATTGTTGACATTTATTTGCTGATTGTGTGTTTTGTAGTCTGGAGGGACCTAGTGCAGCATTGAGGTTGTTTAAAATATGTTGTATATTACTGAAGTTTTACATTTGGTACACATTACTTGTAGACAAATTCTGTGTGTGTGTGAGTGTGTGTGCAGTGCATGATGTGACGTGACATCAAATAACACACTTTTTATTGTGCCACAGTGTAATTGCAGGCGCAGCAGTGTGAACCTGCTATCCACTGCAGCTGCATGATTTTGCACTGCCATTGTGGTATCTTTTCTTGGTTTTGCACTGCAGTAATCTGCAGTCAGTGCCCCCACCGGCAAAAGGTATTCTTTTCAGACTGGATTGTTTGTGACTTGAGAACACCACTGGTTAGTTAAGGTGTTGTTGAACTTGTTGTGACTTTGCGTCTGTATCTGTTGTTGAAGCCACAGTTGTTTTTTTGGCTTCACACCCAGCATCACCCCCCTGGCCCCAACCCAGAATGAATGTTCCAAAATCTGAATTTGCTTTGAATATTCCTGTTAATCCCCCAAAACGCCCAAAAAGAGACGTGCAAGCAAAGCAGTTTCTCGCCATGGCACTGCTGCCAGTGGTAAGATTGTCTGTGGGCGTGGCAGTAGTATGCAGTCACAGAAGTGCATTGCTGATGTGAGGAAAGGTATTTTTCCATCAGTGTTTTTTACAGTGCAATCAGTAGCTTCACGCATAGTTGGAGGAGATGATGTTGTCCCAGCTGGTGGTGTTAGTGCAGTTGCTGGTGGTGGTATGAGTATTGCTGATTCAAGTTCCAGTTCTGACCAGTTTACCATGTCCAAAAATATAGTGGAGTGTGAAGCAGTGGCAGTGAGTGACAGTGTAGATGATGTCATACTCCCCAGTAACTGAGAATGAGGATTCTGAACATCATGTCAATGATAGCACACAATGTGATATTTCTTCTACCGTGGTTCAGGTCATGCATTTGCCATGCAGTAATTCACAATGTGGTGAAAAAAGTTTGGGTGATGATGGTGCTGATGATGATGATGTTGCTGTGGTTGCAACATGCAGTTCATATGCCAGCATCTAAGCAGAAGATGAGGATGATGTTGATGAATATGATGATGATGTCAGTGACCCCTGTTGGGAACTGGAGAAAAAGAAACTCAAGGTGGCTGTGTCTTGGTCTGTTTGCATATCCCCCGTAAAAAGTTGTGACTTATCAGTTTCAGTTGATGAGGATGACCCAGTAATACTGATAGGTAGTCATGGTGGTCAGTTGCTGTCCAAGTGTGTCCTGCCTGAAAAATCATGTAGCACACCCCTTCCCCACTTCATGGCTTAAAACACTGAAGTCCAATAAGCAGCATTGGGGGGGCTTGTTAAAACTAGAGCATCAAGATCCCTTGTTTGGGATTTTTTTGTGGAAGATGCAAATGATGAGTCAGTTGCAATCTGCCAGGTTTGCCAGGTGCGTGTGAGTCAACGTAAAAAGGGGAGCCATCTGGGCACAGGGGGACAGCATACACATCTTAAGATTAGGCACATGGCACTGTGGGCTTGGCACAAGATGGCAACTAATACCTGTATCACAGTGGGGTGTTCACCCTCATCATTAACCATAACAAGCCTGTTATCCCCTTCCATGACTGTAGCATCAAGTAGAAAATTAAATGCTTGCAGTAGTGATGAAATAACAGCAGAGGATTACTACCGGCATGATGAGGTGGAAGAGCACAATGATTTTGAAGTCTTGTCCAGTGATGGTGAGAGTGGCAGTATTGGTGGTGGTGGTGGTCAATGCAGTATGTCTAGTGCAAGTGGTACTTCAACTTGTTGGTAAATCTGGGAAAATAACTGCATTTCTTGGTTTGTCATCACCTGTGCAACCGCCTTCATCACACATCCACACTCCACCCCCTGCCATTCGCAGAGCAGAACCATTTGTCATCACACCCCATGTAAAACAATTAAGTCATCCCACATTACAGTGTTATTGTGCATAAGCTGAAGTACTCGCCCAATCATACAGTGTCACACAAACTTAATGCTGCTGTAGCTAAAATGCTGGCAATTGATCTTTTGCCCTTCTCCTTTGTGGAGATTTATGGGTTCCTGCGGTTTGCTGCATGTGCTTGTCCAAAATGGAAAGTTCCATTCAGGACATACTTTTCAACCCGTGCTGTCCCCGAGTTGTACCGTACTGTGTCCAACTCAGTAAGACATACCTTTCAGCATTCCTCCTCTCCATTCATCCAGTTAAGTATGGATATGTAGAAAAATGGCAGGGAGTTCATATTTGTGTATAACTGCACACTGGGCAGAAGTGCTGGGGGTTGTTTGTGCTGTTGGTAGTGTGAATAATCATTTTAGTAAGGTAGAGTGTCGTGGTAGCAATTTTCCAGGAATTTGACAGCATACAACGATTTGCTATGCACAATGTGACCTGTTCGCACACTGCTGAAAACATGTTGGACATGGTACTGACTGAAATTGACAAGTGGCTGAACCCCCTGTCCCTGAGAGCTGTGTTCATAGCAAGTGACAATGGGTCAAATGTGATGAAATGCATCATGAATGGTGGCTTTTTTCAGATTCCATGCATGGCCCACTGTTTAAATCTTGTGGTGCAGGAGTTTCTGCAGCATGCTGATATAAAGGAAATGTTGACAGTTGCACGCTGTATCTATTCTCACTTTTCACACTTTGCAAAGGCCCGTGACCAACTTTGGCAGTTGCAGATCCGAAACAGCCTCCCGCAGCACTGCTTGAAGCTGGAAGTTGTCACCTGGTGGAACTCCACTTTATACATGGCAGAGAGGTTGTATGAACAGTACAAAGCCATCTCAGAATATCTTGTTATGCACACTAACTATGATGATTCCGGGGCCTCCATGTCTATGACGACTGAACAGTGGTGCCTCATGGACTCTGTAATAAGAATCTTGAGGCCTTTTGAACATGCCACACAGGCAGTGAGTGGCAAGTCAGCCTCCATTAGCTAATCAATTCCACTGCTGCTGGTGCTGAGGCAGACATTGATGAATGTACAGCATAGCCTTGATGTTGCCGGAGACAGTGCTAGCAGTGTGTTGCTAAAACACATGCTGACAGTATTCGACCAAAATTGTCATATCTTGAGCATTCAGCATAGTGACAACTTTGCAATAGCAACAATGCTGGACCCACAATACAAACGTGGAATTGCCTCAGTACTGGAGGGCATGCCTGAACAGGTAAAAAATGTCAGTGGGCAACTGGTGCGCTTGGTTCATGGGACACAGAAGTCACTTGCCAAGGTCAGGAAATCTGAGCAGGATAATCAGGCTGAAGGTGAACCTGGAGGAGTAGTATTAAGCATTTCCTAAAAGGAGAGGGGGACTGCAGTTCCAGGTGGTCTGTCATCAAACGCGGCTGGCATTAACCCACTTTGGGAGGCTTTGTCCCAAGTGGGGATTTGTGACATAAATGATTCCAGAGAAGCGGATGATGCATCAACCACTGAACTTAGAGCAGCGCAGTGAATGGTTGAGTCATATGTGTCTGAAAACAGGCATCTGTCAATTACTGATGATCCCCTTTTATACGAGAGTGGAAAGGTCAGTGAATGGCCAGAGCTGACTGCTGTGGCACTGAAGTACCTGACTTGCCCACCCCCCAGTGTGAGTGTCAAGAGGGTATTCAGCTCAGCAGGTGCAACAGCTCAGGATCATCATACAGACCTCTCTCCTGCAAATGTCAGTTTGCTGACACTCATAAAAATGAATGAGAGGCACATACCAGCTCAGACTGCAACCTCAGTATTCATACCCCGGCATACTCATGGTTTTGCTGATGTTGAAGAATGGGACCATCCTGGTGGCAGTGACAGCATGAAGTGGCCTACCACTGATGTAGATGACAACACAATGGAGAAAGAATTTCCCTGTGGTCCTAATTCAGACATAGAAGACTGTAAGGGCAGCTTTCTTTCTGAGGATGATGATGATGAATGATGATGAGATTAATGTTGGCAGGTTTTAACTTAAGTGGTTAAAAGGCTGTCTCATGCCTTATCTGATACATGTTCTCTTTTTCATAAAGTTAAATCACTGTCCCGCTCATACTGACTCAAATTCCATATGTCACATCATCGCATTTATAATACAGAGCACAGTATATCCTGGCCCCCGAACTACCACCACCATAAGACAGCTGTTCTCCCCTGCCACCATAGGGAATGTGACCATGTGTCCCCCCAGACTACCCCCACCATAAGACCACTGTTCTCCACTGCCACCATAGGGAATGTGACTGTGTATCCCTGCCAGACTACCACCACCACCATAAGACTGCTGTTCGCCACCACCACCTGATGCAAGAAGATGTGAGTGGGAATGTCATCATGTGCCACAGCTCTGACCACCACCAGCACTCACCACCAGTGTCATTGTGACAATGTTTTTCCATTACATTGACCATGCCAAGGCAGAGGGAGTCAAACAGGAGGCCACATCCATCAGCCACAGGCACAAGGCTTCTTACTATTGAAACTATAAAGTGAGTATGTGTACTAATGTTTTTTTATGCTATTCAACTTCATTTAGCTGTGTGTTTTGTTTTCTGTTGCTTTTCTGAGCTACAATGGTCAAACACATATGGTCAACTTATTTTGTTTTTTTACAGGTTAACAACAAATGACTCTCCTTCGCTGAAGGTCTGTATCAATGGTACAGCAGCAGTACTCTCTACAGGAACCTATGGAATATCCATTGCCAATTCATACTGGTAAGTATATCAATTTTATTTTATCTGTTCCTTTTTTTTCATAAGAGTGCAACAAATCCGACTGAGTATTCATAAACTAGGTGACATTTACGTCACAAAAAATATTTATGTAACATATCATGCACTGTATTCCAAATTTGCAGCTGTGCAGCCATGCCAGTGTTGAAAAAGTTGGACCCAGGTTGTGTTACTTGAGAAGATGTGGTTTGAGTTGTATTGCAGAAACACTGACACAGTGTATTTGTTACACAGTCTGGTACTAAATTAAGTTGAGATCTGATGATTGCAGTGGGACAGCTTGCTATTTGTGTTAATCCAGATACCCGTGGAGCAGCCATGGCTTAAACATAATGTCTTACTGCTGCAATCAAGTTGTAATAAGTCCTTCATTTCTTTTTTTAGGAAACTTCCAGATGTTTTGTTGTGTCATAGTTGTCTTATCCAAAGAACATCTTCAACATTAGCCTCCCCCCGAGCTGGGCAGACATGCAACACACAGAAGTCATTTCAATCAATAACCATGACCATCATTACCAGACTGGAGAAGGATGCAGATGAAATCTGTGAAGAAGTAACCAAATAATAAACCATTAATGAGACCTACCTGCAATTTGCAAATATGCTTCCCCACAAAAAAAAGAAAAAAAATACTTACCTTCATTTGCTTGAGAGTATTCCATTTCCAATTTCAATGCCAACATTTCTCATCAAGCACTGGACTGTGCACATGTGACCTGCAATACAAAACAATACAAGGAGTACATGTCTGTATATGTCAACCCTTTATATATATATATATATATATATATATATATATATATATATATATACTCACCAAGGTTACTATTAGTGTACATACAAAGGGCACCCTTCCATCCGGTTGAGGTGATCGCATCGCATTTGCCGGAATAGCAGCACACTTTGGACCAGCAACAGTTCTCTCACAGTCATCATTTCTGATAGAACACTGAATGGATTCTTGTCATGTTATCTCTCCTTCACATGGTTTGGCAAGACACTGTGCATCATGACATCATCATCACAGAGTATGTAAACTTTCTGGACACATGACAGCTGCATTTTGAGGATGCAGAAAAATTCTGGGGACACTGTGTGACCACTGCGCGCATGAGTGATTGCAAAATAAATTCTGGTGGATTTTGCATGGGGTGTAACACTCCCATTTCACACCTAAACACTTGGGAATTTTCTGGACACAAGACAGATGCATTTTGGGGATGCAGAAACATTCTGGGGACTCTGTGTGACCACTGCACACATGAATGACTGTGCAGTACATTCTGGGGGACTTTGCATGTGGTGTAATGCTCCCATTTCACTTCCTCAGCACTTGGAAGTTTTCTGGACACTAGACAGATGCATTTTAGGGATGCAGAAAAATTATGGGGACTCTGTGTGACCACTACATGCATGAGTGACTGCACAATACATTCTGGAGGACTTTGCATGTGGTGTAATGCTCCTATTTCACTTTCTCAGCACTTGGGAATTTTCTGGACACAAGACAGTTGCATTTTGTGTGTTGTGATTGTGAGCACATAATGTCGTACTTACATTATAAATTAAAGCAGCAGTGCAACAATGTGGTGAAAAATTTGACCTATACTTTTTTATGCTATTTTACATTACCAGCCACTAGTAACTCCTTCCTGACTTCTTTGATACCCTTCTTTTCACAATTTTTGTCTGCTTTACTACTTTTTCTCATGTCTGAAAAAAAAGGAACACACCTTTTAATATGGCTCTGACCAGGTTTTCATCACTATTTGCAGCTGTTTTTGAATATTGTTCCGTGAGGTCATAAAACACTGCCTGCTGCATAATTGTTAATTTTACAACAGAAGTAATATATAACAACTGATGGAGAAAAACAGTGGAAAATACTGACGAAGACCTGGTCTGCACTGTATTAAAAGGAGTGCTCCTTTTATTATTTCAGACATGAAAAAAAGTACTAAAGCAGACTCAAATATTGGAAAGAATGGCATCATACAAGTCAGGAGGTAAGTAAAGTAGCAATGTAAAATAGCATGAAAAAGTATAGGTCAAAATTTTCAGCAGATTGTTGCACTGCTGCTTTAATGTCTATTTCAAAAAAGAAATATTTCTGGAGCCTCAATAATGTTTACTTTTTGTTGGGACTCGTGATTTTAAGTGTTTTGCAAAAAGCATGACTGAGCAGTGCAAGTATGTTGTGCTAAACTGCATGTGTGCCATCAGTGTTCTTTCCTGTGTGTGCAGACATTGTTCAGCTTCGTGCAAACATATATATGGTGTCACTTGCTGCAGTATGTCAAGAATAAAGATAAGAAAGAATATATGATGTATATTTTATTTGTACCATCATCACCAGCGAAGTAAGTGATATGATATTTTTTCAGAGGTATCGGGTCACTGTGCACCTCAGTCACTTAAAGTGCACACATGACTTTGCAGAGATCATAGCACAAAAACCACATGCTCTCCTAAAAGTCATGTATGCAGTATGTGGCTAATGTGCACTCTGGCCAGACACCTCTGAAAAAATATCGTATCACTTAGTCAACTGATGATGATGGTGACAATAAAATATATGTTATTCTTATCGCTATTCTTTATACCATAAACATGATAACCCATGAAGTGGGCGCATAAGGAAGGGCGCCGTCCGTTATGGCATCACCTTCCTTGTGCAATCCACTCAGAGCGACCGACAGGTAGGCGACGGATGAGGCGTAAGCGAACTAAGGCGACTGGATATCTGCAATACTTATGCTCGTGGGTGGGTGGAGCAAGCACGCGAGTGTGGGGCTGGGAGGGGTGGAGAGGCTGTAGGGGTGGTGCTGCAGTCATCGGTTGAGCTGTGGCATGTGTTGGGGATTGGGCAATGGCTGGGGTGGCTGAGGTACTGGGTTCGGGTCCAGGCACTGACGCGATTTTTATTGCACCTGGCCTGAACCTTTTCATTTTTACTACTTTCACCTCCCGACATGCACCCCCCTGGAGTTGAGAATCCTTAAGTAGGGTGGTGCAGGAGGCAAAGCCCCCCACGGGGGGGGTTGTAGGGGGTGCAACCCCCCCCACATAAAGTAGTAAAAATATGTCCTGGCGCCATTGTGCTGGTGCGCCCAGGTTGTCAGAGTGCCAAAAATGTGTTCGGCACTCTGACTGAGCGATAATGGCGATCGCCTTTAGGTGTTCACCGTTATCACATAGACCCCATAAACACTGTAACAAGTCAGCAATATATGTTTGCAAGAAGCTAGACAATGTCTGATGTCACACACACACACACACAAAACAACACTGACTGCACACATGCAATTTAACACATCATACTTGCATTGCTCACACCAGCCTTTCCACAACCACTCCACGACAGAAAGTAAACATTACTGAGGCACTGGATTATAACAGGGCAATAAGGAGCATGCATGTCTGTATGTGTATGTGCATGTATATATTTAAAGGGAAGCAATCACCAACAGGAGCTCCTGCTCCCTGCAAGGCTTATTCTCCGGTTAAGCCTTTTAAGTATATTACAGCGGTTTTCTTGTGCCTCAATATACTTTATTTTAATAAAGAAAAGTCAGTGACCCGGAAGTATGGCGGATGCTATGGGGCTCCATTATGTGTAAAGGAAACGTGCAGTGGAGACGCACCATGCGCTTCAATACTTTTGTATGGAAGCACATGGTGCATCGCCATTGCACCTTTACACATAATGGAGCCCCATAGCATCCGCCATACTTCCAGGTTACTGACTTTTCTTTATTAAAATAAAGTATGTTGTGGCATGAGAAAAATGCTGCAACATATTTAAAAGGCTTAACTGGAGGGTAAACCCTGCAGGGGGCGGGACCTCCTGTTGCTGACTGCTTCCCTTTAAACTAATACTGTGGCCTTACCTCTGTCTGTTATTAAACATAAACAAAAGACAAAACACTACAGCAGTGGGGGGGGGTGCTGAAAAAAAGCTAATGGGGGATCTCCTGATGTTCCAGCAGCAGAAGGAGCATTGACACAATCTGTAGCTGGTGTTGCTCAATCTGCTTCACCTGCTGCTGGACAGCATCCACCCTCTCGTTATTTTCCTCCCTCGCAGCCCACAAAAGTGCTATGTCTGCCTGAGTTGCAGACATTGTGGGGTCCGCTGGTGGGGAAGGAACTAGGTAGTGGTGGTGGTGAGGGTGGTGCTGGTGGCAGTGGTGGGGATAGTGGTGGAGTAGCTGCTGCTGTGGCCCTCCTCCTGCTGCGGTGATGAACAACAGCAGCACCCTCTGCCACTGTCACAGAAGGGCTAGCAGGTGGAGGCCTGGCCCATTCGGTGGAAGCCTGCTACTCCACCTTGTGGTGGTTTGGCATATGTGTGCACTGGCCCCCAGTCCCCAGATGTGTTCCCCAGGGGCCACGGTGCACCTGCATACCACAAAGTCGACACACCACAAGGCTGCTATCCCTCACAACACCGTTGAAAAATTGCCAAACTGGAGAGCTGCAGGGGGGACCAAGCACAGGAGGGGCAGATGTAGTGCCTACAGCATGGCCATGCACCTGGGGCTCCACCTGCTGCTGTGGAGGTGATGCTGCTGGAGCTCCTGCAGCTGCTACTGCTGGTGGTGGTGGTGGTGGCGGACCTGGTGGATGTGGCGGTGGCACTGGTGGTGCTGCTGCTTCTGGGGGGGGGGAGGCAGGACCAAAGAGTCTGGAGCAGTCTAACACCACCCGGCTATGACCCCAACATGTGTGCACTCCCCTCCGGCCATGGGCCACATACTGTCCCTGGTCCATTACACAAAAAACACTCCTTCCCTCTGTGACATGATGAGTTGCTTCACACACACTCACACACAGGCATGCATGCAGTCACACACACACACACACACACACACACACACACACACACACACACCAACAAAACTTATAAAACAAAGAAATCGGTTACCAAAAAGAACTGACAAACAGTACAAAAAAAACATCTAAAGAATTAGCTTTTAAAAAAGCTTTTGGGTTTTTGGAACTTGCTCAAAAAAGAAACTAATGATGAACTCTCCTCTCTTACACAAAATGTTTCCTCTTTCTACCTCTGCAAAGGAGAAAATGAAAGTACGACTCGTACGACTCAGTTCCTTCCTGCTTGGCTAAAGCATGTGACATACAGTACTGTAAGCCATGTAATGTGTAGAGGGGCTGCCTAAATTGCTTATATTGTTGTCATTCTGTCTTACTTCACATTAAGGTGGAATAACAACATGAAGTCATAATAACAAAGCGAACTGAACACTTTTCAATGGCCACTTAGCGTAGCATTATGATAACGCGAAGTGGCCAGTTCGCATTCACTTTGCAGGCAGAATTTAATTTCGCTGCATCTCTGCATCTGAGATTAGGCCCACATGTTTGCTGTCTCTTAATTTGGACAGCTTTCCTTTTGTCTGGGCCCTTAACTGTCCCTCATCACCGGTTGGTCACATAAAGGAATTTTCCTAGAAATTTCCTGCCTCCCAATTACCAGCAAAGATTTAGCCATGCCACGATATTGCAACATTATATTGCAAAACCTCCAGTTTACAACTCAGTACACTGTGTAAAACATTCATTGTCTAAAGTACTGGGGGCTAATATCAATCTCCCTTCTACTTCAAAGTTTAACCCAAAAGCTATACCCAAGACTATTATTTGTAAAAATACATACTGTTTGCAAAAGTAATTGCCACAGTGCAACTGATATTACTAACAGTGATATGAAAATTATTGATTACGCACCCATATGTCTTATTTGGTTATAACTTAACCAAAACTGGAATTACTGAGCTGTATCCAATAACATTCGATTTAAGTATTAAAGTCATACATGTTCACATTATAATCAATTTGTAGCTCCAAAAATAAAACTAAAACTAGATAAAAATAAGTTATCTAACAAGCAGTTGTAACACATCTCAGAGTTAAATAACATCTATTCCACACCTTTAATACAGAGTCTTATTATAATTAAACTCAGTTGAACAGGGTTATGGCTCAATATACTCAGGAGTCCATTCATTTATAAGCAATTGTTTAAGGCTCCTTCAACGCTGAAGTCCTCAAATTGGCATGAACAAGCAACCCTGTTTTAATTTCAAAGATCCATACAATTATTTTGCATGGGCAAATAGTTTAGATTTAATTGAGTGTGTGAACAAAAGATACTGCCAGTAGTTATTGGGCCCATTATTCCAAATCATCCAAATTATGGCCAACACAGATGATTATTTGCCTCAAGCATAAACATATAAATATTTATCAATTGGCTTCTACCCTGGGAGTCCAGAAATGATGACCATCTGTAATATTAAATATTAAATAAGTAGACACGTTAATACTTTAGGAGTTGAAAAAAGTCTTGTCCCATTTAAGTCAATATACATACCGAACTCCAATCTTGTTCAAAGACTCCTGTTCCAAATGTACTCCTAAAGAACTTTGTTAGGCACAGTGAACAAGAATGGGCAGTCTAGTGGATCTCTTACCTTAACATTAGTGCACTAATTCTCGGTGAATATATTTTAAGCCTTCCTCAGGCAGTACGTTCCAAAATATTTAGCTCCACAAATAGGAGTCTGATAGATCTCATTATGCAGTTATCAAGCAGGACTCACTTGCAAAAGAGTACAATTAATGAAGCATGGTATTCCCAGAGAGTACCTTCGACTCATTTTGTTAGTCACAAAGGGTCACTGAAAGTGTCAAAAAAAAAGGAGAAATAAAGCAATACCTCTTAGCCTCTTAGAGAAAATACCCTAGAGTTAACCACCCTCTGCCACTGAGACAGTCACTGAAACAGAGTCTTTTTATCAAAAGAGGCCATCACTCAAAGGTTTCTTGCAAGCTTTCTCCTGTCTTTCATCCATCCATCTACCCTCCAACCTGGGGCTTTATCTTCACATGGCTCCTTTTCCAGCTCTGAGAGCAGCCAAACGTAAGCCTGGAGCTGTAAAATAAAACAAAAAGGGACGCTCCACTGAGCGTAGTAACTTTGGGGTTCCAATATCTTGGCCCTTAATAAAGAAACCCCTGAGGCAATAAGGGCATACCTTTTCTAGGCAAAAAGTGCCTGACAGCACAAGAAATGCTATTGTCATCCTGAATATCTCCTTCTTCTTTCCTGGATGTCCTCTCTTGGACACCACAGCTCTTTTTTAGAAACAGCCTTCTTTCAGAAAAAACATCCACATCATAAAATTTATAGTACATCAACTGCAAAGAGTCTCTGGAGTATCATAACTATATTTCTTAGAGTGTTTTAAACACTGCAGTATCGCTGTACTCAGTGTTGCTTCCACGCAGGCAATAACACCTTGTTAGTACGCTGGCAAAAATCAGTGCACATGGGGAACACTCACTGCAGAGCTAGAAAGGGCTGCGGCCTATTTTATCAAACAATTCCCCACTGTCTGAAGAACTTTTGTAAAATATACAAAGCCCAGGCATAACAACAAAAAACTTCATTTCGATAGTTTGTAACCCAAGCGAAAAAAGGAAATCTGCTATAGGATAATGCCTGAGGGAGTACCAGAGAAGCTCCTCGATAACTTACTCATAGCATACTTGTGGCTAAAATGTATACAAATGGCGCAACAGAGCAGCGTTCCAACCCTGTTTTAATTCCTATATAAAAATCCAGATACTATTTAGACATAAGTTTCATTCATGCTTTTTAAAAAAAATAAGTCAAGCATGTGGCATATTTAAACGAAAAGGTTTGCAAAGAGGCTTCAGAAACAGAGCTCCTGTGAGGAGTGGAGCAGGGTTGTGGCCATCTTGCTGCTCTGCCCCTCCCCCCATTTATATGTCATGATTTTATTTATGTAGGTTCAAGGTTCAATTTTATTGTACAGTGTGTATAAAAATGTCACATATAACACAGTAATAAAATATTTAAAAGCCATTTCCATTTTGTTACACAAAACTTCATTTTAGAAGACAAAGCTACCCTTTAACCTGTTTTCTGAGATCAGATACATTTTCCCTTAAAGAAGAGAAAGACAAATTTTTCTTCAGGTTTAAACTTTACCTTTTCACAAACTGCATTATCTTTTGTGTAAATGTCCCAAGTGCAAACAGTAATGGTTCATGCTGAGTTGATAACAAAGTCAATGCTCTCTCTTTCACGCAATTCACTTTAATTTCCTTACTAAATGGTTGAATCCATTTTTCTCTCTCCTTCCCTAACTGGGAGCATTCTAACAGCACATGTATAACAGGCTGATATTCTCACTACACCGACAAGAAGTTAATACCCTAGTACCTTCTGGGCCCTTCCAATAGTTGAAGTCGATGCCTTTTAACTTGCTTATATAAATTTTAATTATTTATATGTAATGATTTTATTTATGTATGTAAATTGATCATTTTAATTTGATGTGTCAAATTTTCTTTTATTGTACAGTGCCCGGAGCCTCCAGGATTGGGCACCTAACAAATAATAAATTGACTGATTGATTTGAAGGTGGGCATCAGCAGGTCCAAAAGTTGACTGAACTTCTGATATGAAGGGTATGCAGGGCACAGTTACTAAAGACACATGTATCTATGGCATGAAACTGCACAGAGACCGGGTGTTGCTACCACCTCCTCACATGTGAAAGGGGCTGAAAAAACATGCAACTTAAAAGAAACAAGCATTTGTCAATGACGAATGTTGTCACGCTGGCATTGGCTTTGGTAGTGCAGTGTGGACATTTTTTGCAGGATGTGAAAAATGACAGCTGTACTGTTCATAAGGAGGTGTAAAAAAATGACAGTGGTGAAAATGTGGCATATAAGTATTGCAAATGTGCGAAGTTACAAGGGTGCATGGGAAATGCACAACACACACTTGTAACACAGTCTTTTTATGGAGTTCCGGCACCAAATTTTCAACATAGGCATTTTAGCTCCTCTGCTCACATGCAGTGTCACTGTCATTTCCTCAAACTGTCCCAAAAAGTGATTTTGCACAGCGACTGCGCTAGTCTGCGCTAGACGTGCAAAAACACATTTCGGGCAGGATATGTAAAATGGCAGCTGTACTGTTCATCAAGAGGTGTGGAAAAATGCCAGTGGTGAAAATCCATAGTGACAATATTACAAATGCACAACATTATGAGAGTGCATGCAAACTGTGCAACGCACGCTTGTAACACAGTCATTTTATGGAGTATCATCACCAAATTTTCAGCATAGGCATTTTAGGACCTCTGCTCATGAACAGTGTCACTTTCATTTTTGTAATCTGCCCTGAACACTGATTTCCCACAGCAACCACGGTATTGTACGCCGGAAGTGCGGAAACACATTTCGGCCAGGATGTGAAAAATGACAGCTGCACTGTTCACACAGAGGTGTAGAAAAATGAAAATGTTGAAAATCTGGCATGAAAATATTGTGAATTTGTGAAGTTACGAGTGTGCAAAGCAAATGCGCAACGCATGCTCATAAAACTGTCATTTTTTGAATTTTTTTCCACCAAATTTGCAACATAGTCTTTTTGAGAGCCCACCTCATGAACACTGCCACTGTCCTAGCATTAATCAGTCCTGAAAGCTGATTCTGCACAGTGACTGCGAAATCACCTTTCGGGACTGATTAATGTCATAACTGTGACAGAATTCATGAGGAGGGGATCCCAAAAACCCCATGTTGAAAATGTGGTGCAAAAATTCCAAACAATGCTCGAGATATGCATCAAAGTTGGAAAAACACTATTTATCCCATTATACAGCTTACTGGCATTTCCTGAGTTCGTGGTCAGCTTTGAAGAGTGAAGACATGTTCCAAGTCCACCGAAGATCATTGCGCTGAGCTCCAGAGGTAAGTATGGGGTGGGGGTGTGTGGGGAGGCAGGGTGCGCAGTGGGTGGGTGCAGGTGGTGGGTAGGAAGACTACGAAGGACCGTTTTCTGCTTGCAGATACTAAACAAAACACATCGAGGATGGTTTTCTTTTTTGCAGGTGGTTTCTTTTTGGGGGGGTACAGTAGCTGACGGGGGATTGGGCACCCCCATCAGTACAGAAGAAGGGAGGGACATCATGCTGATGGGGAGTGGGCTCCCCCATGGGCACATTGCAGAGGGAAATGTGGGAGATGGATGCCGATGGGGATTGGGCACCCGCGTCGGCAAACAATGAAAGTGGGGGGGAGACACATTCTGCTGACGGAGAGTGGGCTCCCCAATCAGCACATACTTTGCAGGGTAAGCCGACCAGGGGATTGGGCACCCCTGAAGTTGGCAGTTTAGCCACCATATTAGTAGCTGGTGAGCACGTAGGAAGGGTCCGCTGCATGTGACGAGCTTTGCTCGTATTGCAGTGGACCTTTTTTTGGATGTGCTCACCACATTACTATGCATTGTGTGGCGCCAGCATACAGGCTGATTGAGGAATGAGGGATGCACCTACTGGTGCATGCCCTGCATTCACCCAACAGCGACAGTGCCTCCAAATCCCCACTGCCGGAAGATGTTGGCTGCGCAAGTGCGCCAACATAAAAATGACGAATCCCGTTTGGGATGTTTTAAGTCAGGTGAGAGTTGCAGACATGGCAGAAAAGGCAGAGGAGGAGGCTGATGAGGCAGCAGGACTACAAGCAGCACAACACATGGTAGATGTGTATTTGGCAGACATGGGGCACCTTACCATTGCTGACAAGCTTTTGCTGTACTGGAGTAGCAAGGTCACTAAGTGGCCAGCACTGACCTTGGTTGCCATGAACTACCTCAGCTGCCCACCCTCAAGTGTCAGTGTGGAACGTGTATTCAGTTCAGCTGATGCCATTGTGTGGGACAGGCACACCAGTCTGTCACAAAAAAATGTTGGCATGCTAACATTTATTAAAATGAATGAGGGTCACATTCCGCACAAGGCACTCATGTCCCTTTTCCTACCACATTACAGTGAAAGTGAAGGGGAAGGTGTTGTCAGCAGATTCAGTACTAGCAAATTGTCTTGTACTACAGAAGTGGATGAAGCAGTAGTGGAGAGGGAATTCCCATCTGGTGACAACTCCAGTCTGGAAGACTGTGAAGGCTGCTTCCTTGTTGAGGTTCAAGACTAAAATAAGATGTTTTGTATCCCTCCTTGCCCCTCAGTATAACCCTTTACTGTATTATTGATGAAAAATAATTCTGTTAATTTCATTCATTTTACTATTTCCCATCCCCAATTGTTGTGCTACTGTTTTCTTGCATCTAATTGAGTACCTGCCTCCACCCTTTGAATGTGATATCTAGAGACAGTGCCTGCTCCAGCGAGCAAGATACAACACAGCCTCCTTCTCATCTTCTGGCCTGCTTGGGTCCTACACGGCCATAAACAGTATAGACCACCACCTCCAGACACTAATGCAACATATAGTAATAATACAATTTTACCAGCTAGGCAAAGCATTCCTGCTCCATCCAGCAAGACATGGCACTGCCTTCTCCTCTGGCCTACTTGGGTCCTACACAGCCACAAATAGCATGGTCTTCCGCCTCCGTACTGATGAAAAAAATGATCCAGTCTCTAGGGAAAACTGGCTTGATCCTATGGTAAGAGTGACAGTTACTCCCTCAATTTAAAACTCAAATAACTGAATGCAAAGTCCCCCCTGAGATAATATCTACTGGATTTCAGACTGAACAACCCACATCATGAACCCCCATCATGTGGAGCAGCTAAAAACACTTTGCAGGCAATCAGAATCAATACTTGGGATGGTACCATCACAGGTGTACTGCAGCGGTGTCCATGTTGGAACTGTATGACATAAGGCTACTCAAGCTGATCCTTCAGCCAGCTCAAGGCAGCAAGACCTCAGCCCCAGCAAGGCCTATCCTTGTCTGCTGTGATGGTAAGACACTTTCAGTGTTGTTCACAGTTCTTATTCTCACTGCTGGTGGGGTGACTGCAGTCCTTGGCCTCACAAAGGCCAAAAGGACTTCCACTTTACTCAGAAAGACATTAAAATGTTTTTTTTTCTTTCTGTCCTTTTGTATCCCTGCAGGTTTCAACACTTACAATGGCTGTTCCAAAATCTGCACCATCTCAGTGGCATGCACATGGCGAGCAGCTGTAACGTCATGGTAAGTATCATTATGATTTTCTTTGGTTTTTGTTTTCTTTTCTTTTTTGTTCTTCTTTTTCACAGACACACACTGTGCTATGATGGTTGAAGGGATGCTAAATAGTTTCTCATGTGGAGAGTTAATGCCTGTACTGGATGAGTGAGGCAAAATAATTTCTCTTTTTTCTTCACAGGTGACAGGTGGTGTAGTAGTACTCGGCCTCGCAGAGGATGAAAGGCCTTCATACGTTACTTAGGAAGACATAAAAATGTTTTTCCTTCTTTCTTTTTGTCTCCTTGAAGGTTTCTCACCATTTATGGCAGCTGTTCCTTCACCAGCTCACTGGCATTCACCACAGCATGGCCAGCAGCACCAATGTAACGGTAAGTGTCATTATAATTTTCTTTTCTTTTTTTTTTTGTTCTCCTTTTTCACAGGTACACACTGTGCTACAGTGGCCAAAGGAACACTAAATAGTTTCTCACATGGGGAGTCAACAACGACTATACTGGGAGGCCACCACAGTGGCCAAGTAGGACCAAATATTGTTTCTTTTTTTCTTCATAGGTGACAGGTGGTGTCGTAAGACAGGGAGTCAACAATGGCTATATTGGGCAGCCACCACAGTGGCTGAGTGAAGGAAAAACTTTTCATTTTTTTTCTTCACAGGTGATAGGTAGTGCAATAGGATAGGAGAGTCAACAACAACTGTACTGGGCAGCCACCTCAGTGGCTGAGTGAGGCAAAATAATTTCTCTATTTTTCTTCACAGGTGACAGGTAGTGTAGTAGTACTCAGCCTTGTAGAGGAAGAAAGGCCTTCATACGTTACTCAGAAAGACATTAAAATGTTTTTCCTTCTTTCCTTTTGTCTTCCTGCAGGTTTCTCGCCATTCACAGCAGCTGTTCCTACACCAGCTCACTGGCACTCACCACAGCACGGCCAGCAGCACTAATGTAATGGTTAGTATTATCATGATTTTCTTTTTTCTTTTATTTTTTGCTCTTTTTCACAGGTACACATTGAGATACAGTGGCCAAACGGACACTAAATAGTTTATCATATGGGGAGTCAACAATGGCTATACTAGGCAGCCATTACTTCAGTGGATACTTGTTTGAGTAGATTATAAATGATCTTTTCTTGTCTTTACAGGTCTCTTGTGCTGTGATGCTGTTTCCTGCTCCAGCATGCAAACCATTGCTATCTTCTGCATCCGGACAACATTGCAACAAACAGATGCTAAAAACTGCATGAAATTAGAGCAACAGAAACAGAAATAGAAAACAGTTAGTCTCACATCTGCAAAACTTTTCAGAATGCCCCCCCCCCAACAAAACATACTTACCTTCCCGTGGTTGGAACACATGCTGAATCCCCAAAAAAGATACAGGTTGGATCTATGCAGCAACATGATTTCATTCCCCTAGTGATAATACCTGAAAATGGAAAAACAGTAAGAAAAAATAGTTAACATGGTCACAACACTCCCCCCCATCAAAAACAGGAAATAAAATAAAATACTTACCTTTGCTGCTTGGTTACAAGACTCATAAAGCAATTAAATAAAGAGAACAGCGGACTACATCTTTGTCCATGCGAAGTACTGGAATGGCCTGTCAATGTCTGTCTTTGCATATCTTTTTTACGATAAATGGAGCTGTACATGTAGAAGGGTCAATGATGAGGTTCAAAAGATCCTTCTGAGGGGTACAGCGAAATATTCTAATTCCTTCACAAGTTCATTTCTAATTAGCTTTTAGAGAATTTTGAGACATGATATATTTATATCGCTTGGTTTCCGTGTTTAAGTAAGCCATTTTGTCAGGGTCTTCCTGTAGCAGTTTTAGTGATTTTTGACTCTTCTGTTTGATACCACTTTATTTTTGGGTGAAACCCTGAATCTTCTGTTTCACATCACTCAGTCATCACAATCAACAATCACGCCTTTTTATTGCATCTTCTGTTTGGTACCACTTTATTTCTGGGTGCAACACAGTTTGTGTAATCTTCTGTTTCATGTCACTTGGCCATAATCATGAATCACACCCTGTTTATTGAAACTTCTGTTTGATACCACTTAATTTCTGGGTGCAACTCTGTTTATATAATCTTCTGTTTCACATCACTTACGGATCACAACACTTAATTTTTGGATGCAACCCTGTTTGTTGAAATGAGACTTCACTTCCTCATTTTGCAAAGATTTTTAGTCATATTTTTCTTAAAGTGATGGTGTTCTGTCCCTTTATTATACATAATATTAAATTACCTGGGATGGCTGAATGCTGCATTCACAGATTTGGAACACTTCTTTTCTTAGTTGAAGTTTCAGTGTTATTAAATCTTCTGTTTCACAGTTGCAGAGGCACCAGCAGTTTATTACAAGCATTACTGATTTTGGGTTTGGGAGAAATATTTCCAGAAATTACACATATATATATTGTGCTTGGCAGTTGTGTGTACTAAAGTACTTGACAACACAGACTGTCTGAAAGAGTGAATTAAACAGCAAAGTAGCCAAGACACCAGCAGCAGTTTATTACCAGCATTACTGATTTCAGGTTTGGGAGAACAGTTTTCAGAAGTGAGAAACTTATATTTGTGCTTGGCAATTGTGTGTAATAAAGTGCTTGACAACAGAGACTGTCCAAGAGGGTGAATTAAACAGCACAGTAGCACAGGCACCAGCAGCAGTTTATTACCAATGTTACTGATTTTGGGTTTGGAAGAAATATTTCTAAGTGAGATATTTATGTATTATGCTTGGCAGTTGTGTGTACTACATTGCTTGAGATTTGGACACTTCAGATAAATCATGGGAAAACAGAGGTAATGTTGTATATTGTGATTAAGGCACAACTAACACAAAACACATGATGTACAGTGTTGGGGGCAGTGACACAGTGAAGTACCATGTGGCAGTGGCAGTACAACTAACCTGTAGCTGCCTGACATATTTATTCTAGTAGCTGAGAATAATTGCAGAAAAAACAGTGAGGAACAGAAAGAAAGAAAGGAAATGTGTGATGTATTGGGAGACACAGCATCATGAAAGGAAATATTGGATGCTATGCACGAATGGGATAAAGGCATGTACCCCTCATGCGCAGTTGCATACCTGTGGACAGATGTGCACTGGCTGGTATTCATTACTGGCCACTACCTGTCCATGGCCCCACCTCCCAGCATGCAGGACACCACTGGGCAGCCAGGGGAGGAGTTGTGGACCCAGACAGGCATCAAATTGAATGCCCATCCTGGGTCCAGGAGTGGATCCTTTTCACCTGTAGGCATGAGCCCTGGTTGTGCATAGCCCCTGTGGGCACCCAGATCTGTGTGGCCATACTTCAGTGACTGGCCAGCCCAGGAGACTGACCCCCAACCCCCAGCACAGTACAGTCCTGTCCCAGGATTCAGTTGGCATAACCCCCACCCCCACAGCACCGACACCTCCGGTCCCCGTACATTTTACTGGTGCTGCAGCACTTACCTGCTCACCTACCCCAGCCTTCTCTGTCTGCTTTGTGGGCTGGGGAAGCACTGAGAGTCATTTCCCAGTTCCCTCGTGACCGGCAGGTGAAGCTTGTGGGGGTGCACAGTGGGTTACAGCAGGGTCTTCCCTTGTGTAACCTGCACCCTACTGTGTCCCCACACACAGCACATTGCAGCATCATGCATGCCGCTTAGTGATGGCATGCCCAGGGCGTGCCCCCGCCCACCCCAGCACGGTGCTGTCTGTGCTGCCAGAGGTCTGGGCACATAACTGGTTTGTGCCCTGTTGGCAACTAGCACCCAGGATCCGTGGGACCCCACTTCACAGCATTCATGCATAATGATCCCAATGGGCCCAGTTTACATGGTGCATTGGCATTGTGTATAGCGTCCACAGATAGTAAATAAAAATTTTTTGTTTCTTTGTTTTTAAATAGAACCACAGCAGATAGGATATGACAGAAATGCTGACTGCACTGCAGTAACAGAAATAAAGACATACAAACAGATAGAAATAAATAATGAGGATAGATAAGATGAACAACTTTTTTTCTCTTTACCTTTTTTTTTCATTTTTGACAGTGAAAAAGAGTGAAACAAATAAAAGAAAATAGCTGTACTGAAGGGCTATGGCCTGGGAAGAGAGGGTTCCCTGCCACTTCTAACTTCTGCCAAACCCTCTATAATTATCTGCTGGTTGTGGAGCGCCACCTCCAGCATGTCCTTCAGCCCAGCAACTTGACAGGAGAGGTCTCCTACCTCCCTGCAGAGCTGTTCCACTTTACCATGGGTGGATGTTTCTGAGACTGGTCTCTGAGGTGGTGCCCCCTGCTATACCACATGATGCTGACAGCTGGTCTCTGTCACAGTTCTTCCCTCCATCTCCCCTACCTGCACCTGCACACCACCATGCCTCTTTCTCTTCCCCATGCCAGAAGATGCACTAGAGGTGTCACCACCTACACCCCACTCACCATCTTTGTGCCTAACATGCTCTTCCCACTCTTTTAGGTGCCTCCCTGACAGGTGTATATACTGCCCACCTGTCCCTAGATGACTCCCCCTTTTCCCAAGCTGCACAGCAGTGTGGCACAATTTACAAGTCACCACACTGTTGTCAATGGGGTCCAGTTTGAAAAGGGATTTGGTCTGCTGCTGATGAGGGAAGGAGTGAGACAGTCCTGGCTGCAGGTCCTCCTCCTCATGGTGTGCAGGTGCTGGTGCTGGTGGTTACACAACTGGTGGTGCTAATGGTGCCCTAGCCTCTTCTCCTTGCTGTGGCAAGGGATCCTGCACTGTGGAGGGGGTCTGGGTGCTGTTGCTGTTGTCTCCTCCTGCTGCTGCCACTGGTATGGGCCAGGTCCTCTTTGGCTGAAACCAACAACCCCACCTCTGCTGTCTGCACACCCCTTTCCTCCTGACTCTCTGGGCCTGATTTTCAAAGGGCTTAGAGGGACACAAGGGGTTTGCATCCAAAGAGTCTGATGCAAGTGGTGACTTGTGTCACCACCTGCATCAAACGTGATTTTCTAAACCAGCCTGGGTCCAATTCAGATGCACCTGCAGCAAAGCTGCCTTGTGCTACACAACCAGGTGCATCAGGACACAAGGGAGATTGCACCATGATGGGGCTGCAACATCCCCTTTTGGGGATTTTCAAAGCCCCACCATGGACGCAGCAAGGGTGACCATTTAGACCAGCCAGGAGATGGTCTAAGTGGTGGGTGCCAGTGGGATGAGTTCCTACAGGAGTGTACCAGGGGCCAGGGAGTTGGCATTGTGTGCATCAGGGAGATTGTCTGTTGCAAAAATGTATGGTATGTGAGCACCTGGTGGGGTGCTGGTGCCCTATAATAAAATAGAGTAAAAAGCACTGCACATATTCCCCACCAATCCCTGATGTCACCCATAATAAAGCAGACCCCCAGCCCGATCATGTAGCAGACCCCAATCTCCCCCATGCTGCTGCAAATACCCTCCCAAGAGGTTCAGCAGACTGCCCTCCCCACCCCACCCCACCCCCTGTGATTACCCTGTGTAACATTTTATAATTATGCCTGGTGGCGAGTGGACCCCCTGCCTCCACCCTGTCAGATTATGTCCCACTGCCCCACACTCTCAAATAGAAGCCAGCAGCCAGCACAGCCCTCCTCACACCACTACAGCTGGCCACCGACTGGGCTCGCATGGACCTCGTATTTTATACAGTATGCTCAGTGAATGACGTCATTCACTGAGCATACTGTCTACAGTATGCAGTCTGTGGAGCCCAGTCAGCAGCCAGCCATGGTAGTGTGAGGAGGGCTGTGCTGGCCACCGGCTTCTGTTTGGGAATGGGGGTGCAGGTGGTAGGACAATACCTGATGGGTTGGGGGGTCCACTGGGCCACCAGGCATAATTATAAAATGTTATACAAGTGTGACTGTGGGAAGTTGGATAGGGGAGGGCAGTCCGCAGAAGCCCCTTGGAGGGTATTTGCAGCAGCTTGTGGGAGATTGGGGATTGCGGGTCCTACACAAGCAGGGCTGGGGGTCTGCTTTATTATGGTTGACATCTGGGATTGGGGAGGCATATGTGCAGTGCTTTTTACTATACTTTACTATACAGCACCAGCACACCGACAGGTGCTCACATACCATACTGTTTTGCATCAGACAATCTCCCCAATATTCACAATGCCAACTCCCTGGACCCCAATACACCCCTGGCACCCTCCTGGCCTACTGTTTCTCCCCACCATCTTAGCTCCTCTAGTGTTGCGCCATGTGGGGGGTGCCAGGTACCTGCAACAAATCACGCAGATGCGGCCAGGTCTTTGGTGCATCTTACATTCTGTAGCAAGCCTGGGGAGTCTGGCACGGGAACCCTGCAGATTTAAAATCTGGCTCAAGGTCCCTGCTGCAACTGGGGTTTGCTGCAACCCTTAGAATGCTGCAAGTTGTGTCACTCAACAGGGTCTTTGAAAACTGTGCCCTCTGTCGCACTCATTCTAACTTAAAAACAAACAAAAAGAGTACAAAGTGAACAAAAAAAAACACTAAAAGGGGAAAAAAGTAACAGAAATAAGTCTTCAGTATACACAAAATAAGAGGTAAACTACACCAAAATAAAGACTGACTATTAAGTAAAACTAATACATAGAACAACCAACAGAAAGGTGGAAAAGTGTTTTTTATCTACTTTTTAAGTAGCAGATAGTGCAGATCTGTCTCCTTTCAGTCCTAGCTCAGACTTCAAAGTGAAACTAAAGATGGGTCACACTGCATAGAACCGTAGCATGTGACCTGCAGGAGTTGTTTCCATGTGACCTCTAGCACTTGTTTACAGGAAATAGCCATGTTTTCAATGGACTTTGCCTAACTGTCTTTACTGGGGAAGTTATCAGTGAAGTCAACATACTTTGCCTGCCCGTCTTAATGGTGAAGTTACTGCGAAGTCACTGGGCAAAGTCACATAGACAAATTTACAAGCTGATGGCAGAAATTTGTAAATTGCTCTGCAGAGGTGGAGGCAGTGACTTTGTCAGAAGTTCTCCAGTGAATTTTACAACATCTCTGACTGGTGCCAGCGACACCCACTTCTACCTGCTTGATCACAAAGTGCAAACCATTCCTCATTTTCTGTTCTGTACCTGGTAGACTAATGGACACCCTCCCTGTCAGAATGTGACGTATGGTTAATGCTGTCTAGAAATGGGTGAAATCTGCAAATTTCGTTCGCTAAATATTTCACAAAATGTGAGCATTTCACAAAATATTTTGCAGGTTCAAAATGCAAAATTCCTCTAGTGAAATGTGGAATTTCACCCATGAACAGCAGAATTTCACCACTCATGAGCAAAATTCTGCCATTCGTGGGCAAAATTCCACATTTCACCAGCAGAATTCCACATTTCACTGCATCTCTAATGCTGACTCTGATAGTCTAGTGGACTCCACTCTCTCACCCAGTCCCTGTCAGAATATGACCTATGGTTAAAGATGACCCTGGTAGTCTAATTGAACCCCCTCATCCACTTCATATCAGAATAGGACACATGACTACAGATTGCCCTGGCAATCTAGTGGTACCCAACCCCCAATTGCTCTGAAAACAGAAGTATCCCCCTCCCCAGCCTTCCAACTAAACACTCACCTCTCCTACTCCTTATTAGTTGTTAATCCATGAATCCAACCAAGGACAATCCTCCAACAGGTCCTTAGATGGTGACCAGCACAGACCTTCTGCTCAACACTTTGGCTGCCCATTATCTAAATGACAGGGAGTGAGCATGCATTCTGTAGAATCAAATGAGAATCAGCTGATTTTACAGATACACAACCTACAGGAGAGACAGGGAGGGTAGAAGAGGGGGAGGAGTAGCTCTCTATAAGGGAAGGTATAGAACCTATGGAACAAAAGAGTAAACAGGGAGAAGAGGAGGCATTGTGGGTCACCTAAGAGACTGGAAATGGCACCACAATCCATACAGGGGTTGTATACAGACCCCCATGTCAGGGGGAGGAAATGGACAAGGATATGATAGAAGGCATCCTTAGGATGGCAGAGAAAGGGGATATACTGTTGACGGGGGACCTTCATATGCCAGATATTAACTGGAGCACATTTGCTGCAGCCACATCCAAGAGCAGGGCCATTCCCAATGCCCTACATGTGGCATTCCTCAGACAGCTAGTTTTGGAACCCACTCATGAGGGAACAATCTTAGACCTCATACTCTCAAGTGGGGACAGTGAGAGGATCTCGGAACTAGAAGTGGGTAGCCATCTGGGAATAAGTGACCACCAAACAATGTGGCTCATGATAAACTCAGCTATAGAGTTAAGCCATTCAAAAGTGAGGGTACTGGACTTCAGGAGGGCTGACTTTGGCAAGATGGGAGAGTGCCTTAGAAAAGCACTACCAAACAGTCTAGAGGGAGGGATGGAGCAACAATGGGGCAATATCAAAACTACCATCACAGAGGCAACACGCCTTTGTGTGAAGCAAATAAACAAATCAAAATGAAAGAAAAAGCCACTATGGTTATCAAAAGAGCTGGCAGGGAAGGTTAGGGAGAAAAATATAGCATTTAGGAAGTATAAGGAAACACAGAAGGAGCAGGACAGAGAACTGTACCAGTTAAGACAGAAGGAAGCAGGGAGGGAAGTCAGAATAGCAAAGGCCCAAACTGAGGAAAAGATAGCCAACTCAGTTAAGAAGGGGGATAAAACCTTTTATAGGTACATCAGGGAGCGTAGAAAGACAAAAGGAGGGATAGTGAGGCTAAATAGTAAGGATGGTGGGTGGGCAGAGAGGGACAGTGAAAAAGTAGGGATACTGAAAGAATACTTCCACTCAGTATTCACAAAAGAGGAGGAGGGGGTGGTTCCTAATCCAATTAACAGAAGCACTCTGGATAGGGGGGTTGATCCCAGTCCTTTCACAGAAGAAAGGGTTCTGAAAGAACTCCTAAAACTGAAGGTGGACAAAGCAGTGGGGCCTGATGGAATTCACCCCAGAATTCTAAAAGAATTAAGGGGAGAACTAGTGACACCACTGACTACTCTTTTTAACAAATCATGGGAGGATGGTGTGGTACCTGAGGACTGGAGGAAGGTGGATGTGATTCCCCTTCACAAAAGTGAGAGCAAGACAGAGGGAGGAAACTACAGACCTCTCAGTTTGACCTTTGTGGTAGGAAAAGTGATGGAATCACTTCTGAAGGAAAGAATTGTTGAGTACCTAGAGACCAGTGGGGCACAGGACCCATGGCAGCATGGGTTCACAGTGGAATGGTCATGTCAGACGAATCTAATTGATTTCTTTGACTGGGTGACCAAAGTTGCAGACTAGGGAGGGGCTGTGGACATGGCCTACCTAGACTTTAGCAAGGCATTTGACACAGTCCCACACAAAAGATTAATAATCAATTTAACCAGCCTGGGAGCGGGTCCCAGGGTGGTATCCTGGGTAAAACATTGGCTGGACAACAGGACACAGAAGGTAATTGTAAATGGAGTCCACTCTGAAGAAAGAGGGGTTACTAGTGTTGTACCGAAGGGTTCAGTACTGGGTACAGTCCTTTTTAATGTCTTTATAAGTGACATTGCAGAGGGACTAGAAGGAAAAGTTTGCTTCTTTGCAGATGACATAAAGATCTGCAACAGGTTTGATACACAAGAAGGCATGGAAAGGATGAGAAGGGACTTCGCAAGGTTGGAGGAATGGTCAGAAGTATGGCAGCTTGGATTCATTGCAAAGAAGTGCAAAATAATGCAGCTGGGAAACAAAGACCCAGGGAAAGATTACACAATGTGGGGGGGGAGGGTAGTAACAACAACAAAAATGGAAAGGAACCTGGGGGTTATCATATCAGATGACCTTAAGGTTAGCAAGCGATGTGAGAAGGCAGTAGGGTGGGCTATGGGGATACTGGGATGTACAGGGAGAGGCATCACCAGCAGAAAACAAGAAGTTGTTATCCCTCTGTACAGCCAGTTGGTGAAGCCCCATCTGGAGTACTGCGTCAAGTTCTGGAAACCCCCTCTCCACAAGGATATAGACAGGATGGAGGTGGTCCAGAGGAGGGCAACTAAAATGGTGCAGGGTCTGCAAGAGAAGTCATACGAGGAGAGACTAAAGGAGCTTAATATGTATACCGTTGAGGAAAGGAGGGAGAGAGGGACATGATAGAAACTTTTAAGTACCTCAGTGGAATCAATAAAGTCCAAGAGGGTAGCATCTTTCAGAAAAAGAGATGTGCAAGAACAAGAGGACACAATTTGAAGATAGAGGGGGAATGGCTCAGGGGCAATGTGAGGAAGTATTTTTTCACAGAGAGGGTTGTGGATGCATGGAATAGCCTTCCTGAGGAGGTTGTGGGGTCTAAAACTGTGGGAGAATTCAAGAATGTGTGGGACAGACATAAGACAATTCTTATGGGGGGGAAATAGGCTGTTAGTTAACTAGGATCTGCAGCTTATCCTGTAGGTAGGGAAATGGGCAGACTAGGTGGGCCAAGCGGTCCTTATCTGCCATCAAAGTCTATGTTTCTATGGGGAGGGCCTGTGTCAGTCATCATCTGAAGACCTATCTAAGGATCCTCCTTGGTTGGATGAGAGAGTCATGGGCTAATGGGAGGTGGGTGCCGAGTGGGTGTACTGAGGACAGCAGTTAAAGTACTGTAGAGTACCAATAAACTGGCAGGTATTGGAATAATACATTTCTAAAATTCTGATGTTGATTGGATAAGGGCAGGGAGTCAACCAGAGTACTAGGGCCAGCTTCAGTCTTATATAATACAACATTCTGAAAGGGAGTGGGTAAAGTAAGGGGTCCACTAGACCACCAGGGTCAGCTTTAACCATATGTAGAATTCTGACAGGGACTTGGTAAGTGGGGGCCTACTAGACTACCAGGGTATGGATTATTACAAATTCTGATGGGGATCAGCTGTGGGGGGGCCTGAACAATGCTTCCATGCATGGATGCAGGGCCACTAATAAACACATAATGACAAGCGGTAGACCCCTTAGTACATTGCATGCCATGTTTATCATTAGCATGCAGAATGCTGAATATGGCTCCCAGGATCACCAGCTCCCTTTTGAGATGTGCTATCTCCCTTTGATCCTAGGGGTCCTGTTGCTGAAAGGGGGCTCTCTTAATGCCAAACATATGCACTATGCACCATACTCTCATGAACCAACATTCATGCAGGTAGTGTGGGCAGGACAGGGTGCACCACCCACAGGTATTTTGAGTCCTGTCTGACTTCTGGCACTGTGCCAGGAACTAATTATTTCATTTCAAAGACACCACCTACTAGCCCAACCTCCAGCCATCAAAATATTATTCTTGAATAGTGGACCTCTCCCAACTCCCAAACCATGATCTCGGAGGTCAGTAGTCCAGAATCCTTGGCAAATTCAGTCATATCCCCCTCCTGCAGTATGCTTGCTTTGATTTGTTGGTTAAGTACTGATTTATGTGTGGGGCACTTGACTGGGAGGGAGGAAGAAGAGTGGTTAGCATTTTTGTTAATGCTAGGCAGATGGATTAGTCATGAAAAATACTCACCCACATGAGGGCAGAACATAATTTCTAGTAGACAGCTGTTTGAAATGTTACCAGTTTCATGAATTATATTCATCCCCAAATAATCAATAGTTAAACTGTAACTGAAAAAGGTTGCTGTAAGAAACTGTGTTTTCTAAGGGCAATATTATTAACAGTTCTCCTCATGGAACCAGTAATTTGTAGTTTTGCTTACATACAGAACTCAGTCAACTATTGCTGTATGTCAGCAGCCCATGCTTGGCATTCTGTACACAAACCAAGATATAGTCAAAACTACAAATTAATGAATCCACAAAAAGAGTATCATGTCGGGAGTGCAAGCCCCTGACAGTGAATCCAGCACAGTGACACAACCCATTCGACATCCACAGTGTTGAACAAGTTGTCGCAGTGGTGTAACAGTACACCGACTCCTGGTGTTAGCAGCTTTCCCCTGACATCCACCCCCCCCCAGAGTTGGGAATCTATAATGCCAGGAGGTGGAGGGGCAGATCCCCCCCATGTGAGGGTTGCAGGGGCAAAGCCCCCCCACAAACAGTAAATGGCTCTGGCGCTGTTGCACTCTGTCGACACTTTGTCGCAGCGATGTGATCACCGTCGGCAAAGTGGTGTAGCTGTAAAGTCATTCAACAACTTTGTTGTTGAAGCGACTTGGTGGAAACCACAAAAAGAATTGTATACAATGTTGTCTATAAAAAGAAAACACAAAACACACAAAACACAGATTTTTAACATAACTTTATTCAGATGCAGTTAAGTATGAATCACTGGAGATATGAATTTTTATTTTTGTAACTAGGAACATTATAGACATCTGCCAATATGGACAGATGTCCTGCCTCCTTTCAGTTTAACTTGAAGTAAATCTAAAAAACAATTTCAGGAGTGTTTGGTCCCATGGATTCAGCTGGAATCATACAGTTATACCCAGTGTTATACTGAATCCACTGGGCTTAAAATTCCTGAAATTATAATACCTTTAGATACATTTTTGTGGGTAAACATGAAACAATATTTATTTTGTGTATCAGATATCTCACTAGATTTAACTAAGCTATTATCAGTGGGATGTACAGAACACCATACCAAAAAGCATACATCCACCCTCATTCTTCCACTTCCAAAAAAGGACAGTGCTAGTGCATAAATTTGCAACACTTTTCTAAAAGCAAAGCAAAATATCTTACCTTCTACTAAGTTTCGATTAATGGAAGACATTTTCTTGTGACTTGTTACAGTTCAGTTTGATCCAGTATCTTCAGGGGTTTCTGTATTTCCCAGGAACATTGGGCAGTATACAGTGAAATTGCCACTATGGACTTGTATTACTTGTATAGGAAAGAAGGTCAATTTGGATTACATCGGAACTAATGTACTTTACAAGAAAATCCAGGGAAATCACTCTTGAGCTATGGCCCATAAGGGATCAATGACACACAGAGCTGGTGAACCCTTGCTACACTTCTGCAACACAAAACAGGATAACATCTAGCAAGTTATATCACCTTAGGAAGTTGTCCAGCACCATCTAGTGGTTATTATCAGTGTTTTTGTGTCCCTATATTTTTATTAGTTATTGGTGCAGTATTAGCCCCAGCTAAACTCCTATTTATTTGATTTTTTATTTACCAGGTAAGTAAGACTTGCTTGTTTTCAGGCATGCATGTCCCAAGAGATTACAATCAGGATGATACAGTAATACAATAGCACAATACAGTGCCAATGAAATACACATTTCAAATAATTAGGTCACCTTATTTTTTCATCATTTACAGCGTGTGCCTGCATTTTAAATAAGTTCTCAGTTCTTTTTAACACCTGACACATGGAAAGTACAGTGTGGAACTCAGAATCGAGGTGATAATTACACAGCAGTTAACACATACTGAAGAAAATAAGTATTTGAGGAGGTACTGCAGGCAACAACATCATATTGTAATTAGCACATAACTGGTACTAATGAAATTATTTTTTTAGATCATCACAGGTTTGAAAAAACACTAGAATAAAAACTTACTGTGACACCTTGAGCAAGTATGTCACGTAGCCTTTCAAGAAGTCTGTCCACCCAACTTCAGAAATAGTTCAAAACATGACCCAACTGAAAAAAAGATGTGACTTCTCAACTGAGCTATTCTGGGTAAGAAAACTGTAAAAAGATGTAGAATTAAACACCAAACAGAGCACTTGATATTCAAACTTGGTCTGCTGCACATGCAAACTCACTGGGCTTGCAACATTTCACTGACTGGAGAGCCAGAGATGCAATATGTTACCTGAATTAAACAAGACACAGTGGGACAGTCCCGGTCACATATGCAGGCATTTAAATGAGGCCAATCCACCATGTACACAGTGGGCCCAAATTTAAAGAAAAAAATGGAAAAGCTAGCCCATTCATTTGGGGAAAATTTCTTTATTTTTACCGGTTTCTGGAACATGTAAAGCAAACATAAAACATCCCCAAGCTCATTCTTAATGTAGATTCGACATGTACTAATAATTCCAGTGAACAGAATTAAAATGAAAATGATGTTGTAAATCCAGCTCATTTATTTGGGGTCATCAACAGGGCAGGGTATTTCTGCAATCTCTCCTTTGTTGTTTCACTTTTATTGTATACTGCACTATACTATACTACTTTCTATACAATATCATCTCTGTTTTTTTCTCAAAAATATTTCACTTACCCTGATAACCTAGTAGCTGCATGGGTGGGAGTGGAGCAGGTGTCCCAGCAGATGCAAAGATCCTTTCAAACTAGTATTCTTTTTCAGGCTTATTGGGTAGTTTACCTTTTTTTGAGCTCCTACAAGTAGAACTTACACATCCAGAAAGGAGACAGAAATCTTTTCAGTATTGGGCCCAGAAGCTGAATTAACAAATGTTGTCATATGTCAGAAGATAGGTTCTTTGCCATTTAACAGAAAGGCCTTTTTACCAGTCTGAACAGTTATACTATGCTTGTAACCAGTAACCACATAGAGAATAGAGTTTACTTTGCTGGTGAAGTTGCGAAATTCACTTTCACACATTACTTCACGAAGTTCCCACTTTGCAACTTCGCCTTGTAAAAACTTTGCAAAGTAGGCACTTCACAGTTTGTAAATTAGGCCAACTTTACAAACTAATTAGTGAAGCAAATTTTATCCTCTTCACACACCAAGGGTGCATTAAAAAAACTAATATGCACACAGTTCCACTTATTTTATTTTTTCATAATTACTGGTACTATTTTTTTCATCCAAAAAGCATTTTTGTCCATCCTTAATCCCAAGACACTGTCTCCATCAGTGATTTAACATAATAAAAATAGTCTTTTAAACTAGTTCCCTACATAAAGGGTATTTTTACACATTTTTATTCCTAAAATAGTGAGTGGAGTCCTATCTAAGCACTGCAAACATGCCAAGATTATGCCAATATGTGGCAAGCATGATGTTTGCTGGCTATGCTACTCGCAAAGGACCCCTTTGCTTTGTGCCAATTTTTTTTGGTTTCCTATGCAGTGCTGTACAGGATCCTATCCAGTAAGAAAACATTTTTCTTCTTGTCTACAGCACAGTAAGTAAAAGTGAACTATTTGTGCTTACTTCTGTGATGGCACCCAGTTAGAAAACCAGCACGAGATGTGTTTGTGCTAGACAGTAAAGTGTGAGTGTAAAATCCATGCTAAGTGCCATTGGAACTGATCAAAATGTCAGGTTAAGACATAGAAACATAGAAGTTGATGGCAGATAAGGACGGCAAGGCCCATCCAGTCTGCCCATTTCTTTTTCTACCTTATGAATGTGCCATCGGCATTTGCTCTGTCAATGGCCTATCTATTCATACTTATCTCTATTGCTCCCCTATGCCTATCCCATGCCTGTTTGAAGCCCTGCACTGTATTCATATCTGCCACTTCCTGAAGTAGGCCATTCCATGCATCCACCACCCTTTCTGTAAAAAAGAACTTCCTCACATTACCCCTTAATCAGTCTCCCTCTAATCTCATGCTGTGTCCTTTTGTCCTGTAATTTTTCTTATATTGAAACATGTTAGACTCTTTCACCTCGTTAATGCCCTTACGGTGTTTGAATGTTTCAATCATATCACCTCTCTCCCTCCTTTGCTCCAGGGTATACATATTGAGTTCTGTTAATCTGTCCTCATATGTTTTCTGATGCAGTCCCTGCACCATTTTGGTTGCCCTTCTCTGGACTGCCTCAATTTGGTTAATGTCCTTGTGAAGGTGTGGTCTTCAGTACTGCATGCAGTACTCCAGATGGGGCCTATCCAGTGTCTTGTAAAAAGGGATGATTACCTCCCTCTTATGACTTGTGATACCCCTACTAATATACCCCAACATCCCCCTAGCCTTACCTACTGCTTTAGTGGTCTGCTTGGATGATTGCAGGTCATCTGTGATGATGATGCCCAAATCTCTTTCTTCCCTTGTGACTGCCATCAACTCCCCTCCCAACCTATAGGTGGCTTCAGGGTTTCTCTTCCCTATATGCATGATTTTGCACTTCTTTGCATTAAACCCCAGTTGCTACTCTTCCGACCATTTTGCCAGTTTATCCAGATCTCTTCTCATTCTGCCCACTCCATCTGGATCATCTACTCTGTTGCAGATCTTGGTATCATCTGCAAACAGGCAAACCTTACCCTCCAGTCCATCTGCAGTGTCACTAATGAAGATATTGAAGAGGACTGCCCCCAGGTCTGATCCCTGAGGTACCCCACTTGTGACTTGCATCTCTTCTGACTGAATACCATTTATCACCACTCTCTGTTTTCTGCCCGTCAACCAGTTTGCCACTCAGTTGACCAACTTCTGACCCACCCTGAGCCTACCCAGCTTATTAATCAATGTTCTATCTGGAACAGTATCAAAAGCCCTGCTGAAGTCAAGGTAGGCAACATCAGCTGCTCCCTCTTGGTCCACCACTCTGGTTACCCAGTCAAAGAAATCTATGCGATTAGTTTGATAGGACCTTCCTGTTGTAAATCCATGCTGTCTTGGATCCTGAGCTCCTATGGTTTCCAAGTGTTGCACTATCCTTTCCTTAAGGAGTACCTCCATAATCTTGCCTACTACTGAGGTAAGACTAATTGGTCTGTAGTTCCCTGCCTCCTCCCTGCTACCACTGTTACGGAGCAGGCTCACATGAGCCCTTCTCCAGTCTTCTGGGACCTCTCCTGTGCTCAGAGACTCACTAAACAGTTTTGATAATGGCTCTGCTCGTTCCACCCTTAGCTTCCTTAGTACCCTGAGATGTATGCCATCAGGTCCCATTGCCTTGTCCACCCTGAGCTTATCAAGCTCTTGTAGAACCCTTTCTTTTGTGAAGGGACTAGTGCACACCTCCCTCCCCCATGTCCATGGTGTTGAGCTGTGGGCCCTGCCCTCCCTTCTCCTCAGTAAATACTGAGTAGAAGTATCTATTTAGGATAAATGCTTTTACATGGTCCTCCTCATACGGCCCCTTATCCCCTTTGATCTTAACAGTACCCCCTCTGGACTTTCTCCTTTCACTAATGTATCTATAGAAAGTCTTGTCACCTTCTTTTACTGTTCGTGCTAGTGTTTCCTTGGTTTGGGCCTTTGTCTGCCATACTGCCTTCCTTGCTTCCCTTGGGGAAGTTTGGTATGCCTCCCTATCTTCATCCCGCTGCATTCCCTTATATTTCCTGAAGGCCAGCCTTTTGGCACTGACCTTTTCTGCTACTGTTTTTGAGAACCAAAGTGGTTTCCTTCTTCTTTTGCACTTCCTTTTCTTTCTAACACAATGGGACATTGGTTCAAGTATTTAATCCTTAATACTTGCCCATTTTGTCTGTACCCCCTCACCTGTATTTCTTCTTGCCAGGGCTATCTTAACTCTGTTGGCCATCTTATCAAAGTTATTTCCTCTGAAGTCCCTTATTTTTGCCTTGGAATGGGATGATTTAGTTCTAGTGGCCAAATTGAACCATACCATGTGATGGTCACTGGCCCTCAGGTGACTTTCTACCTGGAGATCTGTGATCCTTTCCCTGTTAGTCAGTACTAGATCTAGGATAGCCCTGTCACTTGTGGGTTGTTGTACCAGTTGTTTCAGGCCCTCCCTGTGCAGGGAATCCACTGTGTGTCTAGTTCTAGCAGATGTTCCTGCTGGTATTGACCAATCTGTATCTGGCATGTTGAAGTCTTCCATTATCAGAACCTCCCCCTTAGCTGTCATTGTTTTGTATATCTTCTAACAGTAATGTGTCTATGTCCTTCCCCTGGTCTGGCGGCCTATAGACAACCCCAGTTCATATGGCTGTCCCATTTCCTGTTTCCAGGGTGACCCACAGTTCATCTGGCTTCTTATGTGTATTCTGAATTTCTGTAGCTTTGATATTTTCATTGACATAAAGGGCCACTCCGCCCCCCCCCTTTGCACCTCGGTCTCTTCTGAACAGTACATAGCTGGGTACTGAAGTCTCTCAAGTGTGGTTACTGGTGAACCATGTCTCGCTAATGGCTACTATGTCCAGTTTAGCCTTGTCATAATTGCCTGCAGGTCTGGGATCTTGTTTCCCAGACTGCAAGGATTTGTGTACATGATTTTCCACTGGCCAGATTTTGGTGTATTGGTTGTTCGGCGAGTTCTGGCATTTCGCATGTGCATTGTATGGGGATGCGAACCATTTTCCTTACCTGGTGATGCAAATGAACTACAAACATGCTGAACTCCTGTTCGATCACTAGCTGAGGGGGGAGGGGTGTTCTTCCCATTCGACATATCTGGTGCTGCACCCCTCTACCCATTTGCTAGTTTAAATATTCTGAAAATACATCAAACTTCTGTCCCAATTCACTGACTCCCTCCTTAGTCAGATGCAGTCCTTCAAATTTAAAGAACTTTCACTCCCAAAACTGTTGCCAGTTCTCTACAAATTTGTGTCCTTTTTCCTGGCAAAAGCCCTTGAGCCACATGTTTAGCTCCCCTATCTCCCCTTCTCTGATCTTCCGTAAATTTGCCCACCTCTCCCTGACTGGCAGGATCTCAGAGAAGGAGATACCAGATGAAATGGATGATAGTTTGTCACCCAGCCTTGTCAGGTGTTCCTTAGTTTCCACAACTGACCCGGTGGCGAAATTGCTAGTCCCTATGTGTGCCTGGACATCAATGTTTTCTCCTGCTTCCTGTACAGTTTTAGCAATGCAGTCAGTGTCTGTCCATGCTGATGTACCTGGGAGACATGTGACCATTACCCCTGGCTGGAGATAGGTATCAACTCCTCAAATCATGGATTCTCCTATGATCAGAAGTGTTTTGGATTTCCTTTTTGCTTTTTTTTGTTTTGGTTCCTGTTTTGTGCGAGTTTTGTTATGCTAGCTCCTATGCTGCAGTGTCCTCTGCCTCTTTGTTTGATTTCGGAGATAGAGGCAGATACCTGTTTGTAATTTTTATATGGTTTGTGGAGATGATATGTTGGAGAGCACTGAGTGATGGGGCACCCGATTTGCCCCTCCTAACCACCTACCAACCTCCCGGAGCAACTTCCCTCTGCGGTCGAGGTGCTACTGTTGGATGTTGGGGAAATGGCAGGCAGTTCTTGTAATATATTTCCTCCTGAATATGCAATTTGAGGTGCGCAGTCTCTGCCCATGCTGCCTGGAGCTGAGCCCTTAGATCTACAATGGCCCAGCATGTAGGACAGTGTCCTAAATCCTCTATAACTGCTCTTTTGAAAAGTGTCCCGCAGTACCTGCAGTTAATAATATCCATTCCAGATAAGTAGCTGGGTTTATAACCTGGTCAGAGTAACTAGAAGGAGGAAAATTAAAGCAAAAGTTTGACACTATAACTGCAATGACATCATTCCTGGTTATTGCTCCGTTTGATCTAAGCTATTATCCATTCATTAAAGGGGATCACCAGTTGTTATATACAAATAAAAAGCATTTATTAACCCTTTTTTTAATTATGTTCACCATGAGCATGTGTGCACAGTGAACATTTTGTTATGGTAGTTGGCCGTTGAGAGGTGTGACACTGTCCGTCCAATGCAGAGAGGTTTTTAGTGGTGTGACAGTGACACACCAATCCTATGATAGAGTTTTAGCTTGCTGGGCAGGGATGTCATGGACGTCAAAAGAAAACCTGATCCAATCATGGATTGGCTTTTCCCTTTGATCTACACCACCAAGCAACCAGATCTAATCCAGCATGATTAGGCTGGAATGCCTGGAATGTGAAACATGCAGGGGCTCACACTGGCTGTAACAGAAAAACATCCATCAATGTCTGTTACTGCCACCCAGTAACTGTCCCCTGCACCCAACCCTCCTTCTCAGCTCCTCCCCACAAACATAACACTGACACTTGGAGTGTCCAATCCCCCAGTATTGCCACCTCATAAACGAATCCCCGATCTACTACCATGCCACTCTCAATGTGCGGTCACATTTCTTAATGGTGCTGAATCACCAGAAGGCTCATGCATAGCCATCCATTGATGTCTGCTGTTGCCACCCCTGTAACTGTCCCTCCCACCTGACTCTCCCTCTCAGAACCCCCCCCAACAAACGTAACACTGACACTGAGGGTGCCCAGTTCCCCAGTGTCACTCTCTGTTGTTGCCACACCGTAACTGTCCCACCAACCATACCCTCCCTCCCAGCATCCATCATCCCCATCCCCCACCCCCGGAAATATAACACTGACACTTGGGGTGCCCAGTCCCCCAGTGTCATTACCTGAAATATAGAGAGCCTTCCCTCATAGGTTTTTTTTTTTACACTGATACTGGGGGTGTCCAATCTCCCAGTGTTGCCTCCTCATAAACAAATCCCCGATCTACTACCATGCCACTCTCAATGTGCGGTCACATTTCTTAATGGTGCTGAATCACCAGAAGGCTTATGCATAGCCATCCATTGATGTCTGTTGTTGCCACCCCTGTAACTGTCCCTCCCACCTGACTCTCCCTCTCAGACCCCCCCCCAACAAACATAACACTGACACTGGGGATGCCCAGTTCCCCAGTGTCACTCTCTGTTGTTGCCACACCGTAACTGTCCCGCCAACCATACCCTCCCTCCCAGCATCCATCATCCCCACACCCCCACAAACATAACACTGACACTCGGGATGCCCAGTCCTCGAGTGTCATGACCTGAAATAAAGAGAACCTTCCTCACAGTTTTTTTACATTGATACTAGGGGTGCCCAATCCCCAGTGTCACTATCACTCTCTGTTGTTGCTGTCCCTGTAACTGTCCTTTCCACCAGACCCTCCCTCTCAGCACCCCCACAAACATAACACTGACATTGGGGAGAACCCAGTCCTCAGTGTCATGATCTGAAATAAAGAAAACTATCCCTCATTGTTTTTTTCTTAAATAAACCCTATAAAAGAAAACCTTCCTTCGATGTCTGTTGCTGCTGTTACTGTCCCCCCACCCAACCTTCCCACTCAGCACCCACCACCCCATACCCCACCAGCCCCTTACCCATTGGGCGTCCAATGTCATAATCTTCTTTGGACTGCAAATAAGTTTTCACTCTTCAAAGCTGGATACCAAACTGAGGAAACAGGTATGCAATTCAATGTATTTCAGTGGGGTTTTGAATTTAGTGGCATAACTTGGCCAGTTTTGCATATTTTTGCCCAATATTTTCAACATGCCTTTTTTTTGAACTCTGACTCATGAACAATGTCAGTAAAGTTAGACAAATCTGTCCCAAAAGGTGATTTTGTGTTCCCTGGGCGAAATCACCTTTCAGACAGGAGCTGAACATTGTGTCTGCACTTGTTCATGAGGTGGAGTCATAAGAAGGCTATGTTGACAATTTGGAGCAGAAATATTAAATCATAACAAAGTTATTTGCCTGCATTGAAATTTACAAATGGAGGCTCCTAACTTTGCTAATATATAACCCACACAATGCACCACACCACATCTAGTACCTTATAGCTTTTATACCAGTGGTGAACATCTTGCATTGACAAATGCTTGTTCTTTATTGACTCCTTATAGTTGCCCTGGTCCCATACCAAATGCTCACAGCTGTTTTGTCCACACCCTTCCTGTTGCTGGGAGGATGAGTGAGTAATTGCCTTCATAGCTGATGACAATGAGGCTCCATGATGAGCAGGCACTTGGTGAAAAAATTAGAAGTAACCTATGGCCCTTCCTCCCTATGAGTCGTGTGCCTCATCTCCACAGTGCACCTCTCCCACAGCCAGCCTGAATGTGGGTATCAGGATACTGCATGTAAAACCCAAGCCTCCCAAATAATACCACTGGGAAAGCCTAATTTCTTGCTTTTAATATGCCATTGGGAATCAAGAAGGATAGAAACATAAGAACTTAGGAAAGTACTGTTAAAAATAAGCCAAAATAGCTTTCTTAATTCATCCGCTGCTGCTTAGGGTAACAGTCAATTCCCTGAGTGCCATATACTATACTTATCAAGCTGTGTCTTAAAAGACATCACTAGTTTGACGTTAACAATGTTAGACGGTAAGCTGTTGCAAGGTAAAACCATTCTTTTGGTGAAGAAATGCCTCTGTCATTCACTATTAAGATTTCTCCAAATAATTGGCAATCATGTCTCCTAATTGAGATTATTTTATTTTTTTTATGTTAAATGCAGTTACTTCATCAGGCTTTGGTCCTTGATTGCCTTGTATATCAGCAACATGTCACTTCTCATCCTCTTCCTCTCCAATGAGTATCGGTTCAAGGATTTTAGTCTATCCCCATAGTCCATGTATTCCAAGCACATTACCATTTTGGAAATTCTTTTCTGCAGTCCTTCAGTTGTAGATACAACTCTTCTATATTGAGAATCCCAAACCTGAGCATAGAACTCCAGATGAGGGTACACTATGATCATATGAAGTGGCATCAATATATTTCTATTTCAGCTAACAAAGCCTCTTGACTAACATAGTTTGAAGGCACTTTTACATGACGCTTGCCAGTACTGCTCATTCTGTGAACTGCTTTGTTCTGCTCTGACTGTTGCAGAGTGGATCACCTTTACACACTAGGATCTGTACTGGAAGATGCGGCACAGAACAACCATAATGTTACCCTTTCATGCCACGTACAGGTTATCTGCTCCCCAACACCAAGGAGAGTTTGGGATTCTCCTTTGCCAGGGGACAAAAATGAGCAGAAGGGCACTTCTACATGGCCTGGTAGAATGAAACAAAACACTGTGAACCCAGGAAAACAGGGATTGTGGAATCGGCGACTGTTCATTTTCCTAGCGGAACACTTCACCTTTACATGGCAGTGGGGTAACGTTGTAGCTGATCTGTATCGCTTGTTGCAACACAGATCACTGTGTGCAAAAGGCCCTTGAGAGGGCAGTTTTTTTCTTGTTTTGTTATACCTTTCTGCTGTTGCCAGCTTGTCTCTGGAGGGAACCCCAGCCCCTTCCCCCAGCGTCCACCATCTGGCACTGGTCCGGCCCCAGGGCTTAAACCCCCCCAGTGGGGCCGGCAGTTTTTCCGAACCCCCACCAGAGACCGGATTCAGAGGCCAACACCATGGCTGGCCAAGAGTGAAGCCTGAGAGGCATCCTCCACCATTCTGCTGTGGCAACTGATTTTCTTAGATTTTCTCCCCAGGAGTCGAGACGTGCAATGATGCCTGCAGAGGGGAGCATGCACGCATCTACACATGCTCCATCCAAGCGTCTGCCTTGACTCCTCCCCCTTCTACAGCATGGCACCCTGTCTCCCAGCTTCCACTAGGGTGCAGGCAGGCGCCAACCACTGAGAACCCCCTTCCCCAGAAAAGGAGAGCAGTCCATCAGATGCTCAATCCTTCTCCATCCCTGCCAACCCCCGGCGGCCCATGCTCCTTCTCAAACACTGGTCACCGGCATTGTGCAAGTTAAGGTGTCCAGCGCCTCAGCCCTCAGTGCCACTGGGCCGGCTAAGAGAGGGCAGTTTTGAATCAAGTTGAAAACACACACACACACACACTCTCTCCAGGAAGGATATATATAGTTAGGGTTTAGTAGGCTGTTTAATGTTAAACCTCAGCTTATGCACTTTAATAACTTTGCAGCTGTTCAACAGATTTGCGTGAAGGTTTTCATGCACTGTTAGAAACTCAAGGCCTCTTGATATGCCAGTTTTGTTCGGATTAGATATGCAGATTCTAAGACGGTGAAAATGTTTAAAAATTGCTTTTTTTTGCAGTTTTTTGCTGTTTTTTTGTTTGCCCTAGTACCCAGGTGGTTTGGAATTTTGGCCTGACATTTTCAGGGTAGAAAGGGTCTGGCCCAGAATAGTGCCTTTTGCTGGTTTGGCAAAAAAATAATAATCCGCTGCAGACTTATAAGGATTTGAAATTTTGGTTCTCAGCATGCTCAGTAGGCACTGTAGGATAGATGTCTGAAATGAAAAAAAATTGTTTTTCATATGGGGGCTAATCCTTTTTCGTATGAAAAAAATCCTTTCTGGTATGGCTGCCATCTTGTTTTCATTTTCTTATTTAGAAATCCATAAAAATTATGTCTTCTTTGTAAACCATTACTTGTCTCTTACTAAATGGCACTTTGTAAGGTGGATTCTGATGTCAATTTTTGGATAAATCAGTCAGAAATGTGTTTTTGTATTCAAAAATCCTTTTTTGTGACTCGGTTTTCCTTTTCCATATGTCTGTATGAAAAAGGATTTAGGCATACAAAAACATATTCTGTCATTTGAAAAAGGAATTTGGACTCACATTTCTTTTTTCATTGGATTGGATCCTTTTTTGTGAGTTTTTTTCATTCTTACAGAAACCAATCTTTTCATGCAAAACAGGAATTTGGACTTTGATTTCTTTTTTGTTTGAAGAGACCAGTTGTTTTCATTCTCATGAAAAAGGACCCCTTCCTATGAAAAAGGAATTTGGACTTAGATTTGTTTTTTTGTTTGAAGGGATCCTTTTTCCTGAGGTGTTTTTGCTCTCATGAAAAAGGATTCCTTCATATGAAAAAAGTAATTTGGACTTAGTTTTTTTCCCTGTCTGAATTTTAATAAGCCATAACTCCCAATATGTTTGGAGTTAAGACACTATCTATAAATCACATTAAAGGGCTATATAAGTACTGCGGCACTGACATATAATACACCCCAAAATATTTATGACTCATAAAAAAAACTAAAAAAATTAAAAATTCTCATAGGATAACATTGCAACTTTCATTCCCATAGGATGTACCTGTGTGACTGAGGACACCATTCTACTATCAAAAAAGTAAGGGAATTCTTTGCAAAAAAAACTGCATTAATGCAACAGTTAGGGTTCAGATTAAACTGACAAAAGTTGGGAAATGTGGTATTAGGGTTTCAAACCCTAACACCCCTCCCCACACCTGAAGCAAATCATGGGTGGAGTCTGCCTTGGGATTATCAACTCTAATGCTCACCCCATTGCATGTACTCATGAGACATACACACCTGTGTCCATCACATCTCAGCTTTTTTGTTACTGCAATAGGATGAGTGTTAGGGTTAACATTCCCAAGGAAAACTTCACCCTGATTTGCTTCAGGTGTGGGGCAGGGGTGTTAGGGTTTGAAACCCTGACATTACATTCCCCTACTTTTGTCAGTTTAATCTGAACCCTAACTGTTGCAGTAACACAGTTTTTTAGTTTTTTTGCAAAGAATATATAAACACACACACACACACACTCACACACTCTCTCTCTCTCCAGGAAGGAGTGTGTGTTACTACTTCCAGTTATCTAGTAGCACATTTTTGCTAGTGCCTCAGATTGGGCTGCTTGCTTCAGATTATTTATTGCAACTCCTAGATCTCTTTCCTGGGTAGTATCCCTTAATGGTATCCCTCCAAGGTGATATTGTGTCATTTGGTTTCTCTTTCCTAGACGCATTGCCATGCACTTAACTGCACCAAATGTCATTTTGGACTGTAATGACCAATCAACCAATTTATGCAGCTGCTTCTGTAGGGGTACCTGCTTCTGAGTCAGATCTACTGTACAGGCTATGTTAAATTGAATGGAATAATTTGCAAACCTAATCCAATGCATTTGTATGTATGTCCTCCACATACTGAATATATTAAAAATTAGCGATCTTAGCACCAGCCTCTGTGTAACCCCATGCCCCAGTTAGACTGATAAACATTAATATTAACTTTTTGTCATATGCTAGTAAACAAGTTGTAATCCATGTTATAATGTTTGTGATAATTCCCATAGATTTTATAATTATTTCCTCATAAGCGACTGTATTAAAAGCTGTAGAGAAATCCAGGTAAATCACATCAAATGGTATAGTCTCATCTATGGCCTTACTAATTGGGTCAGAAAAGTTTCTGGTGTTAAACTGGTAAGATCTGGCTTTTCTGAAGCCATGATGCACATTGCAAAAATGTTATTTACCTCCATAAATTTCTCAGTTCCATCCCTAGTTAATGATTCTGTTAATTTGCAGATAATTGAAGGTACTGTATGCTAACAGGTCTGTAATTTCCAGCTTCACTCTTTCCTCCCTTTTTGTAGATGGGCACCAATGTTGCCTCCTGCCAATGCTCTGCTATGATCCCACCACTAACCAAGTGTACAATGGTGTTAGTAATTGGTACAGTGAAGGCAGTATCTGTAGTAAAATTATTTATGATGATGCTAACAACTCAGAGATTCTACCAATCTGACAAATTTCCAGTGTCTCAGATTGAAGGGTACATTTATGAAGAATACCCATCATAGTTTGAAAGCCTATGAAAAGCTCATTTAAAAGAGGTAGTGGGATTCCCTGCACCTGGCAGTAGTCACGAGATATCCCTGTGTAAGTCCACCCTATATCGATAATAAATTTTCATTTTTAGAACCTTATAATGCCATCCTGGGTACTGCTGTGCCTAATTGAAATGTGGTAAGGCACAGCTTCATCTTGTGTGATATTATAAAGTTTTAAAAAGTTTAGCAATGAGGGCTGGGTGAAATTAGCAAATTCTGATTTAAAAAAAATTAGCAACATTCTATTAAATCCTTTAATTGGTCGTAACTTGATCTGTCTTAAAGTTAGAAATCTGAAATCTGGCATGACTAATGGGTTTAAAAGGCCATAAACTGACATTAGGATGAAGAGTAGAGAAGTTATAGGGGCTCAATATCTAGCAATTTAATAGTAATCATGTGAACATTTTGCAAAACCCATTTGCACAAACCTGACCATAACTTGGTTTATCATATAGCAAGAGATCTGTAGTTAGTCATGCGTACTGCCTGGATGATACCCCAAAAGCATGCCAAGTTTCGTGAGATTTGGATAAAGGGTGGGGAAGTTATAAGGTCTCAAATCTGGCAATTTATCAATCATGTGAACATTTCTGAAAATATTTCTATGCTTTCAACTTACCCCACTTTGGAGCTGGATAATTGAAAATGTGTATGCATACTTTCTTGGAAGAGTCTTAGAAACTGCTAAATAGAGAGGTGGTTGGTTACATACATTGCAAGTTATACAATTTCAAAATTTCACAATTTAATTTGTTACAGTTTTCAAAATATATGGACATTTATAACTCTTCTGCTACTGCAGGTATAACACTCAGGATTTAGTATGCATACCCAATTAAAAATTTGCCCTGGAAGCTAATGAAGTTGTATAAATGATGTTTAGTAAGTTAACATGTATTGTGGATACTTTAGAAATTACTAATTGGCAAAATATACTTAAAAATTTATGGATGCATACCAGACAATGCCACAAGAATCCTATTCATGGAATTTAACTTTTGCAAATTATTTATCACCACTGAATCTCCTTACCTACACTAGCAGCAGAACCCTGCAATACCCTTCCAACACTCCTGCGACAATGATGCCCAGCATCATGCTCCATCATGACTAAAGATATCCAGATACGTCTATCACAGTGGCCTAAGTCACAACTAGTTGTAAGGCTTGGCATCACTTGGTGTCACTGTTTTCAAACTGTAAAAATAAACATGGTTATCCACAGGGTTGTTAGAGTTATCATGTGACATTGTAGAGAAACAATGCTGCATGTGCATGTGCTTCCACAAGTCATTAAGTCAGTGAGCTCTAGTGATTAGCTGGCGTATTGCAAGAAGACAGGCTAGTGCACCATGATGCTGTTCTTCATGGTTCATCATTCAAGAAAGTGAACTGATACTTGGCACCGCTATACTTTTACTTTGGAGACTGCTATAAATGCTACCTTATTACCACTTTACCCAGCCTTTACTTTCCTGTACTATAACAACTCAAGTGAATGAAAGGGCAAAATGTATGGATATGGCTTTGACAAATGTATCACAGCATTCCAACATTTCATAAAAGCTTAAGACATTCAAGTTTAATAACTGATGTTATTTTGGCATCTTTGACTGCTTATGTCTTGGCCAGCCTTTAAGCAAGAGATTAGAGAATTGACACACAGACTCTTGTTTTATTCCATATTGGTTTTTCTCCCCACTGGCAGCTTTTTTCTTGGGGACATACCCTATTCACAGTGATATTCCCTGATCAGGCTGAGCCCAACCCTCATTCAGTTGGCAACCAGGTTTTTCCCCAGTGTTTTTTCTCTCCCACATCCCTTGGTGGGGGCCATGACTCTGTCAGTCTTGCACAACCACAGCTTCCCCTGTAGCAGCAACCATCTCTGTGACCTAGCCACAGGGTCACTGTGTTGGTGGAATCACTGAAAGCCATTCCCAACTGAGATTCACTGTTGAACAGCATCTGTCTCAACCATGGCCTGCCTTCTGATGTAACTTCCCAGGCTTCTTTCTGAACCCAGGTCATCAGCATGGTAGCACAATGCTCTGCTGCTTGGCCATAGAGGTGGCTTCAAAACCTAAAATTTAGGGTCAGTGAACCAAATAAAATTGGTGATATTCCATTCTCTAGTTTGAAAGCTATAAGGGCTTATAATTACACAGTTTACATAATTGCAAAATGTAATTTTCAAATTTTCAAACATTTGGAGGCTTATTACTCAGTTACCTTTAAAGATACATATTCAAAATTGTATGACCCTTGGTAGAGTCCTTACACCAAATTTAGTGCAATTTAGACAAATGCTTTTCAAAGTAGATTGAAATAACTGAAATCACAATTTTGGTGACATTTTTTGACATTTTCATCGACATTTTGTGACATTTTGCAGAAGCAAAATCATCATTTTGCCAGCAGAAGATACATTTCACCAAGCCCTTAATGGCAATGTAGAATCAATATAGGAGAGACTTAGTCAAGGAATATCTCTGGACTGCTGCTAGCTACAGGGAAGTTGAATACCTGTTTTAAAAGCTTTTTATGTGCTTTCAATTTTGAGGCACACTGTCATGATATTTGATGCTCAGGTGTCAGCTGTTGTTTAGAGTGGCTTTTATCATCTGAAGAACATCAGCTGGCTTAAAGCCTTAAGCCCCTCTAAGGGCCTGAAGACACTGGTGAATATTTATGTGATGTCCCTATTGACTACTGCCATATTCTGTCTGTACCTCAGGGCAAATGGAGGATTACTATTACATTGTCTGTAACTGGTGCAGAACATAGTGGCTTAGTTACTGATGGGCCTACCTAGTCATACCATGTGACACTGGTGCTGTGCAAACTGCATTGGTTGCCAGTGATGTGGCATATAACATTCAAGGTTGGTTGGCTAGCCTGTAAAGTCCTACTTGGTATGGGCCTGGGCTACCTGGTTGAACTTTTGTCTCCTCACTCCCCTGCTTCCTTCTTTGTTCTACCAAAGATGGCCTTTGGAGGACACCAAGAGCTAAGCAGAAGACACTGGACAGCCTGGCATTTGAGGTGATGGCACTAGTACTGTGGAATGTACTCTCAAAAGGTCTGAGAGGCCCTGTCATTGAAGGCCTGTCTGTTTCAAGGGACACTTGATAATACTTGAGCTATGTCCTGCTGAGTTGTGTGCATCATTACAATCGGCTGTCTTTGTTTTATACTGCATATTTTATGAGGTGGTATGTGTTTTTCATATGTTATATGTTAGATGTATTGTACAGTGCCCAGAGCTCCAGGGGAGGATGCCTTATTAAATAAAATCTATTATTTTATTTGAAAACATTTCACCAGGAAGTACATACAGAGCTACAATAGCTCATTTCCAGATGTGTCCTGGGGGGAGGGGGATACATAGGAGAAGGACTGCAAGAATCACATTACAGAGTGAAACCAAAAAATGCAGTACATGCCATTCAGATTGGGAAACAGTTAAGAGCATACAGTTAACATAGCAAAACTTAGGCTTAGAACATATACACTTATTTTACAGAGAACGAAAACACATATACATGCACAGAGCAAGATAAACATTTCTGATACACTGTTACATTGTAAAGCATTTTAACAAATACCGTTATTTTACAGAAGAGCCAAAACACAATACACACAAAGCGCTACACTATACATTTCCATGAAGGATACATAGCAGGGAAAAGTGCTAGAACCAACCAGTCATTACATAATCTGTACGGTCACAAGGGTATGAGTAGAGATTAATTAGTTGCATCAAGGGATGAAAGGCAGATAAGTCAGCCAAAGGCCTTCAGCCAGTTGGGATGCTCAAAACCCTGCAAGGGGTGGACAGGGAATAAGCAAGAGGGATTGGTTTAACCAAATTGACTGGGCATTGTTGAAGGGCAGAGAGTAGAACTAGAGGGGGAGAGTAGAGCTTGAGGGGGAGAGGGGGTTAGGTGCTGTTGCAGGAGGGGACTATGTGATGATGGAGGAGGAGGGATAGGGAGTGAGAGGACTGAGCAAAGTGAATATCTAATGGGAGGGAGTTCCAGATACTTGGGAATTGATAAGAGAAGGTAGCTCACCCTGAAGTGGCATGCGGGGGTGGGGGGTGAATGTCCTGTGGGCAGAGTTATGGAGGGAATAGAGAAGGGTGGGTGGGACAGAGATGAAGGAATGAAGGTAGGGAGGCAGAGAGTCAAACCAGTACTTCCCAATTAAAAAAGCAGTATGGGCAAGGCATCTGGCACTAATGGACAGGAAATAGACCAAGGTGTAAAGGTCACAGTGGTGAGTACGAGGTGGGCAGCCAAGAGCAAAGTGGCAGAAGGAGTTGAAAAGAATGTCCAGTCTGGATAAGGTGGATTTGGGGGAAGAGTTGCAGACTATGTCTCTGAAGTTGAATATAGGGAGAATCATCTTTTGGACAATCTTTCTCCGGGCTTATGGTGGAAGGCAGCTGCGGTGTCTGTACAGAGCACCGAGTTTGGGGAATAGCTTTTTGTGGATAGTATCCACATGCACCACAAAGTCAAGGTTCTTGTCAAGCCATAGCCCAAGGTATTTGAAAGAGGAGACATCTTCCAGTATGGAACCATTGAGGGTATGGAAAGATGGAGTGGCATCCAGCCTGAGGAGCTTTTGCCTGGTCCCAAAGATCATAGAGACCATTTTTTTGGGGCATTTAGTGAAAGTTGATTTGTGTGAAACCAGTGATGGACATTGTCAAAGTCCAGATGAAGGCTGGTCACCACCTCTGAAGGGGACATACTGGAGGAAAATAAAATGGTGTCATCTGCGTACATGTGATGCTAACAGATGAGCAGGTGTCAGGTAGGTCATTCGGGAATATGGAAAATAGTATTGGACCAAGTACTGAGTTTGGGGATGCCAGTGTTGATTGGGAGAGGGGAGGAGAGGGAATTGCTGACACTGACAGACTGGGATCTGCCCATGTTATGGGACCAGAACCAACTAATGGCAGATTTGGAGAGGCCAGATGCTGTCAGCTGGCTGAGGAGAAGGGAGTGGGCAACAGTATCAAAGGCTTAGGCCAGATACTACTATGCTATTCGTGTTAATACATTTTGGATGTAAGTTTCACTAACCAGGATTCCCTTTATTAAACATTTTAATTGGCATGAAAAGTTCAGATACTGCATTAAATTCATTTTTGTAGCTGTAGGTGGCTCTAACTCTCGGTTCAGATATCATGCTCTTCAGATTTTGATTCTGATCCTGGGCCTGGATTTCTGAATTTTCAAAGGAAACTCATAGGAAAATATTGCACAAGTAACATTTCCTTAAATGAAGTATTTTCCTTAAGTGAAGTGTTTTTGCCACTTTCTAAAATTTCAGAAACTACAAATGATTAACTCTCTGTAGATCCCAGGCCCAGGCCCACATTTGCAGAACTTCTGATTTATTCTTATTTAAATATCTTGTGGCTGGATCTGTTCTGTTCAGAATAAGGTCCTGCCACTTACTCTTTAACTGGCTTTAGAAAACATAAAATCCTAGGGAACACAATGACTCATGAGAAAGGTGAAACTTTTTTTTATTAAACAAAAGGCCCAAACTCACATAGCATTCCAAACTATGGACATGGTGGGTAACTCTTCGACATATTGCCTTCTGTAAGGCGTCATCAGGAGGTGATGCCTGATGGTTTCCTTCCTCCTTTTATACACATGCATTTAAAGTGACAATACTCGTACTCTAATTGGAAATAATAAAAAAAATCACTTTCCACACAAGCCATTGTGTGCCAATATTTTGTTTTCAATTGTGTGCTATCTCAATTTTGTCTGCATGCAACTTGCAGAATGACAGAAGAATGCTTATATTTTGTCCTTTTCCTGTTTGCACACACACACACACACACACACACACATATACTGCTTTATTTGATAAGTAAGATTTATTGTTTAAAGCATGATATAAAGAGAGCTAGTTAAGAAAGAGAGCTAGATAAAAAAGAAAATCTTAATTACAGGAATTTGGGAATTTGGGGGTGGTATCTGTGGGAGGCACTTTGGGTTTTGTTTACTGACTTATCAATATTAGACACTCACCAGAAGCATCCATGAAAATATGGCTATTATACCAGCCATGGTTTGAGCAGGTTACTTTTTCAGTTTAATGACTAAGGAGAGGCATGGCTCTGTGTCCTTGTAACCAGCACCCCAGCCACCTGGGAGCATCATTTGGATGTCACTTCATAAATGTGAGAGAAGGATGGTGGGGGGGGGAGGTGGGTCTTTCTCTGAAACAAGATGAAACAGCAGGTCACTGACTCGTTATCAGAAAGGTAAAGATAAAAATAATAATGGTATAGTGTAGGAGCTGATCTATGGGGTCACCAAGAGTGGTTAGGCTCATTTAATTCTAAACTGATCTTTTATTACTAAGAACCAGGGACACTGGAAAATTGCACCTAGTTCTTCTGCAGAATTCCGCCGGCTGTGATCCATAGAATAATATTTCATGGAATGGCATTTTTCTGTGGGAAATCATTCCACAACCATTTCTGTGAAAAATATTGAGATCTGCAGAATATTATTCCACAGAACAGTATTTTTTCCACAGAAAATCATTCTGCAACCATTTTCTCCTGTGGAATTCCACCATTGTTTCTGGCGAAATTCTACATAATTTCAGTGGAATTTCGAAAATTCTGTGAAATTCCACATAGCTCTATCTATGACTCAGATTGTTTAAAAAATAACTTTTTTAGAAAATACCTTCAAACATACTGACAATTTGGCATGCAGACTTTGGTTTCTCCAAAACAAAACAGTGTGAGGCTGGGAAGGGTTCCATGTGACAATGATTTCATCTGACTCACTGCCTGGCTTGGTTTTAAAATCCTCTGGCCAAGCATACTGTATGTACACTTAGGCATATCACATATGTGTTGAAACTGTCTGTCAGAAAACTTTTTGTTGCTAGAGAGACTGAAACAATAGATGGAAGAAACCTAAATGGCGCACTAACCACAAAGTCTTTTTGCGTGTGGTAGGGTAGGTCTTTCCTTTTGAGTATACAGTACTTTCATTCATAATGGATTTTAATCAGATGATTAGGATGTTGAATGGCACTGCTGATTATAAATCTGAATGTGCTTCTAAGGGAGTTGGTGACAGTATTTCCTCTCTGAAAGGGAACAATCAACACTAACAGCCTAACACCCAAGTGTGGGGCTGGTCCTAGTTTACCCTTTGTCTGCAAGAACAAGTTTTTACTTACTGTTTAGTGCAGTATAGTACATTGTTCCAGACTGATTGTGCCAACTTCCAGTCTCACATTTTCTATAACTACAAATCCCAGAATCCTCTGCAGGTGACATCAGAGCAGGGCTGCAGCATTGGGAGATCCAATAGCCTGCATTGCATATTAGAGATTTTCTAAGCTTAGAACAGATGTTTGCCGGTCCCACTAATCTCCCAGGCATAAGTATAGTTCTTTGTGACTACATTTAACCCAAAGAGGGCAGCGAGACCAGCAAGCAAAAACCAAAAACAAACAAACAAAAAAAACTTCAGAACTTATAAAAATTCTAACATTCACCGCAGGCTATTAAATATCCCACTTCTGTTGCCCTGCTCTGATGTCAGCTGTAGGGGACTATGGGATTTGTAGTCACAGAAAGTGTTAGCTTGGAAGTCAGCAGAATCAGTTTAATACACTCTACTATACTGCAGTAAAAAAAAAAAAATAAAAAAAAAGTTTTGCATGCAAAGTGCAAATTGGGACCAGCCCAACATTTGGGTGTGGGGCTCTCAGTGCTCACTGTTCCTCTTTACCTGTTTGCCACCTAGATACTCACATGCAAAAACTGCAATAAAATATGGACTAAAAGTCCTGAAAACAAACTTATAAAACAGGTGAAATACATTTGAGTATTTATCTTTATGAAAACAAAATCATTAAAGCCAGAGTAAAACATAGCTGATTTACAGGCTAACTACTGTATGAGGTAATGAAAAGATGTTAGTATGATTTAATTTTTAATAGGTCATTTTAAAGTAATGCACTGCACCTACAGTGCAAGTTACAACCAGCAATCATTTTAACAAAATAGGCTATTTGCTTTTCTTACTAGAATGCCACCACCCTCAGTTAACTGCTTATCTTGCAATGTGGGGGGAATATTTTAGGGAGAACTTCAAGTATTGGTTGATCATGCTTATTTTATATCTAGAAAATTATATTATTTTAAGTCTGAATTAATTTATTATTGTTTGGCTATAGCTCACTAATCTAGTTAGCACTGTATGAGGTAGTTATTTTTGGATATTAGGAAATCTGTTGCATATCAATGAATTTATTATTCATTTCAGGAGCATACACATTCCTTCATGTTAAAGCATATACAAGTGCAAAATATTTATTTAGCAACAAAGAGGAAAATCCTTGATAGACACAGACAAAGGTCTGGTAAAACGTTTTAAAATGCAGATAATAGTTCCATATAGGCAAAAGGTCTTTGAGAAGTATAGAACAGAACAGAACTGTATTAACAGCATTGTAATATTTTCTTAAATCTGATCTATTTCACCTCATGGTATTGTAAAGTTCGCTTGTCACTCAAATACAGTATATGCTGCTATTTCATGGCTTGGATCTTTTTCAAGGCCATTGTTTAAATATGTGAAAAAGGCACTGAGGCCAATTTTCAAAAGCTTTAGACTGAAGCAAGGGACTTGCGTCAAAAGATTGTGATGAAAGGGGTGACTTGAGTCACTACTTGCGGCAATCAGAATTTTCAGTGGCAGCCTGCATCAAATCCTGACGCAGCTACACTAAAGCCCCCTTGTGACAAGGTTCTGCCAAATACTCTGGTGTGCCCGGTTGCAAGGGGGCTTGCACCATGGCAGGTCTGCACCATGTCTTTTTGTGGATTTTGCAGGCTGTGTCATGGACACAGCAAGGGGCTCCACTTAAACCATGCAGGAGGTGGTCTAAGTGGACTTGTGCCAGTGCCATGCACTGTGATAAAGGGGGATGGGGTACCTAACAGGGCTGCCAGGGGCAGAAGGGGCACAGAAGGTGGCATAGGGGGAGTCAGGGTGAAACCTGGGCATGTAAGAGAATGACCTGGCATCCCACAGGGTGCATGTGCTTTTGTAGTTATGTTGGTAATGCCAATCACAGCATAGTATTGTACTACATAATACTGCACCTATGCATGATACTGTACGTACATAAGCTGCTCTAATCCAACATATCCACAGAGGGGCAAGCGATCAGTCCAAATAGCATGGCAACATATTGAAACTTAACTCAACAGACCACAGAATTGTTACGTTATAGTATACAATCTGTAACAATCATACTGTTATGGTCTGTATAGCTTAACAATTTTGAGGTCTGCTGAGTTAAATTTCAGTATGATGCCATGTTATTCAGACTGCTCACTTGCCCTCTGTTGATGTGTTGGATTCTAACTGACACTAGAACATATACAGAAGCACACAGTACCACAACATGTAAATATTACCTTTAGAGACAAGCCCATATCATACCCATCATTACAGTCATACGAGTGCTGTGATTGGATCAGAGATGGTAAATTATGTAGAGATTTGGTTATAGAGCAAATCTTCCTCTGTAGGACTTGCTTAGAGCATGTGAGAGGCTTAAAACGCTACTGTCTAGGCCATTTTTTCAACCATATTTTTTTTATGCACCATCCGTCATTCTCGACCCAAGTTTCAAATGTTTTTTTTTTTATTTTATTTATTGAGACAATCAGAATTACAACCTTTTGAGTCAGAGACTCATTTACACTGGCTCATCATCAACAGGTACACATACTAAAAGTAGAACCTGGATGCAACCAGGGTACAATTGGAAGAGACAACAAAAGTAACAAACTGTTTGATGCAGCTTCCATCCTTCTCATCCCATGTGTCATATTTTTGTTACAGCAGACCTCTTGCATCATTTTAGGTCACTTTGCTACAGTGAATGCTTTTCTTGCAAAGTACGGTACGCAGTATTTGACACACCTGGATTTGGCAAAAGTTACATGTCCGACACACATTGCATTGGTCTAAGGGCCCTTTAAATGTCTAGCCCAAGGTGTAAATCTATCTGAACTTTGAGGTACTGTATTTGAAGGAGGGGGCTTTCAAAAGAGGGATGCTATTTAGAAGTCAAAAGCATTGTACAATCCTTGTACTTGTGAATATGTTTGGAGACACAGACCAAGGGTGGTCATTTAGTATTACTTAGATCAGGGTCAGACCCAGGATAGACCCTTGACTTGATCAGGGGGAAAGGGAGTCACCTATAAGGACTGATAGGTATGGGTTGGACATGCACAAGTGTAGTTACCTGACTAGGAGGTCAGATAGGCCAACCTCTGAACATTTTTCCAGTAGAATTGGGTGGGCACCAATGCAGAATGCTTGAAAGTCAACAAAGACTGTGGAGATATGCTGGCCATGATCCAACCCCGTCAGAGCATTTTACATAAACCATAGACGTGAATAGACAGTAGAGTGGGACTTACAGAAGCTAGGCTGGATAAGACAGAAAAAGAAGGAGTCAAGAAAGGAGGACACGTGTTAAAGCACTAGTTATTCTTGTGCTTTATCCAGAGTGGGGAGACAGGAGATAGAAAAATAGTTCACTGGTGTGAAAGGATCACTCTTTGTGGAGTGGCAGTGTTTTGCAGTCTTCCAGACACCATGGACCTTACCTGAGCAAAATGAGAAGTTGAGGTGTGAAGAGATAGGTTTAGTGATGGCAGTAGTATATAGATAGAGGATCTTGGATTTAAGGCCATTAGGACTTGAGCCTTTGGACAGTTTGAAAGACAGAATAATTGGAGTATAGTAGCCAAGGTGATAGGTAACAAGGAGAGGAGAAGGTGAAGAAGACAGAAGAAGGATATGCTATCAAATAGGAAATAGATGGCATGTACATATGGCTTTATTATGTTTCCTTTGGATAAACATATATAATAGGTTAATATACTGTACTAGATATATAGACAGTAACAGCAGAAAAGACATGTTGGCCCAACTGTCCACCCTACCAAACCACTCTACAGTGGCCCTAGTTGCCATCCCTTCCTTTGTTTCTGCCCCCCCCAACTAATCCCATATACCTATCCTATCACTGCTTGAAGCTGTTCACTGATTTTGCATGTACCAATTCCACTGGCAGCTTGTTCCACTTGTCTACCACACTTTTGTGAAACATTGCTTATCGACATCCCTTTTGAATCTTCCCACTGCGAGTTGAAGCAAGCTCCCATTCATCCCCATATTTTATTTCAAGGAGAAAAGTTGTTTGGCATCCACCTTATTTATCCCGGCAGGTACTTGTCTGTCTTAATTATGTCATCCCTTTCCATACCTTTTTCAAGGATGTACAGGTTCAAGTACTGCTGCCTGTCTTTCTATGTCTTGCTCCTAGTCTATGGACCATCTTTGTCTCCCTGTGCTGCACTGCTTCCACCTTGTTGCAGTCTTTCCTAAGGTGTGGACTCCAGTAGTACCTTGTGCAATATTATACAATGGCAAGAAAGAATGCTGGTCACTGATTGGTCAGACAGGGACTGGACCCAGGATTTTATCCCAGCGTACCATCCCGACTCTAGTCCCAGCACACTCACAGCCACATCAAATGTAAAAAGAAAAAATCCCTCCATGAAAGGCAAGCCATCAGCATGATCCAGTTCATTCTTCCCAGTCAGCAACTGACTTCTGTGACCCCAACTGGCAACACAGAACAAGTGACCCCACTCATTTATAGCAGCTCCAAAAGTAAATACTTAAAAAAAAGAAATAAATGTAAATTAACACACCTTGAAGCTCTCAGTGTTGTAGACTTCATCTATCCTCACCGGCCCCGAACACAAGCAGAGCTGAGCTCGTGCTTCACCTTGCCCACCCCCCCCACACGGACCTGAGCTGCTCTTCATAATCATGCTTCAGTGATACAAACCGCACACTGCTGCCTTTTTTTTCTTTCTTCTCCCAATACAAACCAGAGTCCTACTGTATCTGGAGACTGACGCAAATAACACACACACCCTAGCTGTCACCTTGGTCTTCAAACTGAGAATGAAAGCAGGATAGCTTCGAGACCATGAGCAGCTTCAAGCATCTTCACTGGGTACCAAAGCACATAGTGGGACCGGATCAAATAAACTCAACAACAGTGTTGGGCTTCTGTCATATTCAGTGTCTGTGTATGACTGAGGGGGTACAAAAGAAGCCAACAGTAGTTAAATAAATAAATAAAAACAGCAGAACTATCTACTGGCCAAACAATACAGCAGCACTTTTTTCCTCTTTGTATATCTATGCAGTAAAAAATTGAAAAAAAGTGTAAACATATTTTAATATCTTTTATTTTATTTTATTACAAATGAGCCATTGTATAATAGGAATAATGCACTCCAAGGTGGGTGTTATGCTGAGATAACATCCCTTCTCTGTGTTGGATGCCCTCGTCCTGCGGGCTCTGGTCCAACCTCCTGAGGCAGAATGTTATCCCAGCATAACACCCACCCTGTCTGGCATTATTCCTTTATTCCAGATGTGGCCCACCAGTGACCTGTACAATAGGAGGATCTCCTCCCAGCTTCTACTGCTCATACTCCTCCCTGTGCAACCCAACATCCTGTTTGCCTTGTCAACAGCTCTTTTTCAATGTGGTGGTGTTTTTAGGCTCTGTAATATACACCCCCTAGGTTCTTGTCCTCTGTGGTGCTTTCCAGCACCATTCCACCCATTTCATATTGCACTCTTGTGTTCCTCTTCCCAATGTGCATCTCTTTACATATTTTTGCATTGAAGCCCAGTTGCCTGATCTCCAACCTGTCCAGATCCTCCATGAGTTCCCTTATTATCCCTTACTCCATGTCCACCTTTACACAGATCTTTGTGTCATTCAGAAAGGGGCAGATTTTGCCTTCAAAGCCTCCCACTATGTGACAAATTAATACACTGAAAAGACCAGGGCCGCCACTAACCCCTGAGATATTCCTCTTGTTCATTCCTTTACCTCTAATAACTCTCCATTGACTGTTATATTTGTATTCTTCCTCTCAGTCGATTCTCCATCCAATTTTCCAATTTTTGCCCCCACTTTTAAGTCCCTTATCTTTTTGACCCACCTTCTTACTGTACTGACATGATACTGCAATCAACTGAATATGTTATGAATGTATTGTACTAATTATACGTTATCCATCCTGGAGAGAAGTAGAAATGATAGATAAGCACTGGGCTTATTTTTGGTATTTGTATTTATGTTAGTGTCTCTTACATTTGATGTTGTATCTGTATCTATATTGTGGGCTCTGTAGGGTCACAACATTTCCAGGTTCAGTTTAAGGCCTGATCTACCTGTAATGCAATTAATGCAACTTTTGCAAACAAAAATTGAACACTCCCCCCCCCCCCAAACATGGCAATCATAGCCATTAGTACTTGCATAAGGTGCATTTTTTGTTCCAAAATATGGACATAAAGATAATGAAACCCCCTCAGACTTCATCTTATGCAAATACTGGTGGCTATTATTTCCTTGTTTTGGGGGAGGTACAGTAAGTGCCCAGCTTTCGTTTGCATTGTGAAGGCCTCCTATCAACAACATTACCACATTCACGGAGCAGATATTTGTGTTCTCGAAATTTCACCTCTGTTCTACTTCTGTTAAGAGCAAGTCAGTCATTTACTGTACTTTAAAATGGTTGTTTTTTAGTACTGCTACTGTATTATCCAAGGTCTCCATTCAAAGTTATGGCGGGTACCAAATGACTTTGTCTTGGGAAAAGATTAATTAGAGGCACTCTACAGGTAAACACTTTGTTCATTATTTTCTCAATTTGAGTCAAATGAAAGTGTTTTTTAGACATAAGTTTGCTGTAGTTGTCTTGTTATAAAACTGGTGCATGGAAACACAGCAGTTTAAAATAAATAGTTTAAAGTGTTTTTTTCCTATAATGTTGAGTCTCACCTTGTAAAATATCTGAGTTGTGTCACTGTAACAACTGTGTGATGTTAAAGCTTCTAATAATATTGTATTGGGATGAAACTCAGTATATGTATATTGTTAATTTCCTTATTGAACGTGTGGTACTTTCTAATGACTAGCATAAACTTCAAATTCCATCTCGTGGACTTTAACAAAACCAGCTTTATCAAGTATCTTCAGGTGGAATGTAAACAAAATTACTTTTCATGGTCCCTTGGTTTGGTGACATAGAGTGAGAGATGCTGCTCCATGGATATGTTTGTGTATAAAGTGTGATCATTGTCTAGAGGAGAGGGTGTGCAGTATCTTTTGAACCTCTTACTGCCATTCCAGGAGGTTGCATCTCTCAACATCTATGATAGTATATCATTCTGACACCAAACTCTGGCCGATTCAAGGAAAAAAAGGACATCCGGTCTTCATCAGTCCTCCTGTGCACCTAGATGCAGGATCCTACAGTACCTACAGTAAACAGAGCTGTGCAAAAAGAAACCAAAGCCTTCTGCTGGTGGAATTTGTACGAAAGTCAGACTTTTGCTTTTGCAAAAGTTCAGAAATCATTTTGCCAATTTTCAAAGAAATTCTGTCTTAGAATAGTGCAAACATATATGATCGGCAGATTAATGTATTCAACTGCGGAAAAACATTCCATCAAGCTGATCAGTGTCAGAGGTCAGTTTTGCAGATTTTCTTTCGGCAGTTAAAATAATACATTACTCTGTAATTCATAGATTCATTCCACAGTTCACTGAGTCAATGAACTGTAGAATGAAAGCATGAACTTTTATTGCTGACCCCCATATTAAAGTAATTGTTTCCCTGGTGTCTAGTGGCACTCTCCACCCTCCAATCACTCGCCCCATACCATATTTATGTTTCCCTAGTGTCTAGTGGCACCCCCAACCCTCTGATTGCTTGACCCACCCATAGTTATAATGTTTCCCTAGTGTCTAGTGGCAACCTCACTCTCCAGTCACTTGCCCCATATTGTATTTATGTTTTCCTGGTGTCTAGTGGCACCCCCCACCCTATGATCACTCACCCTGCCCATATCTATGTTTCTCTGGTGTCTAGTGGCACCTTCCACCCTCTGATCACTCAACCCACCCATATTTATGTTTCCCTGGTGTCAAGTGGCACCCCCATCCTCCACTCAGTCGCCACCATTTAAGTCCTGCTCTAACCCGTTTAAGTCCTGGATGTCTAGTTGCCCCCCCCAAACTGCCCACACTGAGTCATGCGCTCCCTGTCATTACATATGGCAGCTGGCCAAGGTGATGAGAGGAGGGCAGTATCAATTGCCATATGGGTTTGACCTGCATGCTCCCATCATTACACCCAGTGACCAGTCTAGGTGGTGAGAGGAGGGCTGTGCTGGTTGCCATATGGGCTCCCCATGGCACTGATCCACCAGACCACCAATGAAAATGGAAGGGGAGGTGGCAGGTGTACCCAGTCTGGTGTGGGTGGTGTGGAAGGGCCACTAGATGACATGGACTTAAATGGGTTATGGTGGGACTTAAATAACAGCAAGTGATTGTATGGTGGGGGGATGCCACTAGACACCAGCAAAACATAAATACAGATGGGGCACTTGATTGGAGGGTGGGGGTGCCACTAGACACTAGGGAAACATAAATACAGTATGGGGTGAGTTATTGGAGGCTGTGGGATGCTACTAGACACCAGAGAAACAGTATGGGGTGAGCTATCAGAGGTGGGGAGTACCACTGGACATCAGAAAAATATAAATATGAATGACAACAAGAGATCAAAGGGTTGGGGAAGTCACTTGACACCAGGGAAACATAAATATGGATGGGGCAAGCAACTGGAGGGTATGGGATGCCAGTAGACACAGGAAAACATAAATACAGTATGGGTTGAGTGACCAGAGAGTGGGGGTGCCACTAGACACCAGAGAAACATAAATACGGGGTGATGGGCAAGTGATCAGATGGTGGGGGTGCCACTAGATACCTGGGAAACTCAAATACAGTATGGGGCAAGCTATCAGAGGGTGGGGGTGCCACTAGATACCAGGGAAACATAAATACAGGTGAGGTGAGTGATCAGAGGTGGATGCCTGCACTCTCCCTGTCACTATATATGGCAACTGGCTGAGGTGGTGAGAGGAGGGCTGTTCTGGTTGCAATATAGGCTCCACCTGTGCACTCTCTGTCAGTGCATACGATGGCTTGCCGAAGTGGTGAGAGGAGGGCTGTGCAGTCACTATATGGGCTCCCTGCAGCATCAACCTACCTGATCACCAATGACAGTGGAAGGGGTGGTTGCAGGTTGGTGTACCCAACCCAGTGTATGCAGTGTGGGGGGGGGGCAGTATATGCCAGAGACTTAAACAGGTTATGACAGGATTTAAATGGTGCTGAGTGATCGGAGGGTGGGAGGTGCTACTTGACACTGGGGAAGCATAAATATGGGTGTGGCGAGTGATCAGAGGGTGGGGGTGTCACTAGACACCTGTGAAACATAAATACAGTGCAGAGCAAGAGATTGGAGGGTGGGAGTTGCCACCAGACACCAGTGAAATAATGCGGGGTGAGTGATCAGAGGGTGGGGGGTTGCCTCTAGACACCGGGGAAACATAAATACGGGGTGATGTGTGAGTCGCTGAAGGGCAGAGGTGCCACTAGACACCTGTGAAACATAAATACAGTACAGAGCAAGAGACTGGAGGGTGGGAGTTGCCACTAGATACCAGGGAAATAATGTGGGGTGAGCGATCAGAGGTTGGGGTGCCTCTAGACACCAGGGAAACATAAATAGGGACAAGCAATTTGAGAGTGAGTGGTGCCCCTAGGCACCAGGGAAACATAAATATGGGAAGAGTGATCTGTGCTACCAGTGGATGCCAGGTAAGTTATTTCTTTCCTATGGGGATGGTGCAGAACTGATTACTGAACTGATGAATAATCACATGAATAGCGGATTAATGTAGTAGTTCTGCAGTTCATGTGTGTTTTATTCCACAGTTACAAGAAAATTCTGCCAAACAGGGCAAAAATTCACCAAATACTTTCAGAAGATTTTGGATTTGTCCAAAGGTTGAAATTCGGAAAATTCCACAAAGGTTTCAAAATTTCGTGAAAGTTCCACTAAAGTGGAATTTGTAACTTTTGCCCAACCTAACAGTGAAGTACCACCAGGAGGAGTGTAGCTCCCATTTGCCTGAAGACACCTGTGTCCAAAGCTAAACCAGGTGACACAACTGCTTCCCTGAGAAACAACACTCCTGAAAGCTAATAGTCTGTGTTACATCTTGTTTTTTTAGCAAGTGAAAGGGACTGAGAGTAGGAGTTTCCTGGCAACTGAAGTCTGAGAGTGGTGGAGGTGTGTGTATATAACCGTTGCTAAGAACTGTTTAAATTGTTCTCTGGGCTATGCTTGTGCTAGTTTCATTCGTTGCAGAAGCCAGCTTACAACTATTTACCATCTCATGCCCATGTTGACTGATGTTTTAATACTCAGGAACACTGTTACAAAATGTTGCAAACTGCAAAATGACAAATGTAACTGCCTCATTCCATAAAAGAAAAGGTTGTTACCAAAAAGAATGTACTAATGTCTAGAGATGGGTATCACTCTACCTGCATAATTACTTGCTAATTGCCAATATAAACATAGCTTTCTTTTCAAATCTATATTGCTTAGAGAGATGCCAACTGAATTATTAAATTATCCTTTTCATTGTATGATATAATATGCTCTTGTTTGTTTTTGTCCTGCAAAACTCAAACCATTGTGGAATTTATGTGAGATCAGGTAAACTGGGGGATTAAGATTTGCTCTTTGGCTAGTATAAAATAAATGAGGTTGCCTCCCACATATTTGACTTTCCGATTTGGGTTGTTGGGGTAACATAAACTGGATCATTCTGCTCACATTATTGACCCCCAACATGGGCACCGGCCTACTTAGCACAGTATCTTTATTTGTATATATATCTGTATCTGTTTTTAATCAGTATTTGTACATTCACATGTATTAAAAATGTATTTTTAATTATCAGATGTTTTTGTTTTAGTAATGATGGCACAAGACTTTGGGTATGAGAAATAAATAAATTATGCAGAGTTAGCAATAAAATATGCAATCGTGATGAACACTAGTAGTCATACGTGTGTCACACCAACCTCAGCCAAGGTCAATATATGGATAGGAAACAAATCCCTTTTATTTATTTGTTTGCTTTTGTTAACCAGGTAAGCACACTAGATGTACCTATTTTCAGGTGCGACCCAGGAGGATTACAAGTGTACAAAACAGAGTAAACAGGTAGACAAGGTGCACACAAAGCATTGAAACAATGGTTACATTAAGAGGCACATTGTGATCATCGGGCAGACAGGGTTCATACAGAAGCAAGAGACATAGTGACATTGGGGCGAGGGGTAGAATCGCAACAGGTACAGGCATGGAAGTAAAAAAACAAAGTATATAACAACAAACATCAAGCTAGCTAGGTACAAGAAAGAGCTTTCAGGCTTATGCATTTCATCAAGAGGTAGATGGCAGTGTGGTACTGGCCTGGGCAGCAAATGCATACAGGACAAGTCACAAGTACCACTCTGCAGATCCAGGTAATTGAGAGGCAAGCTACAGAGGATGGGCAACAGGTTGTGGGTGGGTGGAGGGGAATTCTGGTTGTAGGCACACAAGTCAGGGTCATCTAGGGCTGGGGAGTGTACCATGTACAGAAGGTGGGACAGGAGGCATCAAGCATGCCAGTTCCGTATTCAACAGGTGGGTCAGTAGGCCTCAAGCTTGCCTGGTGGAAGAAGTGCTAGTAGAGGCTGGGGTCATCATGCCCAGACTGTTGGGATCAGTTTGGCTGCTCAGGCACAGAGGCAGGAAGAGGCCAATTTTAGGAAGCCCCATAAGGAGGCTTTGAAACAGGGGTGGGAGGTAGTGGAGCGAGTATTTGCAGGAAGGGAGTTCTATAGTTTGGGCACATAGGCAGCAAAGGCCTCCTATTTGGGTGTGAGTTTTAGGGACCAGGAGGACCAGAGAGTCGCCGGATGTTAGTTGGTAGGTGGGGTTAGCAGGTTTGATGAAAGAGGCGAGTGTGGGGGGGAGTGGCGTTTCTGACAATAATGTCAATGAAGTTGCCAAGGACAAAGGTGCGGTGGTATTCTGGGGGAAGCCACTCCAGTCGGGAGTATAGCTAACAACGGTGTGTGAGGCAAGGAGTGGCAAGGGCAAAATGGCATACATTGTTGTACGCAGTGTCCCATTTGAAGAGACTGGATTTTGGAATGTGGGCAAAGGACACCGAGCCATAACTGAGCTTGGGTGGGAGGATCCCTTTAGCAATGGCGAGACGTGCGGCCAAGGTGAGACAGTCTTTAGCTCTGTAAGCCATGCCCAGCTTGCAGTTTGTGACTTTACAGGCATTCTGAATGTGGAGTGAGAGGTTCAGTTGTAGGTCAAGGGTGACACCCAGGTACTTGACCACATCCGCAACATTCAGGAGGGAACCATCAGCTCCCAAGATGTTGAGAGAAGCTTGGCATGATTTTATTTTGGTCGAGGAGCCAAAGAGCATGGCCTGGGTCTTGGTGAGATTAATGGTTAGCCTTTGGTCCTCAAGCCAGGTTTGAATGTGGTTAAAGTCATGGTTTAACTGGGAGTTAATGTCTTTGATGTCCCATTAGCTGACCAGGATGACAAGATCATCCATGTACAGGGTGGAGTGCCCATGGGCAGATACTGAGGGCAGCTCATTTATGAATAGGGAAAACAAGATGGGTCCAAGGACGGAGCCTGAGGTACCACAGAGGCCACCTGGGAAGGTTTAGAGTGGGCTTTGTTAAAGACAGTATATTGCTGCCTCCCAGTGAGGTAGTTGGAGAACCAGGCATGGGCAGGAGGAGAGAGACCAGCAGACCAAAGGGTAGAACGCAGGAGCGAGTGATCAACCCTGTCAAAGGCTTTTGAGAGATGAAGATGGCTCCTGTCAACTTACCATGGTCGGTAGCAGACCTGATCTTGGAGGTGACCACTGCAAGGGCTGTAGATGTGCTGTGCCCTTTTTTTGAAGCCATGTTGTGCTTGGGAGAGTAGCTCATAACTCTGAAGGTAGTGAGTGAGCTGGGAGGCAACTACTTTCTCAAGTAGCTTGCAGATCGCCGACAGGATCGCAATAGGTCAGTAGTTATTGGGATCCTTTGGGTTGCCATGCTTGAGTACAGGAACGACTCTAACCACCTTCCATACCTCCGGGATGGTTCCTGAGATTAATAAAGTGTTGAATATGTGAGAGATAGGCCAGGCTAGAGGGGATGCCCCAAGGCGGATAAGTTTTGGCTCAAGGCTGTCATGGCCAGCTCCAGTGTGAGGGGAGAGACTAGCAAGGAGCCTCTGAGTCTCCGAGGTGGAGACAGCCTTTAGTTAGAAGGAGGGTTGTCTGGGTGCCCCATCATGGGGGGGACCCAGGGTCACTGGGCCTAGGGGTTGGGGGAGGGAGCATTTGGGTCAGAGAACTGGCTGTTAAAAGCATTGGCAATAGTGAGGGGGTTATTACAACTGACCCCCCCAATCAGCAGGTCAGAGGCCTGAGCACGGGCGGACCCCCAACCGAGTTTTTAATGTTTTGCCAGAAGGTCCTGGGGTTGCTGACTGAGGATATCAGGGCGTACTGGCAGAATTCGCTCTTAGCAGAGCAGATGGCTCTCTTGCAGGAGTTTTGCAGCTGTCTATATTCAAGGGAGTTGGTACTGGAGTGGGTGGATTGAAATCTCGCCCAGCATTTATCCCTTTGTTTTATGAGGGAGAATAGGCCACAATGGAGCCACTTGATAACTGTGCCCTTTACCCTCCTTTTCGTTAGGGGTGCATGTTTGTTTTGCAGGGGTGTGAAGACAGCGAGGAAGATGTCAAGGGCCTCCGTGGGATCACTCGTGGCAGTGACCTGGGACTAGTTGGTTTGCTGGAGGTCAGCAAGGTAGGCTTCAGCACAAAAGCTTGAGTAGTTCTGCATCTGGATCACCTTGCTAGGGATTTTGGGGAGTGAGATGCCCCATGTATAATAGGTGGGGGAGTGATCAGAGATGGCATCAGGGAGGACACCCGAGGAGACTATTCTAGCAGGCCTGTTACTCAGTACCCAGTCAATGAGGGATCCTTTCCCCCCGCGTGGGGAGGGCCTTGTGGGTTTAGTGATGAGTTGGGTGAGGGCGAGACCCGATAGCAGAGGCTCATACAGCTTGGCGTGGCCCCCCAACCAGTTTAAGTTGAGGTCACCCAGGACCAGTAGCTCATTAGAGCCCACTTTGTCATTAAGGCAGTCGGGTAATGAGGAGAGCCCAAGCGTTTCTCCCTTTGGAGGGTTATAGGCACATACCACGTGGATCATTTTTGTATTGCCTAGAAGGAGGAAGGCGTGTAAGAACTCACAGGTAGGGCGAGTGCAGGGGGTGTGCCTAATGATAGACACATTTAGATGCTCCTTGTAGTAGAGGAGCACCCTGCCCCCCCCACTTTTTCTCTTCTCTGTCCAGCCAAATAAGGTGATACCCTGGGAGGGCACATACAGAGTCTGGGGTATGCGGCTTCAGTCAGGTTTCAGTGATCCCCAAAAAGTCAGGGTTGTAGTGATCCACCCAGGCAGTTAGCTCTGCTAGGTTTGGTAGTAGACTATGCACATTCAGGTGAGCCAGCTTTATGCCTTTTGTAGATTGCCAGGTAGGGGAGGGCTTGAAGGAGGGCAAGGCAGCCTGAGGCCCAGGAGTTTGAGTTGTGCCCCCAGCTAGGCCAGGGAGGACCGAGCACCCCTGGGGTGACATCCTAAAAGCCACTGGGGGGGGTACAGTACAGCCAAGTTCCAGGCCTACAGCCCCGGGCAGCGTAAAAGAGGCAGAGTCCAAGACTAACCCAAAACAGTGGCACTGAGTTATATTGACAGAGGCCTGCTTGTGGCAGTCACCCCACACCAATTAAGAGACAGGTAGCAGCCTTGAAAGATGCTAGGCCCAGATTGCCATGGCACAGGGGGCAGAAAGCTGTAGTGTAATTTCCCAGGGGTAAAAGTTACTGGTCAAACCAGACGAGGGGTAGGAATTGAGCAACTCAAGCAAATATGCAGTACCAGAACAAGTATGTAGAGACACTGTAACTAGCCTGCGGAAGCAAGTATATTATACTGGGCCTAATCAACACCAGTGAGACAGTGAAGTATGATATAATGCATAAATAAGACTGCAAGTACATAAAAGTCCTAGAATTTCAGCTGTAAAATACAATCCAGTGATGGGAAAAAGTACATGCCCTTAGAAACACCAGTAAGTACAGTCCAGTGATGGGAACAGTATGAACAAGGCAAGAAGAAACAGTTCTGGCTACAGGTCAGGTTGTGAACCTGGATTCAGGATAGGAGGCAATGCACTGATTTGAACCCCCACAGATCCAGTCAGGGGAGCGATCCTAGAATGAGACCCAGCGGGCTCTGGGGGATGCAGCACTAGACCCGCTGTGGTGACAGGTAGAGAAGAGGCGGCCCTGGGTTAGTGGGAGGGGCTGAGGAGCATTTAATGGAAGGAGGGAACGGGGTGGGTGGTTGGGAGAAATTTTGCCCGTACAGTACTGCAGCCCGCCAAACCACAACCCCTGGAAGTTCCGAACAAAGCCCCACCATGGAAGATCAGTGCACAGCACAGGCAGCGAAGAGCAAGTATTACAAAAGATCCCCCCAGTTAGTCGTAGCAGCGATGCGGCATCTGGTCTTTGGGGGGGACCGTTAGTGAAAGGGCTCCCACACCACTTCCCCGGGTCCATGTTGTAGAGAACTGCATCACCAGCTCCAGAGTGCAGCTTTAAGTCGGGCAGGTCTGTGACTGGGGAGCCAATCAGATGCCAGTACTTGATTTGAAATTAGCGCCAGAAATCTCCCCAGTCTCCGGTCGGGAACAGCGATGAGTCTCCAAAGGCAAAAATTTTGCCCGTACAGTACTGCAGCCTGCCGAACCACAACCCCTGGAAGTTCCAAACAAAGTCCCACCATGGAAGATCAGCACCCAGCACAGGCAGTGAGAAGCAGGTATTACAAAAAGTCCCCCCAGTTAGTCGTAGCAGCGATGCGGTGTCTGGTCTTTGGGGGGGGGCATTAGTGAAAGGGCTCCTATACCACTTCCCCGGGTCCACGTTGAGGACACCCTGTATCTAAACCCGCACTACTAGAAGGGCATAAAGAAATCCACAAAAAAGTACAAAGTAAAACTTAGTGAGATCTATGCAAACAGCAAACTCAGGTAGTGCCTTTACTCTCTCTAGGGCTGCTTAATGTCATTCCTCATAAAAAAAACTCCCCCCCTTCCACATACACACAGACTGTAGGCTTTCCCATTTAGAAAAAGCTTAAGGATACTGTAGTCACATAACAATCATTGCAATGTATGAAATTATTATATCAACTATTTTTAAAGTTGAATGGTATTAAATTGTCCCACTTCAATCTTGTATACAGTCTATTGCTCACTCTTCAACCTATCTTGAGTTCGTAGTTCTCCCCTTGACTAAAACAGAAGTGTTGTTTTAATCTGCAGTTCCCTTAGTAAGTGTTCACATTATGAATGTCATATTCTAGGCCAGCTCATCAATGCAGTAATAGGGCTACTGCTCTTGACACTAGTGACCTGGGTTCAGGAATGATCCTGGATTATTGAGAGTCACCTGGGGGAGGAGGAATAGAGCATCTCACAGGATGCTCCCCTTCTTTGGGGAGGGAGACAGGGTTGCGCTCCTCACGACCATACTGCCACCTGGGTGACCATGGGTGATAGTGCACTGAGGGAGCTTTGGTGGATGGAAGAATGCAGCCTGACTCTTGCATACGGGCTGCCCTTATCAGTAGCATCCATGTGGGGAGGAAGGGATCAAGAGGAAATCCTGACATGCGGCATTATGATGACAGAGCTCTTGGGCCTCACTGTTATTGACTGCCCACTGGTCCTGATTCCTTATGGGCTTAATGGAGATTGAAGCAGCCTCAGGTCTCCAGAGGGAGCTCATAATGTGAGGGAAATGCCCTACTTGGGAAAAATGTTCTTAGTGGACCCCCTTGGGACCAGGTAAGAGACACAGATTTGATAGATGGGACTATGACTGGCAGGTGGCCTGACCAATGTGGGCAGCCCAAGTGACTGGGAAAAAAAGAATGTATAAAAAAGTTATGTTCTATACCTGTGGAAAAATGTGATAAGTTAGAAAAACTGCAATTAGTTCACCATCAGTGTAGTACTTTTCACATTAAGACCTGTGATATGTTTTTAATAGAAAACAGGTGTCTGTATACAGTACTCTATAAATCTACTAGCTGACCTGCAAAATATAAAATTAATGCATCTTTCACATTTCTGAAAGCTGACATGACAGTAAATTTAGGTTGTACCTCATTAAATTCAAGATTGGCGGTAGCATGGTCTTATAACTAGAGCACATGTTTGGGAAGAAGAGAAACAAGGTTTATATTCCACCAGAGCCATTCACTGTACTTGCTTTTTGATGAACTAGTCACTTAACCTCTCTGTGTTTCTGTCTATCCTGCTGTAGAAATGGGTCAAAACAGGACCCCATGACCAACCTGGGAAAACAAATTGCAGAAAAAACATTATCTTGCAGCTGGCTTGGTGGCGAAGAGGGCTGAAGTGCTGGAAGCCTAACCTCGCATCATGCCGGTGACCTGGCTTCGGGAATGGACTCAGGTCATTGGGGAGCCGGCTTGGGGGGGGAGGGTGAGAGCAGGACTGAGCAGCCAAAAGACAGCTCTCCTCTCTTGGTGTGGTTGTCATCCCTCCATAGTTCAGCTGCCACTGGGTGGATGTCCAGTGGCTAGCATAGGCAGGAGGGGGCGGCAAATCATGGGAGAGCACCTTGAGCCACGGCGTGTGCATGCCTACTCATGCGTGTTCATGGCTGAGGTACAGGAGATGGGTGAAAACCAGGGGAAAAAAATAGGGCATAATCATATATATATATATATATATATATATATATATATACACACAAAAACATTATATTGCTTCATCGCTTGTCTTTGTGCTTTCTCTCTATAACCTCCTTGTGCTCCACTTGCTATTTTTAGAGTAATTAACTTCCTATAATTCTTCATTGCTTCAATCTCCACAACTCCTTCTCCTGTAATTTCAGTTTGTACTCCTTTGTCTTTCAGGAACTTTATGGCCTCTTGAGGCATCAAGCATGTCTTATATTCTGAGTTTTAGAACACAGCCAGCTTTACAAGGTATGGAGACTTGAATTTTATTTAATTGTTCTTCTGGGCCCTGTGCTTTAGTGCATGCTCTTTCCAGTTTGCTGAGTTTTTCAATAATCATGCAGCTGCCCACATGTGGTGTTTATAAAAGTTGTAAATGATTGTCTTTATGGGTGTGTTCATCTGACATTGTGGTTCAGAACAGAGCACATGTAAGGTTGTCCTTTGTGGTTGGATACCATTACACAACCCCACACGGAACTGTGGTACTAGAAAAGCTCTATCCATGGTCAGAGTTCCTCTCAGCTGCCACTACTACAGTTCAGGGGCTTCCATTCATCCCAATTAGCAAACATATAATGGGCAGCAATGGATAAGGCACACACTGGTATGCCCCTGCAGATTTTGGAGTACTGATTTTAATCTTATATGATGTCTGTTGAACCACTAGACCATGGGAGACCAGCATGCTGGACATTAAAATTATGCAAAATTTGCAAATTCTGCTTCCGATAACATTTCACAGAATTTTTTAAGCTACACCTAATGGCATGAAATTCCATCAGAAGAGGAATTCCTAATGCAGTTTGCAGCTTTTAATTTAAATTGTGAATTAATAATTGGTGGTTTACATAAGCAGTGGATTACTGTTCTGTAGTTTATTGTACATAAAATATGGACTAGTGTTATGCAAATTGCAGAACAAATCTGTGGTTTAGGTAAACTGTAGATAACACACCCTCATTTTAAATTAAAACACTTTCATAATTCCACAGAATTTTTAAAATAATCGTGAAAAGCATTTCGGAAATGGAATTGCCATTTTGCCTGAATTCTGCTAACCCATCTAATGGGTTTGAAAACATTAAGTTGGTGGCAAACCAACATTATTTGGGTAAGAAGGGGGTAGAGAAGTAATGGATGGGGCACTGATTAAAATGTGATTGGGGTTCTGAACTTGCCTCTCTTAATTTTATCAAATACAAAAATATCATGAAGGCAGTTCCTATTTCTCAAGGTTTGGCAGACAGAAAGTTCCAAAACTATGCACAGATCTAGGGTTTATCTACAGACAAAAAGTTCCAAAACTGTGCACAGATCTAGGGTTTATATGCATGGTAAAAACAAAAACCAGCAGCAGATGCCACAGCGGAAGTGGATAATCACTCTTATTAAATTTACATAGACTATGATTGCCAGAAAAAAGTAAAGGGTAAGAAAACTTGCTGCATGGTTTCACACAGACATGACTCTTCGGGGGGTGTAGTGAATGATGCCTATTTAAGCTGAAGTTTTTATTTATTTTTTGTTGACCGGGTAAGTGCACTAGACAAATCCTGCCTATTTTCAGGCATGACCCGGTGGAGTGGGATACAGATGAATGCCAACTGACCTTGAACCAGATTAAGCTATTGGTGGTATTTTTTTAGTGAATGAGAGAAATTTGGCCAGGACAACAGGGAAATTCCCCTACTCTTTTTCAATAAATGCCATGGGATCTTTAGCATCCACCTGAACTACCACCAATCCAGGCAGATGGGACCTCGGTTTAATGTCTCATCTGAAAGACAGCACCTCAGAAGTGCAGCACCCCTCTCATGCTGCACTACAGTGTCAGTACTGGGATATTAACCCAAGTGCTAGCTGTGGGAACTGAACCCACAGCCTTCTGATCTCCCGGCCTCAGAGGCGAGTCTGCTACCTACTGACACTGCAATACATTTAAAGGTGAATGTGCTAACATATTGCAGTAGTGTTTTTGGTGCAAACTTCAACAAAAGATATAAAGTACTAGTGCCAATAGATGTCTTTTAGACAGCACTATCCATTATCACTGATATCTAGGAGTAGCATTTTATCATGGTGCATATAACCAGTTGCACAGCATAAGAAGAAGGTGCTACATCAAACCAGTGCTCAGGTGATGTCTTCTTAAAGTATTATCACAACCATGGAAGTGATAGCTCTATTAAGATGCATAAATTCCATAGTAGGCAGTAGGAACACTTCATAAAACTGCAGGGGTTATGAATAATACAAGCAGATTAGTTCAGACAGCAATGAAAAAAATCACTTTCTGAGGAAGTGGACTATATCAAACCTGTTTTTAATTCCTGATCTGACTAGTGCCTCCTAAGTGAAAATCCAAAATGATTCCTTCTTCAAAAAGGTCAAATCTAGACCCCCTCTCTCTACCAGTGTTAGTTTGTCAATAGCACAAAACGTGAATACGTGCTAATTTCCACTGTTCCTGTTTGCCACAGTGAAGCTATGTCTGAGCATGACTGTCTGCAGCTGCCCATGTGCAACATGAGTTGTTTTCTTTTTCCCTTTTTTTTTTGCTTTTATGTCCCAGTTTTGTTTAGATTCCATACTTTCTTTTGTGGTGTTCTCATTCTGGATGCGCTTTCCTATCACAGTTAGCAGAGTATGCTGTCTGAGCTGTAATTGTATTTTACTGTAAAGAATTTTCATTTCACATGCCACGAGAGGTTCTGGGTTTCCAATGCCCTAAACAGATGGAGTTATGAAACTAGGAGGTGTTTTCTTGTTTATGTATTCAGGCTGGTTTGTTTGTTTGTTTTAGGGGATGAGGTGGAAAGCAACATACAGCAACACTAAATTTACTTAATACTATGTGGTGTGCTTGTATAAATTTTGTGAGTGATCATGTCAACAGATGTACTGTGTTTCTGAATGGAAAAATTGGCACTTGAAAGCTGCCATAGGATTGCAGCTTGGAACTTTTAAACATTTATAGATTTTAGCATAAAATGATCTCTTGACTATATAACTGGTCTTCATGTGCTGCAGCCTCTACCATTTGACTGGATTAAGAAATAACTGCTTTATAAAACATCAGTAAATGTATTTTCATTTGCTCAGAAGAAATGCCACAATGATCCTATGTTTTTCCTATATTTCATTCAACATCTTTATAGTTATCCTGGGGTCCTCATGATGGGATGGGGATTTGATGCATGTTTGGAAGGCAGCTATCACACTTTGCTGCCCGACATACTGGAGACCCATCAGGAAGTTCATATTGCTATTTTATGGACAATGTTACATTCTGCTTATCAAGGAATTGTTTTACTTTTTTTATTATCTGGTCTGTCAAACCTCAAACAGATAGGAAGTGCCTTATTCAGCTCAGACCTAGGTGACCATTTTCAAATTCTCAAAGAAAAAGGACCCTACCTAGCTCAAGACAGTAAAGAAACATTTTGAGAAAAAATTTCATTCTTCCTTTTAATTTTTTATGATGTAATAAAGAAGGCAAAGCGTTCTTTCAGATAAATGAAAAACCATGAAAAACTCTTCAATTCCTTCTTTAGGGGACTAGGGCAGTCAAGGATTTCCAGAGGGAAAAGATACTATAGCTAATTTTCCAACCATTTCTCCTCAGGAAGACTATGATCACTAGTCAAGAGGTTGAATATTAAATTTCCATAATGAGATGGCTCACTCATGATTGAACAGTTGGGTAATTGACATTATCAATCAGGGATATGCAGTTGGCCTTTCTTTTCCTCCACCTGTGAATTTCTTTCTCTCTCTCTCTCTCTCTCTCTCCTCATCCATCCATTAAATGAGGGTAGTGGTCAACCAGACAGTAGCACACCTCTAAAACATAGGTGCAATTTCCCTCGTTCCACAATAAAGGAGAGAAATGAGACTTTTTTCAATTCACATAACTGTCTCAATGAGTTCCAGATGTTTCCATTCAGTGTTGGTATGAAAATGACTGAATGAACATATTAGATGTTCCTATTTTAAGACGGTATCATTGCCATATCTCTGGAAAATTCATTGGTGTGAATAGATCTTCAAGACATCATCTTATACTTTTAAATGCATGTATGTCACCAGCAGTTTCTTTCACTTATAACTGAGAACACCACTTACCAGTACAAGTGTCTTCCTATCAGGCTAGTATCAACTCCCCAGGTTTTCACCAAGGTACTTTTAGTCTTGATAGCATAGCTCAGGAAATAAAGTATTTATGTGTGTGTTCATGTATGGATAATCTCCCCATTTAGGCATCCACCTTTAGGGAAACCCATTGTGCAGTGAGACTCACTCTGTTCTTTCTTTAGTGCTGTGGGTGGGTCACCAACTTTCAGCAGGGTTACCTGACTCCATCACAAATTCTAGAACACCTGGGTGTTCTCTTTGGCACAATCTAAGTGAAGGATTATCTCCAACACTGATAGACTATTCCCATGTCTGCATGTGAGAATTTCTTATAATGTGTGGGGACCATCTTTTACTGTTAAAAATCAACAAGTTTACAGCTTGATAATCTCATCGATATGACATCGGAATGCTACAAACCTAGCTTGACTATGTCATTTCGATGAGATTACAGATTAGAATGTCACCAGTTGAAGTAATTCTGGTAAAAGAACATTTATCAGCTGCCTGTGACTGCGGTTTAAACAGTAACAGACCCGCTGCAATATCAACCGCAATGGCGAGTAAAAGTAATACACTCGCAACAGATTCAAACTGGGAAGTATTTATATTAGAGCAAGAGATCAAGCATACTACAAAAAAAACCAGAACTGGACATCCCTTTTCCAGGTTACCTTTACTTCGGCTCCTCAGATGTTCATGCTGCTGCTGTTCTTTTTCTGTTCTGATGCTGATGTTGCACTGTGTCCAAGCATGAAGTAATGTTACCATGGCTGACCAATTGGGAAACCACGGCTCTGTTTGTTCGTTGTATTGAACATTTGGAAAAATATTCTAGAGTTGTGTTTGAAAATGTCGGGTTTTTTTCAACATTCCTGAATACTTAAATAGTGTTACTATGAACATTTTACAGTGTTCCCATCACTGTAAGCTATTAAAAAAATAAATGTCCTAATGGGCATGTATATTTAATCCGTGTCTAGGTTAAGTGCATTTATTTTTAATAAGCAATGTCACTTGTTACTATTTTAGACCGAAATCAATGATGCCCTTCCCATACACTATAAAATGCAATGACTAGGCTGAGGTTGGTAACCACATGTGTAATCACCTCTTGCAGTTGCCAGGCTAACTATAAACCTCTAGAACTGCACTCTTGAAGTTTATGTGATTGTCCTGGAAACTGCTTGAGGAGATAACAGTGTGGTTACCAACCACAGCCTAGTCATTATCCTCTATATCATTCTCATGGACATTGAAAAGAGTTGCATGAAATTGCCAGGGCTCTTTTCAGCCTACATTCTAGTGGTACCATGGGTGAGATTGTATAAGAGACTGCTTTTAAGGTTCCTTAATTTCAGCTGTAACCAGATGATAGTGACAACTGAGAAAGTGCTCTATGTGTCTCCTCAGGTCACATTCAGAATACTGTGGTGGGTTCTTCCCCTGCCATAGTCCAAACTATGCCCTTCTAAGAGACCATTGAAGTTGCCATAACTTTAGATGATAGCCTTTCAAGTTGGGGTCCAATACATGAGTGTGATAAGCCATGTGCAATCTAATTTTGAGAAGCAAATTCAAGGCTTATATGTCAAGATCTACTCTGGTCTTTCAATCTCACATCCATCCTAAACATTTTCTGCTGCTATATCATTATACTGTGTATATCAAATCATGTTGTATTTTCAATATACCATTTGCTAACTTGTATCTGTTCAGTCCCTCAGTTTATGCCCACGGAAAATGCATTTTTGAGAGAAGCAAAAGAAATGATTTAAATGTAGTCCTGGAAATATTGTGTCTGACACTGCATCCCAAAAGCTATGAAATGTTCAGCAACTGCCACAAAACCTAATTACGAATTACAGTTATCAACTAGTTTTAGAAGAAAGTTTAATTTTGTATCACAGTCATTGATAAACATAAATTATTATATATTTTTTATGGATGTAGTCAGGTCATACCTGGATTCCAGTGAAATGCTTACAGATCCATCAGTACTTGATAAGACAGTCTTATATTAAAGGATACTTGAATCAGGAGGATTGGCAGTAAGTTTTCCTTAAACATTGATGCGTAGTATTCAAAGTGAATCTGATGTGCAGCTGGTCTTATATGCCATTTTATTGTCATAGACAACATTGACTAGTCAATATTTCCAATTCCAAAGACGTTAGATGAAGTCAATATATTCAAGATATTTTACACATCCTCATCGAAGAACAGATATGTAGATGTTCAATGAGGTTGGGATTTGGGGCAGGCACAACTGCTGCAGTGTTTTTCAGCTATTTATGTCATCCTGAAAAATGTTTCTGAGGCATTGATTTTGTCTGTTTTTTCTTCTGTCAAACTGTTTTTTTGAGTATTACTTTGTAACTAGAAAGTAGATCATCTCAAAACTTTCCATAGTAGTAGAATGAAGAAAGATTACACAAATCAGATACTTTTTTGGCATGAGCTCCATGGTTTATCTGTCATGGGTTACAAATATCAGACTGGATTTTCAGCTGCATATTGGGGACTTGTGGCATGATTGTCTGCATCGCTGATGCTTGCACTGATATATTAGACTGCCGCAAAGATGGTCTAACTATCATTCGCATATGCTGTGGTACACGATGACTCAGGTGCCCTATCAGGCATCAGTATTTAAAGGTATGCATCAGTATTTTGTCATACAGCGGTGGCAAATGCCATACATGCAGCATAATGTTTGAAAACAGCAACCACATTTCATGCCATATTTACCCTGCCACAGGCTCACACCAGAATTGAGACTTGCACTTGCTGCAGGACCTCGGAAAATCCATCCCCTAGAGTTTAAGTATACATTTGCAGCGGTGCAGTGAATCATCTTTACATCTGGAAAAGTGGTAGACCGTACTATATAAACTGGGAATCAATGCTGATGGCACTGTGGATCTTTTCTCATTATATTATGACCAAGGTGATACGGCATACGATAATGTGTGCAAAATGCATTCTGGACTATAACTTTGCAACTGGAAGGCTAATGATCTTGAAATTTGACACAATGGTAGAGTGTGGTAAGGATTTTTTTGTAGTTCATTTACTTGAGATGGCATAAATTCAACATCTAGGCTACATGTTATATCTTCAGTAACTAGCCAGTTTAAAGACTGAGTAAACTGGTGTTCTGGGAGGTTACATGGCTTGCTCCAAGTCACAGAGTGTGAACCTGTCCTCCTGGTTCCCAAGCCTGTACTCTAAATTCTGCTCCACACTGACTTTGTCTGGATGCATAGTAGCAGACATAATCATAAGTTATAGCCTCATCATTTGCCATTATTGGGCACAAATACCAAAAATACCTGTAGGTGTTTTCAAAAGTGCTCTGTCTGTACCATTTCTATTGAGGTGATGTACTAAGAAATCATAATCACACAAAATCCATTCTGAGTTATATCTGTGCATCTGGAACACTGGCGATCTTCACACTTACTGCAATGGTAGCATGAAGTTAGCATGCACATTACTGAGTTTGATTTAAGATGGGATGCTGTAGTTTAAGCAACATGAAGCACAGATGCCAAAAGTGAGATCTCATGAGCCAGAGCGGTGGGTGGAGGCACTGGGCACCACATCACCAGTTGCAGCAATGACTCAGGTTTGGGAATGGACCTGGGTCCCTTGGCAGCTGGCCAGAAAAGGGAGGATTGAGAATCCCACAACAGCTGTCCTCCCTTTCTGTGGAGAGTTTCTGGATCCTGCAGCTTGACTGCCATCTGGCAGAGACACCAGATAGCAGTGAAGGTAGGAAGAGTAAGAAGAGGCAAGGCATTGGTGGATCACTGCCTGTGCACATGCATATGGTCATTGCATGCCAGTGCATATGGGAACCAAGAAGGAAAATGCCCTGGCCTGCTTGCCATCCCCTGCAAGCACCACAGGAGCCTATAGGGATGTCCACAATGGTGGTTAACTTGTAAGTCCCTGAAAAGGGTTGATGGCAGACCTGGGGAGACCAGGACTGCCACTTGTTAAAGTACTGTATGTATGGAAAAAAGGAATCAGATCTCATTTTTTACCTTTCAACAGTAAAGTTATGGAAAAGCCTGAATAAGCCAAGAGGTTACTGAAAAAGATTGTATGTGCCAAGAGTATGTGAAAAGATTACATATGCAAAGGTACTTTGGTAAAAGCTTGAATTTGTCAAGTACAGTGTACACTGCAAAATGTGTATGTATCAAAGATGCTGTACATGGGAAATATTACATGTAACAAGGGTATATGGAAAAGTTTGAATATGCCAAAGATACATACACATTTTTGTATATATCTGTATGCAGAGTACATGGCAAAGTTTGAATTTGTCCAAGGTATGCAATAAAGCATGGACATGTCAAGAGTACAGAGAAAAGCTTCATTATGCCAAGGTAAAGTTTAATCTTACTGAGCAGTTCCATCCCCACCACATGAAAGACAGTAGAGTGAGAAACCAAGCACAGCCAATAGGTGCCTATGGTCTTTTACCCACTGTGCCAGTAGTCATCTGCATTCAGTGTTGTAGGAAATAATTTTACACCCTGACAGTAATTTAGAGGATCTGGAAGCAGTGAAGGATCCACTTAAATGGATGGGAAGTTGGGGAGGAGAGAGGGGACTTGCAGTGAAGCTGGAAGGGAGTAAATTTAGGAGAGATATGAGGAAGAACTTCTTCACTGAAAGAGTGATAAATGCCTGGAACAATTCTCCAGTGTCAGTGTTAGGGTGTACACAGTGGTGGGCTTCAAGAGTTCACAGGATAGGCACACAGGAATCTTATTTGGAAAGCAATGATGCAAGGGGCTGGAGATCAAGTAGGGTCTGTGGTGACAGTATAGGCGGGGAAAAATGGGTATACTTGGTGGGCAAAGTGGTCCTTATCTACCATCAAATTCTTTGTTTCTCTGGAAGAAGAGGGTGATGGTAAGCAGGGTCAAATCAGAAGAAAATTAGATCACATGTGAGGTACTGCAGGGATCAGTCCTGCGACAAATCACTTTCAACATGTTCATCAGCAACATAGGAGAAGAAATGCCAAGCAAGATGTGTCTCTTCACAGATGACACTAAGCCCAGTGGCAGAGTAGATAGTGAAGAGGTGATAAGGGAGTGTCAGAGAATCCTGAAAAGGTTAGAGAGGTGATCCAAGGTTTGGCAGTTAAAATTCAATGGCAAAAGGTGCAGGTTGATCCCAGGATAATATAGGAAACCTGGGCAGACTTTATGGACCATTGGTCCATTTCTGCTATCATTATCTATGTTTCTGTATTTTTATATGATGCACTTAGGGAACAAGAACTCCAGGATGGAATACTGAATAGGAGGGGTTGATAGCTAGGACTACTTCAGAGGAAAGGGACCTAGGAGACATCACAAAAGACTCCCTAAAACAACCTAGCCAATGTAACAAGGCCTATAGCAAGGCAACCAGAATGTTGGGGTGTTGGAAGGGGTTTCAGTAGCAAGAGGAAAGAGTTAAACTACTTTTCTATAGACCTTATCTGAAATACTGTGACCAGTTCTGGAGTCCCACCTGAGGAAGGGTAGAGATAGGCTAGAGAGGATACAGTATACAGTAACCAAAATGATTCAGGGCTAACAGGGAAGATGTTATGAGGATTGGCTCAGGGCACTGAACATGTTCTGGCTGGAGGCCTGAAGAGAGATGGGCAACATAACAGAGACCTTCAAGTTCCCAAAAGGAACAAACACAAAGACCTTCACATTTCTGAAAGGAACAAACAAGGTAAAAACTGCAAGGGACAAATCAGCAGGAATGACAGGTCAAAAAAGAGTGGACATGAGGGGAAGCTTATGGGGGGGGGTGTTCAGGAGGGATGCAAGAAAGTTTAAGTTCATGGAAAGAGTGATTAAACCAGGATTCAGCTTACTGGCAAAGGGGGTGGGCACAAAATCCATTTATGGTTCAAGCATGGTTGAGACAGAATAAAGGGCTCAATAATTGCTCAGGCAGTAAGGCAGGAAGCAAGGTGGGGAGGAGTCAGAAGTGATACCCTCTCTAGGCAACAGGTTACAAGATAGGGAAGTGCAAAACTGGGTAATGTGGCTAGACCGATTGTCTTTTTCTGCTCACATTGTCTTATCTTTTTGTGTCTCTAGACTGATATGCCCTCTATTTTTCTTACCATGTTAATCATGTAATCTGACAGTCTTTGACAATTGTTTGATCAAAATTAATCATCTAGCTATGTAGTTCCTTCAAATCTACATTGTGTCCCCATCTTCTCATTGGCTACTGTTTTTTCTTTTTATATTTCTAAGACATTCTGTGACATCTGTTACACCATTCCATGCTATAAATCTGAATGCCCATAACTGTGTAACTAATGTCATAGAATGTTCTGGCAGTATGAATGCTGATCAGTAGTTGTGTGTGGGGGGAACAGAAATGACAAAGGCTGTAAAATTAGATAATTAATTCAACAAAAAGAGGTCTAAAATATTGGAATATAGGATAGGTACTAATAGGAAACTAGGAGGGCATTTAAAGGTATAAACAGTTTACTATCACCACAAAGCAACCCCTTACCCAGCAGCTCATACCCTCCTAATGCACAGTATCTCAATTCTAGTTTTTGTTTGGGCCAGTCATAAATTGTAACGTAACTTTCTTTAGCCCAGGCTGGTAGGTTCTGATGCTCTCTTGCCTCTTTTGCAATATTTGGTTCATATACTGCTTGTCGTTACTAGTAAGCATTAAGCCACTCCACAGCATGGTTCTACTGGAGAATTAATCCATGCTGGGGGGGAGGGGTACGAGGCCACAGGCAGAGTGCCCCCAACTACCCATGCATGGATTAATTCTACAGTAGAGCCATGCTGTGGAGTGGCTTAGTGCACTTGTAACATGGCAAATGCATAAAATAATTTTACATTCCAGCAATAATGCACAGACACAGTGACTTTGTTTTAACCATCTGTATTGCAATGGAATAGACGGGTTTGAACATGGTGGTGACACATAAAATGTTGCAGAAAACTGTAATATCGTGAGTAGAAACAGAATAATTTTCTACCAGTAATTCTATACATAGCTTTATATTTACTAATATAGTACTTTTTCTCCATCAGGATCAGTGCTAGGTAGTTCGATTTTTGTCTCTGTGTATTACAGGATATGGGTTGCACTGCATGATGGGACATGTGCTAGGGTAGATCTTCAGGTTTTGTTCCTGCAGGTCTCTTGGCAGGTCAACAGATGGCTGTGAAATAATGATAGCAGCACAGCACTGTTTTACAGCCATCTGTTGGGTTGCCATGGGAATTGCACTTAAACAAACATGAAGAGCCTCATTTCAGTTTTGGTGGTGAATTAGGAAATTATTACAGCAAGCATGGTTTATGAGGAAATTAAACCATGGTCATATGGTAAGTTTTAACCAATGTGTCTTTTGTTTAGCACACCCATAGATCAAGCCATTTTACAAATCCTGTTTTGCCTCGTCTGCAAAGCAATCAGTATCCTTTGATGAGGGAGTAGCAGACTCAGTAATGGCAGCAGAGAAAGAACAAGAAAAGAGAAGACAGTAGCAGTGACTAATAGGTTGAAGAATGTTTGAATTAGATATGTGCAAGCAGTGCATTTTTCACTCCACTTGCATATCTCACCCTACCCAGTAAATTCACTTATTATTTATCCACTATCCTCTCATTGTTCAGACAGTAGCAGAAATGAGAGAAATTAAAAATATTAGCAGTAGGCACAACATTAAGTTTTGTTTTCAAATACACTTTAAAAGCAAGTCATTAACAGACCTTACTGCTTCAAGGCAGCATTGAGAACCAGCCAGCAGGCCTCACTGAGTCAATAAGCTAGTATTACACAACATATTTTCATAATCAATAGAAGCAGTGATCAAGGGCATTCACAAGCAGGGCAAAATACAGACTGCATAGCAGGACATTAGAGCAGCAAAGGGTCAGGCAGAGGAATAGGTGGGCTGGAGGGCATTGATCAAGAAGGAGTGTAAGAGTATTCAGCCTGTAGGATCCAAATGCCAAACACACAAGAAAGGCAGCAGTCCATGGTTATCTTTTTAAGGTGAAACTGCACATTTGTCCCTGAAGTCCTCTTACTTGTTTTCACCTTGCCCAGCTGGCACAGCACATCCTTTTATTACCTCAGTTCACCCTTTAGAATTTCTTGCAAGTGAAATAGTTTATCTTCTAGTCTTGATTAATCCAGGACAGCCTGTGGCAGAATTGCAAGAACAAGGGATAATCATCCCTGCTGCCTGATGCTCACATTTTATATACATGTCTGTCACAATACAGCATTTCATCACTTCAGTCCTCAATCCGAAATTTCCTATGGGTGGAATATTTTTTCTGTTACTTTGTTTTGAATCTGGAGCAGCTAGGTACTTTTTCACAATTAAAAGAACAATATACTCTGAAGAACCAGATCTAATGCTAAGTAGGGTCAGCTTAACATAAATGTTGAGGCTACTGAAATGAGAACAGTAGAATAAGTTCAGGAAAAGATGATCCCATCAAAAAATGTTGACACAATAAATCAGAGCAACTGGCAATACAGAGGCATGTGCAACATCCTTGTACTTTATTCTTCTGCCTGACTATTAATTCCTTTGCTGCTACTGGGTGAGTCAGAGAAACTTGGTCTTGAATAGCCAGCTAGTGTATTGAGGATCAATAGGTAGGGTCAGGAAGGAAGGAAGGACTGGATGGTCCTTGGGTCTTTTTCTGTCTTTGGCATTTTATGTTTCTATATTTCTAAACCAGTGGAGGCAATTCAAAAACATTTAGTGAACATTTACTGTGCAACTGCATGCATGCATAGGAACAGCAAAGGCACTGAACAATATTAATTCTATTTCCACTGAGGCTGGGGATGTTGAGTAAGTAGGAGAAGGAGGCACACCCATAAATATAACCTACAAGAGAGTGAGCTTTTAAAATCTGGTACAAGCATTACCGAAATGGAAACACAAGCTGTGCCAGAGGCAGTGTGCAAGACAAAAAGCTATGGGTAATTAAAGGCGGAACTGGGTCTAACAGACGGGCAAAGAGAAAGTGTAATTATAATACAACCCCCACTTCAGGCCTTCCCTACCAGACTGTCCCTTGGTAGGGAGGGGGATGGGAAAGAATCTCAGAGGTGACTCCCATGTCTAGGAGCATGTTTGACGGAATGCCTCAGTTGGAGCCACCGTTTATGTATTGTACAGTTTTCAGGTCTGGACTTTCTCCATACCCCTTGAGATGTGATCCACTGAGGTGCTGCTATAAAACATCTCTGCACATTTCTTTTGGGAACTGCCTGAACCACGTTGCCTGTGCCCCATTGCGAGAGACTGCTTAGCTTCTTCTGTTTAGCCTCACCATGCTACACTGACAAGGACTTTCAGCACCAAACCTTGCTGCACTGAAACATGTGTGCCAGCTACAGAAATTGAACAGCAGAGCAACAAAATCAGCACCATGCATAGCTGAAAAAATATGAAAGCTTTACTTAATAAATAGCAAAGCTGAACATATCACCAGGCGGGTCAGAGGGATGATACTGTAATTGCAAAATCAGTTGGGGATTTCACCAGACCCATTTGATGCCTGGTGGTATGTTTAGCTTTGCTATTTGTTAAATAAAGCTTTTAAGTTTTATCAGCTGTATGTGGTGCCAATTTTGTTGCTCTACTGACAAGGACTGCACTTCCCTCTCATACCAAAACACTGGCTTGCTTAAGGGATCCATAGATAACCCTTTCATGTTCTTCTTTGTCACCATCTTTGTCCCTTTGGCTTTGATGTAAAACAGAGCCACATTTGTTGGTTAAAAAAATAGATTTAAGCTTACCCCACACTGTACACAGTTACTGTCCACACATGGCAACTTGGGGTAGGCCTTATGGCAACTTGGGGTAGGCCTTAACTTATTTAAACTGTAATCCATAACTTAACTCCCATTTGCATTAGTTATTGCAGTTACTGTCCCCAAGTACTGTACCCATTTTAGTAATCATAGGACACATGGCACGAAAGAGAAAGGGGAAATTGTTTATCCAGGAAAGATACAGTAAGCCAGAACTTGTTTCCAGGTGTGACCTGGGAGCACAAGGAAGTTAAATGACTTGCTTAGTGTTACATAGTATACAAGTGGGGGCAGACAGGATTCAAACCCTGGTCTCCAGGTTTGCAGCTCAGTGCCCTTAACCACTATGCTGTACTGCCTTCAAAGGAAAGAGAAAGGGGAAAACAACACTTAGGCTTAACTTCTTGTGCAAAAATGCAAACATTTATTTACAGAAGCAGTACACATGCTTGAGGTGGTGGTAAGTCTGAAGCTGGAGCTCCTATCTGGGCCCAATTATCCTTCAGAAATACAGATTGTCATTCTGTTTGGCAGTAGTCATGTTTAGCATATTTTGGCACAATCATATTTCTGCACAAGTCCCTTGACCAGCCAGTTACAGATCTGGATTTCAGTAGCATCATGACTTTCAACATATTTATAGTTCAAACATTTACCTACTGTTCACATTTTTAGCTAAACACATTGGTGGCACATTCCTCATTTTTTAAGGTGACACATAGGAATACCCTTTTTGGTTAGCATCTTCTCATGGTTGTGAGTGGGATGAGCATGTCAAGGCGCACCCAGCCCTGAATGCACAGAAAGGGGTGATATGAGGCCTCTGGAAGAGATCAAACAAAGGACTATACCCTTTCAAATGCATACATTAGCACAAAATTGGGGTTGGTATATTGCTAACTCAGTTGGCCTGTCCCATGCACCATGCCTCCGTGATGGTCAGAGTCAGTGCCTGTCAGTCACAGACAACAGTGACTTACATGTTACGAGATACTGGGTCTGTACCTTGCCCCTGGGGCTGCAAATCTTCAGTGCCACTCCACTAATTTTCCACAGAACTAAAGTCTTTTAAGCCACAGGCCCCTACTAGTTTAGGAAAATGTCCACAACCTCTCTACTGTTTACTGGATACCCAAGACAGCTGGTAAAGAAGCCATCAGGAGGCTTTACTTGACACTGGGACTTCGACAGGCCCCTGCTGTCCCCAGTCATGGACCTAGATCAGGGTCAGAGCCTCTGGAGACCTGCATTACATGAAGCTAGTGCCATCCAGACCCAGGAACACTGCCACCAGTCCTGGACCAACCATCCTACTCCAGCAGATAGCAGCTGCAGAAGTAAACCCAGAGGTGCTAAAGCTTGAATAGATGCACTATGGCACCCTGGACTAGAGTATTGACAGAACTAGAACTAGAACTATTTTCATTGGGATGGATTTCCTATTTCTGTGCCCCTAGCAGGTAGGAAACATTGCCGGGGAAACCTTCCAACCAATATACAATTAATGTGCAGCTAGCACATAGACCTATTATCACCAAACAGAAATATTTTCAATAAACAGGATGCACCTCGTTAACTATCAGAACACATTTCAACACCTTGAAACTCAACCAGGGCTACATTTAAACCTTCAGTGCCTTTAACACTTAAGCACATTATTTTTTATTCTCAGGTCATTTAACTAGGCCCAGTGTAACACATGAAACTTAACTATACACATTACTTGATACCTGGTGCTCCCTGTTTCAACAACCAGGTTACATAATACTACATAAAAGCAAACACAAATAAGTGATGTCCCTGCACACTCAGCCAACGTAAAGCAGTTTTAGAATATTACTTAAATCTACCCTTCCTGAGGTAAGAAAGATCTGATAAATTGTTTGAATATTATTTTGTGTTGAATTCAAACCAGTCCATGCTACATCCACACTATGTCAGGCAAGTGTCAGTCTGGGGACTTTACACATGTGGGAACTTTAGCGCTACATAATTATTTCAAGTTTATGCACCCACTGTCTGCAGTGTAAAGTAGGGGCAGAGTAGTGATGATGCTGATGATGAATAAAATAATAGCATAGATTGATGTGGTAATATCTAATGGCCACATTCAAATAAGAGCAATGTCTGATGGTATCATAAACAATGTCAACCAGAAATATCTAGCATTTCCAAGTGTCATTCCCACAAACCTAGTCCTCCGGATGAAGGATGTTACATCTAAAGTCAAATGTCAATCACTACCATAATCTATAAGAAAAGAAAGATAAGTCTAGGAAATGAAAATGATTTTGTTTCGTATTGTGCCTTTCCTACAAAGTGCATCACAGAGTGCAGAGCAAGTAAAGAAAGGGAGGGGAGAAAATACTGCTGCTATATTTAGCACGCAAGATGATCCAAAATATAGAGTGAGTCAGAGACAGAGAGAGGGCAAGAGACGGAGAGAGACAGAGAGGGCGAGAGAGGGAGAGAGACAGAGAGGTTAATCACTGGTAGGTTAAGTGAACCACTGAAGTAAGAGGCGGCTATTAGATTCACACATTAGTCTCCAGGTTCACAGCTCAGCACTCTAATAACTAGTCTAAACTGGATCCAAAGTTGATCAATTGTCACTCTTTAAGTGTGAATATCAATACTGTACTGTCATTGGCATCATGTCTGAACACAGCCTAGTGCCAAGCAAAAGGGTTCTGTGACTTGGTACAAGTTTCAGAGTCATGGTACCATATGCCATTTTGGACTTAGTGTTTCCTTCATAGATAGCAATCCAGCAGCTTTATAATGATGTGTGCCAACACATCAGGAGTGTTTTAGAGAAAACAATAGTTGAATAGGTGCATGACACCACTGATATATTGATGAGCTGCCAAACCACTGACCACATGAACATCACTGCTCAGTGATCATGCTTTCAACTCCTCAGCAGAGCACACTAGTATCACACTTCACCCCACTCCCACCCTTCAGAGCAGAATGCTGGCAGTGCTTTGACAGTATTTGGTAAAAAAGCAGTTATTAATCTATTAAAAACATAAATAGATCCACTCAATAAATGGCTCACTCTATGCAAGCTTACAGGATTCATGGAGTCAGAAAATTATCTAAATAATGTTAAGGCCACACATGAGGAGTACCACAACAGTATGTGCATGTACTATTTATATCTTGTAGTACATGATTTCCTCAAACAAAGTGGCCCAGAAAACATTCTAGGAATTGTAGCATTCCAGTGGCCTTCATATTCACAAGCAGAAACAGGTGATTACACAGCTGAATTCTGCATATGACAAGTAAGAGAAGTTGTTGGAGCAGAATATGTCTGTCAAATAGTATGTCATATCACATACCATGGGTGAATGAGAGCTACTGTATTCCTGTGCTTCAATGGAGCATAGTTAAAAGTTTCATGATTCTCTTGGAGCTACTTAAAGCAGCAGTGCAGCAGCACTGCAGGAGGTGACGTCTGATGTTGACTGCCTATGTCAAGTGCTTCCACAAACAAAATATCTGTAGTTGTTTCTGGGGGACTCTGCAGTAGCATCTAATGCAAAATTTGATACTGCTGCTGCTGTTATTGCTTAGGAGACGGGTCATAGGCTGGCATCATATCAGAATCTTAGTGTTGTATTTGAGAAGGAACACAGCATTTTTTATCTATTTATTGAAATGTTTCACCAGGAAAGGCACACTGAACAACAGGTTGCTCATCTCACAATGCATCCTGGGGGAAATGGTATTGGAAATACATACATGCATACAACAGCAAACACTATTACAACAGTATTGGCAGCTGTGAACAGCAAATAACAGAAAGAGCATATTAAATGCAGCATGTGAGTACAATTGTTTACAGTGGTCACAATGGACAGGTCTAGTGCATAACATTAGGATAACACCTTAAATTCATGATGATGGTACCATTTAGCCCAAAAGGAAGGGGTGGATAGGGAGTAACAGCAGAGGTGGAAAAGTAGCAAGACTAGGAGGGGAGCAGATAAATAGGAAATAAGATTATAGATTTATTGATAGTTGTAGACTGATAGGAATCTAAAGTCATAGTTATATTGGTAGTTATAGATAACCCAAAGGAATGACCAGGTAGTGATCACTGCAGGGAAAGAAAGTAGTGGGGCTGGAAGGGAGCTGTAATTCAGAATAGATACAGTACTTAATATATTGATAGAGGTTGGGGAGCAGGTCAGGAATATCAGGAAGGTTAATTGCAGGTACAATTCACAGAGAGGAAATTATGTAGAACTCAAGTTGTAGAGGAGAGGGAGAAGAAGTGGTGAATCTGGTGAGGAAGTGAATTCCACAGTTTTGGGAAGTGATATGAGAAAGCAGCCTGGCCTGCAGTGGTAGATCGGTGAGGGGCAACCAAGGAATGGGAGTCGTGAGACCTAAGTGAGTGGGCAGAGGAAGGGAGGACTGATAGAAAGGAAGTGAGATAGGATGGAAGTGATCCAAACCAGAATTTTGAGATAAATTTAGCACAATGATGGAGGCGTCTATTTTCTAGTGAGGGAAATGCCAGGGAGTGGTAGAGTTGACAGTGGTGGGTGAGAGGAGGAGAGTCCAGAGCAAAACAGGAGTTAAAGAGGGTATCCAATCTGGCTAAGGAGGTCTTGGGAGCGGCACTGTAGACTACATCACAGTAGTCAAAAATAGAAAGGATCATCTTCAGGACAAGTTTGCACCTAGCCGTGAGAGGGAGGCAGTTCCAGTTACTGTATAGAGCGCTGAGCTTGGGGTGTAGCTTTTTCAGGATGGTGTCCACATGACCAGAGAGGATGAAATGTTGGTCAAGCCAAATACCCAGATATCTTAATGAGGAGGTGTCCTCAAGGACTGTCCCATCAAGGGTATGGAAGGAAGGAGTGAGGGAGGGACATTATGCCAGTCCCACTGATTTATGGTGCATGAAGTTTGCAAATTCCATTTTTATGATTTGAAACTCAATTACTAGACTAATTTCTGTTTTTTATCAGGGTTCTATTGTTTAGCTAATATTGACAATTGTATAAAATTAAAGAAAGGTATGTATTCAGAAAGATCATTTTTTTTGTACATAATATGTGACAGCATACGTGTAATGTAGATGCACTACTTTAGTAAAATTTTGTGAAAATCTCTGATCTTTACCAGTGTGCAATCAAGTTTCATGATTCTTAATGGCTTTTCTTGTAAACATCATAAATCAGTGGCTCTAATAATGGCCTCGCTTCTTGAGCTATGCTGACCTCCAACACAGCTGAATGGAGGAGACCCCCAGCAGTAGCAGCCTTAAATTAAGGGAGGCTGGAAGGGGAGATATGAGTGGGGGAAGGGGGGTGTCTTGTTTCTTAGTTGCTATACTGACCTTACACAATGGTCCTAATGTCTGTACCAGGTGGGAGGAGGTTTTAATATGTAACTGGATGCAAAATCAGAATCAGATTATAATTCTAAATCCAACCTATTTTATTCTGAATCACAATTTTTGGCTTTGATTTTCAAAGACATAAATTCTGAAAAAAAGATCAGAATCCGAGGTATACAGTTCCATGAGTTAGATTCTGAGCAACCTGAGGACAGTGCCCATGTGGTTGCCTGCATCTTAGGGACACATAGCCTTTAGTGACATGAGAATGAGCAATAACAGATCTGTAAAGAGTTTAGATGGCCTGGGCTGCATGAGTGCTACACTAAATGGATTAGTATATGTCTACCCTAGGCCAGTAGGTCTAGCTAATTGGTTAAACCCAATTCACTTCAAAGGCTCTAAGCACTGGGTCAGTTGGGCTTTGGTGCGCATGTGGCTGAGCAACCTAAGCAGTTAGGTGCAGAGCAGGACTCTGGATTCACAGTTCTACACATATACCTAACTTTTGTCAGACAGCCCAAAATTGCCCAGCATAACAAAAAGGTTTGTTTAGTCCATATACAGTATTTCTTACTTAACCAAGCATTGGTCGATGTTGAATGTTTTCTTTCTTGTATTTACTGTAGCTTTCTTGGGCATAGACATCACAGCAGTTTAAATTAACAAATTAGTAATACAAATTATAAAAAGTGACATTGTCATGACTGGGAAATTAAGATGTTTACACGTGACATTGTTTTCTCAGATTGTGATTTTAAAATTTCAAGATAGTATCTTTTATTACCCCAGCATATGAACATGACAGATGTCATTTATCAAATGCAACCCTCCAAAAAAATAATTTTGCAGAACAACTGCAAAAACAGGTTTTGGAGGGGGATTCAGAAATGACACCCGCCAAGTTTATTCGATGGAGAAAAAAACATGACTATGTTGAAAATGTGAGTTCAAAAAGTAACAAAAAAAATTGCAACATTATGAGTCAATGTTGAAAAATTTCAGTGTTTGTTCAAAACTGCAGTATTTTTTTTTTTAAAGATTTTGGCCCCGAATGTTCATCATAATATTTTTTATGGCACCACTTTATAAACATGACAGGTGTCATTTATGAAATTCTTTTTCTTTATTTTTTTTTCAGTTGTTTAACCAGGTAAAACACACTAAGCTGAAAGCTTGTTTACAGGTGCAACCTGGGAGCACAGGGAAGTTAAGTGACTTGCTCAGGGTCACACAGTATGCAAGTGGGGGCTGTGGGATTCAAACCCAGGTCTTCAGATTTGCAGCTCAGGGCCTTAAATCACTGCACTATACTGTCTCCTTGGCCAAAGTGTCATTTTGTGGCATGAATGTGAAAAGACATTTTGGACAGCATCTAAAAAATGATGCTAGGCATGTTCATGAGGTGGTGTAAACAAATGACTGTGCTGAAAATCTGGGGTTAAAATCTGGCAAAATAGCAAAATTATGAGAAATTGACTTTCAACATATTTACAGTTCAAACATTTACCTACTGTCCAAATTTTCAGCTAAACACATTGGTGGCACACTCTTCATTTCTTAAGGTGACACATAGGAATACCCTTTTTGGTTAGCATCTTCTCATGGCTGTGAGTGGGATGAGTATGTCAAGGTGCACCCAGCCCTGAATGGCACAGAAAGGGGTGATATGAGGCCTCTGGAAGAGATCAAACAAAGGATTGTACCCTTTCAAATGCATACATTAGCACAAAATTGGGGTTGGTATATTGCTAACTCGGTTGGCCTGTCCCATGCACCATGCCTCCGTGATGGTCAGAGTCAGTGCCTGTCAGTCACAGACAACAGTGACTTGCATGTTACGAGATACTGGGTCTGTACCTTGCCCCCGGGGCTGCAAATATTCAGTGCCACTCCACTAATCTTCCACAGAACTAAAGCCTTTTAAGCCACAGGCCCCCACTAGTTTAGGAAAATGTCCACAACCTCTCTACTGTTTACTGGATACCTAGGACAGCTGGTAAAGAAGCCATCAGGAGGCTTTACTTGACACTGGGACTTCGACAGGCCCCTGCTGTCCCCAGTCATGGACCTTGATCAGGGCCAGAGCCTCTGGAGACCTGCAGTACAGGAAGCTAGTGCCATCCAGACCCAGGAACACTGCCACCAGTCCTGGACCAACCATCCCACTCCAGCAGATAGCAGCTACTGTTGCAGCACTCTATACCACTGTCCATACCCTACCCATATCCTATCCATATCCCTGCACATTGTGATGCATGAACAGCCCTGGACCAAGTGTATCTCCCCAATCAATGATTCCTTTGTCTAAACACCATTCCCTCAAATCCAGAGGCCCTCCCACCCTCCACAACCACAGATCCCTCTGTCTAAATACCACTTCATGGTGTCCAGTGGTCTCCCTATCCCTGATCACTTCTCTGACTGGTGCCAACCTTGCAGAGGAATTCCCTGGCTCTAGTGGTCCTCCACTTCTCTGATTGCTCACCTGTGGTGGACCATCTGACCTCCTTCCCATCTCATCCATTCAGGAACCTTTACCTTTACCCCCACCACCCATGGCCAGCACTCACATGGTACTGGAGCTGGCAGCTGGCACAGCTTAACTGCTCACTCTCTGTCATTTGGACAGTGACCAGTCAAGGTGGTGAGCAAAGGGTATGTGCCAGTTGCCAATCATGTGATTGACCTTGGTAAGTGACGGCCAAGGGGATAGAGGGTCCTGAGCAGGGGAATGGGACAGGTCAGATGGTTCATTGGGGTGGGGATTGGAGAGGTGGGGAGACCACTTGCATCAAGAAATTGCTTTGCCAGATTGACACCCATTAGATCAATGATTAGGGTGGGGACCACTGAACACAAGGGACTGGTGTTTAAACAGGGGGAGCAGTGATTGGAGGTTTCATTGGTCTCTTTTGAGCATTGTTTGGCAATTTCACTGAACACCAGGGAATTTGTTTTTTTACAGTGAGTTCAGCAATTCAGTGGAAGTGTGGCACAGCTGCACATAATGCCTATGTGCAGTCATGCATGGTGGGATATAGCAGAATGCTAGCAAGCCAATAATGGCCATGCAAATAACCCCTTAGTGCTTTACATCCTCTATGGGATATATTAGCATGCCATGGATGAGTCTGGTTCACAGAAGCACTGACATTATCCAGTTTGGGATCCATTCATTCCCATGGGCCATATTCCACTACGGGGTTATGCCTACAAGGCAATTTGTATGAAATCGTATAAAATGAAGGTCAGAGACATTTCAATACTGTACTTACAAAAATAAATCTTATGTTATTTACTTGTAGTGTGGGGATGGGAGGTGATTTAAAATTAGTAAATACTTTTTTGTAAGTTAGTGCAAATAGTGGGGTTGATTGGTTTTAACATCCCTAACTTGGCTGCTAGAATTTTTTTTCAAACGTTTCTGGCGGGTATGGATATGTGGGTTGCATGGTGTCCAGCTTGACATTAAAAGTGCCGGTGTCAGAGTTGTTGTCCTATAAGGACAAGGACCCTGACCAATCAGGTCACAGGGTTTCCTTTATCTATTTTATAATAATGGCATAATAAGGAACAGTGATCCCTGTTTTATAATGCCATACAAAATCCATACCTAAAGCCATGGATGTTTGACAAATGACTAGATCTGTTCATATTTAGTCACTAGAGATTGAAAGTAAAATGTAATTTGTTGGTCTCTGCTCATTAATTAACTAGTGAGCAGCTGTCATCAAGCAGTGTGCCACTCCTCTCACCTGGAAAGGCAATTCCCTCCTGGGCAGTAATTCTGACATGAAAAGTAATTAGTGGAACTGGTACCACAATCTCCTGAATCTGACCATCCTTTTCTGAATCTGGCTTGTGTATAGAACATGTGTTTCAGTTTCTACTGACATTTACTGTTATTTTACAATCACTTCATTTATCAACTAAACAGAAACAAGAAAATGTGTTGCTGAATAATCTGTGAGATTAAGAACACTGGGTACAGAGTACTGAAATTGTACTCTAAAGTGATATGATTAGTACAAGTAGCACAGGTACAGTATCTATTCTAGAAGAAGTATAAAAGGTTAATTAATAAACAAAGGAATAGCAGTATTACAACCTTCATTTCATATAGAAACTTTCATGTGAAGGTTATTATCAGTTAATTAGGCCATCTAGTTACTTAAGGAGGTAATCACACCTCTCCCTCAAATCTGACTGATCTTATTGAAATGCATCATAGATGTGCTAATTAAATGATTTTCAAATCCTGCTGAGAATATGGCACAAAAAAAAAACTTTCTTAAGAATGTATACCTAACTTTGGTTTACAACTTCTTCTCTGACATTTGGCAGTTCATATCAATACATGAGTGGCCAGTAGAGAGCAGAAGACTAAAAACTATGTTACTTTCTTTCAAGGAAAATACAGACATAGAGAGCCCATCAAAAAGAGTTCTATGATTAAGTGTTTTGTTCAGTCATTCAATGCACTCAGAAGTACTGTAGCATACTAGAAAGGCAATTTGGAAGAAGAGTAGTATATACTGTAGGATCAATAAAGGACGCAATGAGCAAGATTATTTCCAAACTAAAGGCAAAGATTACTTGAAAATTAGATTTGTCCATTTGTAAAGGATGATTTCTAAACAGCATCTGTGCCCTCCAGCTGCATTACCATTGGATGCAGATACTTGACTTCAAATTAGATAAAGCTGTACTACATGTAGTATCTTGTCTGAATGAAATGTGCCTCACTGGCTGCACATACAGTAAATCTTTTTTCATATGCATAATTTTCTTATTTAAAGATTTGTGATGAACTCATACTCAAGCACCAGAATACATCGGGGTTCAACTAAGCACATATTCTAGAGGCCAGGCCTTTAATTAACTCCATTTTGGAAACATGTGACTTCCAAAATTAAAGAATAATCTTTCAGAAGGAAGGGATAAAAAGTATTTGTCTTTCAAGTGAAAAAAGAACAATTTGGTGGCATCCAAGTTCACATTCCTAGGAATCAACAGTTGGTATTATTTTACAAGTAATATTTTTTCATGTTAACTTCCAGAAATTAGTCTTTCTCAGAGTATTAATTTACAAAGTTTGGGGTCTAAGAAGTATTTTGATTTCCAAACAACAGGAATGATATCTGAGTTTTGATTTATGAAAATTTATGACTTATACTAACATACTAACATACTAACATACTATTTGCCAGCAGATTAGGCCTTATGGTCTATCAAGTCTGCTCAAACCTAGATCCTTAGTTGGGTGCCGAGACCCTCCCATCCCTTGTGCTCCAGAAACCCCTATCATCCATCCCCACCCCCCCGGGATAGGCCATCATCTGATACATCCACTTTCTGTGTCTGTCCCACCCTCTCTTAAAGCTCTCCACTGTGGATCTCTGAACCAGCTCACCAGGCAGAGCATTCCAAGGGTCCACCACCCTCTCAGTGAAAACCTCCTCCTCTTTCCCCTCACCCTTCCACCTTCCAACTTCAAACCATGCCCTCTGGTGATGCCTCCCTGCTTTAGTCTAAAGATCCCTCCATGTTTACCCTATTTATTCCCTTGAGGTACTTGAAGACCTCAATCATGTCCCCTGTCTCCTCCTCCTCCAATGAAAACAGGCAGAGCTCCTCAAGTCTGTCCTCGTAAGTCAAATCCCCTAGCCCTCGTATCATCTTTGTTGCCCTCCTCTGTACCCTCTCCAGGAGCTGTATGTCCCTCTTCAAGTGTGGTCTCCAGTACTGTACACAGTACTCAAGGTGTGGTCTAACCAGTCCATTGTACAGTGGCAGAATCACTTCCTTGCTCCTAGAGGTGATCCCCTGCGATGCATCCCAACATCCTGTTTGCCTTGCTAGCTGCTCTCCTGCACTGCTCAGTGTTATTCATACATGTATCCACCATGACCCTAGGTCTTTTTCCCCTGTTGAGGCTTCAGCACCTCCTCCCAGGGTGTACCTGTGTTTAGGGTTTCCCCGACCAAGATGCAACACCTTGCACTTGGTGATATTGAAATTTAATTTCCATGTGTGAGCCCAGCTTCCAGGGTGTCCAGGTCCCTTGCAGGCCAACCTCCCTCTTCTCCCTCAACTACTGCTCCCATCTTGGAGTCATCCGTGAAGAGACTCATTTCACACCCTATACCATCCCTGATGTCTGATATGTATGCATTAAACAGGATTGGACCCAGGACCGAGCCCTGTGGTACCCCTTACCAACCTCTGTAGGGTTCGAGAGCTCCCCACAGACCACTACTCTCTGAGTGCGTCCAGCTATCAGTTTTCAATCCATCTGACCATCAAAGGGCCTACTAACCCCATCAGTTTCTCCACCAGACCATTGTGGGGGACAGAGTCAAACGCCTTGCTGAAGTCCAAGAATAATACATCCACAGGCTTACCCCTATCCAGTTCTGATGTTACCCATTCATAGAACTCCACAAGGTTGGTTTGACATGATCTACCTGGCACAAACCCATGCTGCCGACTATCCAGACCTCCCACCTCCTCCAAGTAAACCCCAATCGTTCCTTTAGTATACTCTCCATTAATTTTCCCACCACCGAGGTTAAACTGATGGGTCTATAGTTTCCTGGTACTTCCTTCTGACCCCTTTATGGATTGGTACCATGTGCCTCTCGCCAATCCCTAGGTACCCTCCTGTCTCAAGTGACCTGTTGAAAGCTCCGCCAGGTGCAGCCAGTATGTCCGCCAATTCCCATAGTACTCTCGGATGAATGCCATCCGGCCCAGGAGATTTGTCTTTCTTTAGGCCTTGAGGGCAAACCACACCTTGGTGGGATGGCATCATCCGTCCCTCCACCTTACTGGTCTTTTTATCCTTAACCAGATGTGACACCCCTGGGGTACCTTTCCCTCCCTTTTGCTCCATTTCTGCTGCTCCCCTGATCCCACTCCCTGCCGCTTCTATCCCCTTTGTGCCTTGCTTTGTAGATATCCCATCCCCCTCCCTAGTGAACACAGAGGCAAAGTACTCGTTAAATACCTCTGCCTGGTCCCTCGCCTCTTCCACCCACCCTCCTTCTGATCTCAATCTGCTGAGATGGCCCTTAGTTTTTCTCCGCTCCCCAATGTACCGGAAGAACCCCTTTTCCCCTCCATGTATCCCCTGTGCCAGCCGATGCTCTTTACTGGACTTTGCTCCCCTCACCATACGGGTGACTTTTCTAGATGCAAGCTGGTACATTTCCTTATCCCTATCCCCTCTTGTTGTTTTATATTTTTTGTAAGCCTTCTTTCTCTCTGACTGCTACCTGGACCTCACTGGACCACCAGCATGGTTTATGTGACCTTGTCCCTCACGTTCAACTTAGCGCAGATCCTGACTGCCTCTTGAAGTCCCCGTTTTATGACCTCCATCTCCTTTCCACACTTGTTGTGAGGTAATCCCTTCAAGTGATCCTTGAGAATATTTCCCATGCCCATAAAGTCTGCCCCCTGAAGTCCACTGCCAGTGTCCTAGATCTCACCCACTCCCCAATGCTTATTTGAAACCAGACAGTATTGTGGTCACTCCAGTCAGGGGTCCTGTACAACCATGTCCCTTACCAGATCCCCATCTGCCAGAACCACATCCAGGACATGCCCCTCCCTTGTGGGCTCCATCACATGCTGTGTTAGAACACATCCTGGAAGCCATCCAGCAGCCTCTGCTCCTTGGCCACCTTAGAGGACATGGTTCCCCAGTTAGTACCTGGCATATTAAGGTCCCCCATCAACACCACTCCTTCCCCTTTTGGACCACACTGGGCAATGATGTTGTCCAGCAAACCATCCTCTAGAACATCACTCATCCCGGGGGGCCTATATGCTACACCCAGCTTGACCTTATCTCCTGCTGGGGATCGTAAGGTGACCCATAAGGCCTCCACGTTTCCCTCTGCCTCTTCTACCATAGCAATTTCTATGTCATCTCTAATGAACATAGCCACTCCACCCCCTCTGCCCTCCTTTCTATCCTTCCTAAGCATAGTGTACCCCCGTACATTAAGGTCCCAGTCATGGTTTTGTTGTACGTTCCGTGACTGCCGCCACATCACCCCGAACAGCATGGCCTGGAACTCTGGCAACTTGTTTCCCAAACTCCTGGCATTTACACTAACCCCCACCCCTTATCCCTGATCCTTTTGTCAACCTCAGCCAGATTCCTTATACTTCCATCCTCCCCTGCTCCTCCTGAAACCTCCACCTCCAGTCTGTTTCCCTCCCTTGGGCTTGAAGGCTACTCCCCTCATCTGGAGGGGAGGGCTTCTGGTCAGCCCCTCCCTTATCCCTTCCCCCCCTTACAAGTTTAAACCCCACCTTTCTTGTATGTATTATACCTCAACAATTAACTGAGCACTGCTGGATCTCTCTTCACAGACTGCTCTGAAATACAAATATAGATGCGTACAGTTAATTAATGGATTATCTGATTGGAAATCACAGATCTTTTGACTGAAGAATGGCCAAGACATTTGTAATCTGATCTTATTTAGTTATATTTATTTAGGAGTTGTTGACCAGGAAAATCATCCTAAGCTAGGGCTCATTTCCAGATGTGACCTGTGGAAATAGAATACAACAAAATAAAATAGTACCATAGTGAAATAAAACCAGTCAATTTTAGTATATACAGTCAGTTATAAACTACAGTAATATACTGTACAGTGCAAAATAGAAACAGTTTAGACTACATTTACAAATAGATTAATAGATGGGAAACTGGGTATTATGAGGCTATAATACCATTTAGAGGATCTGGTGACGCAAGAACTTCATGAGGAAAGCTTGAGAGGTTCAAACATGTCACCAGAACCATGAGAAGACATTATTAGCTGAGAAATAGACAATCCCTTATTTGATAAATGAAAGGGAAGGGGCTTAGGGGTTGGGGTCTGAAACATACCATCTATCGAACTCAGGGTATAAGAAGGATTAGGGAACACAGAGCTATGCATCCTGGACTTAAAACAATTTTTAAGGTGGCAAGGTAAACAATGGGGCTGAGGAGCAGCTTTAGACCTTAGGATTCCCATAGCAAAACGTGTTGTTAACATCCCCCTACTCAGTATACCATACATTACATTTAATACCATACAAAAACACAAATCAACCAAATTGAATCAATGGGCTTCTGTGGCAATTGGTTTTATGTTTTTTGGCATTAATACAGTATGCTAATGCTACTGAAGGATCTTCAAAGGTTCTCCTTCATTTAACACTCTGAAATAGAAAGCACCTGCCTATCCAACAGTGGCATTGTTCTGGAGGTCATCTAGAGTCCTGGACACAAGCAAGGGGTGCCATTGCAACCGCTTGTTATGTTTTTTCAAGTCTGGCAAGTTCTAGAGCTCCCTTAACAACCATTCAGTGACTCAACCACTGCTCAAGTCAGCTGAAGGATGCCAGATTTTCCATTCCCACTCCTGCATGGGACACCTGGGGAGGCTCACCAGGCTGGTGTATGATAGGCTGTCCATTCCTGCTTGTGCCAGACACCAGAAAAGTCCTATATTGGCAGATGCTGGGTTTTCTGTTCTAGCTCCTGCAGGATAACAGGAGAGGCCCCCCACAAGCAAGTGGGTGCTTGGTTTTCTATTCCTGCTTGACAGTAGGAGAGGCCTGCCATGTTGGCCAGAACTGGGATGTTTAATTTCCACTTGTGTAGAGCACCAGGAGAAGTCTTCAGTCCCAGTGGATGCTGGGCATTCTGTCCTTACTCCTCCAGTCCATCAGCAGAGGGCATTTGTAGGGACTACTAGAACACCAGGTACATGGGGAAAGTTGGCACTCTCATCTATTTTCAGCTGGAAGTTTCATGGAGTTCACAGGGACTAAATTCCTTTTGTAATTTCTTGCACAATTTATACAACTAAACTGTTTGTTAGGGCCTCACTGCCCACAACCATCACATAAGGCATGCCGTAAGCCAGGAAGCTAACCTTTATTGCAGTCACTATGACATTCTATAGCTAAATATTGCATGAAACATTTATTAGACTAGTAACAGCAGAAGTTTTTTATAAAAAAGCAACAGAAAACATAAGCTCACAGTACTCTTATTTACAGTTGGTGCGAGGAAAGCCCAGTGAGGTCATAATAATTTCAGTTGTTTTTTGACCAATTTGCTGTGACACTTACTAGGTCAGTGTGGGGAAGATATTACAAGTACGTTTTTATTGTCAGTGTTGTGTAGTAGCCCACATTCCTTGCATAGAACTAAAACCCATAATCTTCCAATCATTGGATTACCCTCCTCACTTGCTAACAAGTTCTGTTACATAGCATAAATTGTAGTAAGAAAGAAAACATGATCATGATTGAGAATCAAACCCAAGTCCCCTTCCCACTACTGTCTTGCTGATCTGTCACTGTGGTATCTTTCCATATGGTGAGATAGATGGTTTCTAGTGAGTGACACATGCATCATAACAAAAGTGGACTGTGTGATCCATCTAGTCTTCTCAGATTGCCTACCACCTATTCTGCTCTTCCGAGATTACCACAGTACTTGTTCCATGCTACCTTACAAGCAGTGACTGTTTTGTCCTCCACAACCTCTTGTGGTAAGCTATTCCAAGGGTCCACCACCATCTCTATGCCAATACATCCGAGGATGCTACTAGCTTCTGTGCCCCACTTTTCATGTAGCCTACCCACCGTTAAATTATCGGAAATAAGCACTTCAAGGTCCTGTTTGAGTTTTGTTTCTGTTAATTGCTCACCATCGAGTGTGTGTATGTTTTCCTTGGGTTTCCTTTACCTAGGTGCATGACCTTGCACTTTTTGAAGTTGAATTTCAACTCCCAGTCCCTAACCATGCTTCCAGGCTCTTCAGATCAGCTTCCATTGCTGTTGTTCCTTCAATTGTATCTAGTCAGTTGCAGAGGTTTGTGTCATCTGTGAACAAGCCTACCTTACCCTGCAGGCCATCAGCAATGTCACTGATGAATATATTGAAGAGGACTGGGCCAAGGATAGATCCTTGAGGCACACCTCTGATCACCCTTCCCTCGCTAGACAGTGTGTTCCATTGACTATGACCTTCTGCATTCTATTGTGGCATCAGTTTTGAACCAACATGACTATTTTGTGCCCCAAATTGGCGTGTTTTAGCTTATTGAAAAATGTTTTATGGGGACAGAGTCAGAAGCCTTGCTGAAATCTAAATAGACTGTCTGCTGCCCCTCCCATGTCCACTGTTTTGGAGTCCCAGTCAAAGAATTCAATCATATTCATTTGACATGACCGTCCTACTGTAAATCCATGGTTTAGTATCTAGCTGCCCTGTTTCCATAAGGAACTTTACTATTTCCTTAAGTAGGGAGTCCATAAGTTTTCCCACTCCCGAGGTCAAGCTCACTGGCCAGTAGTTTCCAGCCTCCTCCCTGCTTCCACTTTTGTTCAAGGGAACCACTGTGGCCTTTTTCCAGTGCTGAGGTATTTCCCTGCTCTCTAGAGACTGTGTGAATAATTCTGCCAATGGGCCTGCATAGAAACATAGACTCTGATGGCAGATAAGGACCGCTTGACCCACCTAGTCTGCCCATTTCCCTACATACTGGATAAGCTGCAGGTCCTAGTTAACCAACAGCCTATTTCTTCCTACCACCCACAAGAATTGCCTTATGTCTGTCCCATGCATTCTTGAATTCCCCCACTATTTTTGACCCCACAACCTCCTCAGAAAGGCCATTCCATATGTCCACCACCCTTTCTGTGAAAAAATACTTCCTCACATTGCCCCTTAGCCGTCCCCCCATCATCAAATTGTGTCCCCTTGTTCTTGCATATCTCTTTTTCTGAAAGATGCTACCCTCTTGGACTTTGTTGATTCCCTTGAGGTACTTAAAAGTTTCTATCATGTCCTCCCCCTCTCTCCTTACCTCAAGGGTATACATATTAAGCTCCTTTAGTCTCTCCTTGTATGGCTTCTGTTGCAGACCCGGCACCATTTTCGTTGCCCTCATCTGGACTGCCTCCATCCTGTCTATGTCCTTGCGGAGATGGGGTCTCCAGAACTGGATGCAGTACTCCAGATGGGGTCTCACCAACTGCCTGCACAGAGGGATAACAACTTCCTGTTTTCTACTGGTGATGCCTCTCCCTATACATCCCAGTATCCCCCCAGCCATTCCTACTACCTTCTCACATTACTTGCTAACCTTGAGGTCATCTGATATGATTGCCCCAGGTTTCTTTTCATTTTTGTTGTTGTTACTACCTCCCCCCCATTGTGTACTCTTCCCCTGGGATCTTGTTTTCCAGGTGCATTACTTTGCATTTCTTTGCACTGAATCCAAGCTGCCATACTTCAGACCATTCCTCCTTGCCAAGTCCCTTCTCATCCTTTCCACCCCCTACTGTGTATCAGCCCTGTTGCAGATCTTTGTGTTGTCTGCCAAGAGGCATGCTTTTTCTTCCCGTCCTTCTGCAATGTCACTTATAAAGACATTAAAAAGGACCAGACCCAGTACTGAACCCTATGGTACCCTAGTAACCCCCCTTCTTCAGAGTGGACTCCGTTTACTATTACCTTCTGTGTCCTGTTGTCTAGCCAATGTTTTACCCAGGCTACCACCTTGGGACCCACTCCCAGACTGGCTAATTTGGTTATTAATCTTTTGTGTGGGACTGTGTCAAATGCCTTGCTAAAGTCTAGGTAGACCATATCCACAGCCCCTCCCTGGTTTACTACTTTGGCCACCCAGTCAATGAAATCAATTAGATTCATCTAACATAACCTTCCCACTGTGAATCCATGCTGCCTTGGGTCCTGTGCCCCACTGGCCTCTAGGTACTCAACAGTTCTTTCCTTCAAAAGTGATTCCATCATTTTCCCTACCACTGAGGTCAAACTGACAGGTCTGTAGTTTCCTGCCTCTGTCTTGCTCCCACTTTTGTGATGGGGAATCACATCTGCCCTCCTCCAGTCTTCAGGAACCACACCATCACCCCATGATTTGTTAAAAAGGGTAGTCAGTGGTGTCACTAGTCCTCCCCTTAGTTCTTTTAGAATTCTGGGGTGAATCCCATCAGGCCCCATTGTTTCGTCCACATTCAGTTTTAGGAGTTCTTTCAGAACTCTTTCTTCTGTGAAAGGACTGGGATCAACCCCCCTGTCTAGAGAGCTTCTATTGACTGGATTAGGTACCTCCCCCTCCTTCTTTTGTGAATACTGAGCAGAAGTATTTGTTCAGTATCCCTGCTTCTCTGCCCATCCACCGTCCCCTTTATTCAGCCTCACTATCCCTCCCTTTGTCTTTCTTCGCTCCCTAATGCACCTATAAAAGGTGTTATCCCCCTTCTTAACTGAGTTGGCTATCTTTTCCAGGGTTTGAGTCTGCTATTCTGACTGCCTTCCCCACTTCCATCTGCTTTAACTGGTACAGTACTCTGTCCTGCTTCTTCTCTGTTTCCTTATACTTCCTAAATGCTATCTTTTTCTGCTATCTTTTTCTCCCTAACCTTCCCCGCCATCTCTTTTGAGAACCATAGTGTTTTTTTTTCCTTCATTTTGTTTTGCTTAATTGCTTCACACAAAGGCTTGTTGCCTCTGTGATGGCAGTTTTGATGTTTCCCCATTGTTGCTCCACCCCTCCTTCTTGCTTGTTTGCTAGTGCTTTTCTGAGACACTCTCCCATTTTAACAAAGTCAGCTCTCCTGAAGTCCAGTACCCTCACTTTTGTATGGCTTGACTCTGCTGCTGATTTTATCTTGAACCACACTGGTAGTCATTTGTCCCCAGATGGCTACCCACTTCTAGATCTGAGATCCTCTCTCTGTCCCCATATGAGATACCAGGTCTAAGATTGCTCCCTCCCGAGTGGGTTCCAAAAATTGCTGTCTGAGGCATGCCTCCTGTAGGACATTGAGAATGGCCTTGCTCTTGGATGTGGCAGCAGCAAAGGTGCTCCAGTTAACATCTGGCATATTCAGGTTCCCCATTAACAGTATCTCCCCTTTCTCTGCCATCCTAAGGATGCCTTCTATCATTTCCTTGTCCATTTCCTCCCCCTGAGACAGGGGTCTGTATACAACCCCCGTGCAGATTGTGGTGCCATTTCCAGTCTCCAGAGTGACCCACAGTGCCTCCTCTCCTCCTTGTTTATCCTTTTGTTCTGATGTTTTGATCCCTTCTCTTACATAGTGAGCTAATCCTCCTGTTCTACCCTCCCTGTCCCTCCTGTAGATTGTGTACCCTGGTATGTTGACATCCTAGTCATGGTTCTCTGTGTACCATGTTTCTGTGACTGCCACGATATTCAGGCATCCCTCTTCCATCAAGGCCACCAGTTCAGGGAGCTTGGTACCTAGACTATGGGCATTGGTACTCATTACCCTCCATTTTTTGATGGCCTTACCCCTTTTTCTATGCCAGCTCCTTCAGAATTCCAGGGTGGATTTCATCTGGGCCCATTGTTTTATTTTCTTTTAATTTGAGAAGCTCTTTTAGGACACTGTCTGTTGTAAATGGTCCAGCATCTTCTTCTATGGTGAGTCTACCTGTGTTCTGCATTTTAGGTCCATTGCCACTGTCTTCTTTTGTGAAGACTGAACAGAAGAAACTGTTTAGAATCTCCACTTTTTCATTATCATTTTCTGCCTCTTTGCCATCCTTGGTTGCTATTCTTATAATGCCTCCTTTTGTTTTCCTTTTTTCTGTGATGTATCTATAAAACATTTTGTTGCCCTTATTCACTCCTCGTGTGATTCTCTCTTCTGTCTGGGCTTTGGCTGCCTTTACTGCCTTCCCTGCTTCTTTTAGCTTCATTTTGTAGACTTCCATATCTGCCTCATTGTTAGTATCCTTGTATCTCTTGAATACTTTCCTTTTATCCTTTATTTTTGTTGTTATATCTTTGGTATACCATAGTGATTTCCTCCTTTTTCTTGTCTTGGAGATCTGCTTCATGCTCTGGGCATTTACTGTGAGTAAAGCTTCCTTAAGGGCTTTCCACCTCTGTTTCACTGTACTCCCTGTTTCCTTGCTAAGTATTTGTTTTATGGAAGTCCTTGTTCGAGTAAAGTCAGCCTTCTTGAAATCCAGGACCCTGAGTTTGCTGTGGCTGACTTCCTCTTTAATGGTGATGGTGTTCCAGATGTTTCTATGGTCACTGGTATTCAGATTGCTGCCCATCGTTGTGTCAGAGATCCTGTCACTATTTGAGAGCATGAGGTCCAGGATGGCTTCCTCTCATGTTGGTGTGGTCATCAACTGTTCTAGTCCTGCTCCCTTTAGTGCTAGGAGGAATTCTCTGCTCCTTTCCATATTGGCCAGGTGTGAGAGCCAATCCACATCCAGTAGATTGAAATCACTGAGCAACAGCAGTTCTCCTTTGTCTGCTATCAGTAGGATAGCCTCCAGAAGTTCCCTGTCCAAGTCTTTATCCTGAGCTGGGGTTCTGTATATAACCCCTGCTCAGATAGGGTACTTCCTTCCTGCTCTGAGGATGACACAGAGGACCTCTGCATTGCTGCTGTGTACCTGGGTTTCCGTAGTGTTGATGCTGTTTTTTACATACATTGCTACCCCTCTATCTTTCTTGCCTTTGCAGTCTCTTCAGAATAGTGTGTATCATGGGATAGCTACATCCCAGGTGTGGTTCTCGGTGAACCTTGTCTGTGCGACTGTGACCCAGTCCAGGTCTGCCTCCACCATTATGGCTGTGAGATCCAGGATTTTGTTCACCAGGCTACGAGCATTGATGCACAATGCTTGCCTTCCTTGATTAGAATTGATCACTGTGGAGCTTCCCTTTTTCTGTATATTTGCAGGAGACATTGTCTTTATAATAAGTATCTTTGTAGGGTCCTTAAGTGTGCAAATCTACACCTTCTCCTAACTACTGTCTTAGAGCTCTGTTACTGTGCTGTTATTCAATATGGTAAAACAGAAGGTTTCTAGGCAAGAGACACATGCAGTGAGAAAATTACATTGTATGCAGTTCCCCTCCCCATACACAACTCCAGTGGAGTTTAATAATGAATGTTTTGCCAACTTTAAGTAATGCTTCCCCCAAGTTTCTGTCTAACCTAGACAAGCTTCCAAGTATCAGCCAGAACAAATAAAGTAGACTGCAACAAAGTAACAGTTTAATGTTCTGAAAGTCTGCTTTAAACTTTGTAGAAACTGTATCACTGATATCAGCAGAGCCATCTACAATTTCTATAGACAAATAGTTTTGTGACAGTTAATATTATGCTTCCCTTTCTGTTATACAGCAGCAAGTGGTAGACAAAAGTCCCCCAGTGTTAAAAGAACATTGTTTTTCTCTGGAGCATGATTCACTCTTATGAGCAGCCTGTTAAAATAAATGATACCAGTTGCCAGTACAGAGGATTGCTCTTCTCAAAGCAAGTAGTTTTTATTAAAATGAAATAGCTGGCTGAGATAGGAAACATGTACCAGAGGGTCGGACCAGTGACCTCACAGGCTTGGTCACCGGAGGTTTTTAACCAGGTCCACGGAACTGTTAGGAGGCCCCGGGTGGAGAAACAGAGTGAGTGGACTGAGGAGGCAGGTGTTAGTAGTGCAGCCAGATAGCCACGGTCCAGTCCATATAGGGCCTTGTAAGTGAACAAGCCCACTTTGAGGATGATCCTCCACCTGACCAGCAGCCAGTGGCTGCTGTGTTCTGCACCAGCTGCAGCCAGGGGAGGGTCCCTCCACTGAACCCAAAGTACAGAGCATTACAGTAATCCAGTCTAGATGTAACAAACGCATAAAGTGATGGCAGATCTTCACATGACACTACGGGGTTAATCCTGGCTATGTTCCTAAAGTGGTAAAAAACACTTTGGATGACAGATGACACCTGGGCATCCAGCATCAATCTGTCATCCAGGATGACACCAAGATTTCTCACCCTAGGGGAGGCCATCAACAGAGCAATCCCTAGGACTAGTCCCAAGACTGCTCAAGAGGCACTCCCATTACACCCATGACCTGCCTCAATCACTAGTACCACTGTCTCATCTTCAGTTGCAACCAGTAAGAGGACATCCAGTCATTGATCTCTGACAGGCAGCTATTTAGCACTTCCACTGCATCACATATTCCTGGACAGGGGATATATACTGCTGGGTATCATCTGTATAACAGTGAAAACCTAAACTCTAATGCCTAATGAGCTCACCCAGGGGCAGCATATACACGGTGAATAACACTAACAAAACAATCAAGCCCTGAGGTACTCCACAGAGCAGGGGATTTGGGGAGGAGGAGAAATTCCCCATCACCATCCATTGCATCCTGCCCTAGAGATAAGGACTCAAATCAGTTGATGACAGTACCAGTGAGTCCACAATACTCTCTAATGCAATCCAGAAGCTCAATGTGATCCATGTTGTCAAAGGCTGAGGAAAGATCAATGAGAACAAGAATTAACCTGTCTCCTCTATCCCTCACCCTGAGGAGGTAATTTTGCACCCTAACCAATGCCATTTCAGTGCTGTGTCTCGCCCTGAAACCTGACTGGAAAGGCTCATAGATGTCAAAGGTCATGCGGTGCTCCTCCAGCTTCCATGTTTGGGAACAAGCATTGGTTGCTGTGGTAAGCAAGGGAAGGAGAGTATTGAGCATCCCAGGGACTGCTCTCCTCTCTTGCAGTAGGGTAGCCAGTCATGCCAGCCTTTGACTGTCACTGGGTGAAGGCTCAGTGGTAGTGCAGGTGCGAGAGAAAGTAGATATGAATCAACACGCTTCATTTTGGTACACCAAAAATGAAAGGCTTCTTAGCTTTGGAGTTGGTAAATAGAAAAGTACTGCTACAGAATCTGGGCACCCAAGCTACCTTGCGTGAACAACATAAATAAAATGCATTTACCTGTGATACCATAGAACTACCCTGCCTATTTTAAATGACAAATATCAAATGTATTAAAGTTGCATATTTGCTTTTCTGGTCCCTCATATGCATAAAAACTTGGGTTGAGGTCTGCAGCAACACTCCCTACAGTACGTACACCGAAGTATTAAGAGGTTTAGTTGTCCTTACCAGAGTTGGGAATTGAATTCCTCCTGGAAGTATGGACCTTAAGCTGGTGGCAGGCAGCCATGGCTGCTCTTCTTCATCTCCTTTAAAGGGGGCATGCCTCAGCTTTCCTATTTTTGTAGACCATAGCTCCCCCCAATACACAACTACAGTGGAATTTAGCGATGAACTTGCCTTCTTGTCATGCTGCTTTCCACTATGTTGCATTCAAACCTTAACAAACCACAAAGTATCAGCTGAAACTAAAAGTTGACGGCAACAAATTAGCAGTTTAATGTTCTGAAAGTCTGCTTCAAACTTTGCTGAATCTTTTATCACTAACAGCAATGCCATCTAACAATTTATTTCATACTACATTTATTGTTGTGAGAATGGAGAAATGTTCTTCTACCAGGCTCCCTTCAGCAACTGTTTTGATGCTCTACCATGTGCTGACATGCCTTTACAAACAGTTTTATTGGCTGTGTATTGCTATAAAATTTCAATAAAAATAAAGTTTACAAGAAACCCATACAATGGGATGGATATCCTACATTGAGTGCAGACCCCCCCATATACAGCTGCAGTTTGAGTTTAGTAATGAATGCTTTACCAACTGGAAGTAATACTTCATACTAAGTTGCATTCAAACCTAGAAAATCCTCAAAATATTAGCCAGGATGAATTAAGTTAACTGCAACAGTGTAACAGTTTAATATTTTGAAAGTCTGATTCAAACCTTGCTGAAGCTCTTATCACTGTTCACAGTGTTTACCCTGTTTTATGCAGGGGCAATGTACCACTGTATCTCCTATTGTTTAATCCTATGGAATAACGTTTTATTATAACATACTCAACTAAACATGACAAGATTCAAGAAATAGTAATAATTGGTCTATTTTGAACTTGGAACCAAAACTGAGATCTATAGCATCTAATGGTCCTAAAGTGGTATTCCATAGGACTAAAACAATAAGTGATACAGTGGTACACGGTATGTTTCCAAGTGCAGAACCTGCATGGATCAACTGGTTACCACCCCCAACAGAAACTTTCAGATGTGGAAAATGCCTCTATTGCTCCTACATCAAACAGGGTAAACATTTATTTCACAGAAGAACCCAGAAACAATATGAAACACAAGATTTCATTAATTGTGCAACAGAGGGTGTTGTTTACCTGGTTTCTTGTAGCTGTGGTGACATCTATGTGGGGATTACCACCAGACAATTTAGACAGCACGTGGGTGAACATGTGCATGCTATACAGCACACTGATATGTCATATGCTATAGTGAAGCACATGAAGAGTAAACTGAATATATCCCTCAAGACTGAGTTTACAGGTATAGAAAAAGTTATGTTGGGAAAGGGGGAGGGACATACTAAAGTTGATTGGTAGATGTGAAAGCTGGTGGATTTATACATTGGAAGTGAGGTGAGATGAATGTATGAATTAAATCATAGATCTATCTGCTTTCCTAAAAAAAATTATAACAGCTGCCAAAAAAATAAATATGATGTAGAAGTAGCAAAATATTGAGGAATATTTCCCTTTCTGCCCTTCACAACCAGCAGATTTAATTGGGTAGAAATCCTTCATGTTTTTGAATTATAACTAAAAGTCTGTGCCTGAAGAATTTTGTTCTTGAATAAATATGTGAATGGCATTATATACAATTTTTTTTTAAAGCTTATAAAATCTGATGTATAACTAGGAATGCTTTAATTAATGTTAGATAAATCATATACTTATTATAAATTATTTGTATATAATCATAACAGTACATATATTATTGTTAGGCTGTTATTTACATTTTTGACTTCATTCATCAAGTTGTGTGTAAAACATGATGTCACCATGGAAGAGCCCTAATAGTATACTGTTAAAAGTGTGACTGAGACTGACTGACTCAAATATGAGTGACTCAGTCTCAGTGTCTGGAATGTGTTCTATCCTGCAAGGGTAGTGACGAGCGAAGAACAGGGTGACAAGAAGAATGAGAGGGGGTCCAGAAAACTAGAGAGGGTGTCTAAAGGGTAGTGTGGCATGAGGCTGGCAAGCTGGCACCATGGTGGAGGGGTGAGGGCGGCTGGTTACAGTGGGGAGGGTGCAAGATTTGGAGCTGTGGAGGGATACAGTATTTTGTCTTTTCTTTGCTCCTTAATTTATGCTTTTTTTTTTCAAAGTTTCTCCCCCTCGATGACATGCACCCCCTGGAGTTAGTAATAAACGTTTCCATGTTTGCCTGTTTTTCCTCAATGTGAGTGTACATCGCCTTTTTTTGGTGATGTACACTCACCGTAATGGTGATCGCCATTATGACATGGAACCATCCTTGATTTGTGTCTTTTAAATTGGTCATGTGCACTTTAGGATATTTATTGGCACTAGTAAGTGAGTTTCATTACTCTAATGAAGCCTGAAGTGTTCAGGCAAAAACGTTAGTCTATGTGGTTGATTGCTGTCCATCTATCCATGACCTCTTATGTTTTTTTGTCCATCTGCAACTGTGGTGTTGGATGTTAACTGCACTTTTTTGTATAATAAATGGTGAGAATATAATTGTTAAAACCATTGTGTTTTTCCTGCTTTGTGGGTGCTTATTGAACCAGTGATTTGCTTGTTAACCTTTTTATCAGCATGAAAGCATTTTGACCATGGGTAACCTCATGAGTGGCATAAGCTACATGTGATGTACCTGAGATCAAACTGCTTGGATGCAGTTAAAAAAGTTATCACACTGCTGTGCCCACTGAATAGTTAATTTATGTAATAAGTAGAAGGGATTCTGTTGAGATAGTTTGGTTTTATTTTGTAAATATTTATTTTTTTAATAATAAATTTAGAGGACTTTTTTGTGATGTGCTCCATATTATTGCACAGACTGTGAGGGTTTCTAGGTGTTTTCAAGGACACCACAATGTCATGACATTGCAACATCTGTTCCTATTGGTGGAGATTGTGTGCCATCTTAAAATGTCAAGGGGAGATGGAGGATGCTTTTAGCAAGCCATTTGTGGTCAGCCCTGGAGTGTCGGCCTCAGCTCTTCCTAAGAGGTAGCTGGCATCTGACAAATGGCATTCATTTCTTTTTTTTTAATTTATTTGTGCTGTTAAATGCTTTAGCATTTTTTTTAATAAGTGGAGAAAATGAGTGGACCATGCAGCGGGTGCTGTTAAGATGATGGGGTGCCATGGAAACTGTGAGAGACAGGAAGCATTCTGTGGTTTCAGTTTTTATTTAAAAAAAAAAGAAATAAGAATTTCTAATTTTTTGGCTGCTGGATTTGACTTTGTGATACCTGTCATGCTTCATGAGTCAGTTGACGTGGGGAAGAAGAGGAGGGGGAGCATATCGGAGCAAAAAAAAAAGTAGGTAAGTACTTTAATTTTTTTTATGAAGATTACTCTGAAAATGTGGATTGTTTTGCATTTTATATCTATGCTTTGTGTGCAGCTGAATTATTTAGAAATAGTGGGATGGGTTAGAAGGTACATGGTTTAGAAATGATAAGATGGGTATATGGGGATTAGGCTAGCTGATGTAGAGTTTGTAATTGAAAATGAAAAAGCACCGGCTGGTGGGGAGTGGATGGTGCAGCAACTATTGAGTTAAAAGCTACTCTTTAGATAAATGCATTTATCTCACTTGTCTGTGTTTTGCACTGAGATAAATGATTTATCTAAACTGATTAGAGTTCACCCCATTGCGTAAATATCTATAGTGCTAGAAAACAGATTGAAATAACAAGGCCAACTCATTCATAGATTTAAAATATGTATTCATACAGTATGCATATCTTTTCCATAAAAGGAAAAACAGTGTATTCACAATGACCTATGTTTCTGAGTAAGTCTCCTCCCTTAGGGTTACACTGGTTAAGAATTTATAATTGACATTCATTTAAAATAATTTCCCAATAAGGTTTGGTGAAGGATGTACTGAAAATGTAACAATCAGAACATGTACCCCCATGTAATGCTTTATCATTAAATTCACTAAAATGCATACTCCATTCCTTTCCCTTCTGGCACCTAACATGTAACCATTGTGACTTTTAATAATTTTTATTGCTTTATTCCTAAATAATAGTTGTGAAGCATGGTTTATGCCATAAAATGCAATGCTACCTTAAATGCTTCCTGATATAATTTTATCCTTCTGTTTTCTTTCAGTAAAAGCAGTTCTTCAGACAAAAGGAGAAATTGTGAAATCTAATCGATGAATTCATTTTAACTATTTAATTTTAACATAACTAAGTAGAAAACTAGATAAATATATATAATCAGACCACCTTAAATTATTCTGAACACGTATTGTAAATAATTTCTGTCCCCCTTTATGAATGGCCTTGTATCATACATCAATCTGATCCCAATGTATTTTTGCAGTATAGGTTTTCAACATAATATTACAAAGGCTATTTAGTTTACTATACAATTCATTTTCTGTAGTGCCTGTTTGGGAAGAGAAAATAAAAAACATTATCTGTTGTAATTTATCATTTCACTAAGTATAAAATGGAGTGCATGATCTGTTTTCACAGTCATTCACAACTTTCATGTTGTGACATGGCCCCACTATCTCTAACTGGGAAAAGCAGTATACTTGTAGTCAGCTCACTCTTCAATAGTGTGAGCATGGCTGGAATTGGGCAAGTGTGTGCTGGAGAACCCCGTGATGTCAGTATGTCACGTGATGCATGTTTGAGCATGGAAGTGCTCGGTTGCACCCCTGATCCATGCAGAGTGCACCACCTGTCAATGGATAAAGTGCTAGTTGTTCATTGATGCAAATAATTGCAGATTAGTGGACTTATAAATCACCTTAAATAAGGTAACAGGCTTAGGTTCTTACTTTTTTTTTAAATTACGCCACCGTACTGCAATAACGAGAATACTTCATTTCTTCACTAATAAAACTGTTTCTTCCTATTAAACCCAAACAGATCACAGGAGCCCATAGAAGCAGAGAATTCTAGGTGCACACTGTAACCAACCCCTTCCAACCTTTCTCTGTTAAATTTGACATGGCAGATTATTTTTTCTAGGGACTTTCCTTACATCACTATAGCACCTATAGTTGTCTGCACATTGTCAATGCCCTTTTTTCACAAGTATACCATTTTTGTTATTGCATAGCATTTGAGGTATGATGTTCACTTTGAGAAAGGTTGGAAGGGATTGGTTACCATTTTTTTTTTAATTTTCTCTCACCAAATAAGCACTATGGTAAAGGAGTACTATAGTAAGGTAAATAGCCTTTGCAATATTATGTTAGAACCCTATACTGTAAAAATACATTGGGGTCAGATTGACTTATGTACAAGGCCATTTATAAAGGAGGACATAACTTATTTATGTGTTCAGTATAATTTAAGGTAGTCCACTGATTATATATGTTTACTTAGTTTCTACTGAGTTAAGTTAAAATTAAATAATTAAAGTGAATTCCAGTAACCAAAAATAAGTTGGGAGATACTGCTGACACATTACTTTCAAGTGGTCAGTAAATGGATAAAGTTATTTTCACACAACCTGCTTGAGTTTAAATAGCTAGTAGAACCAAAACTAGCAGACAGGAAAATGTTAGCAATTTTAAGAAGTTGTCAGTTTTAACTTATTTCTGAAGTATTTTTTTTTTGCCTTTTGCTCATTGGAATGTTTCTTATGTGATAGTTTGATGCTGGATGTGTGTGCGATGGCATTCTGCATGGCAGCTGACATCTAATTCTGTTCCTCCCACTACTTCACCAGCACTGTGACCTTACTGACAGTAACTGACATTCTGAGACAGTATAGCGCAGTGATTTAAGGCTCTGAGCTGCAAATCTGGAGACTTGGTTTGAATCCCACTGCCCCCACTTGTATACTGTGTGACCCTGAGCAAGTCACTTAACTTCCTTTTGGTCCCAGGTCACACCTGTAAACAAGCTTTCAGCTTACTGTGTCTCTCCTGGTAAGAAAAAAAAACACAGGGAACCTGGCACTACTGAGCGGCTCATCCTGAGCAGCTGGGATGTCACAGTTATTTCAGTTATTTTAATTCAGTATATTAGCAATAGCATGTATACCATCCATAGGATTGTTACATATGTAAATTAAAAACACATTGAGTTACAGATGCACATAAAATACATATCATCCATCAAAATATATCATATATACAATAACAATTTCAAATGTCCCTTATGTAGTTAGGTCCCTTTAGGATATAAAACCCCATCAAAAATAATGGGTTCCTTTTGAGAATACATCAGTTTTTGTCATCCTCACAGTATAACAGAGGAATCTATTAGCACACATTTATGTGACAAGGATAATGACCATTTCTTTCTGTCTTCATCAAATCTTGGACAATCACATAATGTATGCTTAGCAGCTATTTCTGCACTACAAGAACAGTTTTAGATGGTCACCACCGAATCTCCAAAATTCTGCCATCCACCAGATTTACATATTATACCCAGGTGAAGTTTGCACAGAGCCTTCCAAGCCTCTGCATTCTCACAGAAATATAAAAAAGTAATCTAGGTTCTGATTTTCAGTAGATGCTATAGTATATAGTTTTTATAGAAGATAGTCTCCTATCTTTGATCTGTTCTTAGTCATAAAATGGGATCTTAATCTTAAGATGGATCTGTTGATATAACTACCTTGACAGTTCAAAGCACCACCAGACCATATACTTGCAATGTCATGTATGGTTATGAGTGCATTCAGTTTACCAAACCATGTGTATTCTAAAATTCCAGCTGGGGGGGGGGTGCTCCAGTAGCAGGAACAAAAACAAAATACATTTTTGCATGATTAGAATCCAGTGCTGCAGGCTGTAAAGAGGATAGGGAGGCCCATGGAGGACAAAGAAGGCAAGACAAAGACCAACCTCCAAAATGGGAAATGCGGCTAATAAACAATATGAGTTAATTACAAGAAAGCATAACTAAGATCCAGCAAATTCCAGAAAGAATAAATGAACTAAAAAACAACAATAAGCAGGACTGATGGGAAACTGGAAAAAAGAAATCCAGAGAATTATTGAATTAGAGCAAAGACAATCCAAGCTGGAATACATTATAAATCCTAGAACACAAGAATTAAAGGACATTAACAAGCATCAAGAACAGACTAAAATAAAACTTGAAGACAAGGAAAATAGATCCTGTAGAAAATAAATAAGAATTTTTGGGCTGTTACCTATGTTGTAAAAAAACAGGCTCTCTACATGATATTTTAGTGGATCTTTATACAGGGCTCTTAAAGTCAGATAAAAACTTGCCAACAATTGACAGAGCACATTGGCTGAGGTATTACAACACAGATGATAACCAAAGCTCTTCACAGCCAGTCACTGTTAAATTTCTCACATCTGATGAAAAACTGAGAATTATGCAGACATACTACAAAGTCAAACATTTCACATTTAGAGAGCAGCAGCTTTATATCAAACAGGACTTTTCAAAGACCCTTTGGTCCCTGAGAAAGCAGTATGCACCTATTCAACAGATCCTGTGGTTAGATGGGATAAAGGCCTTCATTATCTACCTGGCAAAACTCAAAGTTGTCTTGAACAATTAGACATTACTATATAATAACTTTGCAGATGCTTTAAAATATTTAAACATTCACCTCCCTATCCTATTTACTGCATTTTGAGTTATGTATCTCTCTAATATCTCAGAACATAAAGAGAGTGACCATTATCTGTTAACTATTGTTATACTGTATGTCAAAAAGTGTCAAGTATATATGTAACAAAGAAGAATAACCATTAATAATTAAAAAAATAATATAGCTGTGCATGGAAACACAGTGGGAATAGGACATGCTTCAGCTGATGTGCCTAAGTTATGTACTGAGAGTGCCAGAAAGTTGGTCTTTGTAATGGGGAAGAGGCATCACAGGGTAACAGCTTTAAGAGTCACTATTTTGTTATTACTGGAGATGGCTACATGAGATGTGTGTTGTATAAATGCCTGCTGCTTTACTTATTTTTTTTGTGTAGTCAACTTTAAGTTCTGATCACAATGATACTACGAGCCTCGTGGAATATTAATGGTATAAATTCTACAGTAAAAAGATATAGAATTCTTAATAGCTTGAAAAAAAAATCATAGATGTGTCAAAGCTTCTAGAGACCTTCCTTTTCTAATTATTTATTTTATTCCCATTAAATTTACATACATTCGAAGTGGCATTCTAATATGTGATTTCTTACCATCCGCCTCAATATTTACCATATCTTCATTTCACATATTTACATTACATATGCAATCAAGACTTACACATTCTCAAAGATGTCTAGCTTGGAATATTCCAGCTAGGATGATAAAAATCTCATAACGGGTCCCTTTGTCATACACTCTACAGTGTATGACAAAATCATACAACAGGAACAGCATGGTAGGGAAGAGCAAGAGGGTGCAAAACCATGACAGGGTGTATGCATGGTAGTGCACCCTCTCACTCTCCCAGGCAGAGGATAAGACCTCTGCTGGAACAGGGGTCCACCGAACACCTGCTGTGTCTCAACAGGATGAGCCACTGACAGCAAGGGAGGCAGGCAGTGCATTTAGGACTGGGTTTCGATTCCCAGTCCCAGACACATGGATTTTTACATTTTTCACACTTTGTGTGATTTTCACTGTTAACCCCCCCCCCGTGTTAGATATTTTAGCTGGGGGGGTTCAGGGACACACTCCACCCCCACAAAAAAAGACTTATGCTGCTGGCAATATATTGTGCTGTACTGGCAGTGCAGTATATTGCTGCAGCATGTCTTGCAACATTATGACCCCATACATAAAAATCTGATTCTTAAAATCCAGTCTTTGGCATCATGGGTGAATTCTATAGACTTGTCCATACATCTATTTCTAGTTTACATAATTAAATTGATAATTCTGCTGTTTGTGTTGATTCAATAATCTGGCCGAATTCTGTCCAAATGCTATCACATTTTTGATGATTTTTTACTTAAAACATGGTGTAATTTTTCAATCTATTTAGCTTGGAATATACTGGACAGGATGATAAAAATCTGATTCTTAAAATCCAGTCACTGGCATCATGGGTGAATTCTATGGACTTGTCCATACATCTGTTTCTTGTTTATATAATTGTTATTAAATTACTAGTTCTGCTATTTGTATTGATTCAATAATCTGGTCAAATTGTGTCCAAATGTTATCACATTTTTGATGATTTTTACTTAAAACATAGTGTACTTTTTCAATCTTTTGAACTGATAACATGAAATTCAACCATATACTGAATTCTGGAGGTTGAATATCTTTCCATTTCATGAGGATACATTTAAAAGCATTTAAATGCCTAATAATACCGAAGTATGTTTGTGGAAATTAAGTATTTGATATATGGGACCAATGCCAAGTAGAATACCAATGTTTTTTTTTATGTGGGCTTCAATTATCAAACTAAGGGTCTTGAATATTTTCTCCCAAAATATATTCAATTTATCACAAGCGAGTAACATATGTTCTAGAGTTCCCGCTTCATTAATATATCTTGGACAAAAACTACTAATTTCAGAGTTCATTAAATTCAACCAATGCAGGGTGTAATAGGTTCTATGAGTGACATTAAAATAAATTTGTTGCAATTTAGTTGATAGAATTTCCCTTTTAGAATAGTCCAAAAGTCTTCCCCATTCTGAATTTGTGATGTTGATGTTGGCACTATTCTGCCATTTATTTTGCAGTGTATTTAAATTATGTGTACTTCAACTGATGATTAAGTTATAAATATTAGTGATTATTTTCCTTTGATTAAAGCAGGTCATAATCTGTTCTAAAACGTTTAATTGAATAAGATGAAAACTTCCAGATTTTTGTAGGTTGTAATTCCTAATTTTTAGGTATCTAAAGAAATCCACCTGAGGAAGTGAGTATTGTTCCTTTAAGGTTTGGAAGTTTAACATTCCTTTCATGTCAAACAACTGTTTTATTTCCACTAGTCCGTTAGTGTGCCATTTTTTAAAAATGTTTATTTGCAGTTGATGGATCAAAATGGCTATTTAGGTAAATTATTGTGAACCTGGATATATTATATGGTATATTAATTAATTGTAAAGATTTCTCCCAGGCATAACAAGTTGTCAGTGTACTTCGATATAACGTTTGAATTTGTTTTTGATGTGGTCCAACATAAAGTATGTGCTACATATCATTGTATGGATAGGAGACCGATTCCATTGGGCATGGGGGTTTAAATTTATCCATATGCTGCTAAGTGTGTACAGAGGATATATTAGCTGCCAGGTAGAACCAATAAAAATTGGGGAGTGATATACCTCCCTTATGTCTGGGGACATATAGGTTGTTCAGTTTCATTCTGGGTTTCCTCCCATGCCATATAAACTGCCACATTTGTTTTTTCCATCAGTGTAAAAAATTATTATTGATAATTATATGTATGAATTGTAAAAGAAATAACATTTTGGTAATGTAGTCATAATAATGACATTAGCTCATCCTTTAAGAGTTATAGGCAATGTTTGCCAATATTCCAATTCTTTTTTTTTTAGCAGGGGTTCAAAATTAATTTTGAATAATTTTGTACAGTTATGATCTATTTGAATACCTAGGTATTTAAGTTGGGTAACTTTTTTATATTACAAATATCTGGATTGTGTAAGGGATTGGAGTGATTTTTGGATTCCATTAGTTCTGATTCATCCCAATTTATTTTATAGCAAGAAAATCTGCTGAATTTAGTTATTAATGTTTTTAATACTGGATAGCTTGTATTCATATTGTTAGTATATATCAGGGCATCATCTACATACAGACTTATCTTATATTCTGTCATTTCAAATTTTAACCCCTGATTATCTGAATTTTCTCTTATTGCAATCACCATAGGCTCTAATGCCAGTGTGAATATAAGGGGGAGAGGGGACACCCTTGATGGGTACCTTGATAAATTTGAATGCAGTCATATATTTCCCTATTTGTTCTTACATGAATAAAGAGAGAAGCGTACCATATGTCCATCCCTGTTTTGAAGTTAGGTCCCAAACCATAGCAGTCAATAAGTCTTTTTAAATATTACCATTCTAGCCTGTCAAATGATTTTTCCACATCAAGTGATATACAGGAATAATCTACAGCTGTCTGTTTATCCAGGATATTAAGTGTACATCTAATATTGCTTTTAAGTACCTGCCTTTTATAAATCTGTTCTGGTCTTGATGTATTATATCAGAAATAATTTTTTCTAGTCCTATGGCCAAGATTTTAGCTAAGACCTTGGCATCTGAGTTTATTAAAGGTATGGGTCAGTATGAATCTAGTTTGAGAGAATCTTTATCTTTTTTTGAGGAATAGACATGCTGTAGCATCTCTGAAAGAGAGAGGAAGCTGTTTGGTATTAAACATGAAAACAATCAATTTATTAAGGAATGGAGTTAATATGTGAAATAAATTGTTATTAAAATCTATTGGAAGTCCATCAGATCCAGAGGGCTTACCAATTGCCAATGAATTAATAGCTTCTTCAGTCTCCTCACTGGTGATATCCTGCTCTGGAATGTCTTTTTGTTAATGTGTCAATATAGGTACATTAATTTTGGTTTAAAAGTTTTCCATTGTAGATGGCCCAGTGGCCTGGAGGGTTGAGGCACTGGACACCGCAGCTCACGCCATGCCAGTGACTGAGGGTTGGGAGCGACCTCAGGTTTCCAGGGGTTGGCAGGGCAGGTAGAGGACTGAGCATCCAACAGACTGCTCTCCTGTCCCAGGGAGGGGAGGGTTGTCATCCCACTCCTTGGTTGTCCCCTAGTGTGACATAGAGGACTCCCAGAGCAAGATGGCATCCACACTGGGCTGCTGTCCATGAGCACTCTGAATAGAGCCATTGAATCCTCCTAAATCTTCGTAAACATTTACGTAGTTTTAGTAGAGTTTTAATCAAATTTGAGTTCTGACTCTGGTGACTGTTTTATCATCCAACGTCCTAGATTTGGTTAGTTATTGTGAAGCATAGAGCTGATGTGTTAGGCAGGGATGGTAAGTGAGGAAGATCAGGAGCCAGTTTTTTTGTTTTTAGTTAGGGCGGAGTGCTACTTTGGTGAGGAGTTGTCAGAAGAAGTGAAGAAGGCAGAACAGGGAGTGAATATTCACTGGAGGGGCGTTAGTGACTCAGAAGGTCTAACTGGGCCCCTGTGACTGTATATTGGCCAGTTCATCTGCTGCCATTGACAGAAATTCATTTTGGAGGTACAACTCCATGTGGGAGCATGTTCAGGATTTTATCCCACTCTACATCTTTTGGAGGACTGCCAGTGACTCTGGAACTTTGTTCCTGAACTGCCCTTTTGCAGAAGAAGCATGTGGCATTGCAGCATGGGCTCTGTCTGGACTCTGTATCCCATTTGAACTGCTGTGCCTGTGTGTGAAGGACCCATCAGTTGTGCCATTTGGTGGAGAACTGCAGTTCTTTGGACCCTCGTATGATACTTTCTTGGTCATTCTGTGCCACCGGTTCTATTCAGAGAGTTCCCTGCAGTGTAACATCTACTGCCCAGTCTTCACCCAGCACTGGTGAGAGAAGCACTAAGGGGTGTACCTGGACTTGGATTCAGTGAGTCTGTTGCTTGCTTTCCTCCGTGACTGTGTTTCATGATCTGTTCTGTTCCCAGCATTAGTGAGAGTATTGCTGGGTCAGTTGGATGGAAGATCCAGCCCTTCCAACAAATCTCCTCTATTTTATAATAAAATTTCAGCCTGGCAGTGCCTAGTAACATTTGGGGAGCCAGAGTTATTTTTAAGCTCCCATATAAAGTTTTGCAACTTGGTGAGAGCGAGTTGTTGGATTGTTATTTCATAAAGAGTTTCTGCCTGGGACTTAACATCGCTGAACTTTTCAAACTTGGGTTTTGTAATTCTTGGACTGTGCTCTGAATATGGAGGTTTTATAAACCTGTTTTAGTAGCACTCAGTCCTCTCCGTAAAACAAAATCTTCTGGCATACAGTTTATTTGGATGGGAGGTGGTTGGCTGGCTGGGGGTTATTGGTTTTATTTTTGGGTTGTAATACAGGGTATAGTTAGAAGTTTGTGTGTGTGAGTCCGTGGTTAGGTGATTTATGTATGTAATAAGTTGAATGGGGATGAATGTGTTTTGTTATGTTGCTGTATGGTTAGTTGGTTTGTCTGTGTATTAGATGAATGTGGACTGTGTGTGAGTTTCAGTAGGTATTATTGTTAGTGGGGTTATCCCAGTTTGGCTGGGTGTTTAGTTAGAAGGTTTTAGCAGTTGTGCTGGTTAGTGCAAGATTTGCTGGGGCCTGAGACCCTTGCGATTTACCTATGATGCATCCCACCTGCGCGACCTCTGTCCCTTTTCCAACCTTCCTGTGTTGGCTATGACAGTGAGGTGCTGTCTGGAGGTTGGCATTATGAGGGAGTGGGGTGGTCAGTGGTGGTGGGGTGCTGTAGGTATAGTGGAGGTGAGTGGTATCGAGGTGGTCAGGTGCAAGAGGTGCCCTGGGTTTAGACAGAGCCAAAAGAGAGGACAGACATGTTTGGTTTCTGTCCCAAGGGCTCCCACCAGACTGAGTGGGCAGGTAGCCAGAGGGGCTGCAACATCTACCAGTCCCCTTCGGGTGGTGCTGTGCAATGCTAGATCAATGAGGAACAAGACCACAATTATGGCAGACTTGATTTCCTCAGTTGACCTGGCTTGCATTATGGAGATCTGGTTGGGTGATGATGCCAGTCTGGTTTTGGAGGCAGCCGTCCCCGCTGGATACTCAGTAGTGCACTGCCCGAGGCAGAAACACAGGGGTGGGGGAGTGGCCATCTGCTTTAGATCCAACTTGGGCTTCACCGTGTACCCGCTGGGGACTACCAAGTCCTTTGAGTGTGTGGCAGTGCATGGGGGTCAGGGTACAGGCTGCAGGATTATCCTCATTTACCACCCTCCTGGGGTGGGGGGAGATTTCCTGAAGGAGGTTGTGGACTTCGTCATTGGCAAGGTATTGGAGTCCCCCAGATGTTTAGTTCTGGGGGACTTCAATGCCTGGGTCAATGACAGATCCTCACAGTTTGGATTTAACCTCCTCCAGTTGATGTCATCACTGAGCTTGACACAAGAAGCTAACTAACCTCAGGACTGATCAGGTCATGTGGTCTGATTACTGTACGGTGAAGTTCTTGTTTGGAGCCCCCCCTGAGAGTACACCCCCCATTGAGATGGTCAGCTATCACCCTTTAAGGGGATTGTCCCAGGATGGACTATTAGCGTAGCTGATCTATCTAGTGTAGATGCTGCATGTGCGATAGGTATGAGTGAGGCAGTTGCCGCATATAATAGGGTGGTTTCTGGGGCTCTTGATGCCCTCACACTGGTCTGTGTATGACCCAGATCATCTCACTTCAGGTCTCCATGGTTTGATGGTGGCCTCAAGGTGATGAAGATCAGGGTTCGGAAGTTGGAGCGTTGTTGGTGGAAATCCCTGTCATATGCAGATAGAATAGTCCTGCGTGCTCAGAATGTTGAGTACCAGGAAGAAATCAACCATAAGAAGGCAGAGATTATGTCCAGGGAGATTGCTGCAGGGAAGAACTGACCAACTCAGCCTATTCAAACTGTAGACAGACATCTTCATCCGGTCTGTCTGCAGCCACACAAAAAGATTTTTAATCACTTTGCGTGATGAGTTTGCTCAGTTCTTCACTGACAGGGTGTCCTCTGTCCAGCAGTGGATCATGTCAACAGGTGGGTTTGGTGAGGGAGCATGCTCTGATGATGACCTAATATGGCCGATATGTAAGCACACTTCCTCCATGACTGGCCTGTCCGTTACACCTGTACTCCAGTGTGGATGAGTGTTTATTTTCTAATTATGGTTGTGCTTAGCATCAATATGCATTTTGGACCGTTCAGTTTGGCACTTTTTGTTTTACGAGTTTGCACATAAGATAACAGAAAGGCACTTTTCATTCAAAGCAGCAGCACTTTATTTATGTTATTTATTTATTAAATTTTGATAATCGGGTGAGCCCGCTGGGCCCCGAAGGTCCTTTTTTCAGGGGCAACCCGAAGGTTACATACATTATTACATGGGATTGATATAACAAGATACGTAACAAGTGTCATACATTATTACATGGGATTGTATACAACAAGATACATAATGTGTCACAGTATAACAAGTACGAGTGATAAAGGAGCAAACACTTTGGAGTACCTTATCTTAACAATTACACTTTGTGGAGGTAGCCAGGTGCGCCTTAAGCCTGGTGTGGAAGGTATAAGCAGAGGTGGTTTCCTGAATGCCTTGGGCCAGGGAGTTCCATAAAGTGGGGGCAATAAAGGCAAATGACTTCCAACCCGCCTTAGTTCTGACCCTTGGCACCGAGAGGAGAGACCTGTTGGTCTTACGGAGTTGCCTAGGTTGCTCTTAGTGGAGATGAGCCCATCGAGGCTGGGTGGGGGGGGAGTGGAGAAGTTTGTAGTAATGCAGAGTGAGGGGTACTGAAGTCTGTCCTCCCAGGGGGGCCAGTTTAGGTGGGACAGCGTGTTGCAGTGGTGGGTCCTCAGGCCTGCTAACTAGGCAAAGTGGGCCACTTTGTGGTAGAGAACCTGTAGTTTATTAAGCTCTTGTCTAGCTGCTCCTTGGATAACAGGGGCTGCGTAGGTGAGGGTGGGGAGCAGAACACTGGTAGCAATGGAGACCCAGAACACTGGTATCAACTGGTCCTTCAGTCTGTAAAGGGTCCCGAGTTTAGAGTGGATGTTTTTGGTTACCTGTTCAATGTGCCCCTTGAGGGTGAAGCCCTGATCCAGGGTGAGGCCAAGGTATTTTATGGAGGGGACCACCTTGATCTTCTTACCTGAAGTGGTCGTCAGTTTGAGGAGTTGACTTCTATCAGATCTGGGGCCAAACAGCATGGCCTTAGTCTTGTTCAGATTGATGACCATTCTATTAGTGACTAGCCATTCCTCTAGTGACTCCAAGTCATCTTGGAGCCCAGAGCAGATTTCTCCCATGTTGGTGGAGGGCCGATAGAGGACTATATCATTGTCATATTATACCACTGAACTCCCACCACAGTGGTTGCGGAGGTCATTGGTAAATAACGAGAAGAGAAGTGGGCCGAGTAATGACCCTTGGAGCACCCCTTCAGTTATTGGAAGAGGCTCAGACAGGGAATCTTTCCATTTTACCCTCTGTGACCTGCCAGAAAGGTAGCTGGAGAACCATGATAGGGAGTGACTGTCTAGTCCAACCTGCCTCAGTTTGGAGAGCAGCAGGTTGTGGTTCATGAGGTCAAATGCTTTGGATAAGTCTATAAAGACTGCCCCTGTGGGGGTCCCCTTGTCCTGTTCTCTGAGTACATCTGTACTGAACTTTACTTTGGAGTCGCCATTAGGACGGCCTGCCTTTTTCACATGAGTGAGATTTTTTCCATCTCCATCAGTGTTCTGATTGTTGCATATACATTTCTTGTAATAAAGGTTTTTTTTTTCAATTCAGAGACTGTTCCTTTTATGTTACAAGAAGCCTGAGTGCTGACCTCATTTACAGACTTTGTTACATTTTCTTTGTACATTGTTTTTGGCTCTGAGGTATAGTGTCCACTGGTTCTGTTTTTCTTAGTAGCCCCCACCTTCCCCAAAGGAAGCTTTTGGCAATTCACATAGAGTTCTTACAGATATTGGAGCCTTATCTGTAAGGGGTGAGCTCCAGAGCCTTACAGACTAAAATGGCAATGAATGCTCCCACTGTTGAAAGCCTGTCTTTCACAGAAGAAGCAAGCCAAGATATAATACTACCAATAGAACTTATACAAACCTTACTGTCCAGTACAGGACTCTGGCCAACAAGAGACCTTGTAGATTTTAGAAGTTTAGAATATGCAAAGAAAAAACACATTAGATTTAATCTACATGCAGCTTCTTTTTCCCAATACTGGAGAGACAAAAGGATCCCCCAGGGCATGAGGATCCAGAAACCTCCATCCTTTGGGATGGCTGACCAGGATTACTTCAGGACTGGGAACACATTTTGAACAAATGCAGCAATGATTTGATGCTGCTTACAATTAAGAAGGCAAAAAGAGAAACTGACAAGGCACCAGGTGAAATAGACACACTTGAACCCAAACTAAAGGATAAATTCCTTGCAGCAGAATATGATGCCCTGCTTACAAGGACAGAGAGCACTATTGCGAAATTCCAGTCAAAACTGATTACCTATAAACAAAAAAAGTATACTTGGGTCGAAAATGATTATAAGGCAGGGACAAAAATGAGAATGGATACTAACGGTAAAAGAAACACAGGATTTCAGGGGGATAATATAGATCTATCCTTGGGCCCAGACAGTGATTTTGAAGATGAAATAGAGTCCAGAACAAGAACAGTCATTTTTAAGGAAGTGGAATGGATAATACGCCCCCAGACCTCAGGGATTTAGAATGAGAAGAGGTAAGGGAAGAGGAAGAGGGAGAGGCATGAGAAGAGGCAGAGGAAAGCAGAACTCGAGAGGGTGACAGAATGACGGGGTGGGGGGGTGAGATGTTCCCCCAGGCAAATGAATATGAATTGGTGGTCATCAACCTCTCAGAGGTGAACCTTACTAATAAACAAACAAAAGTTTTGTGCAAAGGTTTGAACTTTATACCCACTAATTAAGTGAATGAATTTAAAGTGGAAGTCAACTTATTTTGCTTCTATAGAAAATTGCATTTGAAGGAATTTTTTTACTAGCACACAAGAAAACACACTGGTGACTACTGTCACTGAAAGGGAAAGAACTGAGTTTAGAGCTCCCTCTACCTTCTGCTCCCTCACAGACCAATCACATGATGAAAACATTTTGTAGCCTTGTATCCAAGGATGTCAAGTCTCTACTTAAAAAAGAGAAATACAAACAAACAGCGCAGAATATGACAAAACAAGAGAGGAAGGCATTAGAAGAATTAGAAAATATGCCATTAAACAAGCAGACAAGAGTGGTGCTGTGGTAGTGTGGGGTTTAAAGGATTATAACAGTGAAGCCTATAGACAGTTCAAAAATACCACATTCTGTTATAAACTCCCCAACAATCCAACAGAAGAAATAAAATGAAGAGCAGACTGACTGATCCTGAATGGTGAAAATATGGGGTGGATTACAAAAAAGGTTGATTTTCTTAGATTACCATATCCCCACAAACTTGTGTTCTAGTTATTGCTTAAAGTACACAAAGTGACACGTCCTGTACCATGGAGGCTGATTGTCTCTGCAGTAGGATCCATTACAGAAAAGATGTTGCAATATGTTGATTTCTTCATTAAAAAACCTGTGCGTCAGCTGCAATTGTATATCAAGGACACCAATGAGACCCTCAAAATCTTGAAAGATGTAGTAGTAGAAAAAACAGACTGGCTTATAAGTATGGATGTGGAAAGTTTGTACTCAAATATTCTACATGAAGGGGGCCTAGCAGCTGTAACAAACAGACTGCAGACAAGAGACAAAACCTTACCACAGACTGAGTGTATTATAGAGCTAGCTAGATTTGTTCTGGAAGCAAATTACTTCTGGTTCGATGGACACTACTATGTGCAAAAGAAGGGGACCGCGACAGGTATTATGTTTGCACCCAACTTAGCAAACACCTACAGTATATGGGAGCATGGGAAGACCGTTTTATACATGACAGGTGTCAGAACCCATTTTTCGGTCAATGGAAACTCTGGAAGCAGTTTATAAATGACTCTCTAGTCATCTGGACAGGTGATAGAGAAGAGCTCTCAAACATCATGGAGTATATTAACAGCACGAGTGAGCACCTACATTTCAAATACGAAGTCAGCCAGGAGTCTCTACCATTCTTGGATATTCTAATAAGAAAAAAGGGCAGCAGATTGGATTCAAGTCTCTACAGAAAACCCTTGTCTAGAAATACTCTCCTTAAGAGAAATAGCTGCTTCCCACAGAGTATTATTACTAATAGTCCCAAAGGACAATATATTAGAGCACGTAGAATTTGCTGAACTGTTGACAGCTTTAAAGATGCCAGTAAGGATCTGATGCAACAATTTCTCAACAGGGGATTTGAACCAGAGCTACTATTGGACACTTTGAATGAAGTAAAAACATTGAACAGGGAATAACTGTTGCAAGTCAAAGACAAGGGAGAAAATGAGGACATTTTGACTTTTGTGACAGAATTATCCCCATGGCCCAGAAAATAGGAAGGACAGTAAAGAAGCACTGGGGTATTATACAGTCAGACTCTAGACTAGGTCATTTTGTCAATACATAGCCAGGAATGACATTTAAAAGAGGACGTAATCTGAAGAAGTCTTTAGTACATGCATATATCAGTACTTTTAAAGAAATATAACAGACTTGGCTCCCAGCTCCCCCTAAGGGAAATTATAGATGTGGACACTGCGTTCATTGTTCAAATACACAGAATACCAAGTCTTTTAATCACCCACAATCCTGGAAAACGTATGAGATAAATTCATTCATCAACTGTAGCTCCACATGTGTCATTTACATGTTAACATGCCCTTGTGGCATGACATACATTGGCCAGACTAAAAGATCACTGAAGTCAAGAATTGGAGAACGTAAAGGAGCTATCAGGAACCTGAACCTAGACTATGCAATGCCGAGACATTATGCGAAGGCTAAACATGGATCTCCAGCTTCTCTGAGATTCATAGGTTTGGGGAAAGTTGATATGGATTTTGGGGGAGGGATTTAGGAATGAAGCTACTGCAGAGAGAAGCCTTTTGGATTTTCACCATGAACACTGTAGCCCCTTTAGGGCTCAATGAAGATAGCCCTTTATTCAGCTATCTGCAGAAGTGACATGAAAGCGTCCCTCTCCCCCCTCCCCAGAACTGATTCCACATCTATATCCCACCTATTAATTTCAGCATATGTATGACATTCATGCTTTTCCTATTGCTGTAGACATAACTTTCTGGCTCTGTCTACTTTATTGACTACTGTGAAAGTGTGGGGAAGACTTGTTCGTGCTCTGCCGCCACAGAGGCTAGACTTTTCGGCTCTGCCTCAATTAATTGTTTTTAACTCTTCTATTGGTGCTACTTCTTTACTTTGTTTTTTTTTTATATACATCATGCATGCGGTGTTGTCTCTGTAAACATTCAGCTTTGCACATGTCACTTTAAACTAAAGCACTATTTCTTTAAGTAAGCCACATAAAACACAATGGGTTTGGTGAGGCAGCATGCTCTGATGATGACCTAGTACGGTCGATACATAAGTGTACTTCCTTCATGACTGGCCTGTCCGTTACACCTGTACTCCAGTGCGGATGAGTGTTTATTTTCTATTTATTGTTGTGCTTGGCATCAATGTGCGTTTTGGACCATTCAGTTCAGCATGTTTTGTTTTACAGGTTTGCACATGAGATAACAGAAAGGCACTTTTCATTTGAAGCAGCAGCACTTTATTTTGGAGTCGCCATTGGGATGGCCTGTCTTTTTCACATGGGTGAGATTTTTTCATCTCCATTAGCGTTCTGATTGTTGCATATATATTTTTTGTAATAAAGGTTTTTTAATCAGTTCAGAGAGACTGTTCCTTTTATGTTACAAGAAGCCTGAGTGCTGACCTCATTTACAGACTTTGTCTGTTATGTTTTCCTTGTACATTTATAATGTCAGTGGCTCAGTAGGTAGCACACTCGCCTCTAAGGCCGGGAGATCAGTGGGTTGTGGATTCAGTTCCCACATCTGGCACTTGGGTTAATATCCCAGTATTAACACTGTAGTGCAGCATAAGAGGGGTGCTGCACTTCTGAGGTGCCGTCTTTCGGATGAGACATTAAATCGAGGTCCCATCTCCCTGGATTGGTGGTAGTTCAGGTGGATGTTAAAGATCCCATGGCATTTATCGAAAAGAGTAGGGGAAATTTTTATTCAAAATTCAAAAACAATTCATAAATGAACACATCATCACATTCCATAAAAATATTAAAGTCATGCTACAGTCTCTTTAACAGATTCAAAAAGGAAAGAGGAAAGAAGAAAAAAAACACAGAAATATACAATGAAAACATTCTTTCATCTAAAAAACATGTAACCAACTCTCCTTTCTCTGCTATTGCTGCAAGAAATCTTAAAACTGACATCATAAACCCACCTCCATACCTCCACCCACCCTTCACCCCTTAGGAAAACCCCTACCCCACCCAGTCAATATTTCTCCATAAATTGGCAAGCATATCCTTTCCAAGCACATCCTTTCCAAGAGTACGTTTCTCATACTCATAGATACTATCCAATTCCTGCTGTATTCAAAAAAAAACATCTTGTTGTTGTATTACTTTACCTTGTAAAGACCTTGGGCATCTCGCCTGCCAGATGGACCATTTGATACATAGCAATATAACATGAATTGTACTGTTTGCCCATTTTGCCCATGCAGCCGGGATTTGCCCTAAAACCAAAACATTATAATTTATTAATAAGATTAAATTTTATCTCCATAAATTCGATAGTAATTTCCAAAAACCCTTTACATGAATGCATTCAAAGAAAAGATGCTTCATTGTCTCTACAATCCCAGCACATGCCTGTTCTCCACATTCTCTCTCATTTATTTGCTTATGTTTCTGATTGCTTTTAACTTGCAGTTTCTGATGACCACAGAGCCAGGCAAAATCTTGCATTTTCCAAGGAATTCTTGCTTCTATTATACCTTCCAATAATAAGTTAATATTAACTTGAGAAGATACCTGAAAAACTGGGTCTTCTCGATACCAAGAACCCAAAATTACTTTATAAAACCCTTTTTTTCCCTTTCCCCATACACCAAGCCAATTCTATTTTCCAAGTTTGAATATACCAAAGTGCAATTTGCATGTAACTAGGGAGCTGACATTCTGCAGGGTGCCATTTCCCCCTCCCCTATGCTATGAAAAATGGTGTGCCCCAAAGTTGCATACAAACTCGCCCGATCCCTGACGTCTGCACTAATAAAGGGAAAAGAGAACTAAAAAAGAAATTACCAAATAAGTATACTATGTGCTGTAGCATATTTAACCTTCCTTCTTTCCTTACCCTGTATGTGTGATTCCTTTTAACTGGATTTAGCCTATTACCCCATAGGAATTGAAAAAATAAACTTAAAACTTTTGTGTGCATATAATATGGTAAGGGAAGCACATGAGATAAATACAAAAAAATAGGCGCTATATAGGCCCGTAGAAGATACACCCTCTTTTTTTTGGACATCTTCCATGACAACCATGTCTGTACTTTAATGTGTGCTTTGTCATAAACTTCATTCCAATTATGGGATTCTGACTCCTTAGTGGCAAAATAAATGCCCAAAAGTTTCACTTGGTCTTTTGTCATCAGAATTGGAAAATCTCTTATGTTTGTGCTGTCCCCTAAAATCAGTACAATACTTTTATTCATATTAACTTTGATGCCTGTTGTATTATGAGCTGCTTGTATCATTGATAGAACTTCTATTCCTGATTTTCCATCTGCCACAGAAAAAATGCAATCATCCGCATATGCTGAGATTTTTGAAAAAACATACCCATCCTTGTTTCTTATAGCCACAATGTCTTTGTTTTGCCCAATTTTCCCTAATAAAGGGTCCAAACCAAAGACATACAATAAGGGGCTCATCGGGCAACCTTGTTTTACTCCATTCTTCAAATACATCGGGACCCCTAAAAAACCATTCACCAACGGTATAGCCTGAGCCTCCTTATATAAGACCTTTACTAGCTCTATAAACCTTTGAGGGATCCCATAGTAACTTAATACTTTCCAAAGGTATTCCTGATTGACCGTATCAAAGGCAGTTTCCTGGTCCACTGCCATTAAATACCCACCTAAGTTCTTCTTCCTGAAGCTTTGCTCCACAATCTCCCTAATCATCATCAAATTTTGTACAATATTCCTTCCTGGTATTGCACATGTCTGCTCCTGAACGATCACTTTCTGTGCTACATATGCTAATCTTTTTGTAAGTATCTTTGCTAGTATTTTGAGTCAGTATTAAATAATGTTAACGGCCTCCAATTCTTTAATTCGTGGGGGTCCCCTTTCTTAAAAAACATCATTCCCATCTGCATTGAGGGGGCAAGCCTTCCTTCTTCCCAAATGGCATTAAAAAGTACTTCAAGACAAGGGACCAAAAACTCACTATAATGCTTGTAGAAGTCATTTGGTATCCCATCCCATCCAGGAGCCGTCTTAGCAGATAACTGTGAGATAGATTCCTGAATCTCCAACCCAGAAATAGGAGCAACTAAACCATCTTCCTCCTCCCTACTTAAAGCCAGTACCTCTATTTCCATAAGAAAATCTTGATCTTCTTTCCATCTGAAAAGTATCCACCATATGCTGTTGTATTATAAGCATAATGTCTTGATTATGATTTTGTAGAGTTCCCTGTTTGTCTCTAAGGCCTGCCAATGTCCTCTTTTCCACCCCTTGTGACCTACCCTCATAAGGATTTACATCTTCCTTTGTACCTTGTGTTCTATATTTCTGCTGAATTGCCATTTTTTTAACTGTTTTTTCTAAATACTGCCCCATCTTGTTTTTAATAGTTTGCATCCTTGCCCTTTTACCCTCACTAAACCCTGCTTGCGCCAAGATTTGCAGGTATTGTGCCCGCAATCCAAGATACACAATGTATTTATCCTTCGTTTGCCATTTCGTACAAGTGCTATACCAATTCTGCAGATCTCTTTTAATGTCTTCCCACCATTCTATTGGACTCACATACATAAAACATAAATCCTTTCTTGCCTGAAGTAATGTTCTTACACCTTTTTCTATCATGGCATCCTACAACAGAGATGTGTTCATTTTCCAACACCCTCTCCCAATTATTAACTTTTGTCTTTCACCTAACCTTAAAACTACCACCAAATGGTCAGAGGTTACCAAAGGTTGTACTTCCACTGCCTGACAAGTTAGTCTAGCTGACACTAACCAAAAATCAATCCTGGTTGACAATCTCCCTTTAAAAAAAGTATGACTTGGTTCTTGATGCAGAATATCATGTACATCTGTTATATCATTTATATGCATAACTGCTAACAAAGAGTTGGTATCACTAAAAACTTTCTTTGTATCTCTTCCCCAATCTCTGTGTGAAAGCCCACAGTTGAAATCTCCTCCCCATAAGACTAGTTTTGAAGTGTTTAAGTAAGGTTCCATTTGCCTAAACATTTCAGACCTCTCAGCATTAGTCTGTGGTGCACATATATTTATAACTCGGGAAAACTTCCTGTTTTAGAACTACGTCCATAATCATAACCCTTCCTGGTATTAAATCATATACATGCAATACTTGAACACTACCTTTAAAAAGTATCCCTGTCCCCGAGCACCTGTCTTCTCCTATCGACCAATATGAAACTCCCCACCTCCAATCTTTCTGTGCTCTTTGTACCTTAGATAATGAATGTAGTCTGGTGCCTTGTAACAAGATCACTTGTTCATCCCCAATACTGAGGCTCAAAAAGGTACTCTGCTTCCTCTCATAGGCCTTAATGCTATTGACATTAATTGTACAGAAAGATATAGACATCAATACTCTAAGTTTAGAAAAGTTTAGAGTTTATCCAGTACCTTTCATCTTTTCTTTTTCCTTTTCCTAGTTTTTAGTTTTTTCTGGGAAGCTAGACTCTGAAATTCCATCTGCTTGAGAGGAGGCCACTGAGGAAAGATCAGATTCGCAGCCATCCTCTTCCATCCCTTCCTCAAACAACAAAGCATATGAATTCTGTACTACCACTTCCTCTGTTTTTTTGGTTTGTTTTAAGGCAGCATCTAACAACTTTCCTGCCTTGGATCTAGTTACTCTTTGAAAATCTGCCTCTGACTGTACTGGGGGGGCATTAAAATTCCTTCTTTTTCCTCATTCTCTATCTGGTCTGTCTCCTGTACTACCTCTACCTCTACTACCTCCCCTATCACCAAATCCCCCCCTCCATATTGCTGACAGTCGTGGTTTATTCCCTCCAGGTCATGTGCCCCGGCTCTCTCCTTTGTCTCTGTCTCCCTTACCCTCCTTGTAACCCTTTGTGGTAAAGGAGCACCAATAGGACCCTTTGTTAGTAACTCAACCATCCTCATTTTTTCTTTTTGTGCTGTAGCTACATATACGTCTTGCTTTGCCCTCACTGAACTGTCTACATTATTGTGTGATGCCCATGAGCAGGTACGAAAAGAGTGTCCTTTTTCCTCACATAAGTTACATCTTAAAGGTTGCCGACAATGAGCCCCTACGTGCCCCAAATCCCCACACAATCCACATTTTTGTTTGTCACATACATTGCTTAAATGGCCCACATCTCCACAGTTAAAACAAGCCTTGGTTGCCCAGGATAGAAAATCACCCCCCTATCCCTGCCCAAAAAAAAACAATTAGGTAAATGCTTTGTTTGTCCATTCACTAAATTCAGTACTACTTGATATTTCCACCCCCCCCCCAGTCCATAACTGTTCTTCATCCAGAATTGGTTCAGGAAAACCTTGAACCTTACAGTGCTGTTGTAACCAATAAGTAATATCTGCCACGTTTACCCCTTCATTTCTAAAAAGAACCGTGATTTTTTTTTTTAGGGGCTTTGTTAGTGGAATCGCCAAAAAAGGTCTCCATAAAAGCGAAAGTTTCATTAACCGATATTGTTTCCAGAATCTTTCTAAACCAGTTGGATGTTTAAAACATATCAAAAATTACATCACCTGGCACATGAACTAAGGCATAAATTTCATAAGCATAAAATTTCATGCTATCTTTTAACAAAACTCTGCCCACAAATTTCCTATCTGGAAGTGCTTCTGTATCACCCCTATATTTTAAACGTACAGCATTACGTCTTTCTCCAGGTACCAATAAAGGGCCTTTCTCAGCCGGAAATAAATGCTCTGCCAGTTTCCCATGCCATGCTTTATCAGAATGTTCCCCCATAGAAACATTCTCAGTTACATTCACAGAAATGGTTCCCTGATGCACCTCCTCTTGCCCTATATTAGCCCCTTCCACTAAGTCCATTGAATCTTCTGTTTCTTGTTCCCTAATAAACTGCAGTAAAGGGTGAGGATCATCTTGCTGATGAATCAATCCTTCTTCTAAAGGGGAGCGTTGTCCCGGGGGTAATAAGGGAGATAGTGCCTTCCCAGGAAGAGAAGGGGGGTCACCAGAAACTGCAGATGAGGTTTCACTATTGAGATTTGCATCCCATCCATGCCCTGTGGGGCTTTTCACCCATCCTGCAGCTTGCAAAGCTGTCTCCACCCAATTTCCTGAGACATTTCCCACCTGCAAATGATCTTGCCCTTGCCTGGGCCCAACCACTGCTTGTTTCTGTAAAGTCCTGCTTTTGCCTCTTTCTTTTCCAAGTCTGTTTGAGCCTCCAACTGAGGACCCAAGCGTAAACGTTACAGCTGGTGACACAAGTTCGGTAGGGTTCACACTATCTGTTCTGTCGTTTGCTCAGAAGACATTTTTAAGTCCTTCTCATATTCCCCCATAACTCCCGCTTGCTGATCCAATACTGCCTCTCCCCCTGCATCGTGCTTCACACCGGTTCTTCTGACTGCTCTGTTTGTAATCCCTCACCATAGCGACTCACCCTTTCCTCGCTTTCAGCTTCTCCTTCTTCCATGGCCATTCCTTCGCTCTGTATTTCCACTTCCTGTACCTCCACTAAAGCATTCCTATGGTCCAGTTCCTCCTGCAGTCTCTTCCTCGCCGCTTGGTAAAGATGTTCCGCCTCATCAAGTTGGGACCTTAGTGCTTGCTCCATCGTCTGATTTCCAGACTCACTGACCCGTTGCATAGCCTGGTCTTGGGGAACCACGTCTCCCGGTGCATCCTCCACATTATTTGTCTCCCCTGCCAGAAAAGAAATATCTTCCCTCTGATATTCTTCCATGCTGGTCTCCATTGCAAAAGTATTAAGGGAGCCAAGGAGGAGACCCGCTCCTTAGCCTCCCACACGTCCTCCTCAGTCGAAGCTCCAGTCGCCACTGAGCAGTAATGCTGCTCAGCCACACAGCACCCTCTGTCTCCACAGAGTAGGGGAATTTCCCTGGTGTCCTGGCCTAATTTCCCTCATTCACTAAAAATACCACCAACAGTTTCATCTGGTTCAAGGTCAGTTGGCGTTCATCTGTATCCCCTACCCTCAGGTTATGCCTGAAAATAGGCAGGATTTGTCTAGTGCACTTACCTGGTCAACAAAAACTAAATAAATAAACATTGTTTTTGGCTCTGAGGTATAGTGTGCACTGGCTCTGTTTTTCTTAGTAGCCCCCCACCTTCCCTAAGGGAAGCTTTTGGCAATTCAAGTGAGCTGCATTGTGACTCGCAGTGATCGGCGTGGGGTGGCAGGGGCACTCTGCCTGTCTTGAATGAGTTTAAACCAGTGGAGGTGGCTGAGGTCATTGAGGTTATCTCAAAGCTGAAGCATACATATTGTAAGCTGGACCAGGCTCCCACACTTTTTTTGATGAGATGTATTGGTTCCATTGGCCTGGTGTTTGCCATATTTGTACAGTGCTCATTGTTGGAGTTTTTTTTTCCAGATTCCTTAAAAGAGGCTCTGGTGAGGCCCCTTCAGAAGAAGTCATCTCTTGACCCGGATATCTTAGCGAATTACTGTTCTATCTCCAACCTTCCCTTTTTGGCTAAGGTTGTTAAGAAGATTGTGGTGCAACAGCCTGAGGAGCACCTTGTGACTTTTGACATCTATGTGCCACTCCAGTCAGGTTTCAGAGCCGGGCACAGCACCAAAGCAGTGTTAGTCAGGGTGCACAATAACCTCCTCTGGGCTAGGAATAGAGGAGACAGGTCAGTTCTTGTTCTCCTCGATCTCTTCTCAGCCTTTGACACTGTAGAGCACATTGTGCTTCTAGATTGCCGCAGAGAGTATTGTGGGCTCATTGACACTGTCACTAGCTGGTTGAGTCCTATCTCTCTAGTAGGAATCAGTGGGTAGTGATGGGTAATTTCTCCTCCTCCCTGAGGCTTCTGCCTTGTGAAGTGCCTCAGGGGTTGATCTTGTCACTGATGCTATTTGCAGTGTATATGCTGCCCCTGGGAGAACTCATTAGGTGATTCAATGTGGGTTTTCACTGTTATGCAGATGATACCCAATTGTATCTGTCCTTTGCCCCTGGAACATCGGATGCTGTGGAAGTGCTCAACATCTGCCTGGCTGAGATCAATGACTGGATGTCCTCCAGCAGGGTCTGACTGAAACCCGATAAGATGGAGCTGCTGGTGGTTGGGCAGGGTCTAGGTCATGATGGTAGTGCTTCCAGTGGGGCCACAGGTCTTTTCTTGGGACTTACGCCATTGACAGCCTCCTCTAGGATGCGAGATCTTGGTGTGATCCTGGATGACAGGTTGACATTTGAAGCTCAGGTGTCACCTGTTGTCCAAAGTGATTCTTACCACTTGAGAAATATCACCAGGATCAAATCCCTAGTTCCACCTGAGGACCTGCCCGCACTAGTTCATGCCTTTGTGACATCCAGGCTTGACTACTGTAATGCTCTTTACTTGGGGGTCTCTGGAGGTACCCTCTGCTGGCTACAGCTGGTGTAGACTGCTGCTGCCAGGTTACTGACTGACCTTTCTAGGTCCAGTCACATGACCCCAGTTTTGTAGGCTGTGCACTGGCTACCGGTCAGGTGGCAGGTTGTCTTCAAGGTGAGTTTACTCACCTATAAGGCCCTAAATGGACTAGGCCCTGGTATTCTGGTTGACCTTCTGACATTGGCTGCCCGATCCCTCTGCTCCTCAACCAGGGACTTCCTTGAGGTTCCCAGATCTGATTAAAAACTGTTGGTAATTGGGCTTTTAGCATCACCAGTCCGGTCCTGTGGAACGTTCTTCCATCTTACATTAGGGATGCCCTATCAGTCAAGTGCTTCAAGAGTGGTCTCAAGGCCCATTTATTTTCATTGGCCTTCCCTGATGATGTGATCTAACTAGTTTTCAGATTTGATTTTAACTGTATCTGCTGTTTTCTGGTTATTTATTTTATTGCTATTTATTATTTTTCTTGTACTGTGTTCTGGTTTTATTGCACCTGCCTCTTTGTGTGTAAGGTGCTCAGAGCCTCCAGGATTGGGCGCCCTATAAATAATGTTTGCCTTGCCTTGGCTGGTGGAGGCCAGATGGCAGCATTGGAGCAGGGAGACACAGGAGCACGGGTACCTGGCGTGTGTGGGCCTCCACACGTTCACTCTCACACCGTGAGGGGGAGGGGGTGGGAAGAAAATGGAAAAAGGCAGGGCTGGCAGGCTCTATGATGGCCTGACCACCTCCAATCCCAGTCTCAGCCTGGCCTCTGGATTGTGCTCGGAGGGGACTGATACTCCTCCCTCTGGCCCTACTATGGGGAGTAATTCATGGAGGAACTGCAGGGATGAGTGGAATTAGGGGACCAGGCTCTGAATGATGAGCCCCCTTTGAGAGGGCCATAGCTGCCTGACAGTTCCAGAGGAAGGAGGATAAATAGAAAAAGAAAAAAAATTCCATTTCTGTTGCTTTGCTGACCCACTCTGACGTATATAACTTGGTGTAGTAATTAGCAAATTTTTGATTAATTTCTTTTGGATTGTTAAGTATTGTATTGTGGGAATTCAGTATTCTATTAATACTTCTTTCTTACTGCTCTTACTTTAATTGCCAGACAAGGATTTTGTCGGGTTTATTGCCCTTTGCATATTATTCACTTTGTGTTATTGAAATCTGTCTTTCTGCCTCCAGTGGTATGGTCATTATAAAATTTGCTCAGTGCTAAGAGTTCTTGTAATAATTTTGGATCTGAACTGTTGTTATGTAGTTGTTCTTTAATAAAAATCTCTTGCTCAAAATCAATAATTTTTTTTAGCTCTTATTGACTGGCTCATTATTAACTGGCCAGAAAGGATAGTAGGCACAACAAGATTCCATTAGTGACCATTCACCTGTACTGTGCTGTTGGACCAATAAGTCCCTTAAGTTTCCATCCAAAACCGTCACAAACAGATTACTAAAAAAAGGGAAGTTGGAGGCCTTTAAAGAACACCTAAGACATCAAGATTGCAGCTTTCTAGACACTACTAATGATGTTAACACTGCACTTGAGGAACTAATTCAGTACTTTAACAAATCCTGTGATATCTTTGCCCCAGTCACCAAATGTAAAATCCGGGCCTCCAATAACACCTGGATCATGCCTCAGTTCCTGCAGTTAATGAAGCACAGGGATGAACTGTGGGAAAAGGCAAGTACTCTGGCTCACCAGCTGAGCTACAGAATTATAAAACAGCCAGGAACAATTGTACCTGGACAATTTGGAAGGCCAAAAGTCACCACTTCAAAATTAAGCTAACCTGCTCATGGGGAAACTCCAAAAGGTTCTGGGAAAACATCAAGCAGCTAATAAGTAAACCTAATAAGACCTCCTCCTCCAGTCTTAATGTGGAAGGAACCCCTACACTGGACCCCAAGATTATTGCAGATACATTTAACAAGATGTTCACAGATCTAAGCAATGTACAGTCTCTGGACTTCCTTGAACCCGCAAAGGATGACTCTCCTTCACAGGACCTGTTGACCCATCATACCACCTCACCCCCCATTCTACCTGAAAGTCCTCTCCTGTCCAAGGTGAAACAATACCTGTCGAAAGCACTTGGCAAATCTAGGCCAAGCAGTGACTCCCTCGACCTCAAGCTCATTGGGCTAGCCCTTGATATTCTTCTCGTTCCACTAACCAAAAAATTAAACTAATCCCTTACCTTGGGGAAATTTCCCCCACTCGGGGAAATTTCCCCAATTCTGGAAAACCATGGTGGTCACATCTGTTCATAATAGTGGGGACCAAACCAGCCACTCTAACTACAAACCTATTTCAATTTTTCCTCCTCTCTCTAAAGTGCTCAAGCTCATCACTGTAGACCAATTGTCAGACTACCTTGACACCTACCAACTACAGTTCCAGCAGCAGCATGGCTTTCAGAAGCAGCACAGTACCACTACTACCTTAGTCGAGTTCACTGGCTTAATTCATAATGCCTTAGACAGTGGGCTTTTGGTGGGGGCAACCTATACTAACCTCACCAAGGCCTTTGACACCATTAACCACAAACTGTTGCTGAATCAATTAACCCACATTGGTCTCTCATCTGTCTCAGTTGCCTGGTTCAGGAGCTGTCTCTCTGGGAGAGAGCAGAGAGTCAAAATCCAAAATATCCTTTCCAACAGCAGAATGGTACTAACAGGAGTGCCCCAAGGCTCCCTCCTTGGCCCTCTTCTTTTTAGTTTGTTCCTTAACCAACTCCCATGCACTGTTAAAACAGCAGATTACTGTACGCAGATGGTGCAGTACTTTTTTCAAGTCACTGTGATCCTAACATACCAGAATGACAAATGCAGTTTATCTTCTCTGCAGCTGAGCAATGGTTCCTCAGTTCCAAGCTCCTGTTTAACTACAAAAAGACAAAGACCATGTTATTCGCATCTCCTCATAGCAGGCACAAATCTTTCCAACTACAAATCTGCAACAAGCTTAATTCTTCCCTTGAAATGGTACACTGTTACAGATATCTTGGAGTAACATTGGAGAGCTCACTATCATACTCACAACATATCAACCAAGTTGCAAGGACAGCAAATGCTTGATTAGGGCTGCTCTATAAAAACAAACAATGCTTAACCAATGAGGCCCTGAAAATGGTGGTCACTAGCTCAGTGCTATCGGTCATTGACTATGGCCTTGTAGTCTATGGTTCTGCAACCTCCACGGCCCTCAGAAGGGTGAAGACTTCACTTAACAAGGCCTGCAGGCTCATCCTGGACACAAACTAGATGACACATATGTGCAAACTATATGCTCAGACAGGTTGGCTTAACTTGGATAGCAGGATACAGTATCATGTCTGTCTGCTGGCAAAGAAATCTACCCTCAGACTTACCCCGGTGGGTGTTAAGAAACTCGTCAGCCTACCTGACTGCACTAGAAGCACTAGGAGCATAAATATCCACTCTCTCAAAGTCCCCTACTGCAGCACCATGCATGGCCAGTGATTCTTTGAATACCATGCACCCACCTGGCTCAACTCTCTCGGGGTAGATTTACAGAAGGAAATTAGGCTTGGTCTGTTTAAGTCTAAGCTTTGTACCCTACTAGCATCTACCAGTGGATGTGACTGTGGGACCTAGGCCTCCTGCCTACCCTTCCATCCCTCCCTATACCTCGCTAACCTACCCTATGTCTCTCTGGAACCCCTTCTCTCTCTTTTCACCCCTACCTGCCAACCATGCCAGCTCACCTTCTGCCCCTGGCCCCTCCCCCAGCCTGCCGCTAACACTACCATCTGCTGAACACCTGCCCTTAGCTCGCCCAGTCAACCTGCTTACCTCTCTCCACTGCACCTCCTCTTCCTCTTCCCCTACACATGTCCTATCCTCTCTATAGGCTCTTAACACTCTACACTGCCTTGCACCTTCCTCCTCACCTCTACTAGGGACACTTGGGAGCCTTACTGTCTTGCACTTAGATGACAAAACTGCTAGTATAACATGTTCTGGCTTAACACTGCTCCTGCAGTTTGAACAATTTGTAACCCATGTGTGTACTTCAATGTATTAATTGTATACTGAATATATTTCATACCCCTCCTCTTAACACTCCACCTATACCTACCTCACTGTATATTGTATTAACTTTACTTTTACTTTAAATTGTACTTTCACCAAGTGTTTGAATATGTCCTAAATGTATTAACTCCTAGACTTTTTTACAATGTATGTAATGTATGATGTGGAACATCTGTAAATGAGCCTCTGACTCAAGGGTAAATCCAAAATCTAATAAATAAATAATAATTAAAAAAATATTTAGTTTAGCCATATATGTGATAGTAATCCCCCGGATATATGCTTTAAGTGCTTTCCATATGGATATAAGAGCCTTTTGCTTTATTTTATTCATATATTGTTTGCCTTTAAAAAGAATTGGGTCCAGTTTAAAAGTTCTTAGTTTTGGGCCATGATGAATTTTCAATAAAAGCATAACTGGTGCATGGTCTGAAATTATAATATTTTCATAACTAGTTTCATTAACCTCGTGTATTAGTGAATCTGATATTAGGAAAAAAGCTATTCTTGAGTAATTTTGATGAGCAGGTGAGAAGTATGAGAATTGCTTCTGATGTGGAAAAGCCCTCCTCCATGGATCCATTAGATAAAGGCCTTCCATGAAGTCTATTACTCTTAATTCTGCCATAGATATTCTTTCAGGATTTATAGTAGATATATCTAGGCTGTTGTTCAATGTTAAGTTAGTCTCTTCCGATTGTCCAGGGGTCACTAAATGTAGTTTAATCTAGAAAAAAGGTATTAAAAAAGGTAGGTAAATTTTCATTTGGGCCATATATATTAGCTAATGCATATACTAAACCATGTAACGATATAGTGCAGATAATATATTTTTCCTCCTTATCTGTAATTGAATGTATTATAGATGTACCTAAGTTCCTTCTGAAAAAATTCACCACCACACCCTAACATTATTTGAAAAAGGAGCATTGACCCTAGTTCCCCATCTGTTACTAAGGTATTTGAATTTTGCCTTATCTAAATGGGTCTCCTGCACCATTAGACAATTTACTTGGTGCCTATCAACATAGTTAAAGATCATTTTACTCTTCCCCCATTCTTTCATCCTCTTAATATTCCAAGGCATCATTTCAAGCAATATTCCATTTTATAGTCTGTTTCATTATATGTCTGCTGTAGACTTGATTGCATTAAACAAAATATAATCAATCAATCAATCAATCAAATCTTTATTTTTTAAGTGCTATTCTAGCAGATCATAGCGCTATACAATAATTCATAAAACAGTAAAATCAATAAAAACAACAAATCTAACATTTTTTAAATCTGATCCCAGTATAACAGATAGCAGTAGGCTAATCAATACTTGCATCAGGAAATGCTAAGGAAAATAGATAAGTTTTCAGGGCTGATTTAAAGCACTCAGTGGTTAGGCACTGTCTGATCCAACAAAGTTTAGAATTCCACAGGGTAGGGGCTTCAAAAGCAAAAAAGTGGGCCCCAGAGGTCTTCAGCTGAACTCTGGGAACCTCTAGCAATCCCTCATCAGAGGAATGGAGTGAGCAGAGGAGGCAGTAGGGATGCAGAAGATCTTGCAGGTAATGTGGTACCTGACCATGTAGGGCTTTTTAGGTCAGTAAACTGACCTTAAAGGTGATCCACCAATGCACAGGCAGTCAGTGCACATCGTGGACCACAGGAGTGACATGGCATGATCTGCATAAGCCAGTGAACAACCTGCCACCACATTCTGCATTAGCTGGATATCATTCTGCATCAGTGGATATCAACCCTCGGTAGCCACATAACACAAAACCTTTTTTAATTAAGTACCACTTTTACCAAAGGTCTTTGCCACTTTCTTAATTTTGCATGTTTGGAGCACCATGTCCCCCCCCCCACATATTTTCATCTTTATTTCTAAGAAAGCATACCAAATGTTCTTGAACTGAGCCCCCCAACCCAACTTAGGTATACCATTGTAACAGTGATGGAAAAACAACAAAGACAAGTACAGCAAATGAATCAGCTGTTCACTGCAATGGTCTGCTATTTGTCTGACACTGCTGTCTCCGGGGAGTTCACCCCCCTCCCCAAAACAACTCTAACTCAGAGTTAACAAATCTACAGTGTGGGGGGTGTTGGGGGCAAAGCCCTCCCACAAAAAACATTTGTATTCCCTGACAGCACAATGCTAGCTGTTGGCATTGTGCCATCGCTGAAATACTGCTCAACAGATTTCATGTTGATGCAGCTTGGTGGAACCCCCAATTTGTCACCTTAAAACCCAACAGGAAACCAGTACCTAATGTCCACCCTCCCCATCCCCTCTGTCCCATGATAATCCTAATTCCCTAATATCTGCAGTCCAGTTAATGTAACAGGTATATGTTTTATTATTTAATCAGTGTTACTGGGTAATGGGATTAAACCTTTCCTGTTGTATTTCAAATGTTGAGTCCTCTAATAAGTTGTCTACCTTCTTAGTTATAATAGTTCTGACTAATGTACACAGGAGAAGGCTGTAAATAATTAATCCATCCCCCATAATAATAATAAGGATTGCTAGAGGTTCCCAGGGTCCATTTGAAGGCCTCTGGGGCCTGCACATTTGCATTTGTGGCCCTGACCCTGTGGAACCCTCTACCTCATCAGATGAGGGAGTCCCTGACCGTGGAGAGTTTTAAATTGGCATTAAAACATATCTTTTTAATCTTGCCTGCCCAGCACCTGTATGGTGTTGTGTGTTGATGCTGTGTTCTATTTATTTAGGAGGTTTTATCTGATTTTTTTTTATATAGATTATTTGTCGACATTTCTTCCAGTGCCCTCTTCAGCCCGACCGGCCCCCCCCCAGCCCCAACATCCTGGAATTACCGGGGCTTACCTTACGCCCAGCCTGGGAGTGGAGCCAGCAAGGGTCAGGCATCATCCTGAGACCAGAGGTTTTTCCTCCAGTTTTCTCCCCAATTATCCCGAGGCCCCAGAAGTAGAGACACATGCATGTGGAGGCATGCATGCATACTACAGTCTTGGTGACAGCCCCTTCCACCCACCAATTGGCCTATTGCCTGGCACTCCCTCTGGCCTGCTCTGGCCCCTGGTCTCCACTGTGGTGCAGGCAAGATCCGAGGGATACCACCTTCCCTGTCTGTAGAGGAGAGCTGCCTCTCAGTGGCTCCATCCAGCTCCACACCCTCCCTCCCCTGCCAACCTCCAATGGCCCATGCTCATTCCCAAACATGGGTCATCAGCATGGTATGAGGTAAGGCGTGCAGTGCCTTAGCCTTTGGCACCACCGGTCTGGCCCTTTATCTGATTTTTAAATTATTGTTACACGCTTTGATACTTCTGTGAATAGCACTGTAGAAATGAAAACTTGATTGATTGTTTGATAATCTTCATGCACCTGCAAAGAGAGCTGTTGCAAGAGGTGACAGTGCATGATGGCTGCTAGAGCAGAAACCACAAAGTAGGGGCTAGAAAACCACTTTCCCCTCTTTTCCCCCTTCTTATCTTCTTCCTTTTCCTTCTTTTTCTCTTTTTCCCTTTCTTTTCTTCCCTCCCCTTCATTATTTGCATTATTTTCCCTATTTGCCTTTTTCCCTATCCCATCTCAATTTTTCCTTTTTGTTGCGATTTTTTCCTCCAGTTCATACTTCTTACCCCTTCTCCTTCCCTTATCTCCCCCTCATTCCTTTCTTTACTGTTATCACTTTATTTGCAGTATTCTGTGAGTGATTGATTATAGAGGGGCCTATTAATATAGTCATATTTTCACAAAACAAACAATTTAAGGTGCACATTTGAAAACACAAGTCTCAAAAAGGTAGCTCACCAATGGCAAGAATCAGTGCCAAATGAAGTAAACAAAACACATCAAGCAAAAATGTTGGCTCTGAAAATCTCCACCTTGAATTAGAAGGACACTAGGCACTGTGTCAAGTTAAACTTTTAAACTTTTATTTGTTAAAATAAGTAAAGATACAGGGACAGCCAGTCCCACAGCTGAATGTTTTCACATCCTTTTGGACGCTATATCATAGCTAATGAATGCTTCAAACAGTGCAGTATTTATAGAGCTTTCAATTAAAATCAACTGATGAAAAAGCAGTACATTCTTTACAAATCACATGTTGGAATTTAAATAGATTAAAACCAATTACTCCATACAGGAGAACATACGGGCACACCAATACACCATGTAAAGAGCATCCAGAAAAGATTTATAGTAGGACCCTCCCCAAAAGCAATCATTAATACTAATACATGCCATCACTTATTTATATATATATATATATATATACAGTATATATATATATATATATATATTCATGGCAAAAAACTCAGTTTAATGCATCAGTTAGGGTTGTTCCACAATGACAAAAGTGAGGAAATTTGGTGTTAGGGTTGCCACCATTTGCATCCTATGCCCTCCCCGTCCCCACCAACAGGCATCAGGGTGTGCGTTGGGGTCATCAACCCTAACTCTCACCCCATTCCATGTGTAAATAAGCTGAGGTGGTGCAGTGTAGGAGAATGGGGTGAGAGTTAGGGCCGATGACCCCAACGCATACCCCGATGCCTGTTGGTAGGGGTGGGCATGGGGTGCAAGGGCTGGCAACCCTAACATCGAATTTCCTCACTTTTGTCACTGTGGAACAACCCTAAGTGATGCATTAAACAGAGTTTTTGCCCGGAATTTCTCTTCTTTTTGAGAATGTGCACTATAAATAGTGAATGGAATGTGGTGGTGGGAGTGTGGTGCCCTTTGGGCCCCGCGCTCTCACCATGTGATTTTTTTGCTACTGCGCTGTGCAAAAACTATATGACTGACTGAAATGAAAATTGGTAAATGAAGACATGTACCATGGCACACCGTGTGTCCAGAATTGTGTGTACATCTGTTCAATGGTCTCACAGCGCCATGAACAAACAACATAACATGCACAGTTCAGCAACTGTAAGAGCCAGCAACCCAAAAATTGGCACAGTGAAAGATGAATTATAAATCTTTGCACGTTCCAAATGCCAGGCAAATCGGACAAACGGTTCAGATGTTATTGAAGCATAATAAACCAAATTTTAATTAGTCGGAGTGGCATATTTCCACACCTGTTAATGTTTTACACATGAAACCACTGCAAGGCACCTCCATGCCACTAGGGCTACCTATGCTGTAAATTAAAAGGCAGTAGCGCCATAAAGAATGCTATGTGCAAAATGTTAACTGTGTCACACAGTATCTCAGCAGCAAATTATTTTTCAAACATGTAAACAGCATAATTCACATCTCCAGGACATCCACTCAACACCCTCCAAATTTCATGTGAAAAAAACAAACCATTCCAGAGATATTCATTTTTTTATGTTCCTGTAACTTTAAGAAGTCTTCCAAAACAAAATGGTGGCAATCGCGGCTGAAAATACACTAAAATGGCAGACCTGGTGGCTGAAAAATCAGTAACTGTGAAGTGGGCCAACTTCAAATGGCCATAACTCTGGAACGGAACAACATTTGTTCACCAAACAAAAACTGACATGTTCCTTGAACAAAGGTCTTTCTACCTGCCAGGTTCCAGACCAATCAACCACACACTGGCTGTGCTATGCATCACAAAAGAAAGTGCTGAAAAATAGTAGAAACAAAATGTTTTGCACTGCACTACACAAACGCAAAAACACAAACAGTAATGTTAACACAAACAGTGATGAAAACAGTGAGGTAAAATAAAATAGTAATGCTAACAGTAGTGCAAACGCAAGCACAAATAGTAGCACACATGGTGATGCAAATGTAAGTGATAATGCAAACGGTAAGAGAAACGCTAGCGCAAATGTTAATGAAAACAGAAATGGTAACGCAAACAGTAATGACAACAGAAATGCAAACGTTAAAAACAATAACACAAACTCTAATGCCAAGGGAAATGCAAACAGTAACAAAAATGCAAACGGTAACAGAAACGCAAACAGAAATGCAAATGGTAATGGCAAGGACGATGCAGAAGGCAACAGTAATGCAATCGACAATGGAAAAAAAACTGAAAACGCAAATGCTAAGTCCAACAGAAATGCAAACAGTGATGAACACGCAAACAGTAATGGTAATGCAACTGGAAATGCAAACAGTTACGGTAACACCATTGATGACGCCAAAGGGAACACTAAAACAAACGGAAATACAAACGCAAGTGCGTACACAAACACAAATGGTAATGCGAACGGTCATGGTAATGCAATTGGAAATGCAAATGCTTACGGTAACACCAGTGATGACGCTAAAGGAAACAAAAATGCAAACGGAAATGCAAATGGAAGCGTGTACGCAAGTGCAAATGGTAATGCACACAATGACGCAAAAGGAAATGCAAACAAAAACAGTAATGGAAATGGTAACAATAATGCAAACACAAGTGCAAACACAAAGGGTAACGCACACGGTGACATAAATGGAAACACTAAAGCAAACTGTTAGGGAAATGCAAGCGGAAATGCTAACTGTAACAGTAACGCAAATGCACACACTTTTTTCCCCAAAAAGGTGCATTCAGAAGTACAGTGACTACAAAGAATGTATGCATAATAATGGCCCTTGGAGCAGAAAATGAACACTTGGACTACTAAATTGCTTATATCTCAGTTTGTATGACGTATACGTATTTGTATACGGTTCGTATGATGTGGAAACAAATTTTAAATCTCATATTATTTATGACTTTCTTAGCTAGTTTTGCACTTAGCCCCTTAGTAAAGGGCTAAGAATTCTTCTGACGAAAAGTCTATCTCAAAGCGTTTTCAAGATATGGACCCTGAAAGGCGCGGCAGACGCTGGAATGTTAGCCTATGGGAAAAATGTTCAACTTCAGAGTGCTGTAACTTTGCTTACCTCTTATATTTTGTGACCAAACCACTAAAAAGAACATCTGAGGGATCTTGGCTTTCTTCCTTCCAAATTTCAGCCCAAAAGACCAAACCGTTCTTTTGCAGCAGGGTGGCAAAGATTCCCTATTGTTTTGGGCATAGTGTCGCAAAGTAGTGCCGCTAATCACGACACTTTCGCAAATAAAATCATGAAAGTGTTGAATGTGCGACACTACCTTTTACAAAAATTTAACAAACATATTTCTGGGGTGTTTAACCCCCAAATAAGACATGGCTAGCATCCTCAGGACTCGACTGGGTGAACACAGCAAGAATTGTGTCCTTAAAGAGTCCTAAATTTAAATGCCAAGCATTTCTGTGACCACCAACTGAAAACAAGATGGTGGATTTGCAACACTGCAAGGGTCATTTGCAACACTAAAAACTGCATTTGCGACACTTTCGCATATTTTGTTAACTTTTCCCATTGACTATAATGGGAAACTTGTTTTATGAATAACTTTTGAACCGTTTAATATTTTTTCATGAAATCTTTGAAAGGCACACTGGGGACCCAGGCTCCATGATCTCTATAGGTTTCAGACCAGTCGCGCAATCCATGCAACCTGTAGGCGCAAGCAAAGAATGCACAAAAATGTTTAATTTGTGCATTTTTCTGTGCTCTGTAGCTCAGCAACTGTATATCTCACTGTTAAGAAACTTGGCAGATCTAGAGCACTATGATACTGGACTGCACATTCCAAATTTCAGACAAATCCATCATACAGTGGCAAAGTTATTAAGCTGCCAAATTTCAGATTTAACCTTAAATGAGGTGCTCAGCCCTAACTATAGTGGCACGGTACTATTTATATATATATATATATATATGCAATAGGGGTGGCCATATATTTCATTAGATAAACACATCTACCTGAGTCACTGTATGTATAAATAAATTTATACATACAGCGACCATTTATACCTACAGTGCTGGATTACTTTCTAAAGCCCCTACCTGAAAAAGAGCCAGCTAGCTTCACTGCCACTCACTACTCTCACCTCAGATGCCAAGTGGAAGACAGCAGCACATCCAGCCACCCTAGCCTTTCACAAACTACAAATAAACACCCAAATAAAGCATGTTTTTCTTTTTCTTTTTTTAAGCTCCCCCACATGTTAACAGTACCTCTGTCTTCCTATCTTCACAAAACTAGTTGTCCTCCAGATGCTGCACCTGCCAACTCCCGATCTCACTCACTCCATTCAAATGGCTATTCTTTCTCCCTCTTTCCACTCACCTCCATCACATTCCATGATCTGCAGTCCCGTTCAAGAAATCATGCAAAAAAAAGAAACACCACTCAATTCGCACTTCCAGTAATCCACTCCTTCCTCCTCACAAACTGTGCCCAAAATAATAAACTGCAATGACTCAGTCATACCGTACAAACCATGCAGTGGCTTCTATCTCTGACTTGAATGAAAAACAAAAGAACCGATTCAGTCTCCAACTTAATAAAATAACAAAAAAAAATTACCACAGCAAATTCTACATAATCATACCATGGCTGTTACTGAAATAGCTACCACATCCTTGCTAAGGGAAAAACAGCCTACATTAAAAAAAAAATCATCAGCAAACCCACAAACAAAATCACAGCCAATGAAATCGCACGCTACAAAAAACTCACATATCAATCACTTTTTGCTGCGCAGTGATAAAAGGCAGAGTACCAAAAAATTCCCCTATATTTGACACCAAAAAAATTAAACAATATATATAATAAAATAAAGACTTCAAACAAACAACCATAACCCTATTGCATAAATGGAATATGCAGTGGGAAACTAGTAAAATAAATGATTTATGTACACTTGAGCAGTTTGACATCGGCACTCACGGCTTATGCCACTCATGAGGTTACCCGAGGTCAAACTGTTCTTGTGCACATAAATCATTTATTTAACTCATACCCATTGCATATCCCTTATATACATATATGTTATCACAACAGTAGAATAAAAAAAAAGTCAGAAATCTAGCATCATCATGAATTAAAAAGCAGATAAGGTACACTTTCTTTAGTTCTTTAAGTACAAAGTAAATTGAAAATAATCATTCAATCCAGGGTACTCATATGATTTTAATTTAAATTGCCAGAAAGTTTCTCTTTGAAGAAGCTGATTATCTAAATCACCACCCCTAACACTCACATGTACTATTTCTATACCGTGGAAGACAAATTGGTGATTAGTGCCTTTAAGTTGTGTATGTTGTGCTAGAGCACTGATCTACTTTTTCAATGCTCCTAATATGGTGTCCAATCTGTTCCTTAAATTTCCTCTTAGTTTTGCCCACATAAAAAGCAGGACATTTTTTGCATATAGCCAACTAAATGCAATTCTCTGTAATGCATGAAATAAAGTGAAAGATACAAAATTCCCTTTCAGTTACAGGTTGTACAAAAACATTTCCAGTCAAGATATGTCTACAAAAAAAATAGTTTCCACATTTATGGGTACCCTTAGGTAAGTGTCTATAATTAGTCCATTCTCCTGGGTGTTCCCAATATGTACTGTGTACTAGTTTGTCACTGAGGTTTCGCCCTCGCTTGTATATCACTTTAGGTGCACTGGTTGTAATCTTACTAAGCTTTCTTTCAGTACTTAAAACTGACCAGTTTTTTTTGTATAATAGCGTTAACTAAATGTACTTGTGGGCTAAACGTAGTAATAAAATCAGAAGCTCCACTGAAATTAACATTTCTATGTCTTATTCTATTATTGCCAGTCGTATATAATAAAGAATCTCTGGAGCATGCATCAGCTCTTATTTTTGCCTTAGTGACAGCTTCTGCATTATAGCCTCTGCTCAAAAATCTATCTGTCAATATCTGTGCTTGTACTTCATAGTCAGTTTCTTTGCTACAGTTCTGTTTCATGCGAATAAACTCACCTGACGGTATATTATTTTTGACATGTACAGGATGACAGCTACTGCAATGCAAAAGGGAATTTTTATCTGTAGACTTCCTACATAGAGTTGTTATCAAATCTCTTTCATGTGTTTTAGTTACAGTTAAATCTAGAAAGTTGATGGAACATTGATCATATGTCACTGTCAATTTCAAATTTGTATTTGTATATTCTAAATATACTGCAAAGTCCTTTCGTTCCTTTTCCGTTCCATCCCAAATAAAAAATAGGTAATCAATAAACTGCTTATAAAAATGAATCTTATCTAAGAAAGGATTGGATTTACTGTATATGGCTATGGCACCAACTATGATATTATATATATGTCTCAATGGGAACAGGAACATGTATACAGTGAATCCAGTCCTTTCTTAGATAAGATTCATTTTTATAAGCAGTTTATTGATGACCTATTTTTTATTTGGGATGGAAAAGAAAAGGAACTAAAGGACTTTGTAGTATATTTAATTTACAAATAAAAAATCAAAATTCACAGTGACATATGATCAATGTTCAATCAACTTTTTAGATTTAACTGTAACTAAAACAGCTGAAGGAGATTTGATAACAACTCTATATAGGAAATCTGAAGATAAAAATTCCCTTTTGCATTACAGTAGCTGTCATCCTGTACATGTCAAGAATAATATACTGGCAGACCAGTTTATGCGCATGAAACAAAATTGTAGCAAAGAAACTGACTATGAGGTACAAGCACAAATTCTGACTGATAGATTTTTGAGCAGAGGCTATGCTGCAAAAACTGTCACTAAGGCTAAAATAAGAGCTGACGCACGCTCCAGAAGTTCTTTATTATATACAACTGGTAATAATAAAATAAGACATGGAAATGGTAATTTCAGTGGAGCCCCTGCGTTTATTACTACATTTAGCCCATAGGTACATTTAGTTAACTCTGTTATACAAAAAACTGTTCAATTTTGAGTACCGAACATATGAACACATGAAACTGCCAGCAGAAATAGATCTTATGGTCTATCAAAGTCTGCTCGAGTGTACAGCTAGCACCCCTAGATTATAACTGCCCCAACCCCCTCCCCCATCTTCAGGACATTCTCAGCACTATTCCCCCAGTTCTCAGCACTATTCGCCAAACTCTCCCTCATTCCCTATCACATGCCCTTTTAAAACTTCCCACCATCTTATATGATATCATCCCCCTCTGGTAGGGTGTTCCATGTCGACACAACCCTCTCTGAGAAGTAATGTCTCATCTCTCTCTCCTAAACCTTCCACTCTTTAATCTTAACCTGTGCCCCTTGTGTCCCTATATTTTCTCAGCTTGTACAACCCATCAGCACTGGCTTTGTTTATCCCCTTCAAATACTTGAATGTTTCAATCATATCCCCCCCCTCTCCCTCCTCTCTTCTGGGGTGTACATGTTCAGCTCATATATTCTGTCCTCGTAGGCTTTGCTCTACATCCCCCATAACATTTTTGTTGCCCTCCACTGCACCCCCTCCAGCAGTTTAATGTCCTTTTTCAGATATGGAAGCCAGTACTGCATACAATACTCCAAGTGTGGCCTGAACAATGACCTGTAGAGGGGCAGGATCACTTTCCTATACCTGGATGAGAATTCCCTTGCAATACACCCCAGCATCTTGTTAGCCTTAGCTGTGGCTTTCCTGCATTGAGCTGAGATGTTCATTCTCCCCGTGATCAACACCCCGAGGTCCTTCTCTTCCTCAGTGTCCCTCAGCCTTACCCCACCCAACCAGCAGTCCCTATTTGGGGTCTTTGCCCTGAAGTGCAGAACCTTGCATTTCTTTGCATTGATGCTCAGTTACCACCTCTCCGACCACTCCTCCAGTTTGGTTAGGTCCCCTTGTAGTTGTTTCCACCAGTCCACTTCATCAACTACCACCCCCATTTTAGTATTGTCTATGAACAGACTAGTCCTGCTTCCAACTCCTTGTGAAATATCTGAAAAGAATAGCACAAATTGCACTAGAGCCAGCATAGAGCCCTGATGTACTCCACTCATCACTGGCCTGGGTACTGAGAGTTCTCCCATCACCACCACCCATTGCTGCCTCCCCGTCAGCCAGTTCCCTATCCAGTTTGCCAGTTTCTCCCCCAACCCTACGGAAGTCAGTTTCCTGCCTAGCCACCCATGAGGCACTGAATCGAAGGCCTTGCTGAAGTCCAAGTATAGGACATCAACAGTGTGATCATTATCCAGCTCTCTTGTAACCCAGGTATAATATTCTACTAGCTTGATCTGACAAGACCTCTTTAAGATGAACCCATGCTGCCACCCATCCCAGAGTTCATTTCCCTCCAGAAATGACACCAGTCTCTCCTTCAGTATTGCCTCCATAAGTTTACCCACTTTGGACGTGAGACTGACAGGTCGGTAGTTTCCCGATTCATCCTGTGGACAGCTCTCGTGAATGGGCACCACATGGACCACCCTCCAGTCCTGGGGCACATAACTTGTGTCCAGGGAGGTGCTGAACAGGTCCACCAGTGGCCTGGCCAACACCTCCATGATCTCCCTCAGCACCCTGGGGTGAATACCATCAGGACCTGATGTCTTGTCCACTCTTAGTGCTCACAGACCCTCTAACACGCTATTGTCCTCAATCCATCCATCCATCATCCCTTCCCCCACCTTCCCTGTCCACAGACCTCCCTTTTCCTGCGTGAACACAGAACAAAGCTTAGTAAAATTACAACCAGTGCACCTAACATGATATACAAGTGAGGGCAAAACCTCAAAGACAAACTAGAGCATAGTACATATTGGGAACACCCAGAAGAATGGACTAAGTAAAGACACTTACCTAAGGGTACCCATAAATGTGGAAACTGTATTTTTTGTAGACATAACCTGACTTGAAATGTTTTTGTACAACCTGAAACTAAGAGGGAATTTTGTATCTTTCACTTTATTTCGTGCACTACAAAGAATGTCATTTATTTGGCTACATGCAAAAAATATCCTGCTTTTCATGTTGGGAAAATTAGAAGGGGAATTTAAGGAATGGATTGGAAAGCACATTAGGAGCATTGAAATATTAGTTGGGATCAGTGATCTAGCACAACATACACAACTTCAAGGCACTGATCACCTAGTTTTCTTCCAAGGTATAGAAAGAGCAGATGTGAGTGTTAGGGGTGATGATTTAGATACTCAGCTTCTCCAAAGAGAAACTTTCTGGCAATTTCCTCAATCCATCCATCCAGCATCCACCCAGGGGCATGGGTGGAAGCTGGAAGGGGGAGATCCAGAGAAGAAAGGAGGAGGTGCTACTTCACTGAGAGGGTGGTGGAGCCATGGAATGCACTGCCCAGGGGGCTGGTGGAGGCAGAGACAGTGGAGGGGTTCAAGAGGGGGTGGAACAGGTACAGGGGAAGGGTTCTGGAAGCAAAGTCCAGTGCAGCGAGAATATCTGGGACTGGGAAGGGAGAAGCCAGAGAGGGCAAGGGGGGCAGCAAGGTCAGCTCCCAGGGTGGGGGATGACCAAACAAGCAGGCATGAAAGACTGTTAGGCTTATTCTGTTGGCATTTTAGTATGTTAGTATGTAATTTAATTTAAAATCATATGAGTACCCTGGGTTGAATGATTAATTTTAATTGACTCCATATTTAAAGAACTAAAGAAATTGTACCTTATCTGCTTTTTAATTCATGATGATGCTAGATTTCTGAATTTTTGTTTTTTATTCTGCTGTTGTGATAATATATATATATATATATATAATATAATATATATAATATTAAGATAGGTGATGGTATGTATTAGTATTAGTGATTGCTTTTTTTGGGGGGGCTCCTATTATAAATATTTTCTGGATGTTATTTACATAGTGTATTGGTGTGCCCATATGTTCTCCTGTATAGAGTAATTGGTTTTATTCTATTTAAATTCTAAGATGTGATATGTAAAGAATGTACTGCTTTTCATCAGTGGATTTTAATTAGAAGCACTATAAATACTGTACTGTTTGATGCATTCATTAGCTTTGATAAAGCGTCTGAAGGGATGTGAAAACATTGAAAAGTGGGACTGGCTGTCCCTGTATCTTTACTTATTTTAACAAATAAAGGTTTAAAAGTTTAACCTGGCACAACACCCAGTGTCCTTCTAATTCAAGGTGGAGATTTTCAGAGCCAAAGTTTTTGCTTGATGTGTTACTTTTAAAAACATGTTCTTCAGTCATAGCTTAAGATTGTCTCTGTGTGGTATTGTCCTTGTCTGTATAACTCCATAATTCCTGTAAAAAGAGAAACTAGAAAGAGAGAAGAAAAGAATGTAAGGGGCATTGTCCCAGATTCTAAACATGTTCATAATTTGTAATCTGTGGTTGCATCCTTATGGCACAGACACATAATTTCTTCAGGACCTGTAAAGTTAATAAGATGAGAAAAGAGAGAGAGAGAGAGAGAGAGAGAGAGAGAGAGAGAGAGAGAGAGAGAGAGAGAGAGAGAGAGAGAGAGAGAGAGAGAGAGAGAGAGAGAAAGAATAACAGAAGAAAAAAATAACTCTGAGGGAAAGAGAAGGGAAGGGCTAATGTTTTATTTCAAGTCTTTATTCCTTTGGTGCACTTCTACAGCCATCCGTTCTTTTAACAATGTTCCAGTTCTTTTCATCTTGTACAGCTGTGACATTGTTCATACTTGGATTTTCCGAAGTATTGCTTCCCACTCTTGACTATCCTGGTGACCTTTGTCCTTGTGTTTTTAGTTCCATCTTGTCTTGTGTGTTTAGCCCATATGAGCAGACTTGTAATCGGATCTGCTGAAATCAGTACAATTGTTTGAGTGCTGCTGGTGTCGGAGGTTGATGACCACTCTCTACCTGTAGGCTCATTTTTTCAGTTGTCTGGGTTCAGAGGGTTGCGAGCAGGTCTGGTGGGACTAATGTTATTGTGAAAGAATTCCTCCACATTTTTGGGGTCATTAAAATAGTGAGTTTTTCCATACCAAAAGAATCACAGCCTACTAGGAGGTAGCAGAATGGATTGTATTCCCATCTCGTAGAGCATTACCTTGATTTTGTTAAAGGTCTTCTGTACCTGTTTTATCCCTTGCATGAAGTTGGGATAGACTGAAAATTCGACCGATTCAGCAGACAAGCCTCTTTCCATTTGTGCCTTTCTTAAAATCTGTTCACAATTGGTATAATAGTGAGGTTTTATGAATACTGCTCTAGAAAATGATTGTTTGTAGTTGTGATTCTCGACTTCTCATACTCCCTCTGCTTGGTGTGCTCAGTCAATTCTTATTTTCTCTTCATGGTAGCTTAGCCCAATTGCCTTTGTTTAAAATCTTTCAAATAATGGTATAGAATCTCCCTTGCCTTCCAGACCCCCTGGCATGCTAATCAGTTTTAAATTATTGTGAAGTGAGCAGTCTTCTTGCTCTATTATTTGTTGCTGTAGATGTTTGAGTTGTGCTGTATGATTTTGAGAGTTGACTATTTTTGCTATGGACTCAGTTGATTTTCAGGCATACTCATGCATTTTTCCATCTCGTCTGTCCTAATTGTTAGGATCAAGAGCTTCTCTCCTAAATTGGATATTGTGGAGCTCAGGGCTTTTATAGAAGCATTAATAGACTCTAACCCACTGTAAATGTCTTATTTAAGTCCATTCTTGCATTCTAAGAGCAGAGAGGCTGTAACATTACTTGTCTCTAAGGGTTCCTTGGGTATTACAATTAGATTGGCTGGTATTCCCTTATTATTACTACTACCAGCCGTGTCAGTTAGCAGAGGAGCAGCCGTTTGCAATGTTAGAGTTAAAACAGAGTTTTCATTAGTTTTTGGGACATAAGTGTGGGGGGGGGGGTCTGTCCTTGATTTAAGGTAGGTCAACTCGAGTTATTATTTTCTAACCCAAAGTTGGTATGTTTCTTTCATAAAATTCACATTTATCATGGGTTCATTGACCTGTTGAGAGTTTGAAGCAGTGTCAAAAGTCTCATTATACAAGGCTGTTGGCTTCATTGTTTCTTCACTGGTGCTGCTATTTGGGCATCTTTCATCTATTCTGATGTACTCTTATTGTTTTCCATAATTTATTTCCATTTTTTCCATGTTTTGACTCACAGATGTTGTTGATTCTTTCCATGCCAGAGGGGTGGGAATTGAAGATAGCAGGGTTAATGTAATTGTGCCAGAGGCTTCGCTCTCCAGATTCTGAGTTAATTGAAGCTGTCTTTGTTGCTTCCATGTTCTAAATGGTTTTCTAGAACCAGGGCTAGGTGGCCAGTCACAGTCTGCATTTCGTTAAATCCCTTTTTGTTGGTTTGACTCTTTATAGCAAATTGTTCTGTAAGGTCTTTAACAGAACACACATCCTTAGACATATTAAGCAAAAACCTCTTTAACTGGGGACCAGGAGAGGTCTCCGAGTAGCTTATGTAATCTATAGCCATATGAAGGTATACTGTTGCTAGAAGGCCTACATTCAATCAGTTGTCTTCATTTATGCCTTCATAAACACCCTCTTAGCTTCTTTCTGCAGCTCACCATCGTCATGCCTCACTTGGCCATCTTGGAACCATGACTCCTCCCCCACCCTTCTAGAGACCTTCCTGAATGATAAAGAGGTAAAACATTGAAAAAAGGCTGGGTAGGTAGTGTACACCATTTACAAAGTCAATCCAAATTGAAAGAAGGGTGGGTAGGCAGTGTACACCATTCACAAAGTCAATCCAAAAGATTAAAGTGGTATCAATACTAGTTAATAAAAAAATGTAAAAGTAAAATTATTGATACAGCATCAGATACACAAGGCAGGATTATTTTAAGAAAAGTATTGCTAGAAAAGGAAAACATTATATTGAGTTCAGTAAATGCTCCTTTTAAGGGATTTGGTGCTTGTTTTAGCAGAAATCAATAAATTGTTAAATACCTGGGATTTGCAGAATATTATGCTTGGCAGTGACTTTAATTGCATTCATGAATATCAACTAGATAAATCATCTTTATCCACTAACTGGGATAAGTTCAAATCACACTTATTTAACAACTTTTTGAGCTATAATAACTTGTTTAATATATGGAGAAAGACACATGACTTAGTAAAAACTTTTACATTTTATTCAGCATGACATGGCAAGTCATCAAGACTGGATTCAATTTTCTTATCAAAATATTAAGCAATACATTGTCTTGGTCTCAACTCTGACATAGAACCAGAGCTTATATCTGAGCAAAATATGATAACCTACAGTATAAATTTAGACACATAGACTAACAGCTATAATACATGGAAAATTAATAACAGTCTACTTCTGGGAAAATATATTGTTCAGACATTATTAATAACTACACAAGGCTTCTTCGATGATAACAACATATAAAATTGAGTTAAAAACTTATTTATTTAGCCTAGCTTTCCCTAGTCTTGGATGATCTGTTTTAATGTTCTTGTTTTAAATTGTTATTTTTATGTATTTGGTTTTATGTAAGGCGCTATAAAAATAAAGTTGATTTGATTTGATTAAATGAAGATAATATTACAGAGTCCTGGAATGTATTGAAAGCCACAGTAAAAGGCACCTCAATATCTGATGCATCCTGTAAAAACAAGAAAGGAAAAAGATGTTGGCAGACATAACTGAGAAGTTAAAATCTTTAGAGTTTGCTGTACGATCAGGAGACAAAAATGAAATACAGGAATATACTGAACATAAAAAAATGACTCCACTGAAATTTACCAAGTGAAAAGTAACTGACTAAAAAGAAAAAGAATGGCAGATAACAAATGAAGAAGCAGAGAAGAACTTAACTAACAGACTTAAAACCACTAAAGAGAAAACTGAAATTACTATTATACGGGAATGCTGTGTCTCAAGTGGAACAGAAAATGCAGTGGAGGAATTCTTTGTATTCTACAAAATCTCTATAAAACAGAAAGCAATCCATTGGATTCTAAAGTATTGTATTACATAAAATATAAAAATAAAGTGTAAAGGATGGGCTGAAGAGTTGGAGAGCTAGCTGATCACACTAGTAAAAATTGATCCAAAACTAAAATGTGAAATGGTAGAAGCAGATAAATTCTTGATTGCAATAAGGCTAGGTTATGGGACTGAATTTATAATATTAATCAACAGCTGTATTTCTCTGTGCAGTTCCAAATATTACAACAGTTCAGCATGGCATACTTTAAAAACAAGTTACTGTAATTGCAAGATAGATTCCCAAGTCCTGTATTATGATTGTAGGTAATATGAATGCATGAATAGGGGATTTTAATGGCTGTATTGACTGTTCAGTCGCTAACTGGGCAAGTGAAGAAATGGAATAGAGCATCTAAATATACAAAAATAAACCAAGTGTGAGGATATCTTGTTGAATAATTAAACAAATTTCCACTTTTCCCTTTAAATGATAGTTTGGCATGAGATAACAAGGGAAACTTTACCTTCATTTCTCATACTGGTGCATCAGTAATTTACCTGGCACTATGGCAAGGTGACCCAGGATGGTGGGACACATTTCATGTTCAGAATAGGTGGAAGTGACCACCTCCCAGTAATACTAAGTATAAACTAGATAAAAAAGAAGTGATTGGAAAAGAAGAAAAAAACACTGCATCTTAACAGTATCATTAATACAAAAAGAGTAATGTGGAACACTCAGTGAAGGATAAGGTGGTAACAGAAGTCTTACTCTGAGAAGTTTTACAAGTGCAGTTACTTTCCATGAGTACAATACTACACTGGACAAGGTTTTTAGTGCCATTAAGCCCCTTTTATATAAAACAAAAAATAATATGTCAAAGAAAGTGGGTTGGTTTGATAATGTGCATGAAAAAGAGAAGCATATAATACAAACAACAAAAGGAAAATTATAGATATATTAGTCATTGGAGAAAACAGTACAGCATATTCTTAACACTCAAAAAAGGAGTACTGTAAAGCACAGTGGAAAGCAATTTATAGAAGTCATAGAAAAAAAGATATGAAGGCCTTCTGGTGTTTAATGGCAAAAAGGTCCTTCCACCCTTAGCTATGAGACTAACAATAATATTACAGCAGAAAAATGGGTAAACCGCTTCAAAAATATTTTCGTTAAGGTAAAACAGGAGAAGGTATGTGTCAATACCTTAGAGGATCTAGCCAAAAGTGGGTGGCTGCCCCCTTTGAATGCTATGGAATTAATGAAGTTATTAAATCCTTGAAGACGAAAAAAGCCCCAGGCCCAGATGGTATATCTGAAGAAGTATAATTATACCTAAAAGAATCTTGCAGCAGAATCTTGACTATTTCAACATTTGCAGTAAGGAAAGATACAGTTGCAGTACAGAAATGATCAGATATTTCCTGGAATATCTGAAATATCTCTAGAGAAATTTCCTGCCTGCTTGCTAGTACCACAGTAGGGCCACCAGAGAAAATCTCATTAGAAATGTCACAAAATATATGGAAATATCCAACCATGTCAATTGCTGCAACAGTATATTCTGAATTCATGGAAAGGTGTAGAAATAGTATCAATATACAAAAAGGCAGAACAGTCATATCCCAATATGTACATGTCTATAAGCCTTCTAGATGTTCTATCTAAAATGTTTTCAAATATTATATTATCAAGATTATTGAAGACAGTTGAAAATCTTGGTGGTCTCTTTCAATTTCAGTCAGGTTTTAGAGTGTGAAGAAGCACTGTTGATTATATATATATATATATATATATATATATAGATATATATCCATGGATAATTCTGGTTCCTGATTGATCAGTTGGTATGCATCAAAAATTTTCCACACATGGCACCAGAAAGTGCTGATCATCAGTGGAGTGTCAGAAATACAATCTATGCCCATTTGAAATGCTGGCATTTCATCAGGCAGCCATCTTTATTTTGCCCACTGAAGTGAAAGCAACTGTCACTTAACATGACAAACCTGTCTGGAATAAGTTTTGATATCTCAATCACACCAGCATCTGAACACATTTTCACAACATAATGGAGAAAGAAGAGCAACATGAATCAGTAACAGAAACCCCTCCCTCAACAACTGTGAGTAATTCTGTGACAGAAAACACCTCAGACGTGTGGTAGTTAGCAGTAGGTACCTCTCATTAACAGCAACTTAGCTGAATGAAATAAAGGATGCCAGAAATGAGCCAAACACTAAAAGAACCAACAACTGGGCTTTAAATGTCTTTGAATGACTCGAGAGAGCCCAACAATAAAATTTTTCAAATGGGAGCTGAAGACCTTTTTATTTAACTAAGCTTTTATGAGTAGTCAGTATGCTTTTATTGATAATTAATGTTTGTATTTATTTGTATGTTTGTCTGGTTTGTACTATATTTTAAAATTTTTAGAATTATTGTGAAGCGTACCAGGTCTTAGCGTTGCACGCATAATAGCTTACAACATTATGGCGAACCCAGACCTGTGCGCTCTCCGAGTCAGACCCCCCCTGGAGTTGAGAATCTTTAGTGGGGGGGTCTGGGGGTTCAGCCCTCCGTAATGGGGGTGTGGGGGGGCAGAGCCTTCCACAGAACAAAAACTGACAGAAATCATGCAACGCGAACGCGCGTATGCCTTGTGGCATTCTGCCTTGCGACATAATGACTCCATGTCATTGTGAAGCACATTGAGTCACAATGGAGAAATGCACTCTATTAAATAAAGCTTGATTGATTGATTGAAAACAGCCAAAAATGTACAGTTTGATTTAAAACTGCCATTCTGTTCATTCTATGCTGAGGTGAGAAACTCAGATGGCAGAGAGTATTCCCTCAGCAGCTTCTGTAGTCTCTGAGCTGCCTTAAATCAAAATCTAAACTGTGTCTCAATAGGCAGATACATTAAAATAATTTCTAATCCTGCCTTCCCAACCAGCAACAACGTCTTTGTTGCAGTAATGAAAAAATACAGAAAGTCACAAAAAGATTCGGCCAAACATCACTCTGCTATAAGCATATCTGATTTTTAAAAACTGAGAGACTCTGTTGTGCTGCCTCCAAACACTGCACCAGGCTTGGTTCAGCATGTTTGACTGGCTGTTCAATTATATATGGTAAGGAGAGGGAGGAAAGGTCTAAGACAATTACAGCCCAAATGTTTTGAGTTTAAAGTAGATAAAAATGGTTTTGAGTTTGCAACCTTGACTTTTAACAAATGTACAAAAAATCATGGAGACCCCATGAAACTGAACAGGGCAGCACAACGTGGCTTTATTTGCTCCATCCCTGGCTCACCCAACTGTCCGGTTGTTAGTTTAAACAAGTCTGGCCAGAGCCAATAGGGCTGTGATGAATTGCCAAGTGAGCAAAGTTACATGTGTGCATAGAAATTATTGAATGCCCAGATGTAACTTGCCCATTTTGTGGAGGTTTTGCACCAAATTTTCAACATAGCTTTTTGGGAACCCGCCTCATGAAAAGTGCCAGTGTCATTTTGTTCACTTGTTCTGAAAGGTGATTTCGCAGAGTGACCATGCCATGATGTGCCATAGGTGTGAAAACATATTTTGGGCAGGATGTGATAAATGACAGCTGTACTTTTAAAAAGGTGGTGTACAAAAATGGCAATGCTGAAAATGTGGAATAAAAATATAAAAAATGGCAAAGTTAGGAGCGTGCGTAGAAACTGTGCAATGCACGCTTGTAATGCAGTCATCTCGTGGAATTTTTCTGCCAAATTTGCAACATGGGCTTTTTGGGACCTCACCTCATGAACAATGCCATTGTCATTTCATGAACTGGTCCCAAAAGGGATTCTGCGCAGCGACCGTGAAATCAACTTTGAGGACCAAGTAACAAAATGACAGTGAAAGCTGTCATGAAGTGGGGTCCCAAGAACCTCATGTTGAAACTTTGGGGCCATAATTCAAAAAAATGGCTGATTTATCAACATAAATTGAAAACCCCATTGAATAGCATTATAGCACGCTTACCTTTGATTCTTCATTTTGCGTTTCGGCTTTGAAGAGCGCAGATGTGTCGCGGTCCAGAGAAGATGACAGTGCCGACCTCTGGAGGAAAGTATGGGGTAAGGGGCAGTGTGGGGAGGTGGGTGCTCAGTGGAAAGGTGGGGATGGGGGAGCGGGACTGGGATGATGATGAGGAACCATTTTCTTTTTACAGAAAAAAAAACATGTCAGGGGACTGTTTTCTTGATTTACAGAAGAGAAAAAACAGACATTTGGGCACACTGGTGTGGGCTCCAAGTGTGCCACATAAGTGGGGGGGTACATGATGCTGATATAAGGACTGGGCACCCTGATGTCGGCAGGGGGTGGGGGATCAAAATACATTTGGGCACACTGGGGTGGGCTCCCAGTGCCTGCAGGTGTGAGGGGGCTACATAATGCCAACATGCGGATTGGAGACCCTTAGCCGGTGCGGGTTTCCTTTTTTTTTTGCGGTGCTGGTGGTGGTGACACAACTGCGCATGCATAGCACTCACACTTGCGTGGCTGTGGTGAATGGCATTTGCCATTCACAGCATGTGAACTTTCTTCCAGCAGAACTGCGCATCGCAACGTGACTCGCATGCTCTGGGTCTGAAGTACAGTAACAGTCGAAATAGTGCAGTTTGTTATTTTGGCTGTTATTCCATAGCGGTCTATCATGGCGGAGGGTTTCAAGCTCCATTTGACTTTCGGAAGGATACTTCCAAAAGTTCAATGGAAGGTTCCATGATTGGCCGCTTTTATAGTTACTGAGCGATCCCAAAATGGCTGTAGGCTTTGTCCTTAGCCCTAAAAAATACATCTCTGAACTACCACCCGATGCCCAGTCTTTTTATTGTTACCCTCACAGATTAACACAACAGTTTCTGTACACTGCCAATGTCTGGTATAGCAAGGAGCCAATGACCAAAGTAGTAGACCAGGGAGGGGCTGTGGACATGGCCTACCTAGACTTTGGCAAGGCATTTGACACAGTCCCACACAAAAGATTATTAGTCAAATTAACCAGCCTGGGAGTGGGTCCCAGGGTGGTAGCCTGGGTAAAACATTGGCTGGACAACAGGACACAGAAGGTAATTGTAAATGGAGTCCACTCTGAAGAAAGCATGGTTACTAGTGGTGCAACAGAGTTCAGTATTGGGTCCAGTCCTTTTAATGTCTTCATCAGTGGCATTGCAGAGGGACTGGAAGGAAAAGTATGCCTTTTTGCAGCTGACACAAAGATCTGCAACAGGGTTGATACACAAGGAGGCGTGGAAAGGATGAAAAGGGACTTGGCAAGGTTGGAGGAATGGTCTGACATATGGCAGCTAGGATTCAATGCAAAAAAGTGCAAAATAATGCACCTGGGAAAAAAGAACCCAGGGGAAGAATACACAGTGGGTGGGGAGGTAGTAACAACAACAAAACAGGAAAGGGACCTGGGGGTAATCATATCAGATGACCTTAAGGTTAGCAAGCAATGTGAGAAGGCAGTAGGGAGGGCCGGGGGTATACTGGGATGTATAGGGAGAGGCATCAGCAGCAAGCAGAAAACAGGAAGTTGTTATCCCTCTATACAGACAGTTGGTGAGACCCCATCTGGAATACTGTGTCCAGTTCTGGAGACCCCATCTCCACAGGGACATAGACAGGATAGAGAGGCAGTCAGAGGCGGACAACTAAAATGGTGCAGGGTCTGCAGAAGCCCGTATGAGGAGAGACTAAGGAGCTTAATATGTATCCCTTGAGGAAAGAAGGGAGAGGGGACATGATAGAAACTTTCAAGTACTTCAAGGAATCAACAAAGTCCAAAGAGTAGCATCTTTCAGAAAAAAGAGACTAAGAACAAGGGACACAATTTAAAAGATAGAAGGAGGGCGGTTCCAGGGCAATGTGAGGAAGTATTATTTCACAGAGAGGGTAGTGGATGCATGGAACAGCCTTTCTGAGGAAGTTGTGGAGTCTAAAACTGTGGGAGAATTCAAGAATGCATGGGACAGACATAAGGCAATTCTTGTGGGGGGCAGGAAGATATAGGCTGTTGGTTAAATAGGATCTGCGGCCTATCCTGTAGGTAGGGAAATGGGCAGACTAGATGGGCCTAGCGGTCCTTATCTGCCGTCAAAGTCTATGTTTCTATGTTTCTATGGAGTTAAACTACCTCTCTATAGTTATGTTCCAATTAAGTAAAGAAGTCAGACTTATCGGAATATGCACAAATAATTCAATTTGGGCCACTGCAGTTCACTTACTGTCAGATGTAGGGCTAGAAAGCAGAGAGGTGATGGCTGTAATGAGGTATTGCCATGAGGCAAGCCTCGGAGCATACTGGTCCACTTCCTGTGCACACCGAAGAAAGTGGAGCCATATATTCGTTGACTGCTATGACAAGGAACCATCTAACAGCAATCCAGAACCAGACTGAAGAAAGTTTAGCCACAGACTTGCTGACTGCAATGACATTGAAACATCAACCAGAAATCCTGAAAGAAATGCAGCTCTCTTGTGCAACCAAGAAAACCCTGCACTGCCACTCAGTGTTCGCCGCATACCCAGTCTGCATGACAAAGAAGAAGAAACTGCACAAGTAAATCCCCAGTCAAGTGAAGCTCACATCTCTACAGACAAAAATGCTGCACTGCCATGAAGAGTTCAACAGGCGACATTCAGCCAGGGCACCTTCAATTTCAATGCAGCTGTAAGCTTCATCGGGACAGTCAATTTTATATGCCTTGCCAAGTGATTTTTTTTCCTCCACTAAACAATGCAACATGGGGTAAGCTGCTTTTTGGCTGTTTTCATTGTTAATATTCCCAGTGTTTTATTTCTTTATACCTCACTCATATGTTTATAGGGAAGATTTAATTGGGCTCACAGTTTGTAGTGGAAGAATATATTAACTATTCTATTAAATATTTCAAATTGCAGAATAGTTTTCAGTGTTTTTTTCCTATTTTTTGCTTCTTGTTTTTGGGGGGGCATTTTGTAAGTGCAATAAGACACTCTGGGGTGTACGTAGAATAGATATTACCACATGCCCAGTGGCTGAAGGCACTCGGCCCATGGTCTTGTGCCTTACAATGCCCCTCAGCATGCTGTAATATCTGTTCTACGCACACCCCATTGTGTCTTATTGCTTACGTAGTACATCAACTTATAGAAAAACAGATTGTAAGAGCTCAAAAACTATATGCAACTTTTATAGATTACATCTCTGTGTTCGGTCTAATTTCACAAAATCTTCTATAGGAACATATGTACAACTGGGGTATTGAACCAGCCTTTATAAATACTATAAGAGATGTATACACAGGGATATTGGCCAGGGTCCATGTGGGGGCCAGGGGGCAGCTGTAAAGAACCTTCCCAACTAATCAGGGGGTTAGACAGGACTGCATCCTGGCACATTATAGTCATGGGATTCCCTTCCCAAATAATACACCGCACACGGAACCTTGCTGGGTGCTCAGTTGTCATATCTTATTACATAATTCCATAACATCTTTTATTTATGCCATCATATACATTGTGTGATTATCAATCAATTAACAGCAGTCTGGACTTGGATGCATACCCGACACACACATTCAGCCCTCTGAGATGTAAACCCTACAAGGTGCCAAACACAGCAGGGTTCATACTAAGCCCATGTCCTGGTTTACCAGCTCAGTACTCCCTGGGCCTCCCATATCCTTCTCCTGTGTATCTTATTCCTCCCCTTCCCCCTCTCACCCCCCTTTTCCTCTCACTTCCATAGTCCTCCTTCCATACCAAAAAACTCCTGCTGCCCTCCTTTGGCAAACCTTCAGATTGTCGATACCCTCTGAAACATCCATAACACCTAACCACCCAACTGCTGTCCTTCTTCAGCAGCCCACCATGGCCCCTAATTTCCGTCTTATCCTTGTCACTACTGCTGTCCACCTTCAGCAGCTGACCATCCTTAAAAAAAACAAACATTAATCTCCCTTTTTACCTCAAAAAATTACAGGGTGGGATGGCGGGCAACTTGCTGTCTAGCAAAAAAGAAGGGTGATCCTACCTTTTTTTCCCTTTAAATATCCCCTTTATATGTTCCTTCCCTCTATTCACCTCTGACAATCCCTGTCGTAGCTTTCTTGCCCCTCCCCCTTTGTTCCACCCTTCTTCCCATGATCCTGCTTTACCTTCTTGTCCTTCCTCTCATGGTTCCTCATTCTCCTCCTTTCTTCCCCTCAACCCTCCCTCCCCCCCCACCTAATCACATAGAAACATAGAAACATAGAAGTTGATGACGAGATAAGGACCCAAGGCCCATCCAGTCTGCCCTTTTTTCTACCTTATAAATGTGCCATCGGCCTTTGCTCTGTCAGTGACCTATCTATTCATAGTCATTTGTATTGCTCCCTTATGCCTATCCCATGCCTGTTTGAAGCCCTGCACTGTATTCATAGCCACCACTTCTTGTGGTAAGCTATTCCATGCATCTACCACCTTTCTGTGAAAAGAATTTCCTCACATTCCCCTTAATCGGCCTCCTCTAATCTCATGCTGTGTCCTCTTGTCCTGCAATTTTTCTTATATTTAAACATGTTAGACTCTTTCACCTTGTTTATGCCCTTAAGGTGTTTAAATGTCTCGATCATATCACCTCTCTCCTCCTTTGCTCAAGGGTATACATATTGAGCTCCGTTAATCTGTCCTCATATGTCTTCTGATGCAGTCCCTGCACCATTTTGGTTGCCCTTCTCTGGACTGCCTCAATTTGGTTAATGTCCTTGTGAAGGTGTGGCCTCCAATACTGCACGCAGTACTCCAGATGGGCCCTAGCAATGTATCTAGTACAGAGGATTATTACCTCCCTCTTACGACTTGTGATACCCCTACTAATACACCCTAACACCCCTAGCCTTACTCTACTGCTTTAGAGGTCTGCTTGGATGATTTTAGGTCATCAGTGATGATGATGCCCAAGTCTCTTTCTTCCTTTGTGACTGCTAGCAACTCCCCTCCCAGCCTATAAGTGGCTTCAGGGTTTCTCTTCCCTATGTGCATGATTTTGCACTTCTTTGCATTAAATCCCAGTTGCCACTCTTCTGACCATTTTGCTAGTTTATCCAGATCTCTTCTCATTCTGCCCACCCCATCTGGATCATCTACTCTGTTGCAGATCTTGGTGTCATCTGCAAACAGACAAGCCTTACCCTCTAGTCCATCTGCGAGGTCACTAATGAAGATGTTGAATAGGACTGGCCCCAGGACTGATCCCTGAGGTACCCACTTGTGACTTGCATCTCTTCTGACTGTATACCATTTACCACCACTCTCTGTTTTCTGCCCGTCAACCAGTTTGCCACCCAGTTGACCAACTTCTGACCCACCCCGAGCCTACCCAGCTTATTTATCAATCTTCTATGTGGAACAGTGTCAAAAGCTTTGCTGAAGTCAAGGTAGGCGACATCAACTGCTCCCCCTTGGTCCACCACTCTGGTTACCCAGTCAAAGAAATCTATGAGGATTAGTTTGACAGGACCTTCCTTTTGTAAACCCATGCTGTCTTGGATCCTGTGCCCCTATGGATTCCAGGTGTTGCACTATCCTTTCCTTAAGGAGTGCCTCCATAATCTTGCCCACTACTGAGGTAAGACTGACTGGTCTGTAGTTCCCGCCTCCTCCCTGCTACCACTCTTGTGGAGCGGGATCACATGAGCCCTTCTCCAGTCTTCTGGGACCTCTCCTGTGCTCAGAGACTCACTAAACAATTCTGCTAATGGCTCTGCTAGTTCCTCCTTTAGCTCCTTAAGTACCCTGGGATGTATGCCATCAGGTCCCATTGCCTTATCCACCTGGGCTTAGCAAGCTCTTGTAGGACCCTTTCTTTTGTGAAGGGAGTAGTGCTCACCTCCCTCCCCCCTGTGTCCATGATGCTGAGCTGTGGGCCCTGCCCTACCTTCTCTTCAGTAAATACTGAGCAAAAGTATCTATTTAGGATAGATGCCTTTACAGGGTCCTCCTCCTCACATGCTCCCTTTTCTCCATTAAGCTTAGCAATACCCCCTCTGGACTTTCTCCTTTCACTAATGTATCTATAGAAAGTCTTGTCACCTTCTTTTACTGTTCGTGCTAGTGTTTCCTCAGTTTGGGACTTTGCCTGCCTTACTGCCTTACCTGCTTCCCTTAGGGCAGTTTGGTATGCCTCCCTATCTTCATCCCGCTGTGTTCCCTTATATTTTCTGAAGGCCAGCCTTTTGGCTCTGACCTTTTCTGCTACTGTATTTGAGAACCAAAGTGGTTTCCTTCTTCTTTTGCACTTCCTTTTCTGTCTAACACAATGGGATGTTGCTTCAAGTATTGTATCCTTAATGCTTGCCCACTTGCCTGTACCTCCTCACCTGTGTTTCTTTTGCCAGGGCTAGCTTAACTCTGTTGGCCATCTTATCAAAGTCAGCTCCTCTGAAGTCCCATATTTTGCCTTGGAATGGGATGATTTAGATGTAGTAGCCAAATTGAACCATACCATGTGATGGTCACTGGCCCCCAAGGTGACCTTCTACCTGGAGATCTGTGATCCCTTCTTTGTTAGTCAGTACTAGATCTAGGATAGCCCTGTCTCTTGTGGGTTGCTGTACCAGTTGTTTGAGGCCCTCCCCCTGCAGGGAATCCACTATGAGTCTAGTTCTGGCAGATGTTCCTGCTGGTATTGACCAATCTGTATCCGGCATGTTGAAGTCTCCCATAATCAGAACCTCCCCTTTAGCTGTCATGTTTTGTATATCTTCTAACAGTAATGTGTCTATGTCCTCCCTCTGGTCTGGGGGCCTGTAGACAACCCCAGTTCTTATGGCTGTCCCATTTCCTGTTTCCAGGGTGACCCACAGTTCTTCTGGCTCCTTATGTGTATTCTGAATTTCTGTAGCTTTGATATTTTCATTAACATACAGGGCCTCCCTCCCCTATTTGCACCTCGGTCTCTTCTGACAATACATAGCCAGGTACTGAAGTCTCCCAAGTGTGGTTACTGGTAACCCACGTCTCACTAATTGCTACTATGTCCAGTTTAGCCTCTGACATTATTGCCTGCAGGTCTGGGATCTTATTTCCCAGGCTGTGAGCATTGTGTACATGATTTTCCATTGGCCAGATTTTGGTGTGTTAGTTGTTGGGTGAAGTTTGGCATTACCCCTGTGCATCGTATGGGAGACAAGCCTTTTTCTTACCTGGTGATGCAAATGAATGGCAAACACGCTGAATTCCTGTTTGACCACTAGCTGAGGGGAGGGGTGTTCTTCCATTTGACGATGGGGTGCTGCCCCTCCCCATTGCTAGTTTAAATATTCTGCAAAGACGTCAAACTTCTGCCCCAATGCACTGACTCCCTCTTTAGTCAGATGCAGTCCATCAAATTAAGAACTTCGCTCCCAGAACTGTTGCCAGTTCCTACAAATCTGTGTCCTTTTCCTGGCACCAGTCCTTGAGCCACGTGTTTAGCTCCCTATCTCTCCTTCTCTGACCTTCCGTCCATCTGTTCCCTTCTCCCAGACTGGCAGGATCTCAGAGAAGGAGATGCGAACGAAATAGATGATAGTTTGTCACCCAGCTTAGTCAGGTGTTCCTTGGTCTCCACAACTGACCGGCTGGCGAGATCATTAGTCCCTATGTGTACTAGGACATCAATGTTTTCTCCTGCTTTGTGAACAATTTTAGCAATGCGGTCAGTGTCTCTCCATGCTGATGTACCTGGGAGACATCTGACCATCACCCTGGTTGGAGATGGTATCAACTCCCCGAATCACGGAGGTCTCCTATGATCAAAGTTTTTGGATTTCCTTTGTATTGTTTAGTTTTGGTTCCTGATTTGGGTGAGTATTGTTGTGCTAGCTCCTGTGCACAGTGTCCTGCTCTGCAGTGTCTTCTGCCTCTTTATTTGATTTCAGAGATAGAGGCAGATACCTGTTCTAAGCGTTTATATATGGTTTTGGAGGTAATGTGTTGAGAGCATAGGTGATGGGGCACCTGATTTGCTCTCCTAACCACCTGCCAACCTCCTGGACCAACTACCCTCTCATGATCGAGGTTTTCTGTTGGATGCTGGGGAAATGGCGGGTGGTTCTTATAATGTATTTCCTCTTCAATATGAAATTGAGGCGTGCAATCTCTGCCCATGCTGCCGGAGCTGAGACCAAGATCTCCAAAGGCCCAGCATGTGGACAGTGTCCTAAATCCTGTAAGACTGTCCTTCTGAAAATTGTTCCACAGTACCTGCAGTTAATGAAATCCATTCCAAATAAGTTGCTGGGTTTGTAACCTAGTCAGAGTAATTAGAAGGAAAAAAAGGAAAAAATGCAAGTAATGGTTTAATTGTGCTTTGTTTAACTTGTTATAACAAGTTAAATTACTAGTACCCTGTAAATGAGATCACCTTGTGGAGGCCCCACTGATCCGCCTTCCTGCTCTGCCACAGAAATGTCACAACTGTGGTACCCTATAAAAGGAGTAGGCGTGGGGTGGTTGAGATGGGGTGGGTGGCTGGGCCCTTCCCCTGCCTAAAAAGAAGAACCACGGACGAAAGAACAAGGAGGTAAGAGCAGAAACAATCAGTCAACAACAAATGGAGTAACCCTGAAAGCTTATCCTAATGTTAGATAAAACTGTAAAACCTGTAAAGCACCACCTGTAATAATTTCAGAGAAGATATACCCTGTAAGAAACACTTTGCTCCAGAGAAAAATAAGCAGTAACGGAAGATATACCTTGCAAAGACAACTGAATCGGAAGATTACAGCAGTAATCTGTTAGCACACACCTGTAGGCACACCTTGTAATAATGCAGAAGAAGGTATACCAGCAACAACAATTTGAATCAGAGAAAAATAAAGCAATGAAATGTTAGCCACAAACAGTAGCAATCCCTGTGAGTAAAAATCAAAACACCACCACACAGTAAATCTGCTTAGCCAAACTAAGTCTTAATCCTTCTCCCTTGCTCTGGTAAGTTTCTCTACTCTGCCTTTCAAGCAGTCTTAGAAGGAAAGAGCTCAGGTGAAGCTAGGTGCCTTGGCCAGCAAACCAAGTCTTCTACCTCTCCTCGAGTGGGTCTCGAACCTGCACACCAAAATGCCTAGTTTCCCCATAGACAGCAGCGCTCTCCTCTAAGCCACACAGCCCTATCTTACTATCTCTACCTGGCATGCTCCCTGCCAGTTTAGTCAGGGAACCCCTGACAATAAGGGTTGCCTTTAAACTGGCAACTCCCCTTGTCATGGGATCCCCTTCCCAAATAATACACCACACACAAAACCTTGCTGGGTGCTCAGCTGGCATATTTTACTACATAAGTCCATAACATCTTTTATATACACCATCACATCCTTTTATACATATATATATCATATACATTGTGTGTTGATTATCAATCAGTTAACATCACTTTGGACTCAGATGCATACCTGAGGTCCACATTTGGACCTCTGGGACGTAAACTTCACAAGGTGCCAAAATGACAGGTTCAGTCTCAATGCCTGCAACACTAGTTGCCTCAGTACCCTCATCACTGTCTCTGTTGTGGCTTTTTGTTTGTTCAGTACTTCCACCACTGCCTTGTTGTCACACCAAAATAACACCCTCTGATTCCAGAGCCAATCCCCCCAAATCATCACTGCCACCCATATTGGTAAAATCTCCAGGAGCGTAATGTTCTGTGTCCATTCCTTCTCTGGCCATTCCTCTGGCCATCTTTCCAATACAAAATCCTCCCCAAAGTACGTCCCCATCCCCAAAGTATGTCCCCATCCCAAATGCCCCTGCTGTGTCAGTATATAACTCCAAGTCTGTTTTTTGAATAGACAATCCTCTTGCCAGAAAGTGACCCTGTTGTACTGCTCCAAGAACTGTTCCCACACCTCCAAATCTTGCCTCACCCCCTTTTGATATATCCACCCAATGACGGGGCCACCTCACCGCTTTTGTTGCTCTCACCAGCCTACGAGTAAAGGCTCTGCTCGGGGTCACTACCCTAAACATAAAATTAAGGTGCCCCAACAACTGTTGCACCATTACCAGGAGCACCCTGTGCTTGCCCTTTACACTGTTATCAACTCCCTCAGCTTCTGAACCTTCTCTCTGGGTAACCTGAAAGCCCCCAAGCCCCTTCTTCTATGTCCACCTCTATCCCCAAGAATTCCAACTTTCGGGCCAGGCCCTCAGTCTTCCCTTCTGCGTGCAGGACCCCTACCTTGACACACATTTTAGGGAAGCACTGTAGTATTTTGGTGGTCCCCTCTTCCCCCCTGTACTATCAGAAGAAAATCATCAAAATAATGCACCATTGCCCTATATCCATACTGTTCCCTGAGTGCCCACTGTAGCGGGATACTAAGCATTTCAAATGTGGTACACACTACTGAACATCCCATCGGCATGACTTTATTGATATAATAATGCCCATTAAACTTAAAACCCAGCAGCTCCCAGTCTTCAGCCCTCACAAAGAGCAGCATAAATGCAGCTTCTATTTCTGTTTTCACCAGCCACCCCCTTCTACTGCCTGAATCGTCTCCACCACCTGATCCAGTGTCACATAGGATACTGCCCTCTGCTCATCCCCACTGAAATCATTGACTTATTCCCCTCTGGATAGGACAAGTGGTGGATCATCCAGCATTCCCCTGGTTGTTTCTTTAATACCAACTTCAAAGGTGATACCTTAAGCCTCTATAGAGGTTCCTTAAATTTCCCTCCACCCCGCCTGCCTCCACCTCATTCCATATCTTTTCCACCTCCATCGCTTACCTCCCTTTTATGGACCACAGGTTATGTGCCCTCATTGCCCTCCAATGCCCCTCATAACGTATATTAAAGGTACCCTTATAACATCCCATGGCTCATTATCCTGACACTTACCTGCCCAGGCAGTATTGCCCAAGAGGAATAGTATCCCAACACTGTCAATCCGGTGGCTTCATGCCCAACGATGTTACAGGAGGTAAGGTAGTGGATGTGACGGGTTGCTACCTTACCCCTGGTAATGCTCCAGAAAGAAGCATCGGATCAGGAAGCTGGCTGACCTGCCCCAGTGGTGTGGAGGGCTAAACCACTGGCAGCTCAGCCAGCATACCCTGGGAAGCTCAGGTTCTGGTCTGAGCTATGGATCTTTAGGAATTTTGCCCCCATAACTAGTATATTTTTACTCTGAGGTCCGCCCTCCCTCGGAGTTTGTTATATTAGTTATGGGGGGTGTGGGGGGCAAAGTCCCCACATGGGGGGTATGGGGGGTGCAGCCCCCTGTACTGAGATGCTTTTGTGGTAGCAGGATGCATGACATTGTATTTTTGGGCATCCGAGTCGTGTGGGATTTCTTAGTTCGGGACCATAAACTGGGTATCTTAAGCGTCGGGATACTGAGTTTCGGTCTATCATAGTATATCCAAATTAAACCCTGTTGTGAAACCCTCCTGTAAGCTATCCCATGCATTTCTGTTTGGGTTCCTGTGTGTCCATAATACCAATAATTCTGTATTTATTGGCATCCTTGCCATCTCAAAAACACCTTTCCTTTTGTTCGTGCTGATTTCCCCTCATCACCCTCCACTGCCTGAGCCAAATTCCCCTCCACTATTAACTCCACTTCCTCTCCCTCTTTGTCCCAATCCCCCCCCATCCTCCTCAAAGCTCCCACAAAAGGACTGCCCCTTAATAGGCCTGTCCCCTTGAACCTATCTCCTCTGCTCCTGCAGCATGAGACCGGGTTTGACCCTATGCATTTTGAGCATGTATGCTTAAATTTACAGTTCACCCAGGCACACTGGGCTCTGTTCTATCCCCAACATAATTTCTGCCAGATCCCTGTGTCTGTTTTTACTGCCTCCCCCCCCCCCCACTTGCCATTTGCACCATCATCATCTCAAACCAGATGTCTGGGTGTCTTTTATCCCACCGTACATCCCCAAGAGACACCATCCTCTGCCAAAATTTCTTGTCATATAGTAATCACCCATGTCCACCCTACATCTTATATGCATTGCGTATAATCAGTGAATATGCCAGTAGAGGAATGGTCAGCTCCGGCTATTTCAGTAGCATGATTGCACTAAAGTATGTGAAACCCATTAGCCAGGCTTCCATGGTCTTACCATTAAAAGACTTATCCTCCTGCATCCTCCCCAATATTGCCAGAACCACTGCCATCTCTGTTTTTCCTATTTGCTCCTTCTCTTCATATGTCTTAGTTGCCTCCTTATCTACCAGAGCAGAAATATCTATATTGTCCCTTTTCCATATCTTCTCCTTTAAAGCGTGTGGCTCATGAACCACCACTGTGACCTTTGGTGCCTCTTCCTCCCAAGCTTTCCACGCCATCCCCTCCTGCTCCCCCAACCTGCCCCCCCATTCCTTTTAGTTCCTGTAGCACCTTCTCTAACTCTCCCAGTCCATTCTCTCCCATATCTCAATGATCCCCTCCACATACTCCTTCAAACTCCCCTCTAATGTAAGATCAATTGAATCATCCCTGTGCCTAGTCCCAGACATTCCCTGGTCCCCTGTTCTAGGTGGACGCTTTGCACCCTTGCAAGTATACCCTGCCAGTGTCTTCCTCTTCCCATCCAGCTTCTTCTTTTGCTCTTTTTTCTTTCTAGCTGCCTCAAGCATTGCATGGACCTCCCTCATCATCACCATCACCTACTGCACTTGGTCCTCACTTGGGCCTGCACCTGCTCCTTCAGAGGTCTTTCCTTGCCTTGATGCCATGCCTGCTAAACTCAGGGGCAAACAGATATCAGCATGACCATTCCCCAAATATTATTACCTAGATTCTACAGGGGCACATGTACTGCTTTTTTTTTTTTAAACCAGCTTATTCTGAAATATTCACCAGTAAGTCCAGTGAGTATGAAATAATTTTACCCACCTCTGAAGTCTTACCAGGTAGAATGACCATACAGTAATACAGAAGGCTGAACCCTCTTTATCCTACAGTTACCAATGACATCATATCACTTAACTTATGTGTAAATAAAATGTGTACTGTTTAACCCATTCATATAATCTTGCAGGCAATCTGAGCTACATACTTTTGAATCATAATTACAATTAAACTAAAATTAACCAGAAATGTGAATAGTTATATAAAAGTGGTATGTTTAGCCTGCTGTGCATTTAAGCATTCCTGCACAGTCTATGGCACATGGCTATTGTATGTCTTCTGGTTCCTTCTTGTCTCCAATTTAATTTTATACTAACATCAACATTGCACCACCATACCCTCCATGCCATCGCTAGAACTACCCCATGTTACCATTTTTTTAACCCCCTTTGTGCCTGCACTTCCCCACACTGCCACTCTTCATCTCCTAAAATGGCAGCCTGTTGCTGCTCGCTCCTACAATTGTGGTTGGCCAGTTCCTGCACGTGTGTCCTGTCTCGCCACCTTGCCCAAGACGGCGGCCTCCTGTAGAACACATGCACACCCATGCTGATTCATCCCTTCCCTCAGATGCCTACAAAAGACAAACCCACTGGTGACTCCCTACTAGAGACAAAAAGGCAAACTCCCTCGAAGCCCCCCTCCATCTTTTACTCCCCCACCGCCTAGTCTACCTTGCGGCTTGCCCTCCTTCTCCCCCCCAAACACTGTCCATCCTCTTGTCCACATTCCCACTCTCATCCCCATATCCTGATGGTCAGAATTGTTTTCTTTTTTCACTGCCCTCTCCCTGCTCTAATCAGTGATCTTGCTGGACAGTTATCCTGTGGCAGACCCCGATATTTCTGCATCTGCAACAAAACACTGCTGCCCATTACCTCTGAGCATCCTCAGTGCTGGAGAACATTATTTTTGTTGTTTTCCACTGATTTTTAATCCCTTGCTCAGTTTTGATCCATGGATCCTTCCCTTTGCTAAGCAAAGATCCAATTACTGTGCCACTGAACTGCAGACCTGACACATTTGGGCTCTGCTACAAATTTGCTGCATTTTATCCAGAAATACTCTTGTAAGCACTATCCACCAACCCTACTGCATATGCTTAAAATTACCTTCTCTTCTCTACTGAATCACCAAAACTAGATAAAGTACTACACATCAAGTAGCAACAAAACTCTGAAGATTCCATTCCCAACCAGATACCATGCAGGCTAATTGCAGTCCAGTGAACCTCTTTTTCTTTTTTTTTTTTATAGTCAATTCTGCCATTTCTCAAAACTTTTTTTTTTTAAAACCAAACCCTGGCCTGCGCCAGTACCAACCGTCTTATCATTTATACACTCTTTAGTCCATATTTATTACCTGTATCGCTCAATGTCTGAGTAAGATTCTTGTACCAATAGAAGCCAAAATGCCAACCAAAGTGTTAGAAGTTCATCTGCAACTTGCTCTCTAGCAAAAAAAGGGCAGTCCTACCTTTTCTTCTCTTTAAATATCCCCTTCATGTGGTACTTCCCCTGACTCACCTCTGCCAATCCCTGTCCTAGCTTCCTTTCCCCTCCCCCCTTTTGTTCCACCCTTCTTCCCATGATCCTGATTTACCTCCTTGCCCTTCCTCTCATGATTCCTCATTCTCCTCCTTTCCCCTCCTACCCCAACCCCTCCCCCTCTCCACTCTACCTAACCATACTATCTCTACCTGGCACCTTCCCTGCCATTTTGGTCAGGAAAACCCTGACAATAAGGGCTGCCTTTAAGCTGGCAACCCACCTTATGCATGTATATTAACAAACTACTTATAAGTCTGGACACACTTCCATCAGACTCTCCAAAAATAGGATCACAGTTCTACATAGTCTTACCCTATGCTGCTGATTGGTGATTTTTTTCATTATCATATTATAGGCAACATATTGGACCTGGTACTATCTAATGGAGAGATGGTGAAGGAGCTATGGGTGGTGGGTCCACTAGCCATGAGCGACCACCTTTTGGTGTGCTTGAGGCTCAGCATGAGCAGGGAGGTGGTGGGGTCAGCAACAAAGGTAGTGGACTTCAGGTGGGTGGACTTTGGAAGGATGAGGGAAATACTGAGGGGGAGCCTTGAATAAATTAGGTCAGAGATAGATGCCCACCAAAAGTGGGAGATCATAAAGTCTGGCCTGAGAAAGGCTACTGGAATGTGCATCAGGATGCTGAGCAAGAAGTCCAGGGCCAACAATGCCATGCTGGATGACCAGGATGGTGTTGGAGGGGATAAGGGTCAAGAGAGCTGCTTTTAGGCTAATTAAAAGAACTGGGAGGGGGAGGACAAGGAGTTGCATGCTAGGAAGGCCAGGGAAGTAACCAGATTAGTAAGGGAGGCCAAGGCCGCCAAGGAGCTGAGGCTTTCCCAGGGCATAAGGGAGGGAGAGAAGGAATTCTTTAGGTACTTGTGGGAAAAAAGGATTTGTAAGGACTGGATAGTTTGGATTAGGAAGGGTGGGGCATGAGTGGAGAAGGCGAGGGAGCAGGCTGAGGTACTGAATGAATACTTCTGCTCTGTGTTCATGAGGGAAGTAGGAGGTCCACTACCTCCATTGACTGGAGGGATGGGGATGAGGTGACTGGCCAAATGATTCTGGCAAGCAGGGTATTGGGAGGTCTGAAGGCACTTAGGGTGGATAAGGCACCAGGTCCTGACAGCATTCACCCTAGGGTGTTGAGAGAGATGGTGGAGGTGTTGGCTGGGCCACTGACTGACCTGTTCAACACTTCCCTGGACATGAGATGTGTACTGCAGGACTAGAAGTTGGCTCATGTGGTGCCTATCCAAAAGAGTGGCCCAAAGGATAAGCCGGGCAACTACATACCAGTCAGTCTCAATTCCATAGTGGGCAAACTAATGGAATCAATCTTGAAGGAAAGACTGGTAACCTTCCTGGAGATCAGTGATCTCCAGGATTGGCAGCAGCATGGGATCATCTCAGGGAGATCATGCCATACCAACCTAATAGAATACTACAACTGAATGACAAGGGAACTGGACCAGGGCCATGCAGTGGATGTCCAATACTTAGATTTCAGCAAGGCCTTTGATTCGGTCCCTCATGGGCAACTGGGGACAAAGCTGGAACATGTAGGGCTGGGGGCTAAGATGGTTGGCTGGATCAGGAATTGGCATGGGGATAGACTGCAATGATTGGTGGTGGGGGCGGAGAACTCTCATCTCCCAAGCCAGTGACCAGTGTTGTGCCGCAGGGCTCTGTGCTGGGGCTGGTGTTGTTTGGACTGCCCATATCAGATATAGCACACAGGGTAGAGAGCAAGATCAGTCTGTTTGTGGACAACACCAAGATGGGAGCTGTAGTGAATGACATAGAGGGGTGGCAGAGGCTACAGGGTGACCTAACCAGGCTTGAGGAGTGGTCGGTGAGGTGGCAATTGGGATTTAGCATGAAGAAGTGTAAAGTTATGCATTTCAGTGCGAGGAACCAGAGGAGGAGAATATTGGCTGGTTGGGATGTGATTAGGGGTCACTGAGGAAGAGAAGGACCTGGCGGTCTTAATAACGGGAGGCATGAACAACTCTGTTCAATGCAGGAGTACAGTGGCCAGGGTCAATAGGATGCTGGGGTGCATCACACAGGGATTCTCATCTAGGCTCAAGGAGGTGATCCTGCCCCTGTAGAGGTCCTTTGTCAGACCGCAGTTGGAGTACTGCATGCAGTATTGGTGTCCATACCTGAGGAAGAATATCAAGCTGCTGGAGACTGTGCAGCACAGGACGATGAAAATGATACAAGTAATGGAAGGCAGAACCTATGAGGAAAGGCTGAGTCACTTGAGTTTGTTCACTGTGGAGGAGAGAAAGGATAGAGGGGCATGATAAGAGACTTTCAAATACTTGAGGGGAATCAACATATCTGGCACAGATGGGCTGTTTAAGCAGATGAAGGGAAGGGACACGGGCCATGGGCTGAGATTGGAGAGAGGCAGGTTCAGGAGGGAGATGAGAAGGCATTATTTCACTAAGAGGGTTGTGTCAAAGTGGAATGCTCTGCCAAAGGAGGTGGTGGCATGCAAGATTGTGGGGAGTTTCACAAGGGTATGGGACAGGGCATGGAAGGAGTCTGGGTAAAGGACCCTGATCAGTTCCAGGAGGTGGGTGGAGGGGTGGGGATGGGGCAGCTACAATATATGGGGTGCTAGCTGCACATACAAGCAGACTTTTTCATATGCTTCATATGTTCGAATAATGTAGATTGCAAAAAAATAAAAGGCCAAAATGAAATGTTCTTTATATTATATCAGAAACTCTAAAACTGAAAATTAATCCATATAAAAGCAAAATTATGAGGTTTGGTGAAATAAAACTTCCTATAAATAATGAGTGGGGACAGAATATATAGGTATGGTAAGAGAATATGTTTACCTAGTAATAACTTTCTTGGCTAATTGCTACTGGAGGAAACACATTAATAATATAGAGATAAAATTGAAAAAGACAATCATGAGACTAAAATATTTCAGTTACAGGTACAGAAGTTGTTCAGTGGTTCCAGCATTAGAAGCACTTTACACTAACTAAATTCTCAAGCTCTGTAGGAGCAGAGATTTTGGGGAATGCAGTTGGGAATAGTTTGGACAGACCTGTATCTCAATTTTTTTAATCACTGTTAGGGATACCAAAGTTAATTCCACCAACTTATTTAAAAGCAGAATATTACTGAATCACTATAACTGGTACACAAGATAATAGGATACAAAAAAATATCTATTGGGAAGAATTTGTGTCTTCTAAATCATTACATGCTGTAATAAGAACCAGAGTTGGGAAGTGGCCATACTGGGTTACAACCTATTCAGGAGGGACAGAGTAAGCAAGAAGGGGGGATGAGTGACTCTATATGATGGAAATATAAAGGCCACAGAAATTCAAGGGGAACTGGGAGGAGGGGAAATTCTGTGGGTTACACTAGAAAGGAATAAGGGGACAGCCATCCACACAGGGGTAATACACAGACCACCAGCTCAGGGTGAAGAGGTAGATAAGGTGATGATGCTAGCCATCCAAAGGATGGCGCACATGGGAGAGCTGTTGCTGGTCGGTGATTTCAATCTACCAGACATGGAATGGAGCCTCCTTGTGGTAACAACAGCTAGGAGCAGAAACATTTTGGACTTCCTCCAGGGGGCATTCCTTAAACAGCTGGTCATAGAACCCACATGGAAGATGGCACTACTGGACCTGGTGCTCACAAACGGGGACAATGTGACAGGGGTTGTAGAAGGGGAACACCTGGGGAGCTGTGATCATTGAATTGTGTGATCTGAATAATGGAGAGGGAGGAACCAAGCGAGACAAAGACAACATTCCTAGACTTTAGGAGGGCGGATTTCAGAAAGATGGGAAAATGCCTAGAAGAAGCACTGGTCAGAGTAGGGGTGCAGAAAGGAGTAGAGGAACAGTGGGCGATGATTGAAACAGGAATTGCACTGGTGACACAACTCTGTGTGAAACAGGTCAGCAAGGGGAAGAGGAAGAAGAGGCCACTATATTTTTTTAAGGAGGTAGCAGAAAAGGTTAAAGCAAACACAAAAAAAAATAGCATTTAAGCAATACAAAAAGACACAGGAGGAGGGGGATAGGGAAACATACCAGGAAAAACAAAGGGAGGCAGGTAAGGCAGTTAGGAAAGTCAAGACACAAACAAAAGAAAGCATAGCAAACTCAGTGGTAAGGGGGGGGGACAAAGCATTTTGCTGGCCCATCAGTGAAAAAAGGAAGGCCAGTTGAGGGATTGTGAGACCGAAAGGGAAGGAAGGTGGTAGTGTAGAGGTTGACCACCAGAAATTGGATATACTGAACAAATACTTCTGTTTAAGTTTTACAAAAGAGGGGGCAGGAAATGGGCCAGCAATAAGTGATAAAGGCAGGAATGGCACGGGAACTGAAATAGGTCCCTTTCCAAAGGAAAGGGTCCTCAGGGAACTGGAGGCAATAAGAGTTGATAAGACTATGGGACCAGATGGGGTGCACCCCAGGATACTGAAAGAGCCAAGAAAAGAGTTGGCAGAACCTCTGACTACCCTGTTTAACCTGTCATTACAAACAGGGGAAGTACTCAAGCACTGGAGGAGAGCTGATGTGGTCCCTCTATAAAAAAGTGGAAACAGTGAAGAAGTGAGGAACTACAGACTGGACAGCCTGACCTCAGTTGTGGGAAAGGTGATGGAAACCCTACTAAAAGAAAGAATAGTGAAACACATGGTTGTCAACAGTCTACATGACCCAAGGCAGCATGGCTTTATGGGAGGGAGGTCATGCCAGATTAACCTCATTAGCGTCTTCGACTGGGTGACCAGGGAGGTAGATTGGGAAGGGGCAGTGGATGTGGCCTGCTTGGATTTCAGCAAGGCCTTTGACACTGTGCCGCATAGATGACTATTAAACAAGCTGGGGAGCACGGGGGTGGGAAAGAAGGTAGTGAAGTGGGTGGACAGTTGACTGGATAATAGGACCCAGAGGGTGGTGTTAAATGGCATTTACTCTGCAGAGGGTAAAGTGACTAGTGGGGTAGCACAGGGATCAGTGCTGGGTTCAGTCCTCTTCAATGTCTTTGTCAGTCATATTGCAGAAGGTCTGGAAGGAAAAATGTGCCTGTTTGCTGATTACACTAAGCTCTGCAAGAGGGTGGACATACCAGGGGGAGTCGCTAGAATGAGGGGAGATCTAAGGAAGCTGGAGGATTATTTAAGGGATTGACAGCTCGGATTCAATGCAAAAAAGTGCAAGATAATGCACATAGGGCTCAAAAACCAGGAGCTACATATCAACTGGGGGAACAGCATGCTCCAAGCAAGAAAGAGACCTGGGGTTATCATAGCCAGTGACCTCAAGGTAGGTAGGCAGTGTGACAAGGCAGCAGGAAAGGCAAACAGGATGCTGAAATGCATAGGCAGGGGAATCACCATCAGAAAAAGGGTGGTAATAATTCCACTATGCAGGACATTAGTGAGGCTGCACCTCAAATACTGTGTCCAGTTCTGGAGGTCTCATCTACAGTACGTAAGGACATAGATAGAGTGGAGGCAGTTCAGAGGAGGGCAACCAAAATGGTGCAGGTACTACATCACAAGCCCTATGAGGATAGGCAGAGGGAATTAAATATGTACCCCCAGGAGGAGAGGATGGATGGGGGGATATGGCTAAGACATTTAAGTACCTCACAGGGAAGAATAAAGTATAGGAGAACACTACATTCCAAAGAAAAAGATGCTCAAGGATGAGGGGCACAAGATGAAACTGGAGGGAGGGAGGGAGGTTCAGAGGGAATGTGAGGAAGTAGTTCCTCACAGAGAGAGTGGTGGGCAAGTGGAACAACCTGCCAGTAGAGGTGGTTGGGGCAGAAACAATTATAGGTTTTAAACATGCTTGGGATAGGGACAGAAGATTGCTGGTACTTGGGGGGGTACAACCTAATGCCAGCAATGCATGATAGAGTGCAATTATTAGTGGTAATGAGGCAGACTAGGTGGGTTCAAGGCCTTTATCTGCCCACAATTTCTATGTTTCTGTGTTTCTATTGTGGTTAAGGAATATTATACACTATCATCATGAATTTAATCTCTTTGCACTAAGGAGTTACTTTAACAAGATCTCAATTAGTAATAAATATATTAAAAAATGTGACAAATACAACTCTGGAGGTATAGGCCTGTAGGGATCTTGAAGTAAAACGTACATCTAAATCTTCACCATGGCTTGTAGCCAATGATAACAGACATAGATTAAGATATTATCTTCATGAAATCATAGATTAAAAAGAAAAAATGTACACTGAATTTAGATTTGAAATTTTTCTGAGCAAAGTATTTTGAGCCCAGTATAACAAATCTAGTAATATAGTAGACAACAAATGTTCTTGTGAGATTGGTGGAACTGATAATTTAAGTCACATTGTCTTGGAATGTTCCTGGTATGAAGATGAAAGAAAAACCTGTCTGGTGTCATTTCTTTGCAATAAAGAGATAACAAGCATTTGTCAATGCCGAATGTTGCTTGCTTGTATGTGCTGTGTAGGTATTTGGAAGACAGTGGAGTGCAAATATTGAAAATTTGCAAACTTACGAGCGTGCGTAGGAACTGCGAAACGCACGCTTGTAAAACAGTAATTTTTAGGAAGTTTATCACCAAATTTTCAACATAGCCATTTTAAGACCTTTGTTCATGAACAGTGTCACTGTGATTTTCTTAATGTGTCCCATACAGTGATTTCGCACACCGACTGCGCCATTGTGCGCTACATGGGCGGAAACACATTTTGGGCTAAATGTGAAAAATGACAGCTATACTGCTCATAAGGAGGTGTGGTAAAATGACAATGTTGAAAATCTGGAGTGAAAATATTGAAAATTCGCTAACTTATGAGCATGTGTAGGAACTGCGCAATGCCGCTTGTAAAACAGTCATTTTTAGGAATTTTTCCACCAAATTTTAAACATAGGCTTTTTGAGAGACCACCTTTTGAACACTGGCAGTGTCATTTTGTTAATCAGTGCCAAAGGTGATTTCCAAGACAGTGATCATGCGAATCCCCTTCAGGTCTGCCGATTAACGCCATGACAGTGACAGCATTCATGACAAGGGGTCCCAAAACCCTCATGTTGAAAATTTGTGCAAAATTCCAAAAATGCCTGAGATATGCATCAAAGTTGAAAGAACCCTATTTATTACATTATACAGCTTACCAGCATTTCCTCAGAGCGGTCGACTTTGAAGAGTGCAGATGTGTTCTCAGTCCACCGAAGATCGTCGTGCTAGAGTCTGGAGGTAAGTATGGGGTGAGAGGGGTGTGGGGAGGCAGGGTGTGCACAGTGGGTGGGCGTGGGTGGGGGCAGAGACAGCGAGGACCATTTTTGTGTTTCAGGGTTTTGTTTTTTTTAAAAAGGACAATGACACGGACATTTGCCAAGATGGGGTGAGCTCCCAGCATGGCACAAGGACGGCTGTTTTGGGGGACGTGGAGTCAATGGGGGATTGAGAACACCCGTCGGCGATAGCATCTGTTGCCACTCTGGGGTGGGCTCCCAGCGTGGCACCCTGTACTCTCTGGGGGGGACAGTGGAGCCAACGGGGGATTGGGCACCCCTTCGGCTATACGATGTGTAGCCATGCTGGGGTGGGCACTCAGCATGGCATGTAGAACTCTATTTGGGGGGAGCGCAGCACAGCTGACGGGGGATTGGACACCTCCATCGGCTATACAGTGTGTACTTAGGGGGGGCGAGCATGCAGTATGCGTGTGTGTGTGTGTGTAAGGGAAGCGCACATGAGCAGGTGATATCTTATCACTGCACACTGAAGCGTAGCTCCCCCTTTCAACTGTACTCCACTGCATTTTCGACTGCTGTCATAGACAGCTCCAGCAGCCATTGGAGAACTGCGGCCGTGCCTGCAAACACACTGACTGAATTGGAAGAGGGCTGCCACACCGCTGAAAACTCGGATGATGGCACTATGTTTCTTGCACATGCGTGCAAGCAACATAAAAAACTGGGAACTTGTGATTATACTTATGACAAAGGAAGATTCATATTATTTGGAGAGGGTTGCAGATTATCTCTGTGCTGTAACAAAAATCAGAAAGAAGAACTTTCCATTCTTGTTTAGTTAAATACATTGTTCCGAAAATATAACAACATAGTAAAAGACTGAGGTGCTTTGTTTATAAACTACATATAGTATGGTGATTCCTCTGTAATTCTAGTTAGATATTTGTGGTGTGTATGTTACGTCTTTCTATGAACTCTTCATAGTAGCTCTAATTATGTGTTTATAGGGCATAAATAAGGTACAAGAGGGCAGCATCTTTCATAAAAAAAATGTGTTCAAGAACAAAGGGTCACAATATGAGAATAGAGGGGGTAGACTCCGGGGTAACGTGAGAAAATATTTTTTCATGGAAAGGATGGTGGATGCATGGAACAGTCTCGCTGTAGAGGTCATGAGGCAAAAACGATGGGGGAATTCAAACATGCATGGGGCAGACATAAAGAAACTCTAGCGATAGGAAAGAGAGAGTAAGCCACAGATCATTTGGGATCTGAGGTTTATGAAATGGGTAGAGAAAATGACCAGACTAGGTGGGCCAGGAGGTCCTTATCTGCCATCAGTTCTGTTTCTAGAAGTGAACTGCATGTTAATGCTCAGAGATGAGCAATTTTTCTTTTCTTTTTTTAAGTGACTACTGGTTGCATTACATTTTGGGCCATGTAGGTATTCAGAACCGAACCCTGTTATGTCCAGTTAACATCATGATAGCAGGATTAGGTAAGTGCAATATACTGCTCAACACCTTATTTGTGCTAGGGTCTTCAGCTAGTCAATTTTCAAGTGAAACTATATACGGAAATGTATGGCTTATGAACCTTATTATATCTTGATGTAAATTATGTTGATCAGTATTTGTACTGAACTCTTTTGTATTAAATTTTTAACAAATGACTGTTTTGTAATGACATTTTTGTTGATCAAACAATTTTTGAAACTAAAAAAATATATTCGCCATATTGATTTCCTCAACAGAGGCTAAAAGTCTTAATAAACCTATCACACAGCAAGAAATTAAAGAAACAATTATGAATATGGCAAAGGGGAAATGTCCAGGGGTGGACGGGTACACAGTCAAATTTTATATGGCATTAACACCATCAATACTGCATCTACTAGAGATGCATCTAACTCAGATTAAAAAGACACAAAAGCTGCCAGACTCCTTTAGAATGGCTTACATTACACTGCTTCCTAAGAAAGGAAAATATTTGAAGTATGTAGAAAATTATACACAATGGCTATCTTAAATGTAGTTTACAAAATATATACTAAACTACTGAATAATATAATTCTACCATTGTTAGGCAAAGTAATACATCAAGAACAGTCTGGATTTATTCCACAAAGATCCATTCAGAGTTGCATGGCATACAATTTATTATAGAACATTGGCAATCATCCGAGAAAAATACAGAATTGCTATCCCTTGATGTGTGTAAAACATGTGATATTCTGGAATGGAAATATTTATTACAAGCCCTTGAATACTTTAGTTTTCCAGACCCTTTAATTGATTACATAAAACAAATACACAAAGCTCCAGTGTCAAAAATTAGAATAAACAGTAGTTTCTAGGTTAATCTTTATATTGATGAATTTTCAGTATGCACACAAAGCACGTAAATGACACTACAGAGGTTACACTTATGAAAAAAAACAGTCATCTGTTGACAATAAAAACACATCATAATGCAATAATGCAATGCTATAACCAACAAAGCATGTTGAAGCATGATGTAACATACAGTGCTTTTTTTGGGGGGGGAGGGGGAGCAGAATTCAGCGGCTAGACTCAGGGATGCATAATATTGGAGGAGGAAAACTTCCTGCCTAGAGTGAGCTGGAAGTAGTGACAATCTATTTAAAAAAGAGAACTATGTACAGAAAATCACAGTGCTAATTGTGTAGCTGTGATTGGTTGTGTTCAGTAAGGTCTAACATTATAAAGACTATCTGGTTAATGTAGAGATTATCAGCAGCCACTGAACACATCTCAAGGCTGAGATCATACCAGGAGTTTCCTCGTACTTCAAGGCTGTGAAGTAGTTAACTGATTCCTGCCCCAAGTGTGCATGCATGTGCCAGGATAGGGGTCCCTGTGGTCTCCAAGTACTTCAAGAAAGGGAACTGTGTGTTATGGTATGTCGTCATTGTATTGCTACTCAAATGGAACAGTTTCTCATATTTGGCTAGTTGGTCAGGTGCGTGAGAAGCTCAATGACTGTGGGCATCTCTGTTGTCCTCCAACACCTCATCAGCATGTTCTCTGCCTGTATAGACACTGCAAGGGTCTGCTTTATGGTTTTTATCTTAAGTGGGAGACCCCATTTGGGGAGCCAAGAATAAACAGGTCACGAGACACTGGTACATGCTGTGACAGGACTTGGGTGAGAAACTGGGATACTTGGTGCCAAAAGGGAGTGACCTTTGGGCACTGCCATATAATATGGTAAAGGTCATCTCTATTCAACCCACATCTCTAGCAGCTGGAGTTGAGATGAAGATTATCTAGTTGCAGGACTGTAGGTGTGAAATACTAGCAGTGAAGTATCTTTTCTTAGTTAACCTGATTTGGGGGTCTCTTATGGCTGTATGTATCAGCTTCCAGCAAGCTGTTTAATTTATATCTGAAATTGACTTCCCAGACATCCTGCTCATTGCTGTTGTGCTTTGTGTGTCTGGTCAGGGATGCAGTATCAGATGTAATGGTAAATGCTGCCCACCTCTCCTCTTGGGGCCTTGAGACATCCTTGGAAGGGGGGCTTGGGGTGTGTTTGCTGGACTCTTTAAGCTGCTGTTGACAGCGTTCTATGGCACTTCTTATCGTACATAGCATCAAAAGTCAGACTTGTCAAGCTGATATCTGCTTTTGAGTCCATGGAAGGAATCCAAAAGAGCGGTACCTGTTATAAGCAGGTCTTTGACTGCCTGGATGTCTTCATTCTCCTGTGCAGCCCACCAGATGGGAGACCCCCTCCCCCGTTGCTATACTAGGGTTTTTCCATAAAGGGGTGAAGGACGGTTGCACCAGGGTGTAGGGTGTGCCTTTGTACCTGCTTCCACACCACCAGAGATGGCCCGATGGTTGGGTGTGAAAGTGGAGAAACATAGAAACATAGAATTTGATGGCAGATAAGGACCGCTTGGTCCACCCAGTCTGCCCATTTCCCTACCTAATGGATAAGCTGCAGATCCTAGTTAACCAGCAGCCTACTTCTTCCTACCCCCACCCCCTAGAATTGCCTTATGACTGTCCCATGCATGCTTGAATTCCACCACTGTTTTTGACTCCACAACCTCCTCCGAAGGCCGTTCCTTGCATCCACAACCTCTCTGAAAAAATACTACCTTAAATTACCTCTGAGTCGCCTCCATCTTCAGATTGTGCCCCTTGTTCTTGCACACCTCTTTTTGAAAGATGCTAACCTCTTGGACTTTGTTGATTCCCTTGAGGTACTTGAAAGTTTCTGTCATGTCCCCCCTCTCCCTTCTTTCCTCGAGGCTATACATATTAAGCTCCTTAAGTCTCTCTTCATATGTCTTCCAGTGCAGACTCTGCACCATTTTAGTTACCCTCCTCTGGACAGCTTCCATCCTGTCTATGTCTTTGCAGAGATTGGGTCTCCAGAACTGCATGCAGTACTCCAGATGAGGTCTCACCAGCTGTCTGTACAGAGGATAATAACTTCCTGTTTTCTACTGGTGATGCCTCCCATGCATCCCAGTATCCCCCTGCCCTCCTTGCTGCCTCTCACATTGTTTGCCCACCTTTAGGTCATCTGATATGACTACCCCCAGGTCCCTTTCCATTTTTGTTGTTGTTAGTATCTCACCCCCCATTGTGTACTCTTCCCTGGTTTTTATTTCCCAGGTGCATTACCTTGCACTTCTTAGCATTGAATCTAAGCTGCCATACATTTGACCATTCCTCTAACCTTGCCAAGTCCCTTCTCATCCTTTCCACCCCACCTTCAGCATCAACTCTGTTGCAGATCTTTGTGTCATCTGCAAAGAGACATACTTTTTCTTCCAGTTCCTCTGCAATGTCGCTTATAAAGACATTGAAGAGGACCGGTACTATTACTGAACCCAGTGGTACCCACTAGTAACCCCTTTCTTCAGCATGGACTCCATTTACTATTACTTCTGTGTCCTATTCTCCAGCCATTCTTTACCCAGGCTGTCATCTTGGGACCCACTCCCAGGCTGGCTAACTTGTATATTAATCTTTTGTGTGAGACTGTGTCAAATACCTTGCTAAAGTCTAGGTAGGCCATGTCCACAGCCCCTCCCTGATCTACTACTTTGGTCACCCAGTCAAAGAAATCTATCAGATTCATTTGGCATGACCTTCCTGCTGTGAATCCATGCTGCCTTGGGCCCTGTGCCCCTCTGGCCTCTAGATACTCGACAATTCTTTCCTTCAGAAGTGATTCCATCATTTTCTCTATCACTGAGGTTAAACTAACAGGTCTGTTGTTTCCTGCTTCTGCCTTGCTCCCATTTTTGTGAAGGGGAATCACATCTGCCCTCCTCCAGTCATCGGGTACCACCCATCCTCCCATGATTTGTTAAAGAGGGTAGTCAGTGGTGTCACTAGTTCTACCCTTAGTTCTTTTAGAATTCTGGGATGAATCCCATCAGGCCCCATTGCTTTGTCCACCTTCAGTTTTAAGAGTTCTTTCAGAACCCTTTCTTCTGTAAAGGGGCTGGTATCAACTTCTGTATCCAGAGTGTTTCTACTGTTTGTTTTAGGTACCTCCCCCTCTTCATTTGTAAATACTGAGCAAAAATATTTGTTTAGTATCTCTGCCTTTTCACAGTCACCCTCTGCCCACCTCCTCCCTTTATTAAGCCTCACTATCCCTCCCTTGGTCTTCCTTCGCTCCCTGATGTACCTATAAAAGGTTTTATCCCCCTTCTTAACTGAGTTGGCTATCTTTTCCTCGGTTTGGGCCTTTGCTGTTCTGACTGCCTTCCCAGCTTCCTTTTGCTTTAACTGATACAGTTCTCTGTCCTGCTCCTTCTGTGATTCCTTGTACTTCCTCAATGCTTTCTTTTTTTCTTGAACCATCACTGCCACTTCCTTTGAGAACCATAGTGGTTTCTTACATTGTAAATTGGAGTGAGTGCCCCACCCTCTAGCTAGGAGACTTCAATGCTGAGCCATAGTGGTGATGTGGAGACCAAGCTGTGCAGCCATTTAAGAGTCTATGCTGTTAAAAAGGTCCAGTAGTATGCTATGAATCAAGAGAAGGCCCAGCCTCCCTTTGTCCAATGTATGGAGTTTTGTCCAGCTGTATTGGGTCTGGTCACCTTCCCACAAGAAGTTACCAATCATTTTGTCTATAGTTTCAAACCACTTATTATGGATTTGAACAGGTAAGTATGAGAGAATGTGGAAAATCTTGGGGGAAGTGACCATTTTGATGGCTTTGATTTTGCCTGCCAGGGATAAATGAAGGCGTTTCCATCTGTCAAATTCTGTGCACAATTTTGACATCAAGGGTGAAAGGTTTAGATCACACATTTTACGGAAATTGATAGTTACGATGATGCCTAAATATTTCATCATTTCTGGTGCCAGCACAGACTGGATGGCTGTGTCATAGGGGATGGCAGTATTTATTCAGGGGGTAAAATTTAAGTTTTCAACTTGTTTACTTTAGGGCCGGAAACATGGAACGCAGTAAGGCAACAGGCTTTCTTTGTATACACAGAGAGGTCTCTTGCAATGTTGCTCTATTTTGCTTACATTATAGCTTCTAACTTGCCTAAAATATATTGAAATTTTATGTATTTTGAATGTATATGCATACCTTTACAATTTGATTCTCTACCTGTTCTGCATGTGTTGTGATTTACACTCCCCTGTGTGTATTCGTTCTCTTGTCCCCGGGTTGCACCTGAAAATGAGCCTCAGCTCAGTGTGCCTTTCTCGGTTATCAACATTTAAATAAAATAAATAACTAAATAACAAGGAGGAATAGAAGTTGAGTTGTTGACACATGGGCATGGTTAGTGATCACTAGCAGATTATCTGCATATAAAAGTGTTTTATGCTGCTCTTGTCCAATTTTTAGCCATGATATGAGCGCATCTCCACAGACTGCTGCAGTGAGTGATTCAATTGCCAGTACAAAGAGCAGGGGGAAAAGGGCATTCTTGGCAGGTCCCCTTCTCTAAGGGGAATGGGTCCAAACAGAGTAGAGTTGGTGAGACCTCGAGCCCTTTTCTCAGAGTACAATATCTGGATGTTGCTGAGAAATTGTGAGCCAAATCCCACTCTGTCCAGCACCTTGCACAGGTGTCTTCAATTCACTGAGCCAAAGGTCTTCTCAAAATCGATAGCAATAGCTGCAGCTTGAGTGGTGGCAAGCTTTGCCAGATGGATTAATTATGGTGTACAAGTGATCTGAACTAAGTCACCCTTGGACAAACCCTACTTGGGATGGATGGACAAGAAATGGCAGAAGGGGTTCAAGTCTCATGGCCAGAGCTTTTGTGAAAACCTTGCTATTTGTCATCATGAGGGAAATTGGTCAGTAACTTGCTGAGTCTGTTGGGTCCTTGCACTTTTTGGTTGGGATGGTGATGGTTGCTGTTTTCTTGGTCTGCAGTAAGGAACCACTGGTCACTGATTCTGCATACAGGCATGCCAATATGGGACACACCGTTGGGGAGAGAAGCTGATGGAATTCTGCTGGGGAGCCATTTCCCCTTGGGGCCTTCCACCTACTGATGGTTTTGAGAACAGCTTTAATATCTTCAGAGGTGAGTGGAGCTTCCAGAGTTTGAGCCTGCTATTCAGTAAGCCTAGGAAGATGAAGTGGGTTTAGGAAGGCATCTATCTGAGATATACTGACAGGCTTGGTAGAGCTATACAAGGCTTTGTAGAAATTTTTCATAATGCCATTGATGTTCTCCTCCTGAATGCTAGTCTGAGTGGAGGAGTCCTTGAGGCCTGCTATGTATCTCTCTCTTCTTGTTGTTTCCTCAAGCTGTATGCCTTCACCACTCTCCCAGTACTTATCCCAAAGCTGCAACAGCAACAAGTCAACCTTCCTGGCCAGCAGAGATTTGACTTCCATGCAGAGTTTGAGGATAGCAGAATGCAAATGAGGGTTGGTCCTACCAGGCAGGAGTGACTTTTAGTCTGCTTCTTTGCCTTTGAACTTGGCCTGTAAGGTTGCAAGTTCTATCTCCTAGTCTTTCCTCTGGTGTGATGCTAACTAATTATTAGGCCCTGTGTGGCAGCTTTAAAGGCCTTCCACAGCATGCCCACTGATGTTTTTCCCATGTCTTTAATGTGGAAGTACCCCTGAACCTCTTCCTGTATCCAGGTTTTAAATTTGGCTGTCATGCATCAAGAGGGGGTCCAGCAATCATGGGGGGGGGGGACTTGCTGGGGTAGGCCTCCAAATTAAGTCCATTTGTAGTGGTGCATGGTCGGATATGAGCAATGGTTGGACATTAACTGATCTTACAATGAAGAGGATGGTCAGGGATATCAGTCACATGTCCAGTCTGCTGTAGGACTGATGCAGGTGTATTTCTGGACCCTGGGACTGTGCCCTCATGAGATGTCTGAAGGTGCTTGGTCCACCATCTAAAGTTTTGTTGCCTGGGGTGCCTTTGGATGAGGTTCCAGTGTACCGTGGCTATGATCCACTGAATGGCTTTGTGCTAGACTGAAATCTCCACTTAGACATCTCAAAAATTCTGTCAGTTGCACACAGTAGAGTTGAAGGGGTGCAGTCAGCAGTGGGAGGCTATCCCCAAATGCCAGAATACAAAGTCCAAATACTGCTGCACTCCAGGGAAGAACTGCAAGTCTGCTCACAAATATACACTTCCAATCTTTATTTAATGTCCCCCCTGAAACAAATACAAATATTTACAAGCACAAAGATGGACAAACAAACTACAATGAAGCACAGGGAGTATACCCCAGCACTTCGCCATGATAGCTTCATCCACTTAGTAGGGCAGGGGTATTCCAGTCATTAGATTACAATAATTTATATACCAGCTTGTAGAAGGCTGGGGACTCTTCCTTGGGAGCAGAGAGGTTGCTGAAAATCAGGGAGCCAGCTTTGGTATCTAGTAAAGCTGTAATATAAATTAGGAGCAGGGGTGGCAAGTGGGCAAGAGGTATGCAGAGACCACGGGTTGGGAAGCCATATAAGCTTACTTCCCATAACAGTGACAAAGGACAAATGGCAAGTACTATTGGTGATGCTAGTAAAGTAGGGCAGGATGGGGGAGGGGTGGAAGGTGGTCACCCTTAATGTTGGGAGCCTTGGGAGGAAAACCGCAGAGCTACAGGTGCTCATGGCAGAGGGAGAGATGGACATTGCAGCCATCACAGAAACATGGGCCACCCAATACAATGACTGGGACCTGTCTGTACCAGGGTACAGGTTATTTCGAAGGGACAGGGTGATTGGGAAAAGAGGGGGGTGGCACTATATGTGAAGGAAGGACTGAAGTGTGTAAAGGAGGAAGGGGAGGAGCGTAGTATGGAGCCACTTTGGATGCAAATCCAGGATTCCAAGAATAGGACACTCAGAATGGGAGTGGTGTACAGGTTGCCCTCTCAGATGGAGGAGTTAGACAGGGAACTAGTGGAACAGATCAGCAGGACCTGCAAGAAGGGTAGTATGGTGATTGTGGGGGACTTCAACATGCCAGGAGTGGACTGGAGTACCCCAACAACCAGGAATAAAAGGCAGCAGGTACTGCTGGATGCCTTCCAGAACAGCTTCTTGATGCAAATAGTCAGTGAACCAACCAGGTTAGGGAATACCCTTGACCTTGTGCTGGCAAATGTGGAGTTTGTAAGAGAAATTAGGGTGGAAGAACCACTGTTAGGGAGTGAGCACCACTCAGTATGGCTCACACTGGATATGGGCAAGGAAGGAGTGGAATCGGGCACAAGAGTGCTGGACTTCAGGAGGGCTGACTTTGGGAGGATGGGGATGTGGTAAAAGTGTTCCTGGCCAAAATTCAATCTAGCATGGGCACTAACCAGAGTTGAGAGCTCATAAAGCTGGGGATAGTGGAGGCAACCAGAACCTGCAGCAAAGCCCACAGCAAGAAGGCTAGGGCTAAGAAACTGAGCTGGGTGAGCAAGGAGGTCATAGAAAAGGTAATAATGGAAAATAGCTGCCTTTAGGAGGTACAAGAAAACAAGGAGGGGGAGGACAGGGAGGAGTACCTCAAGGAATCGAAGTAGGTGACAAGGGCAGTAAGGAGAGTCAAGGCATCTATGGAGCTCAGGCTGGCACAAGGCATTAAGAATGGGGAGAAGGACTTCTTTAGGTACATCAGGGACAAAAGGAACTGTAAGGACCACACAGTAAGGATTAGGAAGGAGGGGGGTTGGGTGGAAGCAGGGTGCGATAAGGCAGATGCACTAAATGATTACTTCTGCTCATTATTTACTAAGGAGAAGAGGAGGGTGATATCAAAGGGAAGGGGAACAGCAGAAATGGATGGGGGGATGACAGATGGGAAAATCATGGAGGGCAGAATTCTGGAGGGTTTGAAGGCAATGAGGGTGGACAAGGTGCTAGGTCCAGATGGCATCCACCCCAAGGTACTGAAGGAGCTGGAAAAGGTCCCTGCAGGACCTCTGGCAGAGCCATTTAATGCCTCACTACACTCAGGGTGTGTACCTCAGGACTGCAGGATGGCTCAAGTGGTGCAACCTCCACAAGAGTGGTCCCCAGGATGAACCAGGGAACTACAGACTGGTGAACCTCACATCCATTGTGGGTAAGATGATGGAGACTATCCTGAAGGAGAGGCTGGTGGCCCTCCTGGAGGCCAAAGGACTACAGGACAGCTTACAGCATGGCTTCATACATGGTAGATCCTGCCAAACCAAAATGGTAGAGTTCTATGACTGGGTTACTAGGCAATTGGACAGGGGCCATGCAGTGGATGTTCTGTATCTGGACTTCAGTAAGGCATTTGACTTGGTGCCACATGGGAGGCTGGGAAATAAGCTAGAAGGCACAGGGATGGGTGCAAAGCTGGTGAGATGGATAGGGAACTGGCTTCAGGAAAGGCAACAGAGGGTGGTGGTGAGTGGGGAGCTCTCATCCTTAAAGGTAGTGATGAGTGGTGTTCCACAGGGCTCAGTGTTGGGACCAGTGTTGTTTGGGATATTCATTGCAGACATATCATTGGACATCAAGAGCAAGATCAATCTGTTTGCTGATGATACCAAGATGGAAGTGGTGGTGGACAACCTAGGCAGATGGCAGGGGTTGCAGGATGATCTGGCAAAGCTGGAAACCTGGTCTGACACCTGGCAACTGGGGTTTAATGCCAAAAAGTGCAAGGTGCTGCATTTTGGGGTGAAGAATCCAGGGAGGAGTTACCAGCTTGGGGGAGGGTAGAAGGATCTGGGGTGCTCATTACAAGGTCAATGAACAACTCTACACAATGTAGGAAGGCAGCTGCAAAGGCCAACTAAATCCTGGGCTGCATCACAAGGGGTACATCCTCAAGGAGGGAGGAGGGGATTCTGCCACTGTATAGGTCATTAGTTAGATCACACTAGAGTACTGTGTGCAGTACTGGTGCCTGTATCTGAAGAGGGACATTAAGTTACTGGAGGGGGTGCAGTGCAGGGTGACAAAGATGATCAAGGGGCTGGGGGACTTATCATAGGAGAGGAGGCTGAGGGAGTTGAACGTGTACTTGCTGGAAGAAAAGGAGGGACGGGGAACATGATTGAAACCTTTAAGTACATGAAAGGAATAAAGAAGACAGGTACAGAGGGACTGTTCAAAGTAAGGGAGGGGAAGGACACCTGGGGCCATGATATGAGACTGGAGGGAGGAAGGCTCAGGAGGGAGATGAGGAGACACTTTTTTACAGAGAGGGTGGTAGCTGGGTGGAATGCATTACCAGCAGCAGTGGTATCCAGTAGAACAGTGGACTGCTTCAAAAGGGGCTGGGACAGGGCATGGGGGAAGGTCAATGGAGGGGAAGGGTGGAAGGGAGGGGTAGCTGCAGAGTAAGGGGTGCTAGCTGCACATTCAAGCAGACTTGATAGACCTCTAGGCCTTTATCTGCTGGCAAATTTTGTATGTTTGTATGTTCCCATGTAACTCATCTGCCCTCCTGATCAGTCTCCTTCCGTAGTACAGTCGGATGCAGTGATTTATGGAGTAGTATAGAGACCCCACATTTTTTTCACTGCAGTGGAGCTGTGTATCTCTAACTCCACCCATTCCCACTGGAGCTTTATGGCACCTTGTACAAGAGCTCACTTTCCTGCAGGAAGGCTACTTGAGTGTGTGACCTTTTGAGGTATGTTAGTACTAGCATCTGCTTGACTGGCAAGTTCATCCCCCACACATTCCAACTAAGAAATCTGAAGTCTGCCATTGTGAGTTATAATGCATGGCCGAAGATGTCACCAGTAAAACAGAAGCCAGGGTCAAGTTGGTCCTAGCCCCACAAGAGAGAGAGACATGACTGACTGCCCATCAACGCTAACCTTAGGGAGGAGCTAAGATGCTAACCTTTTATATATGATAAGCAGTAGTTTCTCAGAAATCTTTTCTTTGCTTAGCGGAGTGAGGCAAGTCTGCTCCCTCTCTTCCACTTTACTTGTGATTGGATTGATTGGAGATATTATTAAACGAAATGAGGGACAATATCGGAATTAAAGGGGTACAAATTACATCAACTGAAAGAAAGATAAAAACCTATGTGGATGATTTGTCTACTTTTGTGAGATCATGAAATTAGTTTAAAGGAACTAAAGAAAATTATTACTGGGTTTTTCAAAAGTAGCAGGGTTGAATATAAATGAAGTTAATTTGGAAATGATCACATTTAATTGTAATCAGGTTAACAACACCCAACAGATATTAAATGCCTCTCTATGCAAAGAAGTCATGCATTATTTGGGTATTGTGTTATGTAATAGTCTCAACAAATCATATTTTTTGAACTACCAAGTTTTACTGACAAACATTATTGATACTACAAGATTGTGGGAAAATTCCAATGTCCCTATGGGGAAACATACAGATACTTAAAATGCTTGTGATTCCATAATGTTCTTATGTACTCCAGGCTCTTATTCTAAAAGTACCACAAAGCTGGTTCAAAAAAATAGTGTGACTTGTGGGATTTTTTTTCTGGAACTATAAACAACCCAGGACTTCTTGGCATAAATTGTATCTGGGTAAAGACCAAGGAGGTATGATGTGTCCAGGATATCAAATCGTACCACTTGGCATATATAGTTAAATTAGCTATTTTCTGGGCAAATACAGAAAAAGTTAACCTAAAAGTAGAAAATCTGATTATAGGAGAGTCCCAGAAGGATGTCGGTGACATTAAGAATATCTGGTATGCCCCTATAAAATTTGCAAAATCTAAAAGTGTTATAGTTAAACATCTAGGTGACTCAGTTAAACAATATTTAAATAAAAGATGGATAATTGATATTTCACTCACAAATCTTACCTGGAACAACCCAAACTTCAGACTAAATGGAAAAACCTTAGATAAGAAATCTTGGACTGGCAAAGTTATTAAGAGATGGCAGGACTTTATGGATAATGGCAAATTCATGAAATGGCCAAAACACAGGTGCAAGTGTCAGTTAGAAAATCAGTATTACTATTTATATTATCAGCTTTTAGAACATGGGTTTGACATTTCCCAGTCTTTGACTGGCTCCTTATCAAGGTGGGTATTTGTGTGACAACATAGACTGGGAAATAACAAGTCCAACTGCCAAGTGCTGCATTACCAGTTGGTATCACTGTGCTAGCTTAGAATCTTGAAAAATTCAATTGGAAAGAGCCATCATTTTTTTCTCTTGCTTAGTGAGAGCTGAAACCTGCCCTGCCACTTAATGATTCCATCCCCCAGACTGTAACACTTTATATACAATTCACAAAACACAAGCTACTGTTGCCCAGTCAGCTAAAAAAATCAAACACCACTCACTCGAATATACCCATCGAAATCTTCCAGTCTCTGCAAGCCTTTAAAAAGGGACTCTGGCCAAAAGTGCTACAGTACACTTCAGAATTAGAATAAGCATACCCCGAATAAATCTCATACCAAAAATGATGTTTCTGTGTTACTTCATTTTAAAGTTATGAGCTATTTTGTAACCCTGATTTCACTACCTGTTCAAAAAAAGCCAGGTTCAGTGAAGAACTGTTGATGATGTCATCTCCTGAACTCAGAGTCTAGTCCTCTCCTGTCAGCAAACTTACAGGAACTGTTTCTCCAAAGTTTAAAGATCACGTGCAATGGTTTTCACAAGTAGAACAGGCAGTGCCATTCAAAAAACATTGCTGTAAAAACTGTGTGTTTCAGGTTTTGTAACAAAGTTGACAAATTCATATTTTTTTAATGCCTTTTTGATGTGGCCCATTTCTCCAGGGTTGCTGGATGCTGAGTCATCATGCCTCCAGCCTGCTGACACCATTTGGGGTGCAGCACTGCTGTGCCTGTTAGGAAGTTGTATTGTTACTAGTATTGTAATGTTGGTAACTTCATTGCTGTTTGTCAATGTCTGCTTTACAAATAAGTTTTAATAGGGGCCTTATATGTGTTAATTCCTTCTAGGGATGGAAGTGTTAGCCCTGGTGAAATGATCATTTTAATGTGGAGTACAACACAAGGCTCTTTTACATGACATGCTCTGCACCATTGTAATTGGTGCAGAGCAATTACAGTGTTACATTTTTAGCGTGTACAGGCAACCCGCAGCACATCCAAAATGAGCACTCGCTGATCTGGTGTTCCCTGTTTTCCTGGGTTGGTAGTTTCAGTGCATCATTGTGTAATGCATCAGGTGCCCATGTAATCAAATAAGTGTGCTCATATCACCCCTATAGAATGCCTTGTGAGACCCTCTGGGAACCCTTGGTGCTTTCCTATGTATTAATACCCCAATTATCATTCTCAGTCTACCCTACCCGAGTTCAGGTAAGCAAATCTCCCCATACTATAAAGAAAACTGAACTTGGGGAAACTACATACTTTTAAGAATCGAGGGCTAGAAAGTACTGTAAAAGGGCTCCAAAAGTGGAGCCATGATACTGGGAATGTGCAAATGCATATCCATAGCCCAAGGGATATGAATATGCATTAGCACATGGCCAATATCACAGCTCCACTTTTGGAGCCCTTTTACAGTACTTTGTAGCTCTTGGTTCTTAAAAGTAAAAGGTTTACCAAATTCAGTTTTCTTTATAGTATCAGGGGATTTATTTAGCTGAACTTGGACTGGACAAGGAAGTGTCAGCATCTCTGAAGTCTGTAAATGTGGCTGAAATGCCGGAACAGCCCAGACACATATGTAAGGGCTAGAGTGTAAAAAGAAGCCGCTGCGGTGCAGTGAGCTGGAGCGAGCACAGCACACTATTGTGATATAAGTAGGGCACTGTGTAAAAGCACCTACAGATGAGCCTAAATGTAGATCAAGTAACAGCCTTCCAGGGAGAAAACAGTGGGCTGGAGCATTACCTCTCCTTCCCCCATTTACAGGGAGATGGAACAATTGTTTTAAAGTACCATCCTGAGAAATCATTTCAATTGAATGACGGGTGTGAATGATCACAGCCTTTTACCACATCAGTGTTATCCAGTCTGCAAACCTCACAGCAGTGTGCTATGACTCAACATCCAGCAACCCTGGAGAAAAGGAGCACAACAAAAATGTACAAAAAAGTAACACTGTTACAAAATCTGAAACCCACATACTGTAATTTTTATAGCAGTGTTCATTGAATGGTGTTGCCTGTTTTACTTATGAAAACCATTGCACATGATTTTCAAACTTTGGAGAAACAGGTTCTATAATCTTGTTGACAGGGAGGACTAGACTGTGAGTTCAGGAGATGACAGGCAGTGAATTTAGGGTTGTCAAATGACTTGTAACTTTTAAACAAAGTAACTTAGAGATCTCATTTTTGGCATTAGGCTGATTGGGACTATCCTGATCCAAATTCTGAATTTATTGATGCCAGAAATTTTGACTGTAGTCCTTCTTTAATGCATCTCCATCTGTGAAAGTCTAATCCAAGAAAGACGTACCACTAATCTCATGAGTCACCAGTACATATCCTGGACAACAACTCTGCCATCCTTCTCCACAAACATCCTGGCTCAACCCCCCCCCCCACTCAACCCAAATAGAAACAAGTTCTTATTTGATTTAATTCTTATTTGAATTTTTTTTTTTTTTATAAATCACCTTATGTAACCACCGTGCTTCCATGCCTGATCACTCCTCTGGCTTCTGCACTCGATAGTCAAAGCTAATCTTTTAGCTGGTTGGTAGGCAGGACACAGGAGGGGGGGTCTGGAGTCAGTAGTTGGTGCTAATCTATTCACTGGTGGGCAGGTAGGACACAGGAGGAGGATTTGGGTTACTCAGAATCTTTTCTCTGGCATGGCAGAGAAAGAGAAAATAAATTACAAAAGCATTTCAGAAATGATTTCTCACAAACAGCAGCACCCTCCATTTGTATGTATACCAGTAGAGGGACTACTTTACAATAAAATGATTTTCATTTAAAATTATTTTTTACTATACTGTAATAACTGGGGCCCATTTTTTTCTCATAGGAGAGGTGAGTTATAATTCATCATTATAAACCAAGGGTTATAAGGGCGAACACACGCCCAGTTCTCCTATGTCCTCCTTATGCTCACTTACAGACTGTGCTCACTTACTGATTGTGTGGCCTGAGGCTCGGCTCTCACAAACAGTCTGGTGAAACGCTACCATGACAAAAAAAAAAAAACAGCATTAAAAAAAAAAAAACAATAAAATAATCTCTAACCTTTCGGACCAGGGCCAGTTTAGAATCTTTCATAGACCCAGCTTCTCCTCTGCCCCTGTCACATTCATTCAGCCATGCTGCGCTACTCTGCCAGTCCCAGGCATTTCCTGAACTCACATGCAGAAACCAACCCCCCCCCCAAAAAAAAAGAAACAATAAACAGCTCCTAATTCTGTTAAGTATGTATTTTTCAAAATGTTTCCTTAAGTCTGGTTCCTAGTTGTCACAGAGATATGTACAGTGCCGTGAAAAAGTATTTGCCCCCTTCCTGATTTTCTCTATTATTGCATATTTGTCACACTGGATGTTTTCAGGTCTTTAGACAAAATATAATATTAGATAAAGGGAACCTGAGTGAACAAATAACACTTTTTTTTTTTTACTTATTTCATTTATTTAATGAAAAAAGTTAACCAACACCACGGGCACTGTGTGAAAAAGTAATTGCCCCCTAGTTAAATCAACCCAATTAAAGGGATAATTAGAGTCAGCTGATTGAACACAGCCAGGCTTGATTACAGCCAGCCCTGCTCAATATAAATTTCATTTATTTTGACCCTTACCATCAGAGTCACGTTGCCAGCACAAAGATTCAACAAGCACATTATGCCATGATCAAAGGAAGTTCCTGAAAAGATCAGAAAAAATTTGTTGCCCTCTATCAGTCTGGAAGGGTTACACATGCTATTTCTAAGGCTCTGGGACTCCATCGAACCACAGTGAGAGCCATAATCTCCAAATGGAGAACACTTGGAACAGTAGTGAATCTTCCCAGGAGTGGGCGGCCTGCCAAAATTACTCCAAGGGCGCAGCTTAAAATCATTCAGGAAGTCTCAAAGGATCCTAAAACAACATCCAAAGAACTGCAGGCTTCTCTTGCCTCAGCTAAGGTCAGTGTTCACGACTCCACAATCAGAAAGAGACTGGGCAAAATGGGCTTCATGTGAGTAGCAATGCGGAAACCACTGCATAACCAAGAAGAACATAAATGCTCGTCTTCATTTGCCAAGAAGCACCTGGATGATCCACAAGCCTTTTGGGAAAATGTTCTATGGACAGATGAGTCCAAAGTGGAACTTTTGGATGACATGGATCCCATAACATCTCAAGAAAGCAAACACAGCATTCCACAGTAAGAACACCATACCAACAGTCAAACATGGTGGTGGTAGTGTGATGGTGTGGGGATGCTTTGCTGCCTAAGGACCTGGATGACTTGCCATAATTAAAGGAACCATGAATTCTGCTCTGTACCAGAAAATTCTTAAGGAGAATGTCCGGTCATCCTTCTGTCAGCTGAAGCTGAAGCGTAGTTGGGCCATGCAGCAAGACAATGATCCAAAACACAAAAGCAAGTCCACATCAGAATGGCTAAAAAGAAGTAAAATTAAAGTTTTGGAGTGGCCTAGTCAAAGTCCAGACTTAAACCCAATAGAGATGCTGTGGCAGGACCTGAAACGAGCAGGTCATGCTCGAAAACCTACCAAATGTTACTGAATTAAAGCAGTTCATGAGGAAGAGGGTTAAAATTCCTCCACAGCGATGTGAAAGACTGATATTGAATTATAGGAAGTGTTTGGTTGCAGTCATTGCAGCTAAATGTGGCATAACCAGTTATTAAGTGTAAGGGGGCAATTACTTTTTCACACAGTGCCAGTTGGTGTTGGTTAACTTTTTTTCATTAAATAAGTGAAATTAAAAAAAAAAACAAGTGTTATTTGTTCACTCAGGTTCCCTTTATCTAATATTACATTTTCTCTAAAGACCTGAAAACATCCAGTGTGACAAATATGCAATAATAGAGAAAATCAGGAAGGGGGCAAATACTTTTTCACGCCACTGTAAATGAGTTATACACAGTTACAACTCTGAACGGGAACTCAGAATCTAATTTACATATCACCGTAACAACTACCACTCAGAGCAAAACACAATCTTGAAAATATGAACTAAAAACATTTGCCATCAAAGTTTTAATACTAATTTTCTCAACATTTCAACCCCCTACAATAGCAATTAAGTATTTTCTGCTGTTGTGTAACCTATTCTAATACAAAAAAAGGCAGACACAAGATTTTACTAAACAACAACATTTATTTCACTAACTCTGGCTGGAGAAAAAAACATCCTGCAGCAATCACTTAAAACAATACATGGGGGAGAGTGCTTAACAAGAATTTAATGCACACCCTTGGTGTAGGATGCTTTGATAAACCCCTCGGGCTTCGCCCTCAGGGTTTATGTAGCATCCCACACTTCGGGTGTGCATTAAATTCCTGTTATGTACTCCCCCCATGTATTATTTTATATGTAAGATATTTATTTTACATTTTTTAGAGACTTTATTACAATTTAAAGTAGGACCCATTTTGTAAGAACAATAATACCCTCAAGGGTGAGTGGTATAGGCTATACTAGACCTCCCAGAGGCTATAAGGCCCTCTGCCTGTGGCATTGGGTATCATTATGCCCCTGGGCCATCAAGTATAGCCCAATGCTGTCCACCATGGTGGGTATTATTGCTTGCACTGTTTCCATTAAAAAAAAAAAAAAAAACTTTAATCATTGGGAAAGATTCCCAATAGTAACTGTCTAGAAAAAGATCTGGAATCTATTCTTTCCAGCAAATCAAACAAACTTTTACATGGATTATAAAACAATTACATACACTCTCTGAAAAACAAAATCTTCATTGACACTATTAAGAGATGAGGCAATGGATCTAAGATGAATTTTGCTAATAAGCGAAGACAGCTGTCTTGTAATTCCACACACGACTATATATTATCATGGGATAAATCTATCCAATTTAAAATGACCAATAGTGCTTACTATTCCCCCTATAGATTATTTAAAATGAACCTCAGTTCAGATGCAAATTGTTGGCATTGTTGACAACCAGATTCTGATATTTATCATTCATTTGGGGATTATGCTTTAATCAAAAGATGGTGGACTCAGTCATTTAAGATATTGGAGCAAACAGGCTTTGAACATAATGAAAGGAACAACACTCACTTCATTATGTTAGAAATGTGGAACAAAAAAGCTTTTGCACAAATGGGTTGGAACATCTTTAAAGCATACTACCTTGCAGTCAAAGGACAGATTTTAAAATACTGGAAATGTTCAAACTAAAACTTATCCCTTACAAAGTTGGAATGAGAACAACTTTTCCTCAGTTTCTTATGTTACGTAAGAGTTCTTCTAGAATGCACATCAGTTTTGGAAACTATCCAATACAGAAATAGCAGTTTGGTATGTTAATAATTTTATTTGACTTAATGCCACAAGGAAGGGGGGAAAGGAAAACAAGGAACAATGAAAGAGAGGGAAAAGGGGAAGGGAAGGAAGGGAAAAGAAGAAAACATTCTTCCTTTTTTTTCTATCAGTATTTATGTTTTGGCACGTAATCTGTTTCTCTAGGCTTGGGAGAGTGCAAAAGTACCATGAATGATCATATATGACAAATAAGAACTGATAGCATCAAGTTTCCAGACTACTGTATTTTTAAAGGGACACAGTCAACTCCCTTAGGTCTCAAAATGTCCCTAGTTTAAAAAACAAATGTTATCATTGTATAAATTCTGTAGAGACTGCTGATGTAGCTTGTAGTTTGATTTTGATTCTTTTTTCTTTTAAAAAGTCAAAACCAGACTGCCTACTGATGTTACCACGCTAAAATATATTTGTTTACATACATGCAGCAGTCGCCCACCTTTGACTGCCCACCAGCCATAACTGAAGGTACGCTACTCCTGCTGAAGCTGAGATTTCATTCCGAATTTCGGTGTCTGTCCTCTAGATCTCTGATTGGCCCATCTCATAGGCTGAAGCTTCTCATTGGTTGCGCTTTGAGCCTATAAGCCTGCATTTCTCCCCTAGGTTTCTCTCTCTAAACATTTTTTTTTCTTTCCCTCCTATACCGTGTAATCTATCTAATAACAGAGGCTCATCAAGTTTAAAAAGTAGTCTTTGAATTTTGCCAGCTTAACACAACTTTACTTGAAGTTCTAGTGCTAATTTGTTTTAGTTAATCCACCATTTTACTCCACGGAGCTCAGTTGAAACATCCCGGCAGTGTTTTGCGCTGGCTCCCCACTACCTCTCCCACCCACCCTATCTGGAGCATTTTATTTATAGCTGCTCATGGTCATGTGGTGGGCCATGGTGGATTGGTCGAATATATTAAAGTGTCTAATTCTCCATTAGCAGCTTATACACAGCTACCACTAGAGGAACCAAGTTTATCATTTTTACAGTGTTCCTCTCACCAATCTGTTATTCTGCCTGTCTTGCTACCTCATGCCTTATGTTAAACTCTTTTATTCCTTATCTCCATATCCCCTAAATAGTAAGGATATTATAATGTGCAGGATTATAAAGAAAGCACCCTCAGGGTACACCCTTTATGTCATACTTCACAGCTTCATTCTGCTGGGTATGATCCATTACACCAGCACTCCTATATTATTACAAGAGCCCCTTACCGATAGTACAGGAAAGTTTCCCTTATTTCAGATGTTCTATTCCCTCCTTCCACATGTAACAAGCAAATTATATTGCATGCAGTTTCATTATCTATCTGGCACTGACTTTTTGGGCTTCATGGAGCTGTTTCAGCTTCCTAAGCCCTCATGCTATTTATCAACACCACTAATTGTTCCAACACTAGTGGCAGTCTATGTATTATCACTATCCTGTTCTTTCACAAATATAAGGTCAACTTCAAGTAGGTCTGCACCCTACAAAAAAGGATGCCTAACAGTCATTAAAGTATTAATCAGTGGACTTAAGAAGCCTTTTCTAATCTTACTGCTTTGTTCTGGCAATATAGAATTAAATGCTGGGCCTCCTTCACCCATTGCAGCCTCCTCCAACCTAGCTCAACTTAAAGGCATCAATCTCTTACATATCAATGCCTTCAATTTACTCAAAAAACAGGACATGATACAAGCCTGGGCATTACATACCAGACCTGAGGTGATAGCAATCTCTGAGTCATGGCTCCACCCCAGACCAATACATTAACATCCCTGCTTACTATGTGTTCAGGGCAGATAGGCACTCAAGAGGAGGTGGGGTTGCAATTTGTGTGTCAGACAAACTTACGGTCTCAGTTTTTGACTCCTCAATCATGCCCAAGGAGTTTGAAAGTCTGATTCTAAAGGTCTCCCTACCTTCTGACAAGTCCTTGTATATAACCAGATGTTATAGACTGCCCCCTGGGGACTTCAAGATTTTACTCCAGCTACACAAAATATTAGAAACCACTAACTCCAAATCTATCATTATGGGGGACTTTAACCTAGATTGGAACTCCCCTTGCTATAATCCTTTAAAAGACCTATGCAATGATTATGGCCTAATACAGCACTTTTCAGATGTTACTTGACTAAATACCAAAAATAACCCACAGAGCACCCTCCTGGACCTAATCCTTGTGAACAAACCCTATAAAATATCATACTTTGGGATCTTTCATAATGACATTAGTGACCACAGGGCCATGGAATGCAAAAGGTTCATACCCAAATCCATTTCCACCTCTAGTTTCATCTACAAAAGGAGCTGCTGGAACTTCAGTAGCTCTGATTTTCTGGCATACCTAAGCAGGATTAGATGGCAGGATTTTTACCTCGCTTCTTCTGTTGCCGAGGCATATAACTTGTTCCAGAATTGTGTCCTAAAGGTCATTAACACAAATGCCCCTCTTGTAAAAGTCAGAAATAGAAAAATATGTGGTCCTTGGTTTACCAATGCACTAAAATCTGCTTTGCTCAGCAGAGACATCCTTTGGAAAAAGGCACTTAAAACTAAACAAAAGTCCAATTGAGCGACTTTCAGAACAGCTAGGAATTGGTGTACTAAATTAATACTGGATGAAAGAGTTAAATATTTCAAATCAGCACTGGATTCCTTGAAAAATGCTGCCACTAAATTTTGGCAAATATTAAGGGAACTAGAAGGTCACAGCTCCTCATCAGCCCTACCCAGCAAAATAATTTTGGGTGATATCACCCACACAAGCAAACATAGTATCTTAGAACAATTGAATAATCATGTTGCCACTGCTGGGCTTGCTTTCGACACCTCCCCAGTTAGTAAGCTACTTTAGCACCATGACTTGAATAGCCCACTTTATTCCCCTACTAATGTCTCCTGTCACTCAACAAAGTGTTCCTTTACCCCCATCACCCTTAAGCAAGTAGAAGACCTTCTAAATGCCCTTGACACCAAGAAAGCACAGGAGCTGATCAGGTTGAACTTTTCTTTCTAAAATTAGGATACTACAAACTGGCTCCACCCATCACCCATCTTTTCAATCTGTCCCTTTTCTCAAGGGGATCTTCCTTCCATGCGGAAAACAGCCCATATTATTCCACTTTTTAAATCTGACAACCCTAATGACCTTAACAATTACAGACCAATCTTGCTATTACATATATTATCAAAAATGCTTGAGAAAATTGTTAACTCCCAACTTAGAGAATACCTGGAATCCTTCAACATGCTTAACCCATTACAATCTGGCTTCAGGCCTATGCATAGCACTGTGTCTGCCCTGGCCAAGGTCAATAATGACTGGCAAGTTGCCCTAGATTCCAAGAATTACATCTGCATGTTGCTCCTTGATCTAAGCAAGGCCTTCAACACTGTAGACCATGATTTACTACTATAAATGTTGCACAACATTAGACTAGATGAATCAGCAATGAAGTGGTTTTCCTGCTGCCTAATAGGCCGATAAAAGTAGGTTAAAGCACAGGGTGATCTCTCCCTACTAAAACCAGTTCTCAGAGGGGTTTCTCAGGGATCAATCTTGGGTCCCGTATTATTTGCTATTTATATTAACGTTATTGACAATAACAATAGGTCAACAAGTATTCACCTTTTTGCAGATGACACTGTGCTCTATGTCGCTCAGCCTACCCTTGAGTTAGCAAGCCTTGAACTGCATTGTGAATTTGACCTCTTACAACAAAATCTGATACACTTAAAACTTTTGCTCAATGCCAAAAAGACGAAAGTTATATTTCTCTCCCCACTTTCAAAAATACTACCCATCCTCTCACTAACTAACACTCTGCAGATCCAGACAACCTTAGGGGAATCTCTGAAAATTGTAGACAAATTTAAATACTTAGGATTTTGGATTGACTGCATATTTTCATTATCTACACACATCGATAAACTTTCAAAAAAATGAAGACAAAGATTAGGATTGTTTTTCCGTATTAAGCATCTGCTAATTCAGGATGGAAAATTAAGATTGGTTCAGATGACGTTTCTCCCTCTCCTTGATTATGCAGACTTCCTTTATAGCCATAGTCCCAAAACTGCGTTAGTAAAATTGGATATGCTGTATCATAGAGCTCTTAGGTTTATCACAAATTCCCCCATAACACCCACCACTGCTCCCTTTACATAATTAGAGGCTGGACTTCTCTGGCTACTAGGAGGTCATGGAACGCCTCCCTCTGAGCATATAAAGCAATCACTAATAAGCTTCCCTTTTACATTACTGCACTGTTCAAATGCACCCCCTTTACTTACCCACTTAGAAGATATGCATACATAATGCTCGATGTCCCTAGGATAAGATCACATTTCGGCACATCTTCCCTTAGTTATGCCCTTCCTTCCTTATGGAACACATTCCAAAACTCCCTAAAATTGACTCAGTTTGTTGGTATACTCCCTTTTAAGACTCCTAAGATGATTCTTGAAGGACGACTATCAGTTACTCCTAAAAGGGTCTTGTTAGTATGGGATGACCATACAGCACTTACCTCCTATTAGCACTTGCTCAACCTATCTCCTTCAAAAGGATCCTCCTCCCTCTTCTTTCTTACTCCCCTACCATTCTATTCTACCTCCTTCCACTCTTTGTATCCTCTTTGCAGTCCTACGCTACCACCTTCCATTCTGAGTATCCTTTATATAATTCTTTCCCGGCTCCTCATCTCACTCTTTTCTATCTGCCACTAACTTGTGCTTTTTTTCCTTCCAATTCCATAACATTGTAACTGTTATTGTATTTGATTCTAGAGTGTACCATGTAAAATTTATTGGATGTTAGAGCATGTGTATCCATTGTATAGTGTTTGCTGTATATTCTGTACTTGTATTGTTGACTGTTATCATCCACTCTCTTTGTTCAATTTTGCCCAGGACCACATTGTAAATGAGTTTCTCAATTATGTCTTTCCTGGTAAACCAAAACATTGGATTGAATTTAATTCCTCAGTCATCTCCCAGTGCATCTTTCCCAACACAGTCTAGTTACTTGTAAGGCAGTGGGAGTAGATGAAACTGTTGTGTCATGAGCGACTGTACTGTTTGTATATCTAATGTTCAGGAAGTATGGAATAAGAGTAGATCAAGGATTTGTAACAAAACAAGGTTGGGTGGACATATACATTAGCATGCATTTCAGGTCTGACAAGCAATGAGGCAAATAATACAGCCAGTAACATGAATTAATTTTATGGAAGGTAAGCAATCACAAAATGTGGGGGTTTAACTAGAAATAATATGATGTAAAAAAAAAAGGTTGACAATGACCCTTTAAAATGTGTTCCTTTTTAGCAATGGGACTTTCAAATTATTTATGCATGCCCGCATGGATCAAGTTTTTTTTGTACTGCCTGTTTTAATTGAGACCAAATAAAAATTGTTACTTGCAAATGAATGAATCAGTCAATAAATGGTGTGAGAAGGCAACACTGGAGGTCAACAGAATGTTAGGCTGCATTGGGAGGGGAATGACAAGCAGGAGGAGAGAGGTGGTACTACCACTGTATAGATCGCTGGACAGGCCTCACTTGGAATACAGAGTTCAATTGTGGAGGTCTCACCTCAGGAAGGACATTGACTGGGTGGAAACAGTACAGAAAAAGGCAATAAAAATGATTCAGGGTCTACAGTGTATGTCCTACAAGGAAAGACTTTGGGAACTGAATATGTACTCCCTGGAGCAGAGAAGAGAGAGAGAGAGGGGACATAATTGAAACATTCAAGTACATAAAAGGCATTAACAAGGTGCAGGCACAGGAACTTTTTCACTTCAAGAAGGGCTCCAGGACCAGGGGACATGACCTCAGGCTGCAAGGAGGAAGGTTCTCTACCAACACCAGGAAGTTTTTCTTCACAGAAAGAGTGGTGGACACCTGCAACAGCCTGCCCCAAGAGGCTGTGGGGATTAACACTGTGGAGGGATTCAAGGATGCATGGGATAGACACAAGAGAGCCCTGACTACAAAGGGCAACTAGAGTGTCAAAATAGGTCTAAAACAAATGGGCAGACTAGATGGACCTAGCGGTCTCCTTCTGCCACCAACTTCTATGTTTCTATGTTTCTATGCATTCTGCTTTGTTGTTTAAGGTCTGAAGTCAACACTGTTAGGGTAATCTATGATCTTGCATATTTAAGATTCCACCCCAATAGTTGATTATTCTTTTTTTGTGCTAGTACTGTAGTTCACATGACTTCATTTTGGATTCAGACCTGAGAACTCAGTGGGAGTATTCCTTGCAAATCCCAAAATTGCTCTCAGGAAGAACGTTTGAGACTTTTCCAGTTCAGCGAGTATTGATTGCACTCCCCACCAACTTCACCTCCATACAATAATTGTGCATTTGCCCTAACTTCAAATGTTTTTATAAAGGCAATAAATCAGTTATCTGCAAATGTTCTTCCAAATCTAAGAACTATGTTAATCTTAATTGTGACATTTTGTTTAAGAGTCTCTATATGAGAACTCCAAGACATTTTCCTGTCAAAGAGTATTCCCAGATAGCAGTATTCTTCAACTTCTTAAAAAGTTACATTTGCAACTGTTCATTTTATTGGGCTGAATCTTTCGACATCATAAACATAATTTTTGTTTTGTCAACATGAAGTTTGAGTTTAATTTTTTGAAAATGATCCATAGCTACTGCCAAGGCAAGAAGTTCTTGATTTTAATAAGGCATCCATAATAATGAGTTATTTAATGTTTAAACCATAAATTTTAGGAGGAACAGTGTTAATAAGGTCTAAAGCCTTTACCTGTGTATAAAATAAATAAGAGAGGAGCTAACAAATATCCTTGTTTGACACCCTTAGTAGTTTTAAAGAATGGTGAGATATTCCCATCTCTAGAAATTCTAACATTTGCTGAAGTTCCTTAGTGTAACATAACAATTATTGCAAGTAATCTTTTGAGTACATTCTGTTTAGTAAGTAAATTCCACATCTTTGTCAACATTGTTGATGACTGCTTATATAGCCAGAAAAGTTAGATACATCCTTTTTAAAAAATGTTCTAACATATTTATCAGTGAGAAAGTTTAAAGTGAGCACATGCTCAATAGTACTACGTTTTTAAAAATAGCTTGATAACATGATGATAAGTCATTTTCTTCAATCCAATTTTCAAGTAATTATAGAATCAGCCTAGAGTAGATCTTCACACAAACACATGACAATGCTATGGATCAATAATGCTTGGGATTCATGCTGACTTCTTTTTTGAAGGCTAGTACAATCGTTCTTTCCTTTCAATTACTAGGCAGTGTTAAATTACCATTAATTAAAGTTAATAAAGGGACCAGAACATCAGCCCGTCAGTCTAGATGTGCCTGTTATATTTCAGCCACAGTGCCATCTCTGTCTGGGGCTTTGTTATGCTTTTGTACCAGTATAAATGAAATTACCACACTTTTAGAAAATGGTAGCCATGCCTCTCTTTTCATCAGGTAAGCATTCCTTCTGATCAATGTATACCAAACAGTGGGGGTCAAAATTTGATTGGTTACAGTGTAACTCACTAAAATGTGCCACCCATACTGGCACATTAACAGGGGAGTCAGTGTCCACATTGTCTATTTTCTGTATCATATGCGACAAACTCCCAATAAAGTGTGATGCCTTTCTGAGAAATAGCTTACTGTAAGTCGACCCATAATAAGTTTTTATGATGCATTTTTTTGCTTATATGAAACAGTGGTATTCTTTTTTGATCTATCTTAAAGCTCATCTATTATGTAAGTCTGGATGTTTTTGCACATTCATAATCAAACCATGGATTATTGGCCATAAACTATGGTGCTTTACAGATCTACCTGAGGCCTTTAGTCTATATATCAGACCTTCTATGATCTTTTCATAAGTTACAATCAACTCCGAATACCTGTCATGTGTAAATACACTACACACCTGTACATATTCATAAAAAAAAAATTCAACAAAACAGTCATTATTCAGTATACTGTTTACAGATTCCTGCATAACTGGACATCATTTCCACTTCTAGGACTTTAGGGCTATAATGTCTTCACTAGGTTTAACGCTTAAAGCTTTGGATTACAAAACATATTATTTATCCTAAAGGATAATATTACAATTAAATGGAAATGGTCACTCTCCCACAGTTGTTTAATATTTATAGACAAAACTTGATTAAAACCGTAAGTGTCTATTATAGAAATATCAGGGGTTGCACCTCCATTAGGAGATGAGAACCCTATCCACTCATTAAAATATCCCCCACAACATGACTGTTTAATAATCACAGGGTACATGCTTGTGCCAAACTCAACACTTTTTACCTCTATCATTTAGTTTTAAATCTACAGCATTTCTGATTGGAATATTAAATACATCATCAATATACCAGTTGTTGATTTTGTATTCTAGTTCATTTCTAAGTCTATCATTTACATCCCCAGTAATGATGACTGGTACATACTTATATGCTTGAAACATATGTACTATGCCCCCTTAAGAAATTTGAATAAAATATCTCTTGCATTTTGATTCATTTTATTTTTTATTTTATTTTATTTAAACATTTGGTAGCCTGGAAAGGCACACTGATCCAAGGCTCGATTTCAGGTGCAACCCAAATTTTGGATGTATATACTGTAGCTATTAGCCGATATTAAAAAGTGGATGCGGAATACTTTAAGGTAACCCAGAGTCAAAAATTAGAAGCAATAGTCAGACATTTAGTTATACAGTTTAAAGAAGTAGAGGAACATATAATGAGACCCCCACCTGAGCTCCCAAACATGGATTTCTTGTAAGAAGGATGTTCAAAAACCTCATAGTCTGGGATAAAAACCTCCTTCTCTGTAGAGATCCAAGTCTCTTGGAACAATTACATGTTGTATTTTGAATAATTTCTCACCAAATATTGTCTATCAGTTTTGTTTTTAGACCTGCAACATTGCAGCTTATCAAGAAGCATACACTGGAAGCTTTAGATGAAACTTGGTTTTTAGATACCAGTTGTCACTTACTATGGTCTGTGTCTATGACTATAAAGTTTGGTGTATCTAAGCTTGTGACTTCTCTCTCTGAGTCTTCTTTCTCTTCTGCCAAAGCCTCCAAAGCCTCTGAATCACTACTTTCAAGTACTATGCTGTCATTGATCTTGAGCCTTTCTGGGTCTTACCTCTGATAGCCTTTTGATCTGAGATGCTTATATCCTCAGATTCACTACCTATCTGAACTATTTTGATTGACTTAATAAACTGTAACTCGCTACTGTTTGGAATCTGCTTTCCTTTCATCTCTGTTATATGCTTTCCTGCACTTCTGCCTTTTTTGTTTAACTGTGCATTGTATTTATTCTCAAAAATAAAATCACCATTGACCCAGTAGTGTCCAATCTAATATCAGTTTCTTTAAACTCGTTTGTATAGAAAAGTACATAATCATGCCCCATTATTATTGAAAATCATACATACTGAACCTTTGACATTTCTGCAGTAATACTGATACATTGTTTTAATAGCATTCTTCTTAATTTTGTTCCACAGAATTTCTTTGAGTACATCCTAAACTGACACATTGAGTGAAAAGAGTCTCATTTTTGTGGCTGCATGGGCGGAGCCCTGCAGACATTTTGTTAGGATAGAGAAAAGAGACTGTGGAAGTGTGTGACTGGATACCTCTCCAGCATGCTTCCACAGTGCTGTGGTCATGCCCACAGCCTTTGTTTTTCACTTCCCTCACCCCTCCATGGGTTGCACAACCACACCCCCTTTTCAGGGCACTATTTTGTTTTTGTCCATAATGTCTGCAGTTGTGGGTCAAAAAAAAAGAGGGCTTTGTGCCCAAGATAGCCACTGAAAGTTCATTGCATATGCGTGAGTATCATGCATGTGCATGTATGTCACAATGGCCATCTTGGGCACCGTGAACTCTTTCTCGTGCATGTGCAGTAAAGAGATCACTAAAGCTATCTGATCACCTGATACAGTCCTCCTGATCATAGGTGCTGACTCCATAGGTGTCAGCTCTATAGGTACAGGAATTGCATTCATGGCAAAAAAGGTGTTAACTGATTAAACACCGACAGTCAGAAATAGCTTCATGCTAGACTTATTTTATTAAATTCCACGAAGCAGCATGCATAGTATACAAACAACAGCTATGTATCAGCTGGTGCTCATACTATGGGATGATGCTTTATGGAATTTAATAAAATGCATCTAACATGAAGCTATTTCTGGCTATTGGTGTTCAATCATTTAACACATTTTTTTCCAGTAAGTGCACCACTACTGTTCTTGTTTGCTGTACTGGGGTCACTGATGCTTTGGTTGCATCATGACTCCTGCACTGCAAAGCGCAGGGCTCAGTTCAGGACTTTTTGTCACTCAACTCTATAAGTGCTGATAGCCTCATCATCTCCAATGTCCTGTCACTGTTTCCTGCGTGGGCTAAAAGAACTACCAAAGAGCCTGGGAGTTGTAAAATGCTTCCAACTGGCTTAATGCAAAGGTTTGCCAAAGTTGGCACCTCTGAATATACACGCTCAGAAAACCAACCAGAACAGGTCCCAGGGCTCCCTCTTCAAGAGAGGCATAACAGGTACAGTTCTTCTTAGAGGAAGAATTCACAAACAGAAAAGACAAACCCATGTTCAGAGGGACCAAAAGGTAAGAGCACAGACATGTGAGAGAGCTTAGATTTACAAGGATAGCTACTGTATTTCCTGATCATGCTCTTCCAAGTCTCCAAGCTTCAGACTGGCTTAAGCAGTAAAGCAATATCCAAGCACTAGATACAGCCTCAAACTTGTGTCATCTTGCAGAACAGATGACTATCATCAGAGCTGCAGGTGTGGTCTGAAAAGTCATCCTACATGTGATGTCATCACATGCATGGCAGCCTTACAGAACAGGTGTATATCATCAGAGCTGCAGGCGTGATATGAAACATCAGCTGTGGGTCTGTACGTGAAGTCATGGCGTGCATGGCAGACTTGCAGAATTGGTGTATATCATCAGAGCTGCAGGTCTGATTTGGAATATCAGCTGCACACCTGCATGTGTTGTCTTATGCATGGCAGACTCCCCTCCGAGCAAGGTTTTTTATACACCTGCTCTGCAAACTCTGAGCTGTCTATCTCCCGTGTATGTGCTCTTACCTTTGGTCCCATGAAACTCAGTTTCCTCTTTTGTGTTTGTCACTTCTGAATATATAGCATTGCACTGACATTGAAAGACTTCAGTGAGAATTCAGAAGGTGACAACAGCCTAAGTTACATGATCAGGCATAGCTGACATGCAGCCAGACACAATGTCAACTAAAAGTTAACGTCATCATAACTAACATATTGCATTACAAACTAGTTCTTTATCAAACATATAGTGACCATAATTTAGTCAATTCATAGGGGGGGGATTGTACATTCTTTTCCAGCAAGGGGTTTCAGTCTACCTCTGAAGTACATTCCCCTTCCATGATACTTGCAGTTTGACTAGCCCAATGATCAGAGTTGTAGCTCAAAAAATCAGCAGTATTGAAAACTGCTTTGAATGCCATTTAAGTAACCACACAACTAGCAACTATTGAGAGACATGGGAACAGTAATAAAAATCCACTGCTGCCCCATAGCACCTCTATGGGAACATAACCAACTTTAGATCATTCTCATGTTAACCTCAACACTACCTGCTTTTACAACATCCAAAATGTCCTTAGATCTGTAATGTAGTATATAACTTGGGATTTTATTAGTGAACTCACAACTGAAGTGCATTTTTATAATGTAACTATTTTGATAACCCCAGACATCATTTGTGAAAATCTTGAAAAACAATATTTGTGGCTTGCAGTAATTGCTGTGCATTAACAGTTGCAGCTTGATAATAAACATTTTTGAACTTGTGAACCATTTACTTTTAGGTTTTGCCGAAGAATCTTGCTGTGCCATATAATGAAATCTCACAGGCCCTTGGTCTTTCACCTATTTTGGTTCATGCAGATAATGTGCTGGCTAACTGGAAGAAAAAGGACCCCAGTGGGTAGGTAGTTGAGCTGCCCATTCATAAAATCTCTTACATAACATAGTAATTCAAGGTTAAGAAGGGATTTTGGTTCCAGTTGGTCCACTGTTCCTGCCTTCATAAGTAGGAACTGATTATGCTGTGCATACATGTACTAATTTATAGGGCTTTCCCATCCACCCTGCTGCCCAGAGTACTGTGTGATCCCTCACCCACATTACTATCCAGGATAACCAGTGATCCCTTGTTCACCCTACTACCCAGAGTACCCTGCAATTTTCCACTCACCCTGTACTCAGGGTACCCTATGATTCCTCACCTATCCTACCACAGAGGGTACCTTGTGATTCCCCACTCACAATAGTACCCAGGGTGCCCCGTGATTTCCCCACCCACCCTGCTACCCAGGGTACCCTGTGATTCCCCACTCATATTGCTACCCAGAGAACCCTGTGATTCCCCACCTACCCTACTACCCAAGGTACCCTGCTATCCCTCAGCCACCCTGCTACCCAGAGTACCCTGTGATTTCTCACCCATCCTACTACTCAGGGTACCCTATCATTCCCCACCCATCTTACTTCCCAGGGTACCTGTGATTTCCCCATCCACCCTGCTACCCAGGATACTCTGGGATTCCTCACTCATCCTACTACCCAGGGTACCCTGTGATTCTCCACCTACCCTATTACCCAATTTACCCTGTGATTCTCTACCTACCCCACTCCCCAGAGTAACCCATGACTCCCTACCCACTCAGCTACTCAGGGTACCCTGTGATTTCCCACCAACCCTACTACTCAGGGTAACATGTGATTCCCCACCCACCTTACTATCTAGAGTACCCCAGCATTCCACATCCACTCTACTATACAGGGAACCCTGGGATTCCCCACCCAGCCTACTATTCAGAGTACCCACTGGGTTCCCACCTACCCCACTATTCAGGCTACCCCAGGATTTATTTGGGAAGCAAACATTTGTCAAGGCTTACCTTAAAGGCCCGGGATGTTATATTCATATTGTGATTTAACTTCTGATTTAAATACACTTTGAGATACTTTTACAAGAGATGTAAGTAAATGAAACACTATTATACCACAGGTATCTATTGTACACCAATCAGAATAGAGAAAAAGTTAATTTGATACCCCGCAAACTACAACAGCTCCCTTAGTCAGTTATACACATTTAAGACATGTCCTCAAAAGTATATCCACATTTGAGATGCATCCACAAAAGTACATCCATATTTAAGACATGTCCACAAGGTTTATCCACAATTGAGGCATGCCCACAATAGTTCATCCACATTTAAGACATGCCCATGATTATTCATCCACATCTAGGCCACAGGAAAAAAGGGGGAAAAGGCATCACTGATGCTGTCTACTTCAACTATTACAGACCTTTAAAAAATCCTTAGTCATATAATAGTAACATTCAATAAGCTGTAGCACTTGGAATAACCATTTTTTGTGGTTGACTAAACACCTTGCCTTTTGCTTCAGGTGTTTAATCACCCTCATCAGCTGGTTATTCCTCTGTATACTCCAAATAACTGAATGTTTTCTCTTAAAGGGAAAGTCCCCTCAACCTATTTCTTACATACCTGTGTAGTTTGTTCTCATGACCAATGCTTCCCTCTATTACATCCCCCTAATTTCATCCTAATTTAAATATAAATGAGGTTACTTTACTCTGTTCTGCTCTGCTGTAAAAAATACTGTTTGCCTCCATTCCAAAGGTCATCACCCAACTCATACAATGTATCAGGGGAGTGACGATGTATACATGCACAAGCCAGCTGAAGTTATACTTTTATTCAGTTCTGTTATATATCTTGTGATGTCCCTGTAGTCTCTAAAAGCATTTTGTTAGCTCAGATAGACTTGAAACTACAGAACACAGCAAGGCACTTACTATGCCTTGAAAAGTTTAATGGCTAGCATAAGACAATAATATAGGGACTGCAGAGGACAGCAATAGCACTGACTAATACAGTACAGCTACTGGAGGTTTTAGCGCTAAAACATCGTAAAATTCCAGGATGCCTTTCATGAATTAATTCATGACCTTTGTAATGGAGTTAAGTAGGTTTTCACACCAGATTTAAGTACCTTCATTTACATTTTACTCCTGGTGAACTTAGGAGAGTTCAATAGAGGCAATCATTGTGTATGCCTACAAACTACTGTACAGAGGGAAACAGAATAAAAGGCTGATGGGACCTTCCCTTTAATCAACTAGAGAAGTGAGAAAAACAAATGGAAACTGTCCTGGTCCTCTGTTTTGAAAAACATGTCTGGTTTCCCTTTTGGCAGCAGTATCAGTTCTGTCTGTTGGTATAAGGTTCTTTCTTTTTTTTTTTGTTATTATTTTACTCTCCTACTACCGGCTTGTACCTTCAGGGGGGCGTGCCCAACCCCATCCCCCAGCATCCACCAACCAACACTGACTTGACCCAGGGCTTACCCCCCGATGGGGCTCCAAGGGGTCCCAGACTTCACTGAGGACTGGATTGCCAATAAAGCGACCATGGCTAGCTGGGGCAGAGCCTGTGAGGCGCCTCCATCATTCTGCATGGCAGTGTTTTTCTGCTGTTTTCCCCAGGAATCAGGGATGTCAATGTCATCAGCGGAGGGGAGCTCAAGACGTGTCCAAGACGGGCAGCTCCTCCAGATGTCTGGCCCGACTCCTCCCAACTTCTGTGGTGCGACACCCTGTCCCTCCAGCCTCCACCGGGGTGAAAAGTGCCAACCACCTGGAACCCCTCCCGAAGAAGAAGAGCAGTCCATTGGACGCTCAATCCTTCTCCCCCCTGCCGACCCCCGATGGCCCGTGCTCATTCCAGAACACAAGTCGCCGGCATAACATGAGGTAAGGCACCAGCGCCTCAGCATCACCGGGCCCTGGTGTAAGGTTCTTTCAATGATCATTATGGGAGTTATGCATGAAGGGGAGCTGGGTATGCATGAGAGGTGCATATCTGGCTCTCACAGCTCTGCACCTGTGGGCAGCCTCATGGGGCATGGCATGCACTGAGGCATGTCACCATATGGTGACTGTCTGTGGCCCTGCCCCCCAGTGTGCTGTCATGTGGGGGGCAGACTGGAGAACAGACGCAGGCATCCAGTTGGATGCCTGAACTAGCACCACAGTGGATCTCCTGCTCCACATGGAGTGGGGGAGTCTGGGATGGTGTGAGACATCTGAATTGTAAAAAGATGGATGAGTGCCTGAATGGTTACACCCAGCCCTCCCAGTCATCTCAGGGGGCTGGGGAAGCACACTGAGGGGGATTCCTCTTCCTGCTGCAGTTGGCAGGTATAAACTGAGGGGGTGCACAAAAGATACAGTATGGCAGAGTCCCTTCTGCCATATTCTGTGCCCACCTTGCCTGGCACACCATTGCTCCATGAAGGGTATGGAGTGTGGGCACCCCCCCAGATGCACCGCTGACCCAGCAGCATGTACACCTGTACCACTGGCCGGGGGATCCTGTGCAGAAGGAATGTGTGTCGCTTCAGTGAATGTGTGCAGGGATCCACAGAACCCCCAGTTTGCAACATTCAGACATAGGGTTACCTACATGCTGCAGATCTGCAACATGTAGGCAACCCATCCCTTAATGCATAGGGCCCCATACGAGGGAATCATCATTAAATTATATGATTTGAAGTCAATATGACTCCAGAAGCCCCATACACATTTGCAGTTTGGTTGTGTAAAGTTATTAAAATGACAACTTTGCTCCACTGTTCAAACTTGCACACCTTTGTGCTATATAAGAAGAGATTGCATGCATTTCCATGTGTCTGCATAATTGTCATTTTTCAGGACTTCCTTAAAGAACAGCTAATGCCTTTGGAAAAACTTTAGACAACATAATAGTTTAGACACAATTCAGTTTGTCTTTCATATATCTTCTATAGATTTCCCCTCGCCAGTTTTTATTACTGAAGACATTTCCACAAAAAACTAGATCTTTAACCCTTAGAGTTCATCTGCCTCTATTGCTTACTTGCTACTTGGACGTATAATGCTCTTGTGAAATCGCAGTCTGTTGCCATGGGAATAACTGTGATGTCTCAAGCAGAGTATTATGACATCAGAAGAAGCAATAGGAGCTGATGAACCCTCAAGGAACAACTATTTTGTTTTCATGAATATGACATCAGTAATAAGCAATGAAAATAAGAAATACAGGGCTAATGAAAAATATATGCTTCTTTTCGTCCAAATGCTATGATTTTCAAAGTTATTCTCAAGAAGTCTGTGTCTTTTTAATATAAGATCTTGTTTAAAGCTGTCATATTCTAGATTTTGCACACACCAGTGGGGAAGCCAAAATCAACCAATACACTGCAGAAAATCAGTAGCAATAAATAGAAAATCCATGACAGTAATTTGAAAAAGCACACATCTGTGACATGCTTTAGGCAGAGGTAACGACTGGTGATTGACTGGTGTGCCTGCATGGCGTTAGTGCAATAAAACATACTGAAAATTGGAACTTGCTCTAAATTTTGGAGCATGTTTATTCCTGCCTTCATTTTGATACACAGTTATGTCTGTAGTGCTGGGGATGCAATGTTTGTCAGGAAAAAGGACCCAAAATAAGTGCACTACAGGTTACTGTCTTGCACTTCTTATTAACTGATGTTGAATTTATGTTGTTTCTTTGTTGGTGCCAGCTTATCCTGTGGTGTGTGCAACTGTCTTTAATCTAGCTGAGGCACAGCAAACCCTGGATGTGATTTCACTCTTGTTCTTTGTAGAGATTCCAGGTTTACAGAAGTAAGACAAGGTAGTGACTTCATACAAAGCTTGCTTTTTCCCTCTGGGAATATCTGTGGGGAATGGAGGGTTAAAAAAGGAAGTGGCCCAAGTACCATAGGCCAATGACTGATGCAAATGATCTTATTAACTGCCAACATCAGGATAACCTTAGTTGGAGGAACCAGATTTTCAAAGGGTTAAAAATGGCCCTCAGACTAAGCCCTGTGTCACAGTCTGCTAGTGTAGAAAAAGTCTCTGCACTGGTGGACATTTCAATTTTCAGCCCGTTGTGCACACAGGTGGTGGGCAATGCTGTGGAGATGATAAGTCTGGTACTACCGAGTGTTGCGTTCTGAAGCACTTGCACCTGAACAACAGATGCAAGCTGCCATAAATCACAGATCTGGTTGCAAAAGGGCTCCACAATGAAAAATGCAGTGCATGGAGAAAAAATAGGGGTCTGCAAGTGAAGACACACATATGCAATGTTTTTCTGCACATGCACCAATTTCAGAGTTAAAAAAAATGCTGTCCCAGATATTGCTGTTTGAATATTTGTATAGTAGTTTGCTTTGATGGCACTATATATTTTCATGGCTGCATGGGCAGAGCCATGCTGATGATTTTCAATGAGGTGGGTGAGATAAGGGACCCTGGAAGCACATGACAGAATGCCTCTACTCCATCCTTCCAGTGATGTGGTCAGTGCTGTTCTGTTGTTTCTCCACCACCCCTCTCCTCAGCAAGCACATTAGCCCTCCCTCTGCAGGTGCACTATTTTGTTGCTGCCCATCACTCCTGCAGTTGCAGCCAAGAAAATGAGCTCACCATGCCCAAGGTGGTGGCCATGAGCACAGTCTACATGCATGAGTGTCGCTCGGTGTACGTGCATGAGTATCACCGAAGTACGACATCAGCCGCAGTGGGAGCTCTTAGTACTGTTTGACTCAGGCTGAGCTCTCTTAAATCAGCATAGCAGCCATGTTGGTTCTGACCAGAGTGTGTTAGCTCTAGGTAGACCTCTAAGGTAGAATGTGGGCAGTACAAAACCCTTTTCAATTAGAGCTTCCTTGATTTCTTTATTTTTTCCAGATTATTCCTATCCCTTATTTGAGTTTCATCATTAATATTGAAGTCTAAAACATCTTCTATCTCAACCATCTTCCTGTTTCTATTGTTACTTTTTTTGTTTTTATGTCCTTCTGGGACCTTGTCCTTAGATTTCTCAGCCATTATTACCCATTCCTGCTGGCTTTTTTATTTCTATCAATCTCAAGATGCTGGTGATTCAATAATTTCTGATCATACTTTGTATTTTTTGTGTTGTTTTATATATATTGTTTCATTTTATTTATTTATTTATTAAATTTTGGTGACCGGGTAGGCCCACTGAGCCACGAAGGTCCCTTTTTTAGGGGCAACCAGGGATAACAATACAAGTTATAAGAATGAAAAAGGACATAAGGAACATTTGAGGCATTGTGAGTTACAGCACGAGGTGGTTACAGTAAAGAAAAATAGTGGATACAGGCATGGTTTCAGGCATGGTAAAAGAAAAGCAGTGGATATAGGCATGGCTTGCAGGCATGGTAAAAGAAAAGCAGTGGATGCAGGCATGGGTACAGGCATGGTTATCAGCACAACATATAAGCAATTGGTAGTACTTTGCATATAGTTTATTCAGGGGTTACACATGGCCTCTGGTAAGCAGTCTGTTTAAGGCAGGTAGTAGGAAGGTTAAGAAAATACGGGAGTTGGAGAGGAGGGGAGTACCTTAGGAGCTTTAAGTGCCATGACAGTAGCATGCACTTGAGGTCAGTAGATGGGACTTAAGCCTGGAGCGGAAGTTCATGAATGAGGAGGAGGCCTGGACCTGGGGAGGGAGCTTGTTCCATTGGCAGGCTGCTTGGGAGGAAAAGGATCTTCCGCCAGCATTTGTTCTTACGCTAGATACTTCTAATAGCATTCTATCTGAGGTCCTTAGGTTCCTTGGGTTGTGTTTGAGGGTTATGGTCCCGGCAATCCTTGGTGGAGCGTGGGGTTTAAGAAGCTTGTAGGCCTGGACAAGCAAGGGGTGTTGAAGGTGGGTGACCAATGTGGGCCAACGAAGATTGGCCAAAGTGTCAGAGTGGTGACGTCTCAGGTGGTCTAAGGTTGCGAAACGAGCTATTTTATTATATAGGGTTTGCATCCTGGTAATCTCTTGTTTAGCCATGCCCTGTGTAATAGGGGCCGCAAAGGTCAGGTTGAGTAGAAGGATGCTAGTAGCTATGAAGCACCTGGCTTCAGGGATAAGTTGGTCCCTGAGTCGGTACAGGGTGCCAAGTTTCAGATGTAGGGTCCTGGTGACCTGGTCCATGTTTTCCTTGTATATGATATTCTGATCCAATGTGAGGCCTAAGTATTTAAGGGAGGGGACTATGTTAATGGCTTTACCAGAGAGTGAGGTTAAGAAGAGGGATGAGAACCTGTCAAGTCCCAGGGATCTTGGCCTGAATAGCATTGCCTTGGTCTTGTCGGCATTTAGTACCATTTTGTTCTTACATAGCCAAGTCTCTAGTGAAGTGAGATCCTTTTGGAGTAGAGGGCCTAGGCAAACCACGTCATGCAGGGGTTGGAAGATGACAGTATCATTAGCGTACTGCACAACTGAGCTCTCCCTGCAGTGGGTACGCAGGTTGTTGGTAAGCAAGGAAAACAGGAGGGGGCCTAGAATTGAGCCCTGAGGTACACCCTGGTTTAGGGGTAGTGGGTCAGACATGGTCCTTTTCCATGAGACTCTCTGTGCCCTGCCTGATAAGTAGCTCCCAAACCACATCAGGGCATGATTGTCTAGGCCTATATTTTGCAGTTTCTGTAGCAGCAAGTTGTGGTCGACGAGGTCGAACGCCTTGGATAAGTCTAAAAAGACTGCACCAGTGGGTATCCCTTTGTCCATTGCCCTGAGAACTTCATCCGTGAAGTTAATGAGGGCAGTGTCAGTACCATAGTTTGTTCTAAATCCATGCTGGGAGGGGGCAAGGAGCTGATGAGCTTCCAGGTAGTCCCTGAGTTGATTGTAGATGACTCTTTCTTGCACCTTAGCAAGTGAGCAGAGGAGAGAGATGGGCCTGTAGTTGTTGAGTTTTTCCCTGAGCCCCCCTTTGTGAATAGGGACAACACTGGCATATTTCCATGGGTCAGGGACTGCTCCTTCCCTCAGTGATCGATTGAGTAGCATGGTTATAGGCCAGGCTAAGGAGGTAGCTCCTGCCTTGAGTAGCCGAGGGTTGATACCATCGGGTCCCCCTGACCCTTTCGGTTTCAGGTTCCTTAGGAGGTTTAGTACTTCAGTGCATTTAGCCAGTCTCAGGTGAAATGAGGGTCTTTCCATGTGAGGGGGTTCATCTGAAGTAGGGGGGAGAGTCTGGGGAGACAAGCAGGTCTTGTAGGCCTTGAGGTCTGAGAAGTGCCTATTAAGGGCAGCCGATATTTGAGAAGAGTCAGTTGTGAGCTGACCGTTAATCTCCATGGGACAGGATTTAGGCTTTTTGCTGCCCTTGATCAGGTCATTGATATGATTCCAGAATTGCTTGGGGTTGCCCAGGCTAGTTTTCTGGAGGTGTGTTAAGTAATCTCACTTAGCGAGTTTTATGGTTCTCTTGGCTTTGTTCCTCAGGGCTTTGTATTCAGCGAGATCTGCTGGGAGGGAGGAGAGCCTAAACTTTTTCCAGGCTTTTCCTGAGTAGCCATTAGGGCTTTGAGGGAGGGAGAGATCCACTTGTAGCAGTTGCCTTTAGCCCTCATTCTCTTCATTGGAGCAAATAGGTTGGCTGCTGTGGTTAGTTCATCCTGGGAGTATTGCACAGCCTCAGTAAGAGTAGGGAGAAGATTTATGGGGTTCCAGTCCAGACTTCCTAGGTAGTGATTGTGTTGTAGTTCAGAGAACTTGGAGAAGTCACAGGTGGAGAGAATTCTAGGTTGGACCTTGGGTGGTTTGTTTTTCCATGTACAGAAGATTGGGGAATGGTCACTCAGGGAGTCTGCCATTGTGCCCGCACTCTGTATATTAGTGGGGTTAGACACCGGAGCCCAGTCAAGGGTGGTGTGGTTCCCAGTTTTGTAATTGTCTGCTCAGTTCAGAGATGACCTGCGTCAGACCTGCTTCATGGGTAAGTGACTTTGAGGCATGACCAGGGTCCTGGGCCCAGCTAATGTTGAAGTCGCCCAGGATTAGTTGCTCCATTGTTGCCTTGATAGCCGTATCATTTGTGATGGCTTCAAGGGATTTGAGGGCTGATTTTGGTGGGTGGTAGATGCAGCCAATTGTTAGTTGTTTGGCATGCCCTAGGGTTATCCGGAAGTATATACTCTCTCCCTCAGCAGTAGGATTAGTCTGCAGGGGTAGAGGTGACACAGAGAGGTCATCCTTAGCATAGATTAGGACCCCACCCCCTTTTTTGGTTCCTCTGTCATTGCGGTAGCTATTGTAACCCACGACCTGAATCTTGTGGTCATGGATGTGGGCTTTTTGCCAGGTTTCAGAGTAGGTCTGGTTTGTAGAGGTCCAACCAGGCCTGGACTTCCTGTATTTTTGGTCTAAGACTACATATGTTCATATGTGCTATCTTCAGACCATTGGTGGCTGCCCATTGATGGTCCTGGGGGGATTCTACCAAGGTATTGGGTATGTATGGGCCAGGGTTAGGTTGGATATCACCTGATAGGAGAAGTAGCAAAACTAGTAACCTGAGCAGTTTAGTGCTAGGTATTGAGATGAGGTGTCTTCGACGCGTCCTGCTCATATAGTAAAGCAGGTCATAGCATACACCCTTTTTTGTGATCACATGCTCTGTTAAGAGACTAGATATACTTGAGATAGGGTAGCTGCTAAGGAAGTCGTGTGGGGGGATATTATGTAGATTGCTCACTGGTTCTGAGGGGAATGGGTCTATGAGCCTGTCCACCCAGAGTAGGGTCAGTGAGTAGATTATGGCAAGTAGTACACCCCTATTAGGGGGAGGGACACTTGGGTTCCTAGCACACCAAGGAGGGCGGAAGGAAGCATATATTAAGTAAGGCATTATTATTGGATGATGTCAGTGTAGCATAGGTAAGAATAGGGTGCTCAGAGTCTATCTGACTTGAGTCTGAAGGGTGGATGGCAGACACTGAGGGCTTCCTATTTTCAGCTGCAGAGCTGTCACACAGGCAGTTTTAAGGAAGTTGTCAGCCTGTTCAGTGAAGCTTAGGGGAACCTCAAACTACAACCTCCCACTGTAGCAGCACCGGGAAAGAAGTAGAATGATAATGCAGGTCATATTGCCCATGACTGAGTACAGTGATTTGTGTAGAAAGACCAAGAATCCCTCTAGTGGCAGGTCTGTATAACCTGCTTATGGAAAACTAGCCACAAAAAAAAAAAAAAAAAATTTCTATTACACCTCCTGGTCTCAGTCGGTGGCTGGCTGGGTGCCGGCCGACCGTGGGGGAGCTGAAGCAGCCCTGTTCAAGGGCAGGCAGCTGGAGAGAAGAAAAAAGAGCAGGTCTTAAATAGCATAGAGGTTAGGATGGGTTAGATCTGAGCAGTTTAGTAAGACAAAGGGAGTTAGACTTTTCGGCGCCAAGGCAGAGTGCTTGGATTGGGGGGGCTGCAGGAGGAGCACTGAGACAGAAGAGGTGTAAGCACTTTAAAACACTAGTAGAAATTACAATCCAGCTAATACAGTTGAAAAACTTCTATTACACAGTTGAAATGTGCTTAGTTCTATCGAAAATCTATTTGTAAAAAGTGCCAGGTGCTGAAGCAGGGGAAAAGTCCTGGCCAATCAGAGCGGTTTGCTGGAAGCACCCATGTTCCGATTGGCTGCGCTGTCCCGTACCTTCCAAGGAGCTGCAGGCGGGTGTCCTGGTCTCGATCGGTGGCTGGCTGGGTGCCGGCTGACTGTGGGGGTGCTGAAGCAGCCCTGTTCAAGGGCAGGCAGCTTCCAAGGAGCTGCAGGTGGGCGTCCTGGTCGGTAGGTGGCTGGCTGGGTGCTGGCCGACCGTGGGGGACCTGAAACATAGAATTTGATGGCAGATTAAGACCGCTTGGCCCACCTAGTCTGCCCATTTTCCTACCTAACAGATAAGCTGCAGATCCTAATTAACCAACAGCTTACTTCCTCCTACCCCCCACTAGGGCTGTGGGTTCAGTCCCCGCATCTGGCACTTGGGTTAATATCCCATTACTGACACTGTAGTGCAGCATGAGAGGGGTGCTGCACTTCTGAGGTGCTGTCTTTCAGATAAGACGTTAAACTGAGGTCCCATCTGCCTGGATTGGAGGTAGTTCAGGTGGATGTTAAAGATCCCATGGCACTTATCGAAAAGAGTAGGGAAATTCCTCGGTGTCCTGGCCAAATTTCCCTCATTCACTAAAAATACCACCAACAGCTTACTCTGGTTCAAGGTCAGTTGGCATTCATCTGTATCCCCTCCCCGGGTCGTGCCTGAAAATAGGCAGGATTTGTCTAGTGCACTTACCGGTCAACAAAACTAAATAAATAAATAAAATAAAAATAATGTCTGTCCCATGCATTCTTGAATTCCCCACTGTTCTTGACTCCACGACCTCCTCAGGAGGCTGTTCCATGCATCCACAACCCTCTCTGTGAAAAAATACTTCCTCACATTACCTTTGAGCCGTCCCCTCTATCTTCAAATTGTGCCCCCTTGTTCTTGCACACCTCTTTTTCTGAAAGGTGCCACCCTCTTGGACTTTGTTGATTCCCTTGAGGTACTTGAAAGTTTCTATCATGTCTCCTTTCTCCCCCTCCTTTCCTCAAGGGTATACATATTAAGCTCCTTTAGTCTTTCTTCATATGTCTTCTGGTGCACACCCTGCATCATTGGGTTGCCCTCCTCTGGACAGCCTCCACTCTGTCTATGTCTTTTGGAGATGGGGTCTCCAGAACTGAACACAGTACTCCAGATGGGGTCTCACCAACTGTCTGTACAGAGGATAACAACTTCCTGTTTTCTACTATTGATGCCTCTCCTATGCATTCCAATATCCCCCTGCCTTCCTTACTGCCTTCTCACATTGCTTGCCCACCTTTAGGTCATCTGATATAATTACCCCCAGGTCCCTTTCCATTTTTGCTGTTGTCAGTATCTCACCCCCCATTGTGTACTCTTGCCCTGGGTTTTTGTTTCCCAGGTGCATTACCTTGCACTTCTTTGCATTGAATCTGAGCTGCCATACATTTGACCATTCCTCCAACCTTGCCAAGTCCATTCTCATCCTTTCCACTCCATCCGGTGTATCAACTCTGTTGCAGGTCTTTGTGTCATCTGCAAAGAGACATACTTTTCCTTCTAGTTCCTCTACAATGTCACTTATAAAGACATTAAAAAGGACCGGTCCCAGTACTGAACCCTGCGGTAACCCGCTAGTAACCCTCCTTTCTTCACTGTGGACTCCGTGTACTACTACCCTTTGCGTCCTGTTGTCTAGCCAATTTTTTATCCAGGCTACCACCTTGGGACCCACTCCAAGGCTGGCTAACTTGTGTATTAATCTTTTGATGGGACTGTATCAAATGCCTTGCTAAAATCTAGGTAAGCCATGTCTACAGCCCCTCCCTGGTCTACTACTTTGGTCACCCAGTCAAAGAAATCTATTAGATTCATCTGACACAACCTTCCCATCGTGAATCCATGCTGCCTTGGGTCCTGTGCCCCACTGGTCTCTAGGTACTCAAAAATTCTTTCCTTCAGAAGTAATTCCATCATTTTACCTACCACTGAGGTCAAATTAACTGGTCTGTAGTTTCCTGCCTCTGTCCTGCTCCCACTTTTGTGAAGAGGAATCACATCCGCCCTCCTCCAGTCCTCAGGTACCACCCCATCCTCCCATGATTTGTTAAAAAGAGTAGTCAGCGGTGTCATTAGTTCTACCATTAGTTCTTTTAGAATTCTTGGGTGAATCCCATCAGGCCCTATTGCTTTGTCCACCTTCAATTTTATTAGTTCTTTCAGAACCCTTTCTTCTGTAAATGGACTGGTATCGACCCTCGTCTTCAGTGTTTCTCTTGTTTGGTTTAGGTACCTCCCCCTCCTCTTCCTTTGTGAATACTGAGCAGAAATATTCATTCAGTATCCCTGCTTTTTCATTGTCATCCTCTACCCACATTCCCTCCCCTTTATTAAGCCTCAGTATCCCTCCTTTGGTCTTTCTTTGCTCCCTAATGTACCTATAAAAGGTCTTATCCCCCTTCTTAACAGAGTTGGCTATCCTTTCCTTGGTTTGGGCCTTTGCTATTCTGACTGCCTTCCTAGCCTCTTTCTGCTTTTACTGATAAAGTTCTCTGTCCTTCTCCTTCTGTGTTTCCTTATATTTCCTGAATGCTATCCTTTTCTCCTTAACCTTCCCTGCCACCTCTTTTGAGAACCATAGCGTTTTTTTCCTTCATTGTGTTTTGTTGATTTGCTTTACACAAAGGCTTGTTGCCTCTGTGATGGCTGTTTTGATTACTCTCCATTGTTCCTCCACCCCTCCTTCTTGCCTGTTTGTTGGTGCTTTTCTGAGGCACTCTCTCATTTTCCCAAAGTCAGCCCTCCTAAAGTCCAATACTCTTGCTTTGTATGGCTTGATTGTATGGCTGTGTTTATCGTGAACCACACTGTTTGGTGGTTGCTTGTTCCCAGATGGCTACCCACTTCTAAATCTGAGATTCTTTCTCCATCCCCATTTGAAGTACCAGGTCCAAGACTGCTCCCTCCTGGTGGGTTCCAATACTAGCTGTCTGAGGCATGCCCCCTGTAGGGCATCAAGAATGACCTTGCTCTTGGATGTGCCTGCAGCAAAGGTGCTCCAGTTAACATCTGGCATATTCAGGTCCCCCATCAACAATATCTCCCCTTTTTCTGCCATTCTAAGGAAGCCTTCTATCATTTTCTTGTCCATTCCTTCCCCCTGAGATGGGGGTCTGTATACAACTACCATGCGGATTGTGGTGCCATTTCCTGTCTCCAGGGTGACCCAGAGTGTCTCATCTGCTCCCTGTTTACTCTTCAGTTCTGTTGCTTTGATCCCTTCCTTTACATAAAGAGCTACTCTTCCTCCTCTTTTACCCTCCCTGTCCCTCCTGTAGATTGTATATCCTGGTATGTTGACATCCCAGTCATGGTTCTCTATGTACCATGTTTCTGTGACTGCCACATAATGTCAACCCTTTCCATCAAGGCCACTAGTTCAGGGAGCTTGTTACACAGACTATGGGCATTGGTACTCATCACACTCCACTTTTGATGGCCTTACCCCTTTAGCCCCATTCCTGTCCTTACTGCCTTTGCCTTTTTTACATTTACTTCTGGCCTGCTCCTAGTGACTTCTCTACCTTGGTGTTTACCTCACTAATTACTGTTGTTTGTGGGGAGGCTGGGATTTCCCTGCTCCTTTTCAGTGCCTCCCCCTTGGCTAGTTTAAATGCTTGCCAATGAAGCATTTAAACCTCTCACCTAGGATCCTGGTTCCCCCCCTGGACAGATGCAGACCATCATGCCAGTATAGGTCTGCATCCCTCCAGGTGGCTCCCCAGTCCCCAATGAAGCCAAAACCCTGAGCTCCACACCAGTTTTTCAACCATTCATTGAATTCCCTGGTGAAGAGTACCCTAGGATCACCCTTGCCATAGACAGGCAGTACCTCTGAGAAGGTTACAGTATGCGCTACTTGTCTAAGGCCCCTCCCCAACTCTACAAACTCCTCTTGCACTGCTATGATCCCATTCCTAGCCAGGTCATTTGTCCCTAGGTGGACAATAACATCCAGCTCCCTCCCTCATGCAGCTGCCCCCACAATCCTGAGGATTTGCTTCTTGTCCCTCCAAGCCGTGGCGCCAGGCAGGCACCTTACCTCCCTCTCCCCTTCCTCCATTTCTACCCCCCTAATGATTGAGTCCTCCACCAGGAGTTGTTTCCTTCCCTTGGGGGGTCTCATGCCACCCTCCTGTGGGTCTCCTTTGTGAAGGTTCCCAGCATCCTCCTTGGTCTCCACTGCAGGTGCCTCTGTAGAGGAACCACTATCCACCAGAAGAGTAGATGAACTGTGGAGAGGTACAGCTGGAGGGATGCAACTCTGTTCCACCACCCTCTCCCTTCCTGAGCCCACCCTGGTCCAGCCTCTCCTCTTTCTTGGCAACCTCTGAGGTAGTGGCATTGGCCCTGGTGGTCCCTGGGTGGGGGATGAGGTTTCACAAATCCTAGCCAAGTCAGCCTGGAGATAGGCAACCTCCTTCCTCAGACTAGAGAGGTGCCTGCAAATAGGGCAGCATCGCAGCCTCCAGAATGTCTCCCGGAACACTGCCACCCCACAGCCATTGCACTGCACCACTCCTATCATGTCTTATTTTGTGTCCCCTCTCCTGTTTCTCTGTATGCTTACTCTCTCCTCTCCTTACAACACTCACCCTTCCTGTTCTGGGACAGTAACTTCCTATATTCTTCAGTAGCCTCCTTCTTCCTTGCTCAGTGTCAGACCACCAGCAGCTGGGGGGAGAGTGAGCTACTTTTTTCCTTAAGGGTTGACAAAACCAGTGTTTCTGTATGATCCTTCCCTTCCTACTGCCAAACAGGAAATTCCTGTTGACAGTCAAATCCAGTGGCTATAAAAGTAGAACTGGCTTAAGGTGGGTGGGATGGAGGGCAATTAGTAAGAAAAAAGGCTAGCAACAGGAAGTTGTAATTTGAGTCACCTGCTTTTATAGTGTCTAAACCACACCCCCAATTAAGCTCTCTTTCCTCCTACTGGTTTAGCAAAGTAAACTGATACAGAACCCTTCCCAGCACAGAACACACACTGAATTTCTTTCTTTTCTTTCTTTCTTTCTTTTTTTAAACCCTAAATAAGGCCCCTTCTACTTCTAATAAAGTATCTGTTTGCTTAAACTCAACAGACACTGACTCCTGCTAAGATATAAGTGTTAAATTAATAAGAAAATGTAGTTTCTTTTAGTTAACTGCTTTCTGCTCTACAAGCAAGGCTAGCAACAGCAAGGGCAAGGCAGCTTCCAAGGAGCTGCAGGCGGGCATTCTGGTCCCGGTTGGTGGCTGGCTGGGTGCCGGCTGACCGTGGGGGAGCTGAAGCAGCCCTGTTCAAGCCATTTTTCTCCTGAAATTTTTTTTTCTAGTAACCATTGGTACATTAGCATCCAGGATTTGCTGTCTTTTTTATCCCTTCTGCCCAGTCACTATTTTCTCTATTTCTCTAGCCTCTTTTTCTGTTTTTTCTTGTAATCTCTCTAATAACAGTTGAATTGTGCTTCTGTGTATTTTCTTCAATTTTATGTTCACTTAGATGCATCATGAGACGTTTACCTAGAAGTAGCACACTGCGGGTGTGCCTCTCCCATCCAATGCACTGCTCCCTTGAGCAGGCGTGGCGGTCCTGCACCAATGGGTGTGGGAGCTCTGTATGACAGTGGTGGTCTTCTGCTTCAAAGAAAACCACCGCTGCCATACCGAGCACCGCATCACGCCACCTCGCGTCATGTGCTCCCCCCACGCGTGTCACGCCACCCCCCCAAAGCTTTGGTGCCACGCTGGGAGCCAACCCCAGCATGGCAAACGTTGTTTGCCGACGGGGTGCCCAATCCATCCTGCTGCCACACTGGGAGCCCACCTCAGTGTGGCAAACATCCACTTTGTTTTGCCGATGGGGGTGCCCAATCCCCTGTCGGCTCCTTGGCCTCCCCCCGTCTAGTTTGCCGACTGGGGGTGCCCAATCCCCAGTTGGCTCCTCAACTCCCCCAGCTATCTTCTTCCATGCTGGGAGCCCACTCCAACGTGGCAAACATCCCATGTCATCGTTTTTTTTGGTTTTTACCTGAAAAGAAAAAACAGTCCCGCGGCACGTCTCCCAGTCCCCCCTCCCACAACCCGCACCACCCACCCACTGCACACCCAGCCTCCCCACCCTCCCTCACCCATACTACCTCCAGACTCTGGCGTGACGATCTTCGGTGGACCGGGAACACGTCTGCACTCTTCAAAGGCGACCGCGAACTGAGGAAATGCCGATAAGCTGTATAATGGGCTAGATGGGGGGGTTCAACTTTATTGTATATCTCAGGCATTTTTGGGAATTTTTGCACCAAATTTTCAACATGGGGTTTTTGGGACCCCTTCTCATGAATGATGTCACTGACATGGCATTATTCGGGCCTGAAGGGTGATTTTGCAGTCACTGCACAGTCACTGCATGAAATCACCCTTTGGGCCTGAATAGTGCCATGACAGTGACATAATTCATGAGAAGGGGTCCCAAAAACCCCATGTTGAAAATTTGGTGCAAAAATTCCAAAAAAATGACTGTTTTACAAGCATGCGTTGCGCAGTTCCTACGCACGCTCGTAGGTTTGCGAATTTTCAATATTTTCACTCCACATTTTCAACATTGCCGTTTTACCACACCTCCTTATGAGCAGTACAGCTGTCATTTTTCACATCCTGCCCAAAACATGTTTCCACCCATGTTGTGCACAATGGCGCAGTCGGTGTGCAAACTCAATGTATGGGACACATTAAGAAAATCACAGTGACACTGTTCATGAGCAGAGGTCTTAAAATGGCTATGTTGAAAATTTGGTGAAAAAATTCCTAAAAATGCCTGTTTTACGAGTGTTCATTGCGCAGCTGCTATGCACACTCGTAAGTTTTCGAATTTTCAATATTTTCACTCCACATTTTCAACATTGCCATTTTACCACACCTCCTTATGAGCAGTGCAGCTGTCATTTTTCACATCTTGCCCAAAACGTGTTTCCGCCCATGTAGCGCACAATGGCACAGTCGGTGTGCGAACTCAGTGTATGGGACACATTAAGAAAATCACAGTGTCACTGTTCATGAGCAGAGATCTTAAAATGGCTATGTTGAAAATTTGGTGAACAAATTCCTACAAATAACTGTGTTATGAGCGTGTGTTGTGCAGTTCCTATGCACGCTCGTAAGTTTGCAAATTTCAATATTTTCACTCCAGATTTTTAACATTGCCATTTTACCACGCCTCCTTATGAGCAGTACAGCTATCATTTTTCACATCCTGCCCAAAACGTGTTTCCGCCCATGTAGTGCACAATGGCGCAGTCGGTGTGCGAAATCAATGTATGGGACACAGTAAGAAAATCATAGTGACAGTGTTCATTAGCAGAGGTTTTAAAATGGCAATGTTGAAAATTTGGTGACAAAATTCCTAGAAATGACTGTTTTATGAGTGTTCATTGTGCAGTTCCTATGCACGCTCGTAAGTTTGAGAATTTTCAATATTTTCACTCCACATTTTCAACATTGCCGTTTTACCACACCTCCTTATGAGCACTGCTGCTGTCATTTTTCACATCTTGCCCAAAACGTGTTTCCGCCCATGTAGTGCACAATGGCACAGTCACTGTGTGAACTCAGTGTATGGGGCACATTAATAAAATCACAGTGTCACTGTTCATGAGCAGAGATCTTAAAATGGCAATGTTGAAAATTTGGTGAACAAATTCCTAAAAATAACTGTTTTACGAGCATGTGTTGTGCAGTTCCTACGCATGCTCATAAGTTTGCGAACTTTCAATATTTTCACTCCAGATTTTCAACATTGCCATTTTACCACACCTCCTTATGAGCACTACAGCTGTCATTTTTCACATCCTGCCCAAAATGTGTTTCCGCCTGTGTAGTGCACAATGGCGCAGCCGGTGTGCAAAATCAATGTATGGCACACAGTAAGACAATTACAGTGACACTGTTCATTAGCAGAGGTTTTAAAATGCCAATGTTGACAATTTGGTGAAAAAATTCCTAACAGTGACTGTTTTACGAGCGTGCATTGCACAGTTCCCACGCACGCTCCTAGCTTTGTAAATTTTCAATATTTCCACTCCAGATTTCCATCATTGCCATTTTACCACACTTCCTTATGAGTAGTACAGCTGTCATTTTTCACATCCTGCCCAAAACGTGTTTCCGCCTATGTAGTGCACAATGGGGATAACAAAAAGGTCATGCTGACAATTTATTGTGCAAATACCAGCAATCGCACAGGGCATTAGGGTACAGCACCATACATGCCAAACACCACTGCAAATACCTGCAAGCGAACGTTCAGCATTGATAAATGCTTGTTTGTTCTTTATTTGATAAAATTCCAACTTAGTAGAAGTGGAGACCAGGGTTTCTAAAAGCTCAGTTCTTTTCTGGATTTCTCTTTTAAGCGAAAGGGGACATTGTTTAACCAGGAATGGCACTCTAAGCCAAAGCTTGTTTCCAGGTGCGACCTGGGAGCACAAGGAAGTTAAATGATTTGCTCAGGGTGACACAATATGCAAATGGAGGCTGACAGGATTCAAAACCAGGCCTCCAGGTTTGCAGCTCAGTACCCTTAACCACTACACTATTCTACCTCCATAAGTTCAACTAAAGTTACTAGGATACAATTTTGTGAAAAAAAATGTTTCAGCATCATGTGGAACATCTTAGTTAAGCTGCTGTTATGCAATACTCTGTGATGAAGTTAGATTTTCTAACAGAGATTTAGCTTCATGATGTTATGTATGTCACAGTTGTGTTAAATTTGGCAGGCATAAAGCACCTCCCGAGGGGGCGGGTCTAATGATACCTTATTAATGTATGGAGTTATAAAAGCTTTGAAGCCATTATGAAATGATCTTGGAACAGTTCTGACTTTAGGAGAACCTGCCTGTAAATTTAAATCAATTTGCATTTCAGGGAATGTGTCTTTCATTTGGGCTTCTACATTTTTATTATGCTCTTGTTGATTTACTATCCCAGGTTCTTCTGCATATCACAATTTGTTATGTATATATTTTTGTTGCATCTGCCTGATCTGACTGATTAGGTAGGGGAACCTAAATGATTGCTTGAAATTCTGTTGAAGCCTCCAGTCATCTTATTTTCTTCAACAACAGATTTTCAGGATTTTTTTTTTTATCTTGTGCAATTGGGGATGATGATCATTTGTGTAGTAAAGAACTTTGAATTATCACTATTTCTTTTTTTCTAATAAAGTCTAGTTCAAACATCAAAACATAGAAGGTGTTGACAGATAAGGACTGTGCTGCCCACCTAGTCTGCCTCTTTCCCTTACCTTATGCAATACTGCAGACCCTAGTTGATCTGCGGCTTACCCTCTCTTCCCTATTGTGAGAGTACTCATGTCTATCCCATGCATTCTTGAATTCCCCTACCATATTTGCCCACATCACATCAGCAGGGGGTCTGTTCCAAGCATCCACTACTCTTTTTGTAAAAAAAAGTACTTCTTCACGTTGCCCCTGAGCCTACCCCCCTCTATCCTCATGTCATGCACCCTCATTCTTGTACACCTTCTTTTCTGAAAGATTCCACCCTCCTGTGCCTTGTTTATACCCCTGAGGTACTTGAATGTCTCTATCACATCCCCCACACTCTCCTCCAGAGAATACATATTGAGATCCTCTAGTCTTTCCTCATATGACTTTTGGTGCAGCCCTTTGCACCATTTTTGTTGCCCTTCTCTGGACTGCCTCTGTTTTGTCTATGCCCTTCCAGAGATGCTGCCTCCAAAACTAGACACAGTACCCCAGATGAGGTCTCACTAGTGATCTGTACAATGGCATAACCACCTCCTTTTTTCTGCTGGTGACCTCTCCCTATGCACCCAGCATCCCACTGGCTGTCCCCACAGCCTTCTCACATTGTTTGGTTACCTTTAGGTCATCAGATATGATTACCCTCAGGTCCCTTTCTTGATTGGTGGCTGTTAGTGCTTGGAAAATGGGAGAAAGAACCTAGCCAGTTATCTTTTTAGGTCCTGCCTCTGATGTCTCTCCTTTCATCCTTTTAGGAAGTTTTTTTGTTGTTGGTATTGTTTTTAAAGGTTTAGCTGGGGACACAGCTTTCCTTTTTGTGCCCATGCTTGTTAGCTAGAACAATTTATAGAGAAATAAAAATAAAAACCATTCTAAGAGAATATCAATTGTGCAAAGAAGTAAATGCCACTCTACAGGATTTAAATGAAGGTTAAAAAGGCAAACACTCTCAAGTCACAGTCACAATAAAATATCAGACAGTAGAACAACTATTAGTCCTCGGATAAATACATTTCCAGAATAACCCTGCAAAATGCCCAGATACTTAATAATGTCCTGTGATGTTATATTAGAATAGTTTTGGACCAAAATCTCACATAGTGTTTGCATGCAAGTCTTCAACCCTTCTGCCAGACCTTGCTGCAAGTATATTCTTAGGCTTTTGAATAGACTACTGGTTTCCGTGTTTATTTTTGAATTTATTGACCTAGAATTAGCTGCCAATCATCTATAAGAGTTCAGCAATGCATATAGCATCAAACGTTTCCTTTGAGAAGGCTAGAGTAATCACCAACGACTGTCTCCTACGTTTATATGCTCTTGCTATGCTCAGGTAATGTTAAACTTAACCCTGGTCCTATACAAGCAATTCCTTCACTGTCCGAAGTCACGAAGTATAAAGGTATCAGCTTTATGCATGTTAATGTGTGTAACCTCTTAAAGAAACTCACCTCAATACAGGCTTGGGCTGTCCACACAGAGCCGGACGTACTTGTCATATCTGAATCCTGGCTTCTTCCATCCACAACAGACAAAGAGGTCAATATCCCCAACTATCTGTTATTCAGAGCCGATAGACTAACCAGAGGTGGTGGTGTAGCCATCTATGTTAAGGACAAGTTTACGGTCACTACCCTCGACGCTACATCAGTTGCCAATGCCTTTGAATGCCTGTCCTTAAAAATTGAAATATCTACATCAATGGCCGTCCATGTTATAGGATGTTATAGACCCCCATCCTCGGGGTCACAGCTCCTGTCCCACCTATCATCTACTATGAGTACCGACACAACGGAAACAATTATACTAGGGGACCTTAACTATGACTGGCTGTGAAGCTCATCTCTTCCACTTAAATCCTTCTGTGACTCTCATGGGCTCACTTTACTTATTAATGAACCTACTCGTATCAATAAGAAAAACCCTATGAAAAGTACACTATTAGATGTACTTCTAGTAAGCAAACCCGATTTCTTCTCCCATGCTGGGATCTTTTCTGCCGATGTTAATGACCATTGCATTATTGCTAGTATAAAAGCAGTCCCTAAACCAGCAGCCTCAGCAAAGTTCTCTACCAAAAGATCAAAATGGAATTTTGACCCGCTTGCATATATCAATGACCTGAAAGTCTCCCTGCTTTGGCAGACCATTTATTTAGCCAAATCAGTGGAAACAACATATGCCATTTTCCACTAAATTGTATCCAGCGCTCTTAACACCCATGCACCCTTAGTCAAAACCCACATAAAGGCTAGAAAGTGCCATTGGTTTACAGCAGACATCAAGGCAGCACTATTAAAAAGAGACAATCTGTGGAAGCTAGCACACAAATCCCTCAAAGCCGAAGACTGGCATCTTTTCAGAACAGCCAGAAACCACTGTACAAAGCTAATTCGGGAAACTAAGTCCAACTTCTATTGCTCTGAACTCGACACTGCCTCCAACTGCCCTACCAAGTTCTGGTCCACAATAAAATAACTTTTTGGTAATACCACAGGAAACTCTCTCACCTCAAAAATTATTTCTGACAATGTAACTATCAACAACAATAAAGAGATACTACAAGCCTTCAACAATCACTTTGCTACTGCAGCGCTAGCTTTTGATAACTCACCTGCACACAACCTATGCTCCCAGCTTACCATGCAACCTTCAGAATCTAGTCTCTCAGATGCAGTCTTTTCATTCTCTTTGCCTCACTAAAAGAGGTCGAAGATCTCCTCCTCCAGTTGGACACCAGAAAAAGTGCTGCCGCTGACACCTTCGATCCATACTACCTAAAGATTGCCTATCATGTCTTGGCCGTACCTATTACGCATCTATTTAACTTGTTCATTTCTCAAGGGACCCTCTCCAAACTGTGGAAGACCGCACATGTTATTCTGTTGTTTAAATCCTGAGACCCCTGTGATCTTAACTACAGGCCCATCTCCCTTCTCCCGGTACTATCAAAACTTCTGGAAAAAATTGTGAATGCCCAGCTGAAATCTTTCATAGATGATACTAACCTGCTAAACCCAATGCAATCTGGTTTCAGAACTGAACATAGTACAATCACAGCCCTGGCCAAGGTGACAAATGACTGGCAGCGCAAGCTAGAGAACAAAAAATTTGTCTGCGCGGTTTTTCTAGACCTAAGTAAGGCCTTCAGCACTGTCGACCACAGCCTCCTTCTTTCTTCCTTAAAAGCTATTGGTCTAGATTCTACCTCCTTGCATTAGTTCCACAACTACCTTTCTGATAAGCACCAACAGGTCAAGGCCGAAGGTGAACTCTCCCCATCAAATCTGTTAAAAAGAGGCATCCCACAGGGATCCATCCTGGGGCCACTCCTATTTGCCATCTACATCAACAATATAGACTTAGGCATCAATGAGGCAAAAATTCATCGGTTTGCAGATGTTACAGTGATCTACCTAAGCCATACAACTCCTGAATCTGCCTGTAGCGACCTGCAAGCTGACTTCAACATACTTCAATACCAGCTCCTTAGTAAAAAGTTGCTACTTAATGCCAAAAAGACAAAGGCAATGCTATTTTCACCTATTAACCATGCAGCCTACCCTGCTCTACCCCCCATCACCACCCTCCTAGGAGAAACCCTGGAATTTGTGCCGAAATTCAAATACCTGGGGGTCTGGCTAGACTTCAAACTCTCCTTTGCAGACCACCTGGAGGATTTGTTAAAAAAACTGAGGCAGAGACTAGGCCTCTTCTTCAGGTTAAGCTACCTACTAACTACAGAGGCCAAGAGACAGCTAGTTCAGTCTACGTTCCTTTCCCTAACTGATTACGCCGACTTTATATACAGCCAATGTGCTACTTCATACCTCGGTAAATTGGACATACTTTACCACAGAGCCCTGCGCTTCATCACTGGTCTCCTCTTCTCCACCCATCACTGCTCTTTATATGCGGCCATAGGTTGGGCCTCCCTACACTACAGATGAAATAAAAATGCAGCTGTCTGCACATGCAGAGCTATCACTGGCAAACTTCTGCAGTACATTGCTGATTGCCTGACTCTCAATATGCCTGGAACCTTTGCCCTAAGAACCTGTAGACTGATTTCTCTGAAAGTGCCCAAAGCCCTAACGCATTTTGGCAGAGCTGCCATAGGATTCGTTCTACCATCACTTTGGAATGTGCTACAGAAATCACTGAAACTGAGGACTCCTGTTAGTATTACTGTGTTAAGTCCTTATACTCAAAATACATTACAGAAGCCTGCAACTGCTTCCAACTATCCTAGTTCTGGAATGTGCTACAGAAATCATTGAAACTGAGGACTCCTGTTAGTCTCACTGTTTTTAAGACCTTATACTCAAAATACATTACAGAAGCCTGCAACTGCTTCCAATGATCCTAGCTTACTTACACTTCCCTTCACATCCTTCCTGCTTTTCCCATTCTCCTTCCTTTTTGTATCAGTGCATAACTTGTCCCTGAGCCACCTGCTTATCTACTGCCCTAAATCTCACCCTCCCTCACCCACCTGTTCCTTGTATACCCACAGCATCTCATTCCTTCACTCCTAGTATTATCCCAGTTCCAGACCCCCCTCCCACTGGCTGACCACTTCTCCCGACACATGTCTCCCCCTTAATACGCCTGGGTCTTTTTAAACTGACTATGTATGTCTCTTCGCTTGTAGCATCCACTTCAACTAATCTCTTTGCTGGACTATAATGCCTTTACGTTACAGGAATACTAAACCATGTATGTTGTTGTATCTGGTATAAATTTTTACTGACTTGCTACCCTATTGTTATGTATACCCTTACCGACTGCCTTTTACCTGAACCCAAATGTATTTTTACTTATCCTGTCTATTGCAGGCCTACCTGTACTGTTGTACTCTTGCATCTACTGTTTATTTGTCTGTATATGCATTGTTACTTGACTTGTGTAATGCAGGTACACCTTGTAAATGAGCTTGCTCAATGGTGTTCGCCTGGATAAATAAAGAATTTGATTGATTGATTGATTGATTGATTATAACATTTAATCCAATCTCTAGGCCAATAGTTACTTTCAGTCATAGACTCAACAACATAACAAACGAAAATTAAGAACAGACTTGTCACAACTTCAATTGACACATTGACTGATCACATTTCATACTGGGGACATTTTTCAACCACATACAGTACATTGTCATGAGACATATTTCTTCATTTGAAATGTATGTTCTAAAATGAAACTTAAATACAGTCCTTAAAATTGTTTATATTCCAGCACTAAACTCTGACCAAAAGCTACTGCTGACAATAAAATGTAGAGAGTCAGCACTTACTTTCAATAAGAAAGAGCGCAGTGTGCCAAAAACATGACTTGCAATACAAATCTGCTCTGCCCTGCTCAGTTGATTTCTAACTGAGTGGCAGTAGAATAATAGCCCTACATGCTGAAGAGGGAATATTTATCTGGAGCAGGAGATCACCTACTAAAAAGCCCATGAAGTTTGAAATCCTCTATTTTAACTGGTTAAAAATAAGAAACTTTATCACTTCCAGAACACGGAAGTATTGTTAAAATTTGTTTTTGCTGGAATATAAATGGTGTTAAAAACATTGATTAAAGATATCCCTTTGTGCAAAATGCATTCCAGAGTGACATGAAACAGAAATTATAACACTGAATTAGTGTCATGGCAAAAGTTTCACATACTGATTCTATTGAATTAAATCAATAGATGCACAGCAGTAAAATCAAGACAATATCTGAATAAAAGTACTGTGATAAGGATTGAGTATATCAGTCAATCTGACCATATATGTGTATAGTTTTTTTCCTAAAAGATAGTTTATGTCCTAGAGAGATATCCAAGGGGTTCTGATTTGGTGCAGGAGGCTATTTGATACTCGTACACTATACACAGCAAACCCTTTGTTTTCTTGCTTATATGCTTGCTGTTAGCCCTAGGTCTGAAAAGATATACAGACTCTGCAAGGCTTTCAAATAAACTTCTGAAATAACCTCCAATCAATACTCCGTAAACTGCAACTCCTACACAGTTTGCAGCAAAGTCCCACTACTGCTCCATCCATTGTTCTGTTTGCTCATCTACCACGCAACTCCAGGGTCATCCTTCACAGAGATACTATGAAGCTCTGTGGCTCTGCTGCTCATCACCACACTACCTCTCCACAACCAAGCTACCTACTCATCCTGTCTCTTTCCATCAACATTCTTTCAGCCTTCTCCTTACTGAGACCCAGGCCTGGAGCAGGGACCATCCCAACAGTCCATCAGCTACTTGAGCCAGCAATAGAAATATACACAGGGAGATGCTGCCAGGTACCAAACTACATTAATTAAAAATAGGGACACTTCAAAGTCTAGGTATGCCAGCATACCTGTAATAATAAAGAAAACTTTTTTTGCATTCAGAACCTTCAACACAGTGTCTGTGATGCCTCAGGCAGCCACCTTCCTCCCTCAGTCACACAGTTCATTCATGGTGTCGCAGACAGTGAGTCACAGTGCTGATGATGTAATGGGAGTAAAACCACTAGCTAGCTCAGCTGCCAGGCAGAGTGCTTTTCCACATATCTCACCTACTAATATCGGGTAAAATAATATTTTAATTAACCAAAGGGGAAAGAAAAAGTAATACAGATATGAAAGTTAATTGTTGATATCTTTTGAAAATGAATATTAGTTTTAGGCACTACAGTAGCTCTTTAAGCAGTATCTAAGACTGCAGGACATTGCAAAAGAACCCCTGTGATGAGAACATCTATGATGAGCAGATTTCTCACTGTGGGTGAGAGTTCATCCTTACTAGGAGGAGTCTATCTATGAAAATCCATGCTTCTAAGGGCCTTTCCCCTGTTGAAAGGCAACTGAGGTTATTGTGGAGAGCCTCAAATAAAAAACAATCACCAGTTTAGGTCAGCTTCTCAAGTAAGGGGAAACTGGAAACTGACCCCTTTAACTAGCAGGATGATGCGGTAGGAAGGCAGCCCCCTTGAGAGGTTTAAACTGGGAACACAGATCTCCAGCCCTGACATTCAGTTCAGATGCAGCATATATCCAAGGTCCACTGTAAGAAATGGGAAAGTTCTATTTTTACTGCACATCAGGCCTTAGTGGCAACTTGCTTCCTTAGAGAGGAAGAAATCCAACAAGAGTTAGGATAAGATCTTTTAGATTTCGGTCTAAGACTAAAGAAATTTTTCGTTATGTAAGATTTTTGTTTAGCTTGTATTTGTTATGCATTCCCTAGTGTGTTTTATCCATTTTGTATTTTACTAAATATTCTGTAATTTAGAAGTGTAAAGACAGATAGATAGATAGATAGATAGATAGATAGATAGATAGATAGATAGAGAGATGTTATATTCTCTGTGATTGTGCAGGTGGCTTGGCACATGCAAGAGCCATTTATATTGAGCAAGCTACTATCCTCTACCAAAGAGAATGACTACCAAGTGTAACAATTACCTGTGCTTGATACAGAGCAAGTGAGAGGTTCCTGGGGGTGACTGAAGGGTTGGTTCTGTTGCTTAAAAGAAAGGCTATTAGGTGGCGCTGAGGGTAGAGGCACTGGATGCCACACCTCGTGCCACGCCGGCAACCCGGGTTCGGTAATGAGCCCGGGTCATCGGGGGTCGGCAGGGGAGGACTGGGATTGAGCATCTGTAGACTGCTCTCCTGGTCCTGGCATGGTTTGGGGAATCCTGCCATGCTGTAGCGGCCCCTGGGGATGCTCGGGGGCACTACTGGAGTGGGGGATACTGGAGGGGTAATGTGGCGGACGTCAGCACACTGTATCCCGACGTCATTGCACGTCCATGTTCTGGGGGACCAATCAGGAGCAAAATGGCTGGGGGCGACCGTACAGCTTGATGGCTGTGCTCCGAGCCGCCTGGAGGACTCTGGCGGAGTCCTGTCGGGGAGGGTCCGGGGCTATCCTGGCTGGCTGAGGCAGAGGGGAGCCCTCCAGTGGGATGGCAAGATGGCTGTCCCGGATCCTCCTGGGTGCAGTTTGAGCTACCCAGTTCTCCGGGTGGGCGGAGCCGGCGGCTGGATGCCCCAAGCCGGAGTGCACCACAGCGGGGGACAAAATGTTAAATGATAAAAGAAAGGCCCTTCACAGAGTGAGCACTGGTGGTTTGAAAACCAGATAGAGATGCCCTAATAGTCTGCCATGTGGTGGCAGCATTGAACTACTAGTAGCCATCCAAGTTTCTAGTGGCTGTTGTGTGTAAGGTTGTGACAAACCAGTCATAGTGTGTACATTATTGTCGCAACCCTAGTATTGCCCTGAGATGCAGAGATAAAGATGAGAGTGTCTGAAGATAGAAAATAAAAAAGTCTTGTTTCAAAGGGGAACAGTCAGCACAAAGGACCCACCACACTGAACCTCCCACTGCTGCCTACTGCTTTGATGTCATCTGCATGGGGATTCTGGGATTTGTAGCAACAGAAGATGTCAGCCTATAGCTAAGCAAAATTAGTCTGATACAGTCTACTATACTACAGTAAACAGTAAGAAAACCAAAACGTTCTGCACACAAAGTGCATATTGGGACAAGTCCCATCTTGAGTGTGGGGTCCCTTGGTGGTGACCATTCCCCTTTAAATATGGATGCCAAGGGTACCATATGGAAATCCTTGCAGAGGGGGATACCTCATTTCATTTAAAGGCTGGGGATTATCTCTCTCCCCTCCATTTTGATAACAGTGTTAAAAGAAATAGTTTAGCACATGTTTTGCATCTTCACCATTCAAACTGTGTTTCTCTTCAAAAAAATCTAACAACCACGTAGTGAGAACAATTCACTATGATACAGAATATTAGCTCACATTGGAACATGTTATTTCACTTATAAACTGGTTACAAAAACCTCAGAAGACAATACACACTGCACAGGCATGTGAATTCATTTTACAAGAGCACAGGATTTCTCTGGTCCATTTTATATTCCAGTTTTTATTTTCTTTCTTGAATTACAATCTGTACAAACTGAAGTCTTAACTGAATTTCATAGCCTCAATTTATTTATCTGTATAGACAGCACTGTAAATTGCAGCTCTCTACTAATAGGTTAATATGATTGCTTTAGTTTTCTACAACACACTGACAGTTTGTATTGGAAGGACTCAAAACATTCCAAACCAATTTGAATTTCAGGACATTCTCTTCTTTATTGCTAAAGTCATTTGCAGGAAAACATGCTCTTGTCCCTGAGACTTCATTGGTCCCTGCTGCCTCTCCTTCCATGAAATCAGAATTCTGTACTGTGACATTGCAATCTGCTGTTGAGGATAAGATTCTGATATTACAAGCAGATGCTTGTGACTTCAAGGCAGAACAAGCAGCTGGGACAGATAATGTCTAATGAGCAAAGAGCCTATTTCATGCAAATGTCTTCATTAATAAAATATAGAGGGTGGGATATTCAGAAATGCACCAAAGCCAGGTGCAAGACTTACGCAGTACAAATCCAGTGTGCCATGGTGCACCGAGTGTGATATTCGAAGGTTGCGCATGACAGCATGCACCAGTGCAACCCAGCTGAATATCGCACAGATGTGCCATAGCGCAACCAGAGCTGTGCCAGGGAGCAAGTCAACATGCACCATAGCACAACCAGGGATGCGCAAGGGACAGAGGTGCATGTACCAGGACACAGGACAACAGGCACAGCAAGGAGTATGCCACCGGGCTAAGATGGACCACCACCAGGGTGCAGAGGGTGCCAGGAGGAAGGCATGGCAGGCACACAGCAGCAGGCCCCCGACCATGAGCACCACAGTGGTGCACGGAGGGAGGGTGGCACCAATGGCCATTGGCAAACAGCCACCAGCAACCCCCCACAGGAAGGCACAAGACACGCCACCTGGACCACAGCTGGCACCACACAGGCCAACAGCACACAACGCACATGCCACAGAACACAAACAGAGAGCCCACAGCTGCCCCAGGGCACAGCCACCATCCAATGGGTGGAGACCACCATGCACAACCCCAGTCCACCCCAGTCATACCACAAAGCCACCATGCACACCACTACAGCATGGCTCCACACACCAGCTGCAAAGCAGATACGGATACAGATGGCTAACCATATAAAAGTGTATTAAAACAGGTAGAAAACAACTATATACATGTTAACAGGTAACTGGGCATGGGGAGCAAGGAATGGGGAGGCCACATACAAACTGGGAGGCCAGGAAAGGGAGGCAGGGGGACAGGGGACATGGCTAGACAAGGGGACAAGGGAGAGCAAGGGAGGGGGACAGGGAAGGGTAACAGTAGCAGGCCAATGGGCCCTATGAACATCCACACCCCACCAGTGCCTGACGCCGACGTCTGCGCTGTGGTCTGCGCAGTGTCCATTGCAGCAACCATGCCACCTGGAGCATGACAGTCATGATCTGGAGGATCCGCCACAGGAGCCTGGTGTTGACATCAGGGCGACGGACACCTAGGACAAAGGAGGGATCATAGTATGAATGCATGTCCGTATGACCATAGCCCACCCACCATGCGCAGTGGAGAGTGGTGACATGCACCCCTGAGATGGCACACAGCCACCCACAGTGTGTGCACCCACATGAGCTGCCAACCCAATAATCCACAGCCACGCAGAACACTGCACACCAACACCACCCATGTGCCGCACACCACAACCATGGCAGCCAGGCGACAGGGCTAAGCGACGGGATGGCAGTGGCACAGATGGAATCTGGCTGCACCCACAGCCCAATTGCAGCAGCCACACCCAAGTGTGATAGCCATGACATGGTGCAGTGGACACCATGGGTGGTGCACAGCTGGAATGTCCATGTGCACTGGGGGCTGTGGCCCACCCCAACCCCCACTGCCCACCCTGCACAACATCGTACCTTGGAACAGTACCTACCTGCATGCTGCGGTGCACCCTGTGCCTGTCCAGCAGCACCACCCATGCGGCCTGCATCCTGTGCCTGAGCCCCTGCAGTGGCCCACCCTGGCCCACCCACAGTGCCAGCCAGCCATGCCCTCCTTCTGTCCTCAGGGCCTAGGTGGGAAACATGGAGAAAGACACATCAGTACCTGGCAACACCACATGTCCCCCCAGCACAGCGTGCTCCCTGGCCCAGCATAGCTGCAGCATGGTGGCACAGTGCATCCATGGTGCGTTGCCATGGCCAACTGAACATGCAACCCCAGCCCCCCCCCGCAGCATGGTGTGCCACCCTGCTGGCCACACAGAACACTGGATGGGCATGGACATGGGTGTAGTGCACTTACCTGGATGTGGCACGGTGCCCCTCCGGATGCATGCCAGTAGTGCCCGTAGCCTCTCAGGGTCCCTCCGCTGCAGGTCCCCATAGCAGTGGTGGCATTGCTCACTGCTGCACTGTGTTCCTGTGGTCTTTTACAGCCCCTCAGCGACCTCCTGCCGCATCTCCATCTGTGGCCGATTCAGGGGCACCTGACCGAACAGACTGCCTGCATGTGGCTCCACAAGGGCCACAAGGTTGATTAGTTCCTCTTGTGACCAGTTAAGTTCCCTCACACTACTGTGGTGCAGCATGGCTGTATTGCAGTAGCACTACCAAAATGCTGCTCAGTAGCACACGGGCCACACATGCTGGGGATGCGCGCCTTGCACGGGGATGCACTGCCATCACCAATTGTGCAGCCATGGGGATGCACAACAAGGCTGGTGCAGCACTGGCACATGCTGCAGGGCACCCGGAGGGTCAAAGGGCAACCGTGGGGTCAAGGGTCGGTACGCGCACCGTGCACAACAGTGCGACTGGGCTCACTTTCCATGGGGCGCAATAGGGGCATGTGGGCACCACGGTTCATGGGCCGATAGCGCCCGGACACCATAGGGCATGTAGCGCACAAGCACCACATGCCCAATAGTGGCAGAGCACTGTAAAGCATATAGCACAGTGTGCATAGGCTGCACTAGTGATGTAAATGATGGCACTGTGTGCATGCATACCGCTGTGCCTATTGCGCACTTCACAATGTTGCGCCACGACGTGTGCATGTGCAACACCACTGTGCCATGTGCAGTTTCATGATATTCAGTCGGCATATGCAAATTAGCCAATCAGCATATCCACAGTGCATTGGAGGCATTTGCATCTCATTACAGTTGAGCATCCTCTCATTTGCATGCGATGGGACTGCACAGGCTCTAGACCGGTATTGCATCCTTCAGAGGTAAGACACCAGGCTGTGGGGCTGTTGGGACAGTGGAATGGGAGGGCGGTGTGGGTTGTAGCTGTCAATGACCACATATTAATTCACACAGGGCTAAGCATGACAGATCATGAGGAGGTTGAGGAGCGTGGGCCTGCATGGAAGCGCAGGCCCAACTTCACCAGGGCAGAGACTGATGCCCTATTCAAGGTCTATCTGGACCAAGAGCCTCTCCTGAGTGGCTCGACAGGCACCCCACAGGCCCAGTCAACAGCATGGGAGGGTGTGGCCAGAGCTGTGAACCAGCAGGGAATCCATCAAAGGACTGTGCAAGAAGAAGGTTAGCACAGACCGGAGGCAGATAAAGGAGAAGTTGGCTGCCATCTGGGCTGTACATGCTGCCATGGGCGGTGGACAGCCTGACGTGCTAAAGCTGTCACCGCAGGAGGAGTTGGTGGTGGTGTCCAAGTGGTGCAGTGCCATCGAGGGGGTACCCGGTGGTAGCTTCCAGACAGGAGGCAGCCCATCACTGCATGGTAGGTATGGCAACATCTGAGGCAGGGGGGCAGGGGTGTGTGCCAGTGGCACTAATGTGACTATGTTCCCTTTCAGCTCCAGAATGCCTGCATGCAGCAGCAGGGGTGGGGGTGTCCTCCATGGGAGCAGTCCTGGACTCAGAGGACCATCCTTCCACCTCCACCGGTGTCCAGGGGCCAGACCGCAGGCAGCCCAACACCACTGTCCATCTGGATGCCTGTGACATGGTTGCAGACGAGGCTCTGGCTGTGTTTCAGCATGACGCCAGCCATGGCATCCAGTATGCCTAGACACAGATTGGGGCAGGGTCTGGGACTGATGACGACGTGGCCATCATCCTGGATAGTGGTGTTGCCATTCAGGGGGAGGCACCCATACCACACACCCACCATGGCAGCACAGACGGTGCCCTGGTGGCGGTTGTCTGCCCACCAGTCCTCACCCTGGGCATTGCCATGGGCACTATTGGTGCAGCACCGGTTGTTGGGAGTGGCAATGGTAGTGCAGCCACACTGGTGCTGCTCGGTGCACAGCGGCTAGAGGGGCAGCAGCGGCAGCCAGACGGTGTCAAAGGGGGACCGGGTGCAGTGCCTGCCGATGGTGCACCACAGAATGAGCAGCCCCAAGAGGGTCCCGCTGTGCAGCACCCACCAGTGTGGGGGGCTGGGCTGCAGGGTCAAGCATCACCCATGGGTTGGCATAATGCCCATGCCCCCCAGGGTGCTGAACCCTTGACTGAGCACACCCATCTGCTACGGGCCTCCATGGAGTAACAGGTGCTGGTCGTGGCAGGGGTGCACGCACTCCGCGCAGAGCTGTGCCAGGCTGCAGGAAGGCATGACAGGGACTTTGAATAGCTCCTGGCCAAGACCACACGTATGCAGGAGGACACGGCCACAGCCCTGGATCGGCTAACTGCTGCAGTCACGGCCGGCCTAGCACCACTGCCACCCTGGTGCATGGCCATCTGCCGCAGACCCCACGGCGTGCATTCTCCACCCCTCGGTCATGGTGTCCAGCACCCCCCTCTGTGTCGATGCCGAGATCCGCTGTGGGCATTCCAGGCATGCCTGGAGTAGGCATGTTCGGGAGTCTGCAGACACCTGTGAGGAACTGGTCACGTTCCCTCAGTGATACACCTGGGGGACTGTCACAGACATCCCCTGTAGCCGTTGCACAGCTTGTGTCTGCTGGGCGGTCTTGGCAGGGCCATTCACATGTCTGCGGTGGCCATGCGACCGCATGGCGGTCCTGAGCCACCCACCTCCCTGTCTGCTGTCTGCCACTTACTCTGTGCACATTGGTGTGGCGTGTGCATGTGCATTCTAGGGACATGACATCCATGGTTGACACTGCACACAGGCCTTGTGCACACACACCCGGCTGCTGGCCACTGTGGCATGTGCATGATGATGCCAACACAGCGCCGAACGTTACTGTGCACTGGTGTTCAGCGTCTGACACATGCCTGGTGGTGGCCTCTGGGCGTGTGCATGTTGGTACCCATGTGCATTGTGTGTGTGTGTGTGTGTGTGTGTGTGTGTGTGTGTGTGCAGGGGGTGTGGGGGTGTGTGGGTGGGGTGTGTAGTGCTGTGAGGGGTGCTTCTATTGAGTCCAGTCACACGCTGTCCACGCTTCCCTCCAGCTGTTACTGTCACGGGGCCAACCCTTGTATGCCTGTATGCTGTGCCATGGTCCCTGGGATGTGCACATGGTCATGTTCACCTACCTGTGTGCACTGTAGTGCTACTCTGCAATTGTGTCCCGGTGCTGCTGGACCATCCTGTTCAGTCGGGGCTCCCTTCGCCCGGGGGGGGGCTGCTCACCACCACCTGGCCCGGTGACCACGTCATCCCCACTGCTGTTCCCCTCTTCAACCTCAACAGTTATCCTACAGTCTGTGGCCATGTTGTGTAGTATACAGCAGGCCAGGAATAAGCCACAGGCCTTTGAGGGGCTGAAATGTAGGGCTGCGCCAGACTTGTCCAGGCAATGGAACTGTGCCTTCAGCAGCCCAAACACATGCTCAATGATGTTCCATGTGCTGGCGTGTGCCTCATTGTATTGCTCCTGTGCTGGGGTCGATGGGTGCTGGTATGGGGTGAGCAGCCAGGGCAGTAGTGGATAGCCTCTGTCACCTGTATGTTGAGATGCGTGGTTAGCATGGTGGTCTGTGTTGCTGCACCCCCCTGCCTGTCAGGCCACACCCTGTGGTGCCCCCGGCCTAGCATCCCCCACACCCTGCCCTGTTGTGTCAGGCTGCCCATTTTAACAGCATACTCACCTACTAGGTGGCCAGTGGGGATGTCCTCACTCTCAGTCCTGTGACACAGTGCTGACTGGTGCCAGATTAAGGTGTCGTGTGCTCCACCAGGATGTGTGGTACAGACATTGACTATGTGCCCCCTGGCATCGCACACCACCTGGCAGTTGATGCTGGGGTGACCCTTTCTGTTGATGTAGGCTACCCCTTCCAGGCTGGGTGGTGTGCGGTTGCCTGCATGGGTGCAGTCGATGGCCCCGAGCATGCCAGGTATACGTAGCACCCTGTGGAACTCCTGCATGTTCGCTGTACACTCTGCCTGTGTGCAAGGGAAATAGATGCATTCTGCAGCATGTGGCAGCATTGCGTTGAGGAATTGTGTGAGGGGCTGTGACACGGTCAACTGGGTTATGCCTGTGGTGTCCCCTGTTGGTCTCTGGAAGGTACCCATGGTGAGCAAGCACATGACAGCCATGATCTTGGGCTCCACCGACAAAGTTTGGTCCATCTTGTGCGTGCCTTCTTCTCATCACTGCACAGCTCACAGAGCTGCCTCAGAATTGCCCAGTTCAGGTGGTACTGGCCCACAATCTCTGTATCACTGTACTGTTCAAAGGTGGTGCAGGCATGGTACCACCTGTTCTGGGCATACCACCAACGGGCCCTTCCACGTCCATGCCGCTCTGCCTCCTGCCACTTCCCACCCCTCCTTACTGCCTCCATCTGGAAGATGGCACTGGCCATGGCCTGGGCTGTCCTACCCCCCCCAGGCGGCTGTCTCCCCAGGCACCCCCGACTATGTGCTGCTGCATGTGCCCCTGCACTGGGTGCACACCTGTGTTTGGGGTTCCCAGCTGGCAGCCTGTTGGCTGTAACCTCCACCTCCCACCCATCTGGACACTTTTGCTGCCCTTCCTGTGCCAGGTATCACAGGCACATGCTGCAGATGTTGCCTCCGCACCTGTCTCACACACACACACACACACACACACACACACACAGTCGCTCAAACACGCAGCCACAATCAGTGTCACACACCCAGTCCCACACTCTATTGCATACCCTGCCCGCCTCTGTCTCTGTCTTGCACCCCCTCCTGCTGTCCAGCCTGCCCACTCGCTGTCCCTCTCTATTGCTTCCCTGTGGTGCAAGCCTCCGTCCCTTGCTTGCTTCCTCTTTTTATGAGCTCAGGTTTGCTCCGCGCATGCCCCTGTTGCTCCACGCTTGTGCCATTTGCTTGCAGTTGAATGTCACACTGCACCACTTATTCATGGCTATGCCCCCTGTACTTGCGCATACATTCATTAGGGTTGTGCATTGGCGCACTGTGAATTGTGTGGCGCAATGGCTCCCACTGAATATCGCTCCTTGGCGCATTTCTGCACTTGCACCGGTGCAACTCGGTGCAACTGCTTTGAATAGCCCACCCAGAATGTCCAGAAATTCAGATTTGTGAGAAATTTTATGTAACTCTTGTGCTGATGCCAACTGCAAAGTGTTTGCTGGAAACCAAAACATTTCTTTAAAAGTCGAGGGGGCAGGCACAATGCTGGCTTCCCTAACAAGACCTTACTAGGGCTTTCTGACACACATCCTAACTAAACATCCATTTCTGGAGTTGCTGGTTGATATAGACATCCGTGAACCTTTTTAGGAGCAGATGCTTCCAGCTGTGCCAATGCTATAAGGGCTAAATTATGCTTGGCTTTAACTACAGTACTGGTCTCCGGTGCTAGGCAACAAATGATGTAAGTGAGAAGGTGTCTCTTCAAAGTCTATCTGTAAGCAGAGTTAAAAACAAAACATGTAATAATCCCTCGGAGCAAGTAAAATGCTATAATGTGTGTCTTCAAGACAAATGTCTCTACTCCTTCTTAGAATAGTTTTCTCAAGTTCTCAGTGTCATAGTAATGCAATATTTGTGGCTTTTTTCTTGCCAGCATAGGATATCACCATACAGAAATTGCAATTTAAGATATGCTCTACACTTTTTGTAACAGTGTCAGTGGCTCAGCAGGCTGTGCACTTTCCTCTGGGACTGCAAGGTCAGAGGGTCATGGGTTCTAGCCCCACACCATGTATTTGTGGTAATACCCATAACTAACACTGTAGTGCGGTATGAGGAGTGCTGCACTGTTAAGGTGCCATCCTTTAAATTAGCTGTTAAACCAAGGTCCCTTCTTCCCATCTCTTATCAAAATCAAGGTGGAAGTTAAAGATCCCATGGCACTTATCAAAGAAGAACAGAGTTTCCCTAATGTCAATGGCCAACATCGTCCGCTCAATAAAACAGGTCTAGGTAATCCACTCCCAGGATGCACCTCAAAGCAAGTTATCACAGCTTAATGTGCATTTTCTGGTCCAAAAAAACAAAACATACAAAATTGTGAAAATGCATTTTAAACTAAATATTCAATCAATATAATGTTCATTTACTGCAATATTGTTCACAGTACAGTATTTAACATGTCATTTCTTTTATACTCAATCAGAGTTTCTCTCTTTATGCTCCCCATGCCCACTGGCCCCCATACACTGGATCCCCCAGCCCTGTCACCCCAGCGTCCTCCGAGGCTTACCTTGTCCAGGATGTGCCCAGATAGCCAGGTACGTAGCCTATGGGAGAGTGGTGTCATCCTACCAGTCAGCAGTTTTTCCTCTTTTTCTCCCCCTCCCTGGATGAAGGGATGTCTAGTGGCACCAATGGCAGTGCTACGCACACTCTTGTGCACAGCATGCTGGGTGTCTGTCCCGTCTCTGTCCCCCCATTATAGTATCAGTGTGCCACTCCCTAGCCACCACTAGGGGCTAGGATAACACTGGCCACTGGTTCCTTCCTTCCCTGGAGAAGGACAGCAGTCCTTGGGATGCTCGATCCTCCTCCCTCCTGGCTGATCCTCTGACTCCTGAGGTCCCTCTCAATCTTGGGTTGTTACTCAATCAGAAATTTAAAACAATATTTGAGTTTGTATCTACTGTAGCTGCAGTCAAAAGTACAGGGAGTCAATCTAAAAAAAAGACAAGCTGCAGCAATGAATTTGGCAGGTTGGATTTGGGAGAGGGCAAGTACTTAGCTACCTGTAGATAGGAATGTGAGCATGACCACCCTGTGCTTCAGAAGAACAAGTAAACTTGGGTTGGGTACTAATGCAGATGAAATTCTTTTACTTCAGCAGACTTCAGTCCTTGCAATCCCTACTCAGTCATTATATATTGAGAATTCTTCTGTTTTTCAGGTGCACTAAAAATGTCTCGGAAGAAGATGTTGCTTGTGATTATGGCTTTCAGCATCCTTAGTGTTCTTTTGCACCACAGAGGGCATTTCAGCTGGTAAGTAATGGAAAAGGTATGATTAATATTTGACCGCAGTTGCAGCCATTCAGTACATGTTGTAGCATATCTAGTGTTTTTTCTGTTGAAAAGGTAAAGGAAATGTCGACATCTGTAGAGAATGCAGATAAGCTGAACCTGCGTATACAGTAATGCCAATTATCAACATGTCAGCATGTACTGTGCTTTTTTTTTATATTCTTTGGTAAACGGTAAGGCCCACTCGGCAGAGGTGGTTGTTTTCAGGGGTGACCTAGGAGCACTGGATTGGTTACATGAGTTGTTCAGAGTTGCACAATATGTAGGTAGAGGTTGTGAGAACAAACCTAGCTCTGCTGGATTTACCAAGCTCATTCATAGCTCATTACTCTAACTCAGTGGTTCACAACTTTTGTTTTGTGGCGGGCCAGATTGAAGACTTGAGTCAAGGCTGAGAGCCAAAGGCCACTGTAAAATGGCTCAAGGTGACAAACGTCCTGCAACACATTAAATGTACACATCTATAGCCTAGAGGTTAGAGTCTAACCTCTAGCCTATACTTTGACTGAATGTAACACAAAACTCAGTTGCCATTTTGATCTGCTGGCTTAGTTTGTTTAAAGGAAAACTCCCATAATCTAAGCAAACCCACCCCAAAAGCTTTAGCCCCCAATTTATCTTTTTGGCCATAAAATCCATTTTTTAAATATTTCTACTTACAGAAATCTAATTTTTAAAAGTCTGTGTTTCCTAAACATGGCAGACAGTGCACGGCTCCATTTTATCCAAAGTTGCTGTGCCACACTGCTAGCCCTAATACATCTGTATTAGGGCTAGCAGTGCCAGCCGCAACTTCAGATGAAATGGAGCCGCACACCGTCCGCCATGTGTAGGAAGTGTGGACTTTTAACATTTAGATTTCTGTAAGTAGAAATATTAAAAAGACGCCTTTTATGGCCAAAAAGATAAATTGGGGGTTAAAGCTTTTGGGGGTTGGTCTGCCTAGATTATTGGAGTTTTCCTTTAAGGCATTCAGTTTTGGCTGCCTCTAAATTTCTTAAATACAGAACAAAAATAATAACTTGATGCTTTTCAGTTTCTGCACAGAGAAAAACTCAGTTACAGCCCTCCAAGAGCTGATTACAACTCCCTTTAAGGTTGTTAGAGTGAAAGTTTTTTACCCTGTGTGTTTTGGGATGTAGACTTCACTCAACAGATCATTTATAATCACGTTAATCAGTTTAGTTTGGCTTTCAAAAATGATGAATTACAACTCTATATCCATGGCACCAGTGTTTTGTGACCACCAAGTTGCCGCTTTCTCTAGGTGTAAAGTTTCCAAAAATGTAAAAACAAAGTACTTTTTTTTAAATAAACTTTTTGCAAAGTTTTTCCACATATAAGAACTGCAAGGGGTGGGCCTGCCCCTTATAAAGTTTTTGGTGTACTAGCAAATTCTCATATAATTTCCCTGGCCACATCTGTAAACAAGATTTCCTACGTACCTCTGTATGTTTTCTTTTGGCAACTTCATAAATAAATTCAGTTATACAATTGCATTTTTCAAATCACATCTAATACATTCTGATTTAACTGAAATTATACAGCTGTTCACATGCATGTCCCCAGGCCTTATAAGGATTCTTTTATTCAAATGTCTTTTTGTATATACAATAGTAGTGTTTTCAAATGCTAATACTGATGCTGAGACCACTCTTGTGGTAGTAAAGCCCTGTTTACACTGCCAACTTTAAAGCACATGATACCCATATGAATGGGTTGAAGCACTTCAAAGTCAGTGGTGTGTACACTTACGGGAGCCTCCTAATACCACTTTGCATTGGGTTTCTGATGCAACTCAGGAGAGTGGAGGTGTATCAGAGAGAGTAAATCACAGTGCATTACCTTGCATTACCTTGCAGTGTAGACAATCTGCAGCACTCATTCCAGATGAATGTTTCCTTTTTCAGCATCCTCCAATAGCCCCATGAGTCTCTCTGAGGCTTGCCCACCAGCATTTCCTATATTCAGGAAGACATGGCTTAGCACATCCGAGTTCAGCAAACAGCATTTTTCACAAGCTTAACGAAATCTGAACTCAGGAAAGTGCATGAAAATGTAAAACAAGGGTTAGAAGTATTACAAATTAGGGTCGTAAAAGAACCACAATACTGGGCATGCACTATTGCATATGCATATCCTCTCTCTCTCTCTCAGTTTCTCGCTCTCTTCCTGGGGATATGCATATGCATTTGCACATGCCCAGTATTGCAGTCCCACTTTACAACCCTAATTTGTAGTACTACTAGCCTCATTTACATTTTCATGCACTTCTCTCAATTGATTTTTTTCTGCTTGTGAAAAATGCTGTTTGCTGAACTCAGGTGAGCTAAGTAGGGCATGAGCCTTCTGGCGCTTTAGAACCACTTGCACACCACCACTCATCACCTCCACATTAGAAGGGGGGAGAACCTGGCTCCCAGAATATACAGCCCCTCTTGAGCAACCTGCAGTGTGAGCTGTGTAAACCTGAAATTGAGCCACTGTGGCTATCACAGCAGGAGTGGAGTGCCACAAATTCCAGAGCACTACGGTGGTGTAAACTGGGCTTAAGAGTGGTTTTACATTCTTATGGTATGAGAGCCGTGAATCAAAGGTGAGTAGTTCTGATACCCTAAACATGTAAGTGAAACCACACAGAAAGCCGTAAGAGTAGTCTCAGTGGCTGTATTAATATATTTTTGATTGAGATTGAGCAATAAAATATTACAATTTAAAAAAAAAACATTCTCCATACTTGCCCATTTCCAAGGTAGTTGCATGTGAAACAATACAGAATAAATGGAGAATAATGTTCTCTGTAATAAAGAATGAAGGGAGATAAATACAGAAAATGTATGACATACTAAACTGATTTGTGTCTGAATTGTAGGTTTTAAAATAATTTTCCTGAATACTGGAAAGTAATTTTAAGTTTAATACTAACAAGTAATTTGCTGAAGGGACTGACAAGTGCTGGCAAAACTTCTGAAACTACAATATAGATGTTAGTCTTACATTCTTCCTGTATCCAGTGTGACATTATCTGGTTATCTCTGTTGTCCCTCCCCCTAAAAATAAGAACACAATCCTCTTTAATAACTACTATAGCACACATTACAAGATTTGCAAAATGAAAAAACTTAGCTTTGCATAACATTTGTAAAGTTTCTGCACTTTGCAGAGTTCTCTTTGTAGTTTTAACAGAGCAAATTTTCCACTGCAGGTATAAAAACTCTGCAAAAAGGGAACTCGTTCCCTGTGTGTGCTCAGTTAGCAATAATTTTATTCCAATTATTTCAAATTATTACTGTATTTACACTCTAAGCATTATGGATTTCCACTGCATAATTTCCATCATTCCAAACTTATTTATATTAAATCAATTTATTTATTGCATATTCCTCATTACAGCATTTCTTTTCTCCCCCAGATGTATGTCTGGAATCCTTGTCTTCCTTTCTTCTGTCTTGCAAGGTAGTTGTGTATACCCATACCCTTTCTTCTGTTCTGTGCTGCTCTGAGGCTGCCTGGGTGTACACCCAGCACCACCTGTCCTCCCCCCACTCTTACCCATCCCCCCTTATTTCCTTTTCTTCCACTAGCCCACCTTCAGCTTGCAATGGATGGAGAGCTACCCCCTTTTAGACCCCAACCCCCCTTTTTAAGTTTGCATGTGAGCATCCAGAAGAAACATTATGTGGCAGCTTAGGAGAGAAGCAGGTTTTGGAGATGCGGCACTGTGACTACCAATGCCACCACTGCATTCTTGGGCTTGGCCCTTATTTCCCAATGTGGTGGCACACTGCTGCTGACACTAGTTCAGCCAGCCTGCCACCAACTTGAAATAAATTAGCCGCTGCAATGAGGGAGCGACCTGTCATTGCAGGGTGGAGCCTTGCCTGGTGTAAGATTTCAAAACAACATGGCGGCAGCTGTCGCTGTCCGCTCACAGTCCCTATAAAAGCCAACGGGGGGTGCCCAATCCCCCTGTCAGCATGCCCCCACCCTAGTTCATTTGCAGATGGGAGAGTCTAGTCCCCATCGCCATAATGTCCCCCCCAATTTGTTGTGTGCCAAGGGGTGCCCAATCCCCCTTGGCATCTTGCCCCCCAAACAGACTTTCTTTGCCAACGGGGGCCCAGTCCATGTCAGCTTAAGTCCCCCTCCCCAAAAATGCAGGTGGTACACTGGGAGCCCACCCTAGTGTGCCCAAAGCAATTCTACAAAAAAAAAACCTTCCCACGGCGTCTTTTGTTTGTCCCCCCCCCGAAACAAAGAAAATGGTCCCTCTCCATTGGGTCCCCTCCCCTAACCCGTACCAACCCTCTGCCCACCTCAACTTCCCACACACACTCTTACCCCATACTTACCTCCGGAGCCAGACACAATGATCTTCGGTGGACCGGGAACACTTCTGCAGTCTTCAAACCCAACCGTGAACTGAAGAAATGCCAGTAAGCTGTATAATGGCATAAATGGGAGGGGTTTCAACTTATGTGGATTTGTAGGCCATTTTTTTTATTTTTGGCACCAGCTTGTCAACATGGGGTCCTTGGGACTCCTCCCCATGAATTCAGTCACTGTCATGGTGTTATTTGGTCCCAAAAGGTGATTTCACAGTCACTGCATGGAATCACCTTTTGGGACTGATAAACAAAATGGCAGTGCCACTGTTCATGAGGTGGACTTCCAAAAAGTATATGTTGCAAATTTGGTGACAAAAATTCCAAAAAATTACTGTGTTATGAGTATGCGTTGCACAGTTTACACGCATGCATGTAACTTTAAGAATTGTTGAGATTTTTACTCTAGATTTTCCATATTGCTACTTTTACATACCTCCTTAATAAACAGTACAGCTGTCATTGTTCACATCCTGCCCAAAATGTGTTTTTGCACATCCACCACACAATGGCGCAGTCTCTGTGGGAAATCAATGTTCAGAACAGATTAAGAAAATCACAGTGACACTGTTCATGAGTGGATGTCCCAAAATGCCTGTGTTGAACATTTGGTGACAAAATTCCACAAAATAACTATGTTACGAGCGTGCATTGCGCAGTTTCCACACAGACTTGTAACTTCAAGAATGTTTAATATTTTCACTCCAGATTTTCAACATTGCCATTTTTGCATACCTCCTTATGAACAGTACAACTTCCATTGTTCACATCCTGCCCAAAATGTGGTTTCATGCATCTGGTGTACAATGGCACGGTTGCTGTGGGAAATCAACATTCAGGACAGATTAAGAAACTCATAGTGACATTGTTCATGAGCAGAGGTCTCAAAATGCCTTTGCTGAAAATTTGGTGAAAGAATTCAAAAAATGACTGTGTTACAAGCGTGCATTGCACAGTTTTCATGCACGCTCGTAACTTTGAGAATTTTTAACATCTTCACGCCAGATTTCCAACATTGCCATCTCTTCACACCTCCTTATGAATGGTGCAGCTGTTATTTTTCACATCCTTCCCAAACTGTGGTTTCACACATCTGGCGCAGAATGGCTCGGTTGCTGTGGGAAATCAACGTTAGGGACAGACTAACAAAATCACAGTGCCACTGTTCATGAGCAGAGGTCCAAAATGCTTTCATCAGGTGGGGGGGTCACAAAAAGGCTATGTTGAAAATTTGTAGTGAAAATACCAACAAATGCCCAGGGTGTTAGGGGTTTCTAACCATAATGTCCCATCCTGTACAGAATGACTGGCATCAGGGGTGTGCCTGTGGATTGCCGGCTGTAATGCTCATGCCATTCCACCCTCACTCTGCAGCCTGTGACAGGCATCAAGGTGTGCCTTGGACTCTTCGGCCCCAGAGTTCACTTCATTCTCCTATACTGCACCCATTTCAACGTATGTCCTTATGGAATGGGGTGACTGTAAAGCCGAACACCCCAAGGCACACCTTAACACTTGTCAGTGTCTGCAGGATAGGGTGAGGTGAAATGGCATGAGCGTTATGGGTGATGACCAAAAGGTATACCACAATGCCTGTCTGTCTCTGCAGGGTGGAGGTGGGATTGGCGTGAAGTTCAATACTTCACCGCCATTCCTATTTTGTGTCTATCTAACTTCTGCACTTCCAATGCTAATACCAGCAAGCAAACATTTGACATTGACAGATGTTTGTTTTATCTAATGTGCTGCTGTATCCTCTATCCCTCTATTGTGTTAGCAATTTCTGCATTAAAATTATCTAGGGCCACTGGCCCGGTGGCACTGAGGGTTGAGGTGCTGGACGCCACACCTCGCACCAGGCCGGTGACCTGGGTTTGGGAACGGACTCGGGTTGCTGGGGGTTGGAGGGGAAGGGGAGGATTGAGCATCCCAATGGATGCTCTCCACCTCCAGGGGTGGGACCTACTGGTGCTTTGTGCACCCGATGCTCCGGTGCCGGTGGAAACACGGGTGCCGGGGTATAGGCGGCTCTATGGAGTCGGGAAGGGGAGGACATCCGGGGCACTTGACAATGGCATGCATTAGTATGCTGTCTGTCTGGACGTTAGTCCTGCATGCTGACATCCTCAGGGGTAGAGGGCCTAACAGGGAAGAAAACAGAAAAACACCCTCCCATCCCTGGATGACGACTGGTCCAACCCAGAATCTCCTACCCACGGGCAAGACTCCACTGTGCAGGTGCTCCAATGGAGGAAGAGGATTGAGGTAGGAGTTGACCGGGCACTCTAGGGGTAAGATACCGTGGGTGGGGATCCACTAAGGGGAATTGACCAAGTCTGAAGGAGTGGGGTGAGAGGGCAGAATAAATGGGATAAAAAAAGGAAAGTGAAAAAAATATATATCTAGGGCCATTTCTGTTAAATGAACCCCATCTGATCTATAGAAGTCCTTCTTTTTTTCCTCAGTCCTCTGACTTATCACTCTCCCCCCCACCACTGTGAACAGTGCCCCCACCCTCTGGTTCATCCACCTCCTACCTTTTCTAACATTCTGTGACTGTTAGTATGCTGCCATACTCTCCTCAGAACCATTTTGGAACAAACCAAAGTGATCTGTGGCCACCATTCTGTCATCTTTTTAATGTCCTCTTTAGTTTGATAAAATATGTCCAACCAGAGCCTGGTCCCCAGGTTATTGCCTCCCAAGTGTACTATCAACAAGTCTGGTTCCAGCTCCTCAGACCACGTTATGTAGGGTTGGGAGCAATTGTGCACATCACATTCCTCAGACCCCTCTCCATAGCACCAGCATCTGGCTCTAATCTTGGTATAATTGATGGTCCCCCGGCCTGGCTGCTACTCTGCGTACTGCCCAATAGATAAATGAATGCCCACAAATCCAACCTGCAATTTTCTTTTGTGGCCTGTAGATAAAGCAGAAAAGGTGTGAAATGCAGTGCTAAGGTATGGTGGTCTCTGACCCCCTCCTCCTTGTGCCCTCTTTGGTTTGGTGCCCACCGTGTCCTGATAATGGGAAAGAAATCATGGTCAGTAAATCTGTTTAACAATGGGCATACTTAGTTCTTGTAACTATTTGAGGACCAGCTTCCTTTTTTCTTTACCTCCTCAGGAGACCCTCCTTCTGTTGCCACCTTACATGCACACCTATACTAAATGAATGAGATGAATAGCCTGCTGGATCTTCCCCCCAAAATTCTAACCCTTTTTTTAATGCTGCTACAAATTGCATTGATGTTACGTGTTTTCCATCTCCATGGATGAATAACTGCTCTGCACTAGCTGGCCTGACTGCAGCGTATGCTGAGAGTGCTTGGACTGGGCATATCATCATTTTCTTGTGCTTCTTTAAAGTGTTGGTTACTCCTCTCCCTTCCTGATCCATTTTTGATTTTGCTAGTCTCAGGCTGTTCTCCTTTTTCTGTAAAGTCTCTCCCCACCGCAGACCTCCCCTGTTCACCCCTTTTCCCTGACCTACAACCTCACTAACCCAAAATGCCCCATGAGACATCACCGAGTATACTGCACCAAACAGATATGCCTCATCCTTTGACCGGCATATCTTATTGTTGTAACAGGGCCTCTGAAATCGGTCACCTGTCATCTGATACTCTCCCCTTTACTCACAGCCAACTCTGCATTATCCTCCTAACCATGCTCCTCTCCCTGAATCTCCCCAGCCTCATAAATTACAGATGAGGCCTATGAGGCTTAAATGTGTACCCTCACAGTGGCATGAGCATTACTTTTTTTCTGATTATGTACAATAAATCTGGCTAGCTGTTTCTCAGTAACAGCCCCACTTACCTCCATGCCTTGGCTGTCTTGAGAGATTTGAAATACTCTCCAAGAGCTTTCATAAGTCCTCATGGTCCTGGGTGACCAAGAGTTGTGGAATAACATTTCAGCTCCCCCCAACCAATCTCCCAAGTGTATGGTGGTACTGCTGTCTTTCTGTGTTTGGTCCTTGGGGTAACGGCCCCAAACCTGTCCAACTACAGACAGGAGAGGCTTTCAGCTAGTGTGTTATTTACTCCCTGTATATGCTTTGCCTTAAAAGACATCTTCAATTTTAGCTCCTGCAGCACTAGCTGTCACAGTACCCTCATTACTGTGTCTGACCTGGCTCCCTTCTTATTCAGAACTTCCACTACCGACCTGTTATTGCACCAGAAGGTGACCTTCTGATTGAGCAGTTCCTCCCCCCATACCAAGGTGGCCACACATATGGGAAAAATCTTCAGGAATGTGATGTCCTTTGTCAGGCCTAAGTGTGCCCACTCACTTGGCTATGCCTCCGAGAACCATCTTCTTTTAAAGTATGCACCCAACCCCAGCCCTCCCGCAGCATCCGTGTATAACTCAAGGTCTACGTTAAAAACCCAGTCCTCCTGCCAAAACGTTATTCCATTATATTTTCTAAGAAAATCTGCCATTATCTACAGATCCTCCCAAACCCCTTTTGATATGTCTACCCAATGATGAAGCTTGGTGGCACCTCTTGTAGCTCTGGTAAGGTGACTTGTAAATGCACGCCTTGGAGCTATCACCCTACAAGCAAAGTTAAGGTGCCCCATGAGTTGTTGAACCTGTTTTAGCTGTACCTGTATGGTGTCCCTTGACCATGGTCAGTAGCTCCCTTAGTTTGTCTACCTTCTGTTTTGGCAGTTTAAATAGACCCCCGTCCGTGTCAGTTTCACTCCCCAAAAATTCAATTTGCTGATTTGGGGCCTCCGTTTTGTCCGGCGCCAATGGAACATTTAATTCCTTGCACATGTCCCCGAACTGGCTCAGTATAATTTCAGTCTTTGACCTCCCTTCTCCCATTAATAAAAAATCATCAAGGTAATGTATCGCTGCTCTGTGTGCATAATGATGTTGAAATACCCATTGCAACCATGTACTGAACATTTCAAATGTGGCGCATGCAATAGAGCAGCTCATGAGGATTGTTTTGTCAAAATAAAATTGTTCTCCTACCTAGAAATTCAACAAGTCCCAATCCTTGGGTCTTAGAGGTAGCAGTTGAAAAGCTGCTTCAATGTCAATTTTTGCTAACCAGGCTCCCTTTTTTGCCTGTATCAGCCATACTGCCTCTTCCAGTATCACGTAAGTAACTCTGCAATCCTTTTCATCAATGTTATCATTTACTGATTCCCCTTCTGGGTATGATAGGTGATGTATCACCCAAAATTCTCCCAGTTGCTTTTTGGGTACTATTGCCAGTGGTGATATCCTAAAACTGTCGAATGGGGGAGTCCCAAAAGGACCTGCCACCCTTCCTGCATCTATTTCCACCAACAGCTCTTCCTTGCCCTTCACTGATCCCAAATTCTTAGCCTTGGACCCCAGCCATTGCCCCTGGAACAGTAAATTTAAACCTTTTTGGAAACCTTCCCTTAAATTCCATGCTACCTTGCAGTCAGGGTATCCTTCAATCCACTGTCGCAATACCTGCAACGTCATGGGCACCCTTACCACATAGTACCTGACTTGTCTACCAGCATCTTCACTTTGCTCATCAAACATCTGTGTCTCCCCTTCCTCCCAATTCCCTTGCTGATTTTTCCATTGGATGTATGGACCTCCCACTTGACCCCCTTTTAGTTGTACCCTTTTATTGTGCGTACACTCTCCCCCAATTCCCTCCTCCCCCCCCAGCTAGAACCTTGGTAACCTGAGTGGCCTGCCTGAAAGGACTGGTTGCCATAATTGGTCCTGTTACCCTTTTCTATGTATGTTCTGCATTTTGATGCTGTGTGAGTCCCCCCACATTTAGAGCAGGCATGTCTGAAATGGCAGTGAGGCCATGAGCAGTATGCTCTGTTGTAGCACCAACAGCATTTTTGGACTACCCCATCCTCTTGCTCATTCACCTTCACTTCTCCCAGCTACTGTCAATGTCTCCAGCCACATAGCTGAATGCCTGGTATCCCATCTGAGATCCCTGTGGGATGCCATCCTTTGCCTGAACATTTCATTGTACTGCAACCAATTATTCCCGACCCTCATCTTATATGCACTCCTTACTATCAAGGAGTATCCAACAATGGAGTGGTAATTTCTGGTTTCTTGTCTATTACAATGGCTGTATAGTATGTGAAACCTACTGATGAACCACCCTTTCCCAAGTAACACTACCACTGCTGCCATATCCTTCTTCTCAAAACTGTCCTTGTCATCCTATTTCTTAACAGTCTTCTTGTTGAGTAACGAGTCTACATATTCTCCTTCCCTATTATTTTTTCTTTTGTTGGCAGCTTTGCAGTCTCAAGTATCATTCCTGGGGTACCTACCTCATACCCTCAATCCCCACGTTCCCAGTTTCCTTTTTATCCATTACTGTAACTTCCCCCTTTCCTTTTTTAATGCCCCCCAATACTTTTCCTAGTTGTCCAATACCATTATCTCCCATGGTCCTTAACATTTCTCAACATATTCCTTTATAGTGCTTTCCACTGATAAGTCAATATTACCTGATTTTGCTGGCTTCAGTACCGGGCCACTATCAGTATGGATTGTATCTTTTGCGGTTCATTGTCTGGTGGGAGAGGCACCTGAGAAGGAGCTGGGGGTGCAGGCACACTAATGGAAGCCTGCAGCAGTGGCAGCACAGGCTGAGACTCTGGTATTGGTTCTGGCTGTGGTTGCAGTACTGGCGTAGGAGGTGGGAGAGGGGTTATGGGCCTTGGTGGTTGTGGGGCAACTGGGGCCACTGGCTCTGGGACCTGTGGGGTCCTTGGAGGCTTCTTGCACTTCTTCCCTTCACCTTGCCTGCCTTACATTTTTCCCCACACTCAGCCTGGTAATCATCCACTGCCTCAAGAATTTTACTGACCTTCTCCACCAGCTCCATCACTGCTCTCACCGCTTCCTCTTTGGTAAATTTGTTCTTTCTAGGTGCCATCGTTTTGGTCCTTGATAGCTGCAATTATAATAAAGACAAAAAACAGTTATTCACTGTGTTAATAATAAATATATGGTATATGTTTTCTTTTTTTACCTTTTGCCCTTGCAGGCTTATAAAAACAACAAGAAATGCTTTGTTTTAATACCATGTTCATAAATGCCTACAGTTCCCTCATATCCTTCTTAATCATCCCCTGTTACTACTGACTGTTATTAGATATATATTTTTTTAATTAGCCCTTTAACAATTTCCTTTCATTTTATTTTTTAATTTTATCTTGAAACTGATGTAATACAAATAAATCAGTCCAGCCTTCTTGCTTAATATCATCCTTAAAGCTGGTTAACACCTTTGGACAAAATCACTGTCCCTCATAGTCTCCCAGTTAGACTCCTGTTATGTGGTAAAGTAAGCAAGCATTCTGTTAATAAATCACCTGTTCTGGTAACCAGCATGCAGCTCTAAACCTGCTATACAGTTTTATATTGCATTCAATTTTTTTGTTTTTTAATAATGCTGTATATAACCATAGTCTCCCTATGGTTGAAAAGAAGCAAGCAGTATGTTAAATAGTCTAAAAAAGACAGTATGCCACCAATGGGACCAGCCGTACATGCCAGACCCGTATTCCAAGATGGCAGCACAGTCTGTTGCACATCATCTAAAATGGTAGATGCAATGCGGTCCACCAATGAAAACAAAGAAATGGCAGCCGCCACACGGCATGGCCCTGTTCTTCAATGGTGGCCTGCTATGTGGCATCCCTACTCTGGAAGCTCCACAACTTTCTTTCATTTTTATCCCCTCTCCTTTCTCTTGTGCTCTTTTTTTTATCAACCCAGTCCCAAACGCAAACTGTTGTGCTGGCTACCATGACTTCTAACCAAAAACAGGGTCTCTGGTTAGGAGGTCCGTCGCTCCCTGTCTCTCAGTGCTGCCTCTCCTTTTGTCAGCTCACTGCACTTAAGCTTGCATAAAAAAAGACACTGGCCATGCCTGCTGCAAAATCCCCTTTTCCTTCTTTGTTTTTGGCACCTTCTCCCAAGTATCCCGTCTGACTAAAAAAAAAACCTTTTTCATACAGCATCCCAGTGTCTGCCACCACTTGCTCATTTGCAGGCCCCTTACAACAATGCAGCTATGCCTAAATAAACAAACTTACACTACAAACTACTCCCAGTGTGCACCTCTGAAGAAATTGCTCTCCATGTAAGCCCTCAGGGAAAATTGCTGCATCCCTAACTATGCAGTGTGGCTGTCCACATGATCCATTTCCCATGGACACAAATACCCCGTGTAATCCTACACCAAAACCAATAACTCCCTCCTATGTGCATCCAGCCCAAAGCTCCATTTCAGCATCAAATAATTATGCAGCACAGAAAACATCTGGTATTCAGCTCCATGGGTTGGTGAAACTCTAATGCACTCTGTTTACTGCTCCTTAACAAGAACTCCCTCTAAACTGTAACAGCTCCTAACATTGAAATCTGTACTGCAAAGAAACCAGTTTTTTAAATTAATTTAAACTGCATGAGCTCCTAACATTGAAGTCTACTACTGCAAAGAAACCTTTTTTTAAAACAAATTTAAACTTCTTTTTTTTATTTTTACATGGTACATCCTGCATCCTGCGAAAGCTCACAAGCTTGGAAAAAACAGGTTGATACTTACCAGAGTAGTTTTTAATTATCTCACCAAGTCTTCTAAAATGAAACTGGAACAAAAACTGGAACAAAAACAAACTCCCCAGTTCTGTTGTTGGCTGTCCTAAAATGTCCAGCTTTAAGATGATACTAAGGAGTTAAATGTTTACAAATTCTATGTATAAATGTTATAATTGACTTTTTAGATGGTCGTATTTATATGTCTTTTGTATTTTGTATACTGTGGCCCAGATATTCAAACTGCGCCAGGCTGTGGTGCAAGCCTGGGCGCAGCGCAACTGCTGCGCAGAGGGCGCTGACCGGGCGAGCATCCAACGATGCGCCATGGCTCAGCAGCATTGAATATCGCACCCTGGCCACCCACAGTGTGCATGGCACAGTGGCACTGCACCAGCACAAGTGGCCAGAGTGGAGCAGGGGGATACGCTAGCGCAAGTTCCATTGCGCTATGCGCAGCAACTGTGATATTCAAAAGTGCAAATGCAAATGGAGCCATAATGTATGCAAGGTGCAAATGGGGCCATTTGCATGTCATTATGGCCCCATTTGCATGCAGGTGCGCTGATCCCCGGTGACTTGTGCATGGCACCCTGTCAGGCAACAGCCGTCAGGTACCGACGCCCCCTGCACAGCACGGCAATGTGTCCCACAGCCCGATCGCGGGCTTTAGTATAAATAAAAAAAAATCCAATACCCCTGGTGTTCCAGTGGACCGCTGTCTGCCCGATCGCAGGCCTCAGTATAAATAAAAAGAATTATGTCCAATATTCCTGGTGTTCCAGTGGACCGCTGTCTGCCCGATCGCAGGCTTCAGTATAAATAAAAAGAATTACGGCCAATATCCCTGGTGGTCCAGTGGACCGCTGTCAGCCCGATCACGGGCTTAAGTATTAATAAATAGATTCCAATATCCCTGGTGGTCCAGTGGCCTGCTGTCTGCCCGATTGCGGGCATTTGTAATAGGAAAAAGAAAATTACGTCCAATATCCCTGGTGGTCTGGCGGTAGCCCCTCCACCCGCCCACTGGGCCCCACCACCCCGCTCCACCCGGTCAGCGGCGGGCGGCAGCACCCACCTGCCTGCCACCCGCCCCGCCAACTGACACCATAGGTAGGGTGTCGCCCATTGGTCCTACGCATGAGCCAATGGGTGTGCAGCTATGCCATACTACACATTCCAGATATGTGAATGGATCCATTCACATATCTGAAATGTGTCTGACCTGAGCTACCGGCTCACGCTCATGGACCAAAGTAACACAGCCACCTACGGTGTCAGTCAGCGGGCGGCGGGTGGCAGGCTGGGTGCTGCCACCCGCCAGCCAACTGGGGATATGGGGAGCAGGGTGGTGGGCTTAGTGGTGGGTGGGGAGGGGGTACCACTAGACCACCAGGGATATTGGACATAATTCTTTTTTCTACTACAAATGCCTGCGATCAGGCAGACAGCGGTCCACTGGACCACCAGGGATATTGGCTGTACTTCTTTATTTTTATTACAAATGCCCGCAATCGGGCAGACAGTGGTCCACTGGACCACCAGGGATATAGGGGTTCTTTTATTTTACAAATGCCCGCAATCGGGCATGGGGGGCGCCGCCAGGTGCAGCCGGAGCTCGGGTGGCCACCCACAGGTGGCAGCTGCCGTGTTGCGCCCTGCAATGCGGCAACTCACCTGTGGGTGGCCATCCGTTGTTCCTTTTATTTTAGATCAACTTTGTGCTGGCGCAGGTAGGGGTTGCGCATGCATGGCTCTGCACTTCCCAGGCTGAATATCGGGCTGTGCAGAGGATACAGGCACGCCCACACGTGCTCGCATACACATTGCCGCGCCCGTGCATCGGGATTTGTGCTGTACACTTTTCCTTTGAATATCGCGCTGGGGTGCATCAGTGGGTTGTACATGGTGCAACACTGTTGTGCCATGTGCAACCCTTTTGAATATCTGGGCCTGTGTATATTTTGTATACTGTATGTACTTGTTGCACTGGACATCTGGGAAAATGGTTTTTTAACCCACAGATTTTTCAGTATAAAATAAAAATGAAATGAAAAACTGGAACAAAACTGGAAAAAAACTGGATTCAGACTAGAGTTTCAAAACAAAATGTGCCAATCAATGCGCTAACTACTGAAATTTAATGGGTAGCAAAAATTGTGAGGGAGACTGCTCTAAGCAGCCCCTATTAAACCCCTATCCCACCTCTCTCTCTTCTCTGCCCAATCAAACCACCTGTTCCCCTATTATGCTCCACCCCTTATTTGTGATGTCATCCCTACCTCTTTCCAGATCCCTCCCCCCCATTATTCTTTACTGCCCAGCAACTGAGTCACCTTCATTGGTCGGGGGCCTGGAATAAATAGGTCTACCCCTTTAATCAGGCAACCACCTTAGTGAAGTGTAACTTTGCATACTTTATTCTCTGCAAAGTGGCTACATCACAAAAGAAAAACTCCCTGAAGTGGGAGTTTGTTAGTGAAGGACCAGTTTGTAGTGTTTTGTTTTTAAGAAATAAATTAAACACCCTTCTCTCACCCTCTTAACATCCATTCCATCATCCTTCCTTCTGCCCATCCACACCTGTATGTTGACAATTCACCTCTTTCCCCCACCCATGTAGTACATATTTCACTCTTCTTCTGCCAATCCAGCCACAAAAGAAAATGTTATTGTTTGTGTGTGGGGGAGGGGAAAATGAGCATTCTTCTCAAGGAATATTACAAAATATTGAATTTTCATATTCCATGGTAAACAAACATACCTTGTAATGAATATGTAGAAATACAGATGTGGAGTTACTACTTGCCATTTTCGTAGCAATATTCTGTTACATTTGTATGTCTTTTTATCTTCAGAGATTTTAATTTTTTTTTAAATCTGCCCAGTCCATTATATTTATGTGTCTTTTTACCTTTAGAAATTTAGATTTTTTTTAATTGCCTAATCAGTTTTCTAAGTGCAGTAAGACACTTCTATATGTAGGATCTTGGGAAATACCCACACTCCCAGGGTTTGTAAGGCCATAGACCCGTGCCATCAGGCCTCACTGTACCTCTGGGGGTGTGAGTATCCCACAACACCCCACACCATGCTGTGTCTTTTTGCTTACATATTCTCACACTGGATGGATGATAAAGCAAATAGTCTCACTGAAGGTACTTCAGAATAATAGCCAGACAGCATTTCATTTTGAGACTTGATTGGTTTAAAAATGCTGCCTCTCTAATTTCTATTTTCTAAGCACAGTGAGATACTCCAGGTTATGTAGTGTTTGGGGATACCAATGCTTCAAAGGGCTGTGAGGTCTTCTGCCTGGGACTTCAGGCCTCAAATTTTATCTCAGTGTGCAGGAATCCCCCCAGTACCACACACCATGTCATTTCTTTTGCTTACAATTCTAATGAAGGATTCACTAATGTTAAATTATTTATTTGAAATTCTTCATGCAAGGAAATCTCCCTTTAGGCATAGTGCTTATTTTTCAAGTAAATCCTAGACATGTTATATTGGTAATTTCACAGAAAGCAAAAGTAGTTACTCCACTTAGTGTTCTGCCCAGGTCTAAATCAAGTAGCATAAAGGTTCAGTTGTTTTGCCAAAACCAATAATTTCCACCAAATTGAATAGTGCTAATCAGCAACTTTGTTTTGTGATGTACTTTGACTGGAAGTGATAAGGCAGGATGGAGGAAGGACAGGGTGGGGTTACTAGAGTTGGCACACTGTTGTAGTTAATCATAGATGAGAAAGTATTTGCTGCACACTACAGTGGCTCCTATACTGTCAAAGTGTGACTAGAAAGGGAAGGAGCAGTAGATAGAGGAGAAAGAGCGAGAGATAGAGAGAGAGAGAGAGAGAGAGAGTTTGGAGTTGCAAGAGACACAAATCTGCAACCAAGGTTGCCTTTGAGGCAGATACTTTTTCAGTTCCTGCTGGGATTACACCTCCAAACACCTTGCCCTGTTTTCAATGTAGCACACCGGATGTGTTCCATGACAATGATACAGATAAACACAATCTGAAGAATCTTGGCCTGCATTTTAATATTTTCCATTTTTGAAAATGAAGATTGCTGTGTGGGGCGCTGCGGAATTTTCAAATTCCATTGGAATGTAATTTCACTGAATTTTGTGAATTTCTAATGAAATTCCACCTAATTTTGTCAGAAGCAGAATAGTGGATTTACTTGATGGAATAATAGGTTCCTTGCTCCATTACTGGGAATTAAATTTCACTGATCTCAATATATTCCACTCAAATGGTCACAGAAGGATTTTCCATGGGAATATTATTCCATGGATCCCAGCAGGTGGAATTCTGAAAAATTAACTGCAAAATTACAGTGGAAATTCCACTAGTGGAATGGTCATTCCATGTTAATTCTGACAGAGGAATTCTGCATTCTGCACAGCACCATTGCTGGATCATTCTTGTTTTATTTTCTAAAATATGTATTTTTTACATTTTAATTTCACCAGTGTGTTGGTCCCATGGTGTTGTGGAGTTTCTTGGAGGCAGCTGTCTGCCATTTAGCCAACTTTGACTGCAGATACTTGCCTCTTGCTTTGGAAAGTCAAGTCTCAGAAAGGAGGTTAAGGCCAAGGAGCACAGTGGGAAGCAGAGTAGAGGCAGTGGTGAGAGGAGAACTCCTCTATTCCTGGAACACCTGGATTGAGGAATTTTTGAACCAAAGGGGTAGGAAATAAAATATTATTTCACTCAAAGGTCAGATTAAGGTTGATCAACTCTTTGGCCTCCTTGCCCCTTACATACAAACCAAGGAAGTAGCCAGGATTTCAAAAACAGAAGGCCCAAGCATAGGTACATGCTGTTTAGGGCACATTGGTATCCATGGCCAGCTGAGTTAAGACATAACTGGCGAACATGTCTCAATCCAGATGAAGGCCTAGGGCTTCAGGATATGGCCTGGCTAATCCTCTGCAAACCACCCATATATATTCTGCAAAGGCAGACCTCATGTCTGTTTCTAGATTTCAATTAAAACATTCTGGGGTTATGTACCATTTGAGGTGACTGCCACACTATTGAAAGAGAAGCTTGAAACATTCTTGCAAGCTGCTTGAGTGCAGGAATATTTTAAAATAATTTTTTAATCCAGTCTTTTTAATGTGGCTTCAATAGATTCTATAGACTGTCACTGTACCAGATGTTTGCATTTATGTAACTGTGGTCAGAGGGCAGGATATTCAAAATATTAGAACTGTGCTAACAGGATCAATGCCATACTGACTGTGTTTTCTGTGTCAAAATCTGAGTATGCGCTAAAAGTACCATATTGGAAGGCATAGTTAGCACAGCACTAAGCTGTTAGCGCATAAGTACTAATTCAGGCCAGGCAACTACAGTATGTAAATCACAAGTTTGTGCCTTGCATAGAGGTGACTTGGAATATTCAAAGGTTTGTAGCAGCATTAGTCTTGTTGTATCCAACTAGTTAACACATACACAAATCTAGTCTTGAAACAGGCATAGTGGTGTGCTATCCCTCCCCACTGGCAGCACTGGTACCATTTTCAGTAATGTAAAGAAAATCCCTTTTGCTTGGTAAACCCCCTCTAACCCAATCCCCATGCCTCTAAAAGTAAATTGTCCCTTGTAGTTTAAGGGGCCTGCTTGATCCATGTACCAATAATAATTAAATGTCCAGTGCAGTTTACTGGCCCCCTTCCTGGACAATCCCCATAATGCCAGTGCCACTATATGTAGCCTCTCTGGTGTCCAGTGGCCCCAAAGAAGAACCTCTTGCCAACCATCCACCCCTCTGGGATGGCAACTGGCACAGCCCACTGCTCGCCTCCATGGCCAACCACTGTCTGCCTTGCAAGTCCAGTACTGATATACTGGTACCACCCACGTACAGTGTATTAATACAGAACTTGTGAGATGACCCTTTACTGAGACTCTCTCTAAGTTTGATGAGCTTGGACTACCACCCCAATCAACATGATAAAACTGGCAGATGTTGCTCTTGGTAAGTAAAGAACTGAATAAGGATAGAGGCTAAATTAACCTGTGATAAGAAAGAAAGGTGGTTACTGGAGGTCAGAGTTAGATATGGCTGGAGTAGCAATTTAAGGCTACACAACATGGGCTAGTACTGAAACTGACCCGTGCATAAATAGATTTCTTCAGTTATCACCACCACCATCAAAGCATCGATTGTTGTGGGCCTGCCATTTAATTGCTCAGATTTGGTTTTAAATGTACATTTAATAAGAAAACAAATTAATTATTTAACATTTGTTTTGTGTTTCTATTCAGGCACACCAAATCTTTTCACTTCGGTTGTTTCCAACCCAGGGCTACCAAAGAGAAGCATACTGCCATTGTCTTCCTAAAGACCCACAAAACAGCTAGCACCACTGTACAGAACATCCTCTTTCGTTTTGCCGAGAAGCACAATATCACAGTGGCCCTGCCCTATCACAGCTGTGACCACCAATTCTGCTACCCCCGGAACTTCTCAGCACGCTTTGTTCATCCCTACACCATCCCACCTCACATCATCACTAGCCACATGCGGTTCAACTTCACAGAGTTGCAGCACCTTATGCCAAACAATACAGTTTATGTCACTATCCTACGAGAGCCTGTCTCCATGTTTGAATCCTTGTTTAGTTACTATAACCAGCACTGCCCATCCTTTAAAAGAGTGCCCAATAACTCAATGGAAACATTTCTTAGTGATCCACTAAAGTACTACAAGGCAGATGAAAGGTATTCAATGTATGCCCGCAACACACTTGTATTTGATTTAGGTGGTGACAAAGACCAAAATCCCTTGGATGAAAACTATATCAACAGCTTCATTAAGCAGATAGAAAGCATATTTTCCCTAGTTATGATTGCAGAATATTTTGATGAATCATTGATTTTGCTTAAGCACCTGCTGGCTTGGGATCTGGAAGATGTTTTATATATCAAGCTCAACATGCGCAGCAAGGAATCCAAGCTCAGTATCACATCAGACCTTCCTCAGAAAATACAAACATGGAATGCCCTGGATGCCAAACTATATAACCACTTCAACGTCACATTCTGGAAAAAGATGCAGAGCTTTGGGCTGGACTGCATGGAGAAAGAGGTGCAGCTTCTCAGACAGGCCCAGCAGAAACTGGTTCAGGACTGCTTTGGTGGATGGCCACAACTACGCTCTGCCACCCAGATTAAAAATAAAGAACTTCGCCCATGGCAACCAAGTTCAAAGGTCAATATTGTAGGTTATGACTTACCAGCAAATGATAACTCAGGTGCCTCAGATTACTGTCTGAAGCTTGTCATGCCTGAAGTGCAGTACTCAAGGTACTTACTAAGAAAAGAAACATTAAAGTATCGGAAGAAACTTTCATACCAGCACCCACAAAAGCAAATGTTAAGGGTCCAGCCCCAACGATCAAACAAGCACTCCAACCATCTAATGAGAAACAGCCCTATAAGATACAGGACAAAGAAAAGCACTTGAATCTTTGATCTATCTTCTGGGAAGCAGTCTCCATCTGTATCTGTAACACATTTGTTTTCTCATTGAAATTAAGATCTTGCAGTCAGGAAGATTTGGCTTGAACAGTTTAACATGTCCTTAATTTTAAGGTATTTCTGCTGAATATTGTAGGTGGCAACACCGGTTCATTAGGATTTTATTAACAGTGACTTCAGTAATAAGTGATTTTTTATAATTATATGGCTGATGCCTTACTCCATTATTATTCCTGCTGTAAAGCAGGAATTTACTGCAGTAGAAGGGAAAGAAATTGACACCCTTGGAAGTTTAAGGCAGCTTTCAACTTGACTCAACACTCATTGAACAATTACATGAGGAATCAGTCAGTATTTCAATATTACAATTAATAAAACAACAGGGAATTGCATAGAATAATTGTAGACTTAAAATCAGTGGAGAACATAAGAATGTCAAAACAAGCTAAGCTGCTTTAAGATAAAAAAGCTTTAAGATACTCTATCAATTTGTAAAGATAAAATGAATGTATGACATAGAGAATACTGTACTGGCAACCATACATAACAAGGCTGTGTTTCCACCAAGGGGCTGAGATGAAAGAATCTGAACCTCAAGAGTGAAGCTTGATAAAGTCCATTCTGTCATCTCATCCCTGCGACTGAAACACAAGCTGAGTTGTGTGTGGCTGCCCATATTTTATTTTATATAGTATATGTTTTTTTTATTTACATAGGAATTACAGACACATCCCCTCTCACTCTAAGTAAAAACAAAAACAACCAAACAAAAAAGGCTTGCCATGACTTTGTTGTATTCTATGATCACAATCAAATATATAGTCTTTTACAAGTTAAAAGGTGCAACTTTGGGTACTGGGTGGTTAACAAGCAGCGGAGAGTGGGTTTAATGAGAAATTAAGAATGTTGCAACTTTTGAACTGTGCTGAACAACTGTTCAGAATGCACACAACATTGGAATGTGCCCAACAGTTTAGAATGTGCACAACAAGGATTTTGAGCAGGCTGATTTTTATACAGGACAAAGGCTAACCATATTCTATACAATAGTTGTGGCTGCATGCAGCACTTTGGTTCTGTATCTTGAAACAAGAAGGTTACCAAATTTTAATCCAGACATGCAGATTAAACTGCTGTGTGCGTTGCTGTGACACTGGGCAAAACATGCCTGTATGGGTTTGGGGATGCAGCATAACAAAAAGCTATTTCATCTGCCTAAGAGAGCAAACAGTGTTGTCATGCATTACAGAAGAAGGAGGAATGGAGCAAATTAAGTGAAGTTTTTTTTTACCCTTATCAAAGGCATTGTTAGGCTACGCCTGGAGTACTATGTCCAGTTCTGGTAACTGTAATACAGAAAAGTTAGTGAAGAAATTGAAAGGGTCCAGTACACAACTGCTGTGCAGATGTTTGGCTTACTAGCAAGAGATATGAGTAGAAACTGAACATAAATAATGTACGCTAGAGAAGAGTAAAGAGAGGGAACATGATCACAGTTTTTCAAGTACTAAGAGTAATCAGTGTAATGTAAACATGGATGTTTGAGCTGATAAGTAAAACAAGCAGACTTACTTTTATACTTTAATGAAGCTGGATAAGGAGAAAAGTTAGAAAGTGCTACTTCACACAGAGGGTGGTTAATGTGGCATAGCCTACCTGGTTAGGTTGTGGAAGCTGAAACTGTTCAGGCTTTAAAAGCGGGAATGTGCAGATTCATGAGAGATACACGGAATTGAGGCTTATATAGCCTGAGTAGGGGTAGCATTCTTGCACATAAGCTTGGAGGTGTGACCATACTCAGATGAGGAGTCATCACTGCTGTGCAGCAGGGAAGGCAGACAACAGGGACCCTAACTCTCTTCAGTCATCACAATACTATGTCATTATATTATGTTACTACTATATTACTATGTTAACTTCCTTCTCCATGAAAAGCATCCTTTAAACATTAAGGGCCTGATTCTCAAAGGGGCCTGCGTCTGGCACAAGCTGCCACAAACAGCAGCTTGCGCTGATGCCAGGTGTGCCAAGGGCCCTGCACCTGATTCAGGTACAGGAGGGGTCCCAGTGGCCAAGTCTCCACACTTGCATTGCCCAGAACCCTGCTGCATACACCTGGCACACCACACAGTTCTGTCACTGGCCACCTGGGACAAACACAGGTCCCCCATCCTACTGGGTACTGGGCATGTGAACCCACCTTGGTGGTCCAGTGTCCCCCCACCATGATCCCTGTTGCCACCATAACACTAGGTAGGAACCCCCCATCCTGATGCCACCCATATCAGAATTGGAGCCCCTGAACCCCAATGCCCACCCCAGCTGTGTCTACTGCAGTCCCACCGTATGGCGGTACAGTGCCCCACGGCCCAGCTAGTGGTGTCCACCCCCACTGGTATCCTCTCCTGACTGCTACCTGGCACCTGGCACAACCCGCCTCTCACCTCCATGGCAGTGTGCCAACTGCACTGTCCAGAAATGAGCATGTACAGTATAGTGCACACACTCACTCATAGACAGTGCTATAGTCACCAATATGGGCACCACCAGCAGGGGCATGGGAGGCACTTTACCACCATATGGAGGGACTGCAGTAGACACTGATGGGGTGGGCTTTGGGGTTCAGGGGATCCATTCCTGATATGGGCAGCATCAGGACTGGGTGGGGTTCCCACTTACTATAAAGGTGGCATCGGGAATCAGCAAGGGGTGCCATTGGGCCACTAGGATGAGTGCCACACGATGCATGCTAAGAGGCTGTGCTCAGGGTGTTTGGGGTGGACCATACCCAATGGCGTGCTACACACAGGCATGTCACCTGGGGGGGATGTCCAAGTCCCCTTACACCAGCCCCGGCTGGTCTAAGGGCACTTAGAATTTCTCCCACTGGGTGATGTCTGTGAATTGCAGACTGTAGCTTGTATCAGCCTTAGTCTCCCTAGCTCCATGTTGCAGTGCATTGCAGGGCACAGGGCTGGTGCAAGCCCTGTTTGTGGCAGGTGGCCTGCGGTTGATGCAGGCCACCTTTGTGACTAGCGCGGAGGGCAGTTATGGACGCATGGTGCACCTTGCACCATATCTGTTTGGTGCGGGCACCTTGTGTCAGATGCAGGGCTTTAAGAATTGGGCCACAAGATGGGCTGGCCCAGTGGCATGGAGGGCCAAGGTGCTGTAAGCCTCTTACCTCCAGCCACACCAATGACTCATGTTCGGGAACTGACATGGGTTGCTGGGGGTCAGCTGCGAGAGGAAGGATTGATCTTCCAGAGAACAGCTCTCCTCCTGTGGGGAAGGAGGGTATTTATGGCCCACCACTTGTCGGCCACCTGGAGGAATCCAATGGGAGGTGTGAGTTGGTCACATCAAAGGGAAGGTCCCATGTTCAGAGCACTGGGGGTGTCTCCACGCTGGTGGACCTCACACAACGTGCCCACTGCATGTTCATGGTTGGTCAGGGGAGAAAATAGGAGGAAAACAGTGGAGGACAGACTTTATGAAGCCCTATCCATCCAGCAACAACCCACTCTGCCACTCCAGGTCTGGGGGCATGTCTGAATGAGTTACTGGGGAGGACTGCCCTTCTCTCTTGGCTTTGCTGCAGGAAGGTAACCCACAGGGGATTCAGCCCCTGACTTTGTAGGTGGCTGGAGATGGCTGTGGTGGGTGGGAACAAGGGCTGATGTAGCACCTGCCCTGCCAAGTAGCATAAATAAATAATAATTAAAAAAAATAGTATGGTAAGTGCATAATTAGAAATGCAGATTTTTGATGTGCTCATTACTCATTACTCCTTTGAAAAGGATTCTAGGAGAAACCAAACAAGAGAAATACTGTATCATGCTTACCAACAAAAGAAAGTCTAAAAGTAATTTCAGGAGGCATTGCTCCAGTGGATTCAAATTGCATCAAATAGTTAATCTACAGTATGTGCTACATTACTAAGGTTCATACTAAGGAGGTTCAGGTGCAAGGAGGCTGTGAAGCCCATAACCGCACTTGATTAACTGTAATAGCAAATACTGGTTTTGTTCATAATAAAGTTATCCAAATGAGTTTTAAAAGTTTTATTATTATCACTAAAGACTACTTCAAGAGATAGGTTATTCCAAGGGTTAACAATCCTCTGGGTGTAAAAGTACTTGCGAGATGTGTGATGAAATTTAGCCCTAATTATCTGGAGATGATGACCTCTAATGTTGCGTGAGTGATTTTTGAACTCAAATCCCATTTGTGAAAATAGATGAGGGTCGTTGACAATGTTAAACACATAAATTAAGTCACCTCGAAGACGTCTGAGCTTGAGTGGCATGAGTTTGAGGTCTTTTAGTCTTTTTTCGTACTGTACATTAAATAGTCACCTTACATTTTTGGTGAATTTCCTCTGGATTTTTTCCAGTGATTCAATTTCCCCTATTTTGTAAGGGCTCCAGAGTTGTGCAGAATATTCAAGGTGGGGTCTAGCATAAGCTCTAAACAAGGGGAGCATTATTTTAAGAATTTATGGATTTGATGTTTCTTTTAATGGACCATATAACACGGTTTGTTCTATTAATTGCCTCGTTAATGTGTTTACTGTAACCCATATCATTAGCTATAAATATGCTGAGATCTTTTTGATCCGAAGTGCAGGTCAGCGGAGTCCCATTCAGAAAATACACAGCCGATGGGTTGTTGAAACCAACGTGCATCACCTTACAATTGGCGGCATTTAGTCTCATGCCCCAAGTCTCTACCCATTGGGATATACTATTTAAATCCTGTTGAATTATATAGATGCCATCATTATTGTTACAAGGCCCACCAATCTTAATGTCATCAGCGTATTTAATTGATGTAGACAAGCAATTGTTTGTGAGGTCAGCAATAAAAATTTGGAAAAGACAAGGGCCCAATTCTGACCCCTGAGGGGCACCACTAGTAACCAGACCTGTCACAGATAATTGACTGGTAATTAGGACCCTCTGGGATCTGTCTGTCAGCCATTTATCAATCCATTTAATAATGTGTCTACTTATGTTGGTATCAAGAACTTTAAGTACCAAAGCCTGATGAGCCATGGTATCAAAGGCCTTGCTAAACTCAAACTAAATTATGTCATAAGGGATGCCATTATCTACGTTCTTGCTGACGTTTTCATAAAAACACATCAATCAATCAATCAATCAATCACTTTATTTAACCAGGCATAAACACCATTGAGCAAGCTCATTTTCAAGGTGGTCCTGGGCATAAATACGATATAGTACACTTCATAAGATTACATTTACAGTGGACAGCGGTGCAAAAAAAAAAAAAAAGAAAAAACATTGTGAAGGTGCCGGTCAATGTGGGCCTATACATACCGGTCAACATAATTAACATGCAAGGGTACATAAAGATAAGCTTTACTGAAATGAGAAGAGACAACAATCCCATATAGTCTCTGCTGAGTAAGAGCTCATACCTAAATGATAAAAATAAGGAGGTATTAAGGAATAGGGTAGAAATTGGGGTGAAAGAGTAGGTAGCCAAAAGGGAGGCCAGAATAGGTAAAAGGTAGAGAATAGTTGCTTAGACAGCTTCTGCCCTTTTCAAACCCGTGCTGTTCCATATTAATTGAGTCAGTAATGTCACTCATAAGACCTTTGATAATACTTTCAAGAATTTTATAAACTGTTGAAGTTAAGCTGATTGGCCTAAACTTTTCCCAGTTGGAACGAAGGCCCTTCTTATGAATTGGTATAACATATGCAGTAATCCATTTTTGGGGAACAAAATGGAACCATAAACAATATTCAAAAAGTAGATGTAAAGGGTGAGTAAGTTGGTCTGCTAACAGATATAATAAATGGCCACTAAGTTCATCCAGCCCAGGGGTATATTTATTTTTTAATCTTAGAAGTTTGGCATGGATCAACTCCTCAGATAGTGCTATAAGGGGTTTGTTGTCCACTGATATATTAGTATTTACTCCATCTGTTTTAGCACAAAACTCATCACAGAATTTCTGATTTAGGAAAGTAGCCATTTCTAACAGATCATGAGAAAGAACAGAGTTGTTTAATAAAGGGCCTACTGGACACATGTTTTTTTTAAGGGAGTTAATATAAGAATAACATAGCTTCCCATTATCTTTATTTGCTGAATTTGCAAGATTGAATTCCAATTTTTTCTTTGCTTTTTTAACGATAACCTTACATTTTTTTTTTAATTTTAAGATAGGCTGACCAATTCTCCTTTGTCCGAGATTTTAAATATTTTGAGTGTTTTTTGGTCTGTAACAAAAACCTTTCTCTCTCTGGTCAAAGATCATTTTGCTCAAAATAAAAAGCAAATATGATCTTCCAGACAGTTAACCACCAAATGGGTTTTCCTGGGAACCTCCCAGATGTTAATATGTCCAGGTACTTTTTTAGGAGGTGATTAAAAAAATAGTGGTGTAGGTCTAGCAAATTGTATTAGTTCCATTGGGCTCTGTAAAATATTCTCTTTAAGCTCTAAAAAGGAGTCATGATAAAACTCACTGAAACATTGAAACCTAGGAAATGATAGAAAACAATACCATTGACCCACTGTGTTTGTCTCCTGCCATCCAAGCAGCTACAGCATCCTGTGAAATACAAATAACCCACAGTAGATAAATAATGGCAGAAAAAGGCCAAATCACCTGTTGAGTCTACCCATCTTACCTGTTTACTCTCTGTAGACCTATTGGCAATTCCTCCCCTTACCCTTACCCTCGGCCATCTAGCCTGCTACCATTGTGAAATGTTAAACACACATTCCTTCTGAATGTGAATCCTTGCTTTGAATTTAGGTAAATCTGTGTAGCTAGTGGGCCCCCTATTCAAAAGTGGCTGGCCGCATCGCACAAGTCCATGTGCCATGCATCTCAGTTGCGCCAGGGCAAAACATTGGTATATCAGATGATGTGCCATGGAATGTGATCACTCAATGCTGGCTGAATATCCCAAACATGTGTGATAGCACAGTGGGAGATGCATGGTGTGGCAGGTGTCCTGAGATCATTGTGGATCATACGGAAATATGTGATGGGCAGCCACTTGCATGGCACACAGAATTGCAATATTCAGCCAGGATAGGCAAATAGCCTCATTGTACAGCCTGAGCCCAATCCCCACATTTGCATCTCATTACTGGAATGTATGCAGGCATTCACATACCTGTGGCATGTGCAGATCCAGCATTGCAGGGCAGCCCCACCACTCCGGAAAGGTGAACAGTGTGTACTGTAGCCCAGCAGGCTGGTGTGAAGGTATATGTGTGTGGGTGGACTGCAGTGGCCTGAGTACAGTGCTGTCACCCATGGCCATGTACAGGGTCAAACTGGGGTATGGGGGAGCCTGCCTGGACAATGGCCACAGGAGCCCACCTGGATGAGCAATAGGGAAGGGTCCAGGGTGACACACTCTGATCAGAATGCCACACGAATGTGATACACTAGCCCTGTACGCATCTTACATTCACCTACAATGCCCCACATACCCCAGTATAATGGATAAGAGATGGGAATGGCAAGGGATGTCAGGGTTTTACCCAGTGACCGGGTACTTAAGTTAGTGGGGACCACCTAGAACTGCCGGGTGACCTGGTTGGCCAGTCCAACACTGGTTGAGTATGTGCCCATGGTGGCCGCATGCCTAACACTGGAAGGGTCCAGTGTCTGTATGGCATGCCCATGCCACCTCCAGGCCACAGGTGGTGCCACTCCTGCCCCGTACTGTCTACAGTTGTGCAATATCCACCACTGGAATATCACACCAACCCATCGTGGTGCACCTGTGGCATTGTTACACTGCAGGGGTGGCATCAGTGTCATGTCTGTGGCTCCTGGTGGTGTAGGCCTGGCACTGGTGTGCAGTGTGCACCTGTGGTGTACCACCATGGGTGTGTGCCACTGGTCAGACCCTGGACCATGCCATGCTGCCAACAGTACCGCCAAGCCACCTGGGCACCATTGCCCCAGATGTCACCATGGGTGCATGCCACCACTGCATGGTGCCTTGCAGGCCACATGGGTGCAGGCCATGGCCCCTGGTACATGTGCTGCAGTGTGGCTGTCTGCACTGCCGGTGTGCCAAGGGGTGCACCCGATGGCACCTACATGTGGCACCTGCATGTGGCAGCTGGGTGTCTACATCGCTGGTGTGGTGTGGGGGTGGCCTTCTGGGTGGTGCCAGGGGTGTCACAGCACCTGTGGTGTTGGATAATGCCATCCTAGCATAACTGCTGTGTGTGGGTGCATGGAGCACATCCTGGTGCACCTCCAAGGGCTATCTCAGGGGTACCTGTCTGCAGTTCTGCTGTTCACCTGTGGTGGCTAGCTGATTTAGGCCATCCTTTCTTCATCCAATTTTTGCATGGCACATTTCTGGGATGCACAGAACTTTTGCTGCCCATTTTGGCTGAATATTCCCATGCATAGCACATTCATGTACACACCCCCTGTATTTGTGCTGCATACATTATCTCTGTATGATTGTGCATTCTGACTTGCATGCTGCATCTCTGCTGTTTGAATATCACACTTCCATGCATCTCTGCTGTTTGAATATCACACTTCCATGCATTTCCATTTTGTGCCGTGCATCTCTTTTGAATATGTGGGCCAGTATTTACATTTTGTATTAGATTAGAGTTTTTAACTTGGTTTTTGACATTATATAATATATTTGATAATTAATATGTATATTTTTGTCTGTATCAGACTTCAGCTCATGTCGTGAGTGGCAGTTGTATGTCTTAGAGAGATTCACCAACATTCTACTTTGCTTCCTCATGAGGACACTTAGTGCAGCAAAAAACGACTTGTGTATGTTTGATCATTTTTATCTGCCCCCTTCTCCATGGGGAAGGGATCATATTTTTGCCCTGAGGGGCCACCAAGCTGATTCCTTTCCTTCCTGGTGCTCACTCTGTCCTCCTGCTGACATACGCTCTTATTTAACACATGGAGGCATGGGACCACGTGTCCCATTACAGTCAATGGGATGAAATTGTACTGCAGATTACAGTATGTTAAGTAGTATATGGCAGGTAATTGAGGACAGCACTTGTAAACATGTCTACTTCTAATCAAGCGCTGTCCTTAATTATCTGCTATTTATTAACTAACATATAGGAATCTGCATTACAATTTTATCTCATTGACTGTAATGGGGCATGGAGTCCCACACCTCCCTGTGTATATTTCAGAGCATATGTAAGCACAAGGGAACTGAGAGCACCAAGAAGGGAAGGGATTGACTTGGGTGCCTCTTGGGGCAAAAATACAAGCCCTTCCCTATGGACTAGGAGGCAGATAAAAAATATCAAACCTACATGAGTGTTTTGTCACACTATGCTTCCTCAAAGAGGAAGCTTTTATCCCCCACATAAACCTGGTGAATCTCTTTAAATACACTAAACCAACCAAACTAAATTGTTAGATAGTTAACCTCTAACCAGTGGTCATTGTTAAATGGAAAGTACTCTGTTTGGAACTATGCACAATGGACAGGGAAAATGTCAGTGGCAGAAACCTCTGGGAACCTGAGGTCCCATAATGCACCCTAATCTCCTAGGTATACTAAGTAAGCAATAAGACATAACAGGGTATGCATGAGACTCTTCTAACACATGGCCAGGGGTGTAGTAAGGTATGAGGTCACAGGTCTAATGCACATCCCCAGAGTATCTTATTGCCTTTATAAAATAGGTCCCTCTATTTTAGATGAAAGAGAAATTTTAAATCAACAGGTTTAAATATTAAAAAATGTAAATATTTTACCTACATTTCCATACAATATTTCCTCTATCAGCTTGTTATTATTATTTTTTTTTTTTGCTAGGACTTTTGTTCTGACTGCATCAGTAGTTGAAGTTATAGTTGTATAGTTTGTGGTGAGCACTGCCATGAAAATGTTGCCAGCAGTATGAGGAAAAGGGTAACAAATAAGATTATTTTCAAGTGTGATGCAAGCATTTTTTACTGTTTAACATAGTTTGGGGTAAGGGCATCATAGGACAAGCCAGGTCAACAAAGCAGGCAGAAATATTACCAAGACAGAGAGCCTGGAGAAGTGCAGCCCACTGGTCCAAGTACTTGCTTATAAAATGCAGCTAAACTTTTAAAATACAAAGCATTTTTAGTCTTTAAACTGCTACGCTTTTTTTGGTCTTCAGTTCAGTACAGTTTACTTTTCATAGTATGATAGAGTGAGGGAATGTAAGGAAGTGAGGTAGTGTGCATAGTGACAGCTTTAAGGTAACATGTAGAGTTTGGTAAATAACAGCTATATAAACAAATTCTAGCCAGATCTGATAGGGCTGCAGGAGAGGAATCTGGGTTTAAAATATTGAACATGATTTTTGTTTTTAATATTTTTATACCAAATTTTCAGCATAACCATGTGATGAACCTGCCTCATAAAGAAGGGCAGGTAAAACGTTCAACTCCTGGCCTAAAGGTGATGTCATGCAGGGACCGTAAAATCAACTTTTGGGCTGCAAGCACACATTTTGGGCAGGAGTTGAAAAATGACAGCTGTCACAATCATGAGTCGCTGTACCAAAATGGCTATGTTGAAATTTTGTGGTAAAAAATATTGACTATTAACAAAGTTATGAGCCCGCATTTGCAAAATTCAGCATAGCCTCATAACTTAATAGGTGAACATACTGGAATCATAGAACAAAGTCAGAGCAGGTGAATGAGCACCAGGATACAAGGCAGCAGTGCTGTTCATAACAATTAGGGATCAGAGAACAAAAAAGCAGCACCCATTGCAGAGAGACCATCAGTCAAGACACAGTATATACAAACAAACTGGTCTCGTATTCCACAGAGGTGCAAAAATAGACAGCAGCAGCAGTTAGAACTCAGACATAGTACTACCTTTTCTCCTGGCCCCTGTCAGGCTTCATCAGTGTGATCTACCACAAAGTGCAAAGTGCTTATTAGTTATAGTGCAAAAGATGTGTTTAAAATTCAGTGCTGCCAATTAAAGGTCTGCATCAGAGATTACATCTTAAAGGTATAATGTTCATTATACAATTCGTTACCATACAGACAATTTATCCAGGCACACTAATAAAATACTAAAAAACATGGACTATAGCTAGGAGTATTCTAATGAATATCAAAGAGTATAAAGTAATATTGCACATGTTTTTCATTTTTAATTTTTTACTTGTTTTTTTTATCATGGTCCAGGTGGGACTTGAACCTCCTAACTAGTCCAGGCACATAAACTTTATGCAAATCCAAGAAATCTTTCAACACACCATTTTAACATCTAATTTTTTTAAGAAATGCAGCCAAATCTATATTGTCATCTAAACCTTTAGCTTCTCAGGCTCCCAGTTCATAAATCCAGAAACTCTCATGCTGGTCTACCAATTTTTTGATGTCTCCACCCGTGGGGCCAAGATGAACATGTTCAATACCCATAAATTCAATCTGATGTGTAGTCTGTGGATTATTTTGTACATGTTTGCCAATGGCATATGTTGTATCTCCCTTTTCCAAAGCTTGTACATGTTCACCCACTCTTACTTTTAAGGGACGAGTAGTCTGGCCAACATAAAATGAACAGCAGTTGCATCAAAGTAAATACACATTTTGAGTGTCACAAGTAATGAAGTGGTGAATTTCAACCTGTGTCCCACTATTTAGATGTGTAAAGGACTTTCCACTACAAATGTAGGTACAATACTTACACCTACCTCATTTATGTGTACCCATGGGGGGTAAGCTAGAAGGTCTAACAGGTTCTGGCCCCAAGGTAATATTTGTCATTACCATAACCCTAATATTTCTACATCTTCTGAAAACAACTTTTGGTCCTTCTTTCACTATATTTTGCAACTAAGGTTCCAGCTGGAGTATAGACCAGTTACTGGTGATGATTTATTTCACTTGGTTGGCACACACAGAGTAGGTTGTAATGAAAGGGCAAATCATCTGTTTGCCAGGTTTGGCTCTATTCTGTTCCAAGACTGTTTCTCTATTCATATTTTATACTTTTCGCAGAGCTGTGGCTATACTCCAGTTGCTGTAACCCCTGTCTGCAAATCTCCTAACTTGCACATTCCTTTTATGCTCAGATTCACCCTATTCAGAACAATTCCTCAAAGTTCAATCCAGTTGACCCTTTGGTATGTTGAATTTAGTGAGTGTGTGGGGGGGTGGCAACTCTCATACTTAAACAGACTGTTTCAATCTGTTGGCTTCTGGAATAATGTACACAACCCACCCTCTGTGTTCCTGTATATTTTAAGATCCAGGAATGTAACTGTATCCAAATGGATTGTGTATATATAGGTGAAGGAACTATTGGTGCTTTCCATCCACATCACAAAACTATTACTCAAAGTTCTTTAACTAAAGTGCATAGTGCACTCACACATAGTGAGCATAAAAAAGTAACTGCTGAGCTGTTCTGAAAGTAACGCTTCTCCCGGCTCCTACAGGAATCATCAGAATGATTCACTCTGATGATGCCTGGCAGGGGTCAGGAGAAATGTTAGTTGCAGAGAGGTTCAGCCACCACCTTTTAATACTCACTATGTGTGGGTGCACTATACAATTTAGTTAAATAAAGGACTTTGAATAATATTTTTTGTGGTCCTGGTGCTTTCTGCATAAGTGGGAGATCATCATCCTTTTGCTTGTCCCAATGTACCAGCAGGCTGAGATGGGACATGATCTCGGTCTTCTCATTCTCAGGGGTATTGACAGGATTGAACATATGGATATGTTCTCCAGCAGGACACTGGGACATGCTCTGAAGGTCACAGATGGCAAGTTTAGTGGTAACATTAGGAAGCATATTTTGTCCCAGAAGGTGGTGGCCGCAGTGTCAGTGGCTCAGTAGGTAGCACACTCACCTCTGAGACCAGAAGATCAGTGAGCTATGGGTTCAGTTCCCCACATCTGGCACTTGGGTTAATATCCCAGTACTGACACTGTAGTGCAGCATGAGAGGGGTGCTGCACTTCTGAGGTGCCATCTTTCAGATGAGACGTTAAACTGAGGTCCCGTCTGCCTGGATTGGTGGTAGTTCAGGTGGATGTTAAAGATCCCATGGCACTTATCGAAAAGAGTAGAGGAATTTCCCCAGTGTCATGGCCAAATTTCCCTCATTCACTAAAAATACCACCAACAGCTAAATCTGATTCAAGGTCAGTTGGCATTCATCTGTATCCCCCTCCCTCGGATCATGCCTGAAAATAGGCAGGATTTGTCTAGTGCGCTTACCTGGTCAACAAAAACTAAGTAAGTAAGATGACCTGCCAATAGAGACTATGGACATGAAGACAGTCGAGTGGTCACCAGTGTTGCCCATCCCTTAGCTTTTACCAGCACTGAGCCAATACGACTGCGGAGGGCTTTTAGGAGCAGCAAGAGCATTGAAAAGAATATGCGGTGCTCTCGCCGCACCAGAGTCAGATGTAACAGCTAACAGCTATAACAAATACTGCTGTGATTACAGAACTGTGCATGCATGATACTCATGCATGCACAGTTTGCCCCAGAGTCAGCCATAACATGGCAGCACTGACATGACTACATATGTGCGATACTCACATATGCATAGTTTAAGTCAGCATCACCATGTTGCACATAGCAGATGTCAGTATCTCAGCAAAGCTATTCTGTGTCAGTACATTGCATACAGATGTAAACATGGGTAAAAGTAAGACCCCACTGAAAATGGGATACTGCATCTCAGCCAGGCTAACCTGTATCAGTACATTGTAAAAATGGGTAAAATTAGGACCCCCTTGAAAATGAGATACTGCATCTCAGCAATGCTATCCTGTGGCAGTATATTGCCAAACTATATAAAAATATGACCCCACTGAATATGAGATACTGCATCTCAGTCAGGTTGTCCTGTGTCAGTACATTGTAACAGGGCTATAATACCAGCAAGAGGTTCTGGGGACATGTGAGCCTTAAGAGCAAAGCTTGAGAGATTCCAGCATTTTTCCAGAGCCTCCTTGATATGTTGCAGGTGAGTTTTACCTTTTAAAATAAATAAGAACACATAAAACAGCCTTAACATTTGTTGTAGTGATTTTACTGACAGGCATAATGAAGTCAGTTGCAAACATGTATTGATTGATACATACAGGAACATGTATAGGAATTTTGTCCCAGTTTTACTTGGAAAACACAGGGTAAATGAAGGTGCCCTACAGGGTAATGCTTTGCTCAGTCTGAGAACACTGCAGTTGACACTGCTGTGATTTCTTTGTTATTCCCTATGATACCCCTTGCAAACTCTGAAAACCCCCTAAAACATTAGCTGCCTAGACTTTAGCCTTCCTACAACAAGTATAAAACCATGAGCGTTCCAATGCAACTAATTAGATAGGTCCTGAAAGGGTTAGTCTAAATCAATTCTTCAAAGGAAATACTGTTAATCATTGATACACACATACACACATTGGGAGAGATGACCAAGAATGTAATTTGGACCTCCTCTTCAGCTAGATGCTGTATCCTCTGTCGGAAATCAAACATGGGTAAAAGTAAGACCCTACTGAAAATGAGATGCTGCATCTTAGCCAGGCTAACCTGTGTCAGTACATTGTAGAAATAGGTAAAATTATGATCCCTCTGAAAAAATTAGATCCTGCATCTCATTAAAGTTATCCTGTGTCAGCACATTGCCAAAATGGATAAAAGTATGATGCCACTGAATATGACATACTGCATCTCAGCCAGGCTATCCTGTGTCAGTACATTATAACAATGCTATTATGCCATCAAGAGGCTCTGGAAACATATGAACATTGAGAGCAAAGCTTGAGAGATTCCAACACTTTTCCAGAGCCTGGCGTGATATGTTGCAGGTGAGTTTTATAATTTAAAATAAATAAGTACACATGAAACAGCCTTAACATTTGTTATAGTGATTTTACTGACAGGCATAATGAAGTCAGCTGTGTGCATGTATTGATTTGAGCATACAGAAAAATGTATAGGAGTTTTGTCCCAGTTTTACATGGAAAATACAGGGAAAGGAGGGTGCCCTACAGGGAAATGCTTTGTTCAGTCTTGGAGCACTGTAGTTGACACCGCTATGATTTCTTTGTAATTCCCTAGGATACCCTTTGTAACCTCTGAAACACCCTAAAACATTAGCTGCCTAGCATTTACCCTTCCTACAAGTATAAAACCATAAGAGTTGCATGCCATTAATTAAACAGGTCCTGAAAGGGTTGACATAAATCAGCTCTTCAGAGGAAATACTGTAATTCATTGCTGCACACATATACACACATTGGGAGAGATGATCAAGAATGTAATTTGAAACTGCTCTGCAGTTAGATACTGTTATCTCTTGGAAGTCACGTCAGTAAATTATTAGTCTTCAAAGATAGCAAGTCACATTGCAATAATAAACAAGCTGAAAAAATAGTGTTGGAATTGGTCTACTCAACAGAGACAAGGGAGTAATTTATTTAACTGGCAAGTTGGAGAAGGATACACTGAAAACTCCACAAATGTGTGCCACAGTACTCCATTTTTCCAGCAACAGACAGCAAGATGGCTATATGCAGCCCTCTTGCATTAGTTCTAAAAATGCTGTTTACCAAGTTGGATTCAAAAGAAAACATGTGTTTCTTGTACTCACTGAAGTACTACAAGGTGGAGGAGGAGAGCTGATTGTCCAGAACATTTGTTTCTTAGCCCTTAGGCTCCCAAAATAACTAAAATGACTCTATTTGATTGAGCTCTGGACATATGTTCAATCTGCAGCACTGCAAGGGTTAAACTGAAGGGTTGCAAAGAGTGGAAGGATCATTTGAAAACTCCAAAGGAATAGTTCCATGGTCTGAATCTGGTGATTAATTTTTAGAGCTAATGCAAGAGGGCTGCAGACTCTGCCTACCTGCAGCCCTAAAAACAGTTTGAGCAGACTTCAGTCAGGTGACTCAGGGCATAAATGAAGACAGCTTAGTAAGAAATTAATATAGATGTCTTTAGTGAGCCTGGTGTTCAGCTTAGAGAGGCTATCACTTGAGTTATGTAGACAAATGAGTGAGCAAAAGCAGTGGCAGTAGCAGCAGTGGGGGTAGTGAAGAGCGTGCAAAATGGAAAAATTTCAAACTTGCCAATTTGTTCACGTTACCAAATATGTAAAATTAGAGCTAAACCAAGACACAGAGTAGGAGTAAGAAGATGCTGGATACCGGCAGTGTGTCTGAAGAATGTGAAGCTGGAGACTACAGCTGTTCAGGTTTTGCAATGATTAACAAAATTGCAAATGTCAGTCATTACACTTCTAGAAAAAAAAAAGAAGATTCCAAAAGTGTACAGTGAACTTGTGTTTCTGCGTCATCCAGGTTGGCAGCATTTGTTTTAACCTGTGCATTAGATCAATCTAATTCACAGGTAACAACCATTCAAATTTCAGGATTTTCTCTACGCATTTATAATTATTGTATAAGACATGCTTTCAGTGATCTTCCCTATGTCCATAGGCTCTGGGTTGGGGGTACCAGCCCCACTCCCACATTTTCATTCAAGTAATGATTTCTGGACTGAAAAAGGCTACCACAATATAATTTAGGGTTCCCCTATAAACCAATTTTTAATTGTGCTCCTCCAAACATTATCTTGACATGACAGCTCTGCTTCCCTAATCACTCACCACTTGGACTGCCTCTTTTGGAAGTTTGTTCCATAAGTTTACCACTTTGTGCTTAACAGAATGCTTCCTCACACTACCCCCCACTACCAATTTTATCCTCTTCCTCTTTGGTGTATGGTGTGCTCTCTGTTCTACTGCCCTGAATGTACTGATACAATTCACTGGTGAGAACAAATGGGAGTGCACAAAGAAATAGTGGTGCCTTCCTTCAGAATTTAAAGTTTCAACAGAAAAGAGGCAGCACATCTTGCATGAAGGTACTGAAAAATGCACTTAGGCAAACTCAGTCATCCTTGGGTGTTTTTAATTGCTGCTATTCTTGTGCAAAAGATTCAAGAAATTCATTGTGTAAATCCTCTACAAACAGTACAGAGGTGCTGAGACAGTTTACAATGGCCCACCTTATCTAATCCCTTTAAAATTCAGAAAAACAAAAATGTTATTCCTCTTAACCCTTTTTGTTGGGAAAACATACATAGCCTGTCTAAATATTCCTCATCGCTTAACCTCCCTATCGATGTTATCATTTTAGTTGCTGTCAGCTGTACTCTTAAGTATGACAATATCCTTTCATAATGATGTAACTAGAATTGTGCAAAGTACATCAAACATGACCTTACTAGTATCCTATAAAGAGGCCCACTCACATCAGTCTCATAGCATATTGTATCCCTTTTGAAGCAGTGCCTTCAAGTTGATACTCACTACTGTTGAACTCTGCTGTGACAGCTTCAGTGTCACATCATTGATGATGTCTGAGTTTTTTTAAATGCCCATTGCTGCTAGTTGTTCACTATTTTAATAGTACCACCAAGGTATGCTTGTTGGAGCAGACTTGATGGACCCTGGGTCATTATCTGCCATCATTTTTCAATGTTTCTGTGTTTTGTTCTTCAATTGGAGCTCTTTGGGCTTAAGTCAAGGACCTTAACCTCAATCTACATTGGATTTCATTTGTCACTTTTTGGCCCGTCCCCAGTGTATTTAATCCAATTTGCAGAATGGAGTCTGAAATTACCAGATTATATTATATTGTATACACCATTTTAATAACATGACTGAAATAACCAGACAAAAATAACTCCAATCCTAGTTAAGAGGACATTTCAATAGACCAACGGGGTGAGATGATGACACATATCAAATCAAGTAAGAAATATATATTTTAATTCGGGATAACATCACCATTTGGTAAATGGATTCTTGCTTAATGGTGTACAGTATATGACAAAACCAAGAGCATATTGGCTGGATAGAGACATATACCCATTCTTATGATCTGAGTCTTTTTAGGATGTTTTTTAGGTTCAAAGTATTAATGGAGGAAAAACCGGGATCTGGCTGGAATACCTACCAGGCCACTTGCATTGGCGCAGTCATTTCTAAGAGTGAAATGAAGCCAGGTAAACTAGAGTCTGGTCTAGGTTCAGCAGATAATTTGATATATTACTAATGTTTGCTCATCCTGGCTTGGATTTTCACTTGTAGTCCAGAGTAGTGTAAAAGAGGCACTTTGTACCCCCTACCTTGAACTGCCACCCAGTTATACTACGCTAGAAAGTATGATCACACTGCAGAAAAAGGGAGTACCCTCTGTGAATGTGAAACAGTACAACTTGCTGCTCCAGATATTGACTAACATTCTGGTAACAGGCCTCCATTTTGGTACTATGTAGCACTGCAGTGCTACAACCTATAGTGCCCTGATCATTCTGTCAGTACAGTCAAACCTGTTAGAATTCTATTGTATCCAGTGGTAACTCCACATCACTCAGTGCAGTGCCCATTACTCAATTCCCATCATTTGATTCTGTCCTCGTATACTGATGCACATCTCCAGGCACCAATGCCATCTGTCCATAATTCTACTGATGTAATCTTCTCCCCACTTTTCTATGTAATACCCGTCCATTCCATGACATTCCTGGGGTCCAGTGGATCCTCCTGCCTCCATTAGTTCCTATCTAGGCTTCAGGTATCTTCCACTCACCTGGTCCAAATGGTGGCGAGTGGTCTTATTGGTAACTTAGCGAGAGAGATGCAGCATATGACCCAGGCTGTGAGGTCAACAATACTGTTACCATGTCCCTGTGTGCCATTAGCACTGCAATCCCTGATACTCTTTCCTGATGTTTGTTAATAATTTTCTGGGTGCCCAGAAAGAGTTTTCAACACCATTGAGCATGCCTTGAATGGGGGCAACCATTATTCAGGTACAACTGCAAAGTGTCTTTATGATCTTTTTTGCTCAAGTGATAATGATATTGGATCAGGCCCTATATTAAACATCCCTTAGGAGACTGGATCACCATATTTAAAAAGTGGTGACAGCATGACATGTCAAGAAAAACAAAAGATCAAATGTAAGGATGATGGTTTTTATTGTTTCAATTGTTAACAGAGTTAAGTATTCACTGTAATCAACTATTAGCACACATCAAATATAAACCTTTGTTTACATACAGTAGAAGCATAGACTTTGATTGCAGATAAGGACCGCTTGGCTCACCCAGTCTGCCCATTTCCCTACCTATTGGATAAGCTGCAGATCCTAGTTAACCAACAGCCTACTTCTTCTTACCCCCCACTAGAATTGCTTCATATCTGTCCCATGCATTCTTGAATTCCCCCACTGTTTTTGACCCACAACCTCCTCAGGAAGGCCATTCCATGCATCCACCACCCTGTGCATGAAAAAATTATTCCACACGTTGCTGCTGAGCCGTCCCCCCTTTGTCTTCAAATTGTGCCCCTTGTTCTTGCACATCTCTTTTTCTGAAAGATGCTACCCTCTTGGACTTTGTTGATTCCCTTAAGGTACTTAAATGTTTCTATCAAGTCCCCCCTCTCCCTCCTTTCCTCAAGGGTAAACATATTAAGCTCCTTTAGTCTCTCTTCGTATGGCATCTGGTGAAGACCCTATACCATTTTAGTTGCCCTCCTCTGGACTGCCTCCATCCTGTCTATGTCCTTGCGGACATGAGGTCTCCAGAATTGCATGCAATATTCCAGATGCCTAGTTTGCCTAGTTTGGTAGTAGGTAAAGGCAATGGTGTTGTTTCTTGAAATCCATTGAGAAGGTTCAGTAAAATCTCCAGAATATATTTTTATTTATTGTATATGTAAGTGGTCAGCAGTTATGCCCATTTTTAGAGAAACTGCCCATGATCAAAAAGACTCAGAGATAAATTCCCATTACAGCCACTGGATCCGAGTTTGACTTTAAACAAACTAGTTGGCCACCTGTTTTTTCAGTCCCCTCAGCTGTAAAACTGGGTAGAAGAAAGACACCACTGAAAATTAGATGTTGCAGCACAGCTGTGCTTTCCTATGTAATCAAATTGTAAAACATAATATGACATTTTGAAATGATTTGCTGAGTATGCACCATCTGATATATCAAAATGCAACCTTAACTGTGGTGCTATGTCAAACCACTACCACAACTAAGATATCACATATAGAATAGTTTATGGATGACCATGCACAACAAGGCTGTGCTTCTATCAAAGGCATGTGATGACATCATACAGACCTTGACAAGGACACTCAAGAGGTCTGTATGACAGCATCACATCCCCAAGATGGAAACAAAGCCTTGTTGTTTATGGTCACCCTACACTGTTTTATATAGTACATTATATGGTTCCCTGAGACTGAAAAAGTTTAATTTCACAAGGTTTCATACCTTGTGTTCATGCTTCCACTTGCTCCCGGCAGCTCAATCAGCTGTGAAGTCATTTGGTGTGGTTTCGCTCCACTCCCAACTCTCCAAAGATTATCAGTGGCAATGATTTAACAAACCAAAATACCTGACAAATTAGTACAGTTTGGAAACATGGGGCCAGCTACGGCAGTCTGCATCCAAACCATCTCTGTGAACTGCTTGGTAAGTGGCACTGCCATGTTACCTTGAATTTTTTATGTGGAGTGCTGTCTCCTCCAATTAGGTGGCAGGTGAAGGGGGAATAGTGTTGTAGCATTATTGTGACGTCAGAACAATACAACAGCTTTCCATAACCTTTGAACTGTCCTACAACAAGATTTTTAAAGCCACTGATTTCCATACACAGTAAGCCCTAACCATATAGTATAATGTAATTTATGGCTGTCAAACATTACAGTTAATGATTTTGCAAGTCAAAGCCGGTGAAATATTTATTTTAAATCAAATCGGCTAAAATTGCTGTTGTACTATGATGTTAAGGTAATGGTACTGCAGTGGGAATAGCCGGATTGAGAGAGGAGAAAATAGTTTCAGTAAGTTACTCTCTTCTTATTAAGAAATGCCCTCTAGGAAATGTAAGCACATCAGCTGGGGCTCAGGTCACAAAAGATAATATCACATTGACATTCAAGCCCCTCCCTTAAAACTGGTGATCCTTTTAAAATATGAAAATGATTCTGTGTCCCACCTGCCTCCCAGCTGCCATCACCCACATCCCTACACCTTATACCCGGTCACCCATCCGATCTTCAAAGGTCCACGTTTTCAAAAGCTAGAAGGCTCACACATCTACATGATGCACTTCCACTGTTTGGAAGCATCCCCTGAATACAGTGCTTTCTGGATGCAGAAGGCTCTAGTTTGAAATGGTATCAATTGCAATAATCAGACACAATGTACAGCATCACACATCCAGATGTAGATACATCTGCTGATTTGGGGCTTAAATAGGCAATCATTTTCCTGGGTCCCCCTGCATTCTTCTTTGGAAATCTGTACCATGGCACTTCATGAGCAGCACAGCCCCTTTAAAAATATGCTTGTGAACACAGTGGATGCAGAACATAGACAATATGGCCTTAGATTCTTACATCATCTAATGATTAAATTAAACCAGTAGCTCTGGCACACTTTATTGACCTTGAAAATGGACTTCCTGAACTACAGTTGTAGCCACTGACTAGTTAATGAACATCCAGAAATATCACAATATACTGTATATACTGTAATACCATACCTATAACTTATGTCTGCTTCAGCTAATCTGAAACTCCAGTTTATATACTAATGTTCTTTTGCACTCTTCCAGGGCATTCCTGCAAATAGGCATTTATTTATCTGGTGTACCTACCTAGTAAACAAAGAAGAAATAAATAAATAAGTAAATTAATCACCATATAGTATATTACAGAAAGTCCTTTTAAAATAATGGAATTTTCTGTGATATATTACAATATGTCTCAACACACTGCAATGTATAAGAAGCTGGACTGCAGTTTATGATGTTTTCTTAGTTGGCAAATAAACACTGGTGCACTTTGGACAGCCAGGCATTACAAATTGGTAAACCTCCCAATAAATTTTTAATTGGTTAGAAAACAAGAATAAATATATGTTGCCAATGTGCCAAACAACTTAGTTTTCTCAAATATCCATCAAATTGAGCCATTGAAATATGCTGACAGTTCATGAAATGTGTTGTATTTGTGTATATGCTGTGGATATGTGTTTGTGTTTTTGTTATAACTATATGTATTTTAGAAGGATCTGGTATTATTGTTTTAGCCTGTATTCTTTTGCTGTGCCTAAACAGGACTACCTTGAAAACAGGACCTTCTGGACCTAATGGTGTATATCCCAACTCCCGTATGAAAATAGATTTTACTACATTTTACTTACAGTTTACAGTTATACAGTAACCTCCATATACTGTAGTTGCTCAGGGAGATCATGCATAAAATCAGTTGTGTTACAGACATGTTGGTCTGTTTTAATTGTAACACCATGCAAAAGATGAGGATCCCTAGGTAACAGTCCAATTGGGGAAAGAAAAAAACCATGACGTTGGATGTCTTTGGGCTTGTCCTAGCAGTTTAGTGATGAGTGGGACACAGGGAAAACTAAGGGTGGTCATTGCTTTCTAATTGAACCCCCCTCTGGCACTTGGAGGCAAAACAGCCATTTATTTTGCTGGTCAGGATCAGCAGGCTTTGGAAGTATGAAGAAACCATTTGTTATATGGGAACGTGAAGGCTGAAGCAACCATATTTTGTAAATTAGCCCTGACTGGGGACTTTGAAGTTAAAGAAAATAACTTATGTCTCCTCATGCATCTACCATTCACTTATTAGCTGCTTTGCCAAATGGGATTGAAGTGAGTTCCTTTAGCATGCATAGTGACTGCTCAAGACTCACAGTAGTAATAGAAACATCAATTAAAATGCAGGACAAGGCCTATCTTGCTTCCAGAATCTCCCAGAAAAAAAAATGTTTTAAACATGCTTTCATATTTAAAATGTTGTATACTATATAATATGATAGTGCATTTGCTAGTCTCAGTGCTATTCTATTGTACTTCTTTCATAGAAATATAATATACAGCCTTTGGCACTGAATTTTATCCACTCAGCAAATTGATTATTGCCATGTCTCCTGTAAGTGCTATCTTACTATTGTTAAGGCCTCTTCTATCAAAAGTTTTTCAGATTCTTTTAAATGTTTCAATTTGAATGCAACATATTATGGTGATATCATTTTGGTGCAGTTTCTTAATGTGCCTAGGACTGTGCAGAATTTTCAAATTCCGACAAAATGGAATCCATTAGAATTTCAGAAAATTCCACCCAATTCTGCAGAATTCCATTGGTAACAGAATTCTGAAATTTTGAAAGCTGAATGATTTTTTGTGGGTTAGTAGCCACGGTTTACAAAAGTCATTCATTCCTTTACCAAAATTCATGGAAAATTATTCTGTGGTTTATGTGACCCACGAAAAAGTATTCCACAGTTTGCATAGAAATGCTTTTTGGAATTCCTTGGAATTCAAAGAAATTCTGAAAAACATTTTGGAAGCAAATCTGCCATTTCACACAAATTCTTTCAATGGAATATGGAATCTCACATAGCTCTAAATATGGCAGAATTGAAGTTCTGAGAGACTATATCTTAAAAGCTGAGGAAATTATCTAATAATTGACATTATTGTAATGGGTAAGACATGTTATTAGCAATAAATCCTGATGGTGGTTGCTTTTGTTTTACTTCTACCATATATGCCTCTTTGGGGCAGTTTATGGACACACTGCAGAGCAGATTTTTATTATAAATTGACATTTCAAATCTTCACAAATACGCTGTATCTTTTTCCAAATTGTCTGCCTGCAGCAGAACATGTGTGGCTTGAAATGTGCTTCACCTGTACCTGCAGAGTGCTGGACACCCTCCCACATCTCCTACTATGTATGGCCATCCTACATGAAGTGGAATACACAGTCTGAAACATCCTCCAGCATCCACCAATATGTATACCTACCCTGCACACCAGGCCATCTTTCTCCAAAAAGTGTATTAAGCATCCCTTGTCTACATAATAAGCACTTAGCAACCCCCTGCACACCATAGACACTCTGTTCCCCCAAAACATTTGTAAACATCACACACCCATATCCTAGCCACTCAGTACAAGCTGACTACACCTCATAGCTCTGAGAAGCACGCAGTTTTCATAATGTGTCAACATCACCTACTTGCTCTCCCACTACGAGTTAGCAGAAGCTTGAGGCTGAGATTGAAGAGCCATATCTGCCCTGGTGAAAAGGAATTGAACAGTCAGAATAATTTGTGCTTCTCAGGAATCTGTACTTCATCTGTTGATTGATTAATGCATGACTGAGTAATGGCTACAGTTGCAATGATGGCTACAGTTGTAGCCAAAGATTTGCCCAGACATTTCTAGGTATTTTCAATATTTTGAGAGATTCTCTGTGGTGGCTCCTAATGGTACTGCAGGCAGGCAGGGAATTTCTGTGAGATACCACAGAAATTTCAGGCAATATCTGGTAATGTCTTTGGCTATAACTGTACACAATGTGAACAGGAGCAGAGGGTCCAAGTGTGGGATGGGTTTGCTTGGTGGTCAGTATGCAGGTGGGTGATGCCTACCCATTTTTAGGAGGGGAGCAAAGAGTCCACGATGTGTACTGGACTTGCTGAATGATAGTGTTTTAACATTTAGAGAAGGGACTAAGGTCCTGAGTGTAAGGCGAGCTTACTGAGTGATTGAGGTGTAGATAGGTGGGCGATATACGCACATTGGGGAGGGTAGTGGGCCCACAGTGTGAAGTGGGTTTGCTAAGTTATTGGGATGTGAGTAGGTTTTGTGTGCACATTTTGGGGTGGAGCTGAGGGCCTGGGCTGTGGGAGGGTTTGTGAAGTGGTTGGGACATAGGATGTGACTTCACTGTAATTCATTGTATTGGATGCCTATCTGCATCCAGCAGGAAGGCCCACCAGTGCTGTATAATGTTTACCTGCTGTGATATATGTAGCAAATGTAAAGAAGCAGGTAAACTACATATGGTTTGTGAATATTGCTTCACACTTTACAGCAAAAAACTTCTCTGTACATTGCCAGCAAAGTTCCATGCTGACCCAACACCCACTCCCATATTCTCAGTCTTTACCATTTTGAATTTTTCAGGTGCATACCACAGTGTGCTCCCAAGCAATCAGATCCAGTTGATGTGCTTGGGGAGGAGGTGTCCCAAGGTCAGCACTGCAGGTGGTAGTGAGTCCAATTCCTGTTATAATATCCCCCCAATTTTCAGGTCAATTTGCCCACATTTCCAACTCATGAGCTATTTGAATTACTAATCAGTGTGGGAATGAGAAGCAGCAACAGTAGGAGAGGGAATCTGTCATGGGATGGAATTGGAGCTTTAGTGATAGCATTTGGCTGGGCATGTGTAAGTGCGTCCTTCAGAAACCTTTACAGAAGCCTCACCCTGTACTTCAGTGTTCACAAAAAAAGCTCTGACTCAGCATCATAGCAGACAAAGTCTTTCACCTACTCCTGCTGCCACACACATGGTTGTGTTAATCCCTGGGCCCCACTTCAACACAAATTAACAATTTTAATGAATGGACACATTGGACGGTGCCCATCTGAAGATCTGGGGACATTTCAGCAGAATTTTGATTGCAGCCACCTGCAAAGTCGGTGACTACAGAGTTGATCATTGGACACCTCTTCTCCATGTCCACCCCATCTGATGAATTTGAGGCACAGATTGATTAGACCCTGAAAGTTTTGAAATGGTGTGGGATAGAGGAGTATCTTTAGTGATAGGGTGGGGTGACTTCACAAAATTTGTCATGTACTCTGCCTCCTGCTGTGCTTCAGTAATGTTGATGACTTCATGGCAACTTGGCCAGTGTTATTAAAAACTTCACCTAGCCCTACCTGCTAGTCACTTTGAATGCCAGGCTGTCACTGTCCATGGAAGCAGTACATTTTTGTAAGCTGTGGCAGTCTGCATCCAGATATGTGAGCCCTGTACCACGTTTCCAATTATAAATTGTGCAGTACTTTACTTTTAAGCCTTTCTTCCCTATTTCAGAAAATATAAATCATCTGCCCCTGCCAGATTATTAGGCCTTAAGTTTGTATCACTAGTGTTCTATGTTGGCATGCCTTGTCAGGTAAATTTCTTCCACAGTTTGAGTACAGGAACAGGCATCAGATTTTGACACCCATGACAATGTGTGTTTGAGCCTTCTCACTCACAGATTCAGAACTGAAAATGATCCATCATTGAACCAGGCCAGTGCAAGCAGCATTAGTATATGGATTTGTTAGAGAAATTGGGACAGCTTGTATAGCTCATACACAGAACCAATAATGTGTGAAATTAGTTTGGTGGCAGATAAATACCCTAGAGGTACTGTAATCCAGCTTGTTCCTTTGTACAATATTAAATCTGGCCTACTGTAACTGAAGTTTAGTACCACTGCTCTACTGATTGTACAGTGGACCTACAAAAAAAACAATCCCTTCCACTTTAAAGAAATACTTTCCAACTCCTATATTGGTTTTTGAGTTCACAATTCCTGATCATAGAAACATAGAAACATAGAATTTGATGGCAGATAAGGACCGCTTGGCCCATTTCCCTACCTAACGGATAAACTGCAGATCCTAGTTAACCAACAGCTTACTTTCTCCTACCCCCCACTAGAATTGCCTTATGTCTGTCCCATGCATTCTTGAATCACCCCACTGTTTTTGACTCTGTAACCTCCTCAAGAAGACTGTTCCATGCATCTACAACCCTCTCTGTGAAGAAATACTTCCTCACATTATCTCTGAGACGTCTCCTCCCTCTATCTTCAAATTGTGCCCCCTTGTTCTTGCACATCTGTTTTTTTTGAAAGATGCTACCCTCTTAGACTTTGTTGATTCCCTTGAGGTACTTGAAAGTTTCTATCATGTCCCCCCTCTCCCGCCTTTCCTCGAGGTTATACATCTTAAGCTCCTTTAGTCGTTCTTCATATGTCTTCTGGTGCAGACCCTGCACCATTTATCTTCATAGTTTGACACCCCTGGCTTTATTTTGAAAAGATCTGTGTGTTCGCATTATGCATTATCACTGAATATGGACCCGGATTGTGTTGTTGTTTTGGAAATGGGGGGATCTCTTTTGGAATTGAGTCTACTGCAGCTGCATCATTTATTTTCAGACTACCAGAACAGTTTTAAAACATAAGCATCTACAAAAAGATCAGTCTGTAGGCACAAACAGTAGCTGCAGCTTAGCTGCATTTAATGCCTGCATTTCACAGTACAGTTCCATTTTTTTTTTGTCAACCCTTCCCTTCTCTATCACTGGGTGAAAAGGAAACCCCACAACAATTATTTGTGTACACTGCTATGTTACCACAAAGTGAATATTGAAGGGCAAAAATTACAAAACCCCATTCTGGAAAGTTCATTATTATGTTATATTCTGTGAAGCACAAAACAGCCACAGATGCAGGTCTTGCCCATGCTGAAAAATGCTACGTATATAGTAGCTGAAGTGATAAAGGGCTACTTCAAAAACAGGGGGAGCATTTGCTCACGGAATGAAACACAGCATTTCTGGGAGTTCATTCAGCAAAATGTAGTTTTTAAGGTATCACCTCAATTTAGCACAGAGATTGTTGGCGATTCAATTTGGGTGATGGAATAACAGTGACTTTAATATGGGTGACTGTTAATTAAAGATAACAGATACAGATGGCAGACTGCAAATGTATAACCTTTCCCGAGTGTCCAGGTGTGACATGGTGTTGGAATCGTAGAGATGAGAGGGGTCCAGGAGGCACAGCTCCCCACGGAGGGTGCAAAGGGCAGAGCCCCCTGTGTAACATGGGTGCAACTGTGGGTGAGTGGGTAAAATGGTGCAGGATGCAGTGCAGAGTATGCTGGCAAATATTCACTAAATTTTACCATCACCGCAATGTACCATCACGCTAATTCCAGTCGCTCTTCTGTCTTCGCCCATATTGCAGTCGCTCAGTAATCCTCGCTCTAATGACATAGAACCATTTTTAAACAACATTGCATGAGCAGGGTTAGGTAACCTAACAAATAGGAAACAACAGAATATATGCTGTTGTGGGATAACAGCACACCTCAGAAACATTGTGATACCTCATGCCTTCAGATAACCAAGAACTGACATTGCCACAACACACACACTCTGGAGTTTCTAATTGGGCTCATAAAATAATTCCAAGATAGCAGAGGTATATAAATACACAAAACATATATGGGGGAACAGCAGGTAATTATTTTTATGAATATAAGGGAGTTTTATTTTTAGAGCCTAGTTGAGGGGTTAGCATGTAAAAGGTCTGGCCAAGTTTGTGAAAGCAATTGGTATGAGTGAAGTTACTGAAGTATTGCTTTTAGTGTGATAAGGCTACTGGGGTTTTACCCACACTGTAGTACTGAGATCAACACATGTAAATATAGTCTTCTGCTCATCAGTACTCCCTATTTCAGAGGCCTGTTTTACCATACAAATTAATCACAATTCTGGGGTGTTTCCTTTGGAGGAAAAATGGTGGTGATAACCTTATCTGAGAGCCAGACAAGAAAGAATCATTTATTGCATAAATCTATTTATAGCCCTGATTTGAAAGTTGCCAGCCTCACTGTACTCTGAAGGCTAAGCACAGGTCATACTTATGTGTGGGGCTTGTAACCATGGGCTTTTCCCCATAAAATACTGTTGTTTGCTTCATTCCATTAAGAGGCATCCTACTTAAGAGTTTCACAGTGGTTAGAGTAACTCTCTTATAACACAGTCAGCCTGTCAGATTGTTGAATACAGACTGCTGATTTGTAGCTGTAAATGGTGTCCCTCCTGTCTTCAGACTCCTATACACCAGTAACATACAATGACTTCTTGGAAAGCCAATTGAGTTTCTTGAGTTGTGTATGTGAAGTGCTCTGCTCATTTTCTATATTTGATGGATCCTTTGATATATCTATCTACTGTACAAAAGGCAGAGTCCCTGGGTAATCCCTGTTTTTCCAAGGTGTTCAAAAAACTTTACATGGGGCTGAAAGTGCAAACTCCATATCAAAAGTCTACAAAATTTAACCACTCAATTTCTATTTTTAGAATTCGGGAATTTAATACATTCAACTTCCCACCTAAGCTCTGCTCAGTGTTTCACCATAATGGACTTCTTCAGGGGATGGTGGTCATCCAAGTTATTTGGAATATGTGGAAGACCATTATTCCCTGAAGAAAGCCAACCAAAGGAAATGTTGAGCTGGGCCTAGGTGGTAAGTGGAATTCATTAAATTTCAGACTTCAGAAAATTGAAATTAAGTTGCTGACCTTTGTGGACTTTTGGATAGCTATAAATTACCCAAATTAAATATAATAGGGACAATTAATTATTGCATATTAACATTAGGATACTCAGATGTGATGCTGCTGATCTGTGGAAATTAATTACTTAATCATGATAGTATGCAAAGCAGGAGAGATGGAAAGGGAAGCCCTGAGTAATGCACATTCTTTCATGCCTTCAGACCTGGGTTGAAATTCCACTAGAAGTCAGAAATAAGAGGAATGTGATAGTCTTGGTTCTTTTCATTTCATTTTTCCCTTTTCTGTGACTCTCTTTACAATGAAAATCTCTCCTTTTCATCAGCTGCCATCACAGCCAAGTATATAGTATCGACCCAAGCTACCATGCATGCAGTAGTGATTTAAGAGATTAGACATTAGTGAGGAGAGGTTGCACTTTGCCCTTTTTATGCTCAGGGCCATGTTCCTTGATCAACTTGCCTGCTATAATACATAAGTGCTCTGGACATGAAAGTTGGACGTGCACTTCCTCTGCAAATGACATGTATGCTGTTTCATAGATGCCTAGAGAAGGTGCTTATTCATCAGGCAATTAGAAACATACCTCATGGAGGCCAAGCACTTCATCTCCATGATGCAGTCTCTTCATCAATGATCTGAAGTCCCCAGTTTTATTCTAGAACCAGGGCTCCTGCATGACACTGTGAAACACTGATGCACTGGGGCACCATCAGAGCAATATGATGGTCTAAGCATTAAAGGTTCACAAAACTAATTTACTTCCACTGCTGGGAATCATAAGGATAAGAACTACATTATTCTCTTAGAAGTAGGGAATGTTTTATCAGCTGGGCTAGATGTTCTTCCTATGACAGTATACTATTGTAGCCATTAGATGCTGTTGTTAAATATTCACTTAGGTGAAGCATTAAGATGCATGCAACCTGTGTTTCCTCTGTAAATTAAGGTTCCTGCCACCATCACATTTTGGTAATCAGTTTTGACTTCATTCCCATTCAGGTCTGCACCACCTTAGCCCCATCACCCAGCTTCCTATGAACTTACCAATCAACTGCATCTTCCCCATGGCTTTCTCCCACAGTGGTTGGGGAGGGCCACGTTAGCTGTGTAGGGCCTGCAAGGTATTGCACCATCATCATGCTGCTGGATGGGGAATTTTACTACTTTCCTTCCATGTGGAACTTGAACACTACCATGTGCAAGCTTAGATGCACATAAGCCTGCAGAGCATGTCACTGTCAGGGCCCCCTATTTTTCTGCTGCTCCATGCCCAGGTGGCAGTAAAGCATTAGGACTGACAGCTCTGCCTCCCCATAGAAGAAGGAGATCATCCTCTGGGCTGGTCAGTCCTACTCCCACTGGCCAATCCCCTTCTTAAGCTCTGTCACCAGTGCCATCAGCCATAGCGCTACTACTGTGCAGACAGGATGAGGTCCACCATCACTTTCAAGCCAAGTGCTACAGTTCAAGGATAGTGATCATGTGTGTGGGTTGCAACCAAGAGAATATTGATATTTATTAGCTATAGTTTTTAAATCATTCAAGATTAAAAATTGTATTTGAGAGGGAATATTGAAGCAGCACACATTTTTTAAATTGGGGGAAGTGTTTGAAGCAGATGGCAGTTGATAGCAGTTCAGTGGAGTGGTGGGTCAGTAACCATAGAATATTTACATAGAGGTGCTGCAAGAGACATCAGCTGTACACATGACAAGAGGTGGTGGCTGTTGTTGTCTCCCACTGTATGGCTGACTGCTGATGATGTCATTATCCTCTATGGAAAATGAATAGCAGAAGGTTTAGTGCCTGTAGATTGTTGGGTGACACAAAGATGGTGATAGGGAAAATCTGGGAAACTATAGAATGGTGAGTCTGACATTAATAATGGGAAAACTTTTCAGACACCTTTAATCAAGGAGATTACATTTGCATTTTTGGAGGACAGCAACTTAGTGAATAGGAAAAGAACATGAATTCGTCTGAGGCCAGTCATGACAGATGAATTTAATATACAATTTTTGAAGGTAGTGACACAAATGGCAGACAGGGACCAAGTAGAGGATTTGCAATACCTAGATTTTAGCAAGGCATTTGACTTGGTACCCCATATGAGGCCACTTAAACAGATGAGCCATCTGGGGCTAGGGGATGGAATAACTGGTTTGATCAAAAACTGGATAACTAAAAGAACCCAGAAGATGGCCCTAAATGGTAAATTTCTGAATACAGGAAAGTGACTAGTGAAGTACTTGGGACCAGTACTGCTCAATATGTATATGTGACATATACAAAAGTATTCAGGGCAAGGTAAGAGTATTTACAGATGTTGCAAAGCTTTGTGAGGGGGTTGACAGTGAAGAGGGTGTTAACATCACGATATATGATGTGAAAACACTGGAGAAATTCTCCAGTATTTGGCAGTGGAAATTCAGTGTTAAAAAGTGTAAGGGGATGCATATAGGGGTGAAGAAATTGATATGACACCAGTAGAGAGCACGGAGGAGGCGAGAGACCTGGGGGTGATGCTAAGAAATAACTTAAAAGCATCTGCTTAGTGCAGTGAAGCATACAGGAGGGATAACAAAATGCTGGGGTGTATATGGAGACAGATTATTAGTAGAAGTAGAGAAGTGATACTGGCCCTGTGTAGATCACAGTGCAGGATGCACTTGGAGTACTGTGTGCAGTTCAGGGGTCTGGATATAAGAAAGGATAAGGATAGATTAGAGACAGTGCAGAAAAGGGCAACAAAAATGATCCATGGACAAGAAGACAAAACATACAAGGAAAGACAAAAATTCTTAACAATGTACTAGCTCGAGGATTGAAGGGATGTGGGGACATGACAGAGACTTTCAAGTTCATTAAAGGGTTGAATAGCATGACACTGCAAGTTTATTTAATCTAAGAAACAGAATGCCCTCTAGAGATCATGTGCTTAGGCTGGAATTGTAAGGTTAAACAAAATTAGAAAGTACTATATTCTGCTGTGGATTAAGAGTGCATGTAAGTACCTATAAAATCAATAAACAGAAAGTAAAAAGAAGAAAGTTTTATTTCGCATAAAAGGTGGTGGATGGGTAGAATAAACTTCCAGACAAGGTTGTGAAGGCAGAGACAATATCATGGTTCAAGAGAAACTGGGATGTATGGGAATTACAGTATAAGTCTGGATAGTGTAGAAGGGAGAGGGGAGTATGTGGACCTCGTGGACCATGAGATGCTGCTTATTGCCTTCATCACCCTTAACTTCTCTTCCAATGCCTTGGCCTTCTTCAGTAATTAGCTGTCTGGCCAGATGCACAGGACCACTAATGCCAATGTCCACTTGAACTTTCATCCCATTATCTGCAGGGTCCCCTAAGGCTTTATCCTTAGTTCCCTACTTTTTTCACACTTCCTAAACTCACTCCTGAATGCCTGCCCCTTCACTGATATCTTACTGTATGTGGATGATGTTGTCATCTTCTGCTCATGGAAGAACCTGGCATCCCTCAACAAAACCTTACAAGATGACTTTGGCCTCCTCCAAACCTGGTGTTTAGACAACAAAATGGCCTTAAACACCAAGAAAATGAAATCCACGGTCTTCTCAGGGACACACATGAAAGCAGAATGCTTTACCAACTCCATCCATGATCTAGCAGGCACCATGGTTAAGCTCATTCCACATTTTAAATACCTGGGAGTCATCCTGGACAGCACCCTGTCTTTCAACTCCCACATCAACAACCTCATTAAAAGCTGTACACCAGGGGCGAGGCTAGGAACCCTGCACAAAGTCAAAAGGTACCTGATCCCAGAAACTACACAGTTTACCTTCTCACAGTCTTCTGTTCCCTGATATTGACTATGGCTTTCTTGTTTATGTTGCCACTCAGTCCAGGGCCCTTGCAATGGTGTGCATGGTCTACAACAGCATTTGTAATTTCTTGACTGGCCTACCCTATCACACCCACCACTGCCAGCAGTATAGTTCTGCTGCCTGCCTACCCTTGGAAGAGAAGATTGCTTTACCCATAGGATGGTGGTGTCTCTGTATAAGGTGGCATTTGGAAAAGTTCTCCCATGTATCACCTCACTGATTCCTTACTTGACCAACAAACTGGGGACATCCTCACAGTTTATATTTACCTTCAAACTTCTTAGAAACTTGGTAGCTGGGCAGACAGCACTGTCCTACAGGGTCATCAGTCCCTATAACCTCCTCCACCCCCACTCACCTCAGCTGTTACCATTACCACCTTGAATACTAGACACCACCAGGATCATATGGACAATTTGCGCTATAACTGCATCTAATTTTCTTTGATGTTTCTCTGCATTGTGTTATCTGCCTGTAATATGCGGTACTTGTGCTTGTAATTTGTGTGACCTACCTTATACTGTATTGGACTGTATTTGTAACTATCTACAAGTGGTCACTTCTGAAAATGGGTGTCATAGCTCATCTAGCTTTTCCAGTATAATAACAATGAAATGGGATGAAATGAATTGTGGGAAATAAATAACATCAGAAATATTCCCATAAGGGAATCTTTGGACAGCTTGATGGCCTGTTCAGGTCATTCTCTGGCCTACACTTTTCTATGCCTCTATACTTTTTAATAGTGAATATAATAAGCTGCTAGACAAGATGCTTCTTGATCCATTGTCTGTGTCTTGCAATTTTGTTGAGGAACAAATGCTTTTCCCCGTTTTTCCCTGGACCCCTCCCTGATCATTGGTGGTCACTGAGCCAGCACCTGTCTTTACAGCTGTTGTCAAAGTCACTCCCTGGTCAGTTGTTAAAGCACACATGAATGCTAGGCCAACCACCCCCCCACCACCACCACCAGCAGGAATCAAGTGCCTCATCACCATCATGTGCCCAATTCCATATTAGTTCTGGGGTACCTGGGTCAAAATGCAAACCTGGGTGTTTGGCACCACTGGACTGGTTATTTAGTACTTACGCAAAAGATAATTTTTGGAACTTTTAGCTGCAGCATGGCCAGGGATACACTGCATTGTGAAATAAGATCATTTAGTATGAGGGGGGAGGGTAACCATTCTTTCTGAGGCTTTGTGTACTGATTTATTCTACAACACTTATCTGTAGTCTCTGTTTAGGCTGAGAGAGAGAGAGAGAGAGAGAGAACCGAAAAAAATACTTAAAGACATTGCCTAACTATTATTATATACTCTGACACAACCATCCCAAAGAGTTACTCAGTGTTATTTTTGCCTACTGAATGCCTAAGATGTGTCCTAATGAGGAAACACATCAGTAAAACTTAAACCAAATAGTGGTTGATCCACCCTTCCCTTCTCAGAAAGAAAACACTTTGCTTGTATGTATTTCTATCGTGAACAGGGTCCCTGGGAAGTTTTTATTTGTATGTAACTCTGAAACATACATATTTGCTGTGCTGTTAAATTTAAAACAATGCATTTTTGCATAAATGTTTACTATAAGATAGCATTTTAGCATTCTTTGCATGCTGAGTTGAGCTACATATTCACATAGCATAGCTCAATGTGGATTTTTTAGGCTTCAGTTTCTTAACTGATCTGCATTGTGTTAAAATATTGATTTGAAGCTCCTCATAAAATTTACCAAGTATATTCCCCTATTTGAGAAGCAGTGAAAAAATGGGACTCTTATCATTTTTAATGGTTAGAATCCTTTCATCCTCCGATTCTTTTTCTGGTTATTTAAAGCAAGTTCTTTTTTTCTGCATTCAGGTCTATTCTGAAAGGTGACAATGCCCTGGAAGTACTGCCCCTGTTGACCTGCTATATAATCCATCGGTAAAATCCACTTTTTCTATTGCCCACTACTATTGGCATGTAATGAGAGCACAGATCAGATGAAATGGATATCAGCCTGGTCATGAATCCTAAGGAGCAGCAGTTGCAGTGCATAGCCATCTTATAGATCTGCAAAAAATAAAGGCTTCTTTTCAAACAAAACATTGATTGCCAACAGATTTGTTTTAAATTAGCTGGCAGCAAAGTCACATAATGAAAATAAGATTTGGTAAAGGCCCCTTTCTGTGCCCTAGTGTTTTAAATCTTCAAAAAAGTCAGTATAGCAATATATTTTCAGACATTACTAATTTCATTTATATGTTCGGAAGCCGTGTGGAAGTTTGAATTGCTGTTAAACATGCTGTCTTTCATTAATTTGAAATAATTGTTGGCAACTGCTATTGAATATTGAAATGTTCTTTGCTCATGTGACTTTTCCATATCTGCTGCTTCAAGTATACATTTGGAAAGAAGTGTAGGGAGGAGGGGTCATAACAGATATCTTTGCCCGGGTCCTGAATCTCCTTCCATAAAGGGAAGATGATGGATAAGGCAGTGGTCAGAGTAGGGCTCTAAAACTACATTTATTGTAAGAAGTTAGCACAGTCTAGACGGTAGAGCACAGATGCATGAAATACTGTAGGAGATCCCAAATCTGAATCCCTGGCTTGCTGTATAACCCTCTGCTAGTCACATGACCTCCCTTTACCTCAGTGCTCCCAGCAGTAAAATTGATCAGAAGCAGAATCCCACTGAAAATTGTATGTTTCGTCTCTGTTGGGTAGTGTCAGATAACTAAATGATAACAAAATTAAAAATGAAGTATGTTAAAAATGCATAGCACTAGTCTCTGATGCCATAGCAACCTAGTGACTACTGTGTAAAATGATTTTAATTACCCTTGAGTTTTAAGGACTGTTGAATTACCCTGTAAGTCATGATGCCAGCACTTGGTAGATGCCACTATAAAGTTTAATTAAACCAACTCTATAAATGGAACAAAGTAACCCAATATGAATATTCAGTGGTTGCATACATATTCACCAGCTGAATGAACACAGAAAACTCTAGAAATGATCTCACTTTGTGAATATTTAATTTAAATAAAAAGTTTCCTTATCTGTATATATTGGATTTTATTTATGAGCTTTACATGGTCAGAACTGGAAAAATAGTTGATTATTGAACATGTACATAAATCAGATGTATGTAGTTTTAAATGTGATGACACTGAAGACATGTTTACTTTGATGTTTGTTTACAGTTATGTAATTTTTCAAATGCAAATAAAATTTTAAGGACTTTTTCTTTACAGTGATCTTTTCCTAACTGCGCATTTCAAAATTCTTTGTTATGTGTGCCACTAAGTTTGAAAAATGTTATAAATTTAACTCATGTACACAATTGAAGGTCAGATGTAAGGGTTTTCAGGGTTTCTGGTAAGATGCCACCATTTAATTGTATAGTACATGTAAGATATTCCACTAAGTTATTTAGGTTGTGCTCACAGAGGACCAAGGAAGTCAGAGCTGAAAGAAAATGGTACTAATATACAGGTATGTGCTACACTAGAATTCTAATTCAATAACATTAAAATGGTTCCTTAGGCCAGACTAAAGGGCTTGTGATAGTGTTGCCCAGTTATGCACCATTTCTTGAAAACACTGCAAATCTTTGAAACAAAAAGAGTTTACTTCAACATTTAAACTCTTTTTTTGGTCATATTCAAACATGTTGGGCCCACATTGTATATAGGATATTATGGGAATGTGATAGCACACCTGCGCTTTCAGTTTGAAAGAAAGGATACATTAAAAGTTCATATTTGCCTTGCCTATAAATCAATTATTGTTAGAAGTGGGTATTTTACATTTTCAAGTTCTTCTCAGTTAGTATAATTCACAATTTGATGAATTTGACAGACATTGGCCTAGAATGTTTTGATATTTTGAGGCAGAAAGCAACAGTTTTTTTTTCACTTTTGTCATAAATGATCCTGCTATCAAAATATGGCAGTTTGGTTAGGATTTATTATAACTTCAATACCTTTTGTGTTTCATTTTTCTTTAAACGTTACCAACCATTAGCGTTAATATAGAAATGTAGAATTTGTCTACAGAAAAGGACTGCGTGGTCCACCAATTCTGCCCAGATGTTCTCTACCTAATCTGTCACCACAGACTATAATTGGTCTCCAGCATCTCTCCCTCCTCCCAGTTTGTTTTCCAATACACCCCTATTTCTTTTCCATATATGCTTCAAGCCCCCCCACTGTTTTGCCTCCACCACTTCTGCTGGCAGTCTTTTCCAGGCATCTCCCACTCTTTCAGTGAAGAAATATTTCCTCACATTTTTCTTAAACTTCCCCCCTCCAGCTTCCTTGCATGCCCCCTAGTCTTGGTGCTCCTCATTTAGAAGAAACATACCTCTTGCACCCTGTTCACCCCTGTAATGTACATGTAGATCTCTAGCATGTCACCTCTTGCTGTGCTGTCTTCCAGGGTGTACATGTTGATATCTCTTAGTCTCTTCTTGTAGGGCTTCTTGTGCGACCCAAGCACCATTTCATTTTCCCTCCTCTGGACTGCCTCCATCATCTCTATGTTCTTTTTGAGATGTGGCCTTCAAAACTGGAAACAGTATTCCAGGTGGGGTATCCCCAGTGAACAATACAGTGGGAACACCACCTGCCTTTTCCTGCTTGATAAAACCCTTCCTATGCACCCCAGCATCCTACTAGCCCTCCCCATTGCTTTGTCACACAGCCCTGCCACCTTGAGGTTGAATGATATGATTACCGAAAGGTCCCTTTCCTGTTTACCGACTGTCAGAACCCCCCCAATCCTATACTCAGCGCCTGGGTTCCTATGTTCTAGGTGCATGATTTTGCACTTTTTGGCATTGAAAGCCAACTGCCATGCTTTAAACAACTCTTCAAGTTTCCCCAGACCCTTGCTCATTCTCTCCACCCCCACCTGAGTGTCCACCATCTTGCAGATATTGATAACATCTGCAAAAAGGCATTCCTTCCCTTACCTTCCAGTTACTCAGCAATGGTGCTTATGAAGACATTGAACAGGACCAGTCTGAATACTAACCCTGTAACCCCCTGCTGGTCACTTCTTCATCATTCAAGTAAGTTCCTTTTACCACCACCCTATGTCTTCATTAACCAATTTCTAACCCAGTTCAGCACTTTGGATCCCACCCCCAGGCTGCTCAGTTTTTTTTATCAGTTTCTTGTGCTGCACAGCATTGAAGGCCTTGCTGAAGTCCAGATATGCCACATCCACTACCTTCCCCAGTCTATTTCCCTGGTCACCCAGTCAAAGAAATTGATCAGATTCATTTCGCTGAACCCCCACTACCACCACCATGAATCCATGATGCTGACCATTGGATATAAGATACTCAACTTGTCTTTCCAGTAGCATGGTTTCCATTAAGTTCCCCACCACTGAAGTAAGACTGACTGGCCTCTAGTTGCTAGCCTCCCTTCTGCTGATTTTTGCTGTTCACTCCTGGATTATTAACTCATGCATGCTCCATGTGTGGTTGGAGCTGTCTTGCCCTTTGTTCCTCCCTGCTGACACTCTAGTGTAGAGGTACTATGTCAGCTCTATTCAGTCCTCTAGGACCATGTCTGTTTCCAGTGAGCAGTTGAACAAGGCTGTCAGTGTGGCAGCTAGCACCTCCCTGAGTTCCTTTAGAACCCTTGGATGTATCCTGTCTGCTCCCATAGCTTTGTCCACCTTCAGAGCTGCAAATCCCTTCTGTACTCTGTCTTCTGGAAGTGGACTTATGTACAGCTCTCCCCAGCTCCTGCTATTTCCTGGTGGTCCATCTTCCCATACCTCCACTGTGAATACTGATCAGAAATACATGTTCAGGACGTTTGCTTTTTCTTGGTCTTCTTCTGCACAGTCTGCCCTCTTCTGCTCTTCTAATCTTCATTATCCCTCCTCTTGCTTTCCTCTTCTCACTTATGTATCTCAAGAAAGTCTTATTGCCCCGTAATGACCCCTTTGGTAATTCTTTCCTCTGTCTGCACCTTTGCTCTCCTCACTGCCTTGCCTCCTTCCATTTGCTTTACTAGGTATACAACACCTCCCTCTCCTCCTCCCTCTGTGTTTCCTTATACCTTCTGAATCCTTTGTTCCTTCACCACCTCGATCACTTCCCTAGATAACCATAGCATTCTTTATTTCCTTCTGCTTTTACTTACTTCCACTGTTCAGTTGTACAAAACATACAAAAAGCAGTATTCAAAGAAGACAAGTGCAGCACGGTTTTGTTTTTTCTGACACATTTTCAGGCATGTCAATTTTATCATATTTCCTATACTAATTACAAAACAAATATTTACTGTTAAGTCCTCCTATTAGTGTACTTTGCACACTTTAAGGTGAGGAGCAGATATTTGAGATTAGTGTGTTTAAATGCATTAAATTGTTTTTACATTTGTGTAGCTCTATATTTCTGAAATGACTTAAAATAGGAAATTGCTGGTCCTTCTGACAATGTAGTTGTCAGTCAAAAACTTCCCTGTAAACATTTTTTGTAAAATTAAAAAAATATAAGCATAGAATTTGTCTGCAGAAAAGCACTGTTTGACCCACCCAGTCTGCCCAGCTGTTCCCTGCCTAGCTGGTCTCTGGGAACCCTCCTTCCCCACCAGCTGTTTTCTAATACATTCCTATGTCTATCACTTGCATGCAAGAATCCGCCACCATTTCTGCTGGCAATCTGCTCCAGGTGTCTACCATCCTTTCAGCAAAAATATTTCCTCACATCTCTCTTAACCCCCCAGCTTTAACACATTCTCCCTAGTCCTGGTGATCCTTTTCCTTTCAAAGAGACTCCTCTCCTGCGCCCTATACAACTCTGTGAGGTATCTGTAGGTCTCCATCATGTCATCTTTATTTCCACCTCTTAAATTATCTTGCTGAACTAGCTAACCCCCTCCTCAAACTTGTAAACAGACCCTCTTCACCAACCCCATACCACCAAACATTTCCTAATGGCTGCCTTTCTCACAGACTGGTCTGACCTCTTGCTGGTCAGGGTATTTCTGAATATACCTACAAGACCTGATATCAAACTTTTTTTCAAGCCACCATAGGCAATCCTTTCCTTAATCCCTGACATATCACCTCTTCCATAATACCCAGATAAGCGGGGTGTGCAGAAGGCTGGGTCAGATATTCCAGTCAGCAGGTATTAACCAGCCTGATCTGGTGGTCCAGAATCAGGACACAGCTGGTATGACCCTTTAAGACCCACTTGCTGCTGCTACATGGCCATTTTGGCCAAAGCCCCCTTTTTTTATATACCTCTGAGTCCATCCAGGCCAGGACAGGCAGTGTAGTAAGCCTCTGCGTGTTGCCACCTAGTGTGCCTGGCTTCTGTTATACATGTCCACTTATGCACTGCCTGATACAGTTTCCTGAAGGGCTAGTTGCAGTTTAAGAAATGCAGAATTAATTGATCAGTGTAGTATGCCTCTGCTTGTTGCCACCTGGTGTGCCTTGCTGCTATCACACATGTCCACTTACATACTGCACTGGCACAGTTTCCTGAAGGGCCAGTTGCAGTTTAAGAAATGCAGAATTAATTGGTCAGTGTAGTAAACCTCTGCTTGTTGCCATCTAAAATACCTGGCTGCTGTCGCTCACATCCACCGATGTACTGCTCTGACACAGTTGCTGAAAAGACTAGGTGCAGTATAAGCACTTGGACCTGGGGTTAAGCTTGAAAAATTGTCTTAGGTGTGGCAGGTGGCAGCTGAGGTTTAATTCAAAGAAGTGCAAAATAATGCACCTGGGAAGAAAGAACTCTGGGGAGAACTACAGGATGGTGTGTGTGTGTGTGTGTGTGTGTGTGTGTGTGCTGACGATCACCAAGGAAGAAAGGGACCTGGGGGGGTGTTATCATTTCAGATAACCTAAAGGTGTCTAAGCAGAGTGCAAAGGCTGCAGGGAGGGCCTGTGGCATGCTGGGATGCATAGGCAGAGGAATCACTAGCAGAAGGAAGGAGGTAGTGAAGCCATTGTATAAAACACTAGTGAAGCCTCACCTAGCATACTGTGTGCAGTTCTGGAGGCTGTACCTTTGAAAGGACAATGAGAGGCTGGAGGCAGTCCAGAGAAGGGTGACTAAGATGGTACTTAGCTTGCACCAGAAATCATATGCTGGGCTGCTGCTTGTGGAAACATTATTGAGCTTAGCATTTCTTTTAGCATTTTCTGTTGTAGCGCTATTTTATTTGGAATTTTTAGGTATATGGACTAAGATTTATGTGTAATAAGGCTAGGCAATAGTAGTAGGGGTTTTTAGTTTTAGAAAGGGACATTTTAGTGAGTTAGAGTGAGGAGGTAGCTTTCTTATCTTTTAGTTTAGGAGCCGGAGAGGTGAATTCCCTGCCCCCATTGATCTGGGTGATTTTTGGGGTGTCAGAGAATCCTCTTGAAAAGCCCTGAGAAGATATTTTGTATAACATCATGTAACATTGTGCAAGGCGCTGCTTACCACTATTGTGGCCTGAGGACATCCAGGATATCAGAGTACGACTAGGGAGTATGAATAAGACTGGGAATAGTGAGGAGGAACGACAGACAGAGTGGCAGATTCTGGCGGCGGTGAGAGCCCAGTTGGACCGATTTGCAGGAAGCCGTCAGTCATTGTGTGTTGGGACCAGCTGAAAGGAAGTCCTGGGAAGAGAGTGTGTGAGGCGAGCAGGAAGAATTTTGGATTGACTATGATGGAGGCTGCCTTGTGGGCTTAAGGGATCTGCAGTGCTGGGACAGAGGTTGAGTGGTGTGGGGAACTGGCGGGCAGGTGGAGGGAGCTCCACTGCCTTTCGAGAGAACCTAACCTGTCTCCTGCTGCTGAGGGCATTAGAATTTCTGTGGCAGATCCTGGGCTGGAGAAGGTGGCCTTCTATGCCGGTCGGCTGAGCTCCTTATGTGGAACTGTTATGATGGACTAATGGTATGGAGGAACTAAGCTGGGAATGTGAGATTTTATACCATTTCTATGATTCCTGGTTGTGGTGACAGTCTGCTCCCTGAAGAACTGGTGACACTGAAATTGCTGCATCTGAATTGTGGATAATAGCTGGCTTGAAGGGACTATTACCAGTTTCTGTTAGGACTGGATTGACTGTTTTCTGCTGAACTATATGATTGTTCTTGAGCTAAATCCTTTTGGTTTGGCTAATTTAGACAGTGTTATATTTTATTAGGTCCTTTTCATCTGTGTTTATATTTATATAGAGGGTGGGGGGTTGGTTTTGTGTTCTTGTGGGGCTTTTCTTGTGGTGTTGTGGTTAATTGGGTTATAGAGGAGGGGGTTAGATGTTAGTAGGGAGTATATGTTAAGGAAGAATTGGTGTATGAGTGGTTTAGTGGGGGGGGATTTTTGTGTTAGGAAAGATAAACGTGTCGAGGGGTGTGTAAATTGGGGTGGGCTAGAATAGTGTACAGGGTGTCCCAGCTTTATCATATTTGGCCCTTTATTACCCCTCGGTATCAGGTACTACAGCACGCCGATGCCGGGAGGTGGCAATTGGAAGGAAACTTGTGGGCAGAAGCTGGCAGGGAGCCCCGTACATGGGTGAGGGGAATAGGATAGAGGTGGTTGGGTGCAGAAGGCGCCCTGGGATGCAACGGGGTTTGGAGAGATGCCAGATGGAGTTAATACCTGTTCCCAGGGTTCCCATGAAATCAAGTGGGCAAATAGCTAAAGGGGCTGCACTGGCCACCAATCCCCTGAGGGTGGTGCTATGCAATGCCAGATCGATCAATAATAAGACTGCAATTATTGTGGATCTGATTTCATCATTCAGCCTGGCTGGCATTACAGAAACCTGGTTGAGGGACGATGCTGGGTCAGTGATGGAGGCTGCCATCCCCCCAGGTTATTCCATTATGCACTGCCCCAGAGTGGAATGCAGGGGCGTAGGTGTGGCTATCTATTTTAGAGCTGAGCTAGGCTTCACCATGCACCCAGTGAGAACACCGGGTTCATTTGGGACAGGATGAATGGGAAAGGAGGGGGTGTGGCACTACATGTGAAGGAAGGACTGAAGTGTGTAAGGGAAGAAGGGGAGGAGGGTAGTATGGAGTCACTTTGGATGCAAATCCAGGATTCCAAGAATAGGATTCTTAGAATGGGAGTTGTGTACAGGCCACCATCTCAGACGGAGGGTTAGACAGGGAACTAGTGGGACAGATCAGGAGGACCTGCGAGAAGGGTAGTGTGGTGATTGTGGGGGACTTCAACATGCCAGGAGTGGACTGGAGCACCCCAACAACCAGGAACAGATGGAAGCAGGTACTGCTGGATGCCTTCCAGGACAGCTTCCTGCTGCAAATGGTCAGTGAACCAACCAAGTTAGGGAGTATTCTTGATCTTGTGCTGGCAAATGGGGACTTTGTGAGAGAACTTACAGTGGAGGAACCACTGTCAGGGAGTGACCACCACCACTCAGGATGGCTCACATTGGATATGAGCAAGGAAGGAGTGGAATCTGGCACAAGAGTGCTGGACTTCAGGAGGGCCAACTTTGGGAGGATGGGGGAAATGAGGGAAGTGGTAAAAGGGTACCTGGCCAGAATTCAATCTAGTATGGACACTAACCAGAGGTGGGAGCTCATAAAGCTGGGGATAGTGGAGGTAACCAAAACCTGCTGCAGGGCCCAGAGCAAGAAGGCTAGGGCTAAGAAACCAAGCTGGTTGAGCAAGGAGGTCATGGAAAAGGTAAGGTGGAAAAGAGCTGCCTTTAGGAAGTACAAGAAACCGGGGGGGGGACAGGGAGGAGTACTTGACAGAATCGAAGGAGGTGACAAGGGCAGTAAGGGGAGCCAAAGCATCTACGGAATTCAGGCTGGCACAAGGTATTAAGAAGGGGGAGAAGTACTTCTTTAGGTACAACAGGGAGAAAAGGAGCTATAAGGACCACACAGTAAAGATTAGGAAGGAGGGGGGTTGGGTGGAAGCAGGGTGCGATAAGGCAGAAGCACTAAATGAGTGCTTCTGCTCAGTATTTACTAAAGAGAAGAGGGAAGGGGTGACACCCAAGGGAGGAGAAATGGCAGAAACAGGGGGGGAAGGGTGACATGGGGAAATCATGGAGGGCAGAGTTCGGGAGGGTTTGAAGGCACTGAGGGCGGACAAGGCGCCAGGCCCAGATGGCATCCACCCCAGGGTACTGAAGCTGGCAGAGGTCCTTGCAGGACCTTTGGCAGACCTATTTAATGCCTCACTACATTCAGGGTGTGTACCTCAGGACTGAAGAATGGCTCATGTGGTGCCCCTCCACAACAGTGACCCCAAGGTTGAACCGGGAAACTACAGACCAGTGAGCCTCACATCCATCTTGGGTACACTAATGGAGACTATCCTGAAGGAGAGGCTGGTGGCTCTCCTAGAGGTCAAAGAACTACAGGACAGCAGACAGCATGGCTTCATATGGGGCAGATCCTGCCAAACCAACCTGGTGGAGTTCCATGACTGGGTAACTAGGCAACTGGACGGGGGCCATGCAGTGGATGTCCTGTATCTGGACTTCAGTAAGGCATTCAACTTGGTGCCGCATGGAAGGCTGGGAAGTAAGTTAGTAGGCACAGGGGCGGGTGCAAAGCTGGTGAGATGGGTAGGAAACTGGCTTCAGGGAAGGCAACAGAGGGTGGTAGTGGGTGGGGAGCTCTCACACCCAAGGGTAGTGACGAGCAGTGTTCCACAGGGCTTGGTGTTGGGACCAGTGTTGTTTGGCATATTCATTGCAGACATATCATGGGACATCAAAGCAAGATCAGTCTGTTTGCTGATGATACCAAGGTAGGAGCAGTGGTGGATGACCTAGGGGGATGGCAGGGGTTGCAGGATGATCTAGCAAAGCTTGAAACCTGGTCAGACACCTGGCAACTGGGGTTTAATGCCAAAAAATGCAAAGTGCTGCATTTTGGGATGAAGAACCCAAGGAGGAGTTATCAGCTTGGGGGAGTGCAGCTAGCCCAGACAGAGGAGGAGAAGGATCTAGGGGTGCTCATTACAAGGTCAGTAAACAACTCGGCACAATGTAGGAAGGCAGCTACAAAGGCCAACAAAATGCTGGGTTGTATTGCAGGGGGTATATCCTCGAGGATGGAGGAGGTGATTCTGCCACTGTATAGGTCGTTAGTTAGACCGCACCCGGAGTACTGCGTGCAGTACTGACACCCATATCTGAAGAGGGACATTAAGTTACTGGAGGGGGTGCAGTGCTGGGTGACAAAGATGATCAAGGGGTTAGGGGACTTATCATATGAGAGGAGGCTGAGGGAGTTGAACATGTACTCACTGGAAGAAAGGAGGGACGGGGGGACATGATTGAAACCTTTAAGTACATGAAAGGAATAAAGAAGACAGGTACAGAGAGACTGTTCAAAGTGAGGGAGGGGAGGGACACCTGGGGCCATGATATGAGACTGGAGGGAGGAAGGCTCAGGAGGGAGATGAGGAGACACTTTTTTACAGAGAGGATGGTAGCTGGGTGGAATGCATTACCAGCAGAAGAGGTATCCAGTAGAACAGTGGACTGCTTCAAAAGGGGCTGGGACAGTGCATGGGGATGGTCAATGGAGGGGAAGGGTGGAAGGGAGGGGCAGCTGCAGAGTAAGGGATGCTAGCTGCACATTCAAGCAGACTTGATAGACCTCTAGGCCTTTATCTGCTGGCAAATTTCGTATGTTCGTAATGTGTGGCCATTCGTGGGGGTCTAAGTGCAGGCTGCAGAATTTTCTTGATATACCACCCTCCTGGGATGGTTGGAGAGTTCTTGCAGGAAGTGGGTGACTTCGTGGTTGGTGAGACGTTGGAGTCCTCCAGATGTTTAGTTCTGGGGTACTTCAATGTCTGGGCTGACGATGAGTCATCCAGGTTGAGTTATCACTTTCTTGAGTTGATGACGTCACTGGGCCTGTTGCAAGCAGTTACTACTGTGACCCACCAGGGTGGACACATGTTGGACCTGGTCTTCTCACTTGGGCTTGAGATTGAGAATCTCAGGATTGATCGGGTCATTTGGTCTGATCATTGCACGGTGGAGTTCTTGCTCAGGGCTCCCTCCAAGATCCCTCACCCTGCAGAGATGGTGAGCTACCACCCATTGAGGGATTTTCCCCCAGAGGGTTTTTTGGCAGTGGCAAACCTATCTAGTGTGGACAGTGTATGCAGGGAAGGTGTGGGTGAGGCAGTTGTTGCCTATAATGGGGCAGTGACTGAGGCACTCGACTCCCTTGCACCGGTCCGTGTATGACCCAGATCTTCTCACTTGAGGTCCCCATGGTTTGATGGGGAGCTCAATGCACTGAAGATCAAGGGTCAGAGGTTGGAACACTGCTGGTGGAGGTCTGGCTTGGAGGTGGACAAACTGGCCCTGTGTGCACACTATAGTAGGTGGCAATCAACTGTAAGAAGGCCGTGTTCCTGTCCAGGGAGATTGCTGCTGGAAGAAACCGACCAGCGATGCTCTGTCAGACTGTGGACAGGTTATTACATCCTGCCTGTCTTCAGCTGAAAATAGCAGTTTCTGAAGCCTTGTGCAATGAGTTTGCTCATTTTTTCTCAGACAGGGTGTCTGCCATCAGGCAGGGAGTTCCACCAGTGGGCCATACTACGGCCAACAGTGGTTGCCTGGATTGTCAACAGAGCACTCTGCCTGGTTGGGGGAGTTTAAACCAGTGGAGGTGGCTGATGTTATTGAGGTGATCTCAAAACTGAAGCACACATATTGTCAACTGGACCCGGCACCAATGCATTTCTTAGTGGGATGTGTCGGCGCTGTTGGTCCGGTGTTCGCCTTGATTGTTCAGTGTTCCTTGTCGGAGGGGGTTGTCCCAGATACCTTGAAGGAGGCGCTGGTGAGACCCCTCCTGAAGAAGTCATCATTGGACCCTGACATCAAGGTGAAGTATCGACCGGTCTCCAACCTACCATTTTTAGGAAAGGTTGTGGAGCATCAGTTGGGTGATCCCCTCATGGCATTTGATATATATGATCCGCTCCAGTCAGGTTTTTGTGCAGGACATTCAACAGAAACTGCATTAGTTCAGGTGCACAATGATCTCCTCAGGGCAAGGGATCGAGGGGAAGGGACAATTCTCATTCTACTCGATCTCTCTTCAGCTTTTGACACAGTGGACCATCGGGTGTCACTTGACCATCCGAGGGACTTCTGTGGACTCACCGGCACTGTCTTTTGCTGGTTCAAGTCCTTTTTGACAAACAGAAGACAGAGGGTGGTGATGGGGAATTTCTCCTCATCTTTTAGCCTTCTGTCTTGTGGGGTACCTTTGGGTTCAGTGTTGTCACCGATGTTGTTGGCCGTGTATATGCTGTCCCTGGGAGAGATCATTAGGAAGTACAACTTGGGATTTCATTGTTATGCCAATGATACCCAGCTGTACTTATCTTTTGCCCCTGGAACATCCAATGTGGTGGCAGTATTAAACAACTGTCTGGCAGAGATCAATGACTGGATGGCCTCCAGCTGGTTGTGACTGAACCCCGATAAGGTGGAGGTACTGGTGGTGGAGTCGAACAGGAGGTGTGTGGGGTTGCCCCCTGGGGTAGACTCTGGACTTCTTCTAGGGTCTGTCCCATTGATGGCTTCCTCTAAGGTGCGTAATCTTGGCGTGATGTTTGACAGCAGTTTGACAATGAAATATCAGGTGTCTGCCGTTGTCAAGGGGAGTTTTTTACATCTGAGAAACATCGCCAGGATTAGGCACCTGATTCAGCCCCTGGACCTCCCCACCTTGGTACATGCATTTGTAACATCTAGGCTTGACTACTGTAATGTGCTCTACCTCATGGTCTCGGGAGGCACCCTCTGTTGACTGCAGCTAGTGCAGAATGCAGCTGCCAGGCTGTTGACAGGTCAGTTAAAATACTGTCATGTCACCCCAGTGCTGCGGGAACTGCACTGGCTGCCAGTTCAATGGAGGACCATTTTCAAGGTGGGCTTGCTCACCTATAAGGCTCTACATGGACTGGGCCCTTGTTACCTGGCTGACCTTCTTACACCCGCTACCTCAGTTTGTCCTCTGCAGTACTCCTCGAGTGGCCTCCTGTTGATTCCCAGGACAAGATTGAAAACAGACAGTGATTGAGCTTTCACTGTCGCTGGTCCTGTCATGTGGAATTTGCTCCTGTTATTGGTCAGGGAGGCCCTGTCAGTGGAGGCTTGTAAGACCCCCCTGAAGTTTTATTTGTTTAGTCAGGCCTTCTCAGATTCTGTTTGATGCTACTGTTATCAGTCCTTTTAAAACTAAAGAGGGTTTATATATAGTTATTGGGTTTGTATGATGGTATATTTTGTATTTGTGTATGTGGAAACTAAATTTTTGTGTTTTGTATGGTGCCCAGAGCCTCTGGGATTGGGTGCCAGAAAAATAAAATTTGCCTTGCCTTGCCATACGAGGAGAAGTTAGATGACCTCAATATGTACTTGCTGGAGGAGAGGAGAGAGTGAGGGGATATGATAGAAAAGTTCAAGTACCTTAAAAGCATAAACAAGGTGCAGGGGGGACATCTTCCAATATAGAAGGAGTGAACAAACAAGGGGGCATGATGTGAAGTTGGAATGGGACAGATTAAGGGGAAATGTAAGAAAGTTTTTCTTCATGGAGAGGGTGGTGGACACATGGAGCGTGCACAGTGGAGAGATTTAAACTTGCCTTGGATAGGCACAAGGGAGCCTTAGAGTTGAGAAGGGGTGGTGGAAAGCCACTGACCAGTTAGGGTCAGAGGCCGCAAACATGTGTAGGGCTTATGTGCAGACTGGATGAGCCTAGCAGTCCTTATCTGCAGACAATATCTATGTATACTTTTTCTTTAAGGAAATATTGGAGCAGTCTGTCAGTGTGGTAAGCCTTTGCTTTTTGCTGCCTAGTGTGCCTAGCTACTGTCACTCACATCCATTGAGAACTACTCTGACGTAGTTGCTCTAAAGGCTATTTGCACTTTAAGCACTTGCCTATTTTTCCTTAAACAATAGGATTAGTTGTTTGGTGTAGTATGCCTCTGATTATTGCCACCTGGTGTGCCTGGCTGCTGTCACTCATGTCCACTTACGTACTGCTTAGACACAGTTTCCCAAAGATCTGTTGAAGTTTAAGAACTTATTTATTTATTTAGTTTCTGTTTACCGGGTAAGTGCAACAAGACAAGGAGTTGCATATTTTCAGGCACGAACCAAGAGTGTTACAAACAATGGAACAATGTACATACAGGAATACATTGAGCATGACACTATAGGATATAAATGACACTGAACAATAATGCAGTGTAAACAATGGTTCAAAAGACAGTTTACAGAGGCAAGAAGAACAGATTAATACAATATACAACAGTTTGATACAATAAAGATGAGGGAGCACACAGGCAAGAGAAGTACAGATAAGAAAGTAAGTGCCATTTATAGAAGCAGGAGAAACAACTAACAAGGAAGGTCAGGGGAGACAGGGCAGGAGCAGATGTCCGTATCCGTGAGGAAGGAGCAAAGATCCTTTTTAAAAGCAAGGTGGGATTTGAAGAGTTTGACTTACATACAAACATATGAAATTGCTGCCAGAAAAAGGTCACAGGTCTCACAAGTCTGCCTGATTATGCAGCTCTTAGTTTCATATCACTACAGCTTCCCACCCCACCCAAACCCTCCCTCCCTTCCTCCTCTTTCCTGGTCCTTCCCGCTTTGTGTTCTTGTCTGCACCAACCCTGCCCTTGACTTGATCCCAACCATGCTTAAAGCTATCCGCTGTCCTCTGAGTGATTAACTCCTCCAGAAGTGCGTTCCAACCTGCCACCACTATCTCTGTGAAGTAGTGCCTCCTCACATACCTCCTAAACCTTCCCCCTTCCAACTTCAGACTGTGCCCCCTAGTGACCCTGCCCCCATTTAAGCGGAACACTCCTTCTTCCCTGACTTTGTTTATGCCTTTCAAGTACTTAAAGATCTCTAACATGTCCCTCTTTCTCTTCTCTCTTCCAGTGAGTACATATTGAGCTCCTTCAACCTTTCCTCATACGGAAACTCCCCTAGTCTCATGATCATTTTTGTAGCCCTATGCTGCACCCCTTATGGTAATGTTCCATCCTTTTTGAGCTATGGGCACCAGTACTGTACACAGTACTCAAGGTGTGGCCTCACAAGTGATCTATACAATGTCAGGATGACCTCCACCTTTCTAGAGGTGATCCCTCTGGTAATGCACCCCAGCATTCTATTTGCCCTTGCTACTGCCTCCTACACTGTGCTGATACCTTCATGTCCCCTGTAACTACTACCCCTGGTCCCTTTCCTCCTCTGAAGCTGTTATCTGCACTCCCCGCAGCCTGTAGCTGTTCCTGGGATTTCTGGCTCCGAAGTGCATGACTTTGCACTTCTTAGCATTAAATCCCAACTACCACTCCTTAGACCAGTGTTCAAGCTTAGCTAGATCCTGTCTAAGTGCCTGTGTCTCTTCCTCATTGTCCAGTTTTGCACAAATCTTAGTGTTGTCCGCAAACAGGCTGATCTTACTCTTGACCCCCTCTGCAATGTCTCCAATAAAGACATTGAATAAAACAAGGCCCAGCACTGAACCCTGTGGTACCCCACTCATTACTGGCCTTGGCTTGGATGTCTCCCCCCTACAACTACCTTCTATTGTCCACCCTGCAGCCAGTTCTCCACCCACCCCACCAGTTTTTCCCCGCCCCCATGTCCTTCAGCTTGCTCATTAACCTGCTGTGTGGCACCGAGTCAAAAGCCTTCCTGAAGTTCAGATACAGAACATCAACAACATGGCCTTCATCAACTGCCTTAGTGACCCAGTCAAAGAAGTAAATCAGGTTAGTTTGGCAAGATCTTCCCATGACAAACTCATGCTGTCTCTTGTCCTGCAGACCATTGCTATCAAGAAAGGTTATCAATCTCTCCTTTAGAATGGAGGCAGTATAGCGCAGTGGTCTAAGGCTCTGAGCTGCAAATTTGGTGACATCCAGCAGACCAGACCTGGGTTTGAATCCCACAGCTTCCACTTGCATACTGTGTGACCCTGAGCAAGTCACTTAACCTCCTTGTGCTCCCAGGTCGCTCCTGTAAAAAAGCTTTCAGCTTAGTGTGCTATACCTGGTTAAACAACTAAATAAAAAAAAAAATAGAATGGTCCAACTTCCCCACTATGGAAATCAAGCTCGCCGGTCTGTAGTTGCCCAGTTGGTCCTTGGGTCCACTCTTGTGAAGGGGCATCACGTGAATCATCCTCCATTCCCTGGGTATATTCCCCATCTCCAAGGAGGTGTTGAACAGGTCTGTCAGAGGGTTTTCCAACACCTCAGTCAGTTCCTTCAGGACCCTTGGGTGTACACCATCCGGTCCTGGTGCATTGTCCACCTGCAAAGCTATAACGCCCTTCAGAACTCTGTCCTCTTGGATGACCCCATCTGTTATTTCTGCCCCCCCCTCCACCCTTGCCCCATTTCACCTTCAGTATTGGGTCATCCCTTTCTTTCGTGAACACAGAGCAGAAATACTCATTGAGTGCCTCTGACTGATCTTCCTCTTGTTCTGCCCATCCCCCCCTTGATTCTAACAATGTTATTCCTACAACTCCTCTTCTCCCTTATGTTTTTAAAGAACTCCTTTTCACCCTCTCTGATCCTCTGAGCCAACTTCACCTTTAGTGGTAGGGAATTCCAAATTTTAGGAGCAGATATTGCAAAGGCAAGCTTCCCCTTTTTGGAGGAACATCTTAGAATTTCCAGCAGATTGATCAGAGGATCTCAGAGGGTAAGCCTGAGTTGTATGGTTTAACAAAGAAGCAAGGGACTCACGAGCTCCAGTTCTGACTATGTTATCAATCAGACAACCAGCAGTACAGAGCTGAAGAGAGGATGGGGAGAGCCAGCCTAGTCGAGCATAGAGTTGGCAGAGATGAGATAGTCTGGGGGCAGAGAGTGCAAATCTGCAAATACTGTTGCAGCAGGTGCTCCATTGTCTATTTTTCCTTAAAAAATATGTCAAGTATCAGTCATTCAGTGCAGTACGCCTCTACTTGTTGCCACCTAGCGTACCAGGCTTCTGTAACTGATATCCATTTATGTACTGCTCTGACTCATTTGCCCACAGGGATACTTGCAGTTTAAGCACTGGTCTATTTTGCTTTTTTCAAACCTAGTGTGTGGTCTGAGAAATATCCATATGTTATGCACAATTTTGTGCTCCCAGCAATAATAAGACAACAAGAACATTACAGTCTATAGAGGTAAATATAAGTGACTTGCGTTTCCTGGATCCTCAACTGAGCCTGTATCCATGTAAAAAAAAAGAAACTAATGGCCTTTGGAGGTTAGTTCAATCAAAACAGCAAAGAAGATAATGTTAAGTACATTCCAATTGGTGAAAGGTAGTTGGTCATGTCAGGTTATGAAGCCCAAACGCTTCAGCCCTGTGAAACATTTAGGACTGCCAATGACTTCAGGTGCCACTGCCACACCGGCATCGTTATCCTAATCATCTTCATTAAATTGAAAAGCATGCAGTTCTACACCCATTGATCCAAACTACAGCTTATTCATCATCAACACAGTTTCCAGCTCAGGTTCTTCAAGTGCCCTTTTCTCCATTTCTTCCACATACAGATTTGGCAATGGCTGAGCTAAATCCTCCATCTGATTCTTTTTTTCTTTTACAGTTCAGAATACACTGTGTTTTATATTGTGTTTTCCCACCGCAAGAGTGGACAAAAGTATAAGTGGGAGTCCTTCATCATACAGCCAGTTTCTATGGGACTGTATCGATTGAATCAAGGTTTAAAAATTAAATGAAAAAAAAAATGAATATCTGATTCAGATTATCATCCCGAGAATGATATTGCAACAGCGACCCTCCAAAAATTGTGCTGACTCATCATGTCTGACAATGAACTACAGTATATGCCTAACAATTTTGACGCTGATGATGATTTTGATGATGCATCTGATGATGAGGATCATGATGATATAGCATCAAATGAAAGGACTGACACCACAATCACACCCAGCTAAGACAAGAGTGAAGCCCCTTCTTTTGTCTCCTTGACAGTGCCACAATGATTACAACAATGAGGCAAACTCAGTTACTTCCACAGGTTCCCTTCTGCTATTTCCATCAGTCACATGCCCCCTATCTGCTGCCACTACTGGGCCCAGTTCAGTTCCTGTACCTGCTGCAGCTCCATTAAAACTCAGAGCACAGTCATATTCCTTGCCTGACTTTAAAACCAAAAAAGTTCCAGTATGGTGTGGAATCACTTTTCAGTAAGTTCTGTTGTTGAACTGAAAGCATTATACATGCACTGTAAACAACCATCAGTAGTGAAAAAGTCATCAGCACTGGAACCAGTGCCTAGAGGTGACACCTAATGTGGCAGCACCCTCATGTACTTGCTCACCTACCAACCTTACTGAGTCACATAGGAATGATTCAGATAGCAATAATTATTAGTCAGAGCATAATCATGGTAGTACAGTTGCAGCCATTGACATGGTCAGATATTTCCAGATATATGGCAACATTTCTAAAGAGATTCTGTCTGGTAGCCCTAAAGTAGTACTACAGCCAGGTAAGAATTTTTTGAGAGATTTCAGAAACTATCTGACCATGGCAATGGCTGCAACTGTAGTATTAGTCAATCATCCTGAGGCAATTGTGGCAGCATATGGAGATTAGCAGGGTCAGTGGAAAATTGTGGAAAATGTTATCCAAAAATGTGGAAACTTTTTACAGAAATGATGGGGAAATTACAAAGTTTTGCTATGCATCCCCACTCATCTTTAATAAATCTTTTATTCTACAATGGGTGTTAAAATCCTGCTTTCCAATTGATTGGCACCTTTTCCCCATTGTAAATCTTGCATTATGCCAACAGGAAAAGGTGCCAGCCACCAGTCAGCCACAGCAGGAACCCTTCCCCCTGAAATCACTCTGACCATGGACTGGCAAAGACGGCGACAGATGGCGAGATGCTCACTCAGTGAACTGCACGCTTCACAGGACTGGTCATTCCCACTCTAGATCACCGGCAAAGTAATGATAAATAAAATGAATACCAGCTTTCACTTAATTGGCTCCACAAAATTAGACAGTCAGACAAGCAGCCTGAGGCAAACAGTACCTAACAAATCATTGGCCAAAACTGCTTCCATGAGGCTCACCTGTAAACGTTTATTTTTTTCAGTCTGGTTGTGCTCCATTCCCAAAAGTATAAGATGGTCACTCCATTAAAAACTCAAGCTGCTTGCTCTGCTGAAAACTCCTTGGGGGGGGGGAATGTTGTCTGAACCCCTTTCATAAATTAATCCATACTTTCACTGTTGATTGTTCTTACTCCTTCCTTCCTCAGTTGCGGTGATGGCTTGGTGCTGTGATACCCACTCGATGCAGTCTCTATTCCAGTCACTACTCCATTCCCTCCGTAGACGTCACATTGCCTCTCCACTCTGAATATAGTAGTCCCAAGCTGTTTAATTGCCAAAAACAGCACAAGAAAAATTGGAAATAAAAAAAAAAAAAACACAGCTCTCGGTGGACCTACCGGTCCGGAACTCAGTTGCTGCTTGGTAGGCTTACATGGACACTCAGAAGTGGAGCCAGTGCTCCCTACTAGTTAAAACACATCTATACATTAACTTCTAAACCTTGTCCCAGCTCCAACAACAAAAACGAAGCTGGGACACAGTTTACTCGCAACATCGGGCACACTCAGAAAGGCTTCCCGATGCCGAGAATGACACAGCAGCACTATGCATGTGCAGGAACAATGCCACCCTAGAAATAGAGGACTATTTTTTTGGCAAAGCAATAATTTCAGTAAAAATCACTGAAAATGCAAAATCAAAGCTGGCCCACCGGTGCTACCACTTGCAGTGCCAGTGACCCTGGATCGGGAGTGATCTTGGGCTGCTGGAAGGCTGACTGGGGGGGAGGAGGATAGAGTACCCAAGGGGCTTCTCTCCTCCTCCTCTGGGGAGGGTGGGCTGTGAGTCCCACTGCTCTACCATAACCTGGATGACCACGGGTGGAGGTGCAGCGGGACCACAGAAACATGGGTGGGAAGGACATCAGCTGAAATCCAGAGAGGCAACATGTCTCAACTTGCCCTGCCTCCTTGGATCTCCTTGAGTGCCAGCATCCTTTGGGAGGATTAGAAAAGCAGAAAAAACCTGCACAAGTCACCAGTAGATGGGACCCAGCTACCCCAGACTCCTTAACCAGGCTCCTTCAGGAAGCTGGATGGACCACCCAACATACACTTAGGAACTGTAGGGGGGGATGACCCGAGGTGTTCCCCTTCCCCCACGAAGGGGGAAAACTAAGGCAGGATGTGGGTAGGTCCACCTGTTCCTAGTGGAGTTATCTAGGGTGGAGATAGAGGAACATACATCCTAGGGCTCCCTGAAGAGTGGTGACTGATGGGGAGAGAAGGGGGCATAAAGAGCAAATTAAAAAAAAATAAAATGCATAATAAAAAATTTTGATTATTTTTTTCACACATAAATACAGGAGGACATTGTATAATCACAATATACCACCTAGGGTGTGGGTTATGCTGGGATTTACCCACTTCTGGAGCGGTTTACTCACTTGGCATGTAGCCTTGTAACCAAACCACACCAGACGTAGGTATTCCCAACATAACCCACACCCTGTCATGGTACAGTATATTACTTAATTATTTGCTACAGCATGCATTTATTGCATAAATTGTTAGATAAATAAATATATTGCCACTTTGATAAGCTTCTAACATGCAGAAAGGTTTGTGTCTTTGAAATGAACTGCAAATTAATCACTACAAAGCATATCTTCTAAAATTTAAGAACATTAACCTCACACAAAGCTAACTCTATTGTATTTAATAATTCACAGTCAGTCATTAGTGAATAAATCCTGAAACAAAACATTTTACCAATTTCTAGATGTAAAATAATAAAGCCTGTTTAAGAACTACTTACTTTGGGGCAATAAAAAATAAGAAGATAACTGGGTGCCTAGTCAAGTTCTAGTAGCAACAACAAAAAAAATGCTAATTCTGTTAAATAATTGCTGTTCTTAATCAGCACCGTAAGTAGAAAAATGTTAAAAATCACATGATAACTGGATTAAATCATGCAACAGCATTTCACTACATCATGCAAGTTTGTAATACATGACACTTTTGTTTGACTCTGGTTGCAATGAGTATTGTCTATGTGACAGTAACTGTTTAAATATACTTCACCTATTTTATTATTATGTTTTTAGTAATGTTAGACAGGTTTGTTTTGTAGGCTTTGTAAGTGAGCATGTAGAGGTCAGATTATCAAGCAAGGGTCACTGGCACCAACTCCCTCAGAAGCACATTCAAGTTTATAATCAGCAGGGTCTTCCAAACTCTTCAGACATTTGAATCAAAATCCATTTAAAATGAAAGCGTGTACACAGGGAAAACCTACCCTGCCACTACCACTTACAACAAACATTGTAGTTAATACTTCATTTAGGTGAATGGGGCAAGTTGTGCCTTTTCTCGCACTTATTGTTTCAGTCCCTGTGGCAGGAAAAAGTTTTCTGATACTCTGCCTCAACACAGATTTTAGGTACATATGAATGGCTAGAGGATTTTGAAACCAAACCAGAGAAGTGAATGAGCTGAAACCATAGTCACACTGGCTGGTAGTATAGCCTAGAGGCTAGAGTAATGAGCTGTGAATGATCTTGATACATCCAGCAGACCTGGGTTTGATTCCCCCAACCTCCACTTGCATACCGTCTGGCTTTGAGCAAGTCACTTAACCAGCCCAAAGCTTCTGGGTTGCCCGCAAAAACAGGCAGTTGTGCCTAATGGGCCTTATCCAGTTAACAAAGAATGAATGAATAAATTAATATAACATTGGACCCCTCTTCACCTCACATTGGAGCCTATGTACAAATGCAGCAATTTGCATGCAATTCATGTGTACTTGGCCCACGTAGCTACACATCCATGGAGAGGTGCAGGATGTGTGGTATGAACAACTGTGTGCTCCTACAGGGCATCTGTCCACAGCCCTGCCTCCCTGGTGTGCACAATTTTGGGGGAGGGGTGGCCTGAGGGACACTGGAAGGCATCCAATCAAATGCCCATAATGGGTCCCATAGTGGATCCCCTGCTCACATAGAGCAGGGGATTCTGGAAAGGCACGGGATGGCAAACATAAATGTTTGTGGGTGAATGACCAAGTAGCTGTCCACAGCCCACCCTGTCAATCCAGAAGGCTGGAGAAGCATGATAGGTGGGAGCACTCTCATCCTGCACTCCTTGGTGGACATGCAAAATATACAACTGGGTCCCTCCTGCCATATAGTGCAGCCCCTGTGCAACACACTCTGCACCTTTGTAAATGGAGTGCTGTGCGGTCATACCCACAGACACACCTGTGGCACAGAGTTGTGAGACTGGCTGGGGGATCATGTACACAAGGGGCATGCATCCCTTCTGTGAATGCCATTGGGGGGTCTGCAGGATCCCCACTGCATGGTCTTTTGACTTAAGGTTGCCTACATACCATGGATACGTGGTGCAAAGGCAATCCAAATGTTTGTGCATAGGCCCATTGTTAACATGTTTGAGTATGTTTCCCTGAGAATTTAAATATTTTTACACAATTTAAGTCAAAAAATTCAATTAAGTGCAAGAAATTGCAGATTTTATGTGGAGAATGGTGAACATTGTGCATACTGTGGTAAAACTGCGAGTGCAATTTTCCAGTAGCACTGGAGACCAGTTATACAGCCTCCACCTCCATCACATACAAGAAATAGATCAGTTTTGTGGCCTCCACAGCATCAGCTGACCAGTACTCCTATCAGCAATGCTCCTTCCAAGACAGAGCAGCAGCACCATTTCCTTGGCCAGTCATATTCCAAAAACAAGCAATTAACTGTAGCTTCATTATTTGATCCCAGATCAGACTTGAAGCATCTAACCGCTTTCCAAGTTGCATGGCTTATTGGTGAGATGATTGGGACATATCTACAGCACGTTTCCATTGTGGAAAATATTGAATTCCAAAGGCTGCTTACTTTTTTAAGCTGTGATATGAAATAACATCCAGGCTTACATTTACCCCCAAAGTAGTTTCAGAGGTTTACCAAGTAGTCAGAACTTACATTGTGCAAGCACTTAAGGAGGCAGAGAGTGGCGCTGTACATGCAGGCAATAATACCTGACAGGGTGGGCAGTATTGCCCATGTCACCCATCCTGGGGGGTATTACTGCACTTTACAAATGGGCACATTTTTTTTTTTTCATGTTTGAAAACAGTATGTTTTATGTTTATATGTGAAAATGTTTGTTTTGATTTTTTTTAAATAAATAGTTCTGCTTGCATTTGGATGCTGCTTTTTTTAAGGTAAGGATTTATGTCCTAATGGAGCCCCCATAGTTCTGAATGTTTTTGAGCAGGTTGTCTTGGTTTCGTGTTTCCCTACCCTCCTTCACTGGAATGGATTGAATTTGTTAATGGAAACTAAGCTTGCTCTACAGAGGTACTTTTTAGGTTTTTTTTTGGCTCTGTTTAGAAGTGTGGTATGACAGGGGCTGCAGTATTAAAACTATTGAGTGCATTTGGGACTCAGAAGTTAGACTGGATGGCATGACTGGAGTCGGGAGAAGAACTGCAAGAGGAGAAATCAAGGTACTTTAATTTTTAGGCAAATGTGTCCCATTTATGAGATTTAAGTTGTTTGGCTAATTCTTTGTTGGCTGACAGGTGAAAGTTTGTGCAGTGTAGTGGAGTGGGTGGGCAACCATTTGACAGTTAATGAATTGCACGCTATGTGGAGTTCATGCAGAGCATGGTTGGGAAGCGCAGAGCAGTTAGGGAGCCATTCGATGAGCGAGTGATGGCAGCAGGGGTTTTACTCACAGAAGAAAAAAAAATTAGAGTGGTTTGCAGAAGGGAAAACAGGTGCATACATTTCTTTTGGTCCTTTACTGGGTGGTGTAATTTTTAAGGAGTGAGTGTGGGGAGCAGCTCTCACTTTCTCATTAAGCAATGGAAATAAAATGGAGGCACTTTGAAATTGTGTGCCCAGTGCATCAACCAATGATGAAGCAGGCTGGGCACAAGGATACTTAGGTGGGCATGAGGCAGGTTTGAGCTAGGGCTTTTAATTTTGTGGGCTCTGTTAGTTAATGTACCCCTGCCAGCCAATCAGATTTCTTATATTTTTAAGACCATTTTCTAATTCACAACAGATATTTATAATAATAATAATAATAATAATAATAAAATTTATTTAGTTGAGCGCCTTTCAAAATCTCAAGGCGCTGCACAGCAAGAACAGACATAAAAGCATATTCAAATACTTTCAGTATAAAATCAAATACAAACATAAATTCAGATACAACAATATAAAATCAGAACAAAGTAGGAAATGCCTTTTCCCATAAGAAGGTCTTTAGTGCCTGCTTAAAACTCCCCACCGTCCTACACTCCCGGAGCTGACGGGGCAGAGAATTCCAGAGGGTAGGTGCAGCAAATCCAAACTCACGGGCACCAGATGACTTCAAATTTACCCTCGGAATCTCCAGAAACCCCTTGTCAGCCAAGTGGAGGTGTCACAGAGGGGTGTAAGGCACCAAGAGCTCTTTCAAGTAGTCAGGACCCAGACCGTGTAGGGCTTTGTAGGTCAAAAGACCCACTTTAAAGGTGATCCGTCACTGTATTGGCAGCCAGTGCAGAGTGCGCAGCACGGGGGTAATATGAGAACTTCTAGAAGTCCCAGTCAACAAACGTGCTGCCGCATTCTGCACTATCTGTAAGCAGCGGATATCAACCCCAGGAAGTCCTAGGTAAAGGGAGTTACAGTAATCAAGGCATGATGTCACAAAGGCATGGACCAAGACTGGCAGGTCGCTGGGTGGAACAAGATGTCTAATCCTGGCAATGTTCCTAAGATGGAAAAAGGCCAGCTTGACAACAGCAGACACCTGATGACGAAGGGTCATACCAATGTCAAGCTCCACTCCCAGGTTACGCACCCGTTCAGAGGTGAGGATCTGGTCCACCCCCAGGATTAATCCGGAAGGAAGACCAGTCCTCAGTCCCCAGTCCCTCTACCCTGCGACCCGGGTCCACAACCATAACCTCAGTCTTTCCTGGGTTCAACTTTAAACCGCTGGAATTAATCCAGTCTTGGGTGTCTGTGAGGCAGTTGTTCAGTACCGAGATCGCACTAACCTGGTCAGGTGCGAAAGACAGGTAGAGCTGGGTATCATCAGCATAGCAGTGAAACCTCAGCTCATACCATCTTACAATGTCTCCAAGGGGTAGCATATATACTGTGAATAACAAGGGGGAAAGCACCGAGCCCTGAGGCACCCTGCATGGCAGAGAGAAGGCCCTGGATGAAAACAAACCCGAGACCACTCTCTGCATTCTCCCTTCGAGGAAAGATGAAAACCATCTGAGGACTGTACCCAACAGCCCACAAATGGACCTCAGGCATTCGAGCAGAACCCCATGATCCACAGTATCAAAAGCTGATGATAGATCAAGGAGAACCAAGATAGAACGGTGTCTCCGATCTCTCGCCATCAGGAGATCATTGAGCACCTGAACCAGAGCAGTCTTGGTACTATGCCTCTTGCGAAAACCAGACTGGAGAGGTTCGTATAAACTATGGATGGTCAAATGGTTATCCAATTGAGCCGCCACAACTTTCTCAATAACCTTTCCCATGAAAGGGAGGTTAGAGATTGGCTTGTAGTTTGCTAGGTCATCTGGGTCTAAAGATGCTTTCTTCAGAAGGGGGGTCACCACCCCCTCCTTCAGAGAGCTAGGAAACACTCCCATATCTAAAGAACTCCAGATAATCCGAGCTAAAACTGGGTCGATGATCTCGCTACAACCCAAAATAAGAGAGGTAGGGCCAGGGTCTAAACTACAACATGTGGGATGCATCTCATGGACAATCCTCATAGTGTCTACGAGATCCGGCAGGTCAAAGGCACTCCAGGAAACTCCAGGCTCTGTGACAGGACACCGATCAACTGCAACATCCTTAGAATGAGGTTGGAGGCACTCCTTCCTGATGTCTTCAACGTTATTCACAAAGAATCGAGTGATCTCCTCACAATCAATTTGAGTAAAAACTCGATGGATCTGCTGACAGGCTGGGTTGCACAGTCTGTCAACAGTTCTGAAGAGCTGAGCCAGTCGATTCCATGTGACAGAAATTTCCCTGGACAGGAATTCTGCCTTCTTATGGGAAATTGCTGTTTGGTAGAGTTTATAATGCTCTAGCAAAATAAGGTGGTCGGCATCAGTGGTGGTCTTCCTCCAATGACGCTCCAACCTACGCCCCATTCTCCGCAACCCTCTCACAGCCCCATCAAACCATGGGGCGGTGGGATGACGTGGAAGGGGGCAAACACGGACTGGCACAATCTGATCGAGTGCCACCGAAATGGCCTTATTATAGGCCACTACCAGCTGCTCAGGATCACTGCAAGACTCGTCCAATGATGAGAGGTCAATAACCGTCATCAGATCTTCAGGGATTACGTCCCGCAATGGGCGGTACCTGACTAACTCCACAGGGGCCGACCTACCTGGGGGGCCTCAGAATTGAACCCAGCTGAGTAGTGATCGGACCAACCGACTAGTTCCACCACTAAATCGGTAGTTTCGATCCCCAGGAGGAAGACCAGGTCAAGAGAGTGACCTCCCTTGTGTGTAGCTGAGGAAACAACCTGTGTAAAGCCTAGAGATGTCATCTCCTGGAGGAAATGTTGACCAGAAAGTGAAGATTCGTCATCGATCCAAGCACTGAAGTTGCCCAGAACCATCAGTCTGGGTGACTGCAAGGCCATGTCGGCAGCAAAATCTGCTATTTCCTGCAGAAAAAGCTTCTCATCACCTGGTTGATGATAAATGAGGGCAATCCTGCACCCTACACCTGCTACCACAGTACACTCAAATGACCTGGCCTCCTCAACTGGTACACCAGTTAGGCCCAATTCAGTCTTGAAACAGACCGCCACCCCCCCGCGATCCAATCTCGGGCGGTGTATAACCGAGTACCCAGTGGGAACAGCGGCCTCTAAAAAAGGGGCCGCATTCCCATCCAACCAGGTCTCGGTAATGCAAGCCAGATCTGCCCTTGTAACAAAATCTGCAATAAGACCAATCTTGTCACAGACAGATCTGGCATTGCATAACAACGCCCGAGTTGGACGAGGTTGGCGAGTTGTCCCAACCACTTGCCCTCCCAAACTGGAGGTGCCCTTGGGTATGGGAACCAGAACAGCGTCACCATGTTCTAGATGCCATTTCACCCCAGGGCATCTTCTGGGCCTGACCACCCCTATGGAATGCCCTGCTCACTCCACTGTCCACAACCCCCACCCACCCGACTCCCCCCCCTCGAGCAATCCCCAGCGCCTGACAACGATGATAAATATAAGCAGGCAGGGGGGGTAAAGAGAAGGGGCAGAGGGCATGGAGAGCGGAGGCCGAGTAGCATAAGACAGGAGGGGCAAGCAGGCACATCTAGCTGCTCAATTTATAAAACAATAAATATAATAAAATTACAAAAAACAGCACCAATCCTAAACTACCCTCAAATTTCCTACAACTAAAATTATACAACTACAAATTATAAGAACAACTAAAATTAAAATGAAACTACACCAACTCCATAACACAAAACCTAATTTATTGATTTAACCCACAGGTCCTCTCACAGCCTGGGGGTCAACCAAAAATTAACCAAGAACAATTTTAAATTACTCCCAGGTCCTCTCACTACCTGGTACTTAAAAACAAATTAAACACTCTCACAAAAAAATAGACAAATAATAATAATTACATTGTAATAATAAAAATAATAAATGAAGGAAATAATTTAGAAGCCACCCTCCGGGAATCTCTCACAATACCGGAAACAGGTGGGATCAAAGATATTATAAGGCACTCTCACTGCTCATATTATTTCCACTAAACAAACAAAAGAAAAAAGAAATAAGGCCAAATAACCACAGTTTAATATCTGTGTAATAATACTGTCCTCTATATGCAGCATTAAATCTTCAGTAGTTCAAAGGAGCATGCCACAACTCCACAAAAATGTTCGAAGAGGAAAGGGACGCTCTCACCACCCCTTTACTAAAATTTTGTCCAAGCAGCGTGGCCCTCTCACTGCCACATTCAGAATTTAATTTGAGATTCAACAAAACTAGGCCCTCTCACTGCCTCCCAAGTAAGTTATAAAATTGTACAGATCCAGTCAAACATAAAAATAGCCAGTTGAATAATACTTGTGGCATCCAGTGAGCAATGGCACCCAACAAATAATGAGCTCACTTCCAGTTTCACTCAGTAAGTACATCAATTCATGGGTATATTCATCAAACCACACACTGAGAATCTTTCTCACAGTCACAAAAGCAGTCTAACAAGACACCAAAAGGGCAGTACAGCAGATTAGAAATTTGGGTTAAAAATATAAGAAATCTGATTGGCTGCCAGGGTTACATAAACTAACAGTTAGAGCCCACCAAATAAAAAGCCCCAGCCCAAACCATGCCCATCCAAGTATCCTTATGCCCAGCCTGCTTCATCATTGGTTGAATCACTGGGCACACAATTTCAAAGTGCCGCCATTGTTTTTTCATCACTTAGCGAGAGAGTCAGAGCCCCCCCCCCAAAACACACTCGCTACTTAAACATGACACCACCCAATAATGGACCAAAAGAAATCTGTGTAGCTGTTTCCCCTGCTACAAACCACTTTCATTTTTTTTCTTCTGTGAGTAAAACCCCTGCTGTCATCACTTACTCATTGAATGGCTCCCTAACCACTCTGAGCTTCCCAACCATATCCTGCATGGACTCCACATAGCATGTCATTCATTAGCCATTAAGTGGCTCCCCGCCCACTCTGCTCTACTGTACTGCAAAACCTTTCACCTGTTGGCCAACAAAGAATCATCCCCACAACTTAAAATCCCATAAATGGGACACATTTGCCTAAAAATGAAAGTAGCTTGTTTTCTCCTCTTGAGTTCCTCTCATGACTCCAGCTGTGCCGTCCAGTCTCATTGCTGATTCCCTGATACACTTAATAGTTTTAAAACTACAGCCCCTGTAAGACCACACTTCAAAATAGAGCCCCCCAAAAAACTAAAAAGTACCTCTACAGAGCAAGCTTAGTTTCCATTAACAAATTCAAATCCATTCCAGTGACGGAGGACAGGGAAGCATGAAACCAAAACAACCAGATCAAAAGCATTCAGACTTATGGGGGCTCCATTAGGACCTAGATCCTTACCTTAAAAGAAAAAAGCAGCACCGAAATGCAAGTGAGGAACTATTTAATTAAAAAATGCAAAACACAAACATTTTCACATATAAACATAAAACATAGTTTTCAAACATAAAAAAAAATACTGTGCCCATTTTCTAAGTGCAATAATACCCTACAAGATTGGCGGTATGGGCAATACTGGATCTTCCAGGGGCTATAAGGCCATCCGCCTGTGGCCTCGGGCCTCATTACACCCCTGGGTGGTCCGGTATTGCCCAGTACTGCCCACCTTGGAGGGTGTTATTGCTTGCATTACATTGCTCAGTGCCAGTGTTATGGACAGTTAGCACAGTTCAGTCAACATATGTAACACCCTAGGAAAATTGTATGACGAATGGATTCTCAGAAATGGATTATGAGTAGAAATGACAGTAACAGATAATACAGCTAACATGAAAATAGTTGCCAGTGACGGGTAGAGGAAATATCAATTGCTTTGCATAAATATTACATTTATTTGTCCGCCAAGCTTTAGACAGGAGCAGAGGCATCAGCAATCTTATTACAACAGCATGTAGAATAACCAGTCACTTCCAGAGGTCTGTGAAAACAACTTCCACACTATAGGCGTTCCAGCAGGTAGCAAAACTGCCTCAACAGTACTTGATACTGGACATCACTAGTGGATGGAATTCTAGGTATTACATAACAGAAAGATCAGTGGAATGAAAGGCCATACATGCAGTGGCTGTCTCATAAGATATTTATGAAACTGTTAATTTCTGGGCAACCATGGACCAGCTACAGTATGTCTAATCCTTGCTCCATTTGACAGTGCTGTCCAAGAACTCGGCAGCAGCAGTTTCTCTATTAGTGAGGTCATTTCTATAGTGCATACTCTCCTCAACTTCACCAGCAAAACATTTTACAGTGATGACTACTCATCACTCATCTGATCTGTCACAGGCATTGAATGACAGGCTCCATAGGTGGTTTGACAACATATTAAAAGACAGAAAAATATGTCACAGCTACAAAATTAGAGCCCTGTTTTAAGGATGACTTATGACAGCTTTTCAATTGGTTGGCTGCTACAGGCCTCCCCTCTGCCGGCCTTCAACTCCTAATCCATTTGGGAAATATAACTAAACTGGGCCCCGAGGACATCATTATTTTAGGTGACCTGAACTTAAACTGGCTCTCCAATGCATCTGCACCCCTAGTATCTTTTTGTGACACACATGGGTTCACTCAATTAATAGATGAACCGACAAGAATTAACTTAAAAACCAAAAGTAACAGCACCCTACTTGACATTATGTCGGTAAACAAACCGCATCTGTTTTCACATGCTGGAGTGCTATTCAGTGATATAAGTGATCACTGTCTTATAGCAGGGATAAGATCATCAGTCAAGCCAACCAACCCTGCGAAATTCCTCACAAGAAGGTCTAAAAAAAACCTTAACATCGAAGGATATCTCCACGATCTATATCATTCTATATGCTGGCAAGAATTCTACCACACAGCTTCTGTGGAAGCAGCACTTCAGGTGTTAAATGACATAATCATAGGTGCCCTCAATACTCATGCACCATTCACTAGTGTTAGAACAAAAAGCAAATCTTGCCGCTGGTTCTCTGCCGACCTTAAATCTGCTTTGCTTGCTAGAGATAAACTCTGGAAAAGGGCAAGAAAGACCAAGGATCGTTTGACTGGCTGCAGTTCAGAAAAGCCAGAAATAGCTGCACCAAAAAAGTGAGAGATGCCAAGGCTGCCTTCTATACAGCTGAGCTTGATGCCTCCTACCTTAACCCAGCCAGATTTTGGGTCACCATCAAGGGGATCCTAGGGCAGGTTTCTAGCACTTCTTTGCCATCCCAAGTGCACCTTAATAATGTTGTTATCACTGACAAGCGTGAAATTTTAGATGCATTCAACAATCATTTCACTACGGCTGGCCTAGCTTTTGACTCCTATCCAGCAAATCTATTGCGGTCAGAACTTAAATTCCAGTCTATCGATGGCCAGAAGGCTGCTTCTTCATTCTCCTTCAAGCCAATTTTATTAAAACAAGTAGAAGACCTACTGCTGCATCTAGACACCAATAAAAGTGCAGGTGCAGACTCTCTGGACCCCTACTTTCTAAAAATTGCTTTACATGCCATTGCAGTTCCCCTAACTCATCTTTTTAATCTGTCCTTATCCACTGGCTCTGTTCCTTCATTGTGGAAGACAGCACACGTGTTTCCCCTCCTCAAATCAGGGGACCCCATGGATCTCAACAATTATAGACCTATATCCATCCTACCGGTGCTGTCCAAAATGTTAGAAAAACTAGTGAGCATCCAACTAAGAGACTACCTTGATGCTAATAATCTCCTTAACCCTGCTCAATCTGGGTTTAGGACCAGACACAGTACTATTTCTGCATTAGCAAAAGTAACAAATGACTGGCAAACTGAGTTAGACAAAGAAAACAGCATCTGTGCTGTATTTCAAGACCTAAGCAAAGCCTTTGATACAGTGGATCATGAGCTGCTAATCTCCTCACTGCACTCCTTAGGCCTGGATCCAACCTCTCTTGGGTGGTTCAGATGTTACCTCACTGATAGAGTACAGCAGGTGAAAAATGAAGGCGTCCTATCCTCCTCAAAACCACTTCTAATAGGAGTACCTCAAGGATCCATCCTGGGCCCTATTCTTTTTGCCATTTACATCAACATCGATTCCAACCTCATTGAAGCCAATGTTCACCTTTTTGCAGATGATACTGTCTTGTATGTCAGTAATCCCTCACCATCAAAGGCCTGTGAGTTATTACAATCAGAATTCTCCCTGCTGCAACACCAATTACTTGAAAAGAAACTCCTATTAAATGCCAAGAAGTCAAAAGCTATGTTCTTTTCCACCAATATATATTCTACCACTCTCTCACCAAACATTCTTCCACAACTATCCACCATCCTTGGAGAAAATCTTGGCTATGTGGATAAATTCAAATATTTAGGGGTATGGATTGATAACAGACTTGATTACACTCAGCATATTGAGGAGCTCCTGAAAAAACTCAGACAGAGGCTCGGCCTTTTCTTCAGAATCAAACATTATCTAACCAGAGAGTCAAAACAGACTAATCCAGGCCTCATTTCTATCTCTCATCGATTATGCAGATTTCCTATATGGCCACTGTACTATGTCCTATTTAAGTAAACTGGATACCTTGTACCATAGAGCTCTAAGATTCATCACAGATCTTCCCTTCAACACTCACCACTGCTCTCTCTATACTGCTGTTGGCTGGACATCCTTACACCTTAGGAGGAAAAAAAATGTTGCTTTATGGATTTACAAAGCTCTGTCAAACAAACTTCCACCTTATATTTCAGATTGCTTTACTCTGGCTACACCTAGGTCATATGCCCTAAGAAGCAATAGTCTTATCACCTTGAAGATACCAAAAGCCTGTACCCGGCATGGGAGATCTGCAATCAGCTACTTTTTAGCATCTGCCTGGAATTCTCTGCAGAAGACCCTAAAATTGAACACCTTTATACCTATAGCATCCTTTAAAAAGCTCTACACAAGTCTCTTTCCTGAGATATGCAACTGCTTTCACAAAGCCTAGTCCCTTCTACCTTTACCCCCCTTTTCCTTCTATCTCCTTCTATATGCTTTGCTAAAACTTAGCTATAACATCTCCTGCAATCCATTGCCATTTCCTTTTGTATTCCCCCATCTCTATTTGCTTAAGTAACTATCCAATTACAACACACCAGACCAGTTCCACACTCCCAATACCTTATCCTCACTTGAGTCAAACCTGTCTGATTTACTCTGTTTTGTGGTCCAAAACCACTAGCTACCCTGCTTGTATATATGTGTTTATTACTGTACCTGCTTATTTTTATTAAAGTTTTTGTCTTTTTCTCTGTATTTGTATATGTATGCTACTGTACCCTATGTTGTTTTTGACCTATCAGGTCCATCTTGTAAATGAGCTTTGCTCAATGATGTCCGCCTGAATAAATAAAGATTTTGATTGATTGATTGATTCTTGCTCAAAACACTGCTGCTTTTCTGGGGCAAAAACAGCACATAATCTGAGAGGTACAAGTAACATAAACACTCCTGAAAACTCTACTTCTTCCAGTACCATAGCGAAACTGTCCTAAGGCTCAGGAACAAGATACAAGCACCATTTTCCCACAGAAGCATTCGGGATTATGCCTATCTGTAGCACAGCTGCAGAGGATGAGCGTTGCCCACATTGGGCTCGATTTTCAAAGCCCTTAGATTGATGCAAGGTGCCTGCGTCAAACATAAATGATGCAAGTGACACCTTACATCAAAAAATGCACCCTGAACTATTCTGAAAAGCAGTCTGCATCAAGCAGGCTGCATGCACAAAAGGGATGTATGCCAGTCCTGCGCCACTAAATGGCTGCATGGCGCCAGAGTGGCTTGGCGCAGATACAAGCTGACATATTCCTACTGTACTTGGCATTCTCAAAACCCTCCTAGAGGGGCAAGGTGTAAGTCCCACCACCCTGCTCCCCCTCAAGCCTGAAACAGAGCTGGTGGCTGGCACAGCCCAGCCCTCTTCACCACCACATTTAGACGCCATCTGAGCTGTCAATAAAGAGCAAATACTGTATACAGTATGGGTTGGGGGTGGAGGGTGGGACACTGCCTGCAAGGGTGGGTGGGGGTCCACTAGACCACCAGGGCTGTTTAATTATACATAATGGGCATATGGGCTTGGGGGGACCACTAGCCCACCAGGGACATTATTAATTATATTCATAAAGGGATCAGGGCTGGGGAGGCTGCTAGACTACCTGGGACATTATTAAATATATTCATAAAGGGATCAGGGTTGGGGGAGTGCCAGACTAGAGGGTCATTATTAAATATTTTCATAAAGGGATCAGGGCTGGGGGGACCACAAGGCCACCAGGGGCTGGCTCAGGGCTGCCCGTAGCTTGTGGCAACCTGGTTTGGTGTGCCCTCTATTTGGCACACAACTGTGCTTGCTGCAAGCCACCGGGACCCTATCCAATAGAGAACTGGGTGCCCGGTCCTTGGCGCACCGGCAATCGGCACACGCCACCTTTGGCATGGCTTGTGCCGACTTTTGAGAATCATGCCCCCCCAATGTCAAAAATATTTAGACTTGTTAAAGTCAAATTGAAAAATCAAGGCCACATTTACAAGTCATGTCACATGAGAACTTCCCTGATGAAATAATGCTTACTGTATACCTTAATGAATGCAGAGACCCAAACCCAGAGGCAGATCCTTTCTTATACTGAAAGTCTCAGAGATCCAACTCCAGTGCAAAACAACCAATTATTTCCAGCTCCCAGGTGCATCCAATCAGTACACCTGTTCCCAATGAGAAACAATGCAATACAACACAGGCCGACCTCCTCCACTAGTCCTGCAGTGGGGCCAGCAGGAAGTTAGTTGTAGACTATTATAATCTACTTACTTAGAAGCATCATATCATATATCGTATCGTATCATATCATATCATATCATATCATATCATATCATATCATATCATATCATATCATATCATTCAGAAACACAAATGCAGTTGACATAGAAAGTCTTACAGATCCATTTGGCAACCTCTTGTTCAAGTTGCTGTTATCTTTGTTGTCCACCCACCAGTGCACCATCAGAAAGGATATTCAGCACCACTGTTGACAGTATCTCCAGTCAATGCTACACTTCTTGCTGAATGTATTGAACAACTAGCATTTTTAAAAGTCAGCTTGCCTACACTGAATTGCAGTTATCACCTGCACTATGCACAGCAGGAAGAAAAATATCCTGATAGCAACAAAATAGATGACTAAGCAACTCCATGCTACCCTTTTTTTCTACTGGTTGGAAGAAGTATTGAAGAAAATCCTAATTTTCAGACTTTAATAAGCTTAAAAGCCTTATTGTTCTTTGCTGCTGTTGAGTTCTTCAAATAGGTACTACACTGTCTCTTCTGTCTCGAAATGAAACTGTCATTAATTCTGTGACCCAACCAAACAGGTTCCATTTTTGAGCCTAGCTGAATTTTGGTTGTTTTCCTTCCTGTGTGAACAACCCAGCAGCTTCAATGATGCCTTCATATACAGTATGCACTAAAGGGGACTGCTAATCATCTTTCCTTATTCTGTTGCTGCCACTTCATGCCCCAGATGATGGTCACATGTCCTGTTTTCGCTGTCACTGAAAGTCATTATAAAATATTCATCATGCACATACTGGCAGCAGTTAGGTGCCATTGCCTTCACTGATTAGAAGCACAGAAACATAGACTCTGTCAGCAGAAAACAACCTCTAGGCCCACCCAGTGTGCCCAGGTTTTCCCTGCCTATTTTTCCTCAGCAGACCCAATCTGGAGTCTGGCAACCCTCCTATCTCCCTGCCTCTGTTCGTACATACCCTTATGTTTATCCCATGCATGCTTGAAGCCCTCCAACATTCTAGCCTTCACCACTTCAGCTGGCAGTCGGTTCCATGCATCTATTACCTTTTCAGTGAATAAATGTTTCCTCAGATCCCTCCTAAACTCCCCTTCCAGTATCATTGCATGCCCCCAGTCCTGGAGCTCATCCTCATTTGGAAAAGGTTCCCCTCCTGCACTCTGTACACACCTGGGAGGTACTTGTAGGTTTTGATCATGTCACCTCACACTCCTCTTTTCCACAGTGTAGATGTTGCAATCCCTCAGTCTCATTTTTTAGGGCTTCACTTACAATCCCTGAACCATTTTGCTTGCCCTCCTCTGGAATATTTCCACCCTGACTATGACCTTTCTGAAGAGTAGTCTTCAGAACTGGACACAATACTCCAGGTCGAGGTGTGCCAGAGATCAATACAGTGGCAGCATCAACTCCCTCCTCCTGCATGTGATGCACCTTAATATGCCATCTAGCATCCCACTAGTCCTGCCCACAGCCTTCTCACACTGTGCTGCCACCTTGAGGTCCTCTGATATAACAATCCTAAGGTCCCTTTCCTTTCTAGTGATTTCCAATATCTTTCCCCATCTTATACACAACACCTGGGTTCCTATGCCCTATGTGTATGATTTTGCACATTTTGGGACTGAACCACACCTGCCATATCTTTGTCCACTCTTCAAGTTTCCCTACATCTCTGCATATTTTCTCCACCCCCTCCTGTGTGTTTACTCTTTTGAAGATTTTATTGTTATCTGCAGAAAGACATACCTTCCTCTCCATGTCTTCTGAAATGTCCCTTCTGAAGACATTGGAGAGTGTCCCAATACTGAACCCTGTGATACCCAATGGTCACTCTCCAGTCCATAGAGTGTGTGCCATTAACCACCACCCTCTGTCTCCTATCTTTAAATCAGTTTTGAACCCAAACTGCCAGTTTGAACCCCACTACTAAGCTGGTTAATGTCCTAATTAACCTTCTGGCACAGTGCTAAATGCCTTGCTGAAGTTCAGATAGGCTATATCCACTGCCCTTCCCTGATCTATTTCCCTGGTCACCTAGTCAAAGAAGTCGATCAGATTAATTTGGCATGACCTTCCCCCCATGAATCTATGCTGCCTGTGGTGCTGCAGCCCAGTGGATTCTAGACGTTCTGTAGGGTTTCCATTAGTTTCCTCACTAATGAAGTCAGGCTGACACTGCTGTCAGTAGAGGGGCCACATCAGCCCTTTTCCAGTCCTCCAGAACCACTCCTGTTTCCAGTGAGCTGTTGAACAAGGCTGTCAGTAGAGCAGCTAGCACTTTCCTATGCTATTTCATTACCCTGGGGTGTATCCCATATAGTCCCATAGGTTTATGACCCTTCAGTGCTGCCAGTCCTTTCGGGACTCTTTCCCCTGATAATGTAGTTGTGTCCATGCCCCTCCCCCAAGTCTTGCTTCTCCATGGTGGCTTATCCTCTCCTCCCTTCACTGTGAAGACTGATTAAAATATACATTTTTTTGTCTCCTTCTGCATAGTCTTCCCTGTTCTGCCCTTCTAATCCTCATTATTCCTGTCTTTGCTTTTCTCTTTTTGTTTATGCATCTAAAAAATTCTTATCCCCTTTAGACATCCTTCTAGCAATTCTTTCCTCTTTGCCTTTACTCCCCATAACCTCCGTTACTGCTTACCTCTGCCTGAATTGATACACTCCCTGAGCTCCTCCCTCTGAATTTCTTTCGACTTCTTGATTGCCACCCTTTTATCTTTCATACACCTTGTCACTTCTTTGAAGAACCATAACTGTCTCTTTTTCCTTCTGCTTTTGCTGTACTCTTTCATGCGGAGGTTTGTTGCCCTAATTATACCCTTGCTTTTTCTTCTCCATTGTGCATCTACTCTTCCCTGACAATTCTCCCTCGAGACATTTTCTGAGATAGACACCCATTTCTTTAAAATCTACCCTCCTGAAGTCCAGGACCCTCATCTTCATGTGGCTTGCCTCTGCTCTTTCCTTATGTTGAACCACTTTGTACAGTGATCACTGGCATCTAGGGGAATTCCCCACTTTTTTTGCTTTATGTAACTTTATTAAATTTTTAAATGCAATGTAGAATAACTTAAACGATAACAAGGAAATAACGTTCATAAGTACATGTAACAACACAAATCTCTGTACAATCAATTAACTAATTGCAAAATAAGCTATACAAATAATACTAGTTTCAGTGGCTCAGCAGGTAGCACACTTGTCTCTGAGGCTGGGAGATCAGAAGGCTGTGAGTTCTATCCCCACACCAGGCACTTGAGTTAAATCCCAATACTGACAGTGCAGTACAGCATGAGGGGGGTGCTGCACTCCTGAGGTACCGTCTTTCAGATGAGATGTTAAACTGAGGTCCCATCTATCTGTTCTGGTGGTAGTTCAGATGGATGTTAAAGAGCCCATGGCACTTTTCAAAAAGAATAGGGGAATTTGCCCAGTACCCTGGCCAAATTTCCCCACATTCACTAAAAATGGCACCAACAACTTACTCTGGTTCAAGGTCAGTTGGCATTCATCTGTATCCCCCTCCCCTGGGTTCTGACTGAAAATAGGCAGAATTTTCTAGTGCACTTACCCGGTCAACAACAAAAAAAATAAATGAATACATTTCATATCGATTCACACCTAATTATCTCTCTGCATATACTAAGACACTTTTCTGGTTCAGTTTACAGATTGGAAATAATGGCCTGCCCACCCAACTGTTTTAAATCAGAATTTCCTTAATTTTAACATCAGGACATATAATGTCCTACGTTTTAGGAAAACCCTTCATCAGGGAGTTCAGTTATATTATCATGAAAATCTATAAATTTCTTTGCTTTAAAGTTTTCTTTACACAGTTTCCAGTAGCTTCCTGATTGGACTATGGCCACTCCCCTTAAAAATATTTTCACCTCTTATCTACTTTTCTGAGGTTTGGCTGGATTGGAGTTTCGGATTTTTCCTACTTTTCTGTTCTATAACTTATTTCCAATTTCTCTCTCTGTTCTTAGGCAATCTTATTTCCTTTATCCTTCTAATTTCCCCATTTTGTGTACATAGGAACCCAGACCTTACAGATCTTGTATCTAATAAAGAAAGGGAGAGAGAAGAAAATGTGTATTTCCTATGGTATGCTTTGATCTGATTTATGCAAGAGGAAGTGCAAAAAGGAGGGTCTTTATTTTTTAGAATTGTACCATCTTATTATTAATTCTATAGCTAAGCTTTTCACTGTTCATGAGTCGTTCCCTTGCCCCAAGCCATTCCTTCAGAGTAGGGTAAGTGGGTTCTTTCCATTTAGGTAGAATAACTCTTTTAAGCACCAGTGCCTCAAGTAAAATAATAATTTGCTTTTCTGTTTCTGTCATATCAAGGCTGGATAAATTCTCCAGAATAAATAACTGTGGTTCCAATGGTATTTTATAATTTATAACTTTTGAACACATGCTGTTAACAATACTCCAAATATTAGGGATTCCCGGGCATTCCCACTGCATATGGAAAAGAGTTACTTGACTGATCCCACAATGCCTGCACTTCCTGTCTGGTATTCTTCCCATTTGTTCTAATCATTTGGGAGAGTAATATAAACAGTGCAAAATCTTGAAATGAACTAGATGCCCTTGCACATCTTTACTAAACCAGTAGACATTGAAACATAACCTATCCCAGTCTTTTTCATTTATCATTATATCCATGTCTACTTTCCATTTCTGTCTGCCATTGTTTAAGGCTGCATCTTTCTCCATTAACAGTCTGTAGATCCTACCTGCCCTTCCTTTTCCTGATACTATGTTTGTAAGATTAGACCATCTTGAGGTGGACTTAATTAATTTATTTATGTCTTTGGCAACCGGGCAAGGCCCACTAGGCACAAGTGCCTGTTTTCAGGGGCGACCTGTGAGCACTAGGCGGTTAAGTGATTTGCTCAGAGTCACACAGTATGCAAGTGGAGGTTGTGAGAATCAAACCCTGGTCTGGTCTGCTAGATGTACCAAGCTCGTTCGCAGCTCGTTACTCTAACCTCTAGCCAGCCCAATTTTTAACTTTAGATCAAGGATGCCTGACAACTCTTCTCTTATTTGTAGATATTTATAAAAATAGGTTATTGGGAGCCAAAATTTATTTCTGATCTTTGTAAAAGAATACTGTTCACCTGTTTTTAAGTCTATCAAATGCTAATGAACTTTATGCCTTTCTTTAACCATCATTAATCTAGTAATATCATGTTTTCATATTTAATTAATGGGTTATTGCACAGTGGTTGCCACTCATAGAAATGTAGAAACATAGACTTTAACAGCAGATAAGGCCCGCTTGGCCCACCTAGTCTGCCCATTTCCATACCTATTGGATAAGCTGCAGATCCTTGTTAACCAACACCCTATTTCTTCCTACCCCCGCCACCAGAATTGCCTTATGTTTGCCCCATGCATTCTTGAATTCCCCCACTGAGGGAATAATGTGATGTGCTCAGCTCCATAGCAGCTTCTCCAGCTGGCTCCCACCAACCCTCTCACCCATCCGCCTTAATCTGCAGTTAATTTTTTAATACAAGTACATTCTTGTTACAGAACTACTACCGCCTGCCTACTGCATCTAAATATTCAACTTTTGAACATTGCGATCAGCGTTTTAAGTCATGATGGAGGCAGGCCCTGCCGAGGTATACTCCACCAGTGTCTCCTGAGAAGCAGGCCAAGAAGTCTAAATCACAGTCCCAACAGCCTGCAAAGAAGCTTGGAGCCACCACCATGGCTGTTCAGCTCACAGAGGAAAGATTCTTTCAGGAACTACTACCCTTTAAAGAATCTCCTGGCGGACATCACAGCCAAACTAAAGTCAATCCATGGAGATCTGGGTGATCTGGACCACAGGATCACCAACTCTGAGGCACATACAACCTCACTGGAGATATGGTGGGACAAAACCAAGCCTGAATTACACAAACTAAGGCAGCAACATACAAAGCTACAGCCCAAGACCAAAGAACTTAAAGGATGCAGCCGAAGAAACAACATCCTAATTTTTGGTCTGCTGGAGGCTGAGGAGTGCTCCTCAACAATACTCTTCATACAGAAGCTTTTGGAGAAAGTAGTGGGCCCATCACCTCACAAGCCATCCGATCTTTTTGAAAGAGCCCACCGATCCCTCCGGCCTCGGTCACTGGACTCGACTTCTCCCAGGCCCATAATCATAAAATGTTTTAGCTATTTAGAGAAGCAGCATGTCTTGACCCAAACTAGAGAGCTGCAGTCTATTCTGTAGAAGGGGAAGCACCTGCATTTTACCCAAGATCTTCCTTTAGAAACCAGACAGAAAAGGGCAGCATTCCACTTGATTGTGAGTAAGCTTATTGCTGCAAGCATGAAGTTCAAAATGGCATACCCTGCTCACCTGCAAATTCACATAGAGGGCACCTAGCACTCCTAAGACTCTCTGACTCAGGACCTCTCGGACTTAGCAACCAGACTACCAGCACTGTTTAAAGCTCCCTGAGCAGATATCTACTGGCAAATTCCTGGTTTTCCAGAAAGGTGACTGATCTTGGTTTGATGTTTTGGAACTTACCTCTGTGTGACTGTCCCAAGTTTGAGGAGCTGTACTGGCCCAGTTGGTGTTCAGAATCTGACTCCTGATCTTTTTCTGGTCAACTGGAAGACTAACCTAACTGGTCTCTCTGGCAAACCTTCAATCCCCGTGATGAAGATCCCTTTTGCTGGCTCCTTTCTACTGGACTACAGCTTTCCCGGCTGTTACTGGGGCCCAGGGAACTGTTGAGCCAAGTTTCCTTTTTCCAGAGGTTCGATTTCCTGATGGACAGATCCAGTAGTGTTTTGGGCCCCCCTGGACTATACCACCTTCCTGTTTAATAAGGGGGTAGTCTCTCCCCATGGGGAGTTTTAACATTGATACTGCTGGTTATTTAGATAAGAGATTAAGGGGATTTTCTTGATTGCAGTTCTTGGGGGGGGGGTTGCTGGGCCCACTGGTCTACTGTCTATCTATTCCTGGAAGCTCTGTCTATTCCTGGGGTCTATCCTTGACTCCCCCACAGCTTGTTTCCGGGATACTCTGCACCACTTCCCTCTCTTGTTTCCTTTACTCTTGGATGACTGCTCTGCCTAGTTTGTGACCATGTTTATATTGTCCCCTCTCTTTCCTGCCTGTATCTTTCCAGTGGTCTCCGACTCCCTCAAGAGGTGTAATCCTTATGCAATGGTCAGGTTGGATAGTATTTCTTTTTTTTTTGTTTTTGTTTCACCCTGAATGTGAAGCTTCCTAAACAATTGTAGTATGGCTGTCATTGGGTGGATGGGAGAGTTTGGGGGGAGGTGTGGACCTCAGGGAGGGAAAGCCCTGTCAATGATGAGCCTTATGTCCTGGTTCATGAGGGATTTGATCCTGATCACTCTTCTACCCAGATTTTGTATTTTTATAGATGGGGAACTGAGATGTAATGCTATTAGTTGGGAGGGGGGCATTCGTTTCCCAATTATATGGATGAGTTATGATCATTTTGCTTCCTCCCAGGGTCCTTTACCTAGTCTACATCCCAGAAACCTGGGTGGTGTAGTAGGGGTATACAGGGTCTCAAGGGTGCGGTCCTTAAACTTCACTCTATTTGGCCGATCCTGGAGCACCTCATCAGCAAGAAGGACAGGTGTATATAGTTTCAGGGTAGGGAGAAGGGAGTGTTTATGAGGTAGGGATCTTACTGGAATATCCACTCTTCATTGCAGCAAGTTAACTAGTGGAGGGCTGGGGGAGGGGTCAGGGGTCGGGTCAGGTACAACTTCATAGGACTATAGAAGGGGGTAACCAACTCAGTCTGCTCAGCTTTTATAGTCTACAGTGTATACCTATTACCTTCCTTCTTTGGATATTACTGTTGTTGTGGGGAAGGGAGTAAGGGGGGTTGGGGGAGGGATAGAGTGGGTCCTGTTGATACCAGTGCTGTGATACATCAATTTTTGTGTTTTGAATATGGTTAGTAAGTTAATTAAATTCTTAACGTGGGACATCAGAGGAGCCAGAAAGCAACTCAATAGGTACCGAATCCTCAGCCATATCTCCTTATTACATGGTGACATTGCATTTCTTCAAGAGATGCACCTTCTCCCTGAAGAGGTGAACAGGTTATGCTGGCAGGGTATTGGTCAGGTATTTGCTGCTGGTGATTCATCCTCAAGGAAAGAGGTTGCGGTCCTAGTAAACTGTACTATTTCCCTACAGGTAGACCATGTCATCTCTGACCCATTGGGACGATACATTTACGTCAAGGGCCTACTTGATTGCAGGGAATTGATTCTGGGCAATGTATATGGGCCAGTGGGAGGCAACACAGCCTTCTTTATGGAAATAGCTGATAAGCTAGCTCCATTTCTTTTGATACCTTTGATTGTAGGTGGTGACTGGAGCCAGCCTCCCACTCAAGATCTGGATAGGTCCAATTCCACCCTTAAACCTCCATCATTTGCACAATGCAGCCTCTGGGATTTTATGGATCTAATGGGTCTTTGTGACCCCTGGTGAATCCTTAACCTGCAATCCCAAGCATATTTCTTTTACTCTGTGATACACCACACCTCCTACAAGCTTGACTTTATCCTTACCAGTCTCTCACTTCTTCCCAGTCTATGTAGTGCAGGTTTAGAACCTATCATCCTCTCTGACCACACGGTCACCTGGATTTCACTTACCCTTGAGGTCAATTTGCAGAGGGATACCTCGTAAAGACTTAATACACAGCTTCTCAAAGAAGACCATGTTGTGTCCAAGATATCCACTCTTATTCAGTCCTTTACTTTTTCTAATCAAAACTCTGTGCTGAGAGTCGATCATGAATGGTGTACTCTAAAATGTTTTCTGTGGGGAGAATTCATTCACCTGGCTTCTACATGGAACATCATAGGGAGGCAGAGGCACTCTCGTTACTTGGCCAGATTCGCTCACTGGAACAATCCCTTTCTTTCACCTCCTCGATGGACTCTTTACAGACACTTCTTTCTCTCCAGGACAAATATTTCACCCTTTTGCAGGAAAAGGCCGACTATTCTATCCTGAAGATGCAGTCCAAATATATAGAACAGGGAGAAAAGGCAGGACAGCTGCTTGCTCTCCGTCTAAGGAAGTTTGAGGCCTCAAGACTCATACCTTCCATTTCAGCCCCTGATTTATCTATGAAAACACTTCCTAGAGAAATTGTCTTGGTTTTTGAACAGTTTTACTCTAGTCTGTATGGTAGGTGCCCAAGTCCACCAACCACAGAAGAAGTATCTTCTTATCTTGAGTCTGCCCCTACCCCATCTCTTAGATCAACACCGCACAATCCTCTCCACCCCCATCTCTCTGACAGAGGTAGAGGCCACCATCAATAGCTTGACCCTGGATAAGGCCCCGGGCCCAGATGGCTTCCCATCAAACTTCTATAAACTTTTTCTCAAGGATCTTCCCCCCTTCTGCTCCATCTTCAGTATATGTTCTCTGCTGACTCTTTAAACCCATCACTTCTACAAGCCACCATTGTGCTTTTGCTTAAACCAGATAACCTCCTTTCTCAGCCTGCAAGTTATCGACCCATCTCTCTACTAAATTGTGATATTAAAATCTTAGCCAAAATTTTAGCCACCAGAATAAGGAAGGACTAGATGTGCTTACTCAGTCCCGAGCAGGTAGACTTTGTCCCCTGGAGGTCTTCTGCTGATCATCTTCACAAGATAGGCCACTTTTTTCTAGCTGTTAATGCATCTCCTGTACCTATGGCCTTGATCTCTCTCTTGATGCCAAAAAGGCACTCAATAGAGTTGACTGGTCCTTTCTTTGGCTAACTCAACAGAAGATGGGCTTCCCTACCTCATTCTTACAGTGGCTTCAGATGATATACTCTTCCCCATCGGCCAAAATCTATTGTAATGGTGTTTTCTCCTCCTCATTTCCTCTTCACACGTGTACATGACAGGGTTCCCCCCTTCTTTCTTTCTGTTTAATTTATACTTGTTTACACTTATCAGACATCTTAAATCCTCTCACAACATATGAGGCATCCCTGTCAGGAACTTAAACCCATCTGTTTCTGTATATGTGGATGACATTTTGTTACATCTCTCTGACCCTGTCCCCTCTCTCACTGAGGCACTGAAAGTGATCGACCAATTCAGCCATTACTCTAACTACAAATTGAATCACAACAAAACTGAAATATACCCTCTCAGCCACTTGGTGTGTAGGCAGGATCTTAACCTCTTTGGGATGAGATGGTCCCCCAGATTCATTAAATATCTTGGGCTTGCTCTCACTACGGATCCATCATTAATGCAGAAGATGAATTTAGAGGATCTCCTGGCTGTCATTCAACAAGATTTGGTTTGCTGGAAGGATCTACCAAACTCACTATTGGGTAGAATAAATATTGTTAAGATGAATATTTTTCCTAGACTTTTCTATTCCTTAAATATGCTTAATCTTTGTCTTCCTTTATCTTTCTTGAAATACATCCACTCACTCATCACCTCTTTTATTTGGCTAGAAAAATCCCCAAGGCACTCTTACCTTAAATTGGGACTCCCTAAAGAATTGGGTTGTCTTAGATTACCCAATTTCATATTTTACTACTGGGCCAGCCATCTTTATAAGTGTGGCAAATGGTTCTCTATTTCTCATGATCCACCTGAGGATACTTATACTCCTATTTGGCTATGCATAGAATCATACCTAATTGCAGCTCACAATATCTCCTCTGCTGCTATTTTTTTCTCCCCTTGGAAATCGCTCCCAGCCTCTTTGAGCTTCTCCCCAATTGGAGTCTATCAGAGTCTTCTCACAAATGTGTGCCTTCCTGAAAGTGTCCCCTGGTAAGGAGCTCTCACAACCTAGTTTCTCTAACTTAAACATCAGAATAGGAGGCCGTTCATTATCTGATGGCTGGCTTTCTATTGAGCAGGAACTCAAAGTAGTAGATCTTTATTCCCAGTAACTTTTCCTCACATCTGTGGAAATATTCGTTAAACTTCAATTAGGTCCATCCAGCATTTCAAAATTGACTAGCTTCGCTACTTGGTAGTGAAGCAATTTGGCCCGACATTTAGGCCCTCAGCACTTAGTGACCTTCTTTACTGAATCCAAGATTTCACGACTATGCCCCATGGAATCTCAAGCTTATATCTGTCCCTCCTCACCACTTCCCAGGCCTCTACCCCAACTGGCTCTAAAGTGTGGAAATCATTAATGCCTGAGTATACATTTAACTGGCCATATCTTTAGAAAGATCTAAATAGCTTCTTAACTCAGGACCAGCTGAGGCTCTTTCAGTACCACATATTAAATAATATGTCTTACACCCCGGTTAAGTTGGCTAAGATGGGTCACCTTCCGTCCCCCACCTGCACCAGAAGTGGTAAGGAAGATGGGTTCATGTGCATATCGACACCCTACTTGGATTAGAGGGCCTCTTTTCACCTGAGGTATGCATCACTGGGGATTTCTCACAGATTCCGGTCAAGGAGAGGAGACATCATATGGCTCTTATCTCTCTGACTGTCAAAAAACTGTTTCTCAGGCATTGGCTAGATCAGTCGTCTATCTCATCTGGTGAGTGGTTACATGAGCTATCCTTCTTTCTTCATACTGAGTGCCTGATTGCCAGTTTTCTACACCATCTTCCCCTTTTTAACAAGAAATAGTGTAGACTGTATACCCTTTATCTAAACTAGTGCATGTGGACTCTCCCTGGTTCCTCATCCCAGAATGATGTAACACAAAGTTTCCTTGGTGTTCATATTGAGATTCTACAACTACTAGAAGGTTTGACACTCTGTAGAGGGGGTGGAGGGGTAACAAGGCTGGAGGGGTGTGAGGGGTGAAGGGAATGGCTTCCTTGTTTATTGTTCTGAATAATATTTGTTTTGGATGTGTATTCTTAAACAATAAAGCTGATCTCATATAAAAAAGAATTCCCCCACTGGTTTTGACCCCACAACCTCCTCAGAAAGGCCATTCCATGTGTCTACCATCCTCTGTGTGAAAAAAATATTTCCTCACATTGCCCCTGAGCCATCCCCCCTCTATCTTTAAAATGTGTCCCCTTTTTCTTGCACATCTCTTTTTCTGAAATATGCTACCCTCTTGGACTTTGTTGATTCCCTTGAGGTACTTGAAAATTTCTATCATGTCCACCCTCTCCCTCCTTTCCTCAAGGGTATACATATTAAGCTCCTTAAGTCTCTCTCTTTGTGTGGCTTCTGTTGTAGACCCTGCCTCATTTTAGTTGCCCTCCTCTGGACTGCCTCCATCCTGTCTATGTCCTTGCAGAAATGGGGTCCCCAAAACTGAATACAGTACTCCAGATGGGGTCATTTTCAGGGATTTCTGTTCCTTCAAATACAGAGGTCACCTTTCTATAAGGTGTCTTAACCCCATCTAGTACTGGATGAGAAGCTATTGATTCAGATAGTGGAGAACCTAAAATATTGTAGAACCACATAGGCTTGATCAATTCCTCCTCACAATGTACCCAAATAGGAGAATTCAGATTAGTTTGTAACCAGCATGCTAACTGGCCATATATGAGATATATTTCTTAAAATTTGGAAGGCCCATACCACCCTTCTTCCAGTTGGCCTGTAATTTTGAAAAACTCAATCTCTCTGGCTTGTTACTCAGAGATATATATTTTTTTAAAGTTTATCTATTTTTCCAAAAATTTAATTGTTTAGTTTAATAGGAAGATGTTCTAAAATAGTATCTTAGGTGACAAAATCAATTTGAAGGCATTAATTTTTCCCAGTAAAGTAAGGTTTAGTTTCTCCCATTTAGCCAAATCTAATTCAATTTTCTCCATAAGTGGTTCAAAGTTAACCTTCTACAATTGTTTTAGATGCCTAGTAATTTACCAAACATGTGATTAACTTAGATGTCCTACTTCATTTTGAAGTTTAACCTCCAAAGAATATTTAAGAAAGAATAGATTATTAGTGGACATTAGTTCTGACTTCCCCCAATCAATGGTTAGACCTGATAGTAGCTGAAATTCTTTTAATATTTACATTACTTGGTTGACAGATTGGAAAGAGTCAGTTAGAGTGAACAGCATATCATCTGCTTATGCAAGGATTTTACTTTCTTGAGTTTTAATTGTTATCCATGTTACATCTGAGTTATTTCTAAAGTTACACAGACGTGTTTCCAATGCAAGAACAAATAATAAAGCCAAGAGCCCATTTCAAAAGGGTTAGCTAATTGCTGTAATAAAATCTCAGGATGAGTGAAGCCATCTCCTCCATCATAAACCTTTAAGATCAAAAGGAAAATAGTTTACACAGAGGTGTCAGAAAGTTAACATATTTTTTTTGTAAGTGCCAGGAAGTAGGGTTGTGGGGGACACCTGAAATATTGAGTCTCTCAAAAGTTGGAAAAGAGCAAGAAAGACCCCTGTTGGACTAAATGATAAGGCCACCAGCTATAACCCAGAGAGGGTTGTTACAGACTGCATGAATGAGGCTTATAAAAAGACCCACCAAACAGAAGCTTAGAGCATTGCATTTGGACACTTGTTCCTGACCACAAGAGTAGCAAGACTGCCACAATGTAAGCAATAATACCTGACAGGGTGGGTGGTATTGGGAAATATCGGACCGTCCAGGGGCATAATGAGGCCTGACACTGCAGGCAGAGGGTCTTATAGCCCCTGAAAGGTCTGGTATTCCCCAATACCACCCAACCTGGAGGGTATTATTGCATTTAGAAAATGGCACTGGAAAAAAAAAGGTGAATAAAAAATTGTTAATAAAATAGTAGTTTAATATAAGTTTTGAAATGAAATAGTTCCTCCACCTGGATCAGAATGACTAGAAAGCACCCCTCCCCCAACCTGTTATCATGTAGCATCTTTGCTTCTCTATTCCATTTTTTGGTTTAATTTTTTTGTTCATGCCCCCCCTCCACCCGCCATCACCACTGGCAACAGAAGTTTGTTTTTTTAAGTGGCAGCTGTTGCTGGAGGATAGAGAGAGGGAGGGAGTGCCAGCACAGGAGGCAGATCACTCTTTGTGAGAGTTCAGTTTATTTTTTTTAAATGCCTTGTGGTTTAACAGTACAAGGAGGAGTTGATGTCATTCCTTGCTGTGGTGAGAAGTGCAGTGCTAAATGATGTCCACTGGTGGGAAGAGTGAACACTGCCCATCACAGGAGTGACCAGGGAAGTTATTCCAGTTTAAAAAAAAAAAAACAGAAGTAATTTCATCTTGTGCAGAGATGTGCGGGGAAATTTTTTTTCTTTCTGTTGCTCGGCTGATGGTTTGTGTGGACCAAGGAGTTAGATGAAAAGGCATCGTACATTAGTGGCATGAGAGGAGCACGAAGTGAGGAGTGGAGGCAGCACTGATTGATTTGGAGGCCCAGACATGCAGCGCAATTCCTGGGTGGGTACCACTACTACAGCAGTAGGTTTTTGAGGGGCTGGTAGCTGCGAGGAAATGGGTCTGTCTGCATCAGTTCCTCATGCTGTTCTGCTTTTGAAAAACATTTTGGAAGTGATTTGTTTGGCTATATGTGATTGTGTGAAACCTCAATTTTCTCATGGGGGGCCTTCGTCAATCACTTGTGCACTTAGCAAGTGGAGAAAAAATGTCGACTTGTGACAGTGAATATTTGGGGTGCCCAAACATTCCCTTAGTAATGGGGCACCCCGAATTGGCACTTGTTTTTTAGTGGGCTCTATCAAGAAATACCAGCCCACTAATTTCAGTCTTCTAGCCAATCAGAATACTAGGATTATTATAGCCATTTTCTAAATAGAGATAGACTAAGAACCAATGAATGCTACAGAAGGACTGAATCTTTTGCAACTTCTTTTGTTTGATGGACATCTGATTTTCCACAAACAAGGTAGAAAATAGACAGTTAAAATTTTTACAGTGCACTTTTGCATGTATGTTTCCACCATTATTTTTGTTATTCTGGAACCACATTTCTGAATCTTTTGTTTGTATGACAATCATTTAGAGTTCATAAAAGTATGTTGCTTTTAAAACTGCCTGTGAGTGATTTTGTGTGTGTGAAAGGTAAAAAAAGATTATTCAATTCTGAGACCAACCTGGTTAATGTAAGGTGTCACCATTCGCTACCGTGTCTAGGATCCAAAAAAGGAATAACTTTGTGCCTTAAGTAAGAGAGATATACAGGTCTCGAGAGGAGTCTGTAAAGGGGGAACTAAGTGCTGCAAACCCCAAGGGAGAGGACACAATCAGGTTTATGAGGGCAAACTCCAAAGAGCTCATAAAACCTGGATCTTCCCCATCCCCAGTACAGAAACAAAGGAGAGTTCTCACCTGGCTTCAGACTTGAGACTGTACTGTATCCTTATCCAGATTAGAGAAAGGAAGCCCTGTGACCTCATGGTGGGTGTTCCATTGTGAACTCAGCGAGCAGTCTAGGCAGACACTTGGAGGGTATTCCTGTTCCCCCTGTCATGGATTTCACTTAGGGGTGGGCACTGTGAGCTCAGTGGACCTGGCCCCCAGTAGTGGATTTGTGACAGATCTGGTGCTCAGTGGTGGGATCTGAGAGATATTCATAGCACAGACATAGAGGTTGGATTCGAGGCCAGTGTATCAGATTGATAAACTGAAAACAATACACACATATAACAGGGCAGAGATTTGGAAATAAAAATTGGTTTCAGTATAAAGTTCCCTACCCTGTTTTTTCTCAGTGTTAGTATAGCAGTAGTTAGGAAAAAAGATTGCTTTCAACTACAGTGAATACACTGTAGACCACCTAAGGCAGTTGTGTCAAGAAAGAGGGGTCCAGTATGAGGGGTGAACCAAAAAGTACCTCGTGGAGGCTCTCATGGCAGCCAATGAGCATGCAGTTTCCCTGAACCTTGAGTCATGGCAAGTGACTGAAAGGGACCAGACCTTGGGTGTGGGGGTGCCAGATGATGTCACAGTGTCCAGTCCCAGGGAGGAGGATAGCTAGACTGGAGGGAACCCAGAGCCACAGCACCAGGGGAAGGTCATCACAGATCTGGAGCTGGAAGAGATCAGGCTGCAGCTGGAGATGAGGAAACTGGAGATGCAAGAAAGACATCATCAGAGGGAACTTGCCATGCAAGAAAGGTAGCTTCAGAGAGAGGCCAAAGAAGAGCAGCACCAGAGAAAGTTTGAACTGGAGGAGCTAAGACTCCAATGACCAGCACCAGAGGAGGTAAGTAGCAGGGGTGAACCTGAAACTCCAGCACTGGGGTATGAGTTAAATTCTGAATTAATAGCTGAATTTAAACAGGGGGAGGATATGGATGCATTTTTGAATTAGTTTGAAAAGGTCTGTATCGAGGCCAAAATACCCGGGGAGTCCTGGAGCTTCCAACTATTCTCACTACTTACTGGTAAAGAGCATGAGGTGCTAGGCCAAATGGACAATAATGATAGCCAAGATTATGAGAAACTTAAAGCTGCTTTGCTTAAAAAGTATGAAATGACTCCTAAGGCCTATAGGGTTAAATTCCAGAAACTCTGAAAAATCCCTGACATGAGCTTTAAGGACCTTGCCACAAAGCAACGTCAGTTTTTAAAACATTGGTGGTAGGGGCTGGAAGCAAACTTTGTGGGGGAAATTGAGGAGGTTGTACTTTTAGAGCAGCTCTTTTTGGCTTGTCTAGCAGAGTTGAAAACCTGGGTAGAGGACCAAGATCCAAAAACAGCACAGCAAGCTGCTGAGCTCTCAGATCACTATGCCAGAAGCAGGCCTGCTCTGAAATGATGTGGGGCATGTGTGGCAGGGCAGAAAGGGAAAAGCATGTCTTCAGGGTAGCTGAAACCCTCACTGCTCTGCCAAAAGGGGGAAACCCCAAATTTCCAAAAAGAGATTTCTCAGATAAAAGAAATGATGACTATTGGTTTTGTAAACAGCCAAGGCATCTTGCTAGACAGTGTCCTAAAAAGGTACTGAGTGGACAAAGTGGTGCTCGAACAGAGTTGGGTGCACTGTGTAGCCTTGAAAGCATGCCTGTAAACATGAGGGATCATATACACCCGGTTACTGTAAATGAGGTGCAGACCCATGGGTTAAGGGACACGGGACCCTCTCTTACCTTAGTAAAAGGGGATTTGGTTGGGCCTGAACAGCTTATACCTAATCAATTTGTAATGGTGAGGGGATTCACTGGGAATTAGATAACTCTGCCACTAGCTAGTGTTCTCTTGGACTGGGTGAGACAGGAGAGAGGGTGCAAAATGTGGCAGTGGCAGACAACCTCACTCTGGATGTAATAATAGGAAATAATCTACAGCAGGAGATAGTGTGTGTAGTTACCCACAGTCAGATGGCTAAGGCCACTTGTGATCCCCTGAACCCACAGAAGCCCCAGTGGAAAAAAATAGGAGGCTGGTTCCCCAGCCTGTGTTTCCTGACATGGAGAGTAGTGAAAGGGAGGTAGGACTTCCTCAAGTAATTCACAAAACAGCTACAGAAGGTTTCTCTGAGGAGGGAGGGGTAAAAAATAGGCAGAAGGTTAGGGATGGCAGTGGCTATGAGTGCCCTGACGCTAGAGCTATGGACCCCGGTATAGGAATTGAGGGGGACATGTCCCATGCTTTGGGAAAATGTGATGAATTTGCCACTGCTTAAAGGACTGATCCTAGTTTGGAGAGGCTGAGGGCTTGTGCAGAATCTGATGGGACACAGGGAGGTGACATGAGGCATAGGGTATTTTGGGACAACAAACTGTTGTATACACTGGATGTGAGGACAGAGGGAGGGGTGATGGGCAGGCAGCTTGTCATTCCCCAGGGGTACTGTGAGTGGTTGCTCAAGATCACTCATAATATCCTCATGTCTGGACATCTGGGCATCATGTGCATCATGCACTGATTGGCCTAGAATTTCTAGTTGCCCTACTTCACCGAGTAGATGAAGGAATAGTGCAGGTCTTGTCACTGGTGCCAACAAAAGGAAGGCAAGTAATAAACCAAAGCTGCCCTAATTCCCTTGCCCATTGTGGAGGATCCATTCCAGAGGGTAGGAAAGGATATTGTGGGACCTTTGAGTACCCCAAGTTCCTCCGGGAAGAAGTTTATCCTGATGGTGGTCGATTACACCACCTGATAGCCAGAGGCAGTTGTCCTCTCCTCACTTAGGACAGAAAAAGTGGCAGACGCCTTGCTAGGGATTTTCTCCCATGTTGGGTTTCTGCAGGAGGTTATCTCTGATCAAGGGAGTACCTTCATGTTGGACCTGATGAAGTGTTTATGGGAGACATGTGGGATGGTGCAGAGATGCACACCTTATCACCCACAAGCCAATGGGCTTGTGGAACATTTCAATGGTACCCTAAAATTGATGATCCAAGTGTTTTCTGAACAGCATGAGGGTGACTGGGAGGAATACCTTCCCCACCTGTTGTTCGCATACAGGGAGGTACCCCAAGACTCAACAGGGTTCTCCCCCTTTAAACTCTTATACAGACGTAGGGTTCATGGGCCCCTAGACTTGATCCATGAAGACTGGGAAGGCAAGCACACCACCCAGGGAACTCCCATAGTGGAGTATGTCCTTAAGTTTAGGGAGAAGCTGCAGGAACTTATGGGGGTGGCCCAAAGCAACCTGTTAGCTGCCCAGCAGAAGCAAAAGGTCTGGTACGACCACTAAGCCAGAGCTCACTCATACAGTGCAGGTCAGGAAGTAATGGTCCTAATTCCAGTCTGGAAGGATAAGTTGCAAGGTGAGTGGGAGGGACCATAGAAGGTACTCCGACAGGTCAATGAAGTAAATTATATTGTGGAACTGCCAGACAGGAGACACACCCATAGGATATACCATGTCAACATGATGAAGCCATGTGTAAACAGGGCTTACACGGTATTTGCAGTTCGTAGTCCTGCAGAGGGAACAGACAAAGAAGACCCCCTACTGGACTTGCTAGAGGAAAGCAAGGGAGTCATCTGTGGAGGCAATCAAACTGTCACCTCAGTTGGCCCTGGAACAGTTCCAGGAAGTGAGGGACATTTTAGAGGACTTTGCCCCTTTGTTTATGGCCAAGCCTGGATGAACCCCCTGAGCGACACATGATAGAGACACAGGGATGCAAGTGCCCATATGGTGGACAGCCTACCGAGTGTCTGAGGATGTCCTAAAGGACATTAAGAGGGAGGTGGAGGAAATTCTGGAGTATGGGGTTATCCAGAAATTCCACAGCCCCTGGTCCTCACCGGTAGTCCCCGTTTCCAAGCCAGATGGCTCTACTCACTTTTGTGTGGACTGTCATGGACTCAGCACAGTCACAAAGTCTGACACCCACCTGATGCCATGGATGGATGAACTACTGGACAAGTTGGAGGGGCAACATACCTTACCACAATTGACTTCACAAATGGGTACTGGCAGGTGGAGTTGACTGCCACAGCTAGAGAATGGTCAGCCTTCATCACTCCAATAGGATTATTCAAATTCCAGGTAATGCCTTTTTGAATGAAGAACACCCCTGCCAGCTTCCAAAGGCTGGCCAACCAGGTGTTACATGGAACTGAAGAGTATGCAGTGCCTTATCTGGATGATATTGCCATCTTCAGTACCAACTGGAAGGCACATTTGTCCCAGCTGAAGGAAGTGCTAGGCAGGATATAGAAGGCAGGTCTCACTGTCAAGACTGAAAAGTGCCAGGTGGCTATGGTGGAGGTGGCATACCTAGACCATGTAGTGGGGTGGGGGCAGCTTCATCCTAATCAAGCAAAGATCAAGGCAATAGAGGCGTGGTCCATGCCTGAAACCCAGAAGCAGGTTAGGAGTTTCCTAGGAACCGTAGGGTACTACTAAATGTTTTTGCCCAACTACAGTACCCTGGTGGCTCCCCATCCAGCTTACTGAAGAAAAGACAGCCCAAAAGGGTAAAGTGGGAACCAGCCTGTGAATGAGCCTTCACATGGCTAAAAGAGCCACTGTGCAGTGCCCCTGAGTTGGCCAGTCCAGATTACACTAGGCAGTTTGTAGTCCAGACAGATGCCTCAGATGTGGGGATTGGAGCAGTCTTCATTCAGATATCTAATCAAGGAAAAGACCACCCAATAGTGCACCTTAGCAAGAAGTTACTTCCCTGGGAGCAGGCATACTCAACAGTAGAAAAGGAATGTCTTGCACTGGTATGGGTCCTGAAGAAATTAAAGCCATACCTCTATGGAAGATGCTTCAAGGTACATACCGATTACAATACCCTGGTATGGTTAAATTAAATGGGTAAAACAAATGGATAGCTAATTCGATGGAGTATTGCCCCACAGGCCTACATCATGACAATTAAGCACAGGGCCGGGTCAGCCAATGCAAACACAGATGGCCTATCTCACCAGTTAGAACAGTGAACATAATTATGGAAACTCTACCATACAATAGGTGCACGTTCCCATAAATTCAATCTAAGGAGGGAGGGATGTGGTACATTTGCCAACTGCTGTAATATTGCAGACAATATTTTTTTTGTATATTTTTTCTGTTTATGCTTTAAAAGGGTTACATGCACAGGAGTTTGGTTATGTTTAAAATTTCCAAACAGTTCAGAACTAAGGTTTTCCAAAAGATGTTCATGTGTTTTTTTTAAAGGGGTACATAGTTTCAGTTTAAGATCACAGGAAACAGAGAATGTCTTGCAAAATATTTGACATTCCTCTGTGAACTGAAAATAGGCCGATTAGCCAGGAAGCTAAGAGTCCATTTCAAAACTGATGGAAGACCCTGGTTAGTTAATTGTTGTAATAAAATCTCAGGATGAGGAAGCCATGTCCCCTGTCATAAACCTTTAAGACCAAAAGGAAAACAGTTTAAGCAGGAGGTGTCAGAAAGTTACCAAATTTTTTTATAAGTGCTAGGAAGTAGAGCTGTGGGGGACACCTGAAATATTGAGTCCCTCAAAATTTGGAAAAGAGCAAGAGAGAGAGAAACCTGCTGGTCCAAAAGATAAGGCCACCAGCTATAACCCAGAAAGGGTTGTTACAGACTGCATGAACCAGGCTTATAAAAAGTCCCTCCAAACCAAAGTTCAGAGCATTGCATTTGTAACTTGTTCCTGACCGCAAGAGAAGCAAGACTGCCACAACATAGAGAGAAGCTAAGAATCAGTGAATGCTACAGAAGGACTGAAACTTTTGCAACTTCTTTGTTTTCTGGACATCTGATTTTCCACAAACAAGGTGAAAAATAAACAGTTAAAAGTTTTATAGTGTGCTTTTGCATGTATATTTCCATTATTATTGTTGTTATTCTGTGGCCACATTTCTAAATATTTTGTTTGTAAAGTTTGTATGATAATCATTTAGAGTATGTAAAAGCATGTTGCTTTTAAAACTGCCTGTGAGTGATTTTTTTTGTGTGTAAAAGGTAAAAAGGTTTATTCAATTCTGAGACTAACCTGGTTAGTGCAAGGTGTCATCATTTGCTACCAAGTCTAGGATCCAAAAAAGGAATATCTGGGTGCCCTAAGTAAGGGAGATACACAGGTCTCGAGAGGAGTCTGTAAAGGGGGAACTAAGTGCTGCAAACCCCAAGGGAGAGGACACAATCAGGTTTATGAGGGCAAACCCAGAAGAACTCATAACACCTGGGTCTCCCCCCTCCCCACTTACAGCAATCAAGGAGAGTTCTCACCTGGCTTCAGACTTGAGACTGTACTGTATCCTTACCCAGATTAGAGAGAGGAAGCCCTGGGATCTCATGGCAGGTGTTCAGTCATGAACTTGACAAGCACTTTAGATGGACACTTGGAGGGTATTCCTGTTCTCCCCTGTCACAGATTGCACTTAGGGGTGGGCACTGTGAGCTCAGTGAACCTGGCCCCCAGGAATCGGTTTGTGACACCCCCCACCTATGATAGCAGCTATGGGTTGTCCTACAGACAGCTGAGTAGAACAGGGCATCGAGCTGCTCGGACCCAGGTTTGCAAGAATCAGAGCCACATATTGTACAAAAATGGTCCAGGAGAGTCAGTGTTGAGTGTCAGTAGAAATCTCTGATGGGCTATAGCCGGATGGCTGACAGCATGCCCCTCCCCCTGAGTGCCACTGGGGGCTGATCATGAAACAGGTACTTGGATGCAGTAGAAGATAGCTCCTGGTTTCACACATTGCTGAAGTTTTGGTAAAATAATGTCAACAGAGGAATGGGAATGATCAATATGTGGATGATAGGACTAGCCTCTGGGTATGATATCAGTGGGATTTAGGAGCTACCATAATGCTGTAATGCCTCACTTGAATGGCCTTGTGCAACTCCTTAATGTGGAGGGAACAGCCCTACAGGAGAAAGTGATGGAAGAGTAATAGATCTGGTGTTGCTTTAAGGGCTGGAGCACCTTACTTACCAGAGTCCTAATAAGGCTGAAGTTTGGCTGACAGGATACCAGGTATCTATGGAGCTAAGAGTATAAAAAGAGACTGCTAAAGTTTGATATTTCATCATTCACAGAGTTTCAGATTGGCACAGCAGCCCACGAGATGGATCCTGCTAGGTGTTCTCTCATCTCCTCAGCACTTGTGGAGCTGTTGGCAGGGAGCAGAGCCACGGCAGTGGCATCTGTCCAAGTCTTTGGAAAGTGATTATTCTATCAGAAGTACCTTGGAGGGAATCTGGGAGCAGGGAGAGTTAGGAGGATGTTCCTCCTGTTGTAGAATGGTAAACTGATTCTTCCACAATAATACTGGGGGGCAGCCTGAGGAGTCTTTCAAGTCAGCACTGTGGCTTCTGCTCCTCAACCAAAAGCATGGGGATCTCTCCTTTTTCAGCTAGCCACAGGTCTTGTTTGTTTGTTTTTTTCCTTCTGTTTTGGTGGAAGCTGTCACAGATTCTTATTACTGATGGAAGTGGAGAATTAGGCCTGGCTCTTCTGTCTCCTTGCTGCTCGGGCGCGAGTGTAGTGTCTATGGCCTGTAGATGTTCTTCCCTCCACCCTGCTGAGTGAGCAGGCCTTTATTTTGAGACGTTAATTTCAGGCTAATCTGTTTGCAGGAATTGTTAAGCAACTTCCAGTGACTTGAAAGATCTGGCAACTCCATTGGATGTGATCCATAGCTGGCAGGGTACTAGACTGAGTATTGCAGGCCCAAATCTGTGCAGGCCCTTCTGGCAGTAGTGTGAGCCCTATGATGTACTGAGAGGGTGGGGAAGAAATCAGTGAAGACTTGGATGAGGTGGTTGCTCTACCGGAGGTCCTGTTTTTCCCTGACAAGGTGCATGATGAGCTCTTTGTCCTAGAAATAGAGAAATATCACCAGGATGGGATGAGGTTGACCTCTCAAGGCTGAGTTGGGGGCAAGGGAGCAATGGGCTCAAGCAGTCTTGAGAGGGCCTTGCAACTTGTGGCCCAGAATATTAAGGAGTCCTTGCTGCAGAATGTCTGAGATGCTCCTCCCTTCACAGTCCTCAGGGAAGCCCACCAGCCTCAGATTATTTCTGCACCACCTCTTCTCGTTATCTCCTACCCTTTCCCAAAGGAGTTATATAGTACGATCCTAGTCCCTTATGTTGGCCATCATTCTGTCTGTTATGTCCACTGTGTCCACAATTCGTTGCTCAGCCACATTGATTCAATGGGACAAATTAATAATGTCAGAGTTGATTTTTGTGTAGCAAGTTCTAGTGTGCCCATTAGGAATATGAATTGCTCAGACATTCCTTTTATTTCCTTTAGGTTGCTGTCCACAGATTCTCCTATGGTATTGCCATTCTGACTGAGTTTCTGTGCTTCACTTCAGGGTGAGACCAGGATGACAACAGTGACAAATTGTGGCTTACCAGGACAGAAACACTGAAGCTTGGTGTTGGCAGAGTGAGCAGGTAAGTGGCATAGTGTTTATGTATATTAGGAACCATGATGTTCAGCAGGGACAGCTATATTTAAAGTATTTTGTAAGGGCTGTTCGAGAGCTAAGAATTAGTTGGCCATCTTGGTCGGCTGCCTAGCCACACTCCCCATCATTGTATTTTTTAATAACCCCCCTATAATGGTCCAATTACCTACCCTTAAAAATCACAACTTGCATCCCAGAATTGTTTTTTAAACATTTTCCATGATAAACATTAGAAAAGAACCCTGTACCTGCAGATCTAAATGTGTTTTGCTTCATGATGCTATAAGAGGTAATTGCTTTGCCACATACTGTACAATAGATCCAGCAGGTTTAGCACAGAGCAGGCTCCCCTTCCCGCAGTGCTGCTCTCTCCTAGCAGCTGCCACCTTACTGGCTGACTCAAGCCCTAACATCCAGCAGCTTTAGCACAGAGCAGGCTCCCCCTCCCATGGTGCTGCTTTTCCTAGCAGCCAGTGCCTTGCTGGCCAATTCAATCCTTAAGACCCAGCAGATTTAGCCCTGAGTGAGCTCCCCCTCCAGTAGCACTGCTTTCTCCTAGCAGCTGCCCTCTTGCTGGCTGACTCAAGCCCTAAGATCTAGCAGCTTTATCCCTGAGTGGGCTCCCCCTCCTCTGGTGCTGCTTTCTCCTAGCAGCTGCCGCCTTGTTGGCCAGCTCAAGCCCTAAGATCCAGCAGCTTTAGCCCTGAGTGGGCTCCCCCTCCCATGGCACTGCTCTCTCCCAGCAGCTGCTACCTTGCTGGCCAACTCAAGCCCTAATATCCATTAGCTTTAACCCTGAGTGGGCTCCCCCTCCTGCGGCGTTGCTCTCTCCTAGCAGCCGCCGCCTTGTTGGCCAGCCAGCTCAAGCCCTAAGATCCAGCAGCTTTAGCCCTGAGTGGGGTCCCCCCTCCCATGGCACTGCTCTCTCCCAGCAGCTGCTACCTTGCTGGCCAACTCAAGCCCTAATATCCATCAGCTTTAACCCTGAGTGGACTCCTCTTCCCACAGCACTGCTCTCTCCTAACAGCCGCCACCTTACTGGCCAACTCAAGCCCTAAGATACAGCAGCTTTAGTCTTATGCAGGCTCCCCCTCCCATGGTGCTGCTCTCTCCTAGCAGCCCCCACCATGCTGGTTGATTCAAGCCCTAACATCCAGCAGCTTTAGCCTTGATCGGGCTCCCCCTCCCATGGTGCTGCTCTCTCCTAGCAGCCACCACCTTGCTGGCTGAATCAAGCTCTAAGATCCAGCAGCTTTTGCCCTGAGCAGGCTCCCCCTCTCATGACACTGCTCTCTCCTAGCAGCCACTGCTTGCTGGCCATCTCAAACCCTAACATCCAGCAACCTTAACCCTAAGTGGCTCCCCCTCCCGCGGCGCCGCTGTCTCCTAGCAGCCACCACCTTGCTGGCCAACTCAAGCCCTAAGATCCAGCAGCTTTAGCTCTGAGTGGACTCCCCCTCCTGCAGTGCTGCTCTCTCTTAGCAGCTGCCAGCTTGCTGGCCATCTCAAGCCCTAAGGTAACTAACTACACTTGAATTTCATGCCTACCCAGCTGGTGGTTCACATTGGCTGACCTAGACTGTGTTACTGACTCTGCTGTTTCCTTGGATGATTTTCTGCTTTTCCTCTGCTATTCTCAACAAAAATTTCTATCTGTTTGAAGATTTATTTACATCAATCAGCATAGACTTAGTTCCATTTTCTAAGAGGAAGTAATTGCTCCTGAATTTAATTTACCTATACTGCCTGTTACCAATTAATCCATATAAACTAATTTGTGCTGTTATAAATGTCAATCTCTGCTCATTTTTCAATTTAATGCCTTTGAGCCGAGTTGTGCTGTTTTTTGCTTTTAACCTCTGCTCATTTCTCTCCCTCATTCCACTCTTTCCCCCAGCCTTTTAGCTGATCCAGCCTTATCTCTTCCCTCAACATCAATCCTTTTTTCAGAGGGACTCCTTGCTGATCTGCACCTAATTTTCCTTTATCTGCACTTAATTTTTCCCTTTTCCTCTTGCCTAACTCTGCTCACTGCTTACCCTGTACTATGCCCCTTTTCTACAGCCATCCGGCTTTAACAGCTTTTCTCTCTTTACAGCATCAATCCTCAGTTTTTTTCAGTGGGACTCCTTGCACCCCTCCCATCTCCTCTCTCATGATCCCCCTGCTAACTTCCCCACTCATACTCACCGATTAGCTCTCTTTTGTCTTTCAGCTTTCTGTCTGGCTCCTGTGTCCTGGTGCCTACTACCCCGATTTAGCCACTGTTAGAATTAATTTCTCTTTTTTTCCTCTTCCCTAGATCCAGCACCTTCTCCCTGAGCAGGCTCCCTGTTCTGCAATGCTGCTCTCTCCAAGCAGCCCTAAGGTAACCAGCTACACTTGAATTTCGCGCCTACCCAGCTGGCAGCTTACATTGGCAGATCTAGACTGCGCTACTGACTCTGCTGTTTCCTCAGATGATTTTCTGCTTCTCCTTTGCTGTTCATAACAAGAATTTTCTCATGCCTGCCCTCCCCTGCCTCCGGCACTGTTTAAATGGTCTTGCAGCTCTGAAAGGCCCTGCCTCCTCCTACCAACCATCCAATCAAGCAAGTCTGTATGCTCCTACCCTATAATCCCTGCTTGTAGTTTAGCTATTCTGTGTCCTCTGATCCTACTACCCAGTTTTTCAGATTGCTTCCTAGTCTGCCCCTTGCTTTTGCCACTGCTGCTTAGTCTGCTCAGTCCAGTTACGTGAGTGCAAGACTCTCTTCTTATACTCCTATGGGGTTACTAAAGTCAGTCCCATACTTCTTAGTTGCCCTCGCTTCTGTCACTGCTGTTTAAATGATTCAATTCTAATCACTTGGGTTTATGACTCTTTCCCTGCACTCCTGTAGTGCTGCCAAAATCAATCCTATACTATCATGAATCAGCTGATTCTCAGTCATCCACTGCCCTGTTTCCAGTCTTTATCCTACTCTTTTTAAATTCCTCACTGCTTACCCTTGCCCCCTCCCTCTGTCTCCTCACTATGCCTTTACAGTATTAGTTCTTGCTGCTCACCCTCCTCTCACTCAACTTCCATGTCTCTCCTCCCTTCACCACTTTCCCACCCAACCTGCCCCCAATTCCCCTAATTCTACTTCCCTATCCTCACCCCCCTTTATTTTCTTACCCTTCACTGTCCCCTTTCCCTCGGTCCTCCCTTGTCCTCCTCCTGTCCTCATCCTTCCCCTCCCTTTCCCCACTCCTATGATTCACTCCAAGTTATTACCCTCCTCTCTTCTAAACCTCAAGGCTCTATTTTGACTCACATCCCCTCTTTCTTGTTCCCTTACACATATTCACAGGATGTCAAGGTACCCTCCCCACCTCCCTCTTTTCCTTATTCTACTACTCCTTTCTGATGATGTCCATCCCAATCCTGACCTTCTGTCAAACCCCCCAACTATGGCCCTACCACACACACTCCCAACCACTAACATGTCCTCTATGCCCAAGGGACTTAGGTCTGTTCACCTAAATGCACGCAGCCCACTTCCCAAACTTGACATGTTCAAAGTTTGGCTCTCCCAATACCCCACTGACATTCTTTGTGTAACTGAAACCTGGCTATCGCTGAAAGTCCCCGATTCAGCCATCTCCATTCCCGATTTTAACCTTTATCATCAAGACAGAAGTAAGTGAGGTGGCGGAGTTGCCCTATACATTAAACAATCTATCTCTTGCTCCATTGTCTTCAAGGAGGCCTGAACTTCCTCCCACAAAGTAATTATAGCATTACTATCTTCTCCCTCCTCTGCCCCACTCTACATTGGTGTCCTTTATGCCCCTCCCAAAATAACTCCTGATGTTCTAGTATTTACCATTTCCGCTATCTCTTCCCTGACATCCAATGGGGAACTGATGCTACTCGGGGACTTTAAACCCAGCTGGCTCATGCCCACCTCTAAGTCCACTCTTCTTAAATTAGAAGCCGTGAACTTTACCCAATTGATCCAAGAGCCCAGTCTCTTAAACCACCGTTTCCACAGCCACATGCTACTTGACTTTCCTCCCACCCACATTGTATTACTGCAGCTGAAGCACTTTCAGATGCTATTAGTGATCACTGCATCACTTATTGCATAAGAAAGATCCACACTCCCCATGCAGCCTCCAAGTATATCTGGTCCTGTCCCCTTCACAAACTAGGTGTCAATGCCCTTCATCAACACTTTCTTGAGGCAGACTGGTTGCCCATCTACTCAACAAGTGCAGTCGACATAGCTCTTTCCCTTTTCTCAGACCTCTTCCTATGCATCTGGAATCTCCATGCCCCCCTAAAGAAATCCAGAGTGAAGAGACACCATCCCCCTTGGATCACCGCTGACCTTTTGGCTAAGTGCAGGGCTAGTGACAAAGCTTGGCACCGCTACAAAAACTACTTTCTTCAAGCAGATCTACAAGCATACAAAGCCCTTAGGAATAGTTGCACTAGGGCCGTCTGTCTCTCTCTAAGGCAAATTACTTCGGGGGTCACCTGCAGTAGGATCATCTGACTCTTGCACTTTTCTGGAAAGTCCTCCATGCCCTCCTTGGGCCCCCTGCCCAACATAAATCCCCAGTACTTCATATTGATGGGTCCCCAGTCTCTGACCCTGCTTCAGTTGCTGAAATGTTTAATACATTTTTTGCCACCTTCTCCCTCCCTCCCTGATATTTGTTCCCTTTCTTCTCCCTTAACCTCCTCGCCCATTTTGGCAGCACCCAAGCAGCCCCCTGCTTACCATTTCCCCCCATTCACTCCTCTTGATGTCTACTCTGCACTTCTAGCCCTCCACCCCTCTAAGTCTAGCCCCGACGGTCTCCACCCAAGACTGCTCCACCTCTCTCTGCTTTTGCCATAGCAGCCCCACTCACCCATATCCTAAACCTTTTTCTCTTTCTCCTATTCCATTATCCCCAAGGCCTGGAAATCAGCTAAAGTCCTTCCCCTCCACAAAGGAGGTGACTCCTCCACCCCTGGGAAGTATAGGCCTATCTCCCTCCTCCCCTCACTAGCCAAACTACAAGAATTATTCATTCATACCGGGTTATCTGAATTCCTTGCTTCCTCTAACACTCTCTCTCTCCCATTCAGTCTGGCTTTAGGAAGCACCATTCGACCATATCGTCTCTCTTGTATGTCACAGATTCCATACTCACTGCGATAGACAAGAGCCAAATTATAGCCCCTATCTTTATCAATCTGTCAAAAGCTTTCGATTCTGTCTCCCACCCCGTCCTGCTACAAACTCTTAGTTCTGTCAGCCTTGCTGTTCCTGCCATTAATTGGTTCCATTCCTATTTGCTTGATAGGGTACAATTGGTTCAAATAGGTGATGCTTTATCCTCTTCTCTCCCAATCCTCTCCGGTGTCCTCCAAGGCTTCATCCTTGGCCCTATCCTCTTCTCCCTTTTTATAAATAACCTCCCTTCAGTCTGTAGGTCTGCTGAAATCCACATGTACACAGATGATACTTTGCTCTTTCTTTCCAGGCCTTCTGTAAATAGCATACAGGCCCCACTCCAGGACGATTTCAAGAGTCCAGTCCTGGTTCAAGGACAACAAACTCAAACTCAGTGTTAAAAAATCAGTGGTCATGACTTTTGGCACTAGACATAAGCTATCCACCCTGCAGCAGTCTCCAACCTCTACTACCCTGGATGGGTCCAGCCTTGTGAATGTCTCAGCTTTTAAGTACCTGGTGGTTTGGCTGGATGCAAACCTGGATTTTTCCCTCACATGTTGATGCCATCTGTGCTAAGCTTTGCCGCAAACTAGGTGCCCTCTATAGGCACAAATCCAGCCTCTCCCTCCCTCCCTACCCACTGGGAGCTTGTCACCAAAATGAGCCTACCCACTTTCGAGTACATCAATGTGGTGTATGGCACTGCCTCTCAGACTTCCCTAGGCAGACTTGACATCCTGATAAACTCCTTCTGCAGGTTTGCTACAGCCTCCCCTCTCTCACTCACTGCTGCCTTCTATATTCTGCCCTATCACTGGCTTCCTTGCCTCACAGGAGAATGGTCCACTGTGCTTCCTTCATTGCTAAATTCTGGTTTGGATACCTTCCCTCCTATCTGTTCTCTCATCTCACCCAAGCTGTCACCTCAAATTACTCCCTTCACCACAGAGACTGTCATACCTTCTCTTTACCTCACCCACACTCTGCCTCTGGTCAATCTACCTCTTCCTTTCATGTCTCTTTTCTCTGGAACAAACTCCCCTGACCTCTGCCAATGCTCTTCTCTCTCTCTCTCTCTCTCTTCTCACTCAAAAGGCTCCTTAGACTCCTTCCCCATCAGCAATGCCCTCAATGTCCCTAACACCAACTGCCTTAGTATTCTTTATACTCCCTCCTGCTCCACCTGCATCTGGATGGGGTACTTATTTTCCTTGTTTTTGGAGGTCTGTGAAACCCAGCCCCTCATTACAATGTGATCCTATATGTAACATGCCATTTGCTATTGCTGCACAATTTTTGTTGTTGTTGCCTATTGTTCTTACACATGTTTTGGGCTTGTAATCCCTACCCATGTCTTGTTTCCTTGTCTTGGTTTTCTAATTGCTATTGTATTTACTTCTCCTCATGTCCCCTTGCTCCTGGGTCACACCTGGAAACGAGCCCCTGCCCATGGTGCTTTTCCCAGGTATCAACTTTTAAATAAATAAATAAATAGCAGACTAAGGCTGAAACTAACAGTGTAGGTTTTTTTTATCATAAAATATTTTGTTAGAGTTTTCAAAGACAAGAACATGCATTCCACATAATGCATTGCTTACTAACAGTGTTAGGCTAATACATTAGTTAAAATCTATAAAGCAATATGAACAACAACAACAAAAAAGTGTACTTACCATTATCATACTTTGCACAGTTGGTGCACTCACAGTTCTAAGGACTCAACAATACAGAACATATATACATGTTAAACAAAGGGATAGTAGATCTGTACATTATATATATATACTCCTGGTGTATGCCTATGACTGCAGACCTCTGAGTTGTCCCCCTATCTGGGTATGACCGGGAATGAAAATGCAGGTATACCCATGAAGGAGAGAGAAATTAGAGTGGTGAAAGGGTGTTGTCAAGGGGGGGGGGTTGCCAGGTGGTGGTGGGGGCACTGAACAAAGATGGGAATGTAGATGCTGCTTCATTTAAGTTTTGCTTGCTGTTTGTCATTTCAATTTAGTCATTGATGTAGCATCAGATGAAAATAATTAATGTAATGTTATCTGTTTCTCTTTGTCATCACTGATAATGACTGTACCTGGCTGTATACTGTTCAAATGTTTGTTCTCACCTCAAGCTGCATCATGAAATACTCTTTAATGTTGCCTCTGGTCTCCCCTGTCTGTACTCTCCCGGGTCGTGCCTGAACAAGGCAACATTGTTGTCTAGTGTACTTACCCGGTAAACAAAAAACAAATAAATAAATAAATAAGATATGAGTCCCATTTCTTTTATTTGTGCATCTGATTGGAATTGGCAAAGGAAAGGTGCTCAAAGATTGCCTATCTAGCCATAGCTGCATGCCATGTAAGAAGAGATGGTGGCCTAGTCTGCCACCATTTCAGCAGAATGGCCCTCTTAGCCTCCAGAAACATTGCTGTCAACCAGCCTTTTGATTGGTTAGTGCAATTGGTCAACTGTGAGGTGTCCCCTAGTAATATAAGAGCAGGTGCAGAGGGAAATTGGAAGCCTATAACCTTGGAGCAGTCCTCCAGAACTCCAGACCAGTAGGATGTCAAAGCAGGACATTGTCATAATATTTGCAACATGTTAGCATTAGGAGCCTGACATCTCCAACATTTAGAGTGGGGGAAAAGACCCATTCCCTGTAAGGCTTCTGGGGTGAGGTACCATCTCAGCAACAATTTAAGCTGAATAAGTTGACCTCTAGCATCTCTGTAAGCCAGGTGAGCCCATTTCAAGCAATGGTTCCATGTGCCTGAGGAAATGTCTAATTGCGGTCTTAAGACCACTGTAGCCTACATTTATCGGTGGTGTTCAGTTGCGAGTCACTAAGTAAGTGATACATCTGCCCTGCAATACCTTTGAGCTTGCCTGGTTTGTGCAATTGTCTAAACCATTCCCAGCCAGCCCCCAGATACGTACAGTACTTTGCTTAAATGTGCAAGTAGATTCCCTGATCTGAAGACACTTCCAGAAGTCTGCTTTGGGGAGTTGGTACAATGTCTGAAGCTGCTGGAAGGACAACAAGTCCTCTGAAACTGATGCTAAATGATTGGCAATTGAGCAAATACCTTTCATAAACCAAAAGTGCCACCCGATAATTCCTCCCCCATTTGGATATTGGTGTTATCCCAGAGGTAAGTGTACCTTGCTGGAGGAATCCAAAAGGTCCTGGGAACATGTGTCAGTTTCATACACTTCCGGCATGCCTTCCAGTTTTCCCAAAGCACTGAGGAGGCAGTCGTACCTAGCTGTATACTGTGCCCAAGGAGATTCTCCAGCCAGGAGGTGCCAGCTAGGTTCTGTCATAGAGGCACAGGTCAGGAAGCATAGGAAAAACCAGGAGCAGTTCTAAAATTTGCAACAAGAGTATTTATTTCTACTAGCAGTAACATAAAAAGTAAAATTGTTCAGTATAACTATTTACAAAGGCCAAATAAACAGAAAAAGTCCATCTGAGTTTTCCTTCAATCTCTGTGCCCCTTTTTGCAAGCAATTGCAGCTCAGCTCTCTTACAAGTTCTTCCAACCCCCATTCTTAACAAGCATTCTGTTTCTTCCTAAATGTTCTAGTATATTTCAGGCAGGTGCTGGCAGGAACACAATTTTATTTTATTTATTTATTTTATTTATTGAAATTTTGGATAACACCTTTGAGAACAAGCTCATTTCATAGGTTCCACGTCAGATGAACAATACATATTGGAAAAGTATGAGATGGAGAACAAACAAAACAAGGAATTATACAAGACATTACAACAGTATATAACTAGAGAAGTTCCAATACATGTGGCATTGTACAATGTATGCCAAGGTGCATATTTGATTAAAACCTGGAATTCAAAGGGTCATATTAGAAGGGGTTGGGTCTTATGAAATGCCCCTTTATAAGAAAATGAGAACAGACTCAGCCTAAATATCTAATAATCAACAAGGTAAGGGATGGCATTAGCCCAGGGGCCTCGTGAGAGGTCAGAAGGTATGGGACAAAGCATTTTAAAGTAAGCAAGGGAGCTCTGGAGATATAACAGGGGAAGGGGGTGGGGGGAAGCCATAGAGGGGTGAGGGAAAAGAGTGGAAGGGATCAAGAAGAAATGTGAAAGGAGAATGATTAGTAACTTAGAACAGTTTTTTACATGCTGAGAACAGTTATGCATAAGGTCAGGATAGCATAAGTGCTGTTCACAAGAAGGAAGGTTATTGGAAGCAGTCACAACTGGCGTCAACAACTAGCTGTTGCTTAAGTTTAACCTTGAAGGAGCCCAAGGTGGATGCTGAAGTGATATCATGGTGCAGCGAGTTCATCCATAGCAGGGCATGGTAGGCAAAGGACCTTTGTCCCAGAGAAGTATGACAGTGGGGTATATCAAAAATCTGGCTACTAGAGCTTCTGGTGCAACAACAGTTGATAGTGGGGGTAATAAGCTTTTGCACTTCTGGGGGCATTTTGCCTAAGCTTACTTTTTTGAACAGTAAACATATTTAGTACATGAGTCTACCTTTGAATTGGAACCAGTTAGCCTGAATGTACATGTCGCAGGTATGGGACAGATGGGCTGAGCCAGAAAGGAGCAGGCATGTTTTGTTGAGTGCAACTATGATGCAGTGAAGAATTGTTTCAGTAGCTGATCCATAGATTGGTAAGCCATAATCAATGACTGAGTCAAGAGAGCTTTGAATGGCTAGGTTAAGAGCCTTTGGGGTCAAACATTGCTTATGCCCATAAAGTAGCCCAATGCAGGTGTTAACAGCCTTATCAATGTTGTCAATGTGCTAGGCATAGATCATCATACTGTCAGTAGTAATTCCCAGATATTTAAAGAGCTGAACTAGCTCCAGGGGAGAGCACTCTTCATTGGTGATAGAAAGAGGGTAAGTTCTGTGCATATTTTGGGAGCTGGAGAACAGCATAGTTTTAGTCTTGTTGTAATTCATAACTAACTTGTGCTTATGGAACCATCTTTCTACAACTACGAAATTACTCTGTAGCCTGGATTCAAGAACCTTGGGATCTGGATCACTGGTAAACAGGACAGCATCATCAGCATATAAAAGGATGTGACCCTGACAGGAGTAAGGAAGGTTGTTGAGGAAAATGCTAAATAAAAGAGGGCCCAAGATGGATCCTTGAGGAACTCCAGATAGGACAGGACTGCTGTCCGAGAGGGTGTGTCGGAACAAAGGTTTATAATATCACTTTTTATAAAAATGCACTTGGATTCACCTCAGGCCTTACCCAAAAATAATTTCATAAATTATCAAAAATAATAAATATTCACATGTGATATTATCCTATGCTCTCCAGATTCAAAAATGATGGTGAAAAACACTGATGCCACACACTGGATTATATAAGAGATAAATATATTTTATTCACATATGTACAAGTCCTAAATATTCATAACTAGAATAAATATCAAGCATACTAAAAGAAATGTGAACATAAACTGCAATGTAAACAAAACAGATTTTAGAAAATCAAGTAAAACAAAACAAATTTTAGCAAATAAGCAATGTAAATGAGTAAGCGCTATTCAGCATAATAAATGACAGTTTATACTGTTTTTTAGCATACTTATCAATAGCATGACTTTTTTTTACTATGAGAACTTGCAACTCATTACACTAGTGTTTCAGATTATCTTGGTATGATGCTTGTTTAAACTTTATAGTATGAAAAAGGTATTTTCTTTAGATTTAAATTCAAGCTTAAGCATACACCCAAGCTTTGAAGTTAAAATGCACTAAGTTATCACCCCAGTTAACCAAATAAGTACTAATAGTAAAATAAAGGAATACTTATGTTTTAGTTATCTGTAGATGTGGTCTTCTACTTTTTAGCTTTCAAAGTCTTGGTGATAACTTTTGGTTTTGGATGACAAATGTCCTTGGTGGTGAGTTTGGCTTTAGTCTGCTGTCTTTTTCCTTGGAACCTGGAACTGTAGAGTCTTTTGACATCAATGAAGCAATGCAGGCAGGATCCTTCTTGATTGATGTCACAAATCATCAAAAGTCACTTCAGGATTTAGTGGGAAAAATCAGACACGATTTTAGCAGTTCAGCACAGTCTGTAGAAAGATCTCTCCCTGTGGACAGCAATGTTGTTTTGGGTAACTGGACTCTGTGACTCTTTTCTGTTTTAGTTCATTTCTGCTTTTGAACCTGCAACTCTGGACTTACTGCTATTTAACAGTACTGAAGACTTGCTGGCTGGTAAATTCCAAAGTCAATCTCTTGTTTAGGCTTTTAACAGAAATTTCAAAACATTACTTTTAGTCCAAATTCTCAGTATGCAAAACATACGCCTTGCTTGATCCAATACTGGAAGAAAGTCCTTTCTGTAACAGTTAGTCTCAGCAGTTGGTTTAGCACCCCCTTGCGGTGGCAATATCAAATCCCAAATAATGTTCCAAGCAGGTGTGGCTTAAGGCATTTTGGTACAAATCCAAACTCATCCAAAATTGTCAGGACAGCCAACACAGGTCTTCACACACCAAAGCAAATTCTGGGCCGGCTTTGCCAGCATCCCATTTATGTCCCACTTACTGGGTGACATCACCATCAAGTTATGATTGGCCTGAGCACTCTTTGGGGTAGGGCACCTTAGAAGATAAATGGTGACATATAGACATGCATCTTTAAGACAGCCCCTTCTCCTCAAATCTATTTTTGATATAAAACAACTTTTCCTTCTTGCATCTATGTGCACCATTGTACATACACAAGACTCACATTTTTAGATGCAACTAAACGAGAGGATTCATTTGAGACCAACCATGATGGTGTCAATCCTAATATAAAATCCATAATTTATAAAAGCATTATAAAATGTTTTGCTTTATAGATATCTAAAAAGTATTTACAGATTTCAGAAGTACATTTTTTCCTATTTAAAATGATGTTACTTTGGCATACCTACTATCATTAGAACTGTGTAAATTTAATAAAACTTCTTTAAGACAGGGATCTCCTTTGTTCAAAATAAATGAACCATGACCTCATGTAGCTATCCAGAGGCTTATAATCCACCTGACTAATTGTTTCTATTAAATAAACACTTTACCCTCATTCCACTGAAAAGGTGGCAAGGTCAGCTTACTACAGACACCACACTTGTCAATATATTTTAAACAGTTTCGAGGCTACAGATTTTTGTAAATAGCTCATACTACACTTTATTGATGGGTTTAAAACTTACTCACTGGGCAGGTGCATGCATTTTCAATAACCTGTATAATTTTCAAATGCATCAGAGTTTTTGTATATTTTCTATAAATAAAAGTCTTAATTTCTTAAAGCCAGTATAAATCTATGTTAACCTCTGAGATGTGCTCTGGCTGGTACTGAAAAACAAGGTTGTAAATTGTGTCAAGTTTCAAGCTCTTCTGCCACTAATTGGAAGAGGCCATTCAATTTAAACAGACTATCCTAGAAACACTTTTTATTTTTCTGAAGTTGACCATGTATGCTGTATTCCCTTTTCATGGCATCATTATTCTATTTTAGTATTCAAGCTTTAAGCAGCATTGCCCTTGTTTTAAAGATTCATTTAGACATTAATTTAATCAGAAACATTTATAGGACTTAATAATTAAGCCAATATAAGGATATAGAACAACAATTAAGAATGTAATAATATTATAATAAAATATGTAACTCAAATTAGATCTGTTCCTACAGGTGTTACCAATCTTCACCTGCTGTGTACGATTGTGCAGGTAACTTTCAAACCAGGCTACGCTGTCACGAGCTAGGCCAATGGTGGTAAGCTGTTCGACCAGAAGGACATGATTCACTGTGTTGAAAGCTTTGGTTAAATCAATGAAAGCAGCATTGACCAGGTGTCCTTGATCTAAGGAGTGGTGAATAAAGCCTGTGAACTCCAGAAGGGTGGTAGTGGTACTATGACCATTTCTGAACCTGTGTTGTTGCGGGCATTGTAGATGATATTTTTCTAAGTATTCAATCAGTTGGTCAGCCACTATACGCTCATGAGATTTCAAGAGTGAGGGCTGGATAGAGATAGGCCTGTAGATTCCAATAAATGTGTGACCCCCAGACTTGTGAACTGGTGTCACAGTGGTAGATTTCCATTTCTGAGGGAATTGAGAGTAACTAAGTAAGAGCTACAAATGCAAGATCCAGGGTGTCACCACTGACTTTTGATTTCCCTAATACCTTGAGTAGGTAGTTCCTGGCTTCATGGGCTGAGAGGGTTTTGAAGCAGAAAGGAGGATGAGAAGGGTTCTGAGTCTCTTTCCCAGAGCAGTCACTTGTGAGGGGGTGAGAGAAGTAGCGAGGTGGCAGGATACCACTCAGGTCCATGAAGGCATTATTAAAAGTGTTAGCAATAAGTTTGGGGTTGAGTGAGGGAACACCATCAATGTTAAGCATGGTTGGGGCAGATCTGAGGTCTCTCTCCCAATGACCTCTTTAAGGTTAGTCCAACATTTTCTGCTATCATTCCAGGTCCAAGAGAACACTTCCTTATAATATTAATTTTTAGCTGCATGAATAGCCCTCGTGCAGTTGTTTCTAGCCACTTTGTACCTCTGGATGTTGGCCTGGATACACAGGGACCAAGACCTGTGCCATAGATGGTCCCTGCATTCAGAAGCTCAAGGAGGTCCAGAGAAAACCAGGAAATACAGTGGCCTTTGATTTTATGCTTTTTATGGGGGGGGGGTGCCTATCACATATAGCGTTGAACTGAAGAATGAATTGGTCGAGGGCAATGTCAATGTTGTTAGTTGTGTAAACCATTGACCAGTCCTGATTATGCATGTCAGATTTCCCTGAGATGAGGCCTCTTTTTCACAGCTCTTCTGCAAAAGGCTTAAAACTTGCACTCAGGTAACCTCTTGAGTTCCCAATAGCTTTTTGTAGTCATCTCAAACTATAATTATATACATTTCAATAGTAACACTATATCATTTCTAAACAAAGGGATCCTAATTTTGGTTACATTTCTACATAATGATTTGCATATATTGTTATACCAGCAGATATGTAAGGGAGAAAAAGACAGAGCAGCAAGTGAGGGTGGAGAGATAGTGAGAGGCAGGGAATTGCGAGACTGTCAGTGTGATCAAATCCTAGGTCATAACAGTACAGCAAACAGTAAAGTTTAAACTCATACATTTGCTTTTCAACCTTCAGAACCCTCAATTCCTGATCTATTTCTTGACAGAAAATCAGCATTGCTATTCTCTTTACCAGATTTGTGTATCACCTTGAATTTAAATGACTGTAGTGTCAGGTACCACCTTGTGATTGTGGAATTTTTATCTTTCATTTGGTTAAGCCAACAGAGAAGACTGTGATCTGTTATAAGTACAATGCCAGTTCCTAGCAAATAAAACTTAAGGGACTCCATGGCCCACTTTGCTGCTAGACATTCCTTTTCAATGGTGGAGTACCTTTTCTCTCTGTCATGCAACTTTCTACTTATGTACAGAATATGATGTTCTGTCCCTTCTATATTTTGACTCAGGACTGCACCTAGGCCTACCTCTGATGCAGTGTTGAGTAAGTTACTTTTTCTAATACTTTTTACTACTTTTGGAAACTTGTTCCAGAAAGGTCTGTGCAGTCACTAGCAAGGATGGAGAAGTACTGGAAAAAGTAATACACCTTACAGTTACAATTACTTATGTCTTTTTATACAAAAGAAATAGGTAACTGTAACTGATTACATTTATTTGAAAGTAACTAACCTATCACTTTCAAAAAATGTAATCTGTTACAGTTATTTATTATTTTTATATTGTTTTTGTATAAAAAGAAATAAGTAACTATAATTGTAAGGTGTATTACTTTTTCTAGTACTTCTCCATCCTTGCTAGTGACTGCACAGAACTTCCTGGAACAAGTTTCCAAACATAATAGAAAGTAATAGGAAAAATAACTTATCCAACACTGCTCTGATGCATCTGTTTGTAGCAAAAAAAGTTTCTCAAAGTCTGGGCTTCTTAAAAAAAGGGTTGAACATAATGCAGCCTTAATGGCTTGAAAAGCTTCATCACACTCTGGGGTCCATTTCACATTATTTGGGTACCATTTGTTCATGAGTTCAGTGAGGAGAGTAGCTAACTTTGCAAAGTTGGGAACAAATCTCTGATAATAACCAGTCAGCCCTAAAAATGACCTGACATGTTTCTTTGTTTTAGGGACAGGGCTGTTAGCTACAGCTTCTGTTTTAGAAACCTCTGGCTTAACTTCTACATTTCCCAACACATAGCCCAACTATTTGGTTTCCTGCATGCCCAATGCACATTTGGTAAGATTAATAGTCAGACCTACATTTTTGATAGCTTGGATGACTGTTCATAGGTATTTCTGGTGGCTTTTCCTGTCTGGACTGTACACCACAACATCATCCAGGTACGCAGCACAATAACCAGTATGAGGTGATAAAATTACATCCATGTACTACTAGAATGTAGCTGGCACATCATGTAAACCAAATGGCATGGTGGTGAACAGATAGAATCCAACAGGAGTGGCAAATGCAGTTTTGTCTCTGGATTCTTTAGCTAAAGGTATTTGCCAGTAAACCCTGGTGAGATTGAGGGTACTGGTATACTTTGCACTCCACAATCTGTCCACCAAATCATCTATTCTGGGCATAGGAAAACTGTCAAATTCTGACACATGATTAAGTTTCCTAAAATCAAGGCAGAGTCTAACACCCCTTCTTTTTTGTTTACAGTTGCCACTGGAGATGACCAAGTACTCCTCGACTCCTCTATGATACCCAATTTTTTCATTTTTTTGTATTTCCTTAACCCCGTCAGGTCTTAACCGCTCTGGTAACCTGTATGTTTTTTTCCTAATAGGGTAAGCATTCCTTGTCACTATTACGTGCTCGACCCCTTTTGCTCGGCCTGGTACTATAGTAAAAGTACTGCTAAATGTCTTTAGCACATTACGAATGTCTGCAGTTTGTTCTGAGGTTAAGGAAACATTCACCTTTACAGCATCAGCATTTACAGTTTGTTCCAGTCTATCATAAGCTACATCAATATCTTCTTTATCAGTTTCTAGTAAAACTAGCAAAGTAGCTTTTGGAATTTTTTCAACCCATTTCTCGAGGAGGATTGCATGGTATCTCTTAGTAGTATTTTTTCTGTCAGGGGTCTCAATCTCATAGTTAACGATGTCAGTACATCTAAGCTGTCTGTAAGGCCCTTGCCACTTCATTAACAGTTTATTTTCTGTTGTGGGTAACAGTATCAAAAGTGTTTCACATGGCTCGAAAACGTTTTATTTTACCTCATGATCATAATATATATTCTGCTGGTTTGGGGCCTTTTCCGGATTACTATGTGCAATTTCAACATATTTTGCCAGCTTATTTCTTAGGGCACACATATAAGATGTTATAGATTGTTTCTGAGTGGGGTTATCTTCCCTCATTTCTTTTATCACATCCGGTGTCCCGCTTGGCTGCCTGCCATACAGCATTTCAAAAGGTGAATACCCTGTTGATGCCTGTGGCACTTCTTTGTAAAGAAAAAGTAGGTAAGGCAAGTACTGGTCCCAATCTTTTCCTTCCCCTTTACAAAACTTTTTATCATGCGTTTTAGGGTTTGGTTAAAACGCTCAACAAGACCATCTGTCTGAGGGTGATAGGGGGAGGTTCTTATTGCAGTAATACCTAGCAGTCTGTACAGCTCCTTAAGTAATGCAACACCAAAATTACTACCCTGATACATAATAATTTCTTTAGTTATGCCCACTCTGATGAAAATTTTTGCAAGCTCTGCTGCCACTTTTGAAGCTGTGACAGTACGCACTGGAACTGCTTCTGGGTATCGAGTAGCATATTTGCATACTACCAGGATAAATCTATTACCCTTTTTACTTTTGTCTAAAGGACCAACCACATCCATTGCAATTGTCTCAAAAGGTACATCTATCAAGGGTAAGGGGCATACTGGGATGTGTAGGGAGAGGCATCAGCAGCAGAAAACAGGAAGTTGTTATCCCTCTGTACAGACAGTTGGTGAGACCCCATCTGGAGAACTGTGTCCAGTTCTGGAGACCCCATCTCCCAAGGACATAGACAGGATAGAGGTAGTCCAGAGGAGGGCAACTAAAATGGTGCAGGATCTGCAAGAGAAGCTGTATGAGGAGAGACTAAAAGGCTTAATGTATACCCTTGAGAGAGAAGAAGGGAGAGGGGACATGATAGAAACTTAAGTACCTCAGTGGAATCAACAAAGTCCAAGAGGTAGCATCTTTCAGAAAAGAGACTTGCAGAACAAGGGGACACAATTTAAAGATAGAAGGAGGGCGTTCAGGGGCAATATGAGGAAGTATTATTTCACAGAGAGGGTAGTGGATGCATGGAACAGCCTTCCTGAGGAGGTTGTGGGGTCTAAAACTGTGGGAGAATTCAAGAATGCATGGGACAGACATAAGGCAATTCTTGTGGGGGGTAGGAAGAAATAGGCTGTTGGTTAACTAGGATCTACGGCCTATCCTGTACGTAAGGAAATGGGCAGACTAGATGGGCCAAGCGGTCCTTATCTGCCGTCAAAGTCTATGTTTCTATGTTTCTATGTATTTTCTAGTGACTGGGGCTACTTTTTGACACTCAGCACAGGAATTACAATATGTAGCAACATCTTCATGAATTCCAGTCCAGTAAAATCTATACAGCAATCTGGCAAGGGTGCGATCCCTCCCTGAGTGACCAGCCATAGGACTATCATGTGCTATCTGTAGCAACTCTGTTCCATACTTCTGTGATATAACCAATTATTCTGTCTGTTCCTGTGTCTGAGGTTTAACCCAAATTCTGTACAGTAACCCATTACATTTTTTTAAACATTGGTCCACCCTGTTTTGGTTTCACCCCCAGTTGCTTAAAATAACCCTGGAGAGAAACTTTGTTAGTTTTTTCTGAAAGAAAATCACAATCAGTTATCAGTTTATCTTCAGCATTTTCATATTTTAACTCTTTATGTCCATCAATCATTTGTTGCCACAGTTTCTTCAGGCATCGTCTGTCTTTCCTGGATTTCCAGATCTTGGAGCTGTGCTCAAACAAGTCCAAATCAAAATCACTGAAAGGAAAAGTGTCCTAACCATCTGAAATTATCTTTGCCTGAGCTCTTGTCACCACAGCTGCTGAAACATCAGGGTTTACTACCTCTCTGATTAACTCAGTAAATCTTGGAAAGTCATTTTCAATAATCACAAGTACAGGTAACTTAAGTACTACTCCCACTTTCATTTGGTGCTACACACTCTAAATGGTCAGAGTCACTTGGGTGGTGGGATAGTATTGAGTATCCCCATGGATGCAGATGACACCAGTACCTGGTCTTTTTGCGCTGTGTTTTCCCAGCACTTCAACATGCACCAGGGTCTGTCTGCTTCCTGAATCACTGAGTCCCTTTACAGTCTTATCCCCTCCTTCACATCTGCTAAGTACTTACCCCAATTTGCCAAGGACAAATCTGCTCCAGTGCCACTCTCCTTACTATGGCAGTTTCTTGCAATATGGCCTGGCTTATTACAGTTATAGCAAATAACGTCTTTGGGCACAGATTTGTTACCCCCACCAGAGTTCTTATCAAACTTGGAGTTTAAATGGGAAAAAGAGTGTCTTACTGGTGCTTGGCTGTCACCTTGTTGCTGTGGCAGCTGTCTGGCCATTTGATAGTCCTCAGCCAAAGAAATCGCCTTTTCCCCACTTTCTGGTCAGTGTTCCTTTACCCAAAGCTTTACATCTGTTGGCAGGATGTTGATGAATTGCTCCATTGCAAATATGTCGATGATCTGTTGGACTGTTTTGATCTCTGATTGAAGCCAATTTATCAGGAGTTCTCTGAGTCAGGTGAAGGCTTCACAAGGATTGTCGATTGAGTTGTTCCTCAGAGATCAAAATCTCCACCTGTAGGTCTCTCTGGAAATGTCAAATCTTTTCAGGATTTTGCTTTTCACCAGGTCATAGTTTTCTGACTGTGCAGTGTCTGTATTGCTGTAGGCAAGTTGGACTTTCTCTGTCAGGTAGGGTACCAGTCTAATTGTCCATTGCTGCTTTGGCCATTGGCAGGATGTGACAACTCTTTCAAAAGTTATTGGGTATGCCTCGACATCATCTGAGGGACACAACTTTGTAAGTTTAATGGCTTTTAAGTTGATTGTGTTTTGTTGCTTATCTGGATCTGTGCCAGATCCTGTGCCTTTGATAGCTTGCAAGGCATCCAGCCATCGCTGTGCCTGTCACTGCATCTCTTCTCTCATCTGCTGCTCCTGTCGATGCATCTCTTCTCTCCTATGATGTTCCTGTCACTGCATCTCTTCTCTGCTCTGCACTTCTAAATGTTGAATCTCTTTTTCTCTCTGCTTCTCTGTCTCTTTTTGTTGTATATCCCACCATTTGAAAAAGTCCATCAGGCTTTCAGGTTCTGCCGCTGCCTGTTCTTTTTCCATAACTTGTGTTGGCTGTACAATCTCAGCTTGGACTTCTGTCTCTGCTAGTTTGGCTGCCATTCTCCTGGTAACCAGTCCTGGACTTGCTGCTGCAGAATCCATTCCTTTCTCTATCCTTCCCTGGTACTAGGTCCAGTATCCAAACACAAAACTCCTGGCTTAGAGTATACACGGTGTAAATCCCATTTAGGCTGACACCATCTGTCGTTAAGGCACAGGTCAGGGATCATAGGAGAAACCAGGAGCAGCTGTAAAATTTTCAACAAGAGTATTCCTTTCTACTAGCAGTAACACAAAAAATAAAATTGTTCAGTGTAACTATTTACAAAGGCCAAATAAACAGAAAAAGTCCATCTGAGTTTTCCTTCAATCTCTGTGTTCCCTTTTTGCAAGCAATTGCAACTCAGCTCTCTTACAAGTTCTTCCAACCCCCATTCTTAACAAGCATCATGTTTCTTCCAAAATGTTCTAGTATATTTCAGGCAGGTGCTGGCAGGAACACAGTATCCCTAAGTTGAGGCCCCCTTTTCACAGCTCTTCTGCAAAAGGCTTAAAACTTGCACTCAGGTAACTCCTGAGTTCCCAATAGCTTTTTGCAATCATCTCAAACTATAATTATATGTATTTCAATAGTAACACTATATAATTTCTAAACAAAGGGATCCCAATATCGGTTACATTTCCACATAATGATTTGCATATATTTTTATACCAGCAGATATGCAAGGGAGGAAAAGACAGAACAGCAAGTGAGGGTAGAGAGATAGTGAGAGGCATAGAATTGTGAGACTGTAGGGGTGATCAAATCCTAGACCTCACGAGAAAATTTAGTTGTGCAATCAGACAGAGAAGAGTCAGGAAAGGAAAGTACAGAACAGATCCCTGCATGCAAACTCTCCATAACAACTGGGACAGGGTCCTATTCAACCCTGTCACAGGTCCATCTCTAGCCCAAGCCAGGCCAGGTTTGAGTCTGTTGCTGGCAAAAACAATCTGGTAGTTTGTGCTGCCTTATAAGTCAGAAAGTAACCCTGAAACCAAGGGAGACCTAGGCCTCCTGCTGACCAGTGTACCCTTAGTTTAGCCTTACTGAATTTAAGGGCTCTCCCTTTCCATAAGAACATTGCAATCAGTTTGTCTAGAGCTTGGAATATTTGGTGGGGGGGGTTGCCACCAGGAGGTTACAGAATAGATAGGCCACTTTGGGTACAGTAAACATATGTAGGGCCTCCACCTTACCTTTGAGGGAGAGATGCAGTTTCAGCCATCTCTGGACCTCTGCTTTAGGCATGGTGATTAGGGGTGTATAGTTCACCTCAACCAAATTCCTCCAGTTAGCCATGATATTGACCCCCAAACAGGAGAGTCCCTGTGGTGCCCACACCACCGGTGCCCTCTGAAGGCTGTCCCTGGTGCAGGCTAGGTTTAGTGACAAAGTGGTTGTCTTTTTCTTATTCATCATAAGCCCTGAAATTGACACATATTCCTGCAGGGTATTAAGGATGGGGCAGGGACTTGGCCAGGTTGGCTATCACAGGAGGTCATCCGCATAGGTACTGACCAGGTACTGCTTCCCCTTCACCTCTATACCCTGGACATCTTGTGTATCCATCTGTTTCATGGTTGGAGGGTCAAGGGATATCAGGAACAGCAGCAGAGACAGTAGACAGTCCTGCTGAGTTCCCCTGTGTGATTTGAAGGGGGTGAATATTACAATTGGTTAGAAAAGTGGCGGGGGGGAGTGATAGAGGGTGGCAATCCAACCTCAAAAGTGGGTACCAAAATCATAAGCCCCTAGAGTGGAGTGCAGGTACTCCCACTCCACTGAGTTTAAGACCTTTCAAAAATCAATGGCTAGGGTGGCCATGGGTGTAGAGGATTGCATGATGAACCATTTAATATTTAAGACCATGCAAATGTTATCTGCTCCTGTTCTGCCCTTGCTGAACCCTGCCTGCAATGGGTGGATTAAAGATGGAAGTACTGACTCCAGTCTGTTCGTCAGTACCTTTGTGACCACTTTGGTGTCCACTGATTTCAGTTAAATGGGTTGGAAGCTGTAACAGTCCAAGTGATCTGAAGATTTCTTGGGTAACAGAGTGATTATGGCCTCTCTCATTGTAGGAGGGAGAACTCCCTGAGCTTTTGCTTCTTGCAGGGTGGCTAAGAGTGGGAGAGTGATCTCATCTGCAAATAACTGATATAGCTCTGCTGACATGCTGTTTGCTCCTGGACCATTCCCCTTTGGGAGTTGGTTAAGTGCAGCCCTTAACTCTTCCTTAGATATGAATTTCTCTATCTCTTGTACCTCCTCGGGCCTCAGGTGGGGAAGCAGTAAGGAGCCAAGAAAATCTAGTATCACAGGGTCAGGTGAGGTACCCTTGGGGGGAATCTTAGAAGTATACAAGGCCTGGTAGAATTGTCACATGACTGCATTTACCTCCAAGGGTTTTGTTACAGAGTCCCCTGTCAGTGACCTGAGGGCATGAATTTCAGAGTTTGACTTTTGCTTCCTGAGATGATAGGCCAAAAGTTTACTCCCTTTGTCCCTGGACTCCCAGAATCTGTACTAAGCTCTGAGCAGCTGTCATTCCACCTTTGCTGCAAGATGACATTGATCCTGTATTTTAGCCCTGTAATAGAGGAAAGGAGGGTGGTAGGGGGAGATTGAGTGCTTTCAAATTGGGCTTCCAATGACAAGAGCTCTTGTTTGAGCCTGCCCAGCTCTTCCCACCTTTTCCTGTTTTGGGCAGCTGTGTAAGATATTATACAGCCCCTCAAGAAGGCTTTAAAATCCTCCCATATTGTCCCTGCTCCCACCTCTCCAGTGGAGTTGAACTTAAAAAAAGTTTGGGTCTGGGCACATACCCACGTGCAGAACTCAGGGTCCTTTAGGAGCAGAGGGTTACATCTCAAACCTAGGAGAGGAGGACTGCATTCCAGTTGGGAGGTAGGACTACCCGAGATGACCATGAGCTTGATAGTAGTGTCATAAATGCCCTTTGTCACTTTTCCATCTGCCATCCAGAAGTCAAGGCAGCTATGGAAACCATGAACAGCAGAGTGGAATGTGAAGTCTCTACCTGTAGGGTTATCTCCACACCATGGTTCTAACAGTCCCCATTCCTTCACCAGCCCAGACAGGGCTTCCTTGGCTCTGGGAGGAGATTGTGGGGTGGGTCATGACTTATCAAGGAATATGTCTGGCACTAGATTAAATACTCCCCCTAAAATTAAGGGCAAATCCTCATCACCTCCCTTCACCTTCAAGAGAGCTTGGCTGATTTGGGGAAAGAAATCATGTTCACCCTGGTTGGATGCATACATATTAGCTAGTATTACCTTTCCCCCTGCGAAAGAGAAACATGGAACTACCCACCTGCCCTGTCTATCTGTTTTGACCCATTCTTCTATCCAAGAGCAGGACTTGTGAAGTAGTATAGCAACCCCTTTAGATTTAGATGTGGCAAAACTGTGAATTACCCTCCAAACCCAATTTTTATGGAGCCGTTGCACTGTTCTGACTGTGAGGTGTGTCTCCTGGAGTAAGGCAAGGTCTGCTTTGAAAGATTTTAAGTGTTGCAGAACTTTTGTATGTTTGACAGGGTGATTAAGACCCTTCACATTCTAGGAGACATACCTCACCCCCCCCTTCATGCTGTTGGACATTATTCCCAACTACTAACACCTGAGTCCCACTTACTTCCAAGGGCCACTTACATTAGGCTTCACTCCCATAAAAGCCACACTGTGATCTACAGAGGAGAAGAATCTTGGAGGAGGGCTAGTCAGAGCTTCTGCCTTTGGTGTCTATGCCTTCACCCGGGCAGAATATAAAGTGGAGCAGCCTGAGAGAATCTAACATTTTACTTGACAACCACAATCTTATGTGGCAGGTAGCATCCTATTATGGCCACTTTATTTATGATTTATTTTATTTATTTGAAAATTGGTGACCATTAATTTATGAAATGCGAACCTGTGTTCATGTATTGTGTGTGGTGAACTGTCTCCCACCCCAGCATCTGTGGTATCATGTATGTAATCAAAAAGCAAAAGCTCTAGTGTCCCACTCCTGACCTGGGGCTTTATTTTCAAAAGATCAGGAATGGCATATGGTGTTACATTCCAGATTTTCAGACACAACCTGCACTACATGGGGGGCTGCCTGTGCCAGCTGGACTTGCACTGCTCTTGCTTCAGACACATGGCTGTGCCTTGGTGGATGGGTGCTTGCACCATGGTGGTGCTGCAATATCTCTTTATGTGGGATTCACAAAGGGATGCAATGGGTACAGTGCTCACCAGGGCTTAGACCAGCCCATAGCTGGTCTGACAGTCCCTGCACCACTCTCACAGACTTTGCTGGGTGGGAAGGGATCCCGTGCCTACCCGCTGAGTTGCCATACATATTGACTGCTATCACACTGGCAATTACTTGTGGTAAGCACAGATATGGTACATATAAAATAAGTTTACAAGGGATAATGGATTTTATTTGTGGGTCATGCCAGTCATCCTGTCAAACACTTCAGATACTTGTCACTACTTAAACATAACGGTCACATGTACTATTTTCAGGTTTGCTGATGCATCACTACTCTCGCATGTCATTTAGAAATTTTTAGCGCTCCTTGACTAAAATGACATTGCTCCTTTTAAATATGTTCCACTAGTTTATGGTTTACATCCTAAGAGTGTGCATACACTCAGTGCTTTCAACGTTGGAATAGCTCTTGAGTCTACAAAAATATAAGGAGGCACAAAACTTTTTGTTTTGATTCTCAGTCCCTCTGTCTGAATTACATAGCAAGTTTATTGAAAGTATCTTATTTTGGTTCTACACATACTGCCACTCCAGGCATTCCTCTTTACTCAAGCAGCAAGATGCATTTTTATGGGATGTAGAGTTGCTGTGATACCACTCAAAGCTGCTAAACTCTTGTACATGTCCAGTGTCACAAATAAGGCTGATAGAATTCAGCTCACATTTGCATTGTTCCTTAGAAACCATCTTTTATACATATCCGAGCTTGCTCCTTTTACTTATTGTCTCTCCTGTCCCTCCTTTCTTACGCAGCAATCGTCAGTGAACTGTCTAATCGGGTCCAAACAAAAACATCATTAAATTTACTTCCATTCACTTTCTTACATTCTTTATGGTGTAAGGCAAATCAAAATTTACCCCCACTATCAAATGTACCATATTTACTCTAAAACAATTTTCTTTTTCACATATGGAACTTGTGTTTGGCGGAGGCGAACCCCATTCTCCACACCATCCCTGATTCTGCTTTGCCTTTAAAATCTTAATCATTACAAACAAATCTTGCCTTGTCATCACAATACAAGAGCTGTGCAGAATATAAAATTCCACCAGCAGACTGCTCACAGAATTATCATTCTAATTCCATTGAAGTTTGTGAAATGTGCATGAAAAATCCAAGGAATTTTCACCAAATTTTAAATTTTAGTTATTTGGGTCTAGTTTTCAAAGTATGTATCCAAATGAGGCCACACTGGCAGGTATACAGGTACTAATGACTTTTATAAGTGTAAATTTTATAGACCTAGACTAAAAAGGAACTGAGTTATGGGTGGTCAAATGTTTAATCAAAATTTAATTTTCAGTTATTTCTAATTTTAAACTTTCTCATCAAAATGTCTCCACTGTTTCAGGATTTAGAGAAAAGTGTAACATGGGCATGTGCACAAAGTTTTAAGTCCCAAGCTTTAAAGTGGGCTATGGTATAGGTAGCCAAACATTTTGCCAAAATTTAGATTTTCATTTGAAAGAATTTGTCAAAATATTATAACATCAGAGATATATGGGATATTACTTAATTTATATATGCATCTAATTTCAGATTTATAGCTCCAAAGGTCCCTAAGGTATATGCAGACAATATTTTTCATGAACTTTCCCACAGAAAAATTAAATTACAGAATTTGAGCACTTATAATTTTGAGATGATGTGTCCTAAAGTCATGATATGTGGTAGAGCATTAGCATAGCCATCAACAAGTAGTCTTGCCAAATCCCAGATCTCTGGTTCAACAGACAGGTGAGTTATTACAAAATTAATACATTTCACAAATTCCCTACATTTTGCCAAATTTTACATTTCAGTTATTTTGGTCTAGTTTTCAAAATATGCACCCAAGTGATGCCACATTTTGGCAGGTATACAGGTACTAATGGCTTTCTAAGTGTCCCAAATTTCAGTCCTAGACTAAAAAGTGTCAGAGTTATGGGTAGCCAGACGTAATCAACATTTAATTTTCTTTTTTTCCATGTAATTATAACATTTTGTATCCACATTTTTCCACATTTTTAGAATTTAGAGCAACATGGGTATGTGCACCAAGTTTTAAGTCTCAATCTTTAAAGGGTCAGTGCTATAGGTGCTATAGGTAGTTAAATATTTTGCCAACATTTAAATTTTAGTTATTTTAGTATAATGTTGAAAGCATTCATTAAAATGCTATACAGTGTTGCAGGTATATGGGTTATTACTACATTTATATATGTACCTAGTTTCAGATTGCTAGCTCATAGATAAAAATGCACATGAAATTTCCCCCCAAAAAATGAAATGACAGATTTTGAGCACCTATATTTTTGAGTCAATGCATCCTAAAGTCATGGTATTTGCCACATTGTTAGATCTCCCATCAGAAAGTAAACTGCTAAATGTCAGATCTATAGCTTAATAGACAGCAGAGGTATGATCAAATTAATAAATTAAAAAGAAATCCACAAAATTCTAATGAAATTCCATGAAGTTTTGCAGAATTCAATCAGAATTCTGCAAATTCAGAATTTCTCATTCTGCACTGCTCTACATAGTACATCAGTTGAATACAATTGTGGTCATAATGCACTCTCACTTCAACCACCCACACCAGACCCCCATGTCAACACCCTGCATCCCATCTCAGGAACTTCACTGCTAAATGATGATATGCTCATGACCTTCTCATGTCCTTAGCTATGGAAGAAATAAACTGCAGGGTCCAATTATTCTGTTCAAAATAGCTGAGTCCAAGCCATGGCTTCATTTTGACCAAATTTGGGATCGAATGTCCCAGATCTTATTATCCAGCATGCCTTCCTTTTAAGAAGACTCTTGTCCATGTCCTTCCATGCCCCCTTTCCATATCTGTGTTTTCTCTATATCCACAAAACCTAAAGCTGACACACTGGGATGGATTTTCAGTTGGCAGGGATGATAGTAGCCTCCATCAAACCCCCTGCCTTGTGCCACTGGTTTGCAGTAGCCATGGGGACTTTGGCACTGGGAACCGTCATAGATTAAAATCTGGTGTAGGATCCCTAGTGCACCCTGCTATGCTACAAGTGGGGGTTCAGTGCACCTTGCATTGATCTAAGGGATCATTTGGAAATAAAGGCCCTGATCTCTTTTGCAATCAGTATTTAGAGTTTTAACCTCCCTGGTAGTTTAGTGGACCCCCTGTCTCACCTAATTTCTGTCACAATAGCTATATATACAGTGCTCCATCACTATAGCACACCTCACTATAGCAAACCTCACTGTACTGAATCTCCACTTATAATGAACATGAATTGTGGCTCTTGGAACTTGAGACTGACATTTACAGATCAGCTGATCAATTACGTGCATACAATCTGTCAGTTTTCAATCCTGAATGCCAATTTCACTGATTGCCTGGTGACAGTATATAAATAGCCTCCTGTGGTTTTTTCACTTTCTCGGTACCTACTGGAACAGAATGAAATAATCTGGCTACAGTGTTCAGACCAAGTTGTCAATATTAGACAGGCTTAAATCTGGGGAATGTTTAGCAAGAATATCTGAGGAAACCAGCTACTCAAAGTCCACCATTTCAACATGGAATAAACAGATGTGTGTCTTATGTGAGTTTGCTGGTCATGACCAAAAAGAAACTACAAAACCCAGATTAGGGTGAAACTGATCATGCTATCCAGTTGTTGTTCAAGCAGCAGTGCTCATTTAGCATGCCTGTTTCTGGGGCAATTATCAAGCAGAAAGCCAAGCAGTTTTGTAAACCCAGCCATGGAGCTGACACCAAGTTTAAATTGTTATCAGGCTGATTGTGTCATTTGCAGTGCCATGAAAGCATCACAGGTGACCAGAGATCATGCAATGATCAGGCTGCCAGCAAATGTTTGGCCAAATTGAAAGGCATTCTGTCTGCCAGGAGGGGGTGCCTGCAGTCCTGGCCAGTGAGGGGGGGTCTAATGTCAGCAAAGTTACAATAACTCACTGCTGGACTGCAACCCTGGGACCTGCCTTTGACTCACTGACAGTTGATGATGAGGAAGACATTGATAATACAGGGGAGATTGGCACACTAGATACTGATCTTAATTTGATCTCAGACAATGCCAATACTGGCAACATCATTGATGAGTGGCTCGTAGTTGATGACAAACTTGAGATCAATGAGCAGCTCACAGACACTGACATTATCCACTCTGTCACCAGTGCAGAGCATTAGGGGGAGGAGCAAGTTGACCCAGGTGAGGAGTCTGATAATGGCGATATTGAAATGCTGACATTCAGTGAGGCAATCAAAGGGCTACAGTGCAGGCTAGACTGGCTGCAATCCCAGGAAGCAGACCCAGTAAATGTTCTTCACCTGAGGCTGAAGGATTTGGCAGCAAAAAATGTAAAATCAAAAATAATAGTGTATTTCAAGCCAAAGCAGCAAAAGTAAGCACTGGACTGTACGAGACTGTCATAAGATGCAACTGATTTAGCTGAACATTCTAAATGAAATGGAAGGATTCATTTTTTTCTTTTCTTAATTTTTTAATCATATAAGCCTGAATTAATAAGGTTGAGTATTTGATTAATTATCCTTATGTGCTTATCTGCATGTGCTATGCATCCAACAATACACAAACAGTATCACTGATAGTTTTTCCCTCAATATAACAAACACACCCTTACAAAGCATACATGTTCTGGCTCCTGTTGTGCCCATCATAGCAAGGGAGCACTGCAGTTTTAACCTCCCTGGTATTCCAGTGGACCTCTCCCTTACCCAATTTCCATTGTAATAAAGATATATGGTTTTAGTCTCCCAGGCAGTCTAGTGGATCTCCTTCCTCAACCACTTCCCACTGTAATAGTTATATACAGTTTCAATCTTTTTGGTTGGTTGGTGGACCCCCCAATCCATACTGTATATACACTGGCTACCTACTCCTGCTTCCCTGGTGATGGCAATCAGCAGAGACCCACCTCCATGGCCAGACTCCATCTGCCACACAGAAGTATTGGGTCACTATAGTACTCTGTATAGCAATACAGTACTTGCAGGATGGCTAAAGGATGTGAAGAAAAAGCTAAGCTTGACAAAAAGTGAACTTTTTTCAACTTAAATTTTCTTTATTACTTTTTTAAAGTTTTTTTTTCACCAGACTTGGATAATGACCTAGCTATCACCCCCACCACCTCTCCCAATCACATTTTGGGGGATTTACAAATCACTTAAGTTCTAAGTTCCTGATCCTGTCAAGCTAATTTGGACTAGTACAACATGTGACAAAACTGACTAGAGACAGAAACCTTCTTGATATAGTCCTGGTGTCAAGTGATATTGAAATATCTAAATGTGAAGTAAAGGAACCACTTGGCAATAGTGATCATGACAGTGTATTCTTCAGTTTCCAGGATAACTGTACAGGGGTCAGGAGTTGTACTGAGAATTATGACTTTAGATCAACCAACAAGGAGTTAATCAAGACAGCAATTGCAGAGATTGACTAGGATAATAAACTACATGGTAAATTTGTCCAATAAATGTGGGACATCATTAAGGCTGAAATAGTTTCTATTTGTAATTAGCATATCAAAAGAATAAAGAAATATGATAATATGGGCTTAAAGCCAAAATGGCTAACCAACAAAATAAAAAAAAATGCTAAAACACAAGAGACGGTTATATAACTGCAAATTTAAAGCAGTAGTGCAACAATCTGGTGAAAAGTTTGACCTATACTTGTTTCTGCTATTTTACATTGCCACTTACATCCTGACTTGTATGGCACAATTCTTTCCACTATTTTAGTCTGCTTTAGTACTTTTTTTCATGTCTGAAATAATAAAAGGAGCACTCCTTTTAACACGGTGAGGACCAGGTCTTCATCAGTATTTTCAGCTGTTTTTGTCCATCAGTTGTTTATATATCACTTCTGTTGGGACTAAAATTAATAATTATGCAGCAGGCAGTGTTTTCTGATGTTACAGAACAATATTTGTTCAGAAACAGCTGCAAATACTGATGAAAACCTGGTCCAAGCCACATTAAAAGGAGTGCTCCTTTTATTTTTCAGACATGAGAAAAGGTGCTAATGCAGACACAAACTGTGAAAAGAAAGGTATCATACAAGTCAGGAGGTAAGTGGCAATCTAAAATAGCATAAAAAAGTATAGGTCAAAATTTTCACCAGATTGTTGCACTGCTACTTTAATAATACTGAAGAAAATTGGTTGTGATATAAAAACATCAAAAAAATTGCAATAACTGATTAATAAATGCAAGCAAAGAATGGAGTTAAAAATAGCTAGTACAGCTAGTAAGGATAATTTAAAAAAACTGTTATGGTTATGTAAACTCACTAAGAAACAATAATCAGGGTATACATACCATTAAACAAATAACACACATATAGATGACCCCAAAACTATAGCAGATGTCTTTAATCATTATTTTAGTACTGTATTTACACCAAAAATTGTCTACACTAATCCAATTCCAAAAGGTATTCAACTTGATATCAAGATCACTCTAGAGGAGACTGCTAACAAAAATTAGTAACCTAAAGAATTCTCATTCTGTTGGTCCAGATAAAATATCTTCAGTCATGGTAAAACTTTTTTCTCCATACATCACCTTCCTACTGTCAATCATGTTTAATAAATCACTACCAGAGACACAAATTGCTGATGAATGGTTGAGTGCTGTGGTTACCCCGATATATAAGAAGGGTAGTCGAACAGACTACACAAATTATAGACCCATCAGCCTTTCATCTGTTACAAAGAATTTGATGAAAAATAAGGACCACTTATCCCACCTATTCTGCTCATTTACCTACCTAATGGATAAGCTGAAGATCCTAGTTAACCAACAGCCTACTTCCTCCTACCCTCTCACTTGAATTGCCTTATGTCTGTCCCATGCATTCTTGAATTCCCCCACTGTTTTTGACTCCACTACCTCCTTAGGAAGGCTGTTCCATGTGTCTGCAACCCACTCCATGAAAAAATACTTCCTGACATTACCTCTGAGCCATCCCCCCTCTATCTTCAAATTGTGACCCCTTGTTCTTGTACATCCCTTTTTCTGAAAGATACTGCCCTCTTGGACTTTATTGATTCTCTTGAGGTACTTGAAAGTTTCTATCATGTCCCCCATCTACCTCCTCTCCTCTCCTCTCCTCTCCTCTCCTCTCCTCTCCTCTCCTCGATGGTATACATATTAAGCTCCTTTAATATCTCTTCATATGTCTTCTGGTGTAGACCCTGCACCATTTTAGTTGCCCTCCTCTGGACAGCCTCCATTCTATCTATGTTCTTACGGAGATGGAGTCTCCAGAACTGCATGCAGTATTCCAGATGGGGTCTTACCAACTGTCTGTACAGAGGGATAACTACTTCCTGTTTTCTACCGGTGATGACTCTCCCTATGCATCCCAGTATCCCACCAGCCCTCCTTACTGCCTTCTCACATTGCTTGCCCACCTTTAGGTCATCTGATTTGACTACCCCCAGGTTCCTTTCTATTTTTGTTGTTGTTAGTATCTCACGCCCCATTATGTACTCTTCCACTGGGTTTTTGTTTCCCAGGTGCATTACTTTGCACTTCTTTGCATTGAATCTAAGCTGCCATACATTTGACTATTCTTCCAACCTTGCCAAGTCCCTTTGCATCCTTTCCACCCCACCTTGTGTATCAATCCTGTTGCAGATCTTTGTGTTATCTGCAAAACGACATACTTTTCCTTCCAGTCCCTCTGCAATGTCACTTATAAAGACATTAAAGAGGACCGGTCGCAGTACTGAACCCTGTGGTACCCCACTAGTAATCACCCTTTCTTCAGCATGAACTCTGTTTACTATTACCCTCTGTGTCCTGTTGTCCAGCCAATTTTTTGCCCAGGCTATCACTTTGAGACCCACTCCAAGGCTAGCTAACTTGTATATTAATCAAATCTGTCTGTTATTGGCAAGATCTTGGAATCATTTATTAAAGATGCTAACATAAGTATCATGTCAAGCTGTACCAGAACTATCAAGTCCGGAACCTCATGTGAAATTGTGTTTGTTTTCATGATGCTTACCCTGTGATCACTGCCAATCTCTATTGTATTGTATTGTTTTGTCCTTGACTTGGAACATTTGAAAATATGTCTCTGACTCAAAGGTATAAATCCTAATCTAAATAAATAAATAAATAAACAATAAATGCTATACAAAATGATATAACAAATAGAAAGCTTGCTGACAAAACTCAACATGGATTTATGCCTGGGAGATCAAGTATTACCAGCCAACTATGCTTCTATGAAAAAATCTCAGCAGCCTTGGATCAGGGGAAAGCAGTGGATTGTATATACTTGGACATGTCAAAGGCTTTTGACAAGGTGCCACATACAGTAATGAAATTATACAATCATTAGTTGATCGTAGTATTGACCACACTATTATAGGCTGGATCCAGTGTTGGCTCAATAACAGATCTCAAAAAGTAAATACCAAAGGTTTCTGGTTTTCCAGTATAGAAGTTACTAGAGGTATCCCACAGGGCTCAGTCTTAGGACCACTATTATTTCAAGAATTCATGTCCAAGTTAGGTCAAAATGAGCCTGTATGGATTAGTAAACACGTGGACAATACAAAAATAGCTAGTATTGCAGGCAATGACACAGAACATGCTCAGCTACAAGAAACACTGGATCATATTATGCTATGGGCAGTTACTACAAATATGACTTTCGATCTGGACAAATGCAGCATTATGCATTTTGGAGGGCACAATAAACAATTTGTATATCGTCTTGGCAATACCACCCTTAGAGAAGCTGAACATGAAAAAGATTTAGCTATAATGATATCAAACAAACTAACTTTTGAATCACATAGTAACATTGAAATATCCAAAGCCAGGAGAATCCTACATACATTAAAAATAAATTTTAGAAGCAGAGACGTTCAAGTAATCACGCCCATTTATAGATCACATGCAAGGCCATTACTTGACTACGGATCTCCTTTATAGGGATCAATAAATGGGGTATTAAAGATTCAGTTGAAAAGATCTAAAGACAGATTACTAAATTAATTTATGATTGCAAAGGCTTATCTTATGAGGATTGACTACATAAGCTGAATTTAATGTCTTTGCACAATGGAAGAATAAGGAGTGATATATTACTCTGCTATAACATATTAAAAGATAAACACCTAACTAAGGAGTTAAACTTTTAATTTAAAAATCATATCAAAGGCACCAGAGGTCATCAATTACAATTAAAGCCTAGTAAATTCCAAGCAGAATGAAGAAGAGCCTTCTACATGCAAAGGATCATTAATCCCTGGAATAATCTTCCCAAAGAAATATTTGATAGTACCAACAAGGCACTTTTTAAAACCAATCTGGACAATTATATTTTAAATGAACATCCTCTTTTCTACTATGCCTAGCTACTGGAGTGCATATGGGCTTACCACCCTGCTTAGCTCCATTGATCTTAGTATGAAACTTAATATAACCACTTGTGTGGTGGTGGTGGTGGTGGTTGGGGATGGTAACAAGGCCATCACCCAGGTTTGGAGAAAAAAATATTTAAACATAAAGTCAGGAATTAAAGAAAAATTTAATTAACAAAAAAAGAGAAACCTAGCTGGCAGCAGTGTGTCCAGCTGCTATGCCAACAACCTGGGTTCGGGAACGGACTCGGGATGTCAGAAGGCCAGCTGGCGTAGAAGGATTGAGCATCCTAGGGACTGCTTTCCTTTTTCAGGGGGGTGGGTGGTTGCATGTCTGGCATGCTACAGACTACTGGCAGAGGCTGGGGGAGCTGCAGTGCTGGAGCCATTTCGTTGGGGGGACGGGGAAGACACTGGTCATCATTGCATGTCCCCACCCCTGATATAGCCTATAAAATACCAGCCCCACACATAAAGCTCTACCCCGCCACCTCAACTGCCTACAGTGTCCACTGGGTGGGGCCCCACTCCCATGACCCCACCCGGGGTAAGCCTGGGCATGGGGAGTATGGTGGGGAAGGGGTCGAAGACCCCTAGAGATGTTAGGGAATGGACACATCCAAAAAAAACCAGAGTCTGTGGCATGCGTAGTTTTAATTTCTTTCTTGGACTCAGGTTATTTCATGTCTTGTATCCATCTTGCTAGTACTATATTACAATGCTGAGTGCTATGGCAACACAAAACTTGCATGTGTGGAGAGGTGGTGCCAGCACAGAAGAGGCAAGATGAGCTCAGTAAGCAAGGGGAAGAAGGAGTAGCACTGGTAGGCACGGGGTCATAATGTCACAAGACATTATGCCGAAGCTATATACTGTGCTGCCAATACAGCATAATATATTGCCAGCAGCTTATGTCTGTGTTTTGTGGTGGGCTACACCCCTCTAACCCCCCCAACTAAAATACTCAACTCCGGGGGGGAGTGGTTGGACACTTAATTTGGACAAAGTGTGAATAAAAGAAATATTACGTGTGCCTGGGACCGGGATTCAATCCCTGGTCTGCAGACTCACCACCTTCATTGCTGCCCGTGGCTGATCCCATCGAGCCACGGCAGCTGCTCGGTGGACCCTCCTCCAAACAGAGGACTTATCCTCTGCAAGGGAAAAGAGACAGAGTGCACAACTGTGCATAGATCCTTTAGCGGTTTTGCACCCTGTTGCTATTCCCACCTGTGCTGTCTCTGATATGCGCTTTTAGTGTGTGTGATTCTCTATACTACAAACTGACCCAGTAGGGCACTGGTGAGAGGATGGACCTGGTGGACTCTGTTGCTGATGTGGACTGCAGGGGTGTATGGTGGGAGGAGGCCCTGACAGGCCATCCACTGAAAAGGCAGCATGGGTCCCAAGCAACTGATGTGTGGGAGGGCAGCAGAAACAACAGTGTGAACCTTTGTCACAGGCAGAGTCCCTATGGCACCCATTGCATGGATTACACTGGCAATCCACACCCAATCCCACACCACTGGCATGTCAAGACATGTGGTCAGATCAGGCTCATGTTGCCTGGACACCTTCTGTGGAACTCAAAAATGATATTCACATTGTGGAGGGGATACAGGGAGCAGTAATGTTAAGTGAGGCCAGACCTTGCCATAATAGAAACATAGAATCTGTTGGCAGAAAGTGACTGATGGTCCATTGATTTAGTTCAAAGTGTACTACCACACCCCTGATCTAGTGTCCTTGGGGTTGACCCCTTTCTGCCTTCCCACAAGTTACTGTCTTTTCCCACCATATTCTGCCATGGTACAATGAGCCCTATTTCTTCTCCCAGCCATGTTTAAACCCATTAAGGTTACTTGCCTCGACCACATCCCCAGGCAATTGGTTCCATAGTTGCACCATTTCATTTTTATTGGTTATACTGGAAAGGGATGTGAGCATTGCTGCCCATTTACACAAGTGTCCAGTTACATACAACAATCATGTGACATGACATAGGCTGAAACATTTAACTTACAACTAGGGTTAACACCAAGGTACATATCCAATAAGGATATTACAGACAGACAAAAGGGCAACCAAAAACTAACCTGGGTAATTTATCAAATACAAAGGTGACATTAGCATTCTGTGAGGGTTCACAATAATATAATAAACAGTGGGAAACAAACATTTAAGTACTATCAAAAAACTAAACGAGGTGGAGTAACAGTACTACAAGTGCTAGGAAGAGAGGATAAGTGCCAGAGGTGGATAACCAGAGGGTGAGGGGAAACGAATGCAGTAGGGGAGCCAGATTAGGGCTGCAAGCAGGTGCAGGAGTGTGTGAGGGAGAAATGCCTCCTGATATTTTGTTTGAAGGCATTTGTGGAGGAACAGAGTTTTAGTTCTGGGGGGAGAGAGTTGAAGAGCTTGGGTCCCCTAAAGGAGAGTGTTTTCTAGCCTTGAGTGGTCCAGAAGAAAGGAACCATGAAAGAGAGAGTGGAGGACAGTCTAGTGGTCCTGGTGGTGGCAGCTGTCTGGAAGAGAGAGGTGAGGCAACCAGGGAACAGCCCATGAGAGAGTTTGAAGAAGAAGGTGGTCATCTTGCGGTTGAGGCAGGCCTCAAGCGAGGGCCGACTGGTGAGCTGATAAAGGTCGCAGTGGTGTGAGAGTTTAGTGAGGCCAGAGGCAAAATGGATAGCATTGTGGTAGGAGCTTCAGAGTCGGGAGACATTTTTGATGAAGAGGTGGGGAGGGAGACAAGATAACCATAGTCAAAGACAGGAAATAGGAAGCTGAAAACTAGGAGGGATTAGGATTCCTTGTTAAGGTAATGCACCACTCTCTCAGTGATGCAGAATTTCCTCACATTCTTTCTAAATTTTACCCCCTACACATCAACCTCCAACCATGCCTTCTTATGACTGCTTTCCTGTTTCTAACAGAGGTCTTCACTATTCATCCTGTTTATACCCCTCAGAAATGTATATGTCTTCATCATGTTCCCTCTCCTGACTCTGGCCTCCAATGAGTACATGTTCAGAGCCACCAGCTGTTCCTCATAGGATCTGCTCTGCAGGTCCTGTATCATTTTTGTGACCCTTCTCTTTAGTGTCTCCAGCCTGTCTGAGTCATTTTTCAGATGATGGCAGCAGAACTGGACACAGCATTCTAGGTGAGGCCTCACCAGCAATTTGTGCATATCCAGCCCTTTTTCTGTGGATTGGGTCCACAAACAATCAATAAAAAAAAAACTTGGTATAGATTTTCAGAATCATTCATTGTGTTTAAAACATTGCCTGACACATTGATCAAATAATGCATGCAATGCACATATGGCCCTGACCCCTTATCTATTTTGTGGAGTGTTAAATGCTCTGGTCATTGTTTAGGTGGGTGTTAAAGATCCCATGGCACTTCTCAAAAAGAGTACAGTAGGGGAGTACTTGCAGTGTCCAGCCAAATCCTCCCTGTCGCAAAAATATCAACAGCTGCTTAACTTAATTCATCAGTTTGCATCTGTATCCCCTCCTGGGCAACACTGAAAATGGCAGAATTGCCTGTCTATCCTTTTCCAGTCAACCAAAACTAAATAAATAAAATAAATACATAAATTAAATTAAATAAATAACAACAAATCACAGCCATACAAGCCAGTACTCACTACTGCCATCTGTAGGACTGTCAATGAATTAAAAAATGCTTTTCAAATTATACTCTTATCCCTTGCTATAGCCATTCCCTACCTACCTACATACATCAGTGAGTTCCTTTGCTGTTTTCTGTCATAGTCAGCCTACTGCATCATCAGTCAGTGTCTCTCAACTGTCAGCTAACACTGTAAAAGATAGCTGCAGGGTTGAGCAGAGTGGGAGAGCTGTCTGAGTGAATGGGATCTTACTATTGCCCCATATTAATGGATCAGGGGTTAGGTGACACAAGTGGCAGTGCTGTTTCTTTGGACTGTAAAGGCACAACTTGGGTATTGGGAGGGATATGGATGGTAAAGACACTGCTGGGCAGAATAAGCAGCTTGGATTGCCTATATTGCATGCCTTAGGGGTCATGGAGTGGGATCACATTTTTCATATCACACAAGTGAACCCCTTGAAAAACACTTTACTTTTTTAATCAACCTGGGTAATTAGGGACTTTCAGAGGATACCTTGGGGAACGTGTTTCTGGAATTTCTTATTAATATTTCAAGACCAAAGTTAGTACTGCTTCTGTGTGATGTTTGTAAAACAAAGGCAGGCACTGAGAAAAGACATTTGAGCTGCACTTTAACAAACATCACACAGATGAACCCCTCAAAAACACTTCAATCTTTTTTTATCAACATAGGCATTTGGTGACTTTCAGGGAACACCTTGGGGAACATGTATGTGGGAATTCTTGTTAATATCTCAACAAATTCCAAAGTTATTTTTGCTTCTGTGTCATGTTTGTGAAACAAAGGCATGTCCTGAGGAGAGACATTCAAGCTGCACTTTGCCAAACAACTTACAGATATACCCCTGCATAAACCGTTTACTTTTTCTTTATCAGCCTGGGCATTCAGGAGATTTCAGAGGACATGCTGAGGAACATGTATCTAGACTTTCTTATTAATATCTTTATAAATTCCAAATGCTTTTCTTTGATGTTTGTGAAACAAAAGCAGGTTCTGAGTGAAACATTCAAGCTGCACTTTGCCAAAAACACACAGATGCACCCATTGAAAAACATTTTACTTAGTAAACCACAACATATAGAATGAATAATGAATACACAGACACAAGTGACACAGTTCAATATTTCTTTTATGTTCTTTAATTTACTGTACTGTATATTTTCTTTAGGTACTTTTTTGTTTTGTACTTTACTTTTTTTGTTTTGTACCTTAAATTCTTTTCTGTTTTTGTTTTGTACTTTAAGTGCTTTCCCTTCATACAGTACAGCATGCACAGTATTGTCCTCTGGCTACTCCAGTCTGATGGGCAGGACCAAGGACTCCCATCCATTATTGTGAGTACAGTACTTTGCTTTTTTGCTTTACTTTAATTTTCATCTAATGTCCATTCCTGATATAGGCAGTGTTCCTGAGGCAGCAGGAGAGTCTGGTCTGCCCCATAGATTACTTTAGACTGATCAGTGTGGACAAACTCCCTCCAGGTGGGTTTGCTGGTCCATGTGGTCCCTGTCCTCCTTCGGTGGTCCCTGACATTTGTCATCTAGATAATGCTCAAGGGGCCCAACTGTGGAACATTTCCAATGGCCCTTTAATTTGTGCTGCAGCACTAATACTCTCACATCAGTCTGCAAAGAAAAAGAGACATACATTACAGGGTCCAACTCTTTACATACAGTAATTTCAGTACTACTTACAGTACAGTAGGTATCCTACTGTATATTGCTTAAACTTCCTCCCACTGGAATTGTGGCTCTCTACCGGTCCCCCATAGCAGAATTCATGTAAATGTGGAGGCCCACATTCTCCAGCCTTGCAGGGACTAACTCAGTAACAGCAGACCACTGGATTCCATGAGGCAGGACCTTCGCCTCCTGCTGCTTCAGGAAAATGAACCTGATTATCTGGTCTCTCCCTGCAATGATAACGAAAGGTGCTCCATGTCTACTTAACTGTACAGTTTGACACATATTGCTACTATACTGAAAAATACATTACATCCAAACTTCCTCAATGATACAATACATACTACTGTAATTATAGTATAAATTGCTCAGTTTATATGCAACAGTTACTACTTTATTTTAACCTACAGTATGTATCTTCAGCAATACTCAAAAACTGACAGACTGTATTCTTTAATGTTTAATCGAACCTTGAAGCTGACAGGAAAAACCATGTCCCAAACAAGTCTGATGTTATACAATAAATTAAAGTACTATACATTAATGAAATGATGTATTAACAGTGACTAGTGTGTTTTAGTTATAGTGTTAAATTTTCATAAATATTGGGGTAACTTACTAGTTCTGGAATTTCAATTCCCCAGACCTGCATCTCTGGTTCTGCGTAATGCCAGCCTGCCACATGGAGGGTTAGAGGTAGCAGCACTCTGTGGCACAAGGCCACATACCTGGGATACAGGACTGTCTCCATTTAATTTTCTCTATATTGGTCAATGGTGTCTATTTAGACCTTGTGAGCGAAGAAGTACTGTTCCCCCAGATGCAGGGACACAGGATCCATGCTGCACAATATTTAATGGGTCAGTGCACACTTTACTGTCTAAAGATGTTATGGGATGAATAACTGAAATTTACTGTATTTGAAAGGTACTGTACAGATCTTTACTTGTATGCAATATTTTGTGACGGTTTATAGTAATACTGAAATTAAAAATACACAGCCATAATTTAGAGTATCAGGATAGCAATAGCATGCTAGTCATTCATACCTGTACTGCATTTTCTTACCACAGCCTGAATCTGTTCTTCAGAATTTGCACCTGGGATTCCATTGATACCCCCCCACACACACAAACCTGGGATTAGCAAACCTGAAATCACACCTCTGGATGCTGCCTGGCAAGGTATTATAATAAGACACCAAAATTACATAGGATGGAAGAAAAATGTAATTTCAGAGATTCATTCTAATAACATTACAAAATAAATAACTAATCATTTTACATATTTTCAGATTTTCAGTCTTTTTTAGGTTTCTCAACTATTCATTTATTCTGTCCCTTGTTAATTTCCTGTGGCTGCTATCAACCTCCAAATGCCTTCTTACAATACATAACATCTCATGATGTATGGCACTTCATATGGGCCTCTTTCTCCTGCTCCCGTACCAACTGATGTGTTTCCCAGGACAGATACTGATCCTGAGGCAGTCTCCGAAAAACCAGAGCAGCTGCATGCCCTGACCTGCTATTGGCCATTGTCACTGCTGTAGTTCTTGTTCTCTTGCCTGACTGATTAGCACCAAGCAGCATGTCATGTGGAGAAGATCTCACAGTAATGTTATTGTCCTCAGTAGATGGCACAAATGGCACATGTGGGGAACTGCTGGAGTTACTGCTGCTGTGCCATCATTGCTCCCACTGCCCATCAGATTCCAGAAGCTGCATGAATGATGCTGGTGGTGATAACTCATAAGGATGTGAAAGGACTGGACTACATGCTCCAGTGTGCATCTATAAAAGCTGGAGCATGAGATTCACTTTTAGTTCAAGGCTCATTACCCTCTTAGCCATGTTACACAGTTCAGTGCAGATTACTGGTATTGGTTCCTCCTTTTGTTGCTCAAACACACTTGGTTATTTCCTCTCAGTCCTCCTCTGTTTTCTCGTACAGCAGTATCCTTGTCACTGTCTGGATGTAATGATTTTCTGCCTGTTTCTCTTCAATTTCCTGTTCCATTTCTCTGTGCATCCCTGGTTGTTCCACCTCTATTTCCTCCTCTAGCTGCTGTTTCTTTCCATGTTTGTTGTGCACATTATGTTTAATAGTTCCTCCCTCATGTGTAGTATTTTCTTCACTGCTGCTTGATGTTACAAAGTCATCCATTTTATCTGTAAGTTTTTGCTGTTAAAAGTAAAAGAAAAAAGTCCATTACTATAAGGTGAAAAGAATACAATAATGTATACACACAGTTTGTACAAAAATGGATGTACATAATCATGTAAAAACAAACTGTAAAACACATCATGGCTGTAGAAATAAGAGAAATTAATTGAACTGGTTTGTACTGTTCCTTGGGTGTCTTTGTCCTTAGACAGTAGATGCTTTGGCATCTTCTCCTTCTCTGTTCTCCTTTTGCATTTATTCTGTCATTTCAAGTTCTCCTTCCTGGTTGCAGCAGACTATCCATTTACAGGTGGTATCCTATTTACCAGGCTGAGACTTCTCTTTAGTGGCTAAGATGCTACTTTATTTGATTTTCTCCAGTAGAAAATAATCTTGTGCGTGGTGTAATAGTCAGATGATACAGCACTGACAATTCTCCAGGAAATGTGCAGTACAGTGGGCATTGTGGCATTTCTTTGAGGCTTATCTAGGTTGAACACAGATGGAATCTGGTGACATGGTTTGCAGCATTACCATGTCATAGATGCTGATGATCTCTTCAACTACAGGCCTGTTAAAAACCTTCCCTTTTTAGGGAAGTTGATTGAGAGGGTGATAGTGGTGCAGCAGGAGCAACACCTGGAAAGATACAACACTTACAAACCATTCCAGTCTGGTTCCCAGACTCTCCATAATACAGAGACTGCACTAGTCAGGGTGCACCTTTACCTCCTTCTAGCGAGGGATAGCAGACAATGCTTCATTCTTGTCCTGCTAGACCTTTCTTCAGCTTTTGACAAGGTGGGTCATGGGGTGCTTTTGGCTCATCTGGGGCACTATGTAGGACTTTCAGGTATAGTGTTGCGATGGTTCGCATCCTACGTGTCTGGCAGAGAGAAGGTGACACTTGGCTCCTTTACACTGAGCAATGTTGCACTCTGCTGTGGCGTGCTCCAGGGGTCAACCCTTGACCCCATATTATTTGCTATGTATATGTTGCTGCTGGAGGAGCTCATTACATGCTATAGCTTTGGTTTTCATTGCTATGCATGTGACACCCAGCTATATGTGTCTTGAGCACCAGGGGATGCTGTGGTCATTTTGGAACTGAGCGAGTGCCTTAAGGAAACCAGGACTGGATGGAAGCCAGCTAGCTTAGGCTTAATATTTTGAAGACAGAGGTGTTATTGGTGGAGCCAGGTCAGTCAGGTTCAGTGGAAACAAGTAGTAGTGCCATCCTTCCTCTGTTGGATGGCATGGCTCTTCAAGTTGCTGATAGGGTGAAGAATCTGGGTGTCATTGTGGACTTCAAGCTGACATTAGAACATCAGGTGTCAGTTGTTGTCCACAGTGGCTTTTATCATCTCTGTATCATAGCTTGGATTAAGCCCTATCTTGAGCAATCTGGTCTGGCAACACTGGTGCATGCCTTAGTCAAGGCAAGGTTGGATTGCTGCACTGCTCTTTACTTTGGGTATCTGCAGGACTAATACACTGCCTCTGACTGGTCCAGAATGCAGCAGCCCAGTTAGTTGCTGGAACCTCCTAGTTTGAGCATATCACACTGGTTCTCCATGCTCTGCATTGGCTGCCAGTACAGTGGCACATCAGTTTCATGGTATGCTTGTTAACTTACAAGGTCCTGTACGGGCTGTGTCCAGAGTACCTGAAAGACCTCCTGGTGCCCTATGCTTCTGGTTGCAAACTCTCATCAGTAGAGGCAGACCTTTTAACAGTACCAAGATCCCACTTAAAATCCTCAGAAGACAAGGCATTTGGTGAGGCAGCCCCAATTTTATGGAATGCCCTTCTCCGAGAGATAAAAGATGCTCCCTCTCTGGCCCTTTTTTAAAAATATTTAAAAAATAATTTTTCACTTTTAGTTTTGGCCTGGCTTAATAATATATTGTTTTATTTTTGTATCTATATGGTTTTAATCTGCTTGTCATTTGTATTTGATATGAAGCACCCAAAGAACTCAGAAATGGGTGCCATATTAAAAAAAATGCCTTGCCTTTCTGCATCATACTGAACCACAGGTTCAGTGATGTGGTACTCTTTAATGTTTCAAAATAAATGATGTACTCCCACAATTGGGCACTCTTTTGCCATAATCACCTCTGCCAATGACAATGACAATGATGAAGATACCAACAGAGATCAGTGCAGTCATCCAAGGATGTGTACTGAAGTGTAACACGTGAGAAAGGTTCAGGTGTTTCTGAAGAGCACGGAGAACTCCATAATGGATGGTGGGCTGAGGGCACACTTGAAACCCCAAATCCCAGCTCTGCTAGTCCCACAACCTACTATCTGCACCAAGCACTGTAAACTGAATTGCCATAGTTCAGTGTTACTCACCACATTACATGCAGTATTATAAAATTACATAATTGCACTTTAATATCTACCTAATATAAAGTATTTGTGCAACATTACTGTTCTTTATGTACCTGACATAAACTTTTTCCCCTCATTTCTGCACACAGGGAAACCATGCTACAGCTGTATCCATTGCCATGGTCAGATATTTAATGAAATGTCTGTGGTATCTCTACAGAAGTTCCTGCCTACCTGCAGTACCGCTTTAGATCTACCAGAGAGAATCTCGTAGAGTATATCATGAAATATCTGACCATGCCTGTGGCTGCAATTGTACTTGTGAACAGAATGCTAATTGAGGATGATGAGATCAATGACATAAACTACCATGGCATAGTTTTCTTAGATCATTCACCTGTCAAACTATTGATAAATACCAGTAACACTCAGACGCATAAGCAATGGGCAATAGATCCCACCCTACTATTGAATGTCTAAGGGAAGCAGGGAAGGCTGTTAGGAGAGCTAAGGTACAGACAGAGGAGGGTTTAGCATGGTCTCTGAAAAAAGGGGACAAGGCATTTTATAGGTACAACAGTGAAAGAAGAAAAACCAGGGGGGATTATAAAGCTCAAATGGGAGGAGGGAGAGTGTAAGGAGGGAGATCTGGACAAGGCAGAAATACTGAACAAATACTACTGCTCAGTATTCAGTAGAGAGGGGGAGGGTCAAGGACCACAGATGGATAGCAGAGGTAATGGGGGGCAGAAGTGGACCCCAGTCCATTCACAGTGGAGAGAGTTCTGGAAGAACTCACAAAGCTGATGGTGGATAAGCCCATGGGGCAAGACGGCATCCACCCAAGGATATTAAGGGAGTTGTGAAGGGAACTAGCAGTACCTTTGGCAGCCATGTTCATGGAGTCACTCAACACAGGTGTGGTTCCAGAGGACTGAAGGAGGGCACATGTAGTCCCACTGCACAAAAACAGTAGTAGGGAGGAGGGGGAGGTGGGGAACTACAGGCCAGTCAGCCTCACCTCAGTGATGGGAAAGATCATGGAGACACTGCTGAAAGAAAGGATAGTAGCACGCCTGGAATCCAGGGGTACCCAGAGTCTGAGGCAACATGGATTCACAGCAGGAAGGTCATGTCAAATGAATCTGATATTCTTTTTTGATTGGGTGACTAGGGAAGTAAATCAGGGAGGGGCAGTAGATGTCGCCTACCTAGATTTCAGTAAAGCCTTCAACACCACCCCACATAGAAGGCAGGTTAACAAGATGGGTAGTCTGGACATGGGAGAAAAGGTGGTGAACTGGGTTAGGAACTGGTTAACAGACAGGAGATGGAGGATGGTGGTAAATGGGGTACAATCTGGGAAGATGGGGGTGACCAGCAGGGTACCACAGGGATCAGTACTGGGACCAGTCCTGTTCAATGTCTTTATTAATGACATTGCAGTGGGGCTGGAATGAAAAGTCTGCTTGTTTGCAGATGACACCAAGATCTGCAACAGGGTGGTTACTCTAAAAGGGTTGCAGAAAATGAAGAGGGACCTGGAGAAGACTGAAAGATGGTTGGAGATGTGGCAACTGAGGTTCAATGCAAAAAAAGTACAAAATGATGCACCTGGGTAGAGGGAACCCTGGGGAGAGCTACAGGTTGAGGGGAGCTGACTGTCACCAAGGAGGAAAGGGACCTACAGGTTATCATCTCTGATGTACTTAAGGTGTCAAAGCAGTGTGTAAATGCAGTGGGGAAGGTCAGTGGCATGCTGGGGAGCATAGGCAGGGGTATCACTAGCAGGAGGCGGGAGATAGTGATGCCATTGTATAAAACATTGGTAAGGATGCACCTGGAGTACTGTGTGCAGTTCTGGAAGCCACACCTGGGCAAGGACATAAACAAGATGGAGACTATCCAGAGAAGGGTGACAAAGATGATGCAGGGTTTGCACTACAAACCATATGAGGAGAGACTAAGGGACCTAAATATGTACTCACTGGAGGAGATGAGAGAGTGGGGGGGCATGATTGAAACATTCAAGTACCTCAAGGGCATAAACAAGGTGCAGGTTGGGGATCTTTTCCAATGTAGAAAAAGTACAAGTACAAGGGGGAATAATATGAAATTGGAGTGGGGTAGATTAAGAGGTAATGTGAGGATGTTTTTCTACACAGAAAGGGTAGTTGATGCATGGAATTGTCTGCCAAAGGAGGTAGTGAAGGCAAGCACAGTGGTGGGGTTTAAACATGTCTGGGACAGGCACAAGGGAACCTTGAGAGGGGAGGGAGTGATGAAAAGCCATTGATCACATAGGGTCAGTGGGCCACATACAATGTATAGGGTCTACAGGCAGACTGGATGGGCCTGGAGGTCCTTATCTGCTGACAATTTCTATGTTTCTATGTTTCTTAAAGATAAACAGTTTTTGGCCAAAGGAAAAAAAAATGTTATCATAGAATGTTTTTCAGCATAATGATGGGGAAAAAGTTTTTCCAGATATCTGACAGGACGTGTTAAAAACTGTAATAAGGTGAATAATAATTAACTATACTTCTGACAGAGAGACTTTGACACTGTACCACATAGAAAGCTATTAAACAAACTGGGGAACATGGGAGTGGGCAGGACAGTAGTGTGCTGAGTGGGTAATTGGCTGGGCTGCATGACACATAGGGTGGTGGTAAATGGCTGTCACACCACAGAGGGAAGAGTGACCAGTGGGGTACCACAGGGATCAGTGCTGGGACTGGTCCTATTCAAGGTCTTCTTCAGTAACATTGCACAGGACCTAGAAGGCAGAATTTCCCTGTTCACTGACAACACGAAGCTCTGTAACAGAGTGGACAAGCCAGAAGGTGTAAACAGAGTGAGGAGGGACCTGCAGAAGCTTGAAGAATGGTCAAGAGTTTGGCAGTTGAAACTCAACACAAAGAAGTGCAAGATAATGCATACTGGGTGCAAAATTCCAGAACAACATATCAGTTGTGGGATAAGGATATAGCATGCACTAAGCAGGAAAGGGATCATGGGGTTATCATCTCTGATGACCTCAAGGTAAGGAAACAGTGCAACAAGGCAGCAGGTGAAGCAAATAGGATGCTGGGATGCATAGGCAGGGGCAACACCAGCAGGAAAAGGTGGGTCATAATTCCACTATACAAAACACTAGTGAGGCACCACCTGGAGTACAATGTACAGTTCTGGAGACCTTACCTATGTAAGGACATAGACAGGGTAGATAAGGTTCAGAGGAGGGCAACAAAGATGGTACAGGGATTGCATCACAAATCCTAAGAGGACAGGCTAAAGGACTTGAATATGTACTCCCTGGAGGAGAGGAGGGAGCAAGGGGATATGATAGAGACATACAAGTATCTTACAGGGAAGAACAGGATACAGGAATACACTATTTTCCAGTGAAAAAAGATGCTCCAGGACTAGAAGGCATGGGATGAAGTTGGAGGGAGGACAATTTAGAGGGAATGTGAGGAAGAATTTCTTCACAGAAAGGGTGGTGGACAAGTGGAACACCCTGCCAGAGGATGTGGTGGGGGCTGATCTGTCAACAGTGTCTATGTAACTACGCATCCATGTAGAAAACACAATTGAAAATATTGGAAAAAGACCTAAAGAGGCTTAACTCACTATAGGCAGGATTCATAAAGCTTTGCCCGAGTGCAAAACCAGTTTGGTTGATGTGTCATCCAATGGGCTTGCAGTGTATACTGTAAACTGTCATTGACAGTTCAGTCGGTGGGCAGCCGTGGAGGTGAGAGGAGGGTTGTGCTGTTCGCTGACCGGCGGGAGGTGCTGAGGCAGAGGGAGCAGAGTGGGATGTGATACCAGAGTGGGTGGGATGGTTGGGGGACCACTACACTATGGAAACCAGGGTTTGTTTTTTTTCTAATGAGGATCGGGGCCGGGGGGGGAAGAGACCACTACACTATGGAAAATGTGGATGTTCCATTATGCTAACAGGAATCAGGCAATGGGGGGTGGGAGGGATACTGTACAATGGAGAATGGGAGTGATTATTATTATAACCAGGAATCAGGCACTAGGGAGGGACCACTGCACTATGGAAAACACATCTCTAACCCACTGTCGGGTCTGTGATCGTGGTGGGGTGAGCATCACCATGTTCCTGGAGACTGTGGCTACATGGGGCTTGGGCTGGTGGGGGGGGTGCACACCACACATTACTGCCATGCAAATGAGCCCTTAGTGGGCATGCTAATGGCCTCTAGTGCCTTGCCACCCAATGGGCTCATTTGCATAGCAATCTTTGTAAATGGCACTTTTGCACATGAGTGCTGTTGGCTGCGGGGCCATTTACTGTCTGGCTGTGGGAGCAGTGCTGCTTTGTCTTCCTCTGCTTTACTGGGACAGCACTGCCCCACTGGGATAGCACTGCCCCCACTGGCCCCCTATTCACAGTCAGATAGCCCACTGGGCTATTTGACTGTGAATAATAGCACTATTGCCCACCAGCACAACCAGGGAGTGTAGCACAAACATTTGCACTCACTTTGCGCTATCTTTGTGAATCCTGCAGTATCTCACCCAAGAACTTTTTAAGAACTCTTATTAGTTAAAGAAAAGTCTACTAGAATAGCATTTTTGGAGGTGGAAAAATATTTTATTAACTAGAGCTAAATATTATGCTCTGGGTGGTAACCCCAATAAAGTTATGGTCCTCCAATTACAATTAAAAAAAATGGCAAAATTATTTTTTCAGTCCAGGATGATCAACACACAATCACAAAAGACCCCATAGAAATTAATGAAATATTTGCAAATTATTACAAAAACTTGTAACTTTCACAGCGAAACAAATATTCAGAAGCAGTCATCAAATTTATCTCAAAAATGAATCTACACAAACTTCAGTCAAATCAAAAATCTAAACTTGATGCCCCTTCACTACTGATGAGATTTTCACAACCATTAAAAAGAATACCTCAGGTAAAACAACATGCTTAGATGGGTTTCCAGCTGAATTTTACAAGCAGTTTGTCACACTTTTAGTAAAGCCTCCATTAGACTTATTTAAACTGGTACGCATCACTCTGTCATTCTATGATGCAAAAATTATTGTTTAAAAAAAAAAAACTCTTTCATTGCATAGATTTCATAGAAGGTCACCGAGTCAGTCAGGGCTAACTTATAGTGACTCATCACATATAAGTGATATTGTCTAGATTGTGTAACACCCATAAAATTGTTTGAGGATCTTTTAAAAATTTCCATAGTGGTACTGAACACCACTGACTTGGGAAGGGCATGCCAAGTTGACACCACTCTCGGGTTTAACCATCCCCCTCTATTGCTGCTTCTATTTGTCTTACCCTTAAGCTGGAGCTTATGCATTTTGGTGGTTAATTCTTCATTGTTGAATGTTCTATATACAAGGCACAGATCCCCTCTAAGTCACTTATATTCTGATGAGTAAAGGTCCAATTCCACTAACCTTTCCTCATATGGAGAGTTCTTTTTTAAATTTTCTTGGTGGCTCTCCTCGGAACTCTCTCTACCAGTCTAACACTTCCCATATTGCATGGTGCACTGAAGGGCATACAGTACTCAAGATGTGGCCTGACCAATGAGGATTAGAGTGGCAATATCACCATGAAATCTCTTCTTTTAATGTGTCTAAGTATGCATCCTAATATTTTGTTGCTTCTTTTTACAACTTCTCTTGCATGATTATCAAAAGACAGATTACTGGCTATAATAACTCCGAGGTCTTCTCCCCTGTCGGTAGCCTCCAGTACCTTGCCATTTAACATGTACTCAGCTTGAATGTTGTTATGCCCAAAATGTATAACTTTCCATTTCTCCTCATTAAATCTAAATCTATGCATTTTGCCCAGGTTTCCAGTATGTACAAATAATTTTGGAGTTATGTAGCAGCTGTCACATTCTTGACTATCATCCCCAATTTTGAGTCTTTAGCAAATTTACATATCCATGACCTGGTCAATGTCTGCATGGAAGATATAAACACATTAAATAGTGTGGAACACAGCACTGATCCATGAGGTACTCCACTTGTTAAATTACCCCACTCTGACTGATATCCCCGAATACATTCTCTGGCACCTGTTATCAAGCCATGACTCTACTTATTTTATAATAAAAGGGTGGAGTTCAAGTTCAATGGGCCTCTCTATTACTTCCCTATGTGGGATAAAATTGAAAGCCTTGTTATAGGCCAGTATATTACATCCACAGGATGGCCTGTGTCAATGGCACTGCTAATAGGTTCAAAAAATTGTAGGAGATTTGTGAGACATAATGTTCCTGTTCTAAATCCATGCTGGGTAGCATCTACCAGCCCTTCTTTGGACAGACATTGTTCCACTATTTCTTTAATATATTCCTCAATAAGTTTCCCCAAACTTGATGAAAGACTGATAGGATGATAATTCCTTATATTATACTGTTTCTTTTTTGTAAAGGGGGGGTTACATTTGCTGCCCTCCATTTGGAAAAACTTTTCTTTCTTTCAAAGAGGTATTAAATAGTGATGCAATTGGTCTGGTTAATTCTTTTGCCAATTCTATCAATACTGTAGGATGGATATTATCAGGACCTGTGGACTTATTGACCTTGATTTTCTCTAGTTTTTCCTTAACATCTTTCTCTGTTATTTCTGTTACATAAGCATGTTTGTTGCCCACTGCCGGTATGTTAGTCTCTAGGGTATTTTTTATGTTGAAAAACACTCAGGAAGTAGTTATTGAAAGTTTGTGTCATTTCAAGTCCATTCTCAATTAATTAAGTGCCGACTTTCAGGAGTCCTATTATTTAATGCCTTCCTCTTTAACTACCTATATAGTTAAAGAATTGTTTTTATTATCTTGAGTTAGAGATGCCATTTTTAATTCAGCATTACTTTTTGCTTCTGCAATTAATTTTTTACATTTCATATCTAGGTCCTTGTACACAACCCAGTGTTCTGGGGTTGTGTGTTTTCTATATTTCTTATAGGCTTTCTTCCTTCTCCTTATGGTTTGCTTTAAGTTTTTAGCAAACAAGTTAGGGATTCTTCCTGATTTGTTATGTTTTATAATATCAGGAATTTATGTCTGGCTACAATAGTCTAGATTTTTTTTGAAGCATGTTCCATTTTTGATCACGCATTTGCCCCTGAATGTCTGTTCTCCAATCCCAATTGTTCAGGTTATGACCTCACCCTCTCATACTTCACATTATTGTAACATTTAATCTTGGTTTCTCCTCTTATTGGGTTCCAGGTCCCTCTGATTGTATGTTGGACCATATTGCGTCACTATCTCCAAGTGTCTTTCTGACCTTTAAGATAGTTACTTCATCTGCCAAGTTGTTAAATACAAGATCCAATATGCTGGCCCTCTTGTACTATCCTGAACATGTTGCTCCGTGTTGTTATGAAAATTTATATCTATCAGTCTATATTCTAGTGAATTTGATCTTGTGAGTTTCTCCCCATCAATCTAAGGTAGATAGAAGTCCCCCATGAGTATCGTTTTGTCCTACAAATCCATTCTCTCAATAATATCCATAAAGATTTTGTTTTCTTCACTGTTAAGATTTGGGAATCTGTAACAAACTCCTATAGTTATTTTTGTAGTGTTCAGATTAAGTTGAACCCAGATTTGTTCAATTTCACACATATCTTGACTATGAAGCATGAGCTCTTTTGATTTTATCTCAACTGAAATACAGAGGGCAACTCCTCCCCTTTTGTCAGTTTGTTCTTTATGGAAAATATTGTACCCCTGTATTTCTTTACCCCAATCATTCACCTTCCACCAACTTTCTGTCACTGCACATATTTGGATTCCTTACCTACAGTATGCAGTATTAGCTTGAGCTGGCTTCTTTGTATTGGTATATTTCTCTCCTTATCACCAATATGAAAACCCTGGCTAAACTACTCTCAAGACAGCTAGAAAAAGTAATCCATGGTCTCATTCAACCCAATCAAAATGGGTTTATGATAAATTAGAAATTGGGTGCTAATATACGAAGACGAATACATATAATTGACTCTTGTAAACATCAGAAGACTCTGATTCTTACTTTGGGCACTGAAAAGGCCTTTGATCAGGTTGAATGGGACTATGTGATTGAGATCTTTAACAAATTCAGCCTTGGCAAAACATATGTCACCTGAATAAAACTCTTATGTCACTCACCAAAAGCAGTAGAACAAACTAGCAATAACATCTCTAAGCATCTGTCTTACTTGGGGCACCAGACAGGGATGCCCCTTATCCCCTCTATTATTTTCTCTAGCCATTGATCCCTTGGCAGTTGCTATTCAGGATAATATTTTGATCAAGGGAATTATGATCATGCCTTTTGAACATAAAATTAGTCTGTATACAGATGATATTCTGCTATATTGATTGGAACCATCTACATATTCTGCTATATTTATTGGAACCATCTACATTATTACAAGCTTGCCTATCTTTAATAAAGGATTTTGGAGAGGCTTCTGGGTATAAAATTAATATGGCAAGAACCAAAGCTATTCATCTCAATGGCACTGAAAATTCATTCCTCCCAACAGAAGTCCAAGGCATCATTTCTGATTAAATCAAATATTTAGGTGTAAGTATCATAAAAAAAACCCTCTTCTCTTTGAAAACAGTCATCTACCCTACTCAAAATAATCTGTGATGACTTAGATTAATGGTTAAAATGTCCACTTACATAAATAGGACAATACATTGTTATTAACATAAATATACTCCCTTGTTTCCTGTTTTAATTCCAAGCACTCCCTAGCCCAGAATCTAATATTTTTTAAGAACTTGCATAAACTAATTTCTCATTTCATTTGGAAAGAACGGCAACCCGAATTTATCTTAGATCAATTAAGATTCTGAAATAATCTAGGTGGTCTGAATTTACCTCATTTTAAAAATTATTATTTTGCACCACAAAGTTCTCACTTCTGTGACTGGTTCCAAGGGGAAAATATTAGTTCAGTAGCAAAAAAAAAACAAAAACAAAAAAAAAAACATGAACAAGCCTGTCCTAGCTACCATGACCCCCAAAGTATTCTGCATTATCAGTACTACCTAGGCAATAAATTGAACTATCCACATTTACTAGCTATGCAGACCACATATCAATATTGCAAAAAGGCTCCTGAAATAATCAGTTGGCACAAAGAGATATCCTGCTATACACCAGTATACTGTAATTTTGGGATAATAATAACAATAACATCATCATAATAATAAACTTTATTTATAAAACACCTTTCCAGAGATCAAAGCACTGAGCATGTAATTCAATAAAACATATACAAATAAATAATACCTCCACTAAACATATTCATAAAATCAAATACGTAAAATCAGATATTCAGGTTCAGCATAGTAACCTACAGCAGCATTATATAATAAATTCCCATCAGCTGCCATCATCTGGGAAAGCTAGACTGAATAAATAAGTCTTGAGGGCTGACTTAAAGCTCTGGACAGTCAGACACTCCCTCACCCAATGAGGTAGAGAATTCCACAGAGTAGGGTCCGCATACGCAAAAGATCAAGCCCCAGATATCTTCAAACTCACCCTGGGAATCCCTAGCAATCTCTCATCAGTGGATTGGAGTGATCAGGAGGGGCAGTAGGGACAAAGGAGGTCTTTCAAGTAGCGGAGTCCCTGTTCATGTAGGTCTTTATAGGTTTAAATGGATCTGCCCTTTTGTTTGAGATATATGCTTTCAAGCCTGTGAATTAGTAACCATTCACAAACTTGTAAACATATCCACAGATGATATTAATGTTCTTTGAACAGCTTCAGACTAAATGTGATATCTCTAGACACCAGTTCTCTAGATATCTGCAAATGTGTCACTATATTACAACTTCAAGTGCTTTCAAATTCCTTCACCCATTGAACATATATCTTCTCCTCTTTTGAAAGAGACTCTCCTTGTGCTCTTTGATCACCCCCAAGAGGCACTTATATGTCTCAGTAATGTCCCCCTCACTCTCCTCTCCTCCAGGAGTACATGTTGAGCTCCTGCAGCCCCTCTTCATATGTTTTCTGTGCAATCCCTACACAATTTTTATAGCCCTCCTCTGGACTGCTTTCTTACAGAGGCGTAGACTCCAGAACTGCACACGGTACTCCAGGAAGAGTGTCAGTAGTGAGTGATACTGATGCAACATCACCCCTCTTCTGCTAGAAAGCCCCCTCCCTATGCACTCCATTGTCCAACTAGTTTTGCCTACTGCCTTGTCATACTGCTCTGCCACTACGAGATTATCAGATATGATTACCCCAAGGTCCATCTCTTGCTTGGTAACTATAAGTACCTCCCCATTTTATACACAACCCCCAGGTTTCCCCACCTCAGGTACATAAATTTGCACTTTTTGACATTGAAACCCTGCTGCCACTCCCTAGATTACTCTTCTAATTTCTCCAGATTCCTTTGCATTCTCTCCACCCCCTCCTGGGTGTCCACCCTATTGCAGATTGTTGTGTCATCCATAAGAGATACACCTTCTCCTCCAGTTCCTCAGCAATATCACTTATGAAGACATTGAAGAGGATAGAACCAGGTATTGATCCCTATGATACTTCACTGGTCACTGTTTCATCCTATGAGTGACTACTGTTTACCACCACCCTCTGCCTTCTGTCTTTCAACCAGTTAGATACCACACTCACCACCTTCTCTCCTACACCCATATTGCTAAGTTTCTTAATCAGCCTCCTGTGTGATAGTGTTAAAGGCCTTACTGAAGTCAAGAAAGGCCACATCTACTTTTCTCCTCTGATCCACCTCCTAATTACCCAGTCAAAGAAATCTGTGAAATTAGTTTGATGTAACCAACCCCATGTGAAACTTTGCTGCCTGTGGTCCTAAAGTCCATTTTCTTCAAGGTAGTCCATCAGTCTCTTCTTCAGTAGGAACTCCATTAATTTCTCCATCACTGATGTAAGACTGACTGGTCTGTAATTGCTACCCTGCTCCCTGCAGCCACTCTTGTGGAGAGGGACCACATCAGCCATATTCAACTCCTCTGGAACCACCCCCATTTCCAATGAGGTGCTGAATAATATTGTTTGAGGGGTGTCAAGCACTGTGCTCAGTTCTTTTACTTCACTTGGATAGATCCTGTCTGGCAGAGGTGTTGTAAGGACCAGGCCTCTAGGGCTGAGGACCCGAATGTTTTGTCTGGGGCCCCAAACCTTGTACTGTTCAGCCCTGCTTAAAAAAATGTTTTTATTTTATTAAGCTTCCTTCCCAGTCCTGAATGTTCATTTCCCTGCCTTCAGTGCCAAGCAAAAAATAGCAGTAACAGCCTGACCTAGTGACCTCTCAGAGTGAGTCAAGCAGCATTTACTTCCTGGAAAGATTAATGCACTGTTACTACTTCTTGTTACTCTCCATGTCTTTGGCATCAACCTGGCTGAATGGCTATCCCTCACATTGCAAAAGGTGATTACTTGAGTGGGCTCAATTATACAGTACTTGCAGGCCAGGAGGGAGGGAGTGGTGGGATGGAGTGTGGGGGTTGGGGCAGGAATAGCAAGCCATGCATCCTCCAGATCCATTTGCACATGGGGCTGGGTGCAAGGTGGTTATGTTGTGATTTGCAGTTTCAGAATATACTGAGCACTTGTGCATCCCTTATAAATAATGTAGCTTCTTATACATATTGGAGAAAGTCTAAGAACATACTAATTTATTACCCTCCCAAATGTGAGAAAGTAAATAAAGTGCATTTTTGGGGACTGTGATACAATCTACTTCTACTGAACATGTGCTACTGTTAATTTCATGTACAGTAAGTGTCTGCTCCTTTTGGTGAAACATACCACATTCCTCAGTGGAGGAGTGGTGACTTGCTACAGCTGTTATCTGTGTGCATTTTTCTGCAGCATATATGTGGTTTCTAGGGGTCTGTGTAATGTGGGACCATTTAAGAATGATTGGCGTGAAAGATTAGCCTTGGCCAGGCCATTGTTGTGTTCCCCATTTGGAAGCCCACCTGCTGTTCAGAGATGCACTTTCCTGCTTTGGTAATATTTATGTGGTGATCTGTGAGCAGTGGGCAGAAGCAGGATACATTTTTGTTGTTTACCTTTTAATTGAAAGATTTAAACATAGCATACAGATACCTCTTTGACAATGCCTGCAAGGTGATAAAGAAACTGCTGTAGATGCTGTCAAACTGTCACCACAGCCACCAGTGTTTGAGATTGTGGAGTGTGACTAATAGGGTTTGGGGGATAGATTGACTTGGGGGTTGGTGGATAGGTTGACTTGTCTTCTTTAGTAACTTCTGCTATGAAGGGGTGAAATAAAATGTGCTTAGCATTAATTCAATTCAACAAATGTTATTGTTCAGTGTATTAAGTCTTTACAAAATCTAAAAAACATAGCTAAAATAAATTAACAGAGACAAGGAAGACATACAAACAAATACACATTAAAGATGTCAAGGCAATACGCATTAAAAATGTTGAATACAAAAGAATCAAGTAACATGTATACTAACTTAGGGTCTTTCCGAATTACAACAATATTGCACAATTCAAATTATCCCAGAACACTCAAATAAGGAGAAAGATGTCCTACATCAATGCAAACCATCATACTCAACAGAAGAGTATTGAAAGAAAAAAAACATTTAATAAAAGGTGTGAGGAAGATTTAGGGATATAAATCAATCAGGAGAAGATTGACTTGGTATTTTGCTGAAGTGGTTATTTTGAAGATGGAGTATAAAATAAAAAAATTGTGAACCATATCATTGAGAAAGATTGTATAATAAAGCTAAAAATGATAAATATAAAAAAGTAGAAGGCAATAGTATAGTAATTAAATGGGTATATTTGTAAATTATTGTCCATGTACATGACAAATGAATCAATGTGATATAGATGATGTTTTAATTGTATTGACAATTTTGGTTGTTGCAACAATACATTTTTACTACTACTACTACAGAAGAGTAAGATTAAGACAATTACTTAACTACACTATTCTGTTTGAGAAGTATATCAAATATCCTTGTTAATTGTACCAATGCTTCTCTGGCCATGCCTTGACTTTGTGGATGCATTAGAAGTCTCAATAGTTCTTCTCTCGAAAAGTCTTCAGGTAATGAAAATTGAGACATTATCTGGTTCAAAATATTTGTATATTTGGGGCAATATAAAGTAATGTGCACTAAAATCTCATAATCCCCTGAACCACAGTCACAGCAAAGATCATTAATTTGATCTTTATTCCTTGCAAAGACGCAATTCAGGTATTTAGAAGGATATAACTCCAACCAAAATTTCTTAAAAATTTGTCTTTATTATCATTAATCAATGTTTAATAGGGTTATAATACAGGATTTATTTTATTTGTTGAGAACTATTTATGTAATTTCGATTTTTTTTATCGAAGCCATATCATCTGAGATTGATAACAGCTTAATTTTATTTTTAACTACTTTTGCATAATCTTTTGAAATGTTCATTCCTCTTAGCGAATCAGTCCAAAGATACATAGTATTAGTTTTATTCAAAACATCTAAAGATCAATGAGCCAAGATGAGGTATATTCCTTATTATACCATTCTATTTTTTCTTTTAAATTCATTGATGTCAATTCTGAATCAGTTTGTCCTAATAATTTAATCCAATACGTAACTTTATCTGCCTTAGCAAGATAATCCATTTGAATTCTTCCCAATTCTGCTCTAAGAATACTAGCTGATATAGATTTTGGAACGTGTAGTATAGTTCTATATAAATATGAAAAAATGTCTCTCAAAGGTTTCAGATTTTTTAGTATACCTCACTTCATTACCATAAAATGCAATCGGGGACATTTTTGCTTCAATAACTCTTAACATAGGTAATACAGAAAATCCACCATATTGAGAATTGAACCTCAATAGGGAATTTTTAGATTGTATCTTTTTTTTCCATATGCATTAAGAGAGTAATACTTTTAGTATTATTTGAAAAATAATATCCTAAATAGCAGAATGTCTTTACTACTTCAATAATATTGTTAACTATTTTCCAAGTTGTCCTATTTGTTTGTTTTGCAAAAGTCATGATTTTTGTTTTGGATATATTAATTACCATTTGGTTCCTTACAGAATATTCTTGTAGCACCTGCAAATATTTTTTAAGCCAATATGTAAGACTGAAATTAAGGCTAAATCATCTACATACAGCAGTAGGGGGCTAGCCAAACCATTAACTGTTGGAGAGTGTGGGTGTCCGTTTTTATAAATTGATCCAGTAAATCATTTATAAACAAATTAAATAGTAATGGTGCTAAGATACAGCCTTGCTTGACTCCTAGATTAAAACTAAAAAACTCAGTAAAATTCCCTTGCAAATTATATCTAATTTAAGTCCAATTATCAGTATTTAAATTCATCATAATTCCTTAAGATCGTTGGATTCATATGTAATTTATGTAGTTTTTCCCACAAGAGGTTTCTATTAATTTTGTCAAAAGCCCCTTTAAAATCAATGAATGTGATACAGATGGGGATCTTTTTATTAATATAATATTTCTCAATGATGTGATGTAAAACAAATATCTGATCTATAGTAGAGAACCCTCTTCTGAAGCCAGCTTGAAATCTGTTTAATAGATTTGTATCTTCCAACCAGATATCCAACCTGTGTAATATGTTTTTGTAAACATTTGCATATGCAATCTGTCAAATTTATTGGCCTATAATTTCCTGGAAATGTTAAGATACATTTTGTATGTATTGGAATAATGATGTTACCTTTCCAGCTTTCCGGGATATAATTTTCCATAATCAGCTTGTTAACAAAATAGCCAAAAAATTGCACCACCAAGTAATTTTGACTTTATATGTTCCTGCACAAATCATATCTGGGCCAGATGATTTATTAGATGTCATACTGTTAACTGCTTTTTCAATTTCTAATGGTGCTATAGTTAAAGGAGGAAACATTTCTCTTTCTGTTAGTAAACATCTTGAGGTTTCTGATTCCTCATTATAAAATATATTAGAGTAATATTCTATCCTTTTAAGGGAGATATATATGCATCAGTGTTTAGACTAAAACCACCTACTCCTTTTGCAACAAACTGCCACAATTTTTGTCATCTTTTGATCTAATTATCTCCCAAATCATTTCCCAGTTCTCCATTTTATACATGTACAGTATTGTTTATTTTTATACATTTTTTATATTCTTTTCTAATTTTATTAATGTATTTATGGCCTTCTATGGATGGATTATTCTTTACTTCCTTATTGTTTTGTATATGTATATATCTATATATATATATATATATATATATATATATATATATATATATATATATATATATATATATATATATATATATATGATTAACATTTTGACATTCTTTATCAAACAATGCTACTGTGGTAAAATTCTTATATGGAGTATAAATTAGTGGAATTATTTGTTGACCAATCTCATAGATTTTGTTAATTGCTGCACTAGCTTGCTGTTGTTGAGAAAAAATATAAAGACTTAATTGAGTTCCCAATGTGAGACATTTTTACTTATTTCATCTTCTATCATACTGGATATCATTATTCTTCTCTGACTATGTACTTCAATATTGGGCAAATAAATCAATTGCTCCAGTTCACATCTTGCAGAATAAAGTCCCACATAATCAGTTCTACCCCTTTGCTTGCCATTTTGCCAGTGGCCTCTCCCAAAACCCTGTACAGCTTCTCCACCTGTGTTGATAGCCTGCTATCAGGAGGTCTAAACCTCACTCTCAGGTTCTTGGCAATATTGGGAATGCAAGGAATCACAAACACATTGCATAAGAGTAATAACAGCAGTGTCAGTGGCTCAGTAGGTAGCACACTCGCCTCTGAGGCCAGGAGATCACAGGGCTGTGGGTTTAGTTCCCATATCTGGTGCTTGGGTTAATATCCCAGTATTGACACTGTAGTGCAGCATGAGAGGGGTGCTGCACTTCTGAGGTGTTGTCTTTCAGATGAGACATTAAACCAAGGTCCCATCTGCCTGGATTGGTGGTAGTTCAGGTGGATGTTAAAGATCCCATGGCACTTAACGAAAAGAGTAGGGGTAACTTTATTAAATATTCATATACATCAAACTCAAACAACAAATAACATCAAATCAATACACCTCATATTTCTATAAATAAACTAAAAACAAAAGTGAAAGTAAGCTTAAACTCATACACTCCAACTCTTCACAATTAAAAAAGCAAATTCTAAACATTTATATGCTTACCTATTATTCTTATTATTTTTTTCCCTTCTTTTTTTTTTTTTACTTATATTTAATAAAGTGAAGAAATCCCTCCACCAAACTTTGACTTTACCCACATCATATATTTGACATTCTTCCATATAAACTTTATGTAAAACATTGGTTGCATAAATTCTAAAGCCTTCAAATGATGGTCTCTTTTGGTATAACACCATTGAACTCTAGTTTGCCATAAACAAAACCGCAAACTAGCTAAAAGACTCTTAATGTATTTTCTCAAACCACTCAAAATTGAGGAAAAATACCAATCACCAGGAGATCATAATCCATATTTGCTAACCATGGGAGATCCCATACCTGAGCTAGAAAACCCATAATTTGGAGGAAAAGAACAATGCAAAAAAATGCTCCATCGTCTCCTCAAGATTAACACAATCTGGATAAGGACAACTTCTTTCTTCAATTGACTTATGTTTAGCCGTACTCCTTACATTTAGTCTCCCATACATAATTAGCCATACATTTTCCCACATATAAGGGGGAAGCCTATTATTATTTAACTGCACCAACACATTATTTTTATTATCACTTGGACAATTTTTAAAGTTTGGTTCTATCTGAAAAAATTGAACCATAATTTCTTTGTACAACCCCTTTGCTGTACATCTTAAAATCATGTCTTTTGAGATTTTCCATTTAAACAATTTCTGTGCCGCTGGCTTAAAATATTCCGGAGTCCTAAATCTTGTAGACCATTTCGGAGCCAAAGGTCTCCACATACTCAGGTATGCTTGCAACCGGTTCCGAAATACTAAAACGTCTAGCTCTGTAGAACGCCCTAAACTTTTCTTTAAAGAAAAGGCGAAAAATAGCGAGAAACAAAATACTACCGGGTCCACCATCCCCAACCCCCCTTGTTTTCTGTCAAGATATGTGCATCCCCTCTTAACTGGATTCAATCTGCTTCCCATAGCATCTGGAAACAGATGCTATATATTTGTTTCTAGCTGTACTGGTAATGGAAAATCACTGCTATATACTGCAGTCTAGGTAAAATAAATTGCTTTATTATCTGAATCCTCTTAATTTTGGAAAATTTAAACCTTTTCCAGATAATTACTTTCTGTAGAATTGCGTCTAGAACACCTGACCAAACCTCCAATGGGCAATTTTGATTCATAAACTCTACCCCTAATATTTTCAAGGGTTTTAGAGAAAATTCAACCGATTTAAATGAAAACAACTTTCTTTGATAATTACCCAACAACAACCCTCTTGATTTATGTGTATTCAATTTAGCATTCGCTACCTCTGCATAAGTGTTAAACACTGTATAGAAACTAGAAAAATCCGTATAGTTAGAGAAATATAGACAAATATCATCCATAAATGATTGTATTAGACAAGTCTTCAAGTCCCTGGCACCTTTATTCCCCATAAGGGTGGAAACGAGATTGCTCTTATTAAAGGTTCTAAAGAAAGTTGTACAAAAAGCGGGCTTAATGGACACCCCTGCCGCACTCCACATTTCATAATAAAACCTCCCCAAAGTACCTTTCAAAACTGGATAAACTTTCGCATTATTGTATAACCCCATTATGAGCTGTATGATAATCTGCGGAATACCAAACCACTTTGAGATGAAAATAAAACTCATGATCGACCCTATCAAATGCTTTCAAGATCTACCGATACAATTACCCCGACTGATCCCTTGTCCAACCTGCTCAATTATGTCTCTAATTAAACCCAATATTGAATGAATTCTTCTATTAGGAATCCACTGTGTTGAATCGGTAAAACAACCTCTCTACCACCCCTTCAGTCTATTGTTAATTATAGTAGTCAAGATTTTATAATCTGAATTCAAAAGAGTTAAAGGCCTCCAGTTCCTAAAATCACCCCTATCTCCAGATTTAAAGATATATATCTGACGCCTTCTGTAAAAGAATTTAACATCACCCCTGTTGTAAGAAAAAAATTGAACACTAACCAGAGACATTCTACTAATTCAGATGAAAAAACTTTATAAAAACCATTGGATAACCCATCTATACCAGGGGACACATTCTGTTTTAGTGAGTTAATAACTTCCAGAATTTCAGATTTTGAAAAGGGATGCCCTAATTTCTTCAGACCATCATTGTCCCTATTTTCTTTTAAACTAGGCCCTAAAAACTGATTAATCAGGAGTGACGATGAAGCAACCTTTGGTTCAAGATCCCTAAAGTGCTCTTTAATAATTTCTCCTAGTGCAGTGATAGAAGAAACCTTAGTATCTCCTTGGACTAAAAATTCTAATGTCTCCTTCTCCTTAACTGCTTTACATAGTTGAAAGGTCTCCAAACACAGATTTTTTAAATGATTCTGAATTAATGCTTGCAATGATTTTGCTCTATCATACTGTCTCTTCTTCATTAGACTTTTAATTTCGGCTATCTGTTCTGAAAAATTACCTCTAGAAGAATTCGCACATGATAGAATATATTGGAGCTGTTTTCTGAGTTTAAGATAATCAAGAAAATTTTCGTTCCTCCTCCTAACCCCATATTGTTTAAACCACCCAATACAATCTGTTTTAGTTTCCTGCCACCACACCCCAAGATCTTGATACAAAAAGACCACTGACAACCTGGCATTCAGAATACAGCGAATGGAATTTGAAACTACCATCTCTTGAAGGATTGACATTCAATTTCCATATAGCTTTATGACTAAGAAACCCTTGCTGTGTCCCTACCTTGATAAGTATCAGAGCATGGTCCGAAAATCCATAGGAATAACCTGTGGACTATGGAACGGGATTCTTTTAGATATAAACAAATAATCAATCATAAACTTTTCCCTTTTGTAAAAAAGTACCTAACAAGCCCCCATCCTTACTATCCATACAACTTACCAGGTCTGCTGTTTTCACAATATTCTGAAGACATACGAATCACAATAGATTTTCTTCCCTTGCTCCAACCTATCTTTACCTCTGTACCCCTTTATATTACAATTAAATCTCCCAAAGAATTGGAATAGTTGTCATTAGAAAGGGTCGTATGTCTGAAAAACATGCAACCCTCCCAGCTTTCGATTGAGGGCTATAAATATTAATTAATCTGATCTTTTAGCAAACCAACAGCCTTCTAGAATCAATACTCCCGGACAGACTTCTATCAACTTATGTAGCCTAAAGTTAAAGGAGTTAAAAGAATTCCCACCCATCCGCCCTGTCTTCACCAAAGGACCAAACGGGGTCCCCATGGCCAATTCTTAGTGAAAGCACTAGCTTGATTACTAGTAAACATCCATGTTTCCTGCAAAAACAAATGGATATATGCAATCAGCTATTACCTGAAATACTGCATGCCTTTTCAGGGTTTTTAACAAACTATGGGTGTTTAGGAAGCCCATGTAATCTCCATCATAACTTACCAAACCGAATGACCACCTGAACTATTCTCATTTCTTCCTCCTCTTCTTTTTTTTTCCCTTGTAATCATCCTTTGTATTCTCCTCCTCTTGGACTGATATTTGGGAATCAGTATCCCCATATCCATCTCTGAATCTCCCAGGACAGTTCCTCAAACGGATTTTTAGATTCAATACCATCTACCTCTACCGGCACCAGATTCTTCGCCGTCCTACTAGACCTTCGTAATAATGGAGGGGCTAGTGGGGGTTGAAGTTCGCCCTGACCCATTCCACTCTTCTCTTCCAAATCATCTGAATAACAGACCGGCTGGAGAAGCTTCAACCCCCCTTCCCCAGCTTCCTGCTTCTGAACCGCTTTGCCCACTATCTTAACTTCTTCTTTCTGTTTACCCCTGTTCTGGTGAATTAACACCTCTTTAACGCCAATGGATACCTCATGCTGAGACACCCCTGCATCTTGCGCTTGTTGGATCAGAAGGTCCGAAACTCCACAAGCCTGCTTATTCTGGGCCCTAGGGACAATCTTTAAAAGTATGATTTGTTTCGTCACACAAGTCGCATTTTAACGTGTTTGAACAGAATAAAGTAATATGACCCACTTCTCCACAATTATCACATTTTGGCTGGTCACAAACATTAGATAAATGTGATTTGGATCCACATCTATAGCAGGCCCTGGGCTGCCCACTGTAAAAGCAGACCCCCCTATCTCTTCCTAACATAAATGAATTAGGAATATGTTCCACCCCCGTCACGGTTTGTTTTAGTTTCACCTTAAATTTCCACCCTCCTGTCCAAAATAATTCTGAATCCAAAATGGGATCTGGTTCACTTAATACTTCACACTTATGTGCCAACCAAAATTTAATATCTTCCACCTGAACACCCTCATTCCTAAACATCACCGTCACAAACTTTATCAAAGGTTTAGACAGAGGAATAACAAAAAAAGGTGTCCATAAAGGAGAAAACTTTACCTGGTTGTACCTTTCCCAGAAAATGTCAAGTAAAGCAGGTGAGCGAGCTAATATCAAAATTGTCCTCTCCCGAAATGTTGATAAAAGCAAATCAGTCCCTGGGAGAGAACTTCAAAGACCCTTTAATTAATGTCTTACCAACATAATATCTGTTTGGTCTTTCCTTTAAACCCCCTTTATACCGAATCCTTACAGCATTCCTCCTAGGTGCTGCCTCCCTCTTACACTGTGAAAATAAACTGGATAAAAGGGTTTTTTTCTGGCTTCTCTCCACTAATTGTCGTCTGCTCAATATTATTAACATTAACACTCTTATCCTTAATTGCAGTCACATAATTATTCTCCTCTCCACTACAGAACACTGATCTCCTTGTTACTTTTTACAATGGCAGTATCAGAGGTAGAAACTCTATCCCCTTCCCACCCCTGGTTTCCAGTCTGGTGAAGCAGTCTGCAACCCCAAACATTTTCCATGAAGAGTCAGGTGTCCACACTCCATGATCTTTCTGCTTCCAGCCAGCAGCTGATAAAGCAGCTTGGGTGACCAGAGCCATCATGTTCCCCATTGCCCCCAAACTACCAGAAACTCCTTTTTCCAGCACCCAAGTCATGTATTTGAAAAGCCTTAAAGGCTTTATTGTCAGATGTAAAGAAAATTCAGTCACTCCTCTTGCTGCCCATGCTTTGTTTGAAAAGTCACAGATTCAGTTTTGAAGCAGCCATCACCTTAGGATTGTATACAAATCCTGAATCTTTAGTTATTGGAATCGTAGGAAAGTTAAGTGTCATATTCACTTTACTTACAGGTCGCGAGGGTTGAGAAACCAAGCCATTACCTCTCGCTCCTGCATCCTGCTCGTTTCTCTCAGTAGATTGCCCCTTATCCACCTCTGACTCCCGTCTCGGGCCTCCAACCTCCATATCCACTTTCTTTTGCTCCAAAACAAGGATTCGTCCTGCCAGAACCGCTAACGTAGGAACCTCTTCTCCGACCTCGCCCGCCATCACTTCCGCGTTGCCGGCTTCTCCTGCCGGATTTAAAGGAACCGCGTCCTCTATAATGTGCTCCAACAATAAGGGGTCCTCCGCACGTACAGCCTTAAAGGAACCCCTCTCTTGATAGAAAGGCTCAACCTCCTCCATTCTCCGTCCAGAAATCGGCACCATCCTGCTAGAAAAAATGCTCCGTTTAGGCAACACCTCAAGACCGCCGTCCTCGTACTGCTCTGCGCTCACCGGCGCTCTTCTCCTTCACGTCTTGCTGAGACTGAGCCATGCTGCACTCAGTCGCCACTCCACAACGCCCATACTCCCCCTCTGGCCACTGGAACAGCAGCACAGTAGGGGAATTTCCCCGGTGTCCTGGTCAAATTTCCCTCATTTACTAAAAATACCACCAACAGCTTAATCTGGTTCAAAGTCAGTTGGTAGTCATCTGTATCTCCCTTTTCCCCGGGTCATGCCTGAAAATAGGCATGATTTGTCTAGTGCATTACCCAATCAACAAAAAGCTAAATAATAAATAAATAAATGCAAATAAATCTCATTTATTACTGCCAAAAAGGATAATTACAGTTGACCTAAGTGGTTCTTATCAATATCAACCAGGAGCCAATGCTAAGTATTCCCTATGCTTTGAGGAATCTTTATGTATCTTGGGGTCTCCAAGGTAGAAAGACGTAATGTCTCATACTATATACCTATGATAATTACTATGGTTACTGTAAGATAGAAACATTTCTAGTTACAGAGATGAGCCCTATTGGCTAAATTAGAGGTGGCTCCATGATACAAGATAACATTATACAATTTTATAGTAGTCATCACTTTGTGAAACAGAAGAGTACATTTCTACATCTATCAGTGTAGTAGTACAAATCACAAAAAGGTGGCAATGCCGACTTATATCATTACAAGGACACAGGTGTCCTAACATCTTATAAGCAAGAAATACATATGAAATATATATGTATTAGAAAACAAAGTGTGTAACAATAATATGCATACATATCCTGACATCTACTCTTATACGGCAGATGTCCTTAGCCCTATATGTTAATATTACATATGCCTAAGTGTTAGCTGTCTATAGTGTACCTCTGGGGGTACCAATAATGGTGCAGAGACCTTGTGTAACATTCCCTTCTTGTTGACTCTCAGGGCAACACAGCAAAATAGGGAAATGGACAGGGAGCAGGGGATATTTATAGACCTGACACGTGAGCCTTGTAAAGAAACTCCAGCTGCTCACGGTGTTGATGCAGTGTGTGCTTTGGGCAGCAAAGCATAATAAGTGAGAAAAAGATAAAAAATGCTTGTATAATAACAAAACCTTTAAACGTAATATCTAACCAAGTGTTAGTTAATGCATAGTTCATATCACCATCATTAATAAGTGCAAGAATACCTTCACTAGCTTTAGTTATATTATTACTGATGTGGATGAGGTGGGTGTCTTTTCTCTCTAAAAGTACATTAAAATATGGTAAAAACACAGAAAGGATGAGCAGATTATCAGGGTTACCATCAATGATATCAGCATCCATAAGGGGGGGGGTAATAACGGTATGTCCAATGACAGACTTCTGATGGGGGTGAAACAGAAATTAGGAGCATCAATAACGCATGTCTGGGTTCCATATGTATAACTTTTATAATTAGTGACAATGCAATACTCACCATCAGTATTATATTGCATTTTAACAGTAGGTAATCTCCACTTTTGCAACTGTACCGGACAGGTGTAGCTGGTCTTGGAAATCCTTGTTGACAGGCGATGAACCTCCTCTCAATAAGATTAGAAAAGTTTGTCTGGAGCCAATGTTGAGTCCAAAAGGTCTGTGCCATTAGTGCTGATGTCATCGTCCATGGAAAAGGACCAATCGATACTGTTGGGAGAATTACCACATACAGGTTTAATAACATCAAATACATCGCATCGACACAGGTAGATATAGCCCTACTTAGTGCAGCAGTTTGTGTGCGGGGTGACCCAGGTGTCCAGGAAAGGATGGAAGATCAGTAGAGGAGGAAAGTCCAGGCGTTCACTGTAGATGTCGTTATCGAGGTGCCCGATGGAGTGAACAACAGCAAGCTTGTCGAACAAAGCTGTAGTGGGATCAAAATGCAGTAAAGAGACAGTAAAAGAAACAAACATTGTATCTTTGATAGAACATTTCTTAGAAGTAAAACATGGACCAGTGTTAGGGTGTCTGGTCACAAAACCCAGATTCCTAACTGTAGAAAGAGGAATAGTTAAAGATTGTTGCATACACATAGCAATACAGCTAGGGGTCTTACATCATGGATAATACCATTTAGAAATACATCTGTCATGTATTATATCAGGGATCCTTCCAGATTCTAGATCATGGAAGAGATTGTTGATGGTAGTGATAATATATGAGCCATAAGCTGAGCATAGGATTTCTCTAGCAATGTATTGTTTATCTGCTTCTTTGTTGTTCTGTGCAATGAGTGAGTAAATCTTATCTTTAGAGTCTGTAAATGCCTTAGCAATGTCATGCATGTTATAGAGAGTGTATCTTTCTTCCTTACTAAGGTCTATCCACACCATGCAATAATGGGGTTAAAATATCATTTACCAAACCAGTTTGGAATTTAGCTGAATGAGATTTCATAGCAGCAATGTCTGCGTTATTCCAAATAGACACAGCTGTACCAAAAAGACCTGTGACAGTTCCTGTGGCACCGGTGACAGCAGAACTGTCAACTTAACTTGTATTAAGTTTATGACTTTGATCATCAGGATTGGGCTTTCTCCTGAAGTTGCCTTTATGCTCGGTGGTGTGTACCCTGGGTCGTGAGTATGAATCTGAAAAGCTGCTAAACTATTAAGTAATAAAGTACTGTAAAATGCTGAAGTGTTAGTAGTATGACACATACCAAATTCTTTCATATTCTAGTAACTCAAATTAAACAAAACAGGTCTATGCATAACTTGTAAGTTGTTAATGAGCGTACCAGGTAGTGCAGTGGATGTAAGACCACTATGAGGACCAGGGGTGTGCTTTGGACATTCCAAAGCTGTTTCTCAGTAGGGGATAGCACAGAAAGATACATGGCAGCAGAGGCCATGTTGTGTACAGCACAAAATTTCCTGGTGGAGTCCTTAGACAAAGAATTACAATATGAGGGATCAATTAAAGCAGTGATATTGTATAAACCAGAATGTCTAAAAGCAGTATGAAGCAAGGACAGACGACCATTAGGGGATAATTTAGTGTGTGGCCATCCATGGAAAGTTCCCTTGGAGAGCTTGGTCACAGAGAGAATTTGTCCTTGCAATGTGGTTTGCCCCTCAATTTGTAGGGTAGATTTGTCAGGAACAACAACCGAGGCAGTGAGGTAGGCATCAGAACCTTCCTGGACAGTAATCAAATTGTCAGATATATTGATGGAAACTCCCTCTGGGGCAGATGTTGGAGGATCAAGGTGAGGAAGGAGATGATTTGCCATGCCTTGGATGCAGGAGATAACTCCTGAGATGAGGAGAAAATAGAACAAGATATCCATCTTGTCACTGTATCTGAAAAGGGAAAATCAAACATTAGTAGGTTAGTACTATTCTGTCCAATGGGGTCAGGAAAAGTAATTATACTCCTTTATACAGTTTCAGTTGGTTTGCATGTAATCATTTGTCAGTCAGTTTATTGTTGTGCAAGAGTCTAACCTGATAGACTGCCGGGCTGAGCTTGTTGACAATGGAGTATGGACCTTTCCACTTATTGGAGAAGGAGTGTGTGGGATGTGCACATTTGAGGACCATTACTTGATCTCCAACTTGCCAATCCACTTCTTGTGTGTGTTTGTCAAACTGTAGTTGGACTGTTGCTGGACCTTGCCCATGCAATTGGCAGTATAGAAGTGTGTGTGTATGAGGTCTTGTCTGAGTTTTTCCACATATTGGTCTACAGACACACGGTCTGCTGTGGGGCCATGCAGGTCAAATGATAGGTGTTCAGGTAATCTCATCTGTCTTCCAGTCATCACCTCAAAGGGTGTCAACTGGGTGGTGGCTGAGGGTATACCCCTGATTGCCATAAAGAGTAACAGCAACAGGGAGTCCCAGGTTTTGGGATTGTCCTCAAAGAATTTGGAAAGCATTTGCTTAATCCATCTGTTGGCTCTTTCTACTTGACCTGAAGATTGTAGATGGTAAGGTATGTGGGACTTCTGTTGAACTCCGAGGAGTTCAAGTGATTCTTTCATCAACTCACCTGTAAAACTGGTTCCTTTGTCAGAGACTACCTTAAGAGGTAGGCCCCACCTGGAGAAAATCTGTTCTACCAGGATTTTGGCAGTGGTTTTAGCAGTACATGCCTTAATGGGGAAAGCTTCAACCCACTTAGAGAAAAGGTCAGCTACCACAATAGCATACTTGTTCTTTCTGCTGGTATTGGTCAAGGGACAAATAAAATCAATCTGTAGGGCATGCCAAGGGCCAGAATGTCTTTGTGGTAGGAGTTTGGCATTTTGGTTGGTGGGGATGGGATTGTTTTGCACACAAACAAGGAAGTTGTCTATGTACTGTTTGACATCTTTGGTGACACCAGGCCACCAGGCAGTGGTCTTGAGCCTCTGGAGGGTATTTTCCACTCCCTGGTGTGTCTACCAGTAGGGGTGTCATGCACTTAGTGCAAGAATTCAGACATGAGGTGTCTAGGAACCACACACAACTTGGTGGTGGTGCCATCTACTCTGTACAAGATGAGCTTGTCACCTGGAGACAAGAGTAACTTACCTTCATGCCTCTGGTAGGGGTTATGGGTAGGAAGGTAGGTTCTCTTCAGTGCTTTTGTCAAGGAATCTGAACACTTCTTTGAGTTCAGAGTCAGCATGCCGAGCTGCTGAGAGGTCCAAGGGGGAAAAGGGTTCAGGTTTCTTTCTGTTTGCTGTTATGTGTACAGCCACTCTGGTCTCTGGATGGCCCATCATCCAGGTGTCCCCCCCTTGGGCCCTTTCCTTTGCAAGGGTGTCTGCTGTGTCATTGAAGGCATGATAGGGGTCATGTATGGAGTGAGCTTAAACTTTGTGTACATAGAGTTTGAGTGCAAACCTTTGTGCCAGTGAGTGTATTTAGATTACCACTTCTTTGTGCTTCACTGGACTGCCATCAGATGATATGAAGGAGTTCTTCTGCCAGAAAGGGAGACATTCTGTAAGAGAACAACAAACCCAGTAGAGTTGGTGAAGATGATCGTGTCCTTGGTCCCATGCTGGATGAACTCGAGGGCACAGACCACCGCTGCCATCTCGGCATACTGTGATGATGCCACACTGCAATGCTTAGAGATTTTAACAGTGTTACCATAAGAGTAAATCACTAAGATACCCATCCCTGCAATCTGTTCTCCCTGATAGTAGGAAGCTGAACCATCTGTGAAAATACAACACAATGAGGTGTTCTCAAGTATTTCTGGCATGGCAGGGAGGAAAGGACCTAGATCTGGAAGATCAGGTGGTTGCAGTGTACAGTCATGGGGTTTTCCTTGGAAAAGGAGTCCATGTGCCAGCATGGATGGAATTTTGGTTGGGTGTACCTGTATGTCTCTATCCCGGAGAAGAAGTGACCAGTGTGTCAGCCTAGCATTAGAGACTGATCCATCCATCACTCTGTCTAATAGCAGAAAGTTAGTTGGGGTGTGGTTTGTGTTAATAATCAGTGGAGAGTACCCGATGATATACAGAAAGTGCTTGACAGCCCAGTAGGTGGCCAGAAGGTTCCTTTCACAAAGGCTGTACTTCTATTCCACTGGGATCAAGAGCTGTGATGCATATGCAATGGGTCTCAGAGCACCATGAACCTTCTGGGCCAGCATTGCTGACATAGCTATGTCAGAGGTGGCACACTCCTGATGGAATGGCAATGCTGGGTTGGGGTTGACCAGAGCTGGAGCCGAGGCCAAGGCCTGTTTCAGTAACATCACAGCCTGGGTGTGAATGGGACCCCAAGTCCAGGGAATGTCCCTTTTCAGTAACTCATATAGAGGAGCAGCCTTCTGAGCAAAATCACAAATAAAATCTCTGGAATAGTTTACCATACCTAGAAACCTCCTAAGAGTGGCCACACTGGTGGGCAATGGCAAGTCTTACAATCCTTGTATCTTTTTCCAGGTTGGGCTTCAGCCTTTATCAGTTATTCTCAGGCCCAGAAAGAGTACCTCTTTCTGACATAATTGTGCTTTTGCTGGGTTACATTTGAGGCCTGCTCTCTGGATGAGAGTCAATAGTTCATCCAAGAGATCCAAGTGTTGTTCCTGTGTGGCTGTTGCCAACAGCAGGTCATCCGCATACTGCAAGAGATGCTGGGGTTAGAGAAACCCTCAAGGGTGTCCATCATGTGCAGATGGAACAGGGACGGGCTGTTATGGAATCCCTGTGGTAAGCAGGTCCATGTGTACTGTCTACCTTCAAAAGTGAAGGCAAACTTATATTGACTCTTCGGGGCCAATGGCAGTGACCAGAAACCATTGGAGATGTTCAGGGCACTGAATCATTTTTGGTCAGGGGTCAGAAGTTGTAGCACATCAGGTGCTGAGGCCACAGTTGGAGCGCAACAGGGGGTGACCCGGTTCAGTCTCCTGTGGTCAATAGTAAGTCTATAGGCACCTGTGGGCTTTTTTACAGGCCACACTGGGGAGTTGGCAGTACAGACACATGTTCTGATTACACCTTGGTTGAGGAGAGATTTTATTCTTTCCCTAAGGGAAGACAAGGCCTCAGGTGGGAAAGGATATTGCCTTTGCCTCTCATGGGCAGGGCCTGGCACTTCGATGACAGTGTGCATTCTGCCACACTCATGCTTGTTGGTAGCAAATGCTTCCAAATGTCTTTGTAGAATGGGGAGGAGCTTTGGGAAAAGCTCATAGTTCTTGAACAAATCTATGACGTCATACTCTTTATTGTTGGCAGATATTGTTGCCACCACGTGTGAATCAGGGATCAAAATGGTATGATATTAGCCTTGATTCTGGATGCAGTAGCATGTTAGCTAGATCCACTACACAGCCATGTGGTGCAAGGAAGTCAATTCCAATGATACTAGGATGATCGTGCAATACCATTAGTTGGAAGGTGTGTGAGGCCTTCAGGTGTCCTCCCTCTACAGGCAAAGGTAGAGAACGGTATGCAGGCAACCTAGTACCATCTACTTCTGACATGTTGGCCATCTGGGTAGTCATAATGCAATGAAGACACCGCCGCACCTGTATCCAGTAACACTGTAAGTAGGTGGCCCCCAACCTCAGCCTCAGTGCAGGGAATTCCATTTGTATCCAAGACCAGCTTGTTTACAATCTGGACTGGGGCCTGTAATTGTCAATCTGTACTGGAGGAAGCATGGAGAGGTTGGGCCTGGCTCCTGTGACCCACTTCACCATGCTGATGCTATATAAGGAGGTGCTTCTAGGTTCAGGCCTGTATGGGCCTGTGGGCCTGTACTTCCGGTATCACCATAGCCTGTTGGGCCCTGGGTTCCTGGTTGTATGGCTGCAAGGGACTGAGTGGGAACAGCATCTGCTACAGAGTGCACTTGCCCCAGGAGCTCTCTGAACTTCCAATTCTCTTTGGCTATCTCCCTATACGAAGGGCCTGTTCTTTGTTGTTGTTTACCATTATTCTTATGTAGTTTCTTATTGTTGTGATGATTCCAGTTCTCATCCCACTGTTGTTGTTGTTGTTGTTGCTGCTGTTGTTGTGGTTGTTGTTGGTCCTACTGGGGGTGCAGGTTGTCAACAGGGAGGTGCTGTTTGTGTTGGACCTGCCCTTCCACCATGTAGTGTATCATGGCCTCTCGGGTAGGCTCCACGGATGCTACTTTCTTGGAACCAGAGCCCAGATCACAGATGTAGAGTTGATAAACTCTTTTAGTTTTCCGAAGGATGTCAGCAAACCTTTCCATGGTGGGGTGGTTGGCTCTACCTTCTCTCTTACTACAGGGATCATGTTCCTAAGGAACAAGGTCTTATACTCAATAAGATCTATATCCGCAGCTTCTTGTGTGAATTGTTTTCCTGCTCGGTAGGCCGTCCAGAGTCTCTGATGGTAAGTCACTGGACTTTCCTTTGCATTTTGTTTTACAGGGTATACAAGCATCACTCCTACTACACCTGGGCTGTGTGCAGAAATGAGCTCAGCTGCCACCTCATCAAAGATGGCATTGCTGGCCTGGCGGATGGCATCGGGGAGTTTGGCCCATAGTCCAGGATCAATGGTCTGGCATAGGATCTGGATCTGGTAGTCTGTACTGAGACTAAGCATTTCACATTTAGCACGCACCTTTTCCAAGTGACAGCTGACATTGTCAGATGGGCTCATCTGACTGATACTGTCAGTTATTTGCTGAACAGAGTAGGCCATTTGCAGGGGATTATAGGGATGATCAGGTGGAGGTAGGCTGCCTCGGGCACCATCTAGGGATGCCTGAGCTGCAGCCACCACCACAGTATGAACCATTCCCTCCTGAGTACCAGCGTCCTGCAGCATGTGTCTGATCTGCATCTGGAGGGTCTGTTTGCTCCGATCTGGTAGGGTCACATTGCCTAAAGCGGCATCTATCATTTTCTCAATCTCCTCCTTATCATCCACAGAAATGATGGCTACTGGTGAAGCCATTGGGACTAGGCCTGGGCATGTTTGCCCCCATCATGGGGGTCACCATGTTAGCGTCACCCACGATGCACGTCATGACATCAATGACGAATCACATGGTGTGGGTGTAACGGGGATCTGCCATATTGTGGATGGTGGGGCAGGGTCTCTGGGCCATAGTAGGGGTGTGACTGGGCATTGTATTGAGAGATGTCATCATCTGAGACCTCCCCTTCAGATGACATAGTTAAGGCGGGGGCTACGCCTCCCATCACCTTAAAGGAAAAGTCCACCCAAAACTTGAAAAAATATATGTTGTGCAGAGTGTTTTAATTTGTATGTGGAGTCCTAGTGTTTCCTTCCCTCTGACTGGTATTAGGAGTTTTTCCTAAATTAGCCTGCTAGCTTTATGCTAATTTTACGACCCCTGGGGATCTTCATCCCTGACAGCTTAATTGTATTTCTTGTTCCCACAGTGCATCTTGTCTCATGTGACTGTGATGTAAGAGAGACCCAACATTCAGCACACACATCTAAAACAAACTAAATATATTGGAAGTTTTACAAGCTGCACAAAAATTACCAGCAGCAAAGTTTTTCAGGACAGTAAGACCTTTACGATGAGGGTGGTCACCAAGCTGAATTCTACAGATTTTAAAATTTAGCCATCTCTACAGTTGTGAACTGATTGTAAAGCAATGCTTTCTGCTGGATTTATGGTCTCTGCTACATCACCGTCATATGAAACAAGGTGTATTGTAGGACAAAGAAATACAATTAAGCTGTTACATATGGAGATCTCCAGGGGTCGTAAAACTACTCTAAAGCTAGCAGGCTAATTTAGGAAAAACTCTTCTTAGCAGACAGAGGGAAGGACACAAAACAACTTAACATACAAATCAAAACACTCTGCATAACATATGTTTTTCAAGTTTTGGGTGGAGTTTTCCTTTAACATGTCCAGCCAGAACCTCCTGCTGATGGAGTAGTTTCACCATCTCAGATTCTGCATGACTCACATTTGCAACACTCACATCAACCTCATCTTGCATTTGTTTCTGCAACACTCTATACGCAGCGCTCAATTCCCGATTGTCCCTAGTAGCCACTTCTAAGTCATTACATACCTGGTTTATCTTGTCCTGTAGCTCTCCCAACTCCCCACTCAACTGTTCATTCATTCTACTTAACAAGTCATTCATATTCTAAGCCTGTCCTTTATCCTGTCTCAAAATTTCACACTCCTGCTTCAACATGCAAATTTCTTGCTTGCTTGCCTGAGAGGAATGAAGCAAAAGTGAATCCTTTTCATTCCACAGAGTCTGAAGTTCAGACTCCAAATTCTGCTGCAATCTCACACATTCTGTTTCCTGCAAACCCATCTCTTGCTTAAGAGATGAGATTTGCAGTTCAAGGGTTTGAAACCTCACTTTGGAGGCTTCCAAAGCAGCATAGAGAGCCACAACCAACAGCTTGGTGCTTATTGGCTGTTTGTCTTGTCTCAGTGTACTGGGTTGAAATCCCCAGTATAGATTTTTTGGACTGACTTGCGTCCTGCGTGAAGTGAGCCCATCCTCCATGGGAGGTAAGGAAGTTGGAGACATTGAGTCTCAGTTATGCACAGATATTTTATACGGTGACCATTGTGTGGGAGGGAATGAAAACTCAAACTGTGAAAAAGGCACCGTGCTGTGTATCGATCCACAGCAGGAGCACTTAATACACAGTCAGACTACTGTACACCTGTAAGCTTGCAATTCAAAACTGCCATGGAGTGGGTCAAGTTAGCATTGACTACACCCAGAAAGCAGTCAGACTTTGCAAGTAATTACAAAGTGGTCTTAAAATGGGAGAGGTGATGCGGGAATGCACACCTACAGTCCCCATTGGGAAGGGAAAAGTTTGAAGCAACAATAGAAACTTTGCAAACACCAAATATTGCCAGCACATGGTTGCCAATTGTCAGGAGGTCTAAACCTCACTCTCAGGTTCTTGACAATATTGGGAATGCAAGGAATCACGGGCACATTGAATAAGAGTAATAAACTCTTTTATTACTGCCAAAAAGGATAATTACAGTTGCCCTAAGCAGTTCTTACCAATACAAACTGGTAGCCAATGCTAATCATTCCCTATATCTCGAGGAGTCTTTGTGTCTCTTGGGGTCCCTGAGGTAGAAGACATAATGTCTCATATACCTATCATAATTACTATGGTTACTATAAGATAGAAACATTTCTAGTTACAGAGATGAGACCTATTGGCTAAATTAGAGGTGGCTCCATGATACAAGATAACATTATACCATTTTATAGTAGTCATCACTTTGTGAAACAGAAGAGTACAGTTCTACATCTATCAGTGTAGTAGTACAATCACAAAAAGGTGGCAATGCCGACTTATATCATTACAAGGACACAGGTGTCCTAACATCTTATAAGCAAGAAATATATATGAAATATATATGTATTAGAAATCAAAGTGTATAACAATAATATGCATATGTATCTTGTCATCTACTCTTATACGGTAGATGCCCTTAGCCCTATATGTTAGTATAATATACGCCTAGGTGTTAGCTGTCGATGGTGTACCTCTGGGGGTACTAATAATGGTGCAGGGACCTCAGGTAACACTGCATACCACCCCCACATGGATAATGGCCCTAGACCCTGTCTCTAAGTCAACCCAAAGAACCTCCACCCTTCCTTTTCCCTGCTGTGTCTTTGTATCTCCATGGCCTTTATATCTTCCCTTACATATAAAACAACCCCCCCCCTTTCCTACCTGTCCTATCCTTCTGAAACATACTGTATTGTGACTTGGTATTGCCACTTCCCAGTTGTGGTTATTGGTGCACCATGATTCTGATATGGCCACCAGATCCAGGTCTGCATACGCAATGAAAGCCTCAGTGTCAGTAATATTCTTTCCTAGACTCCTTGCATAGTTTTTTTCTGAGCCTTAGACACACTTCTCAACCCTCCCAACCCATCTGTCCCACCCCCTTGTCCCTACTTCCTTCTACACCCAATCAATTTATTTCCCCTAGATAGTTTCTCGGTGCTGCTTTTGGGGGGGCATTCACTACCTCCCTTGTTTTTCCTGCCTTGCCCAAACTGGCTAGTTCAAATGCCTATCAAGGCAGCATTTACACCTTCCACCCAGATTTGCCATTCCCCTCCTGGATATATGAGGGCTATCTCTCTTGTACAGGCCTTCATCCCCCCAGGTAAGACCCCCGTCTCCAATATAGATAAACCCCTCCTGCCTGCACCATGCCTTGTCTTGAACAAGTTATTGAAGAGCATGAGGCAGTGTTCCCTAGACTCCCCTTGGCCATACACAGCTAGCACCTCAGCGAAGGTCACAGTGCATGCTACCTGCTTCAGGCTCCTTCCCAGTTTCCTAAACCTATCATGCACCCACTGCTGTGTCACTTACCAGGCTGTTTTTCCCCTGATGGACAATGACATCCAGCTCCCCCTTCTGCCCTGTCACCCTAGTGATCCTATGGGCCCAATCCCTATCACTCCATGCTGAGGCACCAGAGAGGCACCTCACCTCCCTCCTTCCCTCCCGTGCTGTTCCCAAAACTATGCTTCTAATGACTGAGCCCCCCTCCAGAAGTTGCTTCCTTTTCTGCTGGGGTCCTCTGCCTTCCACCTTGGAGCCTTCTCTCTGGAGAACCTTCACATCCTTCCTTCCTTCCCACTACCATGGATGCTCCCTCTCAGCAGTCCAATTCCAGCAAAGCAGTGAAAGAAATGTGTAGTGGTACCACCTAAAGAATGTATTTCTGACCCTCCACCCCCACCTTCCTGGAGTCAACCATAGTCCAGCTGGCTCTCCTTTGTGGCACCCTCTGATACAACGGTGGTGGAATTGTTGGCCCCTAGTTGGGAGAAGAGGTTCAACATATTCTAGCCAACTTGTCCCAGAGTCTCATGACCTCCCCCTCGGCCTAGAGAGATGCATGCAAATGGGACAGCAACTCAGCCTCCAGATGGTCACCCTGAAGACTGCTGCTCCACAGCCACTGAACTGCACCACTCCCATCAGTCACAATTCTACTGACCCTATGACCTGAAAAGGAACTTGCGCCATTACCCCAGAGAGGGTGTTTCTAGATTTCCCTTTTTTGTTAGGTTTACCCATTGTAGCTATACATCAGTTAGATTTCTAATTAACTTTCCCTTTACACTTTTAATAGTACTTTATTAGCTTTCCCCTTTTTGTTTAGCCTACCCCCAATGCACCTGAACCTAGCCAGGGTTTTTTACATTACCTCCTTCTTCCTCCCTTCTTACTCTTATGAGAGAGATGATTATATAAGTTTTCCCTTTGTCGTGCCATTTGGCTTTATCCTCTTTAGTTTTTTTTAAGTTCATCTTTTGTCACTCTCTTCTTATCCTTACCTTAGATAGGGTGTTTTCAATTTTTCTTTTTCTCCACTGTTTACCCTTACCTTCGATACGGTGTTCTATCAGTGCCCTCCTTTACAGGTGCTTATGGCTCCTGTGCTCATTAACACAGGTGGCAACAAATATACAGGTAGTCTTCCTTACCTTACTGGACAGAGTTCCCTGCATGGCTACTGTTGTCTGCGGATGCCTGCTAATGCCTAAGACACCAGTCTCACACCTGTTCCACTCATGTTCTGGGATGTGAATAGAGATGCAGCGAATTTAAAATCCACCTGTGAAGTGAACGCTAAGTGGCCACTTCATGTTGGCACTTCGCTATGCGGAGTGCCCCATAGAAAAGGCTGACTTTGCCTTGTTATTACTTCGCGTTGTCATTCTGCTTTAAATGCGAAGTAAGGCAGAGCGACAATGATATTGGCAGCACCCCACCCACACAGTCTCCAGAATTAATGTGCATCCTCAAAGTGCTACTGTCTTGTGTCCAGAAAACTCCCCAGTGCTGACAAAGTGAAATGAGAGCATAACAAAAATGCAAAGTCTCCCAGAATTAATGGCACACTCAGTCATGCTCGCTGTGGTCACACACAGAGTCACCAGAATTAATGTGCATCCCCAAAATGCTACTGTCTTATGTCAGAAAATTCCCCAGTGCTGATGAAATGCTACTGTCTTGTGTCCAGAAAATTCCTCAGTGCAGATAAAGTGAAATGAGAGCGTAACAAGAAATGCAGTCTCCCAGAATCAATGGTGCACTGCAAACGCACAGACAGATTAAGATTGCACTGCGCACTCAAGGGATGAATACGAAAAGGCACAACAACACCTAACTAGTGCTCACAAGTCACAAATCCAAATCTGGAAAGGAATACATTTTGCTAGTTGGGGGATTAGGACACAGCAGTAACAATCCACTACCAGTAAAGATACCAGAAAGCAGTATAAAAAATTCATGCAAGTGCAGTGGATAGCAGGTTCACACTGCTGCAATTACTCTATGGCACAGTAAAAGGTGTCTGATTTAATGGCATGCATCGCACACACACTCACACACATACACACTACAAGTAATGCATAGTAAATTGAAAACCTTTAGTAATATAGCCAAATGTTTTAAACAGACAAATTATACACTGCTGCACCACAACAATCAGCAAAAAAATATCAAGAATTAGTGAAAATATTACTGTATGTACATTAACACAGTTATACAAGAAAAATATAACCAAAACAGAAAGACTGCCTTTTTCTCCCAGTTAATGTACCTACACCACAAATACGCCACTCCCCCAGAGCACACTTTACAGTACACAGACTGACTGTTCTAAATTAACATTCAAAATCCACACACAACAATAATCACTCGATGATATGAACACAGAATGGTTTCCTACAATTGATATAGTAAATTTTGAGCAAAAAAAATGACTCAAAAAGACATTTTAAACAGCATTTAGAGGTTTTGAATCTCAGAGCTCTGAGAGAAAACTGTCTCCAGCTACCACTACACACACACTACCCAGGCCAGAACTGAGGCTGTGCAGAATAATCTAGAGCCCATGTGACCTGCAATCCCATGAATCAGTGTATAATTTCATTTGGAGCTCAATTACAAGGTGAAGTGAGGTGAATTACATTGATTGCAATGTACTTTGACTTAAAATTGTGGAGAAGTGGTTTGGAGAAGGCGGAATAATGCAAAGTCATTGGTTTCAATGGACTTCACGTTCCTCATTATGAAGCGAAGTACTCTACTTCACATTGTGGAGTACTCTGCTGGTTCCACGTTACTCTGTGAATCACTTCGTGGAGTGAATTGGGGCGACTTTGCCCACCACTACTTATAGTACTGTAACTCACATGCTGTACAGGAAGGAACGCAAATGCCTATGGCTGTATTTCCCCGATGAGCTGCAGCACAAAACTCCCTGGGACCCCGACTTAAAAATATGTATTAATGAGTACAATAGTGGGGTGGTGAAACCTGGAGAGATACTACAAAACAGGCTTACAATACACCCAAGTAACTAGAAAAAAATTAATGTTATGAGTTGTGACATGATCATGAATTGTGATCTGTGACTGCATTTGTGACCGTGATAATGAAGAACGTGATTCAGTGTCGATGGTGAGATAACAAATATGAAACTGAATTGGGAACGCGAATGCCTATGGCTGTACTTCCTTGATGAGATGTAGCTTAAAACTCCCACACTTAAAAACATATATCAATGAGTACACTGGTGGGGTGGTGAAACCTGGAGAGATACTACAAAATAGACTTACAATACATCCAAGTAATTAGCAAAAAAAATTAATGTCGTAATTCATGACGTGATCATGAATCGTGATTTGTGACTGCATTTGTGACCGTGATAATGAAGAACATGATTTGTATCACAAGTGACTCGTGATGATGGTCCTGACTTAAAAACGCATATTGATGGGTACAATGTTCATGCAGAATTATGTACCACACTTGTCCAGTACTCTGAAGGGAAGCCAAAAAAACAACTGTGACTTAAGTTACAGATGGAGATTGGGCCCTAAAGAGATGCAAATGCACAGACAGATTAAGATTGTGCTGTGCACTGAAGAGATGCAGACACAAAGGCACAACACCTAACCAGTGCTCACCATCAGAAATTCAAATCTGGAAAAGAATACCTTTGCTGGTTGGGGCGGGATGGGGAGGCAGTGTACTGCCCTTCTGCAGTAACAGTCACTAGTACTAGTACTAGTAAAGATAACACAAAGAAGTACAGAAGGGGAGAAGCCAGAAGGGGAAGGAAGGAAATATATTCAATTCAGTGCTTTAGAGTAACTGGTAATTGCTATTTTTCTTTTAAACTTAGATTGTGGGCTTTTAGTGACACTATACTTTCTTTGTTGTCTTTACTTATAATTGTTTTTGGGCTGTTGAAAATTTAAAATATAGTGGTGGTGTAATTCTGTGCTGTCTTTAATTGCTGCAAATTTTATCTTGGCTTGTCTGACTGCCCTGTAGTTGGGTGAAGGGTGTTAATTGTCTGGCCTCTGACCTCCAGCTACGTGATAACTGGAGGTGGGGCTTAGTGAGATTAAAAGTAGCAAGCAGAGTTTTTTTTTCTGAAGAGCCAGAAGGGAAGGAAGGAAACATATTCAATTCAGTGCTTTAGAGTAACTGGTAATTGCTATTTTTCTTTTAAACTTAGATTGTGGGCTTTTAGTGACACTATACTTTCTTTGTTGTCTTTACTTACAATTGTTTTTGGGCTGTTGAAAATTTAAAACATAGTGGTGGTGTAATTCTGTGCTGTCTTTAATTGCTGCAAATTTTATCTTGGCTTGTCTGACTGCCCTGTAGTTGGGTGAAGGGTGTTAATTGTCTGGCCTCTGACCTCAGCTATGTGATAACTGTAATTCTGTGCTGTCTTTAATTGCTGCAAATTGTCGCCCCCCTCCCTTCCCTTCCCCCAACTCTTAATTATATGCCCTGTTAAATCTGATTGACAGGAGCTAAACACAGGGTATAGTAAGGGGTGTGAAGTAGGAGGGGCATAAGGGGGAAGAAGCCCACCCTCAGCATGACAAGTGTTTTGACTCATTTATTAATTTATTGGTTTCTTTTTCTTTAAAAAAAAAATATCTGAGGATCAGTGGCAGGATTTTTAGTACAGTAAATTAATAAGGGAACTAGGAGAGCTTCAGTAGCAGACAAGTAATGGAATTGCAGTATAATGTGGGGAGTGGTGCAATGCAGTGGCTGTGGGACAGCCATATTCAGGCAGACCTTCTGGACACTGAGGTGCTGCCCTATCTGCATGCATCTCTCTGGACTGCGGGATGAGGTAGCCAGACTCAGAGTGGAAGTAAACTGGGTCAGGAGTACCATCACCCTATCCAGGGACCACCCAGTCCAATGCAACTGCCTCAAAGGATGCCGAGACGAGGAGCACTTGGATGACAGTGGGCCCAGGAAGGGTTAGCAGTCAGGCAGAGGCACATCCCAGATCCTATTCCACTAAGAACTCATATGCCACACTGGCAAATGAGGACAACCAAATAGAGGTACCCAGAGAAGTGGAAGGAAAGGATGTGGAGGTTAGCCAAGGAGGTGACCTCAGCGGGGAAAGCAGTAGACCCCAGAGGAGGAGGAAGTGAATCCTGGTGGGGGACTCCATCATAAGAGGGATCCAGCTAGGAACACAGGAGGGGGAGGACAGGGAGGTGAGGTGCCTACCAGGTGCCACGGCATGGAGGGATGGAAGGAAGATCCTGGGGATCACTGGGAAGGCAAGACGGGAGGGTGAGCTGGATGTCATTATCCACCTAGGTACTAATGACCTGGCAAATCGGGAGCCAAAGGAAGTTCAGGAAGAGTTTAGGAAACTGGGGAAGGGTCTCAAGCAAGTCGCTACTTCTGTCACTTTCTCAGAAGTACTACCTGTGAGAGGCAAGGGAGAGCATAGGAGTGCATGCACCAGGAACTTTAACTCATGGTTGAAGAACTGGTGCTGTGAGGAAGGGTTTGGACTCATTGGTGACTGGGGACCCACCTGGAGGGATGGAGGTTTGTTCAAGCCTGATGGCCTGCATCCATCCTGGAGGGGAATCCAAGCACTCAATGATAAGTTTAAATGCTACATTGACAAGCATTTAAACTAGCAAAGGGGAGTGGCAGGCCAGCAAGGAGGGTACCTACTTGCTCACCCCCCACAGCTAGCAGTGGAACCAGTGAACCAGAGGAGTGGCTATCTCTGCAAAGCAGTATACAAAAGATGGAGATTTGTGCCCAAGAGGTGGATAAGCAGAAAAGGGGCAAAATTCAGCAGAAGGGCAGACAGCAAGGAGATCCAGGGATAAATGACAACCAAGGAAGGGGCTGGAGTAGAACAGTGAAACAGTCTAGGGAGATCAAATCATGGAAAGCCATGTGTGCAAATGCCAGGAGCCTTAGCAACAAGATGGAAGATCTGGAGGCTGTCATGGTACAGTCAGACCTGGACATTGTGGCCATCACTGAAACCTGGTGTAATGATAACCATGACTGGGAGATGGCCATACCTGGCTACAACATATTCAGAAGAGACAGAGCAGGCAAGAAGGAGGAGGAGTGGCACTGTATGTGAATAATGACATAAGGGCACAGAGATCCAGGAGGAACAAAATGGGGGGAGATACTGTGGGTTAGTTGGAAAGGAAAATGGGACAGCTATCCACACAGGTGTGGTCTATAGACCACCAGCCCAGGAGGAAGAAACAGATAGGGAGTTGATGCTAGCCATCCAAAGGATGGCAGACAAGGGTGAGGTAGTACTGGTTGAGACTTCAATATTCCAGACGTGGACTGGAGCATCCCAGCAGCAGCATCAACTAGGAGCAGATTTATCCTGGACTCCCTTCAGGGTGCCTTCCTCAAGCAACTGGTCATGGAACCAACTTGGCAGAAGGCAATACTGGACCTTGTGCTCACAAACAGGGACAGTGTGATGGACGTAACAGTGGGGGAGCACCTGGGAAACAGTGACCACCAGTCATTGTGGTTTGAAATCACAAAAGAGCAGAACCAAACCACACAAAAACACGTATCCTGGATTTTAGGGGGGAAGACTTTGGTAAAATGGGGAGATACTTGAAAGAGGCATTAAGGGGAATGGGACAGGAATCAGGGGTTGAGGAACAGTGGGCAGTATTTAAAATGGGGATTACAAGAACAACAGAATTATGCATTAAGCAGGTTAGCAAGAGGAAAAGGAAGAGGAGACCATTATGGTTTTTCCAAAGAGGTAGCAAAGAAAGTGAAAGCCAAAAAGATTGCATTCAGGCAATACAAAAAGACACAGGCAGAAGAGGATAGGGAGAAGTACCAGGAGAAGCAAAGGGAGGCAGGGAGGTCAGTAAGGGAAGCCAAAGCTCAGACAGAAGAACACATTGCAAAATCAGTGGGTAGAGGGGACAAAACTTTTACAGGAACATAAGTGAAAAAAGAAAGACAAAGGGAGGGATAGTGAGACTGAAGGGGAGGATGGGGGCCGTGTGGAGGATGACAACAGTAAAGCTGACATATTGAACAGGTATTTCTGCTCAGTCTTTACTGAGGAAGAGGAGGGTAATGGGTCTGAAGGGAGTACAAGGGGTGAGAATGGTGCAGAATGGACACAAGTCCCTTTACACGAGAAAGGGTCCTGAAGGAACTTGAAGTAATAAGAGTTGATAATGGCCAGATGGGGTGCACCCAGGGTTCTTAAAGAACTAAAAGAGGTGGTGGCTGAACCTCTGGCTATCCTGTTTAGCCGATCACTGGAAACAGGGAGGTACCCAAAGACCGAGGACAGCAGCTGTAGTCCCCTATACAAAAGTGGGAACAAAGAGGAAGCAGGAACTACAGACCAGTCAGCCTCACCTCAGTAGTGGGGAAGATCATGGAAGCACTACTGAAGGAGAGATTGGTGGAACATCTGGTTGTCAATGGACTACAGGACCCAAGGCAGCATGGTTTCACCAGGGGAGGTCATGTCAGACCAACCTCGTTGAATTTTGACTGGGTGACTAGGGAGGTGGATCAGGGAGGGCAGTGGACATGGTCTATCTGGACTTAAGCAAGGCCTTTGACACTGTGCCACATAGAAGACTATTACGCAAACTGGGGAAATAGGGTGTGGGCAGGACAGTAGTGTGGTGGGTAGGTAACTGGCTGGGTGGCAGGACACAGAGGGTGGTGGTAAATGGCTGTCACCCACAGAGGGAAGAGTGACCAGTGGGGTACCACAGGGATCAGTGCTGGGACCGGTCCTATTCAACATCTTCTTCAGTGACATTGGCGAGGACCTAGTAGGCAGAATTTCACTGTTTGCTGATGACACAAAGCTCTGTAACAGAGTAGACACACCAGAGGGTGTAGACAGAATGAGAAGGACCTGCAGAAACTTGAAGAATGGTCAGGGGTTTGGCAGTTGAAATTCAATGCAAAGAAGTGCAAGATAATGCATATGGGACACAAAACCCTGGCACAATATATCAGTTGGGGGTGAGGATATAGCATGCACCAAGCAGGAAAGGGATCTTGGGGTTGTCATCTCTGATGACCTCAAGGTAGGGAAAGAGTGTGACAAGACAGCAGGTAAAGCAAATAGGATGCTGGGATGTATAGGCAGCGGCATCACCAGCAGGAAAAGGGAGGTCATAATTCCGTTATACAAGGCACTAGTGAGGCCCCACCTGGAGTACAGTGTACAGTTCTGGAGACCATACCTACGTAAGGACATAGACAGGGTAGAGAAGGTTCAGAGGAGGGTAACAAAGATATGGTGCATGGATTGCATCACAAGTCCTATGAAGACAGGTTGAAGGAACTGAACATGTACTCCATGGAGGAGAGGAGGGAGAGAGGGGATTTGATAGAGACATACAAGTATCTTACAGGGAGGAACAGGGTGCAGGAAAACACTATTTTTAAGCGAAAATGATGTTCCAGGACAAGAGGGCATGGGATGAAGTTGGAGGGAGGACGATTCAGAGGAAACATGAGAAAGAATTTCTTCACAGAACGGGTGGTGGACAAGTGGAACACCCTGCCAGAGGAAGTGGTGGGGGCTGAAACAATCACGGGATTTAAGAATGCATGGGATAGACATAAAGGAATTCTGGAGGTCAGAGGTAAGGGGAAACAGGCTTCTAGGATAACAAACTGAACTTACAAGCTCAAATGGGCAGACTGGGTGGGCCATAGTCCCTTATCTGCCGACACTGTCTATGTATCTATGTATCCATGTACAAAAGTCATACAGCTGCAGTGGATAGCAGGTTCACATTGCTGAAATTACTATGTGGCACAATGAAAGGTGTCTGATTTAATGACATGTGTCACAAACATACTCACACACACATGCCAAGTAATGCGTAGCAAATTGAAAGCTTAAGTAATATAACCACATATTTTAAACAAACTAAAATTATGCACTGATACACCACAACAATCAGCAAAAAATGGCAAGAATTATTGAAAATATTACTGTGTGTACATTAACAGTTATAAGAAAAATATCACCAAAACAGAAAGAACTGCCTTTTTCTCCAAGTTAATCTACCTACACCACAGATAAGCCCCTCACCAAAGCACACTTCCACTGTCTCTCAGTACACAGACTGCATGTTGTACATTAACATTCAAAATCCACACACAAACAATAAATGCTTGATGATATGAGCCCAAGAGGGTTTCCTACAATCGATGAACCAAAGTCCCAGCTAAAAAAAAAACTCAAAAAGGCTTTTTTAACAGCTTTTAGACAGTTTGAATCACAGAGAGCTCTCAGAGCAGACTGTCTCCTATAGCTTCCTACACACACTATCCTGAACTGAGGCTGTGCAGAACAATCTAGAGCCCATGTGACCTGAAATCCCATGAATCACTGCAAAATTCACCTTTGGAGCTTGAAAACAAGGTGAAGTGAGGCGAAGTACATTGTTTTCAATGTACTTCACCTTAAGAATTGGTGGAGCAGTGGTTAGGGAAGGCGGAGTAACACAAAGTCATTGTTTTCAATGGACTTCACGTTACCCATTATAACACGAAGTACTCCACTTCACGTTGCGGAGCACTCCGCGAATTTGCCTTCACTCCGCAAATCACTTCGCGGAGCAAATTGGGGCCACTTCACCCATCTCTAGACATGAACATGTGTGTGACATGTCCTTTTAACCTCCATTTCCCCCCAGCCAGCTAGGATGCTGTTGTTCCTATATAGACTGCATGTACTTCCTTTTTGAAGATTCTGACATATCATGTCACAGTTATTTTTATTCTGATCTGAACTGAGTTCATTGTAAAACTGAAAAATTTTCAATAAAGACTTTGTTGAAAAAAACTCTACTTGGGACCGCCTCCAGACAAGACTTCCTGCCCCAGGTTGGTCCATGCTCATCATGTGACCCATTTGAGGAGCCTCTGACCACTGACCTGGAGAGGCAAAAAGAGATCTTTTGGCCAGGTTAATGGACATTTGCAAAAGTACTGCATACTGTATTGTACTGAGCAGTTGCAGCCAAAGACACGGTCAGATATTTCCAGATATTTCATGACTGCTTTAAAGAGATTCTCTCTGGTGGCCCTAATGTGGTTCTGCAGGCAGCCAGGAATTTCTCTAGCGATATCACAGACATTTCAGAAAATATCTGGTCATGTCTTTTGCTGCAACTGTATGTAACAAGCATTTGTCAATGTTGAACATTTGCTTGCATGCATGTGCTGTGCAGGTGTTAGGTAATGATAGTGCATGCATGTAGATGCCCTGTGCCAAGGGAAGACTCCATCCAAGGGCCCTGCACTTCAATCCAGCAATGGATGTGAAGAATTCATGGGGCTGTCTGGTGGGCTGTGGAAGTGTAGGGCCCTCTGATCCCTGTGATTCCATGTGGTCATAGATACAGATGCACAGGGCAAATAGTGCATCTGTCAGCCAATCCAGAAGGCACTCTGCCATCCACAGGTGGAGAGGTGCTGGGTCCTATGCCAAGAGGATAGTTGTCTTCACTAAATGGTACCTGGGCCTATGCGGACAACCCTGCACCTTTCATTCCCTGACTGGGGGATGTTACATAACAGCACCATTGCCCCACCCTCACCGCATCCAGCTGGGTCATTGAGCTCAGCCCCAAATTCATCTCACTGCAATGGGATCACAAAGCATGGCTGCTGGAATGAAGACTGATACTATACACAGAGATTGTTAAACAATTATATATATTTTTTGTTTTAATTTTGACCCCAACTTTTCAAGAACTTTTCAAGATACTCATTTTATTATTTGGCTTATAAACATGATATGTACCATATATAGTATGTTGGCCGAAATGTTATTTCACACCAGAGGCACAAAAACACATCTTATCCAGGATTTAAAAAATGTCTTGTGTCAGATTTTTGAGGTGGTATGGAAAAATGGGTGTGCTGAAAGTTAAGAGTCAAAATATTGAAAATTAGTGAAGTTGTGAGTGACTGTTGAAGTAGTGTAATGTTCAGTCATAATCTGGGCATTTTATCATATTTGTACACCAAATGTTTAGCATAGCCTTCTTATTACTCCTCCTCATGAACCTGGTAGGTGAAAATGTTCAAATCCCTGCCAAAAGGTTATTCGGTGCCATCGAAATGTCATTCTGCACCATGGGTGTGAAAACACATTTTGGCCAGGGATTGAAATATGAAAGCTCTCATGCTCATGAGGTAGTGTGAAAAAATGGAAATGTTGAAAATTTGGGGACAAAATATTGAAAATTACCAAAGTTACGAGCAAGCATAGAAAAATTTCAACGTATGTACATAACTTTGCCATTTTGCATATTTTGACCCCAAATTTTTAAACATAGGCTTCTTATGACCCCACCTCATGAACAAGAGCAGTAAAAATGTTTAAATCCTACCCAGAAGGTGATTTCACAATGTGACCATGAAATCACCTTTCGGGCTTAAGTTGCATAATTCCACTACCATCAGTCATGAGGTTAAGTCCCAAGAAGGTCATGTTGAAAACATGGGGTAAACATATGCAAAACTGACAAAGTTATGCATCAAAGTTCAAAACACCATGGAAATTCATTGAACTGCACTTACCTTAGTTTCTCATATTGCAATTGTCAGTTCCAGCAGCAGAACTTGTCTACGACTGAACAGTGGATCATTACCCCAGGGACCTGTTCAGGTAAGTGAAAGTGTGCAGGTGGGGTGGTGGTGGTGGGTGCTGAGCAGGAGGTCAGGGTGGGGTGTATGAGGGGTGTGTGTGTGGGGGTAGATCAGTGAGGGATGGTTTTCTGTTTACAGATTTAAAAAAACAACCATCGAGGGACAGTTTTCTTTAGTTCAGGGATATTCTGACACTGGAATTGGGCACTCCAGTATTGGGCTCATGTTTGGGGAGGGAAGGCAATGAGTGACCTGGAAGGGGAGTCAACAGAAGTGGTACCAGGGGTTGGCACCCTAGTCTTCTTATATTTTAAAAATATTAATAAAGATTGGGAAGGGTTCGTGGGTGGGTGAGTGACCTGGAGAGGACAGGGAGTAAGAAGAGGTACTAGAGGTGGACACTCTGGTCCACTCAATAGCTAGAGGCACAGATAGACAGATAGATAGATAGATAGATAGATAGATAGAGATAGATAGATAGATAGATAGATAGATAGATAGAAAGAAAGAAATATCACACAATCACTCAGGCTCCTGATGCTGAAATTCAGTCAGCTGCTTGCTGACCAGCTTCATGCAAATGAAAGGACCGAAGTCCCCTCTGATAGGAACGCCTTCAGTCCTTTCAGCTACATGAAGTTTCTACCCAGCAAGCAACAAACGGTGTCACAACCACAGTGCAGGGTCATTGGTCTGAACTGCTGAGCCACTTCCAGCTTGAGCTGAAATGGGCTTGGCAGTGACACACCTCTGAAATGGCATTTATTGTTACAAAACATTTCTTGCATGTGTGCAAGTAAACCTAAACATGTATTACATTTTGAAATATTTCAATAAAAACTCCCCCACATACGTACTCACGTACTGTGAAGAAAGCCCCATCTTAAAAGGCACTGGGTCAGAACATCGCTGAGAACAATAGTGTGGACAAGAACCATGCAGCAATAATGCTGCCAGTTTTTTTTTTTGTGGGGAGCTTTGCCCCCTCACACCACCCTACTATTAGATTCTCACTCCGGTGGAGGGGAGAGGATCACAGGGCAAGTTGAAATTTGTGGGGCCCTGGAATACTACTTCCATGGCCCTGTATAAAAAAAAAAAGTTCTGATACACAAAAATCCCAAGAGACCAGGATTAGAACCCTGATCACCACTGATGCCTGGCCAAGCAGCTCTTTGCACCAGTCCTCCATGCCACGGGAGCAGCTCAGCCAGCCTCCTGGATTCTGGTGCCCTTGTTCATTGTCAGCATCATAGACCATGACCTGGGGAGCACTTACTGCAAGCACTGTAAATCCCCTCACTATCCATGGTAGCACTATCCAGAGTAGCGCTCAGTTGACTGGTGTTATTCTGGTAGTGCTAGTCAAACCGGGTACCATCTTAAAACACAGAAGTGAGGCCACATGTCATTAACTGTTCCCAGTAGAAAGGAGGGACATGTCCAAGGCCATGATTTCCCAGAGATTTTTGGCATTGGCATTTTTTTCTCCCAAGTGCCTGGATGGTGTGAAGCGACATTGCCTGGCAAAACTGAACAATATTTTTTATAAGACCAGCACATAACTGTAGAGTATAATGAATTTGCATTCCTTAGAAATCACGTTTTCAGTTGACAAAATATTTTCACGGCTTCTAGAATTAGTGCATGTGTCTTGGCACCACATCTGCTAATTAACATGTAACACCATCTTAATAAAATTGTTCCAAATCAGTCTTCAGCTTGCTAGTACTGTTGCTGTTACTGTGTGTTCCTTCCTGGCTGCATTCTTAGCTGATTTGCAAAAATGTCTTTGCTGTCCTGGTTGAAGGCTAAGCCTGAAAGCCCAGCAAAGTGGATTTACCCATGTGATGTTGCTGAAATTGATCCTGATAGTCTAGCGCAGACATCTGGTGTTACTGCACCAGTTGCTTCAGTGGTAGCCCTGCAACTGTCATGTGCCCCCCCAGCTGCCAAGAGGAGATGTCCGGAGACCTACCTGCAGTATACTCCAGAGGCACATTTTGAATACAGCAGGTATGCAGCAGATAATGGTGTGATGACCACTGTGTGTTTGTATAAGTCTAAAACCAAAAATAACATAAATGAGAGCACAATTAGGAAGTTCAAGAAGGATTACCTGGACTGTCTAAAAAACACACCAAACCCTGCTCACTTTACTGCCAGGTTGCCCAGAAAGCTCAGAAGTAGACTGATGCTGCTAGTGACAAATGTCACTGAACAGCTCAAGAAAATTGTGTATACTCTGTGCTCTGAGGGTGCTGTTGTTAATGAGCCTGTGGTTCTAGCCATTGCCCAGGGAATCACTAAAATAAGTACCCCCCAACTATTGAAAGAAAATGGTGGAACAATAGAACTAACGGGGAAATGGACTTGGAAATTCCTAAATTGGATGGGGTACAGTAAGAGAAAAGGCACAACAACTGCTCGAAAAAACCCATCCAATTTCCTCAGCCTGAAGGCTTTATTTCTAAGCTGTATTGAAAAATGTGAAGCCCAGGAGCTCATTCCCCCTGAACTTTTAATAAACATTGATGAAACAGGTGTCAGCATGATACCAGTGTCCGAGTGGACGATGGCAGCCACTGGTTCTCGTCAAGTTTCAGTAGCTGGGCTAGAGGACAAGAGGCAGATATCAATGCTACTGGGGTGCGCACTATCTGGTGATTTTCTTCCCCATCAGGTGATATACAAGGGGAAGATAATGGCATGCCACTCTGCCCATAACTTTCCACCTAGTTGGTCCTTTGCACAGTCTAGCCTCTGTTAAGAAGGGGGCTAAGACCCTTTATAGGTACTTTAGGGAGTGAAGAAAGACCAAAGGAGGGATACTGAGGCTTAATAAAGGGAAGGGAATGTGGGTAGAGGGTGACAGTGAAAAAGCAGGGATACTGAACAAATATTTCTGCTCAGTATTCACAAAGGAAGAGGAGGGGGAGGTACCTAAACCAAACAAGAAAAACACTCTGAAGACGGGGGTTGATACCAGTCCATTTACAGAAGAAAGAGTACTGAAATAACTAATAAAATTGAAGGTGGACAAAGCAATGGGGCCTGATGGGATTCACCCAAAAATTCTAAAAGAACTAAGGGTAGAACTAGTGACACCGCTGACTACTCTATTTAACAAATCATGGGAGGATGGGGTGGTACCTGAGGACTGGAGGAGGGCAGATGTGATTCCTCTTCACAAAAGTGGGAGCAGGAAAGAGGCAGGAAACTACAGACCAGTTAGTTTGACCTCAGTGGTAGGGAAAATGATGGAATCACTTCTGAAGGAAAGAATTGTTGAGTACCTAGAGGCCAGTGAGGCACAGGACCCAAGGCAGCATGGATTCACAATGGGAAGGTCGTGTCAGATGAATCTAATAGATTTCTTTGACTGGGTGACCAAAGTAGTAGACCAGGGAGGGGCTGTGGACATGGCCTACCTAGATTTTAGCAAGGCATTTGATACAGGTCCCGCACAAAAGATTAATATATAAGTTAGCCAGCCATGGAGTGGGTCCCACAGTTGTAGCCTGGATAAAAAATTGGCTAGACAACAGGACACAAATGGTAGTAGTAAATGGAATACACAGTGAAGAAAGGAGGGTTACTAGCGGGGTACCACAGGGTTCAGTACTGGGACTGGTCCTTTTTAATGTCTTTATAAGTGACATTGCAGAGGAACAGGAAGGAAAAGTATGTCTCTTTGCAGATTACACAAAGATCTGCAACAGGGTTGATACACAAGATGGAGTGGAAAGGATGAGAAGGAACTTGGCAAGGTTGGAGGAATGGTCAAATGTATGGCAGCTCAGATTCAATGCAAAGAAGTGCAAGGTAATGCACATGGGAAACAAAAACCCAGGGGAAGAGTACACAATGGGGGGGTGAGATACTGACAACAGTAAAAATGGAAAGGGACCTAGGGGTAATTATATCAGATGATCTAAAGGTGGGCAAGCAATGTGAGAAGGCAGTAAGGAAGGCTGGGGGGATACTGGGATGCATAGGAAGAGGCATCAACAGTAGAAAACAGGAAGTTGTTATCCCTCTGTACAGACAGTTTGTGAGACCCCATCTGGAGTACTGTGTGCCGTTCTGGAGACCCCATCTCTGCAAAGACATAGACAGAGTGGAGGCTGTCCAAAGGACGGCAACCAAAATGGTGCAGGGTCTGCATCAGAAGACATACAAAGAAAGACTAAAGGAGCTTAATATGTATGCCCTTGAGGAAAGAAGGGAGAGAGGGGACATGATAGAAACTTTCAAGTACCTCAAGGGAATCAACAAAGTCTAAGAGGGTAGCATCTTTCAGAAAAAGAGATGTGCAAGAACAAGAGGGCACAATTTGAAGATAGAGGGGGACGACTCAGAGGTAATGTGAGAAACTATTTTTTCACAGAGAGGGTTGTGGATGCATGGAACAGCCTCCCTGAGGAGGTTGTGGAGTCAAGAACATTGGGGAATTCAAGAATGCATGGGACAGACATAAGGCAATCCTAGTGGGGGTAGGAGGAAGTAAGCTGTTGAATAACTAGGATCTGCAGCTTATTTGTTAGGTAGGAAATTGGGCAGACTAGGTGGGCCAAGCGGTCCTTATCTGCCATCAAATTCTATGCTTCTATGTTTTTACCAACCACTGGGCCAATGAGCTTACAATGTTAGAGTACATCAGAAATGTCATAATCCCATACTTCTCTGCAATGAAAAAAAATGGATTTACCAAGTGAACAAAAAGCTCTGCTGCTGATGGATTTGTTCAGAGTCCACACCACCAGCTCTGTTTCAAATCTTTTTGAGGAGGCTAGCATCGTTCCTATCTTCATACCTGCCTCCTGCACTGATCTATTGCAGACTCTCGATATAAGCTTGAATAAACTGTTTAAAGATAGCCTGTGGCGATGTTTAACAAACTGGTATACTGGGCTGATGGCAGAGACTATTACCAAAGGGAGTCAGGAGGTTAGAACAGACTTTAAACAACACCAACTGAAAGAAAAGTGCTCAACGTGGTTAGAGCAGAGTTTTGTCGAATTGTGCAGACGGAGGGACAACTGCATTACAGGCCCTTAATTTTCGCTGATCAATCAGAATAGTGAATATAGTGAAAATAAAGGGTCAGAGAATAGTTTTTCCTCTACAGTAAGTAGTGTACTTTATAAACAAAGCTCTATCATAAAACAAATTTCTATGCAAATGTCCTACACTGTGCAAGTAAGCGTAAGCAGCAAACTACATGTACATTAAAAAGATGTTGAAACTAGGCAGTGGCCACATTTCATTAAGTGCTTGTGAGAGGAAGAGGAATATATCCAAGGCCATGGTTTCCCAAAGTCATTTACCACAGGTGTTTTTTTTTCTCTCCTCAGTGCCTGGATGTTGTGAAATGGCACTGCCTGCCCAAACCGTATTTGACAAAACAGGCACTCATGTACTTTATAGAGCCCCACCATAAATACAGGAGTGCGGCCACATTTCATTAAGTGCATCTGGGAGGAAGGGGGACATATCTAAGTCAAAGGTTTCCCAGAGAATTCCACACTGGTGTTTTCTTCTCTCCTTAGTGCCCGGATGTTGTGAAATGATACTGTCTGGCCAAACTGTATCTGATAAAACAAGCACTCATGTACCTTATTTAGCCCCACCAAAAAACACAGCAGTGAGGCCACATTTCCTTGAGTACTCCTGGGAGGAAAAGGCACACATCCAAGGCCATGGTTTCCCAGAGACTTCAACACTGGCAGTTTTTCTTTCCTGAATGCCTGGGTGTTGGGAAATGACACAGCCTGGCCAAACTGTATTTTATAAAACATACATGCATATACTTTATAAATCTGTAAGAAACTGATACTAGAAATTTCCATTCCTGTGGGGATAATTTCAGTAGTCCAGTTTGGAGTTTCCAACAACCCACAAACAGGTTGTCTGTTGTCAGCTGGTTATCATGACAGTATCACAATGAGGTAGCACAAAGTAGCTGTCACCTTATTCAGACTGTATTGACTAGCCACAGACCTATAAACAATTGGATGTGGGATGGGAGCACACAGGCGGGAAATAATGCTTAGATGCTAGCTCAAGCTAAAGCTATGATTTCAGCAGAGGAAGAGAAAGTGCTCAGTGTCAAATGCAATACTGTATTGTGGTATAATGTTTTGTTTGTGTGTGTGTATGTGCATAAGAAATGCCTTGCATGAAAGATTAGGGTCAAACCCAAAGTACTGTGTGGCTGTTACTGGCAGTGTGCGTGTGTGTGTGTGGGGGTCAAGTTCTGCCTAGATGAAATACTTATATATTTATGTAAAACACTGATGTGACTTCTCAAAAGAAGTGGTGGGGAAGGTAATAGAGAAAAGTATAGCATTCAGGAAGTATAAGGAGACACAGAAGGAGCAGGACAGAGACCTGTACCAGTTAAAGCAGAAGGAAGCGGGGAAGGCAGTCAGAATAGCAAAGGCCCAAACTGAGAAAAAGATAGCCAACTCAGTTAAGAAGGGGGATAAAACCTTTTATAGGTACATTAGGGAGCAAAGAAAGATGAAGGCAGGGATACTGAGGCTGAATAAAGAGGCAGGTGGTTGGGCAGAGAGCGACAGTGAAAAAGCAGGGATATTGAATGCATATTTCTGCTCAGTATTCACAATGGAAAAGCAGGGGGAGAGACCTAATCCAGTCAATAGAAACACTCTGGATAGGGTGGTTGATATTAGTCCTTTCATAGAATAAAGGGTTCTGAAAGAACTCTTAAAACTGAAGGCAGATAAAGCAATGGGGCCTGATGGGATTCACCCCAGAATTCTAAAAGAACTAAGGGAAGAACTAGTAACACCACTGACTACCCTTTTAATAAATCATGGGAGGATGGTGTGGTACCTGAGGACTGGAGAAGGGCGGATGTGATTCCCCTTCACAAAAGTGGGAGCAAGACAGAGGCAGGAAACTACAGACCTGTAAGTTTAACCTCAGTGGTAGGGAAATGATGGAATCACTTCTGAAGGAAAGAATTGTTGAGTACCTAGAGGCCAGTGGGGCACAGGACCCAAGGTAGCATGGATTCACAGCAGGAAGGTCATGCCAAACAAATCTAATTGATTTCTTTGACTGAGTGACCAAAGTAGTAGACCAGGGAGGGGCTGTGGACATGGCCTACCTAGACTTTTGCAATGCATTTGACACAGCCCCACACAAAAGATTAATAAACAAATTAGTCAACCTGGGAGTGGGTCCCAGGGTGGTAGCCTGGGTAAAACACTGGCTGGACAACAGGACACAGCGGGTAATAGTAAATGGAGTCCACAGTGAAGAAAGGAGGATTACTAGTGGGGTACCGCATGGTTCAGTACTGGGGTCGGTCCTTTTCAATGTCTTTATAAGTGACATTGCAGAGGGATTGAAGGGGAAGGTATGTCTCTTTGCAGATGACACAAAGATCTGCAACAGAGTTGATAAAAGGTGGGGTGGAAAGGATGAAAAGGACTTGGCAAGGTTGGAGGAATGGTCAAATGTATGGCAGCTTAGACTCAATGCAAAGAAGTGCAAAGTAATGCATCTGGGAAACAAAAACCCAGGGCAAGAGTACACATTGGGGGATGAGATACTGACAACAACACAAATGGAAAGGGACCTGGGGTAGTCATGTCAGATGACCTAAAGGTGGGCCAGCAATGTGAGAAGGCAGTAAGGAGGGCTGGGGGATACTGGGATGCATAGGGAGAGGCATCAACAGAAAACAGGAAGTTGTTGTCCTCTGTACAGACAGTTGGTAAGACCACATCTGGAGTACTGTGTATAGTTCTGGAGACCCCATCTCCGCAAAGACATAGACAGGGTGGAGGTTGTCCAGAGGCGGGCAACCAAATTGGTGCAGGGTCTGCATCAGAAGACATATGAAGAAAGACTAAAGGAGCTTAAGATGTATAGCCTCGAGGAAAGGAGGGAGAGGGGGGACATGATAGAAACTTTCAAATACCTCAAGGGAATCAACAAAGTCCAAGATGGTAGCATCTTTCAAAAAAAGAGATGTGCAAGAACAATGGGCACAATTTGAAGATAGAGGGGTTGACGGCTCAGAGGTAATGTGAGGAAATATTTCTTCACAGAGAGGGTTGTAGATGCATGGAACAGCCTTTCTGAGGAGGTCATAGAGTCAAAAACAGTGGGGGAATTCAAGAATGCATGGGACAGACATAAGGTAATTCTAGTGGAGGGTAGGAGGAAGTAGGCTGTTGGTTAACTAGGATCTGCAGCCTATCCATTAGGTAGGGAAATGGGCAAACTAGGTGGGCCAAGCGGTCCTTATCTGCCGTCAAATTCTATGTTTCTATAAACTACTCCAAATGAAAGCAGCTGGAAAATAGTCAGCATTAAAACCATTCTACTCAAAAAGAACTATTTCAACTGAAAACTACAAATGAAAAGTTAAGAACTGTTCAATGAAAAACGAACTGTTTCAACCATTTTAAACAGTTTCTCTAACAAGTTACAAATGTATTTGATGTAAATGAAGCACAGAATTAATTTATGTAAAGTAAAAAACAAAAAAATAATGAAAAAAAAATATTTCCCACAGTTTAAACTGCACTTACTTAGAAGGGACTATTTTATGTCCAAAAATGACAGTTTCATAAGCTTTCATAAGCTTGTTCAAAATTAAATTAAAAAAAGCATTTAACTACAATCTGTCTCTAGACTATCATTTAAGATGCCCATTTTATAAGCACAATAACACACTCTGAGGTGTGGGTTAGTGCTGATAAGAGCATGCCCAGGTGAATAAGACACTCGGCACAAGCACCTCGTGCTTATAGCACACCTGGGCATGCTCTTATTAGCACATAACCCACACCTCGTTGTGTGTTATTGCTTGCATAACAGTTGAGCAATTACTTGACATGAGGGGTTGCGAAACATGTTTTTTGGAAATTCTTCCAGTACCAAGGGCTGGCAGATGCAAATATAATGAAATTAAGTAAATTAGTGAATGGATTAGAAAATGGACTCTGGAAAAAGGTATTAAGTGTCTCACACATTGGGAATGATTTAATTCCAATTACAGTTTGTATAGCTGGGATGGACTACATTTCAGCAGATAAGGCAGTGCAATACTGGGCAGAAAAATTGAGGAATTCATCTCCAACACTTTAAACTAACAGGAAGAGGGAACAGGGTAAATACCATTGCTTTAGTTAACAGTGAACCCAAAAACAAACATATTAAGGATTACACGTTCTCCTTACAAATGCTGGAAGTCTAAAAATTATTATTTTTTTTAAAACAGAGCTGGAACTAATAATGTACAGGAGTAACATTGATTTTGTCACTATCACAGAGACTTGGTGGGATGACACCAGCCTCTGGTCTAGGGAAATTCCTGGCTATAAACTGTACTACAAAAACAGAGTATCAAAGACTGGAGGGGGTGTCTGTATTTTTGTAAAACAAGTATATGAGGGAGCTGAAATGATAATGGATAACAATCCTATTACAGATACAGAGAGTCTCTGGATACAAAGTTACCTGACCAATAGTAATAATGTAACAATTGGGATATGTTGCAGACCACCATCAAGCACTCCCAAATATAATGATCAAATGCAAAAGAAACAACTTTTTTTGCTAGGAAATCTGATGTAATTATTATGGGAGATTTTCAATTCCTGGGCATTGAGTGGAATAATTTAATCAGCAGTATCATCAATGAAACAAAGTTTGTAAATTCCTTGCTTACACTGGGCATAGAACAGAGGGTCAAACTACTTACCAGGGATAAGAACATATTGGACTTGGTTATATCTAATCTAGAGAGGGGAATATCAAACATTGCAGTAAAAGGAGACATTATACAACAGTGACCATAATATTCTGAGATTGAAATACTCTGAGGGTAATATTGATACAAAAATAATTTCTATTAGAAACTATGGAAAAGCTGACTACACCAACATCAAGAAAATGTTGCAATCAATTGAGTGGGACAGCTTATTTCAGGATCTTGCAACTGAGGAACATTGGGTATCTTTATTCAACATATTGTCCACAGTTGAGGATTGGTATGTCCCTAAAATTAATAAATAATAAAAAGGGCAGATTATGGATGACAAAAAAATTAAAGGCACAAAAATAAGAAAGGACCTATTCTAAATTAAGAAACAACAACACTGAACAATTCAAACTGAATTACAAGGTATAACTGAAAAAGTCTAAACAGCTAATAAAAAGGGAAAACATTAGAGTTCAAGATATCACGTACAAAGAATAATCAAAAATCCTTCTTTAATTATGTGAACTGCATGAGGAATGGAAACAGAGCTATAGGCCCATTTGTTATAAATGGAATTACCTTACACCGCCCTTCAGAAATAGCAAATGCATTCAATGACTGTTTTTCTACTGTCTTTAATATTAGCAATGCATCCATGTCTACAAGTCCTAAAGATGACTCTAACATCATTGTTTTCACAGATGAAGATGTCTCAGAAGCTATTAGATCCCTTAAACCAAATTCATCACCAGGCCTCAATGGAGTTCACCCTAAGTTTCTTAAAAACCTTTCTGATACACTAAGTAAACCACTAATGTTATTATTTAATAACGGGGTAGATTCCTCAGACTAAAAAAAGAAGTTGCAGTGCCCATACATTAGAAAGGTAATAAGGCATCTCCAAGAAACTACAGCCCAATAAGCCTCACTTCTGTACCTGGCAAAATGATGGAAAAATTTGTAAAAATAAAGCTGTAAACTGAAAGTACTGCTAAGGGATTAAATGACATAACACAACATAGATTCATCCAGGGCAAATCCTGCACAACAAACTTTATAGTCTTCTATGATTCTGTTAGTGACAACTTGGATGCAGGATGACACATTGATGTAATTTTCCTGGATTTAAAAAGGCCTTTGACAAAGTACCCCACCTAGAATTGGTACAAAAACTTATCAACATGGGGTACAGGTGCTATCTGATAAATTGGGTGAAGTCATGGTTAATGGGATGAACACAACAGGTTAGAATCAAGAGAAAACGTTCTGTTGTAAAACCAGTCACTAGTGGGGTCCCCCAAGGGTCAGTATTGGGCCCATTCTTATTCAACAAATTTATATGGGATCTTCATCATGGGCTATGTAACCAAATTGTTACATTTGTTGACAACATCAAAATTAATTGTGATCTCAGTACAGAGGAAAAACATCTATCTCTGGTAAAAGACCTGAAATCTATTGAAAGCTGGGCTTCCAGGACTAAAATGGAGTTTAACTTTGACAAATGCATTGTGTTACACCTGGGTCAACATAGCCCCAAGAAAGCTTATGAGTTATATAATAAATAGTCAAAAGAAGGTGCACCCGAGAATCATCCAAATAGAATGGTCCTCATATAACACTTAACAGAATTCAAATTAAAAAAATAAAGCACCCATTCTGGATGGTAGAACAGAAAATTTTGTAAATACAACTATTGTCTTTGGATAAAATACTTTTTATTCATCCAATATACTGTAAAAAGACATGAATAAGCAGAAACAGTACATAGAAAAATGTAAGTGCTCTGAAGAAGCTCCGCACAGATGGAGCGAAACGTAAAGTTTTTTCACCCTCATGGGTGTTTGCTGTAGTGGTAGGAATTGCCATCCCTTTATACTCTTTTTTATATGTCTCTTTTAGCACTATGAACTTCTTCAGTGATTTTTTGTTGCTATTATAGTCCTGCCATTATATTAGCATTTACATTTTTCTATGTACTGTTTCTGCTTATTCATGTATTTTTATATTGGATGAATAAAAAGTATTTTATACAAAGACAATAGTTGTATTTACAAAATTTTCTGTTCTACCATCCAGAATGGTTGCTTTATTTTTTTTGATTTGAGTTATATAATACAATTCTGCCACCAGTGAAAACTAAATTGGTCATGGAATCAAAATTGATAACAGCTTGGATATGCACACATACATTAGGAAAGCAAGCCAGACAGCTAACAAGTTCATTAATATTATTAGGAAGTCTTTGTCACTAGGAATGAAGATTGTCTAATGCGGCTCTACAAGTCATATGTACGACCGCATGGGACAGTGGTTCTCCTTTCCAGTCTCAATATCAACAACAGGACATTGAACTCTTGGAAGGGGTGCACAAAAGGGCTTCTAAGCTCATCCTCAGATTAAAAAACAAACATTACAGTGCTAGACTAAGTGAATTTAATATGATGCCATTGGAGCTCAGAAGGGCTACAGGGGATCTCCTACAATTATTTAACATATTACAAAATCCAGACATAGCTTCCTCTTGCAACCTTATTGTGAGGATGTGGGATAAGGATGGAATGTCCACAAGATAGGTAGTGTCTCCAAAACAAGAAATGTATTGCAGTGTAATAAACACAAATGGACTTCAAATGACAAAACAAAAATAAAATAGAATCAAAGCAAAACAAAATTCTCCACAGTTACATCACTGGGTAGATATCCTAACAGGCTCTCTAGGACACAGCTAGGGTCAGCACCCCAGCACCAACTAACTAAGCTTTCAGAAGGTGCTTTTTTTATATACAGACCAGGTCATGTGATGTGCATAGCTCCACCCCCTTTCTCTTAGTACAACTGAAAAATGCTTTATTCCCCTTAAAACAATTCTTCATACATTCAATCCATAATTCAGTTACATTCAAAATATCCCTAATACATTCTAACACAATAATATTGCAGTTAAAGTTTCATCAAGGAAAGCACAGCAAGTGGCCACACCTCCTGGTCTGCTGCATAAAGATAGCAAGATTGTGGCCGGCCGTCTCTAAGGAGCTTTCCAGACCAGACGGTGTGTCTAGAGCACAAACTACGGAGGCTGCAACAAGCATTACAAAACTGTAATGCAGGCAAGCAACCCCTTTTGCTTTCTTTTACTCTGGGATTTTTCTCTGTTTCAAAAACAAGCCTACTTTTAAACTAACACATTCTCCCTCTTTCAGACTCTATTGTATTCTCTGATAACTTTTCATTAAAGTAAATAACTTCCTATTAACATTAGCACCCTGTTTAAAAAAAAACAAAGCAGGGATAAAAAAGTAAGCAGAACTCCCTGACTCAGCTTCTTACAGGGAGCTGCTATACTTTTGCAGCTGAGGGCAGGAACAAGTGGCTGCAGAGAAACTATACCCTTGTATTGTTTTGGTTTTTACATACTAAAAGGCTAAAGGTCCTCATTCTAGTGCAGCACAAAATATATCTGTTTATTCTTAACAGAAGTGATTTTTTTACACACTTAACACCTCAGGGAGTCACTATTCTTTCCAATTGCCTACTCCCAGAACTTAAGTGGAGGTGTGCACATATTCATAAGGGACTGCACGAATGTGAGTGTGAGTGTGTGGTCGTGTGCAAATGTGCACGTTATCAGGGTAAAATGTGCAACCTTACATGAAAAAGAGACAAAGGATAGAGAGAACAGCTGCCGGTGGCCTACTGAAGACTGAGGAAATTAAGCTTGGAGCAAAGAACACAGAAAGAAAGGTACAAAAGAATAGCACAGGGAAAAATGCTGTTGCAACAGACTTGAAATGGAAAAAGAAAATGTAAGGCTACACATCACCCTCTTACACTCCTCCCCTATCAAAAACAAAACCATGTTTTTTTAATACTCTTAACTTTTAGCAGGATACATAAGCATTCAAGTGCTGAATACAAGGTACATTACAGGTTATTCAAAACCTTCACAGCTGATATAAATAGTGACAACCAGATCTCTCATAAGGGAGAGATGGAGCTCCAGCCCACCAACTCGCGAAGCTCCACCTCGGGGTCCCTTTTCAAAATCAAAAACATTATTACTAAGTCTGGTAACAGAGGCTGTCCACTGTCATCTATTTCTTACTTTACCCCGAAGTCTGATTCTATTTGCATCATGACATTTGCCCCATAATGGGACAAGAAATCAGCATTCCCATGTAATAGGCCTGCTCTATGCTTGACAACAGATTTCTAGGATTGTAATGACAAATACCATCTCATGATTCTGGCATTTTTGTCTTTCATTATGAGCAGCCAGCATAAGGGATTATGGTCAGTCATACCTCAAACTCTCTTCCCCATAAATAAAATTGTAATGCCTCAACGGCCAACTTAAGGGCTAAGCATTCCTTTGCTATGGTTGCATATTTGTTTTCCCTCTGGTGTAATTTTCTACTTATATAAATAATGGGGTGCTCTTCCTCTTCTATGTGTTGAGAAAGCATAGCCCCTATACCAGTATTGGATGTGTCTGTCTGCACTATAAAGGTTTTAGTGAAATCAGTGCTTCTCAAAATTGGTGCAGAGCACAAACTTGCTTTGAGGGCACAAAATGCCTCTTCACAAGCTGGTGTCCACACAACTCTAGCAGTATTGTTTTTCTTAGTCAGATCTATAAGGGGACTAGCTATAGAGGCAAAATTGGGGACAAACCTCCTATAATAACCCGCCAAACCCAGAAATGACCGAACATGCTTCTTGGTCTCTGGGCGAGAGCATTTGGCTATGGCAACAACCTTACCTACTTTAGGCTTTACTTGACCATTGCCAATCAGAAAACCCAAGTACCTTGTTTCCCTCATAGCTAGTGAACATTTAGCTGGATTAATAGCAAGACCTGCCTGGGCAATAGCACCTAGTACACTAGTGAGATGTTGGAGATGTTCTTCCCAATTTGAACTATAAATAATAACATCGTCCAAGTAAGCTGCACTATATGCTATGCGTGGTCTCAGGATCATGTCCATTGGTCTCTGAAAGGTGGCAGGGGCACCATGTAGGCCAAAGGGCATGGTGAAAAAGTGGAAGAGCCCTATGGGAGTGCTAAAGGCAGTTTTTTCTTGCACCTCCTGGTCTAAAGGGTTCTGCCAATACCCTTTTGTGAGATCTAGTGTGCTGATATAACAGGCATTGCCAAGGTGACCAATGATGTCGTCTATCTGAGGATCGTTTAACTTTCAAATTTAGAAATGGCATTTAAGTGCCGAAAATCTAAACACAACCTCACTCCCCTTTCTTTCTTATCCACCACAACAATAGGAAAACTCCAATTACTCTGGGACTCTTGTATAACCTTCAACTTCTGCATCTTTTTCACTTCCTCTATGACTTCTTCTCTGACCCTTTCCGGTAACTGGTAAGGTTTTACTCTAATGGGCACATCTTGTGTGACATGGATCTGATGTTCCACCCCCAGAGCCTTACCTGGGATATTGGTAAAAGTATTGGTGTATTCTAGAAGAATTTGTTCTAGTTCAGCCTTTTGTTTAGGTTCTAAATCAGTGTTAATACTAACCTGTTGTTCCTTATGAGGTTCTAACCTCTGATAGGCTGTCTCAAGATCACCCTTGTATTGATCTTCAGAATACACAAATAAACTAGGACTAGTGGAAGGGTCAGATCATTCATGCCATTTTTTTAACAAATTGACATGGTAGATCTGTAGGTTTTTCCTTCAGTCAGGGGTCTTGATTTCATAATTCACAGGTCCAGTCTGATTTCTAATTACATAAGGACCCTGCCATTTCATTGTGAGTTTGTTGTCCCTTTGAAGGGCAGTAAGAACAAAACCTGTTCTCCCACCTGAAAGTGTTTGTGACCCACCCCTTCATCATATTTCATTTTCTGATAATCCTCTTTTTCCTTACTCTGTTGGTGAGCCATCTGAACATACTCCACTAAACGTTTTCTGAGTTTAGTTACATATTCCACAGTGGTAATGGTTTCCCCTGTTTTTCCTTCTTCCCATTGCTCCTTCAGAATGTCTAACAGTCCACGGGGATTAGTCCCAAAGAGCAACTTAAAAGGAGAAAACCCCGTGGATGCCTGGGGGACCTCTCTATAAGCAAACATAAGCAGGGGTAAATGGATGTCCCAATGTTTTCCCTCATCTGCCACATACTTTTGGAGCATGTTTTTTAATGTCTTATTGAAACCCTCCACCAGGCCATCTGTCTGAGGATGGTATGGGGAGGTGTAGATGGCATGTACACCTAGGGCCTGGCACAGATGCTTCAATAGGACTGAGCAGAAATTGGTACCCCTATCTGTCAAGATCTCTCTTGGTATCCCCATTCTGCTGAACACCTTGAGAAGTTCCTCTGCTACTTTCTCTGCAGTGACAGTATGTAGGAGGATGGCCTCAGGATATTTGGACATATAGTCATAGAGTACTAGGATAAATCGGTTGCCTTTAGCACTCTTAGGCAATGGTCCCACAATATCCATGGCCACATGAGAGAAAGGGGTATCTACTAAGGGAAGGGGTCTTAAAGGCATCTTATCCTTTTTGGTAACCAGAGCAACCTTCTGGCAGTCTCCACAGCTCTGACAATATTTGGTCACCTGATCGGTCAATAAAAATGATGTAATAACATGATCAGGGTATGGTCTCTTCCTAAGTGGCCTGCCCATGGTATATCGTGAGCCAGGTATAACAACTGGGTGCGATATTGGACAAGGACTACTAACTGTTCTGCCACCTACCCAGTTCTTGGGTTTGTGCAACACCTATACAAATGATTTTCCAACAGTTTAAACACAGGTTTTTCAGACTTCACCCCTTCTGGAACCACCTGTACAAAGAATGGCTGTAAAGTTAGATCTTGTTTCTGCATTTCTTTAAAAGACTCCCTTTTAATGTGTTCTAATATCTTGTCATCAGTCACATCAGAGTCTTTCTTAAGCAAATGTTGTTTGTCCCTTTGCTATTCCCTTCTAGTCTTCCTAGTCTTGCCAGGGGCTTCCATCACATCATCCTCAAAAGGAAACACTTGGCTTAGGAACTGTTCCTGGTGAGTTTGGGCATGAGTGGTCACAGCACACACATGAGTGGGCAACAGTTGCTGAAACATAGGGAAGTCATGTCCTATAACAACAGGGACTGGTAACCTTGGCACCAACCCCACATTCATATTAAAAGTCTGTTCATGAACTTGTAGCATAACTTGTTGCAGTGGATAATAATGTTTGTCCCCATGAATACAGGTCACACCTGTCTTGTCCCCTTGTTTGTCTTCCACAGTGGGTGCCAAGTCAGTCTGGACCAGAGTCTGATGACTGCCCAAATTAATAAGGCCCCAAACTTCTGTCCCTTCTATGATCACTGGAATGACATACTGTCCCCAGTTAGCTAGGGCTAAGTGAGTAGACTCCCCCTTCTTTCTCGGACAGTGCTGGGCTATATGGCCCCTCCCTTGACATTCATGGCATATTATATCGAGGTTATGGCATCAACTGGATCTATCAGGCCTGGTAGGGGTAGTGACTTTAGAGGTACTGTTAGGTGAGGGGGTAACAGAAGGTCTTACCAGTGTAGCTGTGCCTGTCCCAGTCTGACATCTGTGCTGTTGAGGCCTCTCAGTCAGGTAATCTTCTGCCAAGTTAATCGCTTTTTCAGCAGTTTCAGGATGATGTTCCGTACCCAGATTTGCACCTCATGAGGCAGAATCTTGATAAACTGTTCCAGCACTATAGCCTCAATCACTTGGTCCATAGTATGTACTGTTAGCTGCAATCATTTTCTACACAGGTCCTGAAGTCTCACAAAGGCTTCTTGTGGGGAGCCCGCTGTCTGATATCGAAAAGTCCTAAAGTGCTGCCGATACATTTCCACACTAATATCATAGCGTTTTAGAATGGCTTGTTTTACTTGGTCATAGTCTATTACATAATGACTATCTATTTGGCTGTAGGCCAACTGGGCCTTCCCTGTTAGGTAGGAGGCTAGCCAGACTACCCGCTGGTCTCTGGGCCATCCGCATACTGTTGTCACCCTCTAAAATGTAGTGATATATGCTTCAATGTCATCAGTGTCCAGCAATCTTGACATCATAATGTCCTTTGGGCCATCGGGGGGGGGGATTCTGATGGATAGTCCCAAGAGCCTGAATGGTTAGAAGTGTATCCACCCACCTGGCCTCACTCTGCAGGCGATCTCTGTCTCTCTGCTTCTCCAGATCTATATGCCTGATGCATAGCCATCTCAGGAGGTCATGGATGTCAGCTGGACAGACCTTTATCTCTTCTGCAGGTAGAGTATCTTCCCCTCCCATTGCTCCTTCTTCCTTGTCCTCCTCCTCCTCCTCCTTGGCCAAGTGCCTCCATACATCTCCCAGACCCGTCATCAGTGGAATCTGGTATTGCTCAGTCATCTTCCGAGTAATGACTCTACAAGGCTGGGATTCGTGCGCTTTGCCCAACTGCTTCTCCATTCCACCAGGATGCTTCCTGCAACATCTACCCTGAAGCACCAGTCAGCTCCAGTATCCCACCACTGCCACCAACTGTGAGGATGTGGGATAAGAATGGAATGTCCACAAGATAGATAGTGTCTCCAAAACAAGAAATTTATTGCAGTGGAATAAACAAAAACGGACTTCAAATGACAAAACAAAAATAAAATAGAATCAAAGCAAAACAAAATTCTCCACAGTTACATCACTGGGTAAATATCCTAGTAGGCTCTCTAGGATACAGTTAGGGTCAGCACCCCAGCACCAACTAACTAAGCTTTGAGAAGGTGCTCTTTTTATAAACAGACCAGGTCATGTGATGTGCATAGCTCCACCCCTTTCTCTTAGTACAACTGAAAAATGCTTTATTCCCCTTAAAACAATTCTTCATACATTCAATCCATAATTCAGTTACATTCAAAATATCCCTAATACATTCTAACACAATAATATTGCAGTTAAACAAAGTTTCATCAAGGAAAGCACAGCAACTGGCCACGCCTCCTGGTCTGCTGCATAAAGATCGCAAGATTATGACTGGCCAGCTCTAAGGAGCTTTTCAGACCAGAGGGTGTGTCCAGAGCACAAACTACAGAGGCTGCAACAAGCATTCCAACATTGTAATGCAGGGAAGTAACTCCTTTTGCTTTCTTTTACTCTGGGGTTTTTCTCTGTTTCAAAAACAAGCCTACTTTTAAACTAACACATTCTCTTTCTTTCAGACTCTTTTGTAGTCTCTGATAACTTTTCATTAAAGTAAAAAACTTCCTATTAACATTAGCACCCCGTTTAAAAAAAAACAAAGCAGGGATGAAAAAGTAAGCAGGACTCCCTGACTTAGCTTCTTACAGGGAGCTGCTATACTTTTGCAGCTGAGGGCAGGAACAAGTGGCTGCAGAGAAACTATACCCTTGTATTGTTTTTGTTTTTACATACAAAAAGGCTAAAGGTCCTCATTCTAGTGCAGCACAAAATATATGTTTATTCCTAACAGAAGTGATTTTTTACACATTCAATACCTCAGGGAGTCACTTTTCTTTCAAATTGCCTACTCCCAGAACTTAAGTGGAGGTGTGTGCATATTCACAAGGGACTGCTCGAATGTGCATGTAAGTGTGTGGTCATGCGCAAATGCTCACGTTAACAGGGTAAAATGTGCAACCTTACATGAAAAAGAGATAAAGGATAGAGAGAACAGCTGCCTGTGGCCTACCGGAGACTGGGGAAATTAAGCTTGGCGCAGAGAACACAGAAAGGAAGGTACAAAAGAATAGCACAGGGAGAAATGCTGTTGCAACAGACTTGAAATGGAAAAAGAAAATGTAAGGCTACACGTCACCCTCTTACACTTATGTACAAAGAAAGACTCATCAGTCTCAGGTCACACAGTGAACAGATTGAGACAAACAGAGCTCAAACAAGAAGAGAAAATCACTTCACTGTAAGGGCCCCAGGAATATGGAATGGGTTACCTCATCACCTGCTTGATATATCAAAGTTCAACACTTTTAAGAAACAACTTGATAGACATCTGGGGTACTAGACAATGGTCACCACATGGCATGAGTGACAGTCTAGATGGGTCAATGCCTACTTCTGTTGACATTCTACGAAGTACCAAGAGAACCTTAAAACATGCTCCACAGCACAGGTGTTTTAAAAATGGCTGAAGTAGGACTGCAAATGCCTCTGAACCATTTTATAGTGGCATTCCTCAGCCCATTGGGGCGGGTGTTCACTAACTGAGTGTGAGTGGGTTCTGACTTTCAACCAAGTGAGCACATACACATTATGATGTACAGTTAGATACTGTACAGTATTGTATTTGTAATACATTAAACATGCAGTGTCAGTGGTTTAGCAGGTTGCACACTGACATGTGAGGCCAGAAGATCAGAAGGCTGCTGTGGGTTCTATCCCCACACCAGGCACTTGGGTTAAATCCCAATACTGGCACTGTAGCGCAGCATGAGCGGGGTACTGCACTTCTGAGGTGCCATCTTACATATGAGATGTTAAACCGAGGTCCCATCTGCCTGTTCAGGTGGTAGTTCGGGTGGATCTTAAAGATCCCATGGCATTTCTCAAAAAGAGTAGAGGAATTTTTTATTGCAACTTCAAATTATATAATAACAAACAATGTCGATTCACATCAAAGGATACAAAAATAAAAGAAAATCAAAGAAGTATTTCAGTCATACTATTCACAAGGATTGCACAAACTATTTAGAAAGAAAAAGGAAAAAAACTAAATGCAAAATAACATATTAAATCATATCTGTCCCCTGTCATAATTACTTTATAGTCTGCTACCTTAAAACGTAGAGAGAAAAAAGATGTGGAAAATAAAACTAATCTTCAAATAGTTAATGCATGCTACCTATACACTCCCTTCCCCTCCCTTCCGAAGGAGTAGGAGGAAATTTTGTTTTCCAGTTTAAAGCAAATAATAACAAACAATGTTAATTCACATCCAATATTATATAAATAAAAATCAAATGTTTTGCAATCATACTATTCAAACCTAAATAAAATGCCCAAGATATGAAAAAAAGGAAGAATAGCTAAATGTCAAGTAACTTATTACATCTTACTTATCTCCATTCCCAAGTTTATAAGATACATAAGTATTTCAATCATATTTTTATCACTTAATTTTCAAAGTCCATATGCAACAGAATAAAATTTTGAAACTACAGTATTTGCCCCTTCCCCCACAAAAGAGCAGGGGAATTTTTTTTCCTTTTCCTAATACCGTTAATCAAAAAATTAGTTACTATTTATGCTAAATTACACATATACAGATATGAAAGACATATTTTTCCAAAAAGGAGAGCACTTAGTCTCAACCCAAAGTATTATCCAGTGTCTAGCCATGTCATATGCTTCCATCTCTTTTTGTAAAAGGACAGAGGTAACCCTTCTATATCCTTTTTTTGGACTGACTTAATAGAGTCATGTACTATCCAAAGTGGTTGGTCAGGTGTAACGTATTGTTGCTGTAGGGACCACCTACACCTTACTTGTCAGATCTGGGGCCAGATATTCAAAACTTTGCACTGAGCGCAAACCGTTTGTGTAGGTTTAGCACAGGATTAGCGTGGGTTTGCTATATTCAAAAGGCCAAATAGCGCACGCAAACTGCATTAGCACCGGGCAAAATCATAACGTATTAAAGAGGCAAACTGAGGGTGTGTGTGTACACGAATACAGGTGCAATGCTATATTCAGTGACTAGCGCCGCACAAAGTGGTTTTTGCGCGACTTAGCACGATACTAGGAACGGTGCACGTTACCACCCAAGAAAAGGTAGTCTTAACCCTGGGCAATCAGCTTTGTGTGACATTTTGGCTTTGAACGGTGTTTGCACTGCTTTTGCGTGGCTTTGCACAACCCTAACAAATAAATATGACACATAGACAAAGCCAGACATAAAGGAAACATGCTGCTCACTGATGGCATCACAATGATGCCACCATCTGCCACCAGTCCTAGATATGCCAGGTAGTAAGTGGTGACCATGCTGCCAGTGGACAGCAAGGCGGTGTGGCCATACAGCACACACCGGCAGGCCACTCTTCTGTGGACAACAACAGATGCCAGCACACACATGCAGCACTGTGGGCATGGAGGATGTTGAGGGGAAAGTATACGGGTGGCCAGGCTGTGCCACAGACCAGGGGTGACCACAAGGCTGGGACACATCATGCAGTGCACATGGGCCAGTTATGAGAATACCCCAACACCAGTGTGCCTTTCTGATAATATATGCCCCCCTGGCCACATACCACACAGCTGTACAACTGTCACAGCACACAAAGTGGGACATGTATATGTCACTGTGAGCATCCCATGCCAGAGATGCAGCATCTGTGGGTCACACAACAGCGTAACAGTAATGTCCACTGTCAGTAAACACCTGCATGTTGGACCAGTCACTGTGTATAGTGCAGTCATCAGCACTGCCCTACACACCATAGGCAGTGCTGTGTCCACACGCTACTGGCCCTCTTGCTACTGTAGTGTCTGCTGTGTACTGTAGCATGACCTACAGTGTGACAGTTGCATGCAGCACCACCACCATCTGTGCATATGCTGTGTTGTCCCCTGGGGTACAATATTCTATGCTATGCTGTACTGTTTACATGTAACCTACAGCTATTTATTTATTTATTTATTGAAGAGTTTCACCAGGTAGGGCACACTGAGCAAAAAGATGCTCATCTCATGGTAAGACCTGGGGGGGGGGGATACATGGGAGACAGCATATACATTTCATAAAGTTACACATAGGAGACCATGGTGCATGATACAGAGTGTACAGGGCATACATAACGTTGAGATATACATTAGGATCTTGATACATTGCTACATACAGGTTTACAGAGTGCAGATACATACAGGGGAAGGTGGCATATCGTGCATAGATTACAGACATATAAACAATGGTATGCTTACACAATTTCACTGAAGTGATACAGAGAATTTGTAATACTGGTGGTTAGTACTTGTTGTCTATGGAGAGGCTGAGAACAGGGTGGGTGGGAAAGCGCAGGAATTTAGAACGCACCCATAGAAGACAGACATAGACAATGGGATAAACGAGTTATTGGGGCTGAGCAGAAGTGCAGATAGGGGCAAGTGCAGGGTTGGTTGAACTTTTATGCCAGCATGAGAGGAGAAATGCTAGGGCCACTGGTCAGGCAGCATAAGAAGGAGGGGGAGTAAAAAAGGGGGGTATGCATGAGGGGGGAGGGGTTAGGAGCAGGAACAGTTTGTGGTGTAGTAGTTAAGTAGGGCAGAGGATATTGATTATCTAGAGGAGGAGTGCCGGATTTGGGCCGGTTGGGCATTCCATAACTTAGGGAGATGGTAGAAGAAGGCTGAGTGGCCTACAGTGGTCTGCCGGAGAGGGATTGCCAATAGCCGGGAGTCAGTAGACCTAAGGGCATGGGAGGGGGTTGGTAGGGAGGACAGGATGGAGGTGAGGTAGAAAGGAAGGGCACCGAGCCCAAAGTTGGACACAAATTTAATACTGTGATGTAGCCGACAGTTGCTCAGGGATGGGAGGGCCAGTGAGTGATAGAGCTCACAGTAGTGGGTACGTGGGAGGGCATCTAGGGCAAAACGGCAGAAAGTGTTGAAGAGCGGGTCCAGACTGGATAGGGTGGACTTTGGGGCCGAGTTGTAGACTATGTCACAGTAGTCAAAGGAAAGTAGAATCATTTTCTGAATAATTTCGTGTGTCACCGGGGGTGAGAGAGAACTGCGATTCCTGTAGACAGTGCCAAGCTTGGGGCGTAGCTTTTTCTGGATAGTGTCCATGTGGGTGGAGAAGGACAGGTGATGGTCAAGCCAGACTCCAAGGTACCTAAAGGATGGCACGTCTTCTAGTATTGTTCCATCGAGGGTGTGGAAAATCGTTTGTGAGGTGAGTCTGGATAGTCTCTGCCTAGAGCTGAAAGTCATGGAGACTGTCTTTTTTGCATTGAGGGAGAGTTGGTGGGAGTTAAACCAGAGCTGTACCTTGTTGAAGTCAGGCTGGAGAGTGGAAGTGACTTCTTCTTGGGTCTGGCTTGAGGTGAAAAGGACAGTGTCATCCGCGTACATGTGTATAGAGGTAGTAGAGCAGGTTTTTGGCAGGTCATTTAGTAGGACAGAAAAGAGAAGGGGGCCGAGAACGGAGCCCTGTGGGATGCCAGTGACGATAGGGAGTGGAGGTGTGGTGGAGTCCGCTATTTTTACAGACTGAGTTCTATCTTGCAGGTAGGCTCTGAACCAGTTAGTGGCTGATGTGGATAACCCAGCAGCAGATAGACAAGTTAGTAATAGAGGGTCGGATACTGTGTCAAAAGCTTTAGTTAAGTCGATGAAAATGGCTGAAGTAATTTGGCCCTTGTCCATCCCTGTAGGGATGGAATCTGTGGGCCTTAGCAGGGAGGTGGTGGTAGAGTGGTCTTTTCTAAATCCTGCCAGGAAAGGTGTGAGGAAGTGTGATTCGGAGAGGAAGTGAGAGAGTTGCGAGAGTATAAGGTGCTTCTGCACCTTCGCTAGGGTGGGGAGCAGGGAGATGGGACAATAATTTGCCCTGGTGGTGGGGTCACCTCCTTTTGGTAGAGGGATAACAGTGGCATGCTTCCACTCCTTGGGAATTGAATCAGTGGCAAACGAAAGGTTTAGGAGGATGGCAAGGGGAGATGTAATGGCGTGGGCAGATAGGAAGAGAAGTTTGGTGTCTAACCCGTTAGGTGAGTTACTCTTTTTGGGGTTCAGAAAGAGTAGGGCATCTAAAATATCAGCGGGAGCAAGGTGTTTGAATGTGAAGTAATTTGGTCCCGGTGGTTTAAGGGTTTCAGACTGAGAGGGTGAGGTTATTTTTGGAAGAGAGGCAAGTAGGGTTGTGGCACAGGTGGTGAAGTAGGTGTTGAATATGGAGGTGACCACGAGGGGATCTGTGAGGAGAGTTCCTTGTGTGAGTAGGTGAGGGGTGGGAATTGTAGATGAAGAGGAGAAATGGGAGTTGATAACTTTCCAGAATTTAGAGGGCCTACCGAGGTTGGCATTTAAGGTGTTGTTAAAGTATTTGGCCTTGGCCAAGCATGTAGCCTTGGTACATTTGTTACGGAGCGCACGGTAGGAGATATTGTCACTTGGCAGGAGCGTAGATTTGTATAAATGTCATGCCTTGTCCCTGGCATTCTGGCACTATCATCATGCATTGCCAGACTGGCCTACAGGTGGAGCTGTGGGACCCTGCAGTAACATTGGGCAAACTGCATGCAAATCAGGGCATAATAAAATGCTAATCTGGATGTTTGCCCAGAGACTACCTAAGTAGGCTCATTTGCATGTCACTTTTGAATATGGCAAAGTTTAGCGCCAGGCAAATGTGTTTGCACCAGGCTAACGGTTTAGCCCTGAGCTAAACCTGCACAAACGTGTTAGCGCTGCACAAACAGTTTGGGGAATATTATACAGTTTTGAACACTGTACTTTCACATGTGCTGCTGCCTGCAGCTGTACTGGGTCCACACATTTGCTGGCACACACATTGGCCACATAGTTCACCTCTACCTACCTTCACATCGCTGTGCACTGTGTTGCTGTTGTGGTTTGCACTTCCTGGTTGCTATATTCAGAGCTGTCTTATTCCAGGGCTAAGTTTGCCCTGCACTCCCAGCCCATTTTGCCCGGCCTCATTCCCATGCTATATTCATAAGCTGTTTGCCCCGGGCTATTCCTTTTGAATATAGTTTGCTTTGTGCTCCGGGCTAAGTTTGCCCACTGGGCAGTGTTAATTTAGCCCCTGGGCAAAGTTTTGAATATCTGGCCCCTGATATTTTATACAACCTAATATAATGTGCATGGTGCCCTTGTCATATTTGTCCCATGACCTAGGTAAGATTCCTTACAATAGTATGTCTTTGGTAATTAATGTTAATGGTGAGTTAGCCCATCTAGTAAATACCAGGGACCAAAATTGCGCGATAAAGGGACATTGGAAATATAAATGTTCCATGGATTCTATGGAGGCTGTACAAAGATTTGTACGAGGACAAACCCTCTCCTCCATCCCTTTCTGCTTCATTTCCTTTCATGTTAAGCTTGTCATGTGCTCCTAACCAAATTAAATCCCACATAAATGGTGGTGTATGGAGTTGTATCAGCATTGCTTGAATCTGCTGTAACTCCTGTGCTGGCCTTTTCCCAAAGGCTGGGGATATCAGAAAGTATTTTTTTTTTTTTGTAAATATTTGTACATGTCTTTTCTATTGTTCTGAATTACCATGGCCTTTGGAACATTCTATAGTTTGAATTTACTGAAACAGGATTGGAAATACCCTGGCAACCCTGAGAAGGGTTTCTGTTTTGGTATTGCCATATTCCACTTACAATCCAGTAGCCATGGGTATATGTGATTCATTACCCATGAACTCCAAATGGTTTGTCTATCTTGTATCATTGGTTGAATATTTATGTATACAAATATACAAAAGAAAAAGGTAATTGGGTTTACCATGCCCAGGTCCCCTTGATCTATATCTAAATAAAGAATGCCTCTCTTTATGGGGTTTAGGTGGCTGCCCCAAATGGCCTGGAAAAAAATGCTTAACAATGTGGTTTCTATTGTTTTAGGTACTGGAAAAATAGCCACTAAGTGCAGAACTATTCCTATTAAACATGTTTTTATCATGTATGTCCTCTTTTTTTGGACATCTTCCACCTATTCCAGACCATAGTTCTATTTCTGGCTTCTTTAATTAGAGTATCCCAATTGTAAAACTCTACATCACCTTTTCCAAAATAGACTCCCAATATTTTGTACATAAGTGTTTGAAATGGGGATTCCCATAATAGTGGCATGTTCACAATCATCTGTACCAATGTAGAGACATTTACTTTTCTGGAAGTTGAAGTGAGCACCTGCATCTTCCATGAATACCAATGTCACCGCTTCTGTAGCCTCACTGGAGGGAAGATCTGCTAATAAAATACAGATATCATCCATGTAGGCAATTGTTTTGATTTCAGTATCTTCACTACTAATAGATAGACCCCTTATATTGTCAGATTGATTGATTTTTGAAAGTAATGGTTCTAGTATTAAAATATGAAAAATCGGACTAAGAGGACACCCTTGTCTCACTCCTCTGGTTATATTCCTGGTCTTGCCTATCCATCCAGTTATGTAAGGAGACACCATAGTTTGTCTATAGTATACCTGTAACCATCGAATAAAGAGGGCTGGAAAACCAAATTTCTCAAGACATTTCCAGATATGTAAGTGGGACACCCTGTTGAATGCCTTTGTCTGATCCAGGCTTAACAAGAAAACAGTGACTTCATCTGCCCTGTGCCTATCAAGTATTTATTTAAGTAAAATAAGTGCATCAGTGATGTTTCTACCTGGTACTGAACAAAATTGTATTGGATGGGTTATATGATCTAGCATAGCACTAATTCTGTTACTTAGCATTTTTGTCAGAATTTTGCTATCTAAGCTGGCCTGGTGGTGTAGAGGGTTGAGGCACTGGTGCCTTACCTCAACCCACACTGGCAACCCAGGTTTGGGAATGGACTCGGGGCACTGGGAGGCAGCAGGGGGCGGAGAGAATTGAGCATCTGATGGACTGCTCTCCTTTCCAGGGGTGGGATCAGGGAATGCATAGCTCAGCCACAGCCCCCAGTGGAGACTGGAGGCACTGCCTGAGTATGCACTAAAAAATTGGGGACATTGAAAAAACCAGGGGAAAAATGGCACCTGAAGTGAGCAGCTTGATGGCAGTCCACAGTTTCGCCATGGCACCCACTTGGATTCATGTTCCATGGGTAGTTGGGGGCTCACTGCGGCCCCACTGCAGAGGGGAAGCCGCAGGAGTCTGGGTGCCATGGTAGAAGTGGTCAGTGGCTGAATGTCCCCCAGCTGGTTGTGAAGACGAGGTAAGGGGAGCAGGTCAGGTGGCCAGGAGTGAAAACGTAATAGCTATAAAAAAAAAAATAATTTTGCTATCTGTGTTCAATAGCGTAATCAGTCTCCAGTTTCTTAAATCTCCCCTATCTTCAGTTTTAAAAAGTAAAATGAGTAAACCCATATTTAAACTGTCAGTAAAATGAGTAAACCCAGATTTAAACTGTCAGGCAATTTTCCTTGTTCTAAACTGGTGTTAAACACTTGTATGATTTCTGGACCTAATATTGTGCTTATACTGTGGTATAGCTCATGGGGAAGTCCATTGCTCCCAGGGGCTTTACTGTGTTGTTGATTTTTTTTTCGCATTCTGAAATTCTGAATTATTAATAGGTGCCAATAATGTTAGAAAAAAATGCTCAGGGACTTTAGGTAATGTACAAAATTCTAACAAATAATCTATATGAAGCTCTGTTAGTGAGGAGTCTGCCCAAAACATATTTTTTATGTATTTGTCAGTTTCATTCAGGATCTCTTTCTGTGCTGTTATTACGTCTGCTATGGTGGAACTCAAACTCTTGATTTCTTTCTTTTTGGGCTGTTTAGCACAGCTCTCAAAAGGGTTTGTGATTTCTTGCTTTCCCTGCATTCCAAACCTTTGTTCAGTTTCTAAGGTTTTTCTTCGATCATATTGTGACTGAGCTAATTTTATCTTTATGTCCGAAACCTCCTGTGGGTCTACCTCCTCTACTTTATTTAGCTGAGAATATAAAGAGAGTAATCTAACTCTTAGAGCTTGATATGTTTCTCTTTTACGTTTTCCTAATATTTTGCCTATTTGTTGGAAATATTTTTTAAAGTCTGTCTTATTATCTTTCCACCAGTCCTGTTGAGAGTCATAGAGGAAAAATACAGATGTTCTTGCTTCCATTAAATCTTGAAAGCCTTCTGCTACTTCTGGGTAGTCTAATAAAGATAAATTTAATTTCCAGTATCCCAGCCCTTTGGCTGTATCCATATAGTTTGATATGGTGATACCCAAGAGGCTGTGGTTAGATGCAGGAACTGGGGTTACTACAGGGTTTCTATGTTGTAATGTGGGAGATATAAACCAGTAGTCAATTCTAGATTTCCTGTTTCCTTGAAAAAATGTATAGGGTGTTGTATGATCAGTGCGTAGAAATGCATCTTGTAACCCTGTAACATGTATTAATTCATTTAGAAATACTGAATCACAGTATAATTTGGCTGTTTTTTCTCCCCTGTCTGACACTGCTCTGTTTATATTAAAATCTCCCCCAAAGAGAATATTTTTCCTGTGAACAGGTAGGGTTGTATCAATTGTAATAAAGAAATTATTTCCGTTTTACTTTGTGGTGCATACATATTAATGAGGCGAAATTCTGAGGTCTGTATTCTGATATCTAATAGGAGAGCTCTACCTAGTAAAATCTCTACTATTTCAGTTACTGTAACTGAAGGACTAAAAAAAACATATACCTATACCAGAACATAGAATACCGCCCCCCCCCAACCAGTAACATGATTCCCATAACCAGGCCTCTGAGGCAGTCTCAAAGTCTTCTGTTGTATATAATCTTGTATCCTGAAAGAAAACAAAATCATATTTCATTCCTGTAAAGATATCAAAAGTGGCTAATCTTTTTCTTTCAGACCTTATGCTATTGACATTTAAGCTAGCTATTCTAAGGTCATACAGTGCTGTCGATGGAAGATGACTAGGGTCAAGTTGGCGTTGGTTTTTGCCTTGCACTCTTCGTAATGCCTACTCTGGGCCCCATGCATTTTTTATTTTTTCCCTGTTTTTCAGAAGTGTTCGCTGTATCCATCTCAGAAACTGGTTCTGTCTAGGAAGAAGTCCTGGATGCTGTGCCAGAGTCGCTGTCATCCTCTTCTATGTCATTTTGCAAGGCTTCATGTCTATTAATGAGAACTACTACAACTGATGTGAGAGGAGTATCCCTTACGGTATGCGGAACCCCTGTTCCCTTCACCACTTGGATTTCCTTATCAGCTGCCACTTGCATCGGGGGGGGGGGCATTACTACAGAATCTGTTCTGTTTTGAATCTCCATAGCTTTAGGGGTAACATCTGTAGAGGGACCAGTTGTGTGATTCATGGTGGTAGTACTGGTAGGTTTTAGCGGTCTCGGGTGTAGTGGTCATTCCCCAGTACTTGTACCCTGGGGTGGGGTTTTTTTGCCCTTCTTGGAGGACATGGTCCCTTAGAGGGCCTTGGACCAGAGGAATCACTTGCAGCTCTTGCTGCTGTTAAGATATAAAAGTCATGCATAGCAAAGTCTGAGTCTTCGGTATTGTGTGCTGCCCGGGGCAGTCTGTGAAAGTATGACCTACTTCATCACAGAGATTACAGTTTGGTGCATTTTCACTTTCAAAACCAGAGTGGCCTAGCTCTCCACATCAAAAACATTATATTTTATCACAACTGGAACTTATGTGATGTAAGGAGTCACATTTTTGACATTTTCTGGGCTGACCGGGGTAGAACATAAATCCTTTGTCTCTCCATAGGTAGAAACAATTGGGTAGATGTTGGCAGTCATAATTGTTTTGAAAAAGCTTTATTTTTATCCTCCAACCACCATTCCAAAAACCTTCACTGTCCAAAATGGGTTCAGGAGACCCTTGCACATCACAGTGTTTCTCCATCCAGTATAGAATATCTGTGATGTTCACCCCCTCATTTCGAAACAGTACTGTTACTATTCGAAAGGATTGTTTAGTGAGGGGGATGACTTGAAAATGACACCATAAGGGGTTTGTTTTCAACAAAGTATATTTGGTCCAAAATCTCTCCAGAGTATCAGGTGTTTGAAAACTAATGTCACATGTATGCTCACCTGGAGCATGTAACAGTGCATAAACTTCAGCAGGCATGAAGCCCAATGTTTGTTTTAATAATATTCTGCCATCATAAAAATGATTTGGTAGTTGATCCATTCTTCCCAAATACTGGAGGTGGATGGCATTACACCTTTTTGCTTGTTCTAAAATAGCCCAACATATGAATGCTTTTGCTGTTGCTGTCTATGTGTTTGTTCAGAAGCCCCTTCTTCCTCTGGTTCTATGCCCCCCCCCCACCTCCACATTATTGCCTGAAACATTCTCAGAAGTCTCTCTTTGTGCATCAAAAAATATATCCTGTGAACCCCTGGGAATAAGAAATTGTACTTGTGTTTGTAACCTGAGTGTCCTGAGGATCCATGTTCTGCTGGAGATCTCTTCCCGGTGCTTTCTTGACCTGTTCAGTATGAGTTTTTTCTTACACCACAAACAATGTGTGCTCTATTGAAATTAAGTTTGCATTCACCCACTAACGAAGCAAGAGGTTATTGTGAAAATGATCCTCCAAGCCTTTTACTATGGGGCAGCTGTGCATAGAGCTTCTACTAGAAACACCATTACCAGACTGGATCCCCTTGTCCACTCCCTTTGTCACTTTGCCCTTGACTGCCCTCCTTACACTAACCATTTCTTTTATTTGTCCCAATAGCTCCTCTGTCTTCAGGGCTAGCACCCTTCACACAGTGCCTCTCTCATTCCCATGGTCTAAATTATCTTCTACTGTTATCTCACATCCTTTGTTCTTACCCCCTCCTCCTACACTCTATGCTCCACTGAGTCCTACTTTTTCTCCATACCCAGAGCCAAGGCCACTGTAGAGCAGTCTATCTTTGCCTTCTGGCTCCCTCATCTTTGATCAGACTCCCTCTCTCTTTCCACTACTCCCTCTAGAGTATCCAGTGATATGGGTGACTCAAATAAAGTGACTCAATTTAAGCACCTGTAACTAGAGTGAGTATGGAAGCAGAGTGACTGTTGGAATGGCAAGAGTAGAAGGGACTAAAACCACAAATGCAGGATAGAGCGATGGTAGACGGGATGTCTCAGGAAGCAGGATATAGCAGGTAGTTCAGTGGAGTAGTGTTGAGTTGGCCATGTGGGCTTGTGGAGACAGTGTATGCCTCTGGGGTGGAAGGACCTGGGTTTGAACCGGGGTTGGTGCTCTGCTGTTTTTGTTTGGTTTACTTGTTGGGAGCTGTATTTTTTTTGCAATTTTGTGTTCCTGCATCTTCACCATCCTACTCCCCCACCAGCCTGGTGGTCCCCAATTTCTGCTCCTCCCAAAAGCCCTCCCAACTTGGCTCCTTACCCCACTGTCAAGCCCCCTGGAGTTGATTATATTAAGAAGGGGTTGGGGGGGAACAGCTACCACATGGGGGGTGCTGGGGGCACAGCCCCCCACATAAAATGTAAGATTCTGTGAGTTGGCATAGTCACTGATTTTGTGCTTGTTGTAGTGCACAGTTGCCATTTGTGTTTTTGGCATTGTGTACTTACCCATGTGTGCAGTGCTGTTAGCCCTCTTTCCTAAAAGCCCTACTACATAACCACACGTTCATATCTTCTCTGGAACCTAATCCCACTCCTTCTTTCCTCCTGCTCTTCCTTTCCTCCACCCTTCTTTCTCATCCCTTCTTTACTCACTTCTTCTCCATACCTTTTATACCCCAACCTCTGTTCATTCTCCCTCTGCTCTTCTTGCCCAGCCTTCCCATTGTGCTATAAATGGTGATATATCACACCTTGTTTTTTACTTGGCACATGAGGCCGCTTGCTGAAAATCCTTTGCCATGTTTTTGAATTATCTCAATTTACCTGCCAGCCCTGCTGCTGCCATAATGTACATTTGTTTGGCAAATTATCGTATTTTATTATGCGTGCCCAAATGTTTCTTTTTTTTTTCCTGTAAAAAAGAAAACTGTTCCTCGTCCTTGCTCCAATCATGTTTTTCTTTCCCTGTAAAAAAGCAAATGGTCCCTCATCATCGCTCCAGACCCCCTCCATATCCCCACCCTCCCACTGAGCACCCTCCTCCCCACATCCCCCCCTTACCCCATACTTACCTCAAGAGGTCGGCACCGTCTTCTTCTCTGGACTGGGACACGTCTGCAATCTTCAAAGCCGAACCGCAAACTGAAAAATCAATGGTAAGCTTGCTATAGTGCCATTCAATGGGGTTTTCAACTTATGCTGCTAAATCAACCATTTTTTGGAATTTTTGCCCAAAATTTTCAACATGGGGTTCTTGGAACCCCATCTCATGAAAACTATCACTGTTATTTTGTTACTCAATCGCGAAAGATGATTTCGTGGTCGCTGCACGGAATCACTTTTTGGGACCAATTCACGAAATGACAGTGCCACTGTTCATGAGGTGGGGTCCCAAAAAGCCCATATTGCAAATTTGGTGAAAAAGTTCAAAAAAATGACTGCGTTATGAGTGTGCATTGTGCAGTTTCTACGCACGCTCCTAACTTCGCCAATTTTTAATATTTTCACTCAACATTTTCGACATTGCCATTTTTGCACACCTCTTTCAAAACAGTACAGATGTCATTTTTCACAACCTGCCCAAAATGTGTTTTCACATGTGTGGCACAAAATAGCACATTCGCTCTGTGAAATCACCTTTTGGGACAAATGAACAAAATGACACTGGCCCTCTTCATGAGGAGGGGTCCCAAAAAGGCCATGTTGAAAATTTGGTGCAACACCTCAAAAAATGGCCAAGTTACACCCGGGTGTTGAATAATTTCTATGCACATGTGTAACTTTGGTCATTTGGTAGCTCTTCACAACCCCATTGGCTCTGGCTAGAGACTTTATTTTTGTATGGCATTGTTCTTCAGCAAGATAGGATAAAAGCCTCAACATGGTCTCAGGTGTGCACGTCACCTTTTTTTATGACACCAAACTTATTTACATGTTACCTAAGAGGAATTTATATCCAGTTCTCTGGTACAGGTGGCATGTTTCAGTGAGAACAAAAGACGGTGAAAGCACACACAGATCAGGTATACATTTCAAAATGTTATTGTATGCACAATATTGTATAAACTTTCTCTTTTTTGAAATGTAATGCTTTTGGCATTGTTAATTGACAAAATCAATAAAATAGAAGCCTAAAATAAAAACAAAATACAAAGTACAAAATTCTTACAATGTGCAGATTTAAGATGCCAACCCATTTAGTACCACTGACAACCCTATGAAGTGAAGAGCCATTCCTCTTCCTTGGGGAGGGGTATGTTCCTGTGGTTAGAGCATGGACCTGTGAACCAGCAGACTCAGGGTGTTGTCTCACTGATACCAATAATTCATTGTCCCTGGATCCCCACCCAGAAATAACTCAGGCCACTGATTTGTCATTTTTTGGATGCTCGCTGGCAATATTTATTTAAAAGCACAATTATATATTTCTTCATTTACATCCCAATTCATTTCTAACAATCAATATTTACAATTCAGACATAACAGTCCCATATCACTTCTTGGACATAGCAGTCCTGTCTTCCCTGTTACGGTTCTTCATTCTTGTTCTCTTCCTCTTTCAACATTGCTTCTCTGGGTCTGGACACTGTGATCTGGCCCCCCCTTTCAATCACCATAACTGGGTCACCACACTTACCTGGACCACTCCCCCCACTAGGTGTGGACACAGTGATCCGCCCCTAGCTCTATATCACTGCCCCTCCCCCATTACTCCCACGCCTGTGTTCCTTTGTCCCCAGCCCATGTCACCTACCCCCTCCACCTCTACCTGCCCCCCTTTTTCCCCTTGCTCCCAAACCCTTCCCTTGCCATCTCCCTTTTTTGGCTGATACCCTCTGGCAGGGCTCCACCTAGCCCCCGGCCACTGGCCGCCCATCTGCAGCCCCACCTGGCCTGTGCAGGGCCCCATTAGAGGTCACTTCCATCCTCGTGCTTCTCCATGTCTAGTGCCTATCCCATGCTCCTCACCTCTTTCTTGCAGGGAGGGTGAGTGCGGAAATTTACAGCAAGAAAGAGGGCTTACTGAGAGTTACAGGCCCTTAAAAAGCCCCTAAGAACCCCTGATCAGGACCCCTTCTGGCCCCTCCCCTTGGCCAATAGCCAGTGAGCTCTGAGCCTGGTCAGATGACACCATTTGTGAGGTCATAGCTCCTCCCCCTTTCCTTGTAGTCCCCTCCTCTTTCCTGCCCCCCTCCCCCCTTCCTCTGCATTCATTCCTGGCTGGGTCCCAGGACAACCTGGCTTGCCTTTTAGTGGCAAGTTTAATTGTCCCTGGATCCCCACCCAGAAATAACTCAGGCCACTGCTCTGTTACTTTTTGGATGCTCGCTGGCAATATTTATTTTAAGGCACAATTATATATTTAATCATTTACATCCCAATTCATTTCTAACAATCAATATTTACAATTTGGACATAACAGTCCCATATCATTTCTAGGACATGGCAGTCCTGTCTTCCCTCTTGTGGTTCTTAGTTCTTGTTCTCTTCCTCTTTTGACATTGCTTCTCGGGGTCCAGACACCGTGATCCAGCCCCCCCTTTCAATCACCATAACAGGGTTACCACACTTCCCCGGACCACTTCTCCCCCACTAGGTGTGGACACAGTGATCCGCCCCCAGCTCTATATCCCTCCACCTCCCCCATTACTCCCATGCCTGGGTTCCTTTGTCCCCAGCCTGTGTTACCTGCCCCCCTTTTTCCCCTTGTTCCCAAACCCATCTCCAGCTTGCAATGGAAGAAGGGGCTCCCCCCCTTGCAGGTTAAAACCTCAGGCCTTTCTTATTGGTTTCCCAGACTAGCTTCCCAAAGGGCTGGAGGAACAGACACATATCAAACTCCGTCAGGTGTACCCCATCCACCCAGTACACCCCCTCCTGTTTGTAGAAAATATCCCTATGCTGGATATGACCCCCCCATTTTGATCACTGCCCTGACCACTTTCCTGTTCAGGTGCTGCCACACCACCTCTATTGCCTTAGCCCCTTTCGCCCCCCTCCATACCCTGTGGGACTTGATCTCTGACCAGCTGATCATGACCCCAGGCTACCAGCTCTTCACCTCCTCGAGGACTGAGATAATGTTCTTCATCAGGGACCCCCAAGGCAATACCCCTAGGTCATTATCCCACTAGATGGACAATGATACAGTCCGGTCTGGCCCAGTGCACCTGAAGCTCCTCCAGCAGGGGAAGCAGCTGCAACCACCTCATGCCTCTCAGTCCTCTCCACCGCACTTTGGTGTGCTCTGCTCCTGGGCACAACTGCATCCCTATCCTTGTGGCGACTACAAACCTCTTCGCCCAGTAGATAAATGAGTACCCCACAATCCACACTTGTCTCTTGGAACCTGCTGTGGGAAGAGAAAAAAGGAACACCAATTAGCTATGTCAACACCTCACATATCTCTTGTAACAGTTTGATGTCCATCTCCCCACCTGCTTGACCTCACTTTCCCCCTCTCCTACAGAAGCCGCCTCTGACAATGCACCAATCCTGAAGGAGTGTAGGGGGAAATTGTTGGTGTTCTCCCCATGAATGGCACCGCCTTTTTTAGTACTGCACCCACCTGAAACCCCGTCACTGGGGACATGTCCCCATGCATGAATCGGGCCCCTTTCATGCAGCCTCAAACCCTATTACAGTCCATCATGGCCTGGACTGTGCAGACTCCTGCCCCTGCCTGTCTGTTCATCTCCACTGTGGTGCCCTTTCCCCGCTGGTCAGTTTTGGACCTCTGCAGCCAGATGACCACCTTATCTCATGCCACTCTCACATTCCCTTCCTGCAAGCCTGCAGCAGCCATCCCCTTCCTGGGCACCACCATTTCTCCAACCCTGAAAGGCCGCTTTGCCATGACTACAAATATGGCCCTGAACAAACAGACTTCATTTGCCAAACTGCAAATGTGGTCCAACACTCTTACCACCTTCATGAGCAGGGGCCCCATTATGGGTCTTCTCCCATCCTGCCTCATGCCCTGACCCTTCTGCCTACCCATGACCATCTGCTTGATGGCCTGGCTGCCTGCAGCATCCATCCACCCCCAGTCCCTGCACATCCAGCTAATACCCACCAGCTGGACCACCATGTGGCATGAGCCACCCCTTCCTCCCATTTTTCCACTACATACTGCATGACTTGCCCTTCCCAGACTGGTTCCTCTGTCTCCCAGCCCATCCTGGACTGAAATGCCTGGAAACTTGCCCAAGCCCCTTCGTACGCCTTCAGGGTGTTGGTTAACCACAACCCTCTGTACAAAGCCCTGGCTTTTTCCCTTCAATTTCCCACAGCCAGTATGGGACTTTGGTCTGGGCAGGTGTGGCATGTGGTGCCAACTCTCGGAACTGCTCCATCTGAAAATGAGAAAGACAGTGAGCCACCTCATTACGTGTCTCTTCAATGTGCTGTGCCCTAAAAGACAGGTTCAAATGCAGATCCAATAACACCATGTACCTTAGGACCCACCACACTGACTCTGTACAGCCACTCTGCCTGTTGATCACCTCTACCACACCCTTGTTGTCACGCCAAAATAAGATGAGCCGCCCTACTATCCGGTCACCCAATATTTCCAAAGCCACCTGTATTGGGAAGATCTCAAGGAATGTGATGCCCTTGGTCCACCCCCATTCATGCCATTGCACTGGCCATGCCTCCAAAATCCACTCCTCTTGAAAGTAGGCCCCCATCCCAAAAACCCCAGCCATGTCCGTGTACAGCTCTATGTCCATATTATAGGCCCACTCCTCCTGCCAGAACGTCACCCCATTGTATGACTCCAGAAAAACCTCCTATACCTGCAGATCCTCTTTCACACCTTTACTGTTGTCCACCCAGTGACGGGGTTGTTTTTCCCTTCCCGTGACCCTCCCCAACCTTCTCGTAAATGCCCTGCCTGGGCTTATGGCCTTGCAGGCAAAATTAAGGTGCCCCAGCAGCTGTTGTACTTGTACCAGTGGCACCCTCCTCCTCCTGCCCACTAGTGCTAGCAAAACTCTTAGTCATGCTACCTTATCCCCTGGCAGCCTAAAACATTTCTGCTTAGTGTCCGCCTTGATTCCCAGGAACTCTAGCTTGTGGGCCGGGCCCTCAGTCCTTCCCACTTCCAGGGGGATCTCTATGGTGTTGCACATGTCCTGGAAGTCCATCAACATCCCTTGGGTCTTTGCCTGGCTGGCCCCGACCAGCAGGAAGTCATCCAAGTAATGGACTACCCTCCTGTGCTCATACCAGTACCCAAATACCCATTGCACCCATGAACTGAATGCTTCAAATGTTGAGCATGACACCGAGCAGCCCATGGGCATGGCCTTGTTGAAGTACAACCTGCCCTCAAATTGGAAACCAAGCAGGTCCCAGTCTGCTGGGTAGACTGGCAACAAATGGAATGCAGACTCGAAGTCTGTCTTTGCCAGCCAAGCCCCTTATGCCATCTGGATCAACTCCACCACCTGGTCTAGTGACGTGTAAGAGACTATGCTCAGGGACTCTGGGATCCCTCCATTTACTGACCTCCCGTCAGGGTAGGACAGGTGATGTATGAGGCGGAACTCCCCCGGTTGTTTCTTGGGCGCCACCCCAAGGGTGATACCCGGAACTGCCTGCAAGGGGGGTCCTGCATTGGCCCCTCCACCCTACCTGCCCTGATCTCTTTCTGAATCTTTACCTAGACTATGTCCTCTTTTCCTCTTATGGAACCTAAATTCTTAGCCAGCATCCCCACCCCTGCACCCTCGAAACCCAGTGGAAAGCCTCCTTGAAACCCTGATCTCAGCAGCTCAGCTCCTCTCTTGTCGGGGTAGACTTTTGTCCAGGCCTCCACCACCCATAGCTTGATGGGGGTGCAGGCTAAGCCATAGCCCCACCTTCCATCCCTTGGTCCCATCCTAATTCCAACTGTTGTTGGAATTGTATCCCCCTCTCCTGGGGCCCCCCTGGCACCTCCCAGCTCCCCCTTCTGCCTCAAAAGGGCAGTTCCTGGACCTGCCCACCTGCTTGTCCAGCTTTGTCACCCCCTTGCCTGCATGTTATCATTGGGTGTGACTCCCCCTCACCATGAGCAGATGTGGCTAAACTTACAGCTAGGCTACTTACATGATGCCCTGTTAAAAGCCCAGCAGGCCTTGGCACCCTGGGCCGGTGCCACTTTCTTCCCCTGCTCTGCTACCTGCCCCACTGTTGGACCCAAAAGGGTCTTTACCCACAACTCAGCATGGGTACAATCCCACCTCAGGTTACTCTTTTGCTGCCATTCTGTTCCAGAATGCCTCATCATATTTAAGCCACCAGAAACCCAGCTTCACCTTATACGCATCTCTGATGATCACCATATAAGTCAGCAGCAGGATTGCCAGGTCTGGCTGCTTCTCCAGCAGCAACGCACTATAAATCAGGAAACCAGCCTGCCACATATCAATGCTTTTCCCCTTGAACCTTGATTCCTCCGCTTTGTGCCCTACCACTGCCAATGCCACTGCCATCTCCGACTTGCCTACCGACTCCCTTTGCTCATACTTTTTGGTCATTTCCTCGTCCACCAATCCAAAAATGTCAACATACACCCCTTCCATATTTTGTCCTTTATTGAAGCTGGCACATGGTCAGCCAGTGTGAAACTGTCAGTCCATTGTACAGCTTCTGTACTCCCCCAGTGGTGCCCACCCCCAAAGTGCCCTTTTTGCCCCTCTCCTTAATGGCCTGTAAGGCCTGCTCCATTTTCAAGACCCCTTCCTCCCTCATGTATCCCAACAAACCCTCCATATACTCCTTTAAATCTGTTTCATTGTTCATATCCACATCGTCCTTACCACTATCTAGCTGTGGCCCTGCCGGGATTGGGATTGGCTCGACTCCTGCCCCAGATGCCGCCGGTGGCCTGGGTCTCACCCTCTTGTTTGTCTCCCCAGCACCAGCCCTCTCATCTCACCCCTTCTGTTTCTTCTGGGCCTCCTCCTCCTCCTCCACCTCCCTTTTCTTCGCAGTCTTCACCAACTCCGTCATCTGGGTCATCAGCTTTGCTGCCTCCACCAGCATGGTAGCGCTTGATGCTGGAGCTCTCTTGGGTGCCATCTCTTCTGCCGCATGACTAGACTGCATAATAAACACCACATGAGCATGCCATAAAACCTGCAGCCTGTCACTCACCTTTCCAAGAAGGGACTCAAAAAACACCCACCCCCCCTTTTCCTGCCTAAGTTCCCCCCTTTTAATGGGGCCTGCACCAGCCAACAGATCCCCCATGCTGTGGTGGCTTCCTGCACCAATTCTCCAGGCCCCTTTAAGTGTTCTTCCCTAATTGCAATGCACAGCTTAATTTTTTTTCCTAGCTTGACTGTCATACCCCACTGACCAGCCCATAATGGCATTTTATCCAAATCCAATTGAATACTATCTACCTGTTCCATAGCGTCACTTTAGTCCTCTGAGTTTAGAGTCATCTGCGCCACATGGCTAGGCCTCAGCAGACCTTCCCTCCTTCTCAGGCCTGTAGGCCCACTCTATGGCTTGCAGTGTGGGGAACTGAGCCCGACCAATGGCTACCATGCCTCCCTACTGGCCACAGGGCATCCTGGGCCATCACATCCTTGAAATCCCTGATCTAGCCTCCAGGACCCCCACAGCCACCCAAGCATGGCCACTACTTGGCCCTGGTCCACTGTGCCATCCAGCCCCCAGGCAGAATTCCCCTTGTGGTGAAACACCATGGAATTTGGTCACTCCCCCTACCATGTAGTGCTGTGACTGCACCTTGCTGCTCACCTCTAGGCCCACTGCTGGCCATACTCCCACCACATGGCACTGTGAATCCATGGCCTGTATTTCTGGGTCCACACCCAGCCGCTGACTATGTGCCACACGGTGCCACCACACAGTCCCTCGACCTGAGCCCACTTCACCGGGTCCACCACACCAAAAAACTCTGCCCACCTCTTAAATGCATCATGCAGTGCCACCACATGGTCCTGTGACCCATGGCCTGCCTCTCTGGGCCCCAACGCCACCTCTTCCCATGTCAAAATGCACCATGCGGCACCAACATGCGGTCCTGTGACCCAGGGCCTGCCTCCCCAGGCCCAACGCCACTGCACCCTCACCTTTAAAATGCACCAAATGGTGCCACCATACAGCCTGCAACCCACGGCCTGCCTTTCCTGGCCCAGTGAATACCCATCCTCGCATTTATTTGCACCACACTGCGCCACCACACAATGGTGCCACCTTTAACATTCCACTGTGCAGCGCCACTCCTTGGACCCGCAACCCTCATACAGCTTCTCCAGGCCCCCCGCCACCAAACAGCTGTCCTCCAATTGCTAACTGCACCATGCAGGGCCACCACGTGGTCCTGCAACCTGCGGCCTGCTTTTCCGGGCCCATACCCACCTTACTCTGTCCACAGTAAAAACATGCACCATGCAGCAACACACCAGGGTGCTGCAACCTGTGGCCCATCTCTCTGGGCCTCCTTAGAACAGAGCAGCACCACTATTTCGCTGCACAGCACCACCACTCAAACCTGCAACCTCAGAACGCCTCCTGGGGCCCATCACTTTCACAGTATGCTTTGTGGCACCACTGTGTGGTGCTGCAACCTGTGGCCCATGCAGCAGCCATGCTTGCCTTCGCTGCTTGCACCGTGCCAGCAAACCTCACTGCAGCAGGCCAAACCACGCGGCCTAACACCAGGCCTCTTGCTGGCCCCCCACCTGCAGCTACCAACTCCACATACTGCTGCCAGCAATGTTGTGCTCCTTTCCCCTGCTATCCACTGCCATCAATTACACAGATCAGCCCCCACCATACTAGTGAACAGGGTCTAGCTCTGGGCCCCACAGCCAAACACTCTGCCCCAAATCCTCTGCTTCTGAAACAATATACATTCTGCTCCTTCTGCCTGTGTCTCCACAAATGCACCATGTGGCACCACCACACAGTACTGTGACCAGCAGCCCCTACACAGACTGCATCACAGTTCAAATCACAACCATAATACCAGCAAACAGGGTCAGCTCTAGGCCCCACGGCCAAACACTCTGCCCTAACTCTTCTGCTTCTTAAAGATATGCATTTTTTTTCCCCGTCTGTGTCTCTGCCTACAAAGGCTGCATTGCAGTTCACCCAATGCATGTAAAACAAAACCTCCACATTATAACACACCTCCTGCCTGAGTGCCTTAGCTTAGATTGCCAACGATGTGCTATAGTTCAAGCTCTGAAATTTACAGCAAGAAAGAGGGCTTACTGAGGGTTACAGGCCCTTAAAAAGCCCCTAAGAACCCCTGATCAGGACCCCATCTGGCTCCTCCCCTTGGCCAATAGCCAGTGAGCTCTGAGCCTGGTTAAATGACACAGTCTGTGAGGTCATAGCTCCTCCCCCTTTCCTTGTTGTCCCCATCCCTTCCCTGCCCCTTCCCTCCCCACTTTCCTCTGCATTCATTCCTGGCTCGGTCCCAGGACAAGCTGGCTTGCCTTTTAGTGGCAAGCTTAATTGTGTGACTTTCATAGTTCCCACAGCTGTGCAAATAAGTGAAAGCAGGAACCTGCTGAAAACAAGATAATGCATCTCTAATGGTCCATTCTGGGTGAATGTATTATGAATAAAATGGCAAAAGACTTATCTATGCATGCTACCAGCATGATGTGTGGTAAAGCTCAAAACATATGTCCACCTATAAAAACAGCTTTTCATCACTGTAATCTTTTTAAAACCTTTTAAAACCTTCTCAGAACTGTTCCAACAGATGGAGTGATCAGTGGATGAAGTTGACTATGAAGAGGTTAGAAGAAGAATGGAAGCAGGCTGTGAGAAACAGGAGAGAGGGGTATTCTATTAGTCTCAACAGTCATCAGAAAGGAATGCAAAACAGGTCAGTCTTTAGAAAATGCAATTTAGATTCAATCAGGAGAACACTGATGCTTTGATCTTTTACAGCTATCCACTGTAACTCTATACTGTACTGTGCTGTGCTACTTTCAAGCTACTGTATAAGCAGCTACAATACTGTACCTGCCATTTTGCCGTTCTTCAGGAAAATCAGTGCAATAAAATGTACTATGACATTTCAGTTGTAATTTACTCAACAAGGTTTAAAGTGTGTTTGTGTGGGGGGATCAATGTTTGCACATGCTTGTTTTTGCGTCTGTTGGGGATTGGGGTGAACTGTTAGCTGATTTATCTTTCTGCATAGTTGTGCTTCTGTTAGGCAAGTGGAGAATTGTAAAAGAGGAAACATTATGGTGTGCTCCTTTTATAAGAATGTTTGCTGATAATTTTAACGTTTAACAAGTCCCAAGGAATCCATTAAGACAATAGTATTCTAGGTCACAAGGGAGATTGTTCTTTCATTATATTTGTAATCCTAGTGACTGATTGGTTCAGTTTTCATTAACAGCGTTCCTTTCGGTATTTGGGGGTAATAATTCAATACAGTCTAAACCATAGGATATGATACTCTAAGAATCAGCTTGCAATGATTTTACAGGGTGCAGTCTTTATAACAAGTGACCATGCATGAGTCAGTTGTCATAGCAACATCTGTAATCTTCTTAAGAGAACACAGTCCAGAAATCCTATTAGGACTGGCTGGGATACTTCTTTATTAAGCTTTCATTTTTAATTAGCAAAACGTTTGCAATATAACCATCTCATTTTCCTTCTCCTGTGTAAGCGCTCAGGCTTCAATAAACACTATCCACTTAGTTTATTGCAGGGAAAAAAGTTAAACTGAACATCTTCGATGTGTTGTCAATTTGATGAGTTACTGGAAAACAAACAAACAAAAAAAAACCTGCCTTAGGAGTAGAATTGTTGCACCTCAGCTGTATTCAGCCTTGTGGTCTCTTTTTGGCCTGTCTTTGAATTTGAGCACATATAAAATGGAGCAAAACCCATGTATTAGTATTCTGCATAATTTATTATTATTATAGATTATATACAGAATTTAGCATTATATATTATGTACAGAATGTAGTATTAAATATTTTATGCAGAAGTCATAATTATATATTATATACCCTACAGAATTCATTACTATATATGATATACAGAATGTGTTATTTTAGATTACATACAGAATTTATGATTATAGATTATATAAGTTGCAAAAAACTTCATTAATGCTACACTTAGGGTCAAAGTGACAAAAGTTGGGAAATAAGGCAGTAGGGTTTCCAACCCTAACACCCCACCCCCACCCTGCAGACACTGACAGGCGTCGGAAGGGTGCCTTTGGGTCATCAGTCCTAATGCTCACCCCATTCCATAAGTAAATAAGCTGAGAAGAGTACAGAATAGGAGAATCCTTGAGGAAGTTCATGAGACTGAAGTGATGGGGCAAGTTGTGCTGTTACTTTGCTATATGTGGCCAGATACATTTTTCAAACTTACTATTTGTAGTACTGCAGCTTGTTTCTACCTGGATCAGGAGTGCTTCAACAGTGTTGTTTGCAGTACTAGAGAGAGATGTTGGGCTGGAGCAGGACAGTGGCAGAGAAGGTAAGTTCGATGGGAGCGCAAGATAGTGTGAAAAAATAATCCCCAGAAATTCAAACACTGTTAATGCGCAACACTGATTGATGCAAGGCTGCACTTCCAAGTCATGCTGGTCACCAGCAGTTATGCTACCAGTTGCAGCTGCCCAGCCTTGATACTCTTGCAGCTCGGATAATAAACCTTGCCCCCCCCCCCAGCTGAGGTCATAGCTGTAAAGGAGTGCAGGCTTACTGTACCTCACCAGATTACAGGTTTCCAAATAAACATTGTACCCAAGCTTTATATTCACAAAACCATCGTGTGTTGTTCTCTGCTATAAGACTTCTCTTTTCACGCAGACGTTTGAAAAAAAAGTTCTCTTTTCTAACTTCAAAATGTAAACAATACAAAAACCACTAATAATATAAATAATGCACCTGTTTTATGACTTAGCCGATGTGTTTCTTGGTAGTTTCTGCTTTTTCTGAAGCAATGTTGCTGTTTTCTTCATAAATTGTGCTCTTGCCACTGACCCCAACAGCTTTTTGCTAAAATGTTTGTAAATGAAATCTCTGTTGCTGCTAATACCCTCACACCTGTCTGCCTCTGAATGTATTTAGATGCTAGCTCACCATGCCATGCCACACCATGCCACCTCCAGGTTCAAAATGCCCACAGCAGGACTGCCCTGCCATTTGTCCCAATTCTTGGCTCCCATTTTCCCTTTACATTTCCACTCACAGTCCAGAATGAAGTTTTTATAACGTACCAGTTTCTTGCCATTTTTGGGAGAGTCTTGGATAAAGAAATCTGCTCGCTGTCACATTACTTCTGCTTAAATATTACAATTGTCTCTGTCTCTGTCCTAACAGCGATGATGATGAGGGACCGTTTTCTTTATTTCATGTTAACAAGAAAGACTTCTGGAGACGGTTTTCTTTTTTGCAGGTAAATAAATAAATCTATTTCGGGACAATGGGGGTGGGCTCTCCTGTGTCTCACTCTGCTGGGGGGGGGGATTCTGAGTGCCGACATGGGGATTGGGCCCTCCGATGTCAGCAAAAAGTATTAAAACAATGGGCTGGGGGGCACCCAACACTGGGGGTGAGCATGCAGGTGTTGGATTATATAAGTGTAATGATAAAAACAACAGGGAGGTAAAGGGGGTGCCACTAGACACCAGGGAAATACAATACAGCATGGGGTACAGTACAGAATTCATGAGAAAGGATCCTTTCTCGTGATTCATGATACAAAAAATATTTTTTTTTGTATCATGCGGTCACAAAAAAGGATCCCCAACAGAAAATAAAATACATTTCTGGCCCATATCTCTAACATTGAGGTGCAGATTGTACCTAAGGGGGTCCCGATCAGCCAGCTAGGTGTGGTGGTCTCTCTCTCCAGGATGTCATTTTTGTGGCTTTTGAAATTAAAAAAGAAAAAAAAAATGAAAACAAGATGGCCACTCATGAAAAAGGAATTTTCTGTCATGTAAGAATTTTATTCTTATGAAAAAGGAATGGATCTCATGAGATAAAATCCTTTTTCATGAGATCAAATCCTTTGTCGAACATTCTCCCTCTGTCCTGGAAAGTGATTTTCTCATTAAAACAATAGGAAATGAAAAATGGAACAACTTTGCAAAAGATTAATATATTTTCACCAAACTAAGCATGACAGTTCTGTTTCCCAAGTTGTTTCTACCATATAAAAATCACACCAAAATTCTGCATGATCTGGACGCAAAGCGAGGAGGATAAAACTGCAAAAAGTGGGAACTTTATGACTTTTTCAACTGTACAGATCTCAGAATATGCGCATTCAACTGGAATAAAACTTGCCATATCAAGAAATCTACCCCACGGGACAGTGCATGCCAAGATGTATGGAAATTTAATGATTGGTTGCAAAGTTATTAAAGTGTAAAATTTGAGGAAAAAAACAAGATGGACACTAAAAATCAAAACATAATAACAGTTCATTTTTGAAGATAGGAATAAGCTAAAAGCTTCAGCTGACTGACAAGAGGAGAGGGACACCACCTTTTAATGCTACACAGCTGGATCCATTAGTGTCTACGGGGACCTCGGAGCAGTTTTTTCTACTAACCAGGACAAATTATGTTTTCCTTGCTTTCCCAAGGGGAAGCACTGCAGCAGGAGCTGCTATGTAACCCCTCCCCCCCATGAAAGCACTCTCCTTCTGCTAGCATGTATCAATGTGCCAGGCTTGTAACGTGAACCTTGGTTACCAGCCCTGCACCCCTGCTGTATTAATGGCCTGACCCAGAATGACAGTTCAGATCTGAAGCCCCTTTTACACAGAGGCTAAATAAATCATAAAGGTTCTCCACCGCTCACTCTGCTCCATATGAACCACTACCCTCTTCTTGTACACTGCAGCAGAGTGAACAGCAGTCCTGGCTCTTTTGGCGGTTCTGCTGTCTTTCCACCCTACCAGGAGTCACTTCAGTGTGTGTGTCAGGGCAGTGGGTGGGGCGGTGTTTTTCACACACCAGTAACCGAGTTCAGCTAAATATATAGGGGCTTATGTTAAGATAGTGGCTCTGAAAGTGGAGCCATGAGACTGCACATGCACTTATGCATGGTAATACTGGTATTAATATGCATAAGTGTATGCACAGCTCCACTTTTGGAGCCCTTTCAAAGTACCTTTTAGCCCTCATTTTGTAAAATTAAATAGCTTACCAAGTTCAGCTTTCCTCCCAATATCTTGCATATATTTAGCTGAACTCGGTAACAGTATTGCACAAAAAACTTCTGATGGGAGGATCTCATAAGACTCTTTCAAATCTGTGTGAGCCCCTGTGTGAGCACTTACAAGCATTTACACAGCCACACTGAGTGGTGCAAAACATTAAAATGCAACGGTGAACCACACAAAACAGGGAATGCCTGGTCAGGGAATGTTCATTCCTAAAGTGGGGCGGCTCGCTTGTTGACGATGAGACAGGTAATGCTTTGAGTGGTCTGCTTCACTAAATGCATTTTCTAGCCTGTTACGAAAAAGGGGCTTGAGATTCAAAATGTATAAAAAAAAAGGACAAAACTGACATGCTAAATCAAACTGCCCTGCAACACAAGCCTAATCATCTGTGTTAAACCAGTGGTCACAGGGTTTTAATTCTTCACAAAAAGACATAACTGCCAAATGCCATAATAATTATCTTGGAGTTTCATGTTTCCACTTTAACTGATGCAGATATTACCTACCAAGATAACATTGTGACTGCTGCATGGTTTTGAACAGTGTGTGCACCCAAGGAAACTAGACAGTTCAGAGGTCTGGCAAAGAATTAGGAAGCTTTATACCTCTAGGTCTGCAGTTCAGTTCTGGCCCAGGATGGTAGAGTCTGAAGCTGTTATCCAGTAGCTAGTGTGAAACAGACTGTGGTGATCTCTACTAGTGGATGAAACCCACATTACACAAAACCCGTCATGACTGGAATTAAGTAGTACCGTTTTTGGCAGTCTTACACAAGTGACCAAGGAGTGGATGGGTACTGAGTCTACACTTGTGGTAGTCCCTCAAGACAGAATTAAAGCACATTAATTAGACTATGTGGGCAGGCTTGTACTGCAGACTGCAATGGCCTGCACTGCACTTTCTGTGAATGACTGAAGTGCTTCAGCCTCTAATGCCACCAGTCTGGGCGGCTGAGAACTGTCAAATAGCTGGGTGATAGTCTGAAATGGCAAAAGATGTCACTTTATGTTTTAGCCAGTTGATTCCCCTTTAAACTAAATTAAATGTGTTAGGCTATTTAGGTTGCATTGTGCTTTAAACAGGTGATCGTATCATCAAAATGTGAATGCAGTTCTGCTGGATGATGATGATAATTCCCATGCCTGCCTGATATCTATATAAACTACAAGACACCACCACCAGGTGTAGTATTGGCAGACAGCTGGGACATCAATGTCAAGAATGCTTCCTAGCTGGCTGGTCTGTCAGTGCAGCTGTAAGACTACCACTCATGATGCTGGCAACCTGGTTTCAAGAACGAACCTCAGTTGTTGGGGGCTGGCTGGGGAAAGGAAGACTGTGCATTCTGGTGCTCATAGGTAGCAATGCGGCCAAGCGGGTGCCACTGGTAGGTCAGATGCAGGCTGGGGAACTGATGCAGCAAGACACTTGGTGTGTGCATGCATCTTGGTCTCCCTTGCATGCCTGCATCTTACATGTGGGAGAAACTGAGAAAATGGTCCTGCCTCTGGCAGACAAAGGACCCCAATACACCCAGACCAAGCCTGTTACTCTGAGTTTGTCTCCTGATTAAACTTAAGTGGCTTGAGAGTGAATCTCCTTTACTCCATCCCTTTTAAGTCATGGCAGCATGGAGGATGATGGTTCCGTGTCGCCGTAGTGAAATGAACTTGCCGAATGGCATTACAGCTACAGCATCATGCTGACAATTCACTTTGTGCTGTCACTGTAATAAAGTATTTTTCTGTGGGGGGCTTTGTCCCCCGCACCACACATGCAGGGGGGGCTCTTCCCCCAACCCCCTAACTTTTATATAATCAACTCTGAGTCAGAGTTGTGTCATGAAGGGGGTGCTATCACAGGGAAAAACTGTCAGTGTACTGCTGGGACCATTACAGCGACCTGAAGATTTTGTTGCTGTAATGGTCTTTGCGGGAATTGATTCACTGTGCCAATGGTATACTGAAGATGATGACAGGAGCAAGCAGGATAAGTTGGGAAACACACTGGGATCTGGAAGGAAGTCAGAGGCAGAGACTGGAAGGGGGCATACAACAGAGAGTAAAATAATGCTTCCTAAATGTATCATTTGCATTGAAAGCTAACCTTTTTTAGGGGCATCTCACAGTGCTTTACAATCAACACACAAAGAACTCATCAGCTCTCTGCGGATAGCTGTGGCATACAGTACATGGATTGTAAATGAGTACCATTATCAGAGACCTTGGGGCCAGTTCCAAGATGAATGGCGTAACTTGCATGCAGTTGTGAGTTACGTCATTTGCCCCTATGTCAGGGACCCTATGCTGCATTCCAAGAGTGGCAGGGTCCCGGCACTTGCAACATGCGGGATACACCATGTGTGGGCTATCACCACACACATGGTGTATCGCAGCTGCATGTTGCAACTCACGGCCTGAGAGAGGCAGCCCCCCTCAAGCCCCCCCCCCACTCTGGACCACCTTGGTACACACCAGGCGGCAAGGGTGGGCAGGACAGATGGCACAGGCATCCATGGGGGTGCACCAGACATGGACCCCAGGAGGTCCCAGGCAATCAGGGGGTTGGAGCAGGGGTGTGATTGAGGGGGTTTGGGGACAGTATGGCACCATTGCCATGGCACTGCATGGTGGCATCTGACAGTGACAGCCATTGGATGCCACTTAGGACAGCTTCAAGCTGCCATAAGTTCAGTACGCCACTGCACCTCTCGGAATGGCAACTGTGGGTTATGACATCTGCCCTCCTGGAATTGGGTGTTCTGGCTGTCATAACTCACACTTGAGTCAGGCGTTGTGGGCTGTGGCATAGTGGATGGTGTAACCCATGAATGTTGTAGTCCAGAGCTGCCATAGCACATCTCGCAACTTGGAATAGGGGCTGGCATATCACATGGCGTAAGTAACAAGATACTACATGGTGTTTGGCATATCTTGCCTTATGCTGGTGTATCCCCTTCTGGAATCGGGCCCCTTGTCTACATCAGAGAACATTATTTATTTTCCCCTAGGTATACCCTCTACAGGTACATTATGAACACACACACACACACACACACACTCCCTCTCTCTCTCTCTCTCTCTCTCACACTGCAGAAATATTCATCTGTAAATACAGTATTCACAGCACAGAAAATTTTACTGGTCACATTTTCTTATCTCCCCATCAGTCACCCTTGCACCTCCCTCTTGTTTGTAATGAGAAAGAAAGAAAGAAAGAAAGAAAGAAAGAAAGAAAGAAAGAAAGAAGAAAAGAAAAGAATCTTTCTCCCCAGTTGTTATTCTCAGAAAGTGCTGCAAGTCCAGTGGAGGTAGCCCTGGAAGCGGATTCTCCTCCAGAACATCAGTGTCTTGGATTATCTGGCTTCTCACTGTGTCAGGGCTACTCTGCACCTCCTGAGTCTGCATCATGGAAATCTGCAGCAATTGGGGGGAAAATTGCAGCAGTTGTTCAAATCCTCAGAGCTACAGTTGGACAACAAACATTCCCTCTGCCTCCAGAGAAGATTCCTCAATCCCAGCTCAGTGACCCCAAAATCCTAATGAGCAGCAAAAACATCCTTCCATCTGTTTCTTGAACTTTTCTACATTTAACAGCCTTCGCCAGCAGCTCTTGAACATGCTTTTACTGACAGCTCCATTCCCAGAGTTATCGATTAGCCTCCAAATAGAGCATGAGTTGTGAGACCACAAACAAATCCTGGCATTTTGATTTTTGCAATACAATGTTAACAACATCACATTCAACCAATTACGCACAAACCCACACACAGATATGCAGATAGTACTTGCTGTTGCATGCTGCTTGTTTTCTATCTGTCCCTGACAGAAACCCTATGCAGGAGGCTGGAAACAAAGGGCATATGTGACTACTCTCATGCAGGAGGAGCAGGCTTGTGTCAGCATGGCTCAGTTGGTAGCACATCTGCCTCTGGACCAGAAGGTCATGAGTTCTCCTCCAACACCAGGATTGGACTCATACCTAAATGTGGGCACCTGAGTGCAGTATTTGGGGGGGGGGTGCTGTACTGTTGGGGTATGCCATCCTTTGGATATGGATGTTAAACAGAGGTCCCTTCTACCCATCCTGATGTGGTCATGGTGGGTGTTCAGGTGGAAATAAAAGAACCCAAGGCATTCTTCTCAAAGAGTAGGGGACATTCCCGGTGTCTTGAACAATATTCCCCTTCCCATAAAACTGGATCATGCAATTGTCCAGGCTGTGTGTGGGTGCTGATGTGTGATATGGCTGTCACTACATATTCAGTAACTTCACTACCAGTTTAGCATTGCTTGTAAAGCACTTTAGGATACAGTGTGTATGAAAAGCAATATATAAATACTGATTCCTCTTCTTCTACATCATTTAGTAATGGGGTATGTTGTTGAAAGCAGTTTAATAAATCATATTTGATTTTGGAGCCCTGTTTGTGTAGCACTGCATTCTTTGTGTTTTGCTATTTGCCCTATATGCAGCTGCTCCTTTATTTTACTGTTGAGCACACCAGAACTTGTGTTTTGCTTATGTCTGTTAGTGCCCGATAAGCTGAGCTGGCTGCACATTCTCTGATTTCTTGTGGATGTTGTGTAGCTGGGCTATTTATGGAGGTGCTCTGGGTATTACAGCAGCATTACAGAACTCCAACAGGCAGTGGACTTGGCATCTCCACTGCAAAGAAGAAGCAGTGTAGGTGGTTCACTGTGGGGTGGGGGTTGGAGGGTCCAGTACAGTAGGAGATATTTCAAAATGTCTATTAAGGGGGATCAGGGCTGGATCACCCCACTATACCACCACAGACAGTTCAATTAATGGGCAACCAGGACTTTGGGGCAAAACTAAATAAAAAAATGTCTGTACTGTCATTAATGGGTGATAGGGGCTTCAGGTCAGGGTGTGTGTGCAAACACCTGTTCAGGTTCACATTGCCCAACAATGACAAATTCAAACATCCTGTATAAATAAATGTTAGTGTATGGAGTGCATTGCTTAGAAGAAGGGTACATATGTTACATCTGAGGCATCTGCACAATAATATTTCTTCTTCACATCAAACAATGGGCAGTAGTTGTACTTGGTGCATGTAGGTATCCTGGTGGAAAATATTGAATCAAATTTAGCTTCCTTCCCCTTCTGTTTGAATTTATCCTGTGTGGCTAAACCCTGATTTTTCAAGGAGAGACCGCGGGCTCAGTTAACTGCCACCTCACAGCTCCCACTGCAGCCGGCAGGATGAGTTCCAGCTGTGGCTGTAGAAGTCAAGAAAGTCCTGCAGTTCTCATGCAGAGAATACGGGCGAAGGGCTGCTTTCGCTAAGCTGTGCACCTGAGATGTTTGGTGCCTAGACAAAGTATTTATGGCCCTTATTGTAAAAAGTGAAAATTAGAATCTAGCTAAATGGGGCCCATTTAACTAGGTTCTTGTGTTTGATTTTTAAAATGACAACATTTATATGCATTTTCCAGATTTTTTAGTTGGTGGAAAATATCAACAAGATGGTGGCTCACGAAAAAGGATTTTTTCTAGCAAAAAAGATTGACCCCTCCCACAAAATTATCCTTTTTCATAAGGCCAAATCTTTGATCGTGCTTTCTCCCTTTATCCTGAAAAGTGATCATCCCATTGAAAACAATGGGAAATGAAAAACATCATAACTTTGTAAGAGATTAATATTTTTACACAAAACAAAGCATGCCTGTTCTGTTATGGAAGATATTTCTACCATAAAAAAATCACACACAAATTCCACACCGTCTGGACGCAAGGCGATGATGAAAAACTGCTAAAGGTGATGACTTTACGACTTTTTGCACTGTCCAGATCTCAGAATCCGCACATCCAACCAAAACAAAACTTGCCACATCAAGAGATCTACCCCACAGGACAGTGCATACCAAAGTTTGACAAATCCATTGATTGGTTGCAAGGTTATTAAAGTGCAAAATCTGAGGTTTAACATTAAACATGCAACGCAACCCTAACTATAGAGGTGCTACCGCACTCCTATAGTACAGAATCTGTTGTGTATATGTCTTCTGGTGGAATTATAAACCTGTTTTGAATTAAGGTAGACTAGCACCAAACCTTGAGAATGGTTTCAGATATGAAGAAAAAAACAAATCCCTTCAGTGTCCAGAAACCACAGTCATCACACAACCATGAATACTCTGGTGTACAGTATCTTATTGTGATTATAGAATGAATCCAAGATTTATGTTTGGAAGGGTAGAATGGTCAGACTAAATAAAACTTGTTTAAAGATTTTAATGAATTTAAAAATATATACCCTTTTAACAATAGTTTTACACAGACATTGTATTTCTAATTTTTTTTACAAAACTTAACCCACCCCCTAATCTCAGTTATGCAAATCCCAACCTGGTCAAGAGATATTTGTTTCTATTAAAAAGCCATAACTCACCTCCACTTTCCAGCTGTGATACACCTCAAGCCCACAAACGAGCATAGTTAGTATGTCTGTATTAAGACCCCAACTTTCCTTCACTTCGCAGCATAGCAAGCCTTCCTCATTCATAAACTACATTTTTTTACCATTCAGATATTTTTAAATTTAGCTTATTTTATACCATTAACATACCAATTACAATAAAAAAAAGTTAAAAACCTGAATTCAGCACTAGAACTATATACATAAAGTGAGTGCACTATCAGAAAAAACTAACCAATAACAGCAAACAGACCCAATAAAAAAAGAAGGTCAGTACTGTACAACCAAGAGAAAAGTTTCCACATAGTTGGGAATACTGTTGAACAATACGGAGTAGAGGAAAACACAAAGGGTGGGATATTCAGAACTGCACCAGGGCGTGGTCTGGGCAATATTCAATGGTGCTGCGCCATGGCTCTGCACCGCTGAATATGGCACCGTGGCCACCAGCATTGTGCATGGCGCAGTGTCACTGCACCAGCGCAAGTGGCCAGACAGGAGCAGTGGGATGCACTAGCACAAGTGCTGATGTGCTAGGCACAGCAACCACGATATTCATAATGTATGCAATATTTGCAAGGTGCAAATGGGGCCATTTGCATGTCATTATGGCCCCATTTGCATGCAGGTGTGCGATTCCACTGCAACTCGCATCTGGCGCCACACCGCGGTGCAGCTGTCAGGGACCGACACCCCCTGCCCCTCACCGGCAACGCACCCCCATTGCCTGATCGTGGACTGTAACATTAATTTAACTCCCTGGTGGTCCAGTGGACCTAACGCCTTGCCCGATCGCTGGCTGTAACATTAATATAACTCTCTGGTGGTCCAGTGGACCTAACGCCTTGCCCGATCATGGGCTGTAACATTAATATAACTCTCTGGTGGTCCAGTGGACCTAACGCCTTGCCCGATCGTGGGCTGTAACATTAGTATAACTCCCTGGTGGTCCAGTGGACCTAAAGCCTTGCCTGATCACGGGCTGTAATATATTAGTAAATCCCTGGTGGTCCAGTGGTACCCGTACCCCCCTCCCAACCGCCCACTCATTCCACCACCTCCCCTGGTCAGTGGTGGGCAGCAACATCCACCTGCAGGCCGCCCGCCCGACTGACAGCATACAGTATGGCTGTATGCCCATTGATCCACAGCGTGGGCAAATGGGTGTGCAGACTGTACTGTACTACACAGTCCCAATATGTGAATGGATCCATCCATACTGTGTGCTGTCGGTCGCGGATTACTGGGTGGCTACGGCTGGGGTGCTGCCTCCCACGACCGGGGGCAGAGTGAGATGAATGGGCAGGACGGGAGGGGCTGCACAAGCCACTGGACCTGAGGTTATAATATTGCAGCCGAGATCGAGCAGGCGGCTGGACCTCGAAGGTCTCAGTAATGTTACAGCCGTGTCAGGCAGGTGGGTCGCCTGACCACCGGGGGAATGTTGTACAGTCCCAATAAACCAAGGGTTGGGTCCACTGGTTCTCAAAATTAAATATATTACAGCCAGTGATGGGATGCGATTGAGGTGCTGCCATCGGACAGTGCCGCCAGGGCTCGGTGGCCACCCACAGCTGGCAGCTGCCGTGTTGCACCCAGCAATACAGCAACCAGCCTGTGGGTGGCCAGTCCTGCTCCTATTTTGTCGGAAAATCTTTGCCCCGTGTGGCGCAAGGCAGCTGTGTGCCTGCATATGCACTGCACATCCGGGCTGAATATCAGGATGTGCAAATATGTGCGGCACACTCCCTACACTTGGCGCCAGATACATTATTGTGCACCCCGCGATCGGGATTTGTGTGGAGCAGATTCCCTTTGAATATCACAATAAGATATCAGTGGGTTGGCGATGGCACATCACTGTTGCACCATGCGCAACCCCTTTGAATATCCTGCCCAAAATGAGCATTAACATACTTCTGACAGTGCAGATAAAGTATAAAGGGTACATAATTTAGATAATCTTTTCTCATAGGTTAACATCCTATTGTGAGTACTGGCTATTTTTTTTCCAGGCAGAGATTAATATAAAGTTCATTAAGTCATTCCACTTGTGAGAAATGTTGTTGGTCTATCCAGTGATGTAATATTTATATTTTCTCCACCATAGATATAACTATATGGAATTTTTGCTCTTTAGCAGGGACCATCCTAATGTCACCAACAATACAGATTTTGGGTGTAAAATATTCCTTAAATCTCAGGAGTGGATCCATCCACTCCTTAATCTCCATTAAAAGATTAGGAACAGGTGCACATTCCCAGAAAATATGTAATAAAGTGCCCTCCACAGACCCACATCTAGTGCATATCATAGATGGGGCTCTTTCCATTTTAACCAGCTTTTGAGGAGTGTAATACAGAGAACGTAAAATAAAAAAAACTGTGTCAAATGTAATGTGCCTTGTGTGATATAACAAAAAAGATATTTCTAAACCAAAAAAGAAACCTCTGGAAAAACATCTTGGCAGTATTTACATTGGTCCTCTGTTTTTGTTTATTTCAGTGAGAAGAGCCTTATATAGCTTAGAAATACTATGACAGAAGAATGCCAGAGATTTCAGAGAAGAGAAAAAGGAATCAAGTGTTATCAACCATGGGGGTGAGCCCATGTAATGTGAAACCACATGCATAAGTTGAAAATACTTAAAGGCCATATTGTCAGATAAAGCAAGTTAGTCCCTAGCTTGAGCAAATGAAATAAAGTGCCCCTAGTGCAATAAATCAAAGAGGTCGATAGTGTTAATATTCGGTAGCTAACCTGGTGATGTAGGTTTACCTCCAATTTTAAAATTGGGGTTCCTAACAAGGGGTTGTGCTATATCTATGGAAAAATTAAGTGACAGTATTGTGAGCATTTGCTTGAATATTTAAAGTGAAGTTCCAGCTACAGAGAATCAGAGAACTGATGGTAGTGTTTTATATTTCACATACAATATTGATTCTGGAGAAAGTGTACATGAACGAATCTGCTCCAATTCGATAGTCAGCCATAATGGAGTATAACAGTCATGTGTAGCTTTTTCTAATGAGTGGCGCCATTAAAGGTATTTACTTAAATGTATGGCCCAATAATAGAACTGAAAATCTGGTAACTGCAGACCACCTAAAGCTTTAGGTACAGAACATCTATTATATGTCTGACACAGTGATCTCCCAGCCCAAACAAATCTAGATATTGTAGAATGTATTATGTTATTTATTTTTAGTTATTTATTGAACATATTGGAATTACAAACCTTTGCGTCAGAGACTCCTTTGCAAAGGCTCCACATCAAAATACAACTTAACTGTACAATACAAATTAAAAGAACAAGAGAAAACATGAGATACAGAGCTGGGTACAAGACATACAGAGGGTAGACAACTATACCCTGAGTTATGACAAGCAGATAAGCAACAAACTGCATATTACATTACGATAGTATAATAAGTAACATAGAACAGCAACATAATTGAGAACACTCAGGAGCAGGTACAGGCCTATCATTTTAGAGATGAGGAGGACCACTCAGGAGGCAGATACAGATACAGAATTTTAGAGATGGGGAGAATGTATGAGGAGGAAGGAAGGGGGGTGGTGGGGTTTGCCATCAGAAAAGACTTTGTCTTTGAAAGCTAGTAGGGGGAAAGTAGGGGAGTAAGGAGACTGGGAATGGGAAGGAAGGTTATAAGCAATCGCAGACACAGGAGGAAAGGAGTAGCTCTCTAAGTTTCGATTTGAAGGGGCCTAGTTTCAATTCCAAGGAGATATCTACAGGTAAGTCATTCATCTGGAGGGGGGGGTCCTATAGTAGAATGCATGTTGCCCCAAGGATGTCCTGCAGTGGGGGACTAGGAGCGGGTCTTTTGTAGAGTTTCTGGTAGATCTAGCTTGAGGGGCAAGCTGGATTAGATCACAGAGCCCCATAGGGAAGATCAGCTGAGATTTTCTTGGCTATAAGGCAGGTTTGGTATTTTAATTGCGCCTCAAAGTTTAGCCAGTTTGTTAGCAAGTACAGGTCACAAGTGTGGGTCCACCTATCACACCCAGAGACTAGTCAGCAGGCTTTGTTCAGTGCTACCTTGATATGACTGAGAGCAGTGTTATCAGCTGCACCATAGAAAGTAATCCCGTAGTCAACCAGGGAAAGGACTGAGGATGACACAGCCAGGTGGAGGGCTACAGGAGGCATACAATGTTTGTGTCTGTGCAGCAGGCCAATTCTTGAGTTAACGGACTTGGTTAGAAGATGGATATGATCATGGTAAGTAAGATGGGAGCCTAGGGTGATATCCAGATATTTAAAGGATTTTACCAGCTCTAGTGGGGCGGTTTCATAGTTAAGAATGCAAAGAGGAAAGACTTTTTGTTTGTTTTGGCCATAGGCGAAGATCATAGCCTTGATTTTTTTATAGTTAAGCATGAGTTTGTGCTCAGTGAACCAGTCTTCTGCTTCAGAGAAGAAGCTCTGTAGGTCAGTTTGGAGGGTGAGGGGGTTTGGGTGGCTACTGTAAATAACTGCATCATCCACATAAAGAAGAAGGTAACCTCTACAGGCTGAGGGAAGTGTGTTCAGGAAGAGACTAAAGAGAAGTGAACCTAAAATGGATCCCTGAGGGACCCCAGAAAGAACAGGCAGGCTAGAGGAGAGGGTAGAGTTAATTTTAACTTGCTGAGACCTTGCACTTAGGTAGTTCTCAAACCAAGAGGTGGATTCCTAAGCAAGCCCAAGGGATGGCAGGGTCTTGAGGAGGAGGGCTTCATTAACTGTATTGAACACCTTAGTTAGATCAGTATAGACTGCCCTAAGCTAATCCTCTGTCTCAATATACTACTAGCCTTCCTACCCAAGTCAAATAGTAACACTATGGTGAAGTATAGTCTGTTATGGACACTCCTGTCATTTGTCCTTTTACTCAGCCTGGACACTGCCACATAGGCTCTCCCATGTAACCAAATGGCAAAAGACTCCTCAGAGGCTTATCACAACTATAGTTTCTCTAACTTGATTGCAGAGACAAAGCCTGATCTTCAACCTAACCCTATCCTCCTTGTTAGATGCAGCATCTATTACCCTCTACATGCCAGGAGGAAGCTGCCATGAAGATGTGCTTTCACCCTAACCTGCCACTGTGCAAGGCTTTGGTTCCTAGCCATGATCATTATTCTGTTATCTGGGGACGTCAAACTAAATCCAGGTCCACCTACCTATTTCTTTTCCCCAAATGAGTTATCTGGCATGTCCAAGAAAGGATTATTAATTGCCCATATCAATATCAGAAGTCTTACCTGTCACCATGCGGAATTCGAGGCCTGGGTGAAACTCTACAATCCTGATGTACTCTGTCTCACAGAAACTTGGCTAAAACCCAGTATACCTGATGACGTATGCTCCTTGCCTAACTATTCCCTGTTCCGGCGGGATAGATCCTCATCCAAGCGTGGAGGTGGAGTTGCCCTATTCTGTTCTAAACCTCTAAGGGGTAGCAAAATTGAATTAGTAATCTCCTGTGCAAGGAGACACCTGCCCATGGAATTTTCTAAGATTTTAGACCATCAGATAATGATACCCTAATATAATAATAGGGATATGTAGAAAAAACAAATAGGAAGTATTCTACTAGAACAACTCACGTAGTTATAGCCTGGAGATATGATATCAAAAAATATCTATGAATAACAATGGCCATAATCTAACCGACCAGCGTTAACAAAAGGGAAGCAGGGGGAAGCGAAAAGGAAAACTATACCATAAAACAGTAAACTAACAGGGAACTGAAGTAGAAAGGAAACAAAAGAAAATAGATATGTAGGAAGAAGTCAAGATAGCGAAAAGAGCAAAGCACAGAAGGAGATGACCATGCCATTCTAAGCCTAGTAACTACTGTATACTGTATATTTAACATTATCAATCAAGTCCTTGATAATTAAGTAGTATTCTGCCCCATTGGGAAAAGCAATTGTAAGCAGATCACAAAGACAGATAATCTAAGTGAGTTGTCAAAATGTCCAAATGCACAGGTTCACAATGGAGGTAGAAAAGATGAAGGAAAAAAAGCAGCCTGCCTTTCAATGAGTGTGAGTGTGTCTGTGTCCTTCATCGTCGAGAAAGCAATAACCTAGAAAAAAGGTAAAAGCAATGGATGCAGCACACTTATGTACTCAAACAAAGAAAAGTTGGGAGTAAATCACAGGTACTTCAAAGAAAATTTGTTCAGGGGGCCCTTTGGAATCATAGACTTCACACAATATGATATAAAATTCAATCTTTTTATTTCATCTCCCCTGTGTTTCACTCCTGCATGGAGCTTGTTCACGGGGTTTTTAATTCTTTTTCTTTTTTTTTATTTCATTTTGTTTTCAAACAAAAAGTTGTACTTTAGTATTTCTGTTACTTTTCTTTTTAAACAATCTTTTGTTAAAGTTTTTAGCACAATCACATATCAATTATTAGTATACTAGCATCGCTTGGTCTACTTTTTTAAAACTTTTCTTTCTTTTTCTCTTTCTCTTTTTCTAATCTATAGTGCTCATGTACTTTTTCTGAAATGAGATAAGACATAAAGCAATGCATATCACTGTGATGGAATGTGTGGGAACTAGGTTTCTCTTGTTTCTGCAAGCTATTGAGCTTGCCCCCCATTAACAAATGAAGCAGCCTACCTGCTGGAATACTTTGAGTAACATGGAGGTTGGCCCTCACTGCTTGTAATTTTTTTCCTTTTGGCTGCAGGGAGACAACAAATTTGGTCATGTTTTAACCCTAGTTCAATTTTTCAAAGTTCATTGCTTAATTCTTTATAAGAAGTATTTTTTAGTTTAAAAGGTTGTCTCTCTTACCTCCTCCTTGGTGCTCATGTTCCTCTATTCCTTTAATGTGATTCTGCAATCTGGGACTTGCCCTACTTCCTGCAGGTGCTGCCTCTCATCCTCTTGCCTCTTTTGTGCTGATCAGAGGTCTCTCAATGGTTGCCAAGCAACCATTAACATGACCTGTTTACAGCACAAAACAGGCTTGTTCCCAGTTTCCTGTTCATTCCATCACTTTTATGTTTTTTTTATCAGTTTATTTAGAATGCATTCAATCGTAGACGTGAGAGGTAAAACATCTGTAGCGCCATGGCTTTTTTGGAAAACTTAGTGGGGTGGGAGAGTTGATTATGGTGGAAATGGTACAGTTTTGTGATGTGTTCTGTTTACTGTTATACAAAATAATAAATAAGACTATATAATAATGCTTTTCATTAAGAATCTTTCAGTTTCTTTCTAACTTTTGCTCATCTTGAGTCTTTAGTGGTGTGTAATATTATAACATCCTTTTCATGCTGTATGCTGGTGCATGACAGGGAGGTCACTCCATCTTGACCTTTCAAATTACAATCTGCTTCTTAGTTATGCATATATTCATTTTTGTTGTAACTTGTGCTTTTCTTAGCTTCTATTTGTCATATACAATTTGTAATTCATTCATGCATACATAGACACTATACAGGGAGGTCAACTTAATTTGACCTTTCATTACTGAAATTCAAAGGAAACACAACATTCATCATACAAAGTCTTTGAAAAAACTGAACACAAAGAAATGTTTGTATAGCTAAAGTCACAACTTGCTTTCTAGCTGTAATATATTCCATTCTTCTTATACCTTTTGCTTATTTAGTTAGAATATATGATTACAATTTTTCTTTCATACATTAAAGGATACAGTGGAAGGAGGTCAACTTAATTTGACCTTTCCTTATTTACATAAAATATGCTTTACGCTCACTTTTTTTGTGAACAAGGTGTTATGATTGTGACAGTTCCCTGAAATCTGTTTCTTAAAGTATGTTAGATTTAGTTTACATTCTGGTTATTTTTTCAGAAATACTTTTCATATGCACATCACCTCTGTAGTTTCACACTGTTCTTGTCTGGTTGTTATTCTGACTGTGTCCATGCTATTCTAATGTGTCTTTTATTTTTTTTTTTTGCCTGTTATTTCAACTGCATGTCCCCCAATTAGTTTCTATGTTCATGCCTATATGGGGCTGCAGAGTTTTCATGGAAAAAAATCCAGCGAATTTCAGCGCTGAGTAATAAGTCTCTATAGTTGCCCCCTCTTTCTGGTATGTAAACTTTCTCTAGCCCCCAAAATCTTAGGGAAGCTCCACTATGTCCAGCTTGAATGAAGTGTGTGGCAACTGGGGAGCTCTCATCCCTCCTTCTGATATCTCCTTTATGTTCTTGGTTTCTGGTTTTTAGCATACGACTTGTCTGTCCAACATATAGAGTGTCACAGGGACATTGCATGACATATACTGTGCCCTCCATGGTGCAATCAATATGTTGTTGGATTAGGTGTTTGTGCCCTGTGTGTGGATGGAGATAGAAGTTTTTCTTAGAGGTATGATTACACACAGAACATTTATCACATGGTACCATACCTGGTGCTAAAGGCCCTAGGAGTAACTGATTTTCTTTTTTCTCAGGTAGTTTATACTGTGACCTTACCAGTTGGTCTTTGAGGTTTTTTACTTTTTTGGCGGCTATTATTGGCCTATTTTGGAGCTCTGGAATGTTCTCATTGTCAATCTGCACTAAATGCCAGTGTTTGTTGACTATTTTTCTAATTTCTGTCATTTTATGGTTATACTTTGTTGCTAGTACAACTCTCTGTTTGCTTTTTTCTGTTGTTTTGGGTCCTAGAAGGTCCATCCTGTCTTTTGGTTTTATTCTGTCTTTAGCTGTTTGTAATATGACTTCCTGATATCCTCTATTTCTGAATCTCCCTATCATACACTGTCTCTTTTTCTTGGTCCCATTCTGAACTACAATCCCTCTTGACTCTGGAGAGTTGGGAATATGGTATACTCGTCTTGAGTTTTGTTTCATGGAAACTTGTGCCATGCAGGACTGTATTTCTGTCTGTTTCTTTTCTATATAGTGAGGTTTCTAGTTTATGTCCATCTACTTTGATCATTAAATCCAAATATGGGATTTGTTTTTTATGGAAATTCATGGTGAATTTTAGATTTTGTTTTTTGGTTTAGTTCCCTGTGGAAATTTCTTAATTCTTCTTCACTATCATTCCATATCATGAATATATCATCTATATAGCATAGCCATATATCTAATTTGTTGTCTGTTCTGTTGTATATGTATTGTTGTTCGAAATCATCCATGTATGCATTGGCATATATCGGTGACATTGTCGACCCCATAGCTGTGCCTCTTGATTGCTCATAATAAACTCCATCAAATTCAAAATAGTTTTTTGTTAATATTATTTCCGCCATCTCCTGTAAAACCTGTGTTTTAGGCTTGCTCCCTCTTACTCTTTGGTCTAATAGTTTTCCTATACGTGATGTATATAGGTCAGCAACATCTAGTGTCACCAATATTGCATTTTCTTGTATTCCCTTTTCTAAGATACTTTTTAGTTTCCAAATCATGTCTGTAGTGTCTTTGACATAGGATTTTGTATTTTCTATTAGGGGTTGGAGGGAAGTTAATGTATCTCGAGACTGGTTCAAATATCGAGTCATTTCCTCAGACTATGGGTCTTCCTGGGGGACCTACTGGGTTTTTATGTATTTTGGGTATTGCGTAAAAAGTTGGGATTCTGGGATAATCTTTTGTAAATATTTCTCTTTCCCATGGCTCTATCATCCCATAGAGGCATATTCCTCAAGCATAATATCTATCGACTGTTTTATTTTTTCTGTGGGATTATTCAGTAGAATGGAATAGTTTTCTTGATTGTCCAATAATTTTAGACACATTTCTTTGTATTTGTCTCTGTCTTGTATTGCTATACCCTCTCCCTTGTCTGCACTTTTTATTATTATACTGCTATCTTTTTTTATGTTTTCTAGTGCTGTCCTGTCTTTATTATATAAGTTCTTTTTTGCTGGGTATCTACTTCCTTGTTCTGAGAATAGTCCCATTATTTCTTTCTGTTACTTTACAAAAAGTTTCTATTCCATGATTTCTCTCAGTGGGTGGGTTGTATCTGGATTTAACTTTCATTTACCTTCTCAGTTTCTGTTTGTATGTGTCCATATTACTTGTGTCTATTCCAAATTGTTGTTTTAATCTCATATTTCTATAGAATTTCTGAAGGTCTGCTTCTAGATCAATTAGATTGATTGCTTATGTTGGGGCAAATGATAGACCTAGACTGAGGACCCTGGTTTCTTCTATTGATAAGTTCCATTTACTGAGGTTAAATATTGGTATTAGGCCATTGTTTATTGACTTCTTCCTCTCCCTCCTCTTGGCAGCCTACTTGGCCTTCCACCTCTACCTCCTCCTCTGCCTCCCATCCCCCCTCCATATTCTTCCCCCTGTCTATACTGATTTCTTGTATTTCTCAATTCATACCTTACTTCCCTTACATTTTCTGCTGTATTTCCTAGCCTTTGTTCATCTGGTTGTTGTAGTTCTTCTGTCCCTCTTTGTGGGTCCCTGGAATAACTACTGTCACTGTCCATGCTCTCATATGTGTTATACTGACTGTATGTATTTTTTTTTGAATTTCTTATATGTATACACTCTGTTATCCCTGTAATCATTGGTGCTCCTTATGAATTTTAAAATTTTTTGTTGATTTAGTTTTTCTTCATATTCAAATAGTCTTTGTTTGAAATCTTCTAAATTTTCTCTAAATTCATTTTCTTGCATTTCTAGTTTTAATGCTTCCTCAGCTACTTTGATTTCATTTTCTAACACTTGTCTCTCATCAATTATGGCCTCTATCAGGGCATATATGAAGTGTCAGCTGGCTCTATTCCTTATCCCATCCCATGTGGTGTCCAATTTTGTAGATTTTATGCCTAAATTTGGCTCCACATTGATTTTAACCCCCTGGGGATTCTGTTGTATTGCAAATATTGGGTAATGGTTAGGCCATGCCATTCTAGGTGGCAGTTTTTGTATTTCATGTTTCTGTTTTTTGGGCCAGTTGCTTTGTACCTTCTCCCATTTGCACAGAGAGGTCCCTATCTCCTCTCATGGCACTAAACAGCCTCTTCCTCTCCTCTTCTGTGAATGTTGCAAAGTGTAGTGAACTTTGTACCCTTATTTCCTATGTCTGAAAATACATCTGTATTCTGCATGTTGGTCATTTTGTATTTTTATAGGTCTGTTTAGTTTGAATGTGATGTTTAAAACTAATATGGAGGATGTGGGTGCTACTAACAGGCCTGTGCCTTAGTGGACTCTTTAACAGTATATCATCCTGATTTTTCTGTCTGTCCAACCTCCACTACATGTCCACACTGCCTAATGAGGACCATACAATTTACACTTATGTACAAAAAATAAGTGGAAAATGGACATCTGTTCTTTGTGATTTTTCTTTCTTCGGACCCCTCAAAAAAGGCTTCAACAGCTACTTCAAAGAAAATTTGTTCAGGGGGGCCCTTTGGGATCATAGGCTTCACACAATATGATATAAAATTCAATGTTTTTATTTCATCTCCCCTGTGTTTCACTCCTGCATGGATCTTGTTCACAGGGTTCTTAATTATTTTTCTTTTTTCTTATTTCATTCTGTTTTCAAACAAAACATTGTAGTTTAGTATTTCTGTTATTTTCCTTTTTAAACAATCTTTTGTTAAATTTTTTAGTACAATCACATACCAATTATTAGTATACTTGCATCGCTTGGTCTGCTTTTTTAAAAAACTTTTCTTTCTTTTTCTCTTTTTCTAGTCTATAGTGCTCATGCACTTTTTCTGAAATGAGATAAGACATAAAGCAATGCATATCACTGTGATGGAATGTGTGGGAACTAGGTTTCTCTTGTTTCTGCAGCTATTGAAGCTTGACCCCCCCCCCCCATTAACAAATGAAGCAGCCTACCTGCTGGAATACTTTGAGTAACATGGAGGTTGGCCCTCGCTGTTTGTGATTTTTTCCTTTTGGCTGCAGGTAGACAACACATTTGGTCATGTTTTAACTCTAGTTAAATTTTTCAAAGTTCAGTGCTTAATTCTTTATAAGTTAAGTCTTTTTTAGTTTAAAAAGGTTGTCTCTCTTAACTCCTCCTTAGTGCTCATGTTCCTCTATTCCTTCAATGTGATTCTGCAATCTGGGACTTGCCCTACTTCCTGCAGGTGCTGCCTCTTATCATCTTGCCTGTTTTGTGCTGATCAGAGGTCCCTCAATGGTTACCAAGCAACCATTAACTTGACCTGTTTACAGCACAAAACAGGCTTGTTCCCAGTTTCCTGTTCATTCCATCACTTTTATGTTTTTTTATCAGTTTATTTAGAATACATTCAATCGTAGATGTGAGAGGAAAGTCACACTGCCCAATGTCCAAAAAATGAAGACATAATAGCTGGAAAAAATGTACTCTGCTTGTCATATGGTATTAACAGTTAATGGTGGCTGCTTCTGTACTCTTGCGCTGATCTAAAATGCAACATGGCATATCCAGGCTAAGTCAGTAAGCTGGAGTATGGTGTAAAGGAAACAAATTTGGAAAATATTTTGGCAGCTCAACTTGGGCGTCTGATGCTGAATTAAATTGTTTTTCCTTGGCAGGTGTGATGACATACAAAACAGAGGGATATTGTGTTCTAAAATGAATTCCTGCAGCATATAGTTTACACTCGATATTTGTGTAAGCTTGTTGTTTAGCACAAATTCGAGGACTTAAGTTGCTAAAAATAAAGATCCATGAGCCCTCCCACCACAGTTGCTTTTGCTCGTTCACTTTAGTTAAGGCATGAATTTTGTCCTGAAAATTCAACAGTTGAAAACTAAAATGTGGGGCTTCTGTCCAGGGTTAGGGAGTGGCTTTAGTGAGCTATGTGCTCACATAATCACATATGTTGTCCCATATGGAGAAGAGACAGCTATTTTTTCAAGCAGCTACTGCATGAATGAAATGGGATTGTTATCTTCAGCTCACTCAGGAATTCCTGAGATAATTAAATTATTGCACCAAAAACAAGCCTCTTGATTCTCAAGTTTCTCTTCTAGTTGTAAACTCTTCTGGCACATTTCCACCATTGCAGGTTCCATCTTATAGGCTCGATCTTCAAAGAACAAGATTAGAGCATCATAATCTGTTATACGCCGACTTAACAACTCAAGGGTTGGTTTGACTGTTTTAAATTCAGACACTAATTCCAATAACACCTCCTTAATAATGGCTAGGTCTCTTGAGAAGTTGTCAGATGAAAAATTGGTGATGACGTATCCTCCTTAGGCCTTTTAGATGGTGGAGAACGGGCTGAAGATACCTCCAGGGCAATGTGGTATCCAATACTTGTAAATCAGTAATCATCAAATTTCAGCTTCTGGATGAATAGCTCTGAGAGGTCTTCCAAATTCACAGCCATCCAGTAAAGACAGATTTTAACTGTAGGTGCCAATCAGAATAAAGCTATTAAACAACCACAGCAGGGAGCTAGATCAGGAGCTTGGCAGAAGACACCAGGAGAAAGGACTGATGTGTGACTGGACTTCTCTGCTGGGACTAAAGAAGTAGAACTCTTGTACTTGGACCTTTAATTTAGGGTAAAAAAAACTAACAAACAAAACAAAAAAAATTGTGTGTTTGAGTTAACTGAACTGAATGGTTATCTGAACCGTTATCTAGGTGTAAATCTCAAGTGATTGAAAGGACTTGATAGCTGTGAGGTTTAAATTACTTGTAGAAAGATCTAGTGAGTAGGGGGAGTGGCTTAGCTAGAAGGAAGCTACATTTAAAGACTGCGTTAGAAAGATTCTGCTAGTAGCTTGGCAGAAGACACCAGGAGAAAGGACTGCTGTGTGACTGAACTTCTCTGCTGGGACTAAAGAAGTAGAACTCTTGTACTTAGACCTTTAATTTAGGGTAAAAAAACTAACAAACAAAACAAAAAAAAGTGTGTGTTTGTCTGAGTTAACTGAACTGAATGGTTATCTGAACAGTTATCTAGGTGTAAATCTCAGGTGATTGAAAGGACTTGATAGCTGTGAGGTTTAAATTACTTGTAGAAAGATCTAGTAAGTAGGGGGAGTGGCTTAGCTAGAAGGAAGCTACATTTAAAGACTGCCTTAGAAAGATTCTGCTAGTAGTTTGGCAGAAGACACCAGGAGAAAGGACTGCTGTGTGACTGGACTTCTCTGCTGGGACTATTGCCCTCCTTCCCCCCTCCACCCTCCCACCCAAAGCTAGTTCTACTTTTATAGGCACAGGATTTGACTGACAACAGGAACTTCCTGTTTTGGAGCAGGAAGTGAGTGATCACAAAGCCACCAAAGACCCACCATACTAGAAGGGCAAGAGTAGCTCTCTGGCCCCCTCTAGCTGCTGGAGGTCTGCCTCAGAGCAAGTAAGGGGTCTACTGACAAATATAGAATATTCTTGTCTCAGAACAGGACAATCAGGAGCTTAAAGGGCACACAGGCAGAAAGTAAGGAGAGAGAGAAAAAACAGAGGAAAGAGTAAGGATTGCAAACAGTTAAGGGGCCAGAAATAAGACATGATGGGAGTGGTGCAGTGCAGTGGCTGTGGAGCAGCGGTCTTCTGGGAGACGTTCTGGAGGATGCGGTGTTATCCCATCTGCAGGCACCTCTCTGGGCTGAGGGAGGAGGTTGCTCATCTCCAGGCTGAGTTGCCAGATTTGTGGGACCTCCTCTTCCATCCAGGGACCACCAGTGCCACTGCCGTTGCCTCAGAGGTTGCCAAGAAAGAGGCGGTTGGACCACAGTGGGCTCAGAGAGGGTGAGGGTAGTGGAACAGAGGTGCATCCCTCCAGCTGTACCTCTCCACAATTCCTATGCCATTTTGGCAAAGTGTGATTCCTCTATGGAGGCACCTGCAGTGGAGACCAAGGAGGATGCTGGGAACCTCCACAAACGAGACCTACAGGAGGGTGGCTGGGGACCTGCAGGGGAAGGAAACAACTCCTGGTGGGGGACTCCATAGTTAAGAAGGTAGAACTGGGGGAGGAAGGGGAGAGGGAGGTAAGGTGCCTGCCTGGTGCCATGGCTTGGAGGGACAGGGAGCGAATCCTCAGGATTGCTGGAGCAGCTGCACAGGAGAGGGAGCTGGATGTCATTGTCCACCTAGGGACAAATGACCTGGCTAAGAAAGAGATTAGAGAAGTGTAGGAAGAGTTTGTGGAATTGGGGAGAGGCCTTAGACAAGTAGCATGCACGGTAACCTTCTCGGAGGTGCTGCCCATCAATGGCGTAGGAGAGACTAGGTGTTCCGCACCATGAGATTCAATCAGTGGTTGAAAAACTGGTGTGGAGCTCAGGTTTGGCTTCATTGGGGACTGGGGTCCACCTGAGTGATGCAAGCCTATACTGGCATGATGGGCTGCATCTGTCCAGGAGGGAACCAGAATCCTAGATGATAGGTTTAAATGCTTCATTGGCAAGTATTTAAACTAGCCAAGGGGGAGGCACTGGAAAGGAGCAGGGAAATCCTAGCCCCCCCAAAAAAATCACGGTAGTAAGTGCGGTAAACACCAACATAGAGGTGTCGATAGGGAGAAAGGCTGGGGTAAATGGAGAAAGTGACAAAGGAAAGAAGGACAGGGATGGGGAAAAAAGGAGTAAGGCCATAAGGAAATGGATGGTAATGAGTACCAATGCCTGTAGTCTGGGCAACAAGCTCTCTGAGCAGGTGGCCTTGATGGAAGAGGGATGCCTGGATATCATAGCAGTCACAGAAACATGGTACACAGAGAACCATGACTGGGATGTTAACATACCAGGGAACATAACCTACAGGAGAGACAGGCAGGGGAGAAGATGGGGAGGAGTAACTCTCTATGTAAAGGAAGGGATAAAAGCAACTGAACAAAAGAGTAAACAGGGAGGAGAGAAGGCACTGTGGGTCACCTTGGAGACTGGAAAAGGCACCACAATCTGCACAGGGTTGTGTACAGACCCCATGTCAGGGAGGAATGGACAAGGATATGATAGAAGGCATTCTTAGAATGGCAGAGAAAGGGAGATACTGTTGATGGAAGACCTGAATATGCAGATGTTAACTGGAGCACATTTCTACAGCCACATCCAAGGCATGGCCATTCTTGATGCCCTACATGTGGCAGCCTCGAACAGCTAGTTTCGAACCCACTCATGAGGGAGTAATCTTAGACCTTGTACTCTCAAATGGGGGCAGTGGGAGGATCTCAGATCTAGAAGTGGGTTGCCATCTGGGAACAAGTGACCATCAAACAGTGTGGTTCATGTTAAACTCAGCTACAGAGTCAAGCCATACAAAAGTGAGGGTACTGGACTTCAGGAGGGCTGACTTAGGCAAGGTGGGAGAGTGCCTCAGAAAAGCACTAGTAAACAGGCTAGAAGGAGGTGTGGAACAACAATGGTGAATCATCAAAACTGCCATCACAGAGGCAACAAGTCTTTGTGTGAAACAAATAAACAAATCAAAATGAAAGAAAAAGCCACCATGGTTCTCAAAAGAGGTGGCTGTGAAAGTCAGGAAGGAAAAGATAGCATTCCGGAAGTATAAGGAAACACAGAAGGAGCAGGACAGAGAGCTGTACCAGTTAAGACAGAAGGAAGCAGGGAGGGAAGTCAGAATAGCAAAGGCCCAAACTGAGGAAAAGATAGCCAACTCAGTTAAGAAGGGGGATAAAACCTTTTATAGGTACATCAGCGAGCGTAGAAAGACAAAGGAGGATAGTGAGGCTGAATAGAATGAACAGTGGGTGGGCAGAGGGGACAGTGAAAAAGCAGTGATACTGAATGAATATTTCTGCTCAGTATTCACAAAGAGAGGAAGTGCCTAATCCAATTAACAGAAGCACTCATGATGAGGGGTCGATCCCAGTCCTTCACAGAAGAAAGGGTTCTGCAAGAACTCCTAAAACTGAAGGTGGACAAAGCAATGGGGCCTGATGGAATTCACCCCAGAATTCTAAAAGAATTAAGGGGGGAACTAGTGAAACCACTGGCTACTCTTTTTAATAAATCATGGGAGGATGGTGTGGTACCCGAGGACTGGAGGAAGGCAAATGTGATTCCCCTTCACAAAAGTGGGACCAAGACAGAGGCAGGAAACTACAGACCTGTCAGTTTGACCTCTGTGGTAGGGAAAGTGATGGAGTCACTTATGAAGGAAAGACTAGTTGAGTACCTAGATGCCAGTGGGGCAGAGGACCCAAGGCAGCATGGGTTCACAGCGGGAAGGTCATGTCAGATGAATCTAATAGATTTCTTTGACTGGGTGACTAAAGTAGTAGACCAGGGAGGGGCTGTGGACATGGCCTACCTAGACTTTAACAAGGCATTTGACACAGTCCCATACAAAAGATTGATAGTCAAATTAACCAGCCTGGGAGTGGGTCCCAGGGTGGTAGCCTGGGTAAAACATTGGCTGGAAAACAGGACACAGAAGGTAATTGTAAATGGAGTCCACTCTGAAGAAAGAGGGGTTACTAGTGGGGTACCGCAGGATTCAGTATTGGGTCCAGTCCTTTTTAATGTCTTCATAAGTGACATTGCAGAGGGACTGAAAAGTATGCCTCTTTGCAGATGACACAAAGGTCTGCAACAGGGTTGATACACAAGGAGATGTGGAAAGGATGAGAAGGGACTTGGCAAGGTTGGAGGAATGGTCAGAAGTATGGCAGCTAAGATTCAATGCGAAGTACAAATCATGCACCTGGGAAACAAGAACCCAGGAAAGAATACACACAATGGGCGGTAGAGTAACAAAAAAAGGAAAGAGACCTGGGGTAATCATATCAGATGACCTTAAGGTTAGTAAACAATGTGAGAAGGTAGTAGGGAGGGCTGGGGTATACTGGGATGCATAGGGAGAGGAATCAGCAGCAGAAAACAGGAAGTTGTTATCCCTCTGTACAGACAGTTGGTGAGACCCCATCTGGAGTACTGCGTCCAGTTCTGGAGACCCCATCTCTGCAAGAACATAGACAGGATAGAGGCAGTCCAGAGGAGGGCAACTAAAATGGTGCAGGGTCTGCAAGAGAAGCCGTATGAGGAGAGACTAAAGGAGCTTAATATGCATACTCTTGAGGAAAGAAGGGAGAGGGCGGACATGATATAAACTTTTAAGTACCTCAGTGGAATCAACAAAGTCCAAGAGGGTAGCATCTTTCAGAAAAAGAGATGTGCAAGAACAAGGGGACACAATTTAAAGATAGAGGGGGAGCGGTTCAGGGGCAATGTGAGGAAGTATTATTTCACAGAGAGGGTAGTGGATGCATGGAACAGCCTTCCTGAGGAGGTTGTGGGGTCTAAAACTGTGGGAGAACTGTTGTTAGTATCTCACCCACCATTGTGTACTCTTCCCCTGGGTTTTTGTTTCCCAGGTGCATTACCTTGCACTTCTTAGCATTGAATCTAAGCTGCCATACATTTGACCATTCCTCTAACCTTGCCAAGTCCCTTCTCATACTTTCCACCCCACCTTGTGCATCAACTCTGTTGCAGATCTTTGTGTCATCTGCAAAGAGACATACTTTTCCTTCCAGTCCCTCTGCAATGTCGCTTATAAAGACATTGAAGAGGACCGTCCTAATATCGAACCTCATGGGTACCCACTAGTAATCCCCCTTTCTTCAGAGTGGACTCCATTTACTATTACTCTGTGTCCTATTCTCCAGCCACATTCTTTACCCAGGCTGTCATCTTGGGATCCACCCCAGGCTGGCTAACTTGTATATTAATCTTTTGTGTGACAGTGTCAAATGCCTTAAAGTCTAGGTAGGCCATGTCCACAGCCCTCCCTGATCTACTACTTTGGTCACCCAATCAAAGAAATCTATCAGATTTGTCTGGCATGACCTTCCCACTGTGAATCCATGCTGCCTTGAGTCCTGAGCCCTCTGACCTCTAGATACTCAACAATTCTTTCCTTCAGAAGTGATTCCATCATTTTCCTACCACTGAGGTTAAACCAACAGGTCTGTATTTCGCTTCTGCCTTTGCTCCCACTTTTGTGAAGGGAATCACATCTGCCCTTCTCCAGTCCTCGGTACCACCCCATCCTCCCATGATTTGTTAAATAGGGTAGTCAGTGGTGTCACTAGTTCTACCCTTAGTTCTTTTTAGAATTCTGGGATGAATCCCATCAGGCCCCATTGCTTTGTCCACCTTCAGTTTTAAGAGAGTTCTTTCAGAACCCTTTGTTCTGTAAATGGCTGGTATCAACTTCTGTATCCAGAGTGTTTCTACTGTTTGTTTTAGTACCTCCCACTTCCTTTGTAAATACTGAGCAAAAATATTTGTTTAGTATCTCTGCCTTTTCACAGTCACCTCTGCCCACCCTCCATCCTCTTTATTAAGCCTCACTAGCCTCCCTTGGTCTTCCTTCGCTCCCTGATGTACCTATAAAAGGTTATATCCCCCTTCTTAACTGAGTTGGCTATCTTTTCCTCGGTTTGGGCCTTTGCTGTTCTGACTGCCTTCCCAGCTTTCTTTTGCTTTAACTGATACAGTTCTCTGTCCTGCTCCTTCTGTGATTCCTTGCACTTCCTGAATGCTTTATTTTTCTCTTGAACCTACACTGCCACTTCCTTTGAGAACCACAGAGGTTTCTTACATCGTTTCGTTTTGTTAATTTGCTTCACACAAAGGCTTGTTACCTCTGTGATGGCAGTTTTTATTATTCCCCATTGTTCTTCCACCCCTCCTTCCTGCCCATTTGCTAGTGCATTCCTTAGGCACTTGTCAATGGGCCCCTGTTTCCCAAAACAGCTAATACCAGGGGCTAATGCCAGCTCCTCAGGTAGGCGCCTCCTGAGATCAGAGCCTTGGATAACATCCCCACTTTTCCCCCCAGTTGCCTAATGAGGACCTGAGGCATAGCTGAGGGTCTCACAGACCATGGGATTGGATTAAGTACTGGTAAAACAACTCCCTGAAAGCATTGTAATATTGTTAAAAAAATGGACATATCTTTTTTACTCCTTAGAGGTATGATTTTCTTGCTTTTTCACCTCTTGTCCTAGATATTTTATGAAAAACATAATCCCTTTTACACTTGCATGTGTCCCAGACTGCTATCGAGAACTCAGCAGAGAGACATCAGTGACCACAAAACTACACAGTGGTTAATTCATATATTAAGTTTACCTAATAAAAAGAGTATAGTGTTACAAATGTGAAAAGATAGGAATGTTGCCTGACAAACTGTGCCTGTGGTGCCAAACCACCACCTGGGAACTCCATTGGGTTCAGGGTGAACAGTAGCTTAATTTGTATTCAATTAACTAAAAGCAGACTGTGCTCCTTGGCCCACATATTCAAAGGAGTTGCATGACACAAAATGGAAATATGCAGCACAATCAGGAAAATGGGTGGTGGCACGACATGCAAAACTGAGAACTGCATTGTGCAAGTCAGAATGCTCGATTGAGCAGATATAATGTATGTCATGCAGAAAAAGATGGTGGAAAACTGAACATGCCATGTATTTGTATATTCAGCCAAAATGAGTGCCTTATGTGCCATGTCACCCAAAATTGGGCCACACCAAATTAGTAATAAAAGGGGCAGCCCTAAATTGGCCAGCCACCCAGAGATAGGCTGCTGCACTGCAGGAACAATGTCTGGGCTTGTATTCCACATGGCACAAGTAATGGCTGATGTGAGGAGACTGAGGGAACAGCAAGGTGGATGAGGAAGGGCCCATAGGTGGTATTCCCCATACAGATGGTACCAGCCCCATGTCACATTTGAACAACTCAGTGACACGGACATCGTGGGCCAGTACCAGCTCAATAGGGCAATTTGGAGACAGCTCTGTTAGCTGTTCAATGATGAGCTCCAGGCAACCACACACAGAAGTCATGCTATGATGGTGGAGACCAAGGTCACAGCAGCACTGTGCCTACTCGCCATGGGCACTTTCCAGATACTGACACCACTGGCATCACCCAGTTGGCCACATCTCATCTCTTCACACAGTTCCTCACCGCTGTGCTGCCCCATGCTAGTGAGTTCATTCAATTCCCTAGCACACCGGTGGAGCGGACAGCAACAATGTAGGACTTTTACATGGTTGCAAGCCTACCAGGCATGCTGGGGGCCATTGACTGCACTCATGTTGCCATCAGAGCACCACCTGGCAGAGACAAGGATGTCTATGTCAACAGGAAGAGGTACCACTCTATAAACTGCCAGGTAGTGTGCGATGCCACAGGACACATCACACATGTCTCTGCCTGCTACCCTGGGAGTGCACACAATGCATACATTTGGCATCTGTCCTCCCTGTGCCATCGGTTTGAGTCTGGGGAGAGACCCACTGGCCATCTTGTGGGTCAGTGGAAAACAGCCACAGACAAGGTGCCCACATGGTATCATGGTGCAGTGATTGTGCTTGTACAGGTGTCAGCACAGTAGGAAGGGGTGCTGCAATGGCAGACAGCCATGTGACACATGGGATGGGGGAAGGAGGCAGAGAAGGACCAGAATAGCACTAACACCGAACAGATGTGGAATGCCACCATGGGAGGGAGAACATGTGATGGTGTGCAATAGCCACAGGCTACAGGGGTCATTACAGCCAGTAGGGGCCTGTGACAATATGGGAGGGGTAGCACAAAGTGATGCATTGGAAGGGGACAGTGCTTTGTGGCACATCCAGGCCAGGGTTGTGCCATGCCCCACAAACCAAACAGTATGCAGGCTGCAGTAGCAGTGGCAGTGGAAATATGACAGCAGGGAAAGGGCCAGGTAGAGGAGGGCGGGAATATGCAACAGTAACACTGTGGGTGGGGAAATGTGCAGATGAGACTGACCAGATGTAACAGGTCTGTGTGGAGGGCAGAATTCCATGGATGTGTAATGTATACTAACATATCACCTTCTCCCACACAACAGCCAGCACACAGCCCCTCTGGCCGTGGATGCTTACCCCAATTCTGTGCCCCATGTCTGATGCAGAAGAGCGGTACAATGAGAAACACACGGCTACAAGTAACATCACAGAGCATGTATTCAGCATGCTGAAGATGTGCTTCAGAGGCCTGGACAGGTCCAGTGGTGACCTACAGTATAGCCCAGACAAGGCCTGTGGCATATTACTGGCCTGTTGTGTGCTACACAACATGGCCATAGATTGTGGAATAGTTGTCAAGGTCCCAGAGGGTGACAGTGCAGAGAACATGGAGCTGCCAGATGAAAGTGAGCATCTATGACAAGACCCAAGGGACCCAAGATCGGACCTGAGGAGACAGCGGCACAGGGACACCATTGTGCAAGAACATTTCAGACCCTGAAAGTAAGTAATGCTTGCAGCTGTGACAATGCTGTCATGCACACAGGCACTGTATATGTGGGTGCACGGTGTGCACCCATGGTGATGTTCAGTGTGAACTAGTTGCCCAGTTGTGATGTGCAGGCAGGTGTATGGCAGTCACATGCACACATGTCCATAGGTGGGACAGAATTGCCAAGGATGCACAGAGGTATTGGTATTGGACTGGCATGGGTCAGAGATAGACCACTGGCACATACCCACAATGGTAAGCCACAGGTGCACTCATCATGCCCATGACAGTTCCATGACACTGGCCCACATCCATGTCCCGGATGCCATCCATCCATCCATGACAATGCCACAAGGGTGAGTAGGTAGAGCAGTGTGGTCACAGGGTGTGGACATTGCACAGCTGTAGGCACTACACGGCAGAAGTAGCCCCACCTGTGGCCTGGAGGGATCACAAGCAGTCCATAAGGGCCCTAGACACTTCAGGGTGTGTGCGTGTGTTTGCCATGGACACATACACAGCCTCAACCCACAGGCACAGGTGACTCCAATGTGGAACCCTGGACCACATAGGGTGAGGCCTCCACCTCTGAGAGGGTAGATGCATGTGACCATGAACGGCTACATGCCGGGGTGAGGGTTGAGAACTGAACACCATAGCCAGGGTTGGGTGGGGATCTGAGGGCAGGGGACAAGGTGTTAGGGGAAATGCAGATGCTGCATGGTGTTTGGGGGGTGCTGGAGTTGCCTCAAGCTGTGCGGCATGTGGTACAGCATCCAAATACAGCCAGTGCTGCAGTACCCTAGCTTATAGCTGCTGCTACACCGGAGAAGCCTGCAATAATGTCAGCACCTAAAAAGAGCTCCACATGGCAGACAGTAGCCTACTCCTCATGGAGGCAAATCTGTGACCACAACCCTTACAGAGCATCATGGAGTGCCTCCTGGCTCTCCACGGAGTCCCATAATAGCCTCATGTGTTTCCACAGCTCATTCTCTGGGGCAATGTGTTGTGCGGGGGTGAGGCTGACAATCCGGGGTGGGGGGTGGCCTGGCATGTGACCTCCAAAGTGTATGGCTCCCGCATGGGTGGCCGCTGGGGATGAGGGGATGAAGCACATGCATCAACACTGCATGTCAGGGCTGCCTGAATATGTAGCTAGTCAGGCTGTGACTGGTCAACAGTACCTATTGGCTGCACCTCTGCAGGTCACAACTCGATGCCCTCTACCTGCGCTGTGGTTGACCGCAAGCCCACCTGCTGCACAGTGTCTGGCTCTGGATGTCTGCTGGTGGCATGTTCAGCATGTAGGGAATCAGTCCAGGTCTCAGGTGGGTGGTGCTGGGGATGACACTGTCGATATGGGTGGTGTCATCATCAGTGTCTGATGTGAGCACATCCAGAGCAGTCAAGAGTGCTTCAGCTGACAGGGAGACAGTCTCATCATCATCAGTGTCCACCACCCCCTGTGTGTGCTGACCCACAGCAGTGGGCACCACACTGGCCGCTGCTGTGGCCATAGGTATGGGGCCATGCTGTGTATGCAGCTGTACCCATGGACCAACACCTGTTGCAAGATGTGATGGTGCTGTGGAAACAAAAGGGGAGAGCATAGTTAGGGATGAATGTCCATAGCAACAGTAACATGACATACACAGATAGGTGCTCATGCATGTACCAGGTGTACAGGTGAAACCACACACAGGCACAACACTGTGAGCAGAGCACATGCTGGACATGCTAGAATGCACACAGATGCAGTGGTATGCATACCCATACAGTGGATGCTGTTCTGTGCCCATACAGTGCTACACATAATGGATAACATGATACACACAGACATACGACACCACATACAGGACCAGATATGACATGCAACTTGCATATTCACAGTGTAGCAATGGCCAACCATCTGTCTTAAATCCCCCATTGGGAACACCTTTCACAGTTGCCTGGCTGAAGGTAGTGACCATAAGTGCCTCCTGCGGTGTTGTGATGGGAGCTGTGGAGGGTCCTCCACTGGTATCCCAAAGGGAAGCATGGGCCTGGGCCAGTAGGCACTTGCACCACACCTGGAGGCCACTGATCTGCTTAATGCACTACTGGGGAGTGTGGTTGTAGTCCATGGGCATTCACGGCCTCTGCCACCTCTCTCCAGCCCTGTTCATGCTCCTGCTCCTGTGATGTCCCACACCTCTGACTGAGGAGATCCTCCCTGAGCACGTAGGTCTCAGTGAGTGCCTTTAGCTTATCCTTTGTAAAGTTTGGATGTCTCCGTCTCTCTGATGCCATACTGGTGCTTGTGGAACAGACAGAGACAGGCCCGGTTACAAGGACACTGATATGTCAAAAAAACACCCTGCACAGAACAAGTACAGACACACAGAACCATGAAAGAAATCCTATCTCTCAGTCACCTGTGCAGAGTGGTGATACAGGCCTTCTTTTGTGATTATGTGCATGCAAATGAGCTGAATACATTCCAGTAATGAGATGCAAATGTGCGTATTGTGCACAGACTGTGCAGTGAGGCTATTTGCATATCCTAGCTGACTATTGCAAAGTGCGACCCACGCAATTGGTTTGTTATCGCACATTTCTGTTTCCTCCACCGAAAACCATGGTACATATACACAGGCATCAGCATGATAGATGCCATATCTCACTGCACCATGCAGGACACGCATGGTGCAATTCAGTGTCTACAGCAGTTTTGTATCACACTGACATAAACATGTGTCAGTTATGCATGACAGGCATCTGCCCTGCATGGGCCTTGCAGTGCACAGTATGGATGTCTGGGGTCATGGCAGAGATCACAAGATGGCAACACATGCCCAGTATCATGCCTGTTAAACCCTATTGCGCAATGTCATAGCACAAACACAAACAGCACGTGGCTAACCATATACGCCCTATTGTGCTATGTATGCAGGAGAGAGGACTCCCAGAATGTGGTCAGAGTTACAGCCCAGCAGCTGCAGTACAAAAATGGCATGCGCCACACATAAGATGGAACCCTGCCAGTGCACCCAGAGGTGGGAAGAGGTGGGGCTGACAAACCTTGTAAACCTGGTGGTCTCAAGGGACGGACAACTATTTGGACAGGAGGAGCTGGACAGGGTCAGGTCTGCAGTATGGGAAGAAATTTCCAGTGTCCATATCAGGTGTACTAGCATCCCTCACACAGCAAAGTAGTGCTGCCACCAGTTTGGGGAGCTCAGCAGGAGGGGAAAGGGCATGCCTCAACTGCCTCTGTGCCATGGTGGAGTGGGGTATGGCACCACACCCAGGTATGTACACAATGTGAATGTGTGACATGTTTGTTGCCATTTTATGTCAGGTGTGTCTGTGCCCAACACTTACCATTGTGGATGGTGGCATGCCATCTGTATCAGACAGCAGATGTGGAACACTATGCCACATAATGGTCTGTTATGGATGGCACAGACATGGCTCACCCACTCTATGGTGCATGAGTACAGTGGCACATGCCCATGTCTATTCTACTGAGGGCATCACCTGCCAACAGAGGCTGACAGGATGCCGTGCAGTACCTGAAGACAGTCATCCGGTCAGGGAATTCAAAATCAGAATGCACAATGGGCAATGGTGTACAGGACAAAGGACCAGTGCATTGCACCTGTGTCACTCATGGACATGGCACAATGTGTGGTCATGGCAATATACAGCATGGCCGATGTGCAGTGTCACTTCACATACCATTCCCATGCCACTGATGTCCATATGTGGCCATGCATGCATCCTCCCATGTGCCTCAGGCCACACAACAGGACATGGTACATGGACATGGCGGTGTGCTGGCATGCCTGCGTACGACAGTCCCCCTGCAGCACAGTCCACCATGTGGCCATGCATGCCGGTGTATGTGTGCCATATACTGTAGCATGGCACAGCATGGTGTGTCGGGGTGGGTGCCCATTATGCATCCCAGTTATATTGTGTGCTGGTTGCAATGACACAGCACCAGGGTATGCAGGTTCCCAGATAATGTATATGTCGAACAGATGTCCACAGTGTGGCCTGCACCCATTCCTAGAACCATCATAGTGGCCGTGACAATGCATCCATGTATCTGTCTCATAGTATGTGCTGCAGGTCAGGGGTCACAGTGGCGACAGGCACAGGACCACGGGTGCTGTGTCCTACCCTGACATGACATGGTAGACATGCATAGCTATACTCACGTAAGTGTCTGTCATGGACATAGTGGCCATCAGGTTACATGGGACATATGGGTGGCCCTCCTGCCACAGCTATGCAGGCATGTGTCCATCCATGGCATGCCAATGGTTGGCTGTATACTATCCCTGTGGGAATATGGCCATGACAGTGCCCCTGGGCAGTGGTGTCCAGCCACCATGGACTATTATTGGTGGCACATGGTGATGTATGTATGTGCCACATATTCCAGTGTGGGACACGCATGTGACTGTCACTGTGCTGACATGGGTCTCCATTGCAGGCCACACAGGAACACCCACTGGGTCTGTTCTCTGTCCTGTGTATTGGCTGGTTGGCTATGTCTCATACACACATGGCACGCAGTCTAGGGACCGGTGTAGGGTGTTGCATGAATTACATGGTACACACGCTTAGTACCCACTTAGTACATGTACCATCACTGTTCACTTTACTGTATGTGTATTCAGGTGGAATTAGGGGGGGGGGCACAGTACAGCTGTATATCATGCCTCTGCTGTGGTACACTGTATGCCATCCACAGTTGGGTGTTCATACGTTCGCTCATGGGTGTACAGTAGATGTCCACAATGCTGCATCATATATGGGTGTTCTGTGTGGAACATGTGTGGTACTGAATGACTCTGATTGTGGCTTTGTCCTTGTGTTCATATTGCAGACAGAGAGTCAAGAAGATGGGCCTGGAGGGATGCTGCAGTCATGAGCAGGTGGGAACACAATGGGATAGCCAGCGTGGCATGGCGAGGGTGTTGCCACAAGGCACCTTGCATGAGTATGCATCTGTGTTTGACAATGCCATGCCCATTGTGTTCTGCAAAAACACCATGAGTCACCCACTATGGCCATTAGTACACCACATGGGTTTGCACCCCACTCTCACACACAGGAGTGCATCCACCCTGTACATCATGGCCGTCCACACCCTGTTGTCCACCATGGTGGACCATGTGTACTAACATGCTTCCGGTGCTGTGCACTGGTTAGTCCTGACCTGTGCCACATGGCATGTCCAATGTGGCTGTGTAGCCCATATCCATGTTGGACTAACATACCCTGCAGGGTTCCACTGCACCCGGTGCCTACAGACACATTATGTAGACCATGGGCCACACTATGTGTCCCATTCCTGCTACAGTGAAGCTCACCAGGATTAAGCCCAACTCTGCAGAATTCTGCAGTAGAGTTACTGCAGCAAACAATGCAGCTTCAATGGGAGTTAATCCCTTTTGTCACGCAGGAAACCTGTGACACTGCGCTTCATCCTGGTGGGCTTCACTGTACACGTGGGTAGCACTGGGGCCGTGTACACACCTACCCATTGATGTATAGTTGCTGAGGTCATGAGGGCCCTGCATGGGTCATTGTGGTCTGAGGCATGTGACTTGGACATGTCAAGGTGAAAGTCACATCTAACCCTTGTTATAATGGTGGTATGCTATTGCTCAGTTCTGCACTGCAGACGCCTCAGGGGTCTCTGCATAGTTCAGTGTGTCAGGACACATACACAGACCACCAATTTCAGAATGTACACCACACACCATGCACATGTCACACCCAGTGCAGCGTGTCCCCCAGTTGTGTAGTCACCTTAATGTGTGTGCCCCTGCACAGCTCTCCATGCCCCCTGTGCTGTCCACCATATGTTCACGGTATGCTACTGTCATCCAGTGGACACCCCCCCCCCCCAAATCACCCTCACATACTACATGGCTCACATTTCTCCAGTGCTGTGCCCTCATACTATGCCACTATGTTGGCTTGGTGTTCTGGTATGGTACTGTGCTGTGCCCAGATGTGCCACAATGGGATATTGGTATGGCCATGGCCACCCCCTGTGTGTGGCACAGGGTATATCCCTGCCCAGTGAAGACTGTGCCACACACATAGCAGTGGGGTGGGGGCAGCCATGGCAGTCTCACATCAGACACTGTGGGTGGTGTTGCCACAACACTTACTAATGACCATGTACTGCATGTGCTCATGGCCTTGGTTGTGTGATGGTGTTGTCCAGTGTTCACCACTGGCTGTTGCCTAGCATCCTGTTCTATTGGCTTATGTCACTATGTCACCATGCAACCTGAGTGTGACGCACATCAGAGGGTGTGTCCACCTCCTGTTCCTGTGCTACACCACCGCACATGTGCCCATCTGTTACATGCCACCATCCATTGTGCAGGTTGTAGTTGTGCCATGCAGTCATGCCCATGGACACTGTGTTTGACCCTTGCATTGTCCTCCACCACACACAGTGTGTGATGGCCTGTTGCATCACCCTGTGTGCCAGTTGTACCCAGTGACAGGTGTCAGCTTCACGGTGCCCTCTCTGTGGCGGGGACATGGGCATGCACCTTGTTTGCATATGGGATCCTCTTCATCATGTGATCTGTGCATAGGTGTGGCTCTGTGGTGCTACACATGGTTCAATTGGGGGTTGGACATCATTTTGGCATGCTTTCATTGCACAACAAGGCTTGTGATTGAGATCATGCACATGCCCATGTCCTATTGACATGGCCCTGCCTCTGTACCTACAAGGTCAGGTCCCTGTCCATTGCTTGTTCAATGGGCTAGTTCGGGGCTGTTCACCCCATGGCTGTGTGCCGTCACCCATTATTCAGCTGGCATGCAGGCACCAGTGTCCAGACCTGCATGTTCATCTGCATGGCTGTCCCCAGGCCTGCCAGGCTGTGGGTGTTGTCATGGGTTGTGGGAGTGTTGTTGCATCCACACCTGGGTACATGCTGCATGAAGTCCATCCTTGCTTGCATTGGAGGGCCCCTGTGTACAGTCAGGGATGTCTGTGGTGGTGTTTCCCACACCCTCTACCAAGGGTCAGTCACCTGTGGCTGTCACACACACGTTTCTGTGATTGGATGCTGTGAAGTTGCGGAGGCTACTGTACATCAGTTGCACAGCCATATGCCTCTCCACAACATTGCCCTGTGCCACGTCGGCTGTATGTCCTGTACTGCCATTATCTGCTGCCATGCCTACAACACATGTTGTGCTTCGTGGCACACATGTCCAATGCACATTAGTGATCACTGTTGTATGCCACACTGTGGCAGGGCCTATGCACGGCACATCACATATGCATGGTTGCACATCACCACCATTGCTTGGGGAAGGGCAGGACTATCTCTGCATACATGATGGACCATTGGCACTGCTGCTGGATTGTGTTTTTCTTTTTCTTCCCATAGGATGTGTCCAGCCAGGATGAGGAGGAGGCTGGGGACAGAGCCAGCAGGTGGAGCCACCAATGCAGAGGGGAGCTACAAGGACACAGCAGCTGATCAACACCATCTGTCTGCAGCAGGGGGCCATGCTGTGGACCATCAGGGTAATTGCCCTGGCTGTGATGGTCATTCAGGCTCATCTGGGTGCCCCGTGTTGCAGATGGGCATCACACCATGTCTCTGTAGGGACTTAGGTGTCTCAAGTACAATGGTTTTGGTGCCATGCCCTACCCACCCCACTCCACCCACACCTTTCCATTGTACATAATTGTGCCCCTACCACCCTTGTCCACCCTTTACCCCCATGCCCTCTCTGTAAATAGTTTTGTATTGTGATGTATACATTACTGTTGCTGGTTTTGTTATTTATCAGTTATTGTTACTGTACTGCCTTTCTTGTATTCTTGTAGTTTGTTTGGGGTAACCCGTGATATGGGAGAATGCTTAACAGCAAGCCCACATTACTGCGACTTCATTACTATGAGGACCAAAAAGGTGAAAATGCTTTTCCCCTTCCCCGAGGTGCTCCGACCTTGGAGTTGGTTAATTTAGTAAGGGGGGTGCAGCAGGCTTCTTCCCCCACAGAAAAGCATGCTCACCGTTTTGCTCCTTGCCATAATGTAGTCGCTCATATTTGCTCATTGTTATGCATTCGCCCATATCACATGGCGCCATTAGTTTGATGTTGCATTTTTTGCTGGTTTTAAATATATGTATTTGAATCTTTCACATGGCTGTGTGCAGTGTATTCCATAGGGATATTTGCCAGGTGTTTGGCACATGTGCCACTCCTCCACATGTCCACAGGTGCATGGGTGGGTGCGGGCCTTTGCATCACCCACCGCTCCCTGTCCCAGGGGGGAAGGGACACACACTGTGTGTGCCACTGTGTTCACCTACACAGGCTGCATGGTGTGCCTGTTACAAGTCCATCCTTAGAGTCCATCCTGCTGGTTAACTGTGGTGGCACAGCAGTGTACTATGAGTGTGACACTGGGCACAGAATGCACCCATGTGTACTTGTGTCTTTCACTGTCATCGGCCATGTCTTGCTGTTGGTTTGGGCCCCATATGTGACCTCTGGCTACATGCCATTGTGGTGGTCTGCTGGTGACACACTGGGCCATCCATAACATCAGCATGTCAGCTATAGTGTCGCTCAGCATCGGCCTTCAGCATTGTCCATTGGTCAGAGACATTGGTGTGGTCCCCTTTCCATGGTTGTGTGTGTGTCTGCCCCGGGTGGTGTGCATTGCTATCCACATGCCTGGCCATGTCTGTATGGTGCACAGTGCTGGCCACTAGCTGGCCTTGCATTGGGCCCTTATGTCCACTGTGGTGTGCCACTGTGCCTCCCCTGTCCCCTGGGCTGCTGCACTTTTGTGCCACAGCTGTACTCCCATGCACCAGTAAAGTGTGCCACTTCCACTGTTTGTGTATCAGTCCCCTGCCATTTCTGCATGATTCCCCATATACAAACATGGTCTGCTGCACCACACACCCTCAGTTGCATGATCACGCATACTTGGGATATTCAGTCTGACATGCACAGTCGCTTTTGCTGGCATATTTTCTGAATATCCCACTGCTTTGTGCTGGTGCATTTAGATGCACTGCACATTCACTTGCTCGGTGCAGCATGTCACTTTTGAATATGGGGCCCCTCAACTTTAATTTTAGCAATAAAATATGTTTTCATTTATTCTTCACTGCTAATTGTGCATGTATGCGTGGGGCAGGGCATGGCTCACTCGATGTAAAACAGCAATGGTGGCAAACTGTGACTGCCTTCATTACACATGCTGGGTTGCTTGATTGAGTTTGTGGTGAATGTGGACTGAACTTACTATCAATTACATATAAAATAGAATTGAACCTAAATTTAGCAACAGATGAATTTTGTAAGAGTGATGTACCTCCTGATGTGTTTATTTCAACTTCACTACCAGCTGAGTGTTTTTCTTTTTCGAGGTGGGGGGTCATGATCACTGCCAATAATGACACATCAACCAGCTGGAAAAAGTTAACTCACACTATAGATAACAGTGGTTATTAGCCCTCCACACAAACACACACGCACATCAGACACACACACACACACAGAGCTAGCAGTGAAATTAGAATAAACAACCCCATTTGGCACATAACTTTTGATAACAATCTGTTGCTGAAATTAATGTTTTTGTAATCCCCAGGCCACTTATAACAAGTTAGCACACACCCCATTAAATCTGGACACTGGTACCCACATATTGGCATATCATTTACTTTACAAAGGTTGGTACCACCCTTGGCATTAGGATGTATACCTGGCTCATTTCTAGAGGAAGAGAGAGGTGGGTGTAGAAGAACAAAACACATGAACCTTGTGTAAAAATTACAACCCAGGTCCAGAAGGCTGCTAGGCATATGCTAGAGCTAAACAGCCGAGGGGGTCCCAGAAAATCCAACTGCCAGAAGCAATAATCAGAATGTCCAGGACACTAACTGGGATTGTGTAGTATGGCTTTATTCAACAGATGGAACTCTAAAGAAGTAGTGGACCCCCAAGGGTTGGTCAAGGCAACACAGGTACATTTCATGAACTCTTCTTGCATACAGTATAGGTTCTAGACACACAAAAGAACATCTTCCCATTTCCCAATGGTGCATAAAGTGGACACCTGGCCACGCACCTGAACATTTTCCTCCCATGAGTACACATTTTGTGAAACTAAGCCACACACTCAGAACTCTTCTTCGAACACAGGTGCATTTATGTGAAACTCAACCACACCTATAAACCTGCATCAATGGTCTTTGCCCAGGTAAAAACTGGTGTCCTTTATGAACCAGGAAGCCCTGCCTTGTAAGCTTTCAGATGATGTTCCTCCCACCCTTTGCCCCAACTGACAGTCTCTGCCATTCTTTAGGGTTACACCATCCATTGAAACCCCCATTTCCCACTGAAATGCTAGAGGTCCCATACTTTCCATTTCCATCACTCACTGGGGTAACCCAAGTACAAACTGCACTCTCCTGGGTGAACAGTTTACAGAAATTCACTTTCCTGGGTGAACTAGGGGCACTGATAGGTGCGTTCTTGCCTTATCTATGGGCACGGGCACACACCCCAGAAAATGATTCCCATAAATATGTGGAGAACTTCTCTCCTTAGAACAGTACTCATGAACTAGTTGTCCCGTCCACTGGGCATGGAACAACAAATCACACCTCTCCTGGGTAGCAGGTCAAAACAGTCTCTCAAAAGTTGCTAAGTTCCTTTCCAAGGCAGCTGAAACACACAAAGGATCTTCAGGGGATTGTCCCTTGAACCCACTGAGGAAAAGCAGTACCTTCCACTTCACTGGGAGTAGAAATCAGGACATCCTGCTGTAGAAAGGTCTCCACCACTTCACTGGAAGCTGGGAATTGTACTCCACTACAGTGAAAAGTGCTGGGACCTCAACTCAGAACCCAACTGGCAGACCTTCTGCCACTCTCACCTCCACACTCAGCTACAACTCACTACAGACTGAACATTCTAAGCTCCCTAAAGCAGCTGTACACAAGAAAGGGTTATGCTGCTGCGAGAGTTCTGAATGACCTAATCATTCTTCTCTCAGGCTAGCTGACTAAACAATTATGTCATTGTGTAAGAAGACCCTAATGAGGTCCCTACCAGCTGCCTGCTACCTTTCTAACACTAACACTAACACTAACACTAACACTAACACTAACACTAACACTAACACTAACACTAACACTAATACTAATAGGATTCTAGTAATCCCAGGGGACTGGGTGATTACATTTGCATCACAGTGCCATTTTATACAGTATGTAACTGTCCACAAGTTCACCTAACATTAACTCCACTTGTCCCCCACACCCCACAGACAGAACAAGCAGGAAGAATAAACAAACAAATCACAGTCTGGGTAGCAAAATTATTGGCACATTACATAAATTGACAGACACCTACATATGCTGCCTTGATGTAGCAATATAGTAAAAACACTTACTGTACATCAACTTACTGTATCATTGCAAAATTCTAACTACATTTGTATTATTCAGGGGAGCAGCTTGTTTTACTATAACAGACAGCGCAAGCATATTCATTCATTAGAAGGTGGCTGGCTGTGGAGGTGGGTGGGTTGTTCTAGACACCTTCCACATATTAAATCTGGTAATGGGAGGGAGGAAGGTGGGATAAGGGTGCCACTAGAGTGCGGGAATGGGTGTGATGTAGGTATCATTTTTGATTAGTGCAAACAAGTGCTTTTACTCAATGAAGGTGGCAGCCAGTTGTGGAGCTGGGCAGGCTGTGCTAGTCATCCACTGTGGCATAAAATTGTAATATTACAAATATTGTGGGTGCTTGGGGAGGGGGTGGGATTAGGGTCTGCAAGCAGTAGGTAGGATGATGGGGGTAACCATACTGTTTGTGTTTGTGCAGGGTGAGGAGGGTGGGATATTTACAAATAAGCAGAGGTAGGGGAAGGATTTTTTTTTTCTTAAAACTAATACTATATCCCAAACCATCCTTGGACTATGACATTCTCAGAAACTACAGGCCTGTATCAAACCTTCCCCTTTTTGGGGAAGTTGATCGAGAAGGTGATGGTGGTCCAATTGGAGCAGCACCTGGAGACATATGACAGCTATGAGCCTTTCCAGTCTAGATTCTGGCCTCGTCATACTACAGAAACTGCTGTGGTCAGGGTATAACATGATCTCCTCCTTGCAAGGGATAGTGAATGTAGTTCCATCCTGATTCTGCTTGACCTTAGTGTGGCCTTTGATGCGGTGGACCATGAGGTTTTGTTGGCCCATCTGGGGCACTATGTGGGATTCACAGGAATGGTGTTATGGTGGTTCCAGTCCTACTGCATCTGGCAGGGAGCAGCAGGTGGCACTTGGCTCATCCATCTCGAACAGTTCTTCTCTCTGCTGTGGTGTGCCTCAGGGGTCAGTCTTGGCCCCCATGTTGATTGCTGTGTATATGTTACCACTTGGAGTGATCATTAGGTGATCTGATCTGGCTTTTTATTGTTATGCTGATGATATACCCAGCTATATGCCTCTTGTGCTCCTGACAGCAGGGCAGCTGTTTTGGAACTGACTGGGTGCCTCAGGGAAATTCAGGAATGGATGACAGCCAGCAGACTTAGACTGAATCCTTCAAAGATGGAGAGACTACTGGTGGAGTCAGGGTAGATTGGTTCATCAGCTTCAAGTGGTGATACCATTCTGACATCTTTGAATGGTGTTACTCTCAAGGCTGAAGATAGGGTGAGGAATCTGGGGGTCATCGTGGATTCAAGCTGACATTAGAACACCAGCTGTTGGCTGCTATCTGCTGTGGCTTTTGTCATCTTTGTATCATCTCCTGGATAAATTCCTTTCATGAGCCATCTGATCTATCAACATTGGTGGGTGCACTTGTCACATCATGTATGGATTGCTGTAACATTCTTTACCTGCCGCTGTCCAGGAGGCTGCTGCATTGCTTACAGTTCATCCAGAATGTAGTTTCCGATTCCTCCTGATTCAAGCATATCATGCTGGTTCTCCATGTTCTGTACTGGCTGCCAGCGTGGTAGCACATCAGCTTCAAGGTTTGCTTGTTGACTCACAAGGCACTACAAAGTTTGGGTCCCAGCTATCTGAAAGACCTCCTGATCCCATATGCTCCTGGCTGCTCCCACTCCTCAAAGGGTGAGGGACTTCTCTTCATTTCTAGATCTCATTTAAAGTCCTTGGGAGATAGGGCTTTCAGAGTGGTGCCCTGCTTGTCTGGAATGTCCTACCCATAGAGATAAGAGGTGCCCCTTCCCTGACTATTTTTAAATCCAAACTGAAGACCTATCATTTTAATGGGTCTATGTGATAAAGGTGATCACCGTTAGAGCGAAGGTACATCGGGAAAAAATCCATTTTGCTGATGTACACTCCCAGCGCACAGCAAAAGGGTGCCAGGAACTTGATGTTTTTTCACCCCACCCCCTACTAAAGATTCTCAACTCCAGGGGGTTGCATGTCGGTTGGGGGGGGGGGGTGTAAGATAAAAAAAATAAATTTCTCGGACCGGTGCAAAAATCCTGACTCACCCAGCACAGAGCCTGACATCCTCCCAACCATAGCCTGCCATGAACCCACCATGCCACATGGCCAGCTCAGCAACCCACCATTACACTACACCTCACAAACCCTCCCTCTCCTTCTGCCCATCACACAGAGTGCTTGGTCCCCCCCAGCATGTATACATATAGCGACAGGATGTCACTATACCCGTATTCACCCCCATCCACTAGCCCTGAGAACAGGTGTCACTATTGAGTCACTCTTTTTGTAAGCACTCAATAGCAGTTGCCCTTCTCATGGGATACCCTTTTGAATATGTGTTTTGGAGAATGATGCTTTCATCTATTTATTTATTCTGTTATGTTACTTTAATCTAATCTCTTATTTATTGTTTTAAATGTATTTTTCTACTAGATGTGTTTTATGAGGGGCCCAGAGCCTTTGGGATTGGGCGCCATATAAATAAAATTGCATTTGCAAAAACTAATAGTCTCATATTCGGAAAAAGCTCATGAATATTTTGGAGCCCTACTATTCATGGTATTCAGGAAATGCTATTCTGCCCTTGCACATCCATAATCCTAAATAGTCAGCTTAATATTTGGTATTCAGACCCCTTGTATTCGGATATTTGTTTTTCAGTTTTCAGCTAGGAAAGGTGCTTTTTTAAACAATGGTTCTAAAAGTCCTTAAATGACACCATTAAACCCTCATTGAGAATGGTGTGCCATGAACACCTCAATGACACTTCAGTGATCAAGTCAGGGCTGTCAGAAAAGCAACACTAGGTATTCGAGGTGTTGCAAAGGTTGATATACACTGTAGTTATTTGGTGTTGGAATATATCCAGGAAAGGTGACTTTGTAACAAACACTTTTATAGTCAGTTAGATGACACATTTAACCCCACTTCCAAGGACATGATGCTCCATCAATACCTCAAAGACACCTGAAGAAGTGACACAGAACTGGCTATAATGCAATGCAAGGTACTATATTCCGGTACAATGTATTATTTCTCAGCTAGCTGCTATTAAACTAGTAAGGGTGTTAGATTAACCTAAACGCACTTACACAACACCATTAAGTCATAGGTTCATATGTGTATACAAGTTTGAGGGCTAGGCCATATTCAACTCATTGCCATTATTACTTTAATGGCGGAAAAATATTTTTTTGTCACCCATATACTGATCCAGTCTAATTTTGAATTGTTCAATATCTTCATTTAATACTAATATGACTGACAAGGATAGGGAATTCCATATTGGTGGTAGTCTTTGAGTAATGAAATTACTTCTTTTAACTGTTTTATTAAGGCTGACATAAAGTTTTAGTTTGTGCGATCTTGTATTATTTACTTCTTTTAAGAACACAGAGTTCCATAAATGCATCAATGACATGGAGCTGTCAGCAACAAAAAGTAAATACGTGTATTTTACTTGTTGCATCCTTTATCCAACACACGTTAGAACACAGACTTTCAGTGCAATGAGTGGCATACCATGGTCACACAATGAATTCCATAGCACTATATCAGAAGAATTTGACTCTGTGGCTGCACTGCTGAATGGCGTGGTGCTGCTGCTTCCCCCACTCACACTGCTACCACTGTCAGGATCTGGCTTGCTGGGAGACAGAAAATGTTGGCACAGCTAATATGCCTGGATTGTCTATCACCATCTCCCACACTTCCTGGAGCTGGTGGTCCAGAATATTTGCTTTGACTGGACCATGAACGTTTCTGAGGTGGCTGATCTCCCGGCATGATTTAATATAGCTATTATCGCAGTTAAAGCTGTATAGAAGTAGTGCAGCCTGTTGCTGTAAGTTAGTAGCATAGCGAACTGACTACACTTACTATAGTAGCACAGATAATAACATAGTCAGACCGTGTGTGACTGTGTTGTTTAATGCTTGTGCATCAAATAGTGTAGTACAACATCTCCACTCAAGGCAAAATAATCCTGTTTGTTTTTACTGTATGTCACTAATATTGCTGCTATGAGAGGAGGTGTCATCAGACAATCTCATTCAGCACGGAACCCAGCCTGGAACTGGACAACAGAACACAAACTCACAAACAATTTAGTGAGTCAGGCCTGACCCACTAAGAAAACTTCAGCAGGTTGCTGTACAAAAACAATTACATGCACAGGGAATAGAACCTTGTGCACACACAGGCAAAATGTATGCTGTGAGCTGCAGGAGTGGGGAGTCAGCCAACACACTCCTCAGTCATACAGGGAACCAAGCCTGGAACCAGATGATGAAGAGGAACAAGTCAGTGAGTCCACTGAAAAACTGCAACTGTTTTTGATATACAGTATATGGAGCTTGAGTGGCCAGTCATAGCCGCTACAGTATGTGTGAGACTCTCCCATTATTGAACACATTTGCCTTCACATGCTTTCTGTTTTTCTATTGCTTGTTTGGCCCCTCTGATTAAGCATTTGTTTTCCTTCAGTTGGTTTCTGTAGTTATAAAAAAACATAGACTTTGATGGCAGATAAGGGCCGCTTGGCTCACCCGGTCTGCACATTTCCCTGCCTTTTGGATAGGCTGCAGATCCTAGTTAACCAACAGCCTACTTCCTCCTACCCCCCAGAATTGCTTGATGTCTATCCCATGCATTCTTGAATCCCCCCACTGTTTTTGACCCCACTAGTGCCTCTGGAAGGCTGTTCCATGCATCCACCACCCTCTCTGTGAAAAAAAACTTCCTCACATTGCCCCTGAGCCGTCCCCACTCAATCTTCAAATTCTGCCCCCTTGTTCTTGAGCTTCTCTTTTTCTGAAAGATGCTATCCTCTTGGACTTTGTTGATTCCCTTGAGGTAATTGAATGTTTCTATCATGTCCCCCCTCTCCTTCCTTTCTTCTAGGGTATACATATTAAGCTCCTTTAGTGTCTCTTCATTTGGCTTCTGGTGCAGACCCTGCACCACTTTAGTTGCCCTCCTCTGGACTGCCTCCATTCTGTCTATGTCATTGCTGAGGTGGGGTCTCCAGAACTGCACACAGTGCTCCAGATGAGGTCTCACCAACTGTCTGTACAGAGGGATAACAACTTCCTGTTTTCTATTGGTAATGCCTCTCCCTATGCATCCCAATATCCCCCCAGCCCTCTTTACTGCCTTCTCACATTGTTTGCCTACCTTTTGGTCATCTGATATGACTACCCCCAGGTCCCGTTCCATGTTTGTTGTTGTTAGCACCCCCCCCCCCACTGTGTAATCTTCCCCTGGGTTTTTGTTTCCCAGGTGCATTAGTCTGCACTTCTTTGCATTGAATCTAAGCTGCCATACTTTTGACCATTCCTTCAACCTTGCCAAGTCCCTTCTTATCCTTTCCACCCTCCATTGTGCATCAACCCTGTTGCAGATCTTTGTGTCATCTGCAAAGATGCATACATTTCCTTCTAGCCCCTCCATAATGTCACCTATATCTGCTTTCACTAGTTATATCTGCAATTTACTTTTCCTGTATGTATCTTTTTTCCTTAATTACTTCAAGTACTGTATCTCAGTTGCCATTCACATCATCTTTTACTATTTTACTATTATCTCTGAAGTATACAATTATTTAAGCAATCTATACAGCATGTTTAAAGATGTCCCATTGTTGCTAAATACTGATATCTATCAGTTTGACTTCTCAAGGTTCTTGTGCTATAAACTACCTTATCTTTATGAAATGTGTTTCTGCAGGAACAAGGTGTATGTCATTCCCTAGGTATTTACATTTTCCTTTCAGTCATGAATCAGATCAGGTTTTGGTCACTGCTGCTTAATAATGCTCCAGTTTCATTTCTCTGACCAGATCATCCTTGTTTCTAAGGATCTGATCTGTGATACAAATAAAAATAAATTGAAAAAGAGAAGCTGTGAACATCTTTTGTAAAACAACATCCTCAGCATATAGGTGCAGTCATGGAACTTATGCAGTGTGTAATTTGATGCATGGACAGCTGGTCAGAAAAAAAAAGAAGTGCCGATAAATCCAGTGCATATGTATGCCAACCAGTAAGAGGAGTTGAGTATTAAGTGATAAGAACACTAATGACATCAACATGATCACCCACTTACTTTCACACTTTATCCGATACAGGTCAGAAAGCTTTAACCTAGACTGAAATCTAAACATATTTTTCTGAAAACTTTTTCCAAGTACTGAGTTGAGAAACATTTTCCTATTGTGATAAATTCCTCTCAGCTCAATATACAGTACCACTGTTTATGTGCTACTTATACTGAAATCTGGATTCCCTTTATACAACTATCCATGAAACCAGACAAAAAAGCATTTTTTTACTGTAAAATTGCTTAAAAGGAATTCTTTATTGCCACAGTGCAGTAATTAATTCTGTAATGGTTCTGTACTATACAAATGTTCTCAATTAATTAATGGCACAATTCACACACACACACACACACACACACACACACACACTACACATATACAGTATGTCTATGCTACTTTCCTAGTTTACATTACTCTACAGGTTCAAATAATATGCAATTACATTTATTTTTCTTTGAAAATTGTTTGCTGCGTAGTGTGGCAAAAAGGTCTGAATGAAAAAAAAATTGCATTTTCTTCTCCATTTTGGATTATTTTTCTTTCAGTTTAAAAACTTTATCATGTTGCTATTCAAAAGGGTTCTCATTGCAATTTTAATTATCACAAAAAAGGTGACAAAGGCAAACCATTGTAGTGCTGATTTTTGTGTACATGCAAAGGTGAAACGTGCAAGTTATTGTGACTCCCAGCTTGTCTGCCTGTTTTGACTTTACTGACTACTTATGTGATATCCTGTAACAGGTTTCATTATCACCTAATCAGGACGTTGTTCTCACTGCAGCATTCTTCATACATACATACATTCATGCATGCATGCATACATATATATATATATATATATATATATATATATATATATATATATATATATATATATTTAGGGAGAGAGGAAGACCATTAGTTCATTGAGTTCCTCACTCTCACCTTCTCAGTAGAAATGCCAGATCAAACTTTTTATCAAGTCTGAACATAAAGGTCATTACAGTGTCAGCTAATGCTAAAGGCTGTCTATTCCATATGTTCACTGCCCATTCTGTGAAGTAATCACTCCTGATGTTTCCAATGAATCTTCCTCCTTTCAATGACATTGAGTGTCCCCTTGGTCTTTCATCATTGTGCATCTTTGAAGAGCTGCCCTTGATCTGATGGAGTTATCTCCTTTTAAAACTTGAATGCTGTTATCGTGTCTCCCCTAAGTCTTCCTTCATCCTTTAGTAGGTTAAGCATTTATTAAAAGAAATACCAGAAATATATTCTTCATAACAAATTACTCTTGTATCTATGTAAACTTGCTTTTGGTTAAATACAATAATGAAACATTGAAACAAATGTTCTTTGACATAGAATGCTCTCATAGTAAGAGTTGTTAAAATTAGTAGCCACTACAGTGGGACCTTACATTGAAGTCTAATTTACCAAGAGGAAACTTTGCTCTATGAAGAATTTAATTACAGTTTAACAAGAGGAAGTTACCTTCAGGTTCAGATGCAGAGACTCAAAAAGCACTTCACTACAGAGTTTCATGGCATACATCCTTGTTTTTGGGGATATGTTTTGTTTCTTATGAATACTGTTTCCACAGATCTTTGTAAAGATTCGAAATTGCTCTGTTTATATAGGAATGCTTGCATCTTTTCTGAGTGGTTTTATTATGTACACCAATACAAAAGCACAAGACACAGAAGGTAGAGGATAGTAAAAGAATGTAATAAACAGAGATAAGATTCAACTTTAACTGGCTCATTGTTTGTGCTTATTTGTAGAGAGAGGGCATTGGAACTCCAGGGTTACTGGAAAGAAATTTGTGAGCGAGAAAGGAAGGCCCACCTCCGTAACCAGGAGCTGCTTCGTGACTTTGAACGGGTGGAAGCTCACATTGCAGCTCTGTCTGCAAAGACAGAAACAATGCGAGATATACAGGTATTCAAGAGAACTATTCAATTACCTCAGCTCTTCTGATGAATGCTTCTGCTTCTCGCATCTCCTAATCTCTACGCTCTCTCCTTTTTCATGCTAATCCTCTAATGTTGTGTATCTTCTTCTTGTTCCACTCTGTCATACTCCCAGCTCTTTGCCATCTTTGGCTTGGTTTACTCTAGATACTGTTGCTAGCATATACTTGATGCACTACCTTTACTGACAGCTGTTTCATGTTTACTGTTCACTGTGTGCCGAATCCCTCCATTTATTGTATGACCACTAATTGTCTTGATTACTTTTATTTTGGCCTATTCATGGATACTACCTTATTGTCTGTATTTCAGTTATTTGTACCTTATTACTACCTATTGTTTGGAAGCTGTTTAGAAACTTTGTACCTTCTGCACTTTCTGCTGATTGTATATTTTGACTGCACATTTTTGTTTTACTTGTTGCTACCCGCCATTGTAACTCTCCCAGGTTGTGCCTGAAAATAGGCAATATTTTTGCCTGGCTCATGTACCTGGTAAATAAAAGCTACATAAATAAATAAACAAATAAATAAGCAAACAAACAAATGAATACATGAACAGCAACTAAGATCACCCTTCTCTACTATATCTAGTGCCCTGAGCTTGTTTCTTTAATGCTACATAAAGCAGACGGCTCCTATATTATAATTCTCAGTAGCTAGAAAAAGGCTGTAGGCCTCTACCACACCACCCATATCTACTGTATTTTAATACATACTTAAGGACCACTCACATTTTTTTAAATGTGGTCTCACATGGATTGTTAGAATATAAGAACCACAAAGCAAAAGGTAAGTAGTTCTGATACCCTAAGAATGTGAGACCAGCCTTACAACAATAAATGTTGTCTCCTAAGACATAATCATTTATTATTGACTGAGAGTGATCAATAATATACTCAGTCCTTCCCTGACTGTGCCCATTTCTTGGGAACTTACACATAAGACAATCTTTGTAGTATGAGTGTCTTACACACGTGGACAAGGAGCACTCTGATTGGTCGAGAATGCTCCCACAATCTAAAATTAATCTTTACAGCATCTCTCTCTCTCTCTCTCTCACTGTCATTTTGTTGTAGCCCATATGTCTCCATAGAAATCAGTTGCTATTGTTTGTAAATAAGAGCAGCCATGGGAATTTAGAAGATATTCATTCAAAGTATATGGATTCTTAGAGTATAAGAACCACAAACCAAGGGTAAGTAGTTATGATACCCTAAGAATGTGAGACCACCCTTACAACCTTAAATGTGGTCTCCTAGGACATAATAATCTACTATTGATTGAGAGTGATCAATAATATATTCAGGTTCTGAGGCAGCATGGATTCTCATCAGGAAGGTCTTGTCAAATGAATCTGATAGACGTTTTGATTGGGTGGCTAGGGAAGTGAATCAGGGAGGGGCCATAGACATCGCCTACCTGGATTTCAGCAAAGCCTTAGATACTGTCCCACACAGAAGGCTGGTTAACAAGATGAGTAGTCCGGGCATGGGGAAATAAGGTGATATTGTGGGTTCGAAACTGGCTGACAGACAGAAGGCAGAGGGTGGTGGTAAATGGGATCCAATCTGGGGAGAAAGGGGTGACCAGTGGAGTGCCATGGCTCAGTACTGGGACCAGTCCAGTTCAATGTCTTCATTAGTGACATTGCATAGCAGCTGGAAGGGAAGGTCTGCCTATTTGCAGATGACACCAAGATCTGCAACAGGGTGACTACTCCAGAAGGGGTTCAGATAATGAAGAGGAAACTGGAGAAGCTTTAAAGAGGGTCAGAGGTGTGGTAACTCAGCTTCAATACAAACAAGGGCAAGATAATGCACCTGGGTAGGGGGAACACTTGGGAGAGCTACAGGATGGGGGGAGGTGCTGACTGTCACCAAAGAGGAGAGGGACTTAGGGGTTATCATATCTGATGACTTGAAGGTATCAAAGCAGTGTGCAAAGGCTGCAGGGAGGGCCAGTGGCATATTGGGGTGCTAGGCAGAGGTATTACTAGTAGGAGGCAGGAAGTGGTGATGCCATTGTATAAAACACTAGTAAGACCTCACCTTGAGTACTGTGTGCAGTACTGGAGACCACACATGCACAAGGGCATAAACATGGTGGAGGCTGCCCAGAGAAGGGCAACAAAGATGGTGCATAGCTTGCACCACAAAACATATGAGGAGAGACTAAGACCTCAATATATACTCACCGGAGGAGAAGAGAGAAAGGGGTGACATGATAGAAACTTTTAAGTACCTCAAGGGCATAAACAAGGTGCAGTTGGGAGATCTTTTCCAGTGTAGAAAAGATACCAGAACAAGTGGGCATGATATGAAATTGGGAGGGGGAGATTAAGAGGTAACGTGAGGAAGTATTTATCCATGGAGAGGGTGGTGAATGCTTGAAATAGTCTACCACAAGAGGTGGTAGGGGCAAGCACAGTGGAGGGGTTTAAACATGCCTGGGACAAGCACAAAGAAATCTTGGGTGGGAAGGGAGTGATGAAAAGCCATTGACCACGTAGGGTGAGTAGAAGCATACATGTATAGGGCCTATGGGCAGACTGAATGGACCCAGTGATCCTTATCTGCTGACAATTTCTATGTTTCTATGTTTCAGTCCTACCCTGACTGTGCCCATTTCCTGGGAACCTACACATAAGACAATCTTTGTAGTATGTGTGTCTTACACATGTGGACAAGGAGCACTCTGATTGGTCGAGAATGCTCCCACAATCTAAAATTAATCTTTGGAGCATATCTCTCTCTCTCTCTCTCTCTCTCTCTCTCTCTCTCTCTGTCATTTTGTTGTAGCCCATCTATCTCCATAGAGATCAGTTGCTACTGTTTGTAAATAAGAGTAGCCATGGCAATATAGAAGATACTTGTTCAAAGTGAAAAATGCTGGTTGCTCCCATTCTTTTGTTGTTATTGATATTCTCTATAGGGGTATGTGAATACCTTCTAGCATATAGTCACAGAGTATTTCTATTCAGGACCTAAAACTATTTCTCTGTATTCATTATTTGAACAGAAACAGGGGAAAACAGCCATTCCCTCCTCCAGGTGGCCAAGGCTACTCCAGTGGCCAAACTCACCTATTCAGTGATTGATTGCTTTATTTTTGATTGGTTAATAAGCCATTTCAACATTACAAAAGATTCCACAAAACATTAAAAGATAAGCTCCAATAATTGCCATATAGCAGAGTATTTGTTACATAAGCAAACTTATTTGCCCTAAAATACTAACAGTTTAAAATAAATTAGAAGCTTGTAATTATAAAAGCACTTTTGTTAATAAATGGTCCTCTAATATCAAAACATAGCATTTAAAATAAGTCATGGCGGTATCAATTACCAAGGACTCATCTTAGCTGAAAATGTTGCAATGTACATAGGACTTACATGACTCTTCTGAGAAGCAATCTGTTGCACTATTCATTATTATTCCCATGCAATAAGCCATCTCCAAGTCACTTCTAAGAAAGGAATCAAGCCACTATATTTGAGCCCTGTTTTGGGTACTGGGTCAACTCTCAGAGGTACTATGTTACAAACAAAGATAACACTGGCTCTGTCATTAGGCCTACATTAAGACAGACTATGCTGTCAGTAGTACCTGTCCTTTTTGGTGAAGTATCAAGGTGTACCACACAGCGCATATTGCCCAGTGGTCCTATCATTACCAGGTATGGCAGGAATTATATACCAGTTTCAATTTAGACAAACAAAATGTTTAATGCCATATTGGTCCTAGTAAGAATGGGATACTTCCAATCAGCAGAAATGCATCAGCCCGACCGGCAATATCCCGACCCCGGGTGCCTGAAACACAGTTGCCCGACATCGGGATTTCACCCCCCCCGGAGTGAGAATCCTGAAGTATGGGGGGTGTAGGGGGTGTGGGGGGCGAAACCCCCTGAATCACTCCCTGGAGGCAAAATCCCAATGTTGGGTAACCCTGTTTCGGGTGCCCGGGGTCAGGATAATGACGGTCGGGCCGATGCATTTCAGCTTACCATAGTATATCCGTAAGAAGAAATCCAGAACAAATGGTTTGATACCTTTTATTGGACCAATAAGGATGTTACAAAAAGAACAAAAAGCTTTAGCTTTTGGAACAACAAGTCCTTCTTCAGAAGCCTAATTAGAGCTATTTAGAAAATCTCATATTATTTAACACCTAGAACATGCAGAAAAAGCAGAAATAATTCTCATTGGTTTAAAACAGGCCTTCAGAAATAACTAAAGTGACACTGGAGAGCTTGAATATCTAAAGTGTGATTTCAGCTGAACCAAACTTAAAGGCCAAAGATTGTCCAGAGATTACAGCAGGCAGAGAATTCAACCCACATATATTATAAATATATGCATTGAACGGTACTGCATGACTGATGCAGGCAGGGTTGCCATGCACTGTTGCATCAGGGGTGCCCAGGCAAGGGGGGGTTTCCACAAGAACAAGGAAAACACCAATGCCGTGGAGCAGGGGACAGCACCTGTCCCCCATGCCCTCTGCTGGGTTACCCTCGACTGACTTCTCAGTTCCCCACGTGGGCCCCCATCCACAGCCAAAGACTGCCTTTGAAGAGTGCCCAAGAGGAGGGGTGACCCACCCCGGATGGGTTAAACTGGTGATGCTGGCTGCAGGTGAGGGGGAGAGAGGAGGCACAGTGCGAGGAGCCTCAGGCGGGCAGGACACAGACAGGATGCCCAAGGGAGGGTCCATGGGGCCATGACAGGAGTGAAATAAAGTAAAAAAAAAAATAAGGTCCTTTATATAAGTTCTAGGGCTATTCTTGAAAAATCTTTTAAAAATTAGCTGCATTTTGGGCAGTCTTTAAACAAAGATCGATTTTGAAGTCATGTGCTTCATTTTGACTGTCCAAATTCCACTATAGATTGTGTTGCCTATTCACAATTTGGCAATACAGTTGTTATGCAGCCAATTAAGAGACTTTCAACATTTTGTAGTTCCTTTGAATCATTTGAGGAAAGCCGCTGACTTTTATCTTATATGTTAGGCAAATAGTTGACCAAAACACAAAACTTATCAGTGACTCAGATCCCTACGTAAGAGTCACGCTGCAAGTTCCAATTTTAAATGAGACTTGTCATTCAGGGAGCTGAGCTGAGAAAATGCTTCAGCTCCCAAAAATGTTTGAATTGCATAACAATAACTTAATCACCACAGATCTCCATATATTTACTGGGCCAGCATTTTGATAAGGGGTTCAAGCCGAATGTCTTAAAGTGAATATTAAGTCAGCAGCTAAAAGAAAAATGAAAAAAAGTACCTGTAGAGGGAAATTACCCCTTGTCCAGCCTTCATCTCTCATTAAAATAGCATATTTTTATATGAGAATTTGCAAGAAGGAGTTACCATAAATAGCAAATAATTTTGGCTCCTTTTTTCTTACACCAGGAGTCCAAAAATCCAATGGTTCACAATCATTTCCATGTTTCCGAGCCCCACCAAATTCAAGTTCATTGTTACTGGATTTTTCATCCACCAAATCACCATGAGACCTGCAAAAAAGAAGCAAAGAATGCTCTCTGAGCACAGTACATTTTATATCACTGGAGATGTTAAAAACTCCCATCCCCAGGTAATGATGGTATACCTTTTATTAGAGGAGGATAGGCATATCAGCACATAAAATGCTAATACAATTTCTACCATGTCTGGTTAACTCCATGTCCTCTCAAATGCCAAGATCAGCCAACAACAGTGTTTTTCAAAATGCTCTCAGAATTTAAAAGCTGCCCACTTGGGGGAGCGCAGACATCAGCCAAACAATTCAGCGATTCAGCAAGCCCTACGCATTCAATGAACTCCTCCAGCTATTCTTGACTTCATTCTCCCAAGCCAGCCAATCCATTAATAGCACACAAGTTCCATGACTATAAGCTTCTATCACATCCAAAGAAGCAAACAAGGCATCACACACTTATTCAGTGATATCCCACCCCCTCCTTTGAGTCACATATATTAAATCTGACACACCACTAGTCCCTTTCCACACCTGACAAAATCTTATATGCCCCCCACCTCCCTAGCTGTACCTTCCAGTCCCAAAGGGCCATGAAACTAAGGTGTTTCCACCCCCAACTCAAATCCTTGCTGGGGGAGGAGGCAACAGCATAACATTTCCTCCTGGTTGCTCGGTCATCCCCACCAACCCTGCAACACTCTATGTGTTACAGCAAGTTGTCAGCTGAAAGCTTCAGTGCAGTGAAGTGAGGAAGGTGAAATGATGTCTACCTAGCATCACTGAGTAATGCTAGGCAGACTGTAGTCACTGAGTGAGTTAGGCACACTGTATTCATTGAGTGATGCTAGGCTGACTGCAGCATTGAGTGAGCTAGGCAACTGTAGTCATTAAATGATGCTAGGCAGACTGTAGCCACTGAGTGAGCTAGACAAATTGTAGTAAATGAGTGATGCTAGGCAGACTGTAGTCATTGAGTGATGCTAGGCAGACTGTTGTCACTGAGTGAGCTGGGCAGACTGTAGTCACAAAGCGAGTTAAGCACATTGTATTCACTGAGTGATGATAGGCACACTAGTCATTGAGTGAGTTAAGCTGACTGTAGCACTGAGTGAGCTAGGTGACTGTACTCATTAAATGATACTAGGCAGACTATAGTGACTGAGTGAGCTAGGCTGACTGTGATAAAAGACTGCACTGGAACTCATCATTGAAATACATCAGTGAGTTATGCAGTCCTCTAGAACAATCCCCCCCCCGGCACTGAAACTATCAGCTATCAGCTTGCATTTAAACAGACAATGTGTGCTACAAGATGGGGAGCGGGGCTGAGAAGCCAAGAATGAAGCTCAAACTATTTTCTCTCTTCATCATGAATTAGGATCAGGGACAGCAGTTTAGTTTTCTGGCCCTTTGAGGTTGAGGGAAGGTCAGATGAGAGAGGTAGGGATGACTAAAAGATGGTGTCATGATGGGGGAAGAGCAGGTAGAATGTCTGCTTAAAGGATTAGTACACCCAGAATTTGTAAAAACATATGTTGTGCAGAGTGTTTTGATTTGAGTGTGAAGTCCTAGTGTGTCCTTCCCTCTGTCTGCTATCAGTTTTTCATAAATTAGCTTGCTAGTTTTATGGTAGTTTAATGACCCCAGGGGATCTCCATCTCAGCTAAGTTTATTGCTTTTCTTGTACCTACAATGCATCCTGTCTCATGAGGCAGTGATGTAGCTGAGCCCATAGATTCAGCAACAAGCACTGCTTTACAATACAACAGCAGAGATGGCTATATTTTAAAAACTATACAGAGTTCAGCTTGGTGACTACCCTCATTGTAAAAGTCTTTTTGTTGTGAATAATTTTGACACTGGTTGTGTACGTGTAACTTGTATGGTTTTCAAGATATTTATATTTGTTTGGTTTGTCTACTTGAGTGTTCACTCAGAGAGAAAAAAAAGCATCTGCTGTTTGTAAGTGCATCTGCACACATGCCTGCTAAGTATTTGCTTCTGGATATCCAGTAAAGGTCAGTAGTTTGTGAAAGAGTTTAGTTGGACTGCAATAACATGGTGTGTATCACTGCTATATTCACACTTAATTAACTCACTTTGGTGTTTTAAGAGCAGTCAGAGTCTCTGGCAAGTCATGTAGATTGCCGAGTTAAAACCCACCTGTGTAGCACATGCAACTCTAGCTGAACACTTAAGGTGGAGTAAGAGAGAGAGAGACAGAGAGGTAGAGAGAAAGAGAGAGCGAGAGAGACAAGGCAAATTGTGAGAGGAAGAGAGTGTCTACCAAAGGCTGGAAGTACTGTGAGAGATATCAAAAGAAAGAGGTATTGAAAGAGTCAAGTTCTGAAAGACAATGATACTGTTAGAGAACTTCTGTATTGTATTTTATACAGTAGGGGCGGGATATTCAGAAGAGTTGTGCATGGCTCAACACAGTTGCACCATGCGCAACCCACTGATGTGCCCCAGCACGATATTCAAAGGGGGATTGTGCCCGGCACAAATCCTGATGCGCCGGAGTGCATCAGTAATGTATGCGGTGCAGGTGGGGGGGGTGTGCCCATGCATACTCTGCACATCCTGATATTCAGCCCAGGATGTGCTGAGCCCATGCATGCGCAACCGCTACCTGCGCTGCACACAGGTGAGCCAAAAAAAAAAAGGAGCAACAGCTGGCCACCCATAGGTGAGCTGCCGTGTTGCAGGGCACAACACAGCAGCTGCCACCTGTGGGTGGTCACCCGAGCTCCAGCTGCACCTTCGTGGTGGCGCTCCCCCATGCCCGATCATGGGCATACATAAATACATAAATAGTCCAATATCCCTGGTGGTCCAGTGGACCACTCACAGCCAAATCGCGGGCATTTGTAGATTAAATAATAGTTCTATATCCCTGGTGGTACAGTGGACTGCTCGCAGCCCGATCGCGGGCATTTGTAGATTAAATAATAGTCCTATATCCCTGGTGGTCCAGTGGACCGCTCGCAGCCCGATTGCAGGCATCTGTAGTAAAAACTATTAGTCCCATATCCCTGGCAGTCCAGCGGTACCCCCCTCCACACCCGCCCACTGAGCCCCACTGCCCCGCTCCCCCGGTCAGTGGCAGGCAGCAGCTCCCCACCCGCTTGCCACCCCACTGCCCACCGACTGACATTGTATGGTAGGGCTGTATGCCCATTGGTCCACAGTGTGAGCCAATGGGCATGCAGCCCATACCGTACTACACAGTCCAGATATGTGAATGGATCCATTCACATATCTGACTGTGTATGGGTATGCTGCACACCCATTGGCTCATGCTGTGGACCAATGGGCGACAGCCTACCGTATGGTGCTGTCATGGGCAGCAGTGGCAAGGGTAGGGGAGCTGCCACCCACGGCCGACTGGGGGAGAGCCGGACTGTGGGGATCAGTGGGCGGGTGGGGAGGGGGTGCCGCTGGACCACCAGGGATACGGGACTAATAGTTTTTACTACAGATGCCCACGATCGGGCTGCAAGCAGTCCACTGGACCACCAGGGATAGAGTTACCTGTCTAAACTGTACTAATGCCCATGATCAGGCTGCAAGTGGTCCACTGGACCACCAGGGATATTGGACGTGATCTTCATTTCACACATGCCCGCAATCGAGCATTGGGGCACTTTGCCGTGATGTGCAGGGGGCGTCAGTCCCCAACAGCTGCATCCTGGCAGGGCGCCAGACACAAGTCGTGGGGGATCGGTGCACCTGCATGCAAATTGGGCCATAATGACATGCAAATGGCCCCATTTGCACTTTGCATTCATTATGGCCCCATTTGCATGTGCACGTTTGAATATCACGGTGGTTGTGCCTATCGCAATGGCACTTACACATCCCCCTGCTCCACTCTGGCCACTTGCGCTGGCACAGTGCCACTGCACCATGTGCACTGCGGGTGGCCAGGGAGTGATATTCAATGATGCTGTGCCATGGCACAGCTCCGTTGAATATCACCCTGTCCATGCCCATAGGCAGCCAGGTTGCACTGCGCCCAGGCTTGCACCACAGCCTGGTGCAGTCTGAATATCCCAGCATATGTGTCAGCTGTGGATTTGGTGTAGCAATTTTGTGTGCATCTATCCCTTTGGTTGTCAGATATGGGTGTCAACAACATACCTCAGATTGAATATGTACTGCATGAGCTCTCTTAACACACTTTCATGTGTTACAAATGTACCAATGAGGTTGTGGGAATTTTAGAACCATTTTATAACCCCCAATATACATGTTTTTGGGAATAAGCATTTGCCAGTTGCACAGCTTGACTTTATTTATTTATTTAGATTTTGGTAACCGGGTAAGCCCACTGAGACCAGAGATCCCTTTTTCAGGGGCAACCCGGAATTAGTTACAGTGAGTACATACATAGGTGACATCAAACAGTAGTTTTAGCTGAATCAACATGAGTGACATTAAACAGTAGTTTTAGCTGATACATATATAGTTACAGTGAATACATACATAGGAATTTATATACGGTGATATTAGGTGATACATAATAAGGAGTAGGATACATAGGTGTCACAGTAGAGTAGCTTTAGCTGAATACTTATTTAGTTACAGAGAATACATACATAGGTATTAATATACAGAAGTTTAGGGTGATACATGTTAGGGAGAAGGTATCGAACGTTTGGTACAGAGACAGAAGGCATCACAAGGCTCACAGGTATTAAGACAGATATTAATCCATTTGAAAGGAAGTAGCTATGAATATTATTACAGTACTGAACTATGTTATCACAACAATGGATAATTAGGATAATTTTAATTAGAGGATACATTTCTTCCCCAGATAATCAGGATATTTAAATTGGATTACTATCTGCCCTAGATAATCAGGAAAATTGTACTGGATGATTACTATCAGCCCTGGAGAGTCAGAAGTTACACTATTTACATTTCCCCCTGACAATCATGGTACTTGCAACAGATACTGACTGTCTGCTCCCACATAATCTTGATATACAGTTTGCAGGGTTATTTGTCTGACTAAAATAATCTACTGAGATTCACTGAAGAGTTATCATCTATTATAGATCATTCTGATTGGTACACAAGAGAGTTACTATCTGCCCTAGATAATCAGAGTGGTTGTTATTGATCTAAAAGAGCTGTGAAGGCTCTCATTTAGATTATACTCAAAGGTGTGTGTGCGTGTGTGTGCATGCACGCACTATTTGTAGTATCAATGTCCCTGTCAGGTTCCTGAAAATATTACAGAAAACAGTAACAGTCACACTAAATGACATTATATGCACTATGATCTGTGTATCTGTCTGATGGTACTGTAAGTATGTAAAAGACCCAGAGATAGATTTGTGAAAGATCTACAATGTCCTGAAAGTCTTGGGTTGTTGACTGGAATTTGCATGACTTACAGAGCTGCAGTTTACAGTACCTGCCGCAATGTGGCTGATGTCCATAGAACTAGACATTCACAATGATTCTGGCAATTTACAGGACATGTTTTCCATAAATAGTTTAAAAAAGCACAGATTGCAGTATTAGCTTCACTTTGACAGAACTTCATGAAGTTGGCCAACTTTGTGAAGTTCAAAGTGGAAACTTTGCAACGTTTCTTGCCAGGCAAAGTTGCACTTTTTTCCACAAAGTGACCAAACTTCACTCTTGAAGTTGCCATTTTATGGAAAAAAGTGCCACTTTTCCTGAAAAAAGTTGCAAAGTCAGCGAAGTCTAAGTTGGTGATGCCAATAGGAACTTTGAAAGCTTCACAAAGTCAAAGTTTCACAACTTTGTGGCAACTTTACTGATGAAATTGAACTTCACTACATTTCTAATGATAAGACTTAATAACACATCATCCTAAACTGCTGCAAGATGGTTCAACATCTAAATCCTTCTACAGAACAAAAAAAAAAAAAACTCTAGCAAGAGCCGGTATGGCTACAGCTATGGACACAGTGGAACATGGCACTGTCTGCAGTGTTCAAGATGGCTGCCTGAGTTCATTGCACATGCGCACTGAACTCTGGTGGCACAGTCCACTGTATCCAAGATGGCTGTTGGTGTTCTCTGCACATGTGTAACAACGTGTGCATGATCATGGAGTTTTGTCAGCCATCTTGAACATGGCTGAAAGTGCTGTGTTCCAACCGCCAAAGAAAGTAGCGCTGGTGCACACTCAGGGATTCATTTCCACCTCCACTATCCTGAAATAAGTGCGGTCAGTATCCGGTGAGCTTCCTTACTCTAAGAGATCACATGACAGCACAGGACTCTGCCCAACTGCAGCCACAAAAATTTATATTATGTCATGGTTTGGGATTATTCCAAAATTCTATTGTCAAAAAGTAGTCACTTGGCTTTTTGACAGTTAGATGTTTTTGGCATAGTATTAGCCACTGCTAAGCAATTTTAGATCACAAATTATAGTAAGAAAAAGATAAGACAGTTTTTGAGCCATGCCAAATCTCATTGTTTTATTCTGTTCTTTTGTTGAGAATTAATTTGATCTTGCACAGTTACTAAATATTCCTGACATTTTTGATTTATTTTGATGAACTGTCAAAAAATGAGTGCATGAAAAATTTATTAAAATTCATGAAAAATGAATGGACATTTATGAAATATTCATGACCATTTTCACATGGATGTAATGCACAAATTGCTTAGCAGTGGCAAATACTGCAGCAAAAAGACCTAATTATCATCTCAATTGTCCCTTGTTTTTTTGTTATGGCAGTTTTTGCCTCTTCTAAACAGGTCACAGCCCAAGCATTTACTTGCCATTCTGGAAGGCTGCTTGTGGAGTACATTGTGTATTCCGATACTAGTGGGTGCTGTCATTGCAGAAATGATGGCTGGGCAGGTTTAATCTTTCTGCCCATCATAAGAAAGGTTGCTGGGGACAGAGTTCCATATGTGGCACAGGTTTCCATGTGAAAATCATCATGAATATTTAATTAATGTTCATTAATTTTTCATGAATATTTCATGCACTCATGTTATGACTGTTGAACAAAATAAATCAGAATGTTCAGGAATATTTAGTAATTTTGCAAGATCAAACTAATGCTCAACAAAAGTAAAAAACAAAAAATTAGATTTGGTATGGCTCAAAAAACATCTTGTGTGACGGTAACCAATATTAATCAAAATACAGCTGTCATGGGAAAGAGACTCAATATAAATCTGTAAAATGTATCAAATAACTCAGAGGTTTTCTCAACTAACTCATGTCACTCACTCAGCTACTGTTGTTAGAAAGGTTAAAAGAACAGGGAAATGAGGCACACTGCAGATTGAGCTGGTACATCTGGGAAAAGTCCATCTTCTTCCAAGTTGTGTACAGGAGTGCTTGGAAACAACTGAGAAGCTGCATGGGATATACTATTTTGGACGAAATATCTGTAACTAATCTCTCTCTCTCTTGCTTACATCTGAGAGAAATTTTCCTCACTTTTAAAGTGGTATTGCTTTGTGTTTGTTTTAGTTTTTAAGTCAGGAAGGGTTTTTTAAACTGCTTATCTTCTGCATATTTGATTTTCCTTTGTGGCTAACTGGACTGATTACTAGAATTCTGTGAGAATCTGCATCAATATATTTTGCAACTTTTGGTGGGTTTACATCTGAGAGAAGTTTTCCTCACTTTTAAAGTGATATTGCTTTGTATTTGTTTTAGTTTTTAATTCAGGAAGGGGTTTTTTAAAACTGCTTATCTTCTGCATATTTGATTTTCCTTTGTGGCTCACTGGACTGATTACTAGAATTCTGTGAGAATCTGCATCAATATATTTTGCAACTTTTGGTGGGGTTGTGTGATTCAAAATAGCAAAATCTGCAATTTGTAATTGGATGCCAAACATAGCTGGAGGTGGGGGTAATTGTCTTCACAAGTCAGAGCTCAGCATCACAGCCATTTGTCTAGCTAGACCATTTCAGCATTATTCAATTACTATAAACTAGTGGTGTGATCCTGTTTGAGGCAGAAGTCCATCTTCTTCCAAGTTGTGTACAGGAGTGCTTGGAAACAACTGAGAAGCTGCGTGGGATATACTATTTTGGACGAAATATCTGTAACTAATCTCTCTCTCTCTCTCTCTTGCTTACATCTGAGAGAAGTTTTCCTCACTTTTAAAGTGGTATTGCTTTGTGTTTGTTTTAGTTTCTAAGTCAGAAAGGTTTTTTTTAAAACTGCTTATCTTCTGCATATTTGATTTTCCTTTGTGGCTAACTGGACTGATTACTAGAATTAAGTGAGAATCTGCATCAATATATTTTGCAACTTTTGGTGGGTTTACATCTGAGAGATGTTTTCCTCACTTTTAAAGTGGTATCGCTTTGTGTTTGTTTTAGTTTTTAATTCAGGAAGGGTTTTTTTAAAACTGCTTATCTTGTCAGCATCCTCAGAAGGGCTGAAATAACTGCATATTTGATTTTCCTTTGTGGCTAACAAACCACCAGGCTGTTTTGGGGCTGGAGAGGTTTACCTGTGTCTGACTTGGATGTCTGGATTTTTCTCTGTTTGATTAGCAGGGTACTTTCTCTGTCAAATTGTTGTGTAGGGTATCTTGCTGACAGGAAGGCCTCATCGCAGCAGTGGGTGAGAGCTTTTAGTTGATTGTTTGTGAGGACACAGTTTAGGCCCAACCCCTCCCACCCCTCACCCCCCCACCCCTGGAAATAGTTCCTTTATACCTGGGGTTCTGACATCATTTCCTCGAGTGCAAGGTGCATTTCACTGTCATATCCTCTCTAGCACACTGCACTGACAATATAAGCATACACATTGTATAATATATATATTTCTATACAACAAATCACACACGCACGCGTGCGCGCACACACACATACACAAATACAATAAAAAAAACTAGATAAACATGTGGGGAGTAGTGCAATGTAATGGCTGTGGGGCAGCAGTCTTCCGGGAGCCTTTCTGGAGGCTGAGATACTGCCCTATTTGCAGACAACTATCTGCCCTTAGGGAAGAAGTTGCTCGTCTTCAGGCCACACTGGACAGTAGTAAGGAAACCTTCCCCCAGGCCACACTGGACAGTAGGAAGGGAACCTCCCCCATCCAGGGAGCACTAGCGCCACCACCACTACCTCAGAGGTTGTGAAGAAAACACAGCAGTTGGACCACAGTGGGCTCAGGGAGGGTGAGGAGGGTGGAACAGAGGCACACCCAGTCAATTGTTCCACTCCACAATCCATACACCATTCTGGGGGAGCATAGCTCCCCTATGGATGCACCCTCAGAGAAGACTGATGATAACTGTCACAAGGGAGGCCCACAGGAAGGAGGCAGAGGACACCACAGGGAAAGGAAGCAGCTCCTGGTGGGGGACTCAATTATTAGGGGTATAGAACTGGGGGGAGCTGGGAAAACTGAAGTAAGGTGCCTGCCTGGTGCCATGGCTTGGAGGGACAGGAAGCGCATCCTCAGGATCATGAGAACAGCTGCAAGGGATTCTGAGCTGGACATAATTGTCCACCTAGGGACAAATGACTTGGCTCATCATGAGATTAGAGCAGTGCAGGAGGACATTGCAGAGTTGGGGAGGGACCTAAGACAATTAGCACACACAGTATCCTTCTCAGAGGTGCTGCCTGTTAAAAGCATGGGGGAGGTGAGGGTAATTGGCACCATGCAGTTTAATGAATGGTTGAAAAATGGTGCGGAGCACAGGGGTTTGCTTCATTGGGGACTGGGGTTCCACCTAGAGGGACACCAGCCTATACTGGCAGGATGGTCTGCATCTATCCAGGAAGGGAACAAGTCTTTTGAATTTAAATTTTTGAGTTTAAATGCTTCATTGGCAAGCTTTTAAACTAGTCAAAGAGGGAGACACTGACAAGCAGCAGGAAAATCCCAGCCTCTCCCTACAAAACAGGGTACTAAATGAGAAGAAGACTGAGGTAGAACAGTCAGTGGGGGATGCTGCAACAGAAGGTAAAGCCATCAAAAAATGGAGAGCAATGAGTACTAATGCCCATAGTCTGGGTAACAAGCTTCCTGAATTAGTGGCCTTGATGGAGGAGGAACATTTGGATATCATGGCAGTCACAGAAACATGGTACACACAAAACCATGACTGGGACATAAACATACCAGGATAAACTGTCTACAGGAGGGACAGGGAGGGTAAAAGAGGAGGAGGAGTAGTTCTTTACATAAGGGAAGGAATAAAAGCAACAGAACAAAAGGGTAAACAGGGAGGAGAGAAGAACACTGTGGGTAAATTTGGAGACAGGCAATGGCACCACACAACACTTAGGGGTTATGATCTGAACCTCTCAGGGGAGGAAATGGACAGGAAATGATAGAAGTATACTTAGAATGGCAGAAAAGGAGATATTGCTGATGGGTGATCTGAATATGCCAGATGTTAACTGGAGTGCAGTTGCAGCTGCCACTTCGAAGAGTGCAGTTATTCTAGATGACCTACAGGGGCATGCCTTAGACAACTAGTACTGGAGCCCACTCTGAGAGGAGCAATATTAGACTTGATTCTCTCAAATGGAGATGGAGAGAGATCACAGATGTAGAAGTGGGTAGCCATCTGGGAACTAGCGACCATAGAACAGTATGGTTCACAATAAACACAGCAATAGAGTCCAAGCCATACAAAGACAAAAGTACTGGACTTTAGGAGGCTGACTTTGCCAAAATAAGGTGAGTGCCTAAGGAATGCACTAGCAAATGGGCAGGAAGGAGGGGTGGAAGAACAATGGGGAATAATAAAAACTGCCATCACAGAATAGCGAGGCCTTTGTGTGAAGCAAATAAACAAAACAAAACGATGTAAGAAACCACTATGGTTCTCAAAGGAAGTGGCAGTGAAGGTTCAGAGAAAAAAAGCATTCAGGAAGTACAAGGAATCATGAAGGAGCAGGACAGAGAACTGTATCAGTTAAAGCAAAAAGAGGCTGGGAAGGCAGTCAGAACAGCAAAGGCCCAAACCAAGGAAAAGATAGCCAACTCAGTTAAGAAGGATAAAACCTTTTATAGGTACATCAGGGAGCAAAGGAAGACCAAGGGAGGGATAGTGGGAAGCTTAATTAAGGGGAGGGAGGGTGGGCAGAGGAGACTGTGAAAAGAGAGATACTAAACAAATATTTTTACTCAGTATTTACAAATGAAGAGGAGGTACATAAAACAAACAGTAGTAACACTCTGGATACAGAAGTTGATACCAGCCCATTTACAGAACAAAGGGTTCTGAAAGAACTCTTAAAATTGAAGGTGGACAAAGCAATGGGGCCTGATGGATTCATCCCAGAATTCTAAAAGAGCTAAGGGTAGAACTAGTGACACCACTGACTACCCTTTTAACAAATCATGGGAGGATGGGGTGGTACCTGAGGACTGGAGGAGGGCAGATGTGATTCCCTTCACAAAAGTGGGAGCAAGGCAGAAGCAGGAAACTACAGACCTGTTAGTTTAACCTCAGTGACAGGAAAATGATGGAATCACTTCTGAAGGAAAGAATTGTCAGTATCTAGAGGCCAGAGGGCACAGGACCTAGGCAGCATGGATTCACAGCGGAAGGTCATGCCAGACAAATCTGATAGATTTCTTTGACTGGGTGACCAAAGTAGTAGATCAGGAGGGGCTGTGGACATGGCCTACCTAGACTTTAGCAAAGCATTTGACACAGTCCCACACAAAAGATTAATATACAAGTTAGCCAGCCTGGGAGTGGGTCCCAAGATGACAGCCTGGGTAAAGAATTGGCTGGAGAATAGGACACAGAGAGTAATAGTAAATGGAGTCCACTCTGAAGAAAGGGGGATTACTAGTGGGGTACCGCAGGGTTCAGTATTAGGACCGGTCCTCTTCAATGTCTTTATAAGCGACATTGCAGAGGGACTGGAAGGAAAAGTATGTCTCTTTGCAGATGACACAAAGATCTGCAACAGAGTTGATGCACAGAGGTGGGGTGGAATGGATGAGAAGGGACTTGCAAGGTTAGAGGAATGGTCAAATGTATGGCAGCTTAGATTCAATGCTAAGAAGTGCAACGTAATGCACCTGGGAAACAAAACCCAGGGAAGAGTACACAATGGGGGTGAGATACTAACAACAACAAAAATGGAAAGGACCTGGGGTAGTCATATCAGATGACCTAAAGGTGGGCAAGCAATGTGAGAGGGCAGCAAGGAGGGCTGGGGGTTACTGGGATGCACAGGAGAGGCATCACCAGTAGAAAACAGGAAGTTATTATCCCTCTGTACAGACAGCTGGTGAGACCCCATCTGAGTACTGTGTGCAGTTCTGGAGACCCAATCTCCACAAAGACATAGACAGGATGGAAGCTGTCAGAGGAGGAGCAACTAAAATGGTGCAGGGTCTGCACCAGAAGACATATGAAGAGACCTAAGGAGCTTAATATGTATAGCCTCGAGGAAAAGAGGAGAGAGGGGACATGATAGAAACTTTCAAGTACCTCAAGGGAATCAACAAAGTCCAAGAGGGTAGCATCTTTCAAAAAAAGAGGTGTGCAAGAACAAGAGGGCACAATTTGAAGATAGAGGGGAGGCGGCTCAGAGGTAATTTAAGGAAGTATTTTTTCACAGAGAGGGTTGTGGATGCATGGAATGGCCTTCCAGAGGAGGTTGTGGGGTCAAAATCAGTGGTGGAATTCAAGCATGCATGGGACAGTCATAAGGCAATTCTGGGGGGTGGGGGTAAGAAGAAGTAGGCTGCTGGTTAACTAGGATCTGCAGCTTATCCAGTAGGTAGGGAAATGGGCAGACTGGGTGGGCCAAGCGGTCCTTATCTGCCGTCAAATTCTATGTTTCTATGTTTCTATGTTTCTACACCCCTTTCTGACTCTGCAGATGACCAAAGCAAAGAAAAGGGAGGAAACAAAAACATAAAAAAAGGCAAAGGGACAAACAATAAGATCAAGGGGGAGCATGGCAAACAAAGTGACACATCAAGAATGGTCAGCGCTATGCTTCAATGCACAAAGTCTGGCTAACAAGATGACTGACCTCACTGCCACCAATAGCTGCAGCAGGACTAGACTGGGTTGCCGTGACCTAAACATGGTTCACAAACAATCACAGTTGAGAGGTGACTATCCTGGGGTATAACTTGTTCAGGAGAGACAGGACTGTGAAAAAGGTAGGGGGTAGCTATTTATGTTAAGGTTACCATCAATGCTATAGAAATGCAGCAGGCACAAGGGGGAAACAGATGATCTATGGATCAGAGTTGGGGCCGAAAGCTGGAAACCCATTCGGGAAGGAATAATCTACAGACCCTCAAATCTGGAGGAAGCTAGGGATAAGGAAATCCTGAAAACTATCCTCCAGATGTCAGGTAAAGGGGACATGGTGCTGATGGGGGATTTCAATCTACTGGTTATAGACTGGAGTACCCACATAGCAGCATCACAAAAAAGCAGGGAATTCCTAGTCACACTACAGGAAGCAGGTCTAAGTCAACTAGTGACATCACCCACAAGGGGTAACGCAATTCTAGATCTGATATTCACAAATAGTGATAGGGTTCTGGGCATCAAAGTAGGGAACCACCGGGCAACAGCAATCATAACACGGTATGGTTCAGGGTGAAAAAGACTGAAGACTCCATACACTCCAAACTGAAGGTCCTTGACTTCAGAAGGGCAGACTTCACAAAAATGAAGGCATGAGAGACAACTGTCTGAGGGACAACCTTAGTAAGACAACAGAAGGGAGTGTTGAGGAATATTGGACAAGGTTGAAGGATGCAATAACCATGGTAACATCACAGTGTGCCCATCAGGTTAGTAAGAACAAAAGGAGGAAAAGCCCACTATGGTTTTCCAAGAAAGTGACAACCATGGTGAAAGAGAAGCGTATAGCCTTCAGAAAGTACAAGGAGTCAGGGAACGAGGAAGACAAAACAGAATACAAACAGAAAGTAAAAGAGACAGGAAAAGTGGTTAGAAACGTAAAGACTCAGACAGAGGTTAGGATAGCTCAGGAAGTAAAAAAAAGGTAACAATACCTTCTACAGGTACATACAAGAAAAAAGGAAGATGAAAGGGGGAATTGTTAGAATCACAAAAAAGGATGGACAACCCACAGAGCAAGATGGGGAGAAGGCAGAGGCACTCAATGAGTACTTCTGTTCAGTCTTCACACAGGAAGCAGACAGAAATGGACCAACAATAGGCATAAAGAAGTGTCCAATTGAAGGACTAGACACTGGTCCCTTCACAGAGGAAAAGGTCCTAGAGGAAATAGACAAGTTAAAGGTATATAAAGCTATGGGGCCAGATGGGATACACCCAAGAATACTTAAAGAACTTGGGAGAGTACTGGCAGCCCCCTTAGCTGTGCTCATCAACAAATCATTGAGGAGTGGGGAGGTGCCAGAGAATTGGAAGAAAGCCACAGTAGTACTACTCCACAAGACTGGAAGCAAGGAACAGCCTGGAAACTACTGTCCAGTTAGTCTAATGTTAGTCATGGGAAAACTGATGGATTCCCTGCTGAAGGAAAGAATTGTAGCTTTTTTGGAGCAAACTGGTCAGCTCAACAAAAATCAACATGGTTTCGAGGCAGGGAGATCCTGCCTGACAAACCTGGTTGATTTTTTCAATTGGGTCACCAAAACAGTGGATCAGGGTGGGGCAGTGGTGTGGTTTACCTGGACTTCAGCAAAGCTTTTGACTCTGTTCCACACAGGAGACTAGTCAAAAAACTGGAGAACACGGGATTCGGGACTGAGGGAATGAACTGGATCAGAAACTGGTTACGTGGGAGAACTGAGAGAGTATTAGTGAATGGCACTCTGTCAGAAGAGTGGAGGGTGACTAGTGGGGTTCCACAGGGCTTGGTTCTGGGGCCGATCCTCATTAAACATATTCATCAGCGACATTGCAGATGGACTGAAGGGAAAGGTGCACCTGTTTGCAGATGACACCAAAATTGGCAACAGGGTGGACACACCAGAGGGACAGCACAGCATGGAAGCTGATCTCCAAAAACTGGAGGAGTGGTCCAGGACCTGGCAATTGAAATTCAATGCCAAAAAATGCAAGGTCATGCACTTGGGAAAATGTAACCCAGGGAAACTGTACTCAATGGGAGGAGAGCAGCTGGTGGCTACTAGGCAGGAGCAAGACCTGGGGATGATCATATCAGATGACCTCAAGGTCAGTAAACAATGTGAAAAGATAGTACTAAAAGCTTGTGGCATCCTGTGATGCATAGGGAGGGGCATCACAAGCAGAAGACATGAAGTAATCATTCCACTGTATCAGTCCCTGGTAAGGCCTCACCTGGAGTACTGTGTCCAGTTCTGGAGGCCACATCTCAGGAAGGACACAGATAGGCTTGACATGGTGCAGAGAAGAGCAACAAAGATGGTGCAGGGCTTGCAACAGAAATCGTGCAAGACAAGACTAGATGACCTCAAATTATACTCCCTAGAGCAATGCAGGAATCGTGGGGACATGATCGAAACATTTAAATACCTTAAAGGCAATGACAGGGTGCACGTGCAGAACCTCTTTCAGTTAAAAGACTATAACAGGACTAGAGGACATGACCTTAGACTTAAGGGAGGAAAGTTCAGGAGCAGTATGAGGAAATTCTTCTTCCCAGAGCACATTGTTGAACCATGGAATAGCCTGCTGAAGGGGGTGGTGGGAGCCCAGATGGTGAAGGAATTCAAGTGGGCATGGGGCAGACAATGCGGGATATACAAGCAGGCAGCTAAGTGGGGGGGTTTGGAAACAAAGGGCAGACTTGATGGATCATACGGTCCCCATCTGCCGACAACTTCTATGTTTCTATGTTTTTATGGTGCTGCCACCATAAACACAAATACTGAAATCAGTTGAAGGAAACACTCAAAAGCTTTAACTTTCAAAATATGACTAATACATTCCATACACAAGGACCTGGACTACACCCCAGTGCTTCGAGGTCTAAAACACCTTTTCATCAGGGGGCAGGGCATTGTAACAGAGTCACTGGTTAAATACCAGATGCAATTCACAATTAAAGTAAATGTATTCAGATGAAAGTCAATGAAAGTTAAAACAGAACTGCATTCAGTTAAATACTTGGTAATTTTACAAGTCCACTGTGCATATCCCCACAGACAGCAGCACACAAATTAAAGATAAAACAAGAATCACTTAGAAAAATAAATGAAAAAAAATGTACAACACATACAGAACCGAAAATAAATATCTTCATCTTCAGTTAGTGGTTGCTCTAGTCAAAGAGAGAACCATAAAGTTAAAGAGGGCTGATGAAGACTAAAAAAAAAGTGAGTGTGTGTGTGTGTGTTTGTGGGTTAAACGTAGTGGAATCACTATCCCTGGCTGGAATTAATGGCATACCGTGCAAAAAAAAAAACTCTCCTCTGGCTCATGCCAAAAAAAAAAAAATGGAAGAAGTAACAAAAACCTTTATTGACAAAAATAACTCAGAGAGCCAAGACAAAGCTTGTGTTACCTAGTACCAGCAGATTTAAAGAAAGCACAATTATCAACAGACTCTCCAACCAATTTAAATGAGGCACCTGAAAGTGAAACATACAAAATATATAAAAGTTTCCAACAGTTAGAGAAAGGACTAATGATGTTATTAGGTGTTATATCCAATGATTTCTACAACTATACAAGCAGAGGGAGCAGGTCCCCAGGGATCTGAGGATTGATAAGGTTCTATCTTGCTGCCTATATGATGCGGTGCATAACGATAAATGGGAAGAATGTATTCACTGAATATAGTGGGCATTCTTATTCTCTTACTGTTGGGGATGAGGTGAATTATGAGAAAGTGAAGATTTCCATAGAGGAGACTCAGTGGAACTTGAGCAGTAAGAAAATACAGAATTGATTATCAAACTGGATTCAATTGAATGAGCAAATTAATAAGTTTGAGCTGGAGATAACTGATAAAAAGAAAATTTAATTAAAATGGGGCAAAGATTATTATTTATATAATCAAGTTCATGGTTGGGATTGGAGAGGCAGATTGGTCAGCAGAGGCAGACAGAACTTTATACAGCAGTCTAGCAAAAAGGTCTAACAGAAGTAGGGGCAGAGCTGCTCCATCTGTCAATAATCAGCCACGTACTCAATCTAGCTCACCAACAAGCACTGCTACAGGCACATCTACTTTTTATGTTGCTTGCACGCATGTGCAAGAAACATAGTGCCATCATCTGAGTTTTTGGAGGTGTGGCACCCATCTTCCAATGCAGTCAGTGTGTTTGCAGGCGTGGCCCCAGTTCCCCAATCACTGCTGCAGCTGTCTATGACAGCAGCTGAAAATGCAGTGGTCGTACAGTTGAAAGGGAGAGCTCCACTTCAGTGAGCAGAGCTCCCCCCTTCACACACACACACACACACACACACACACACACACACATGCATGCCTCGTGCTCATCGTCTTCCACCTCCCCCACACTGTCTACGGCCGGCGGGGGTGCCCAATCCTCCGTCGGCTCAACTAACCCCCCAAAGCATCCACGTGCCATGCTGGGAGCCCACCCCAGTGTGGCAAAATGATGTTATGGCCAATGGGGGTGCCCAATCACCTGTCGGCTACAGCCCCCCCAACAGCCTTCCAGCTGCCACGCTGGGAGCCCACCCTAGCGTGGCAAATGTCCCTCGTAGTCTTATTAAAAAAAAAACTGTAAATAACAAAAACTGTCCCTCGGCGCTTCTCCCTGGCCCCTCCACAACCCGCACCCACCCACTGCACACCCTGCCTCCCCACACCCCCCTCACCCCATACTTACCTCCGGACCTCGGCGTGACAGTCTTCGGTGGACCGGGAACACATCTGCACTCTTCAAAGCCGACCACGAACTGAGGAAATGCCGGTAAGCTGTATAATGGGATAGCTAGGGTTTTTTCAACTTTGCTGCATATCTCAGGCATTTTTTGGAATTTTGACACCAAATTTTCAACATGGGGTTTTTGGGACCCCTCCTCATGAATTCTGTCACTGTCATGGCATTAATCAGGCCAGAAGGGTGATTTTGCGGTCACTGCACTAAATCACCTATTGGGACTGATTAACGAAATGACAGTGCCAGTGTTCATAAGGTGGGTTCTCAAAAAGCTTATGTTGCAAATTTGGTGAACAAATTCCTAAAAATGACTGTTTTATGAGGGTGCATTGCGCAGTTCCTACGCACGCTCATAAGTTCACTAATTTTTAATATTATCAGTCCAAATTTTCAACATTGCCAGTTTACCACACCTCCTTATGAGCAGTACAGCTGCCATTTTTCACGTCACCCAAAATGTGTTTCCATGCATGTAGCGCACAATGGCGCAGTTGGTGTGCGCAATCAATGTTTGGGACAGATTAAGAAAATCACAGTGACACTGTTCATGAGCAGATGTCTTAAAATGGCAATGTTGAAAATTTGGAGAAAAAATTCCCTTCAGACATTCTGCAATGTTACTAATGAAGACATTGAACAGGACTGGCCTAGCACCGATCCCTGCAGCACCCCACTGATCACCCCCTCTCCCTAGACTGCACCACATTTACCACCACTCTCTGCCTCCTGTCTGTTAGCCAGTTTCTAACCCAATTTACCACCCTTTCCCCCATGCCCAGCCTACCCAGCTAGTTTATCAGCCTCCTATGTGGGATGGTGTCAAAGGCTTTGCTGAAATCAAGGTAAGCGTTGTCCACTGCCCCACCCTGATTCACTTCCTTTGTCACCCCACCCTGATTCACTTCCTTTGTCACCCAGTCAAAGAAATCGACCAGATTTGTCTGACATGATGTCCCCACTGTGAGTCCATGTTGTCTATGGTCCTGAGCTCCGATGGCTTCTAGATGCCCCACTATCCTTTCTTTAAGCAATGTCTCCATGATCTTCCCCACTACTGAGGTGAGGCTGAACAGCCTATTGTTCCCCGCCTCCTCCCTGCTGCCGGACTTCTGTAGAGGGACCACATGTGCCCTCCTCAAGTTCACTCGTGTTGAATGACTCAGTGGACATGGCTGCCAGAGGTACTGCAATCTCCCTTCGCAGTTCTCTTAATATCCTTGGGCGTATGCCATCTGGTTCCATCGCTTTGTCCACCTTCAATTTAGTGAGCTCCTGCAGGACTCTTTTGCCTTTGAATGGACTATTGTCCACCTCTTCACCCCCTTGGCAACTGCTGTACTGCTGTGGCCCTTGCCCTTCCCACTCTTCTGTGAATACTGAACGGAAAGACATAGTGGATGTCTTGGGAGGAAGACATGGAACTATCACTTCCAAATACCTAAACAGCACATACAAGCAAGCAACATTTGGCATTGACAAATACTTGTTTAGTAATGGAACAAGCTGACAATCAATGACAAGGCCAGGAAAGCAAACAAGGGGAGGGGCCAGAGGTTGGAAAAACAGTGGGTACTGACAGACAGAATGTAACTGTTGTCAGTCTGTCTGGTCATTTATTAACTGAAGCACAAGACAAGGTTTTGACTTACAGACTCAGTTTTGTTCCTACCCCACCTATAAGTACATTCATCATATAGGTTGACTTGTATAAGTTTTTCAGAAAGATTAATCTGCATAAACATTTTTCTACCAACATGGGAGGTCAAAATATGATCCTGGAGGTCACATACTTTGATTTAAATGATTTGAGTCTGTCAATTGATTCTTCATTGAGTCCAGCTATCCAGCCTGAAGCAATCTCTATCCTACCCTCTCAGACTTATGTTACTGTAGGCTCGAATACAGCTACGAACCTCAGTGATGCGGTATCAGGGAATGAACTATTTGGAAGGCACAACTGCAAAAACAATACAAGATTCCACATTAGTAAACCTAGTTTTTGACCAAAATCTAAATTCAGCCCATTGTGTCTAGAGATGCAGCAAATTTTTAATCCACCTGTGAAGTGGATTCGAAGTTAGCAGAGCACAAAGCGAAGTGGGCGCTGCAAAGTGCTCACTTCACATTATTATTAATACCACTTCACATTGCCATTATGCCTTAATGAAAAGTAAGGCAAAGTGAGAAGAGAATAGGCACATCACATGGCTTGCAGTACTGTAAGTCACATGCTTTAGCCAGGCAGGAAAGAAGTGAGTCACAGAAGCAGTTTTACTTTCTCCTTTGCATTTGTAGACAGAGAAAGCATTTGTGAGAGGAGAGGAGTTACAGTGCTTGATTGCCTTGTTGCCACTTCATTGCATTTCAGTTCCAGAAGAAAACAAATAGCTTTTTTAAAAACTATATCTTTATGCAGTTTTTGTGTTGTATTAGTGGATTTTTTTTAAGTTTTGTTTTGTTTTGTGTGTGTGACTGACTGTGTGTGTGTGTGTGTGTCTCCACTGTCTGTGTGTGTGTGTGTGTGTGTCAGCCCGTGGACTTCAGGAGGATGGAACTAGGAGAAGGGAAGTCGCTGACCCATGGGCATGGTAGGAGGTGAGTGCGGACCCATGGGATGTGGGGTGGTCATGTCATGTTGGACCGCTCCCAATTACTGGCCAGTGATTTTTCCCCCGTTGAGGCAACAGGAGCAGCAACAGCACCACTGCCACTGGTGACTGCTGCGTGTCCACCGTCTCCGCCACTACCACCACCACCGGTAGCAGCAGCTGTTGGGGCTCCAGCAGCACCCCTTCCACTGACCTACACAGCCACAGGAAGTGGCCCTGGAACTTATATGTGGTGGTGGGACTTGTGCCCATGCGAGGACTGTGTCTGGTCCCCCCTGCAGCTCCCCAGTGTGGGAGTTTTTTAACTGTGTGGGGGGAGACAGCACAGTGGTGGTGTGCCATGTGTGTGGTGTGCTGGTGCACTGTGGCCCCTGTGAGATACATTTTGGGACCAGTGGCCAGTGCACCCACATGCTGAACCACCACAGGGCAGAGTGGCAGGCTGCCATGGAAGGGGCCAGGCATCCACCTGCTGGCCCTTCCATGGCAGTGGCTGAGGGTGCTGCTGGGGTAGGAGTTGTGCCTCACAGTCACTGCTGCAGCAGGAGGAGGGCTACTACAGCAGCTGCTCCACCACCAGCACCACCACCACAGCCACCAGCAGCACCCTGTCCACCACCACCCCCACGCCCTAGATTCCCCGCTGCAGTGGACCCCGCCACAGTCCCTGCAACACAGTCTGACATCGGCCTGGTGTGGGAAGTGCTTGAAGAAAATAATGAGTGGTTCAGTGCTTTGCAGCAGCAGATGAACAGAGTAGAAGCACAGCAGCAGCAAATAGCTTCAATGCTGCACCTGCGGCTGGACCACCATGGCATCCCATAGCCATAGTAAGTGAGGGGATTGTTTTCTGCCCCACCCCCACCCCTGACCCTGCCCCACTACTGTTTTGTACTGTTTTTGTGTGTTTTTTCTTTGTTGTTGTTTAATCATATACATTTTCCCTTCCAGGGGAATCTTTCTTGCACCACAAAGTGCAATACATTTTTGTGAAAACCGCCCTTAATTTCATTACAGTGTGTCACGTGATGGAGGAATTCCCATTCTGAAAATCTGTCCATATTCTGCCTCCCTTCTCAGCAACGTTAGGACATGATGGCAGGGAGAGCGTGAGTGCGTACTCCTTACAGTGAATATCCGACTGTCCGGCAGGTTTACGAATGTTTCTTTATGTTATAATGGTCAGTTTGTGATGAAATGTGTGGGCACGTTTCCAGTAAGAAGAGCCTTGTTAGTGGAAACATCCCACATTTCACCACAAAGTGAACCTTATAACATAAGGAAACATTGAGATAGCTATCGGACATTCACTGTAGTGGAGCATGCACCTGCACTCTCCCTGGCATCACGTCCTAATGTTGCAAAGAAAGGGTGGCAGAATGTGGGTGGCTTTTCTGATTGGTAATTCCTCTGTCACATGACTCACTGTAATGAAATTATGGGCGGTTTTCACAGAAATATATTGCACTCTGTGGAGCAAGAAATATTCCAGTGGGAGTAATGTCCTCACATATTAGTTTATGTGCATCACTGGAACTATGTACTATAGTGAATCTCTGTAAAGCAGCAGCGCAACAATCTTTTGAGAACTCTGACCTATATTTTTTAATGCTATGTTACAACTTCCTTTACTTATATCCTGACTGACTGGAATGATATGAGAATTTGCAGTAGTTGTGTCTGCTGTACTACCTTTTTTTCATGTATGAAATAATGAAAGGAGCATTCCTTTTAAATTGGTGCTGACCAGGTCTTTGTCATTGTTTTTCTCTGCTTTTCTCCGTCACATCAATTAGTTGTTATATATCACTTCTGTTGTTAATTAACAGTTATGCATCAGGCAGTGTTTTATGACACCACGGAACAATAGTTATTTAAAAGCAGCTGCAAATAAATACAAACCTGGTCCGAACAATATTGGAAGGCGAGCTCATTTTTCTTTCATACATGAAAAAAAGTTGTCAAGTAAATAAAGCAGACATAAATTGTGAAAAGAATTGTATCATTCAAGTCACGACTTGGAGGTAACTAGTGGTGGCTGTGGCAATGTAAAGTAGCATAAAAAAGTACAGTTCAAAACTGTGAGGACATTCTTGCAATGCTGCTTTAATTGTAAAAATGTCAGTATGACATCATGAGCTTACAGCAACAATCACAGAACACACACAAAAGTGGCACAGAGTCCCAGATTTTTTCTGCAGGCCCAAAATGCATCTTGCTTGTGTGCAGAAAATTGACAAGTGTTGACACATTGGAATGAGAATGTTTCAGCACATACAAAGTCCCCCAGAATTAATGGCACACTCAGTCAGGCGCACAGTGGTGGCACAGAGTCCCCAGATTTTTTCTGCCTGCCCAAAATGCATCCTGCTTGTGTGCAGAAAATTGACAAGTGTTAACACAGTGGAATGAGACTGTTTCAGCACATACCCCAGTATCAAATGATGACTGTGAGCAACGTGTTGCTGGTCCAATGTGTTCTGCTAGATGATTCCAGCAAATGCAATGTGATCATCTCAATTGGATTTAAGGGTACCCTTTGGCTGTACACTAATAGTAGCCTTGGTGAGTAGATATACTGTATATATATATATATATATAGATATATATATATAGATATATGGTTGTGTTTGTATTTTGTAGGTGGGGGGGTTGACATGGACATGTACTCATGGTATTGTTCTGCATCACAGGTCACACAGAAACTGTTGGTGTGCACATTTCAGTGCTCAATGAGAATTTTTTGCACTGAAATTAGAAACAGATAACTCTCAAGCACATGAAGGTAAGTATTTTTTTTGTGTGGGGGGTGGGGGAATCATATTTGCAGGTTTGTCTCTAATGGTTTCTTATTTTGTTACTTCTTCACAGATTTCATCAGCATCCTTCTGGAGTCTGGTTGTCTTAGGATAGTCATGGTCATCTAATGAAATGACTTCTGCGTGTTGCATGTGTGCCCAAGCTCGGGGAAGGGGGTGCCTGATGTTGAAGAACTTTTTTGGATAATGCCACTCTGACAGAACAGCAAAACATCTGGTAGTTTCCTAAAAAAAGAAAGGAATGACTTCTTACAACTTAATTGTTATGTGTCCCTCCCTGGTTCTCAAATCTCAATCTAAAGTCAAGTTACATTTCAAACCCACATCTCGTCAACTAACACAATCTGTGTGCAATGTTTGCTGCAGTCTTTACAAAACAATGAAATGAATGAAATAAAATCTTCATACTTACCAGAATGGATTTCACATGTATATTACATCGCTTCCTCTCTGTACGGTACAGCTGCAGTACCATTCCCAACGAGGTTTAGCGATGGAGCCTTTTTTTGTTACCCTGTAAAAGAAACAAAAGAAGTGTACCATATGTGTTTTCCCATTGTGGCTCTGAAAAACTACAGAAAACAAAACATACAACTAAAGGAAGTGAAGCAGCATAACAAACATGAGTACACATACTCACTTTATGGTTTAAATATTAAGAAGCTTTGTGTCTCTGGCTGACGGCTGTGGTGGTCCGGACAGACTCAGGCTCAGTGGTGGCAGTAGCTAACATCAGTCCTGGTGGTGGTGGTCTGGGGGTCAGACAGACTCATGGTGGCAGTGGCTAACATCAGTCCTGGTGGTGGTGGTCCAGGGGCAGACAGACTCAGGGTGGCGGTGGCTAACATCAGTCCTGGTGATGGTGGTCTGGGGGGGCACACAGTCTTTTAAAAACTTCAGTTAAAACCTGCCAACATTAATCACATCATCATCCTCATAAAGAAAGCTGCCCTCACAGTCATCGATGTTTGAAGTCTGACCACTGGGAAATTCTTTCTCCATTGTGTCATCATCTACATCAGTGGTGGGCCGTTTCAGGCACCCACTGCCAGTGCCACCAGGATGCTCCATTTCCACATCGGGAAGACCACCATGACTAGGCTGGGGTACGAATACCGAGGTTGCAGTTTGTGCAGGTATGCATCTCTCATTCATTTTAATGAATGTTAGCAAACTAACATTTGCAGGAGACAGGTTTGTCTGACGATCCCTGACTATTGCACCTGCTGAGCTGAATACCCTCTCAACACTTACCATGGAGGGTGGGCATGCGAGGTACTTCAGTGCCACTGTAGTCAACTCTGGCCAGTCACTGACCTTTCCACTCCAGTACAAAAGAGGATCTTCAGTTATTGTCAGATGTCTGTTTTCAGACAAATATGACTCAACCATTCTCTGTGCCGCACTAAGTCCAATTGTTGATGCATCATCCTGTTCTCCCGAATCATTTATTTCACAAATACTCACTTGGAACAAAGCCTCCCAAAGCGGGTTGACACCAGCCACTTTGGATGACAGACCACCTGGAACTGCAGTCCCCTTCCCCTTGTAGGATATGCTTGATGGTCCTCCAGGTACACCTTCAGCTGCACTATGCTGTTGAGGTTTGCTGACCTTGGCACGTGACTTCTGTGCCCCATGAACCAAGCGCACCAGTTGACCACTGAAATTTTTTTTTTTTTTTGAAATTTGCCCTTTTTCTGGCAGGACCACCGGGGCCATCCGCCCTGGTCACGGCCCCCGGAGACCTCTACCGCCGTCAATTGCTGCTGGGGACCCACAGTCACCCCCGGCTTGCCCCCCAGAGGGTGGGGCCTCGGGCCACCTTTGTGACCCCGGAACTGTAACTGGTCAGGGTTCTGCAGCGATGGCGGCAATGTGAGGCTCTCAAGGGAGGGCTTCATATATCGGTGGTCCTGCCCGCCTTCCATTTTCCACCAGATTTTTCTCCCAGGAGGAGGCGGGGACATGCAATGACGCCAGCGTCCGCCCAGCCTTCCCCCCCCACGTCGAGCGTCGGTTGCGTGGAACTCCCAGTCTCCACCAGGGGTCCCTATTGCACTGAGTGCTACCTCGCCCTCCCGGAGTAGGAGAGCTGCCCATGGACGCTCGATCCTACTCCCCGGCGACCCTCGCGACCGGATCCATTCCCGAACCCGGCGCTGCGCGATAAGCGGAAATCCCACCGCTGCACCAATGGGCCGACCACTGATATTTTTTACCTGTTCAGGCCCTCCCTCCAGTACTGATGCCATTCCATGTTTGTATCGTGGGTCCAGCATTGCTGCTATGGCAAAGTTGTCACTACTCTGAATGCTAACAACGTGACGATTCTGGTCGAATACTGTCAGCATGTGTTGCAGCAACATACTGCTACTGCCAACTCCGGCAACATCAAGGCTATGTTGTACATTCACCATTGTATGCCTCAGCACCCGCAGCAGTGGAAATGATTGGCTAATGGAGGCAGACTCACTACTCACTGCCTGTGTGGCATATTCAAAAGGTCACAAAATTGTTATTACAGAGTCCATGAGGTGCCACTGTTCAGTCATCATAGACATGGAGGCCCCAGAACTGTCACAGCTAGTGTGCATAACAAGATATTCTGAGATGGCTTTGTATTATTCATACAACCTCTCTGCCATGTATAAAGTGGAGTTCCATCGGGTGACAACTTCCAGCTTCAAGCGGTGCTGAGGCAGGCTGTTTTGTATCTGCAACTGCCGCAGTTGGTCATGAGCCTTTCCAGATCTTAAAAAGTGGGAGCAGATACGTCATGCCACGGTCAGCATTTCCTTTATATCAGGGTGCTGAAGAAACTCCTAAACCACAAGATTTAAACAGTGGGCCATGCATGGAACACGAAAAAACACACCATTTGTGATGCATTTCATCACATTTGACCCATTGTCACTTGCTATGAACCCAGCTCTCTGGGACAGAGGGTTTAGCCATCTGTCAATTTCAGTCAGTACTACATCCAACAAGTTCTCACCAGTGTGTGAACAGGTCACACTGCGCATAGCAATCGTTGCATGCTGTCGAATTCCTGGAAGATTGCTACCATGACAATCTACTTTACTGCACTGATTATTCACATTACCAACATCACAAACAACCCCCGGCACCTGCGCCCAGTGTGCAGTTATACATAAATATGAACTCCCCGCTGTTTTGCCACTTGTCCACATATCCATACTTAAATGGATGAATGGACAGGAGGAATGTTGAAGGGCATGTCCTACTGAGTCATACACAGTGCGAAACAACTCGGGGACAGCACGGGTAGAAAAGTATATCCTGGATGGAACTTTCCATTTTGGACAGTCACGTGCAGCAAACTGCCGGAAACCAGAATTCTCCACAAAGGATAAGGGCAAAAGATCAATTGCCAGCATTGCTGCTACAGCAGCATTGAGTTCACGTGACACTGTATGATTCAGGGGGTACCTCAGCTTATGCTCAAAAACACTCTGTAACGTAGGAGTCTTAAATGTTTTACATGGGGTGTGTTGATCACAAATGGTTGTACTCTGTGATGAATGGCATTTGCAGGGGGTGGAGTGTAGACATTTGATGAAGATGGTTGCACAGGTGATGATGGCAAACCCAGAAATGCTGTTATTTTGCCAGATTTGCCAACCGGGGTTGATGTACCACTTGCACTAGACATACTGCATTCACCACCACCACAAAAACTGCTACTCTCACGAGCACTGGACAACATTTCAAAGTCATTATGGTCCTCCACCTCATCATGCCCGTAGCAATCCTCTGCTCTTATTACCGCACTACTGCACATGTTTAATTTCCTACTGGGCTTAACAGTCATGGAAGGGGATAACATGCTGGCTATGGTTGCCGGTGATGCAGGTGAATGCCCCACTTTGGTATTAGCTGTCAGCTTGTGCTGGGTCCACAGTGCCAAGTGCCTATTCTTAAGATGTATATGCTGTCCTCCTGTGCCCAGATGGCTCCCCTTTTTATCTCAACTCACACGCACATGGCAAACCTGGCAGATTGCAACTGAATCATCATTTGCATCTTGAACAAAAAAATCCCAAACAAGGGACTGTGATGCTCTACTTTTAACATGTTCATGATGTGGTTTATTTAAGTCTGTTATTTTAAGCACTGAAGTGGGGGAGGGGCACGTGATGTTTCAGGTACTGCACACCTGGACTGCAACTGACCACCATGACTACCTATCATATTGATTACTGGGTCATCATCATCATCAACTAAAACCGGTAGATCATAAGTTTTTACAGGGGGGATTCCTGCAAACAGACTCAGACAGAGCCACTTTTAATTTCTTTTTCTCCGGTTCCCAACTGGGGTCAATTACATCATCATCATATTCATCAGTGTCACACACATCCACATCTTCTGCTTGGATGCTAGCATGTGGACTGCATGTTGTAACAACAGCAACATCATCATCATCATCATCACATTCATCATCAGCATCTACACCACCATCACCTGATATTTTTTCACCACACTGTGAATCACTGCATGGAAAATGCGTGACGTTAAGTACCATAGTGGACGGAATATCACATTGTGTGCTATCATTGACATGATTATCATAATCCTCAGGTTCAGTTACTAGGATGTTACTGGGAAGTATGACATCATCTACACTGCCACTCAGTCGCACTGCTTCACACTCAATATTTTTGGATACGGTACGCTGGTCGGACTTAGAACTTGACGCAACAATACTAATACTACCTCCACCACCACTAACACCAGTAACACTAACACCACCGGCTGGGAAAACATCATCTCCTCCAACTATGAGTGAAGCTACTGATTGGGCTGTAAAAACATTGCAGGAGAAATACCTTTCCTCACATCAGCAATGCACTTCTGCATCTGCGTACTACTACAACACCCACAGACCATCTTACTGCCAACATTGCCATGGCGAGAAACAGCTTTTCTTGTACGTCTCTTTGCAGGCATTTTGGGGGATCAACCACAAATATTATAAGCAAATTCAGATTTTGATACGTTCACTCTCTGATTGGAGGGACGCTGGATGTGAAGCCAAATAAACAACTATGGCTTCAACAACAGATAAGAGACTACTCTGAGACTGTCATGGAATTAAAACAACTTCAGTAACCAGTGGTGCTGATGAGGTCACAAAAACAATCCAATCTGGTAAAAAATACCTTTTGAATGTGGGGATGGGGGGAGCGTTGAATGCAGACAGTGCTGATTTTTACGGCACTACAAGCAGCAAAACTAAGAACAGATACCACGATTGCAGTACAAAATCAGGCAGCTGCAGTGGATAGCAGGTTCACACTGCTGTGCCTGCAATTACACTAGTCTGTGTCACAATAAAAGGTGTATTATTTGATGCACGCAACACTGCATACACACTCACACACTCACACATAGAACAGTTTGTGTACAATGCTGAACAAGGAATGCGTCACAAAAGTTCAGTACTATGCCACATTACATATTGTAAATTTGTAATGTAAACAACCTGAACTTATGAACTACTGCACCACATCCACATAACAAACAGTAAGAAAATTTCTACTGTTCTACTATTACTGACAATATTACTGTGTGTACATTAACACAGTCAGTTGTATAACAAAAATATAACCCAAAAACAAAGAAATCACTATTTCTCAACTTAAATCTACCAACACCACAGATACGCCCCTCCCCCAAACCATACTTTCACTGTTTTTCACCGCACACACTCAATGTTGTAAACTAACATTCAAAATCCACATAAAAACAAAAATACTCAATGATATGAGCACAGGAGGGTTTCCTACAATCGATGAACTAAAGTTGGATCCCCCCCAAAAAAAGCAAAACTGCTTTTTGAATAGCTTTTACAAGAGTCCTATCACAGACAGCTACTAGAGCACACTGTCTCCTACTCCTTCCTATTCATACTACCCCGAACTGAGGCTGTGCAGATCAATATAGAGCCCATGTGACCTGAAATCTCATGAATCACTGCAAAATTCACCTTTGGAGCTCAAAAACAAGGTGAAGTGAAGCAAAGTGCTCTGCCTGCAATGCACTTTGCTTTAAATTTGGCAGAGTAGTGGCCTGGGACTTCGCATTCCTCATTACAATGCAAAGTCCTCCACTTTGCATTGTGGAGCGCTCTGCAAATCCACCTTTGCTCTGCGAATCGCTTCACGGAGTTGATTGAGCCCACTTCGCCCACCACTAATTGTGTCCTATGAGTACAGTACTGCCATCTTAGTTTATCAACAGCTGGTCCAAAGGGATGTCACAAAACTTATGCAGTAATCAGGCACAACATAGAACATAATGGATGGGCAACAGTTAACTATAGTGCTGTGTTTACATTGAGAGGTTGTCATGACAACCTAGTAAACCTTGAGAGTGTAGCTCAAGAGGTTTAATGTTGTCATGACAACTTCGAGAAGTGAACTCAGCACTGTTATTAACTGGACATCCATTGTTTCATGGTGTATGGGCAATAGTTAACACTAAATGAGCACTTTGATGGCTGTGCATGCCAAACGAAGAACAAACGAAACAAAATAAAACAAGATTCTGCCCTGAGATATACTCTGTAGTGTCATATATGACCTTGATCCATGACCCTAAGCAAATATGATCGTTGTCAGAAATTATTTTTATTGAATTAATAAAACAAGCAAACATGAACTTGTAAATGTAGAATTAATATGGGATTAATTAATTCATTCATTCAGGATAGAGAAAATGGTCATCTGCCATGCTATTCTGACATAGGACGTTGGTGTGCGTCAGAGTCAACTGAGTGTACAAGCAGGAATCGTCATGAAACTTTCAATGTCAAAGCACAGTCTCTCAGTAAGGAGGTATCAGGGAACACGAACTTGTGAGAAAGGTGCAAAAAAACTTACCTGTCACTTGTTCAGTATTTATCGGGGTGGGAGGGGGGAGGGGGAAGGAGGAGTTGAGAGAAAGAATACTCACTGTTCAATTGCCATCGCGATCACTCATTTCCTTAATACTGTCAAAAGTAAATGAAGGCTTAAAAAAAGATCACTTGTAGATGCTGCCAGAGTAACGGGAGCACAAGGGCATTCCAACTTGTTGTACCATCGACGTGACATACTCAAGGTGGTACAACACGGTGATGCAGCTAGCCTGAATGGATGCCTAATCTAACCTCTCCTGCCTACTGCAGATATTTTTCGACTATTTCTATTTTAAACTTGTCTAGAGATTCCAACAAAGACAAGCCAGTGGAATTAGAAGTGCTAGTGCATCTGCTGGGGTAATTTTTGGAGGGATGGAAGTCAAAATGAAAAAAGTACAGCCAAAACATACCCCTCCAGCTACGCCTGAAAAGGCCCCTAAGAAACAGTGAGCTAACATTCCGGCCACCGCTTAGTTGGCACTGCAGCATAGCTCAGACGAGGAACCCCTAACGCTTGCTGGCTTTTTGGCTGAATTTCACCCATTTAAAGAAGAGCTGAAGAGCCTCACAGCAGAAATTAAAACAGTTTCTCAGGCCATTGAAGACATTGCCCTGCAGACGTCTGATACCGAAGCTCGCCTTACCTCGCTCGAAAGAAGAGCGGATAAATAGGATCCCAAGGTAGTGCTCATCAAACAAAAGCTCTCAAGGATGGAACTGAAGTTGGAGAATTTAGAAGGACGTAGCCACAGAAATAATACGGTGATCATAGGTCTCCCCGAGTCTGAAGAAGGGCAGGATGCGGTGCTATTCATCCAGAAATTTGTGGAAAAAATAGTTGGGCCTTCTTCATATGGCTCCCATTCCATTACAGAACGGGCCCACAGAGCACTTAGACCCACGCCTCCAATAGGGGCTCCCTCCCGTCCCTTAATTTTCAGATTTTTAAACTTCCTGGAAAAGCAGCATTTCTTCACAAAAACGAGGAACATTCAAGACCTGCAATGGGGGCGCGAGGATCCGAGCAGCCCAAGACCTACCGCTTACAGTTCGCCAACGCAGATCTGCTTTTCATCCTCTAGTCACCAAACTAATCACCGCTGGAATCAAATTCAAAATGGGATATCCTGCAAAATTGCAGGTGCTGGCATCTGGTACTTGGCACTCCTTCGAGGATCTGGATGCAGCGACCACGGGTCTCAAGTTGGCCATGCCTGAGCTCTTTAAAAATACATGAGTGAGTGGTTGGCCTCACCTTAAGCATTTTCCTCGTAAATTGTTCTCGGCTGGGTCTCTGGAAATATTTGCAGCATCAATCGGATCAGCGTGTTTGGATGGTCTCCTGTGACTCCAGTTATATTCATACTGTAATTCCTGGGACTTTTTCAGGGTCACGATAGGAGTCAATGCTTTGCATGAGTGTAGATGTATGCTGATGTTGCTTTTATTTACGTCCTAGGTATTAGCGGGGATAAAGGCGTAATATAATTTAGGGTCATGTTTAATTTATTTACTTAACATTCTGTTATATTGTTGGAAGGGGAACAGTGGTCCTGTTGTAGTTAACTTGGTGGGGGCTACTATGTTCGAATTTATGCTGGTGAATTTCGTTATGGAGAGTATAATTTAGATGGTGAATGCTGTCAGGAGGTAACAATATTTTGGCTAGAGGGGATTATATGGCAGCACTCCCCAGAATAAGCTTTAAATACGCGAGCTCCCCTTTTCCTACTTTATTATTATGTCTACTACAGGTTTTATTAGGGTAGGCAAGGTGGTATTACTCCAGGTTGTCGCGTGAGGGGAGTGCAGGTTTAATCTGGTGGCATGTAGAAGTCAAGTTGGAGAACACGGGTTGGTAACGGTTTTTTTTATAGAGATAGGGTGACAGTCGATGGGATTCATATGATCTCTGCAGATGTGACATATTGAACCGAGCTGCCCTGAGGCTTACCTACTAGGTAAATAATGACCCGGGTTTCAGTAGCGGTTCTACGTGTCTCAGCATTTGTCAGGTGAAATTGAGACAAAAGGCCGCTAGACAGGAATATGTTAAAGGGTGGCATTGTAGGTTAATAGGTTAGGTAGAGATAATTGCTTATTTGTAGGATGTTCAGAGTTATGTCCATTTATCTAGTTGATATCCCCCCTTGGCGATGGAAGTGGAGGAGTAGATACGCCACGGGTAGTGGAAATGGAGCCTTTGCGCACGGAGCCTATTATAGACGCCCCGTTTTTAGTTCACTAGCGCGATTGCCAACTCAGAGGGGGCTCTCATTATTTTTCTTGAAGGAGCACCATTTAGACGGTAAAGCATGGCCAGGCAGAGCAATATATGTCCCTGGAGAGAATTTTAAAGCTACATTCTCCAGATTAAGCCCCAAAGGGGTGAGTTTTCCTTTCTGTTTAATATGGGAGTGTAGCCTCAGTTTTATAGTGTATCTACTGCAAGTTGTGGACTGTAGGGGGATAATTGTAGCCCTTTATGGCAACAAGATAGTGACTGAGGGGGATACTTACAAATCTGGCTATAGTAGTTTTGTTAAACAGAGCTGTTCGGTGGGTTACTCACTAGATTAATTAGGGTTCTAGTACCCTTAGAAGCTCTGCGTTTGTTAGCAGCTGGTGGTCTTCCCATCTTCTTCCTTTATATTTATTTTTTGTTCCCCTTACAGGAAAATGGTGTGAATATTTTAGTAGGAAAGTAGAATAGATAAGGATCCCTGCTTAACAATAGTTTTTGGGGACTTGGTTATAGTGCAGGGGAAATTTCTAACATTCCCAAATGCGTTGTTATGTTGCAATTGAACTAGGGGTCGATAATAGTAAGGGAAGGCACAGCAATAGGTCTAATAGGATATTGAGGTTAGAGGTTAATATGTACTTCTGTCGACATTTAGTCGCTACTCAGTTTGCTGTTGTTACATGTAGAGTTATTGGGGAAAGTATAGTAGGCGGGGAGGCTGGAGGGGAGGGCGGAGTTTGTGGAGAGCTGCAAAGTGAATCATGGAAGAGAGGTGGGGAGGTGGGGAAGGCCTTTAAAAATTCTAAGGGTGTGTAGTTTGGGCATTTTCTTGGTTCATTCTTGGGGGTCTGGGGAATAATGGGTGTTGTTGGAGGGTGGTGGGGTGGGTGGGCTTGTGGGGGCACAGTCCGGAACAAGGGTGTACTTTGATGGTCTTATAATACCTGATTTTGTTTCAGATCACTCACGTGTCGTGGGCAGTAATGATGGCTAATGATATTTGTTTTGCAACCTGAAATGTTAAAGGAGTCCGTAAGAAGTTAAAGCAATATAAGATTTTGAAGCATTTGGATATCTTACACTCTAATATCTCTTTTATACAAGAATCTCATCTGCTAGATCCGGAGGCCATTCAGACGAGACGGTTGCAAATTGGGCAGGTTTTTGCAGCCCAAGGTACCTCAAATAGCTGTGGGGTTTTAATATTAGTTAACAGGAACATCCTGTTTAAGGTTATGCAAGAGATTAAAGATCCACATGGAATATTTATTCTGGTGTGGGGTACTCTTTATTCTATGGAACTCTTAATAGGTAGCATTTATGGCCCCAATAAGGACTACCCACTTTTCTTTATGCGGCTACTTAATAATATTCTCCCATTATTACCCGCGTCTATAATATTAGTGGGAGATCTGAACCTAGTTCTTGATTCAGATAAGGACTGCTCCGGTAATGTTTCAGGAATGCTTTCCCCAGCACAGCGGGCATTGCATGATCTAATGGATCGCCTGGGTCTATGCAACATGTGGAGGGTTTTACATCTGGAGAGTAAGGAATTTACTTTTACATCTCCTGTTCTTAGATCTTCTTCTCATATAGACTATTTGCTGATATCTCAGGCACTCTTACCCGGAGTAACAACTTCAGTCATTCAACTGGGCCCTCCTTCTGACCATTCCCTTGTTCTGTTCAGGATTTCTCTTACATCGTTGCCCAAATGTCAGACTAGGTGGAAGTTGAATGAACAATTGCTTAAAGACTCAAAAAATAGGGAACGCATTAAAGAACACATCATACAATTTTTTGACTTGAACCTTACTCCAGACACTAAGCCTGACATTTTATGTTGTGCATTTAAAACATATCTCGGGGGCATTTTAATTGGGATGGCTTCCGCTCGGAAAAAGGAGCAGGAGGCGAAGCAGAGGTGATATTATCCCAGATCAGAGCTTCGGAAATAAGTGCGCAACCCTACTCATTGGATGAGGCTAAACTAATGCTCACAAAATTAAAAGATTCTTACATTGGCTTGCTTAAGGAAAAAGCAGAATTTGCGATTTTGCATACCAGGGCTTCTTACATGGATCAAGGAGAGAAGGCGGGAAAGTTATTGGCTCAGAGAATTAAACAACAAGAGCCTGCCTGGTTCATCCCTCCAATTCGTTCTTCGACAGATGGGGCATTGAGATCTTCTTCTCAAGAAATTGTCTCAGAATTCACTAGGTATTACAAGCAACTTTATGGAGAAATGCCTAATCTGCCTTCTGATCCAGTCATGTCTTCTTACCTAGTGAAGGCCCAATTGCCTCATCTTTCCGAAGTGCAACATAGGAAGTTAGTTGCCCCTATCTCAGTCTCTGAAATCATGGAGGTGATACAGGACCTTCCCTTAGATAAAACACCGGGAATGGATGGTTTCTTAGCCAATTTCTATAAATGTTTCAAGGAACCAATTACACTACACCTCCTCTCATTAAACCAACACATTCTTTCGGGTACACAGGTGGACCCCACTTTATTCGAAACACTTATTATGCTTTTGCCTAAGACGGGTAAAAATTTGGAACTTGTGGAGAGCTACAGACCCATTTCTCTGTTGAATCAGGATATAAAGATTCTAACCAAAATCTTAGCAGATAGGCTTACTCCTATACTCCCTGATGTGATAGGAATGCAGCAGGTGGACTTCATGAGGGGAAGATCCTCCATGGATCACCTCCATACTCTTTCCCAAGTCTCTCGGTGGCTAGGGACGCCCCTTTTACAGTAGCATTGGTGTCCTTGGACACCGAGAAGGCTTTTGACAGAGTCAATTGGAACTTTTTACTCCAAACTTTAAACTCTTTTGGCTTCCCCTAACAATTTCAAGGGTGGGTGAAAGCCCTTTACCAAAACCCGACTGCCAGAATTTCAGGAAACGGAGTAATCTCTGAATCCTTCTCCCTATATTCCAGTGCTAGGCAAGGTTGCCCTCTCTCCCCTTTACTTTTTAATCTTTATTTGGAACCATTAAGCAGTAAACTGTCCCTATGTCCAAAGGTTCAGGGGCTTACAATTCTGGATACCAAAATTAAAGTTTCTGCTTATGCAGATGATCTGCTCTTACAGCTTTCTTACCCTGAATCTTCTATCCCCACCATGTTAGATATTATAGAGAAATACAGTGGACTTTCAAATTATAAGTTAAATGTCAGTAAATCTATTGTATTCCCCCTGAACCACAAGGTTTTTAAGTGTAGCATTACTGCCTTAGGTCTCTTGTGGGCTAAAGACTCTTTACGATACTTGGGCATCGAGCTAACTAGGAGTACGTCGCTTACCATTAAGAAGAACTTTGATTAGTTATTACTGACATTGACCCAGGATCTAGACAGGTGGTCGATACTTCCCATTTCTTTATGGGGAAGAATAAACTTGATTAAGATTAATGTTTTCCCCCGTTTATTATGTCCCCTGCAATTACTTAATATCTACCTACCTGGGAGTTGGTTTAAAAGAGATTGATTGTAAACTTCATCTGGTCTAAGAAACAACCAAGGTTCGCATACTGCAAGTTAGCTGCACCCAAATGTAAGGGTGGTCTACGACTTCCATATCTTAGCTTGTATTATTGGGCCAGTCATTTGGCCAAATACCTTAAATGATTAGAGCCTAATCCTTTCTCAGTTCTTCCTCCTTGGCTCAAGATAGAGCTGGAAATGATTCGGTCTTGTAATGTAGCCCCTTCCACACTACTATATTCAAACTTATCTACCTTGCCAAAAAAGTTAAAAGATACCACAGTGGCGACATCCATTAGAATTCATTCACAGTTGTGTGGATTCCTAAAATATAAACAGTATCTGGATTCATCACAGTCGATCTGGAATTCCCCAGCTTTTAAAATAGATGGTAAGTCTCTTTCCCCTGCATGGTTACTTAGATTAGGAGAGGAAAGACTATCTTCACTCCTTAAGGAAGATGGATCATGGTTATCTACAGAGGACCTCATACTGAAATTTAGGTTGCAAGCAAGGGATTATTTTAAAGTCCTTCAACTTAGACACCTTCTTATCAATAAATTCGAAAAAAGTATCCCTACATCGCTCGAACTTTCCTTCCATTTGGATCTGTATCCATTAGTCAACACCTCCAAAGTAGTTTCTAAATTGTACAACATATTCTATGATTGGCGCTTCCCGGATTCGTTTGGGCCTACAGAGTTCTGGTCTGAGTGTTTTCCGCATTTGAATAAAGACTGGTCCATTTTGTGGAATAATTGTCATCGTTTTGTTACACAAGATAGGTTACATCTCATGCAGTTTAACATCTTGCATAACCTTTACTGTTCCCCTCAAAAGCTGGCCAAGTGGGGCGTATTAAACTCTGATCAATGCACAAGGTGTTTGCAGAAGGAGGGTACTCTGTTCCATATTTTTTGGGACTGCCTCAAAGTAGCCCTCCTCTGGAACAGTATTAAGGCTAATACAAACCCATTGCTCGGCCTAACCAAACTATTTACCCCTGAGGTCTGTCTCTTAGGAGATTATTCGCAGATATCGGTGAATACCCAGAAATTCCACATTGCACTGATTTCCATGTCAGTTAAAAAATTGGTCCTTAAATATTGGAAAAGTATGGGAACAGTCTCTTATTCTGAATGGCTTAACGAGTTCCTAGCTAATCTTAGAACAGAACAAATTATATCTAGTCTCAAGAATAATAGATCTAAATACGAGAAGATTTGGGCTCCTTTACACACATTATACACCATTTAGGTTGTATTCTGTGAGGTAACCTCTTATTTTAGATTAGCAGGTTTCTGGACTGTGCTGGGGGGGATGAGGGGACGGGGGCTTGGGGAGGAGGGGGTTGAAGGGGGATGGGCCCATGTATCTCATTTTGTGTGTACATGTTTGAGTCTGATAAGCATGATCCCATCTGGTGTATTGTAAAAAAAACTTTCAATAAACATTATATTGAAAAAAATAAAAGATGGTACAACGCCTTGAGATCACAGTGATGGTACAACAAGGTTAGGAATTAATTGAATTCCATACATAATAGCCCTCCCCCATACACTATAAAATGTCACAATAGTTGGACAATGGAGGAAACAAAAGTATTAAAACTGAAAAATTTGAGTGGGATAGTTATTAAGCCATCAGATAAAGGTAGAAACATAATTTTATGAAGGAGGATTTTTACATCAAAGAGGCAATGAAACAATTGTCAACTAGCAACAGTTTCAAATGACTAGTTGAAAATTCCACCCCATGTTCAAAAAAAGGCACTTAGAATTTCTACAGTCATTAAAAATGAATGGTGATGTAACCGAAGATGTCCAGTATTTACAAAACAATTACTCAATGATCCCAATGTTCTATCTTTTACCAAAACTTTACAAGCATCCATTTTTTCCACCCAATCATCCACTAGTATCCAGAAACGGATATATAACTGAATATTTGTCCATATTTATCAATCATTATCGGAAACAGTTGAACCCAACATTACCTTCATGTTTAAATGAGAATGCTGGGGCCTAATATTCAAAAGTTTGCACAGGTATTAACCGATATTTGCCCATGCAAACTGGGTTTTGCAGTGGAGCCCAATATTCAGAAGGCTCAGTTCCACTGGCAAACAGAGTTAGCACCTCTGCAAACCAAAATGGGGGGTAAGCAAATGGAGGTCAAGGACAGGAATATCAGCACAAGACAATATTTTGCAAATTTGCACTGCACAAAAGTCTTTAACATGGTCCTTTTGCACCATGCAAGTACGGCTAAAGAAAACCCTGCCAGAGGTAATGTAGCCAACTAGCTAGTTGGCCACTGGGGGAGCACACCCACCTCTGTGGTCTGCAGCACCCCCTCTCTGATTGCCAGCCCAATGTGTAAAGAAAATGTCTCTGGTGCTAGTGGCTACCCCATCCCTCTGATTGCCAGCCCATAATTAAAACAAAACATTCCCTGGTGATAGTCGCCCCTCCTCTATGATCTCCAACTCGATGTGTAAAACAAATGTCCCTGGTGCTAGTAGCCCCCCTCCCTCTGATCGCCAGCCTGATGTGTCAAGCCAGCTTCCCTGGTCCTAATTGTCCCCCTTCGATCTCCAGACCATAGTATAACTTAAACTCCCCCCCAGCATCCAGTGGTTCCCCCCCAGCTCTGATCCACAATGCCTCTGATCACACATCACTAATCTCTGGCATCTGGCAACCCCCACTGAGGGCATTAGTACCTACCCACCCAGTCACCTTACCAGTATCCCTTGGTACCATGGGTCCAGATCCAGCAACCAATTGCAGCCCTCCTCCTTACCACCCCTCAACGCCAGCCATATGTCCAGGCAGGAAGTGAATGACTTATTTGTGAGGACAGGGCACATCATGCTGTCCCAAAAATTAGTTGCACTCTCCTTATCTGGACATATGGCAGCCAGCTGGGGAGGTGTGTTGAGGGCTGCAGAGGTCACTGAATGTGGATCCTCAGCACTGAAAATACTTGTAAGGTGATGGGGGTTGGGTGCTTGGTGCCCCTATGGGGGGCTGCTAGTTGCTGGAGATTAGTGATGTACAACCAGAGGTACTGTGGATCAGTGCCGGGGGCAACCACTGGATGCCAAGGAGTTTAAGTTATATGGCAGGCTAGCCAGCCCAGTGGTGCTGAGGGCTGAGGCGCTGGATGCCACACCTCACTCCATGCCAGTGACTGGGGGAGAAGGGGTGGATGCACACCATGCTGTGCCGGTCCCTGGGGATGCCAGGAGGTACTGCAGCTGTGTGAGTGCATAGTGGGGGGGGGAGCATGGCAGACATCTGCACGCTAGCACGCTGACATCATTGCATGTCTGTGCTTCCATTAGGAGATAAGTGGGGAAAGATTGGCAGCGCAGATCCACGGCAGCTTGATGGCTGCAGTTTCACTGGCTGACGATGTCCAGAAGGTATGTGCCAGTAGTCATTCCTCACCGGGCATGGGGACTATGGGAGGGGGCCCCTTCGCAGGTGTAGATGCGTCTGCTAGCTGGCCATGTGGAGCTTCGGGGTCGGTGGTAGAACAGAGGAGTGGTGGCTGGATGTACAGCACGACTGTGGCTGCAGGTGAGAAAAGTATTAAATGATAAAAATGTTATACAGCAGGCTTGAGATCGGATAGAGTGGGGGACTACTAGCACCAGAGAACTTGTCTTGACACATCAGGCTTGTGATCGGGAGGGAACCACTAGCATCAGGGAAGTTGTCATTACACATCCTGCTGGCAATCATAGGCTGGTGGCAACACTAGCACTAGGGACATTTTCCTTACACATTGGGCTGGTGATTGGAGGGAGGGGGTGACCACTAGCTCCTGGGTAGTTTTCTTTACACATTGGGCTGGTTATCAGAGGAAGGGGAGACCACTAGCACTAAGGATAGCTACATAGATGTTTTTGACTGGGGAAGGGGAGTGGCGTAGCGCTAACCTTCCTCTGCTACTCATGCAAATGGGCACATAATGGGCATACAAATGGCCCCTTAGTGTCTTACATGCCCAATGGACTCATTTGCATGGGTTCTTTTGAAAAGTGCGATAGGGCTCTGGTGCTATCCACTCTTCAGGCTCACTTCAAGAGCCATGTTCAGGCAGCGCTTTTTGACTTAGTGCCACACCTATATGGCTCTATATTCAGTCGGATAGTACCGGTGTCCTATCTGACTGAATATAGCATCCTCAGAACCCTGGGCAATTACAAAGCGCACTGTAAAAGTCTGTGCTCCGCTTTGCACTTTTCTGAATATCGGTCCCCTGATGTTTTGGTGAAACTGCAAGATACTGTATGTAACAGTGAATATAATTGAATCACAATAGATACCTCTTCACTGCATACATCTATCCATCATAACAGAGGTGTGCAACCTGTCTGCAACATAAAGATACAGACACATTTTCCTATTGATTTCATCATTTATGCACTGGACTTGATTTTGAAGGCAAATTACTTTTTGTTTAATAATGATCCTGATTTGCAGGTTAGGGGCACAACTGTTGGGTCATCGGTGATTCTCCCCTATTCCATTTTTCCTATGCGTTGGTGGGGATGAGTGAGCAATCTAAAACCCCCATATCAACCCCTTTCATCAGCATCTAGTCTTCTATGCCAGATACAGTGGCACCAGCCAGGTTGCAATGCAGTAATGCTGCAGTATATCACAAAATGCTGCAGTATACTGCAGGGAGCAGTGCAATTCAATGGCAGCTAAGCCCTTTTGTCATTCAGTATTTTCTGACATGTCATGTACTGCAAGTTTTGCATTGCATCATGGCTCACTCCACTGTATATAGATTTCTGTTGTGTATTTGGCAAGGCCCCACTGCACTGACTGGAAATTTCATCAGCTACCTAAATTCTAATGATTTCTATTTCTGTTTCACATCATTCTGGCACAAAGATACAATTATATTTTTAGATCTGACACTAATAGGTGAACATGGCGAGCACATTGCAATGTCTGGCCTCAGGAGGGAGACAGCCGGAAACTGTCTCTTTCATGACAAAAGTGCTCATCCCAAGCATCTAAAAATCAATATTCCATACAGACAAATGTTGCATTTCTGCCACAATAACAGTGACAATAAACAATTTAAAATGAAAGCTCTAGAGATGAAATGATGCAATGGAATGAAAGAAAATAGTAATAAAGCACTGGTCAGTGCTTTAAGCAGATACAGACCTAGACTGCATCATTGCTTTACCTCCATGCGACACCTATAGCAAGGGTCAAAGCATAAGCGACAAACTAACCCATAGCCACTTTGTATAGTCGACAACAAATGCACATGCCTTTCAACATGAAGTCCTGACATTTATCCATGTCGATGCAGCAACATCAGCTAACATGCAGTGCAAAATACTGTTTTTGTACAACCGCAAAATGGTGCAGTAGTGACTGTTAAACAGTTTATTTCTTGCAATACTATGGTTATTATATACTGTACATACTTTTGTGTGACTGTGGCATGTTACATAGGAAGGACGTTCAGCACTCTTAAACAGTGAAAGCAAGAACAATTTTGAGCCATTATTTCCAACTGTTTGGACTATCCTGTAGCTCACCATTACAATTCAGTTCATAATGGAGATCTGAATTCATTTTTTTGTTGTGAATTCTTTTTTTTCACTGGAGACCTATGGCATCTTTCCAGGGTACTCACTCGACTACTGCCTCTACTCCCTGCCTGAAACCTCCACCCTTAGTCTCTACTCACTCCACAGCTTGAACAGCCCCTCAGATCACCCCTTGGGGCAGCCTTTCTGCAATTAGAGGGACAGCCGTGGAGTCCAGTAGGGGGAGGAAATCCAAGGATGTATGGTCCAGAGTCAGGATGTGGGTGGGTCTCTGGGGCCCCTTTCACCTCCACTAGACCACTAGGGTATTTTCTGGGAGTTACTCCCCAGAGCATGGCTGTGCAATGAGAGCAGCATACCTAATGTGCAGTCATCTGATGCCACTCCACCCCCAATGTTGCACTGAGCCTCGCTACCTGCGGGGTCCCTAGTCTCCACCAGTGGCCATTCTAGAGTGAAGCTTACCTGGAACCCTCCCCGGGAAGGGAGAGCAGTCTTCTGGATGCTCAATCCCTTCCCACCCCTGCTGACCCCCAATGACCCGAGTCTGTTCCTGAACCCAGGTCATCAGCATGGTGCGAGATGTGGCATCCAGCACCTCAATCTTCAGCACTACCTGGCCAGCTCAATCTGAGTTCCTTTAAATACATGGCATTGGAATGGTTATCACCGTCATAAAGAAGAAGTGACAGACTCTGCCAGCTTGTTAAGAAGGAGTGCTTGTGGATCTTTCAACTTCAATCAAAATCACCAAATGGCCTAAATGAAGATTTGGATTTGGATCCATTTTTATAGGCTGGATGTCATAATAATAACATTTTAATGCTTTCAGTGTATTCAGTTATGCAGTTTGTATCACTAACCCATATTTCTTTCCACAGATTTGGTATTTGGTTAGCGGTTACCCATATTTTGATCATTTTTCTTTATTTCTTTTTTAATAGTCCTCTCTTGTACCTATTTATGTTATATTATTTTCCAAATTTATTTACACATTCATGATTTCTCTTTTTCTCTCTTTCATTTCTGACAGCACCCACCTTACCAATACACCTTCTCACTTTTAATGTTATGTCATCTTATTATTTCATTAAGTTTTGCTTTTGAAGGTTTGCATTATTTATTTAATGAGTCTAAATATAAAGAATATATCAACTGTTATGCAGGCGACACTCCAGGTTTAGTGGTTTCCTCAATTTTTAAACAGTAGATATTTAGTCAACTCTGCTATTTTTTGTTTGTTATTACCACTGTTATAGTTTTGGTACCTTGAACATTTTTATTTTGGATTGTACACTAAACATTGATGATGACAACACCAAAATGATTGTGTTTGTTGACAACCATGTTCCTGAATCCTCCTGCATTATTAGGTCTCATGTTTGTCTATGTTTAGCCATTATTTATTATTTATTGGCACCATTATTTTTCTTTTTTTCATATCATTTGCTATTAATTTTTGGCTTCATATTTTTTCTGTGAATATAGATATACACATACACATACACACACACACACACACACACATACACACACACACACACACACACACACACACACATATATACTGGCACGGTAGTGTCAGTATAGTTAGAGTGAAATGTGACTTCTAAGTTAAACCTGAAGTGCTGAACCTTAAAAGCTTTGGAACCATGCAATAGAGTTGCATAAAGTTTGGAATTCATAAGCTCTAGGAGTAATACTCTTGTCATGCCAATTTCCATACAAATCCATTCTGTGATTTCTGAGATACAGAGTGTTGAAAAAACAGAAAAAATCTGTGTTTTTTGCCATTTCTTTGTCCACCTGGATCTAAGAAACTGCTTTAGGTTGTGGTCTGAAAATTTTAGGGTAGCAAGCCTTTGGGTCACAGATATGTCTTTTGAAGGTTTGGTTAAAAACGTTTATCTCTTCAAAAGTTATTACATTTTAATTTTCCCATTATTTCCTGTGGGAAAATTTAATGTCAAGCATGAAAGACTTATTTTTTGCACAAATTATACTTTGAGCAAAATACAGTCCATTTTTTCAAAAGAAGGGAGGTATTTTGTGCAAAGTGTCTTGTTTTATAGCAGGTGCTGTGTTGCATCTGCCATTTTGTTTTCCTCTTAACGAGGACCAACAAGTGCTGAAAATATGCGGAAAAATAATGTAAGATAAAGAAAATCAGAACTTAGCTAAATGGGACACAGTTAGCTAGATGCTGATGTTTTCATACTGTTTTGCTGGTTGAAAACAAGTTTATTGAGCTCCCAAAATATCAGGTGCTAGCTTAGCGAGAGGACCACATGATTCCTGTTCTCTGTATGAGAACAGCAGTATTTTCATGACTTCTGTAGCCACAGCTGGAACTCGTGCTGCTGGCTGCAGAGTCAAGTTTCAGCCACTTGTTCTCCTGGTGTTTAGTGGCACCTCCCATTTTTGTTGCCCTGGTGTCTAGTGGTACCCCAACCCTCGTTAGTTAGTTAGTACTTAGTTAGTAGCCCCCTTCCCCCCAACAGTATGGAAGACTGGGTAATCCACTCCTAGTGTCCCCAGTTGTGTTCTTTAGGCAACTGTTGTTGAAAACTGGGTAGCCCACTCCCAGTGTCCCCAAGTATGGTTCCCCCCAGCAGTGTGCACTTTTGTTCTATTGTTTTGATAACAGCAGGGTGCCCAGTCCTCATGTTGGCAGTAGCCCCCCACCACAGTGTGGGATATTGGGTGGCCCACTCCCAGTGTCCCCAATTGTGTCCATTACTGCCTTTTTGTTGGACTCTGGGGAGTTCACTCCCGGAGTCCACAAATGATACATTTAGCTGAAAAAAAAAACCAGTCCCCCACCATCTCTTTTTTTTAAATCTTGAAAAAAGAAACTGGTCCCTCGAGTCTCATCCGGTCCCCTTCCCATCCCCACCCTCCCTCTGTGCACCCACCTCCCTGCACCCCCTCACCCCATATTTACCTCCAGAGGTCAGTGGCTGCAATCTTCTGTGGACTGGAACATGTCTGCAAGCTTAAAGCTGACCCACAAACTGAAGGAATCAAGCTAAGAGCTGTATAATGGCTGTCAATGGGGTTTTCAACTTATGTTGTTATTTCTGCCATTTTTAGGAACTTTGACCCTAAATTTTCAACATGGGGTTTTTGGGACTCCATCTCATGAACACTGGCACTGTCATCTTATTACTTGGTCCGGGAAGGTGATTTTGCGGTCACTGCACAGAATTACCATTTGGGACCAATTAACAAAACGACAGTGCCAGTATTCATGATGGGAGGTCCCAAAAAGCCCATGATGAAAATCTGGTGCAAAAAATGGCTGCATTATGAGCGTGCATTGCAGTTTATACTCATGCTTGTAACTTCACCAATTTTTAATATTTTCACTCCAGATTTTCAACATTGCCATTTTTTTGCATCTCCTTATGAATGTCAGTGTCATGTCATTGTCATGAGCTGTCATTTTTCACATCCTGTCCGAAACATGTTTTCTCATCTGTAGCGTAGTATGGCGCAGTTGCTTTGTAAAATCAACTTTCAGACTAAATTAATAAAATCACAGTGCCTGTATCAATGAGATGGGGTCCCCAAAAGGCCATGTTGACAGTCTGGTGAGAAAATTCTTGAAAATTCCTGAGTTACGTGTGATCATTGAAATTCATTCTACACCCATACATAACTTTGGTGCTTTTCAATATTTTGCCACCAAATTTTCAACATAGCCATTTTATCACACCATCTCATGAACAGTACAGCTGTCATTTTTTGCTCCCTTCCCAAAACATGTTTTTGCACCTCTGATGCAGAATGGTGTTGCAGTTGTCATAATTACATTTTGCCTTGCATTTCACAATTTCTCTGTAGCAGGGTATATGAGGTGGGGTAATAAGATGGCCATGCTGACAATTGGGTCACTGCTGCTGGACACATGGAAGCACAGTGCCCAGAGGGCCATGTGCTTCCACACATACATACATATGTGCATCTACAGAGGCAATGGAGTGCAGGGTTCAAAGGACACTGTACTCCCACAGTAAACTAGGGATAGGATTATACTATCTCAAAAGGAATGGAAATTCATTGCAAAAAACTTTATTAATGCATCAGTTATGGTGAATACTATAGCGAGAAAAGCAGGGAAAGGAGGCGTTAGGATTTGCAACCCTAATGCCCCACCCCCAACCTGCAGACACCAGCAGGCATTGGGATTATGGATCCTAACCCTCACACCATTGTATAAGTAAATAAGCTCAGATGGGTACACTATATAAGAATGGGGTAAGCATTAGGGTCCACGACCCCAAAGCCCCCCCACAATACCTGTTGGTGTTTGTAGGTTGGGGTGGGGGGTTAGGGTTGGAAACCCTAATGCCTCATTTCCCTGCTTTTGTTGCTATAGTATTCACCATAACTGATGCATTAATGAAGTTTTTTGCCATAAATATAAATATAAATATATATATATATATATATATATATATTTTTTAGAGGCAACAAACTCCATTTAATGAATCAGTTAGGGTCGTTCCACAGTGACAAAACTGAGGATATTCGGTGTTAGGGTTGAAATCCCCCCTTGGACCCCTCCAGACCACCCCCCCAACCGGCATCGGGGTGCGCATTGGGGTCGTTGGTCCTAACTCTCACCCCATTCTCCTATACCTCTGCTTCTTTACACATGTGTTGGGGTGAGAATTAGGGCCAACAACCCCAATGCGCATCCCAATGCCAGTTGGGGGAGTGGACTGGGGGGGTCCAAGGGGGGCTTTCAACCCTAATACCAAATTTCCTCACTTTTGTCACTGTGGAACAACCCTAAGTGATGCATTAAGAAAAAATTACTCACCTTGGTAATTATGTTTCTTCTAATGGAGTCTTGCTGTATTCTGACTATTGCAGTTAGCCCCAGCACTCAAACTGCCCTGGAGAGTAGAGGGTTAATTTTCTATTCAGAGCATAGAACGTTGAGCTCAAGCTCAGTTCAAACCTCTGTCTGCTGCACTTTGAAGTGCAACTGTCAGATTCTTACAAGCTAATACTAACTAACTACTATGTGGAAATTGTAAAATTTTTACTAGCCAAGTGGCAACCAAATATTTTGGATCCCCAAAAGACTCAAGTCAAGAAATCCAAAATCAAAAACCAGGTAGTGAACAACTTGAGACTGTTAAATTAATAATATAACCCACGCCCCCTCTCTAAAAGGAAGGAGAACCCAAATGCACTCCTGGGGTGCAACACTGTACCTGCCAGCCCACTTTCCAAGTTCTGAGAGGGGAGGTAGGAAGGGAGGTCAGAATAAAGCAAGATTCCATTAGAAGAAACATAATTACTAAGGTGAGTAATTTTTTCTTCAAACAACATGAAGTCTTGCTGTATTCTGACTATTGCATACTACCAAGCAGTACCTCCAAGGAGGAGGCAATCAAACCTACCTTGGGAATAGGATCTGCAGTACTGCTGCACCAAACCGAGCATCACTCCTAGCCTGGATGTCCAGAGAGTAATACTTGGTAAATGTATGGACTGTTTTCCAGGTGGCTGCTTTGCATATCTCTAGCAAAGAAATATCCCTGGCCACAGCCATGGAAGCAGCTGTACATCTAGTCGAATGAGCCCTCGGGCCTGAGGGAGGTATTTTGCCTAGCTTCTCATAGCAGAATTGAATACAAGAGACAATTCACCTGGCAATAGTTCTTTTAGTGGCAGGTTTGCCCTTACCCACTTCTCCATAAGTGAGAAACAACTGAAGGGAGTCAAGCCTGTGAGCCTTAGTATGCTCAATGTAGTAACTAAGGGCTCTTTTAACATCCAAACTGTGTAAACTTCTTTCTCCTGAAGAAGAATGATCAGTGAAGAACACAGGGAGAGACATAGATTGGTTCAGATGAAAATCTGAAACCACTTTAGGTAAAAACCTCCTATTAGTTCTAAGGACCACCTTATCTCTATGGAATGAGATAAAATCAGGCTCCACTGACAGAGCTTGCAATTCACTGATACGCCTGGCAGAGGTAGTAGCCACCAGGAGCACAGTTTTCCAAGTCAAGTACTTAAGATCTGCTGAAGACAAAGGCTCAAAAGGGGGTTACATAAGCTGAGCAATGCAAACATTAAAATCCCAAGCAGAGGTAGGATCCCTAAAGGGGGGACTGGTATGAAACAATCCCTTGAAAAATTTACAGAATACAAGGTGAGATGACAGTGAGGAAGGCTTTCCCACTGATAGAAAAGCAGAAACAGCTGACAAATGTATTTTGAGAGTAGCTGGTCTGAGGCCTAGGCCATTAAGATGAACCATATAATCCAGAACTGTAGACAATTCAGCAGTGTCTGGGGATATATGCTTCTTGGAACACCAAATGCTGAATCTTTTCCATTTGGAGTTTTTCTGGGTGTAGCCATCTTTTATAAGACTGAACTGGGCCCTGTGGATGTTCCAGTGGGGATCACCAGATCCTTTGAGTGTGTTATGGGTGAGGGTGTAGGTTGCAGGATACTCCTCATCTACCATCCACCAGGTGATGAGGAGTTTGTTCCTGTAGGAGATTGCAGACTTCATCATCGACATGATGCTGGAATTCCCCAGATGGATAATTCTGGGGGATTTCAATGCCTGGGTCGATGATTAACTCTTGCAATTAGGTCAAAATATACTCCTGCTAATGACAATGCTGAGCCTTACACAGGTTGTTACCTTCTCTACCCATATAGGATGCCACTCATTGGATCTGCTGTTCCTCCTGGGGATGGAGATCACTGATTTGGGGGTAGAACCAGTCAGTTGGTCTGACCATCACACTATAGGATTCAGTTGTGGGGCTCCCCAAATGGACCTACCCCTTTGGAGATGGTTCGGTATCGCCCATTGAGGGGAGTTACCCCAGAAAGTCTATCAGTGGTGCTGGATGTATCAGGGTTACTGGATGAAAGCACAAGTCCTGGGGATCTGGTACTTGCCTATAATAAGGCAGCGGGTGATGCCCTGGACTTGATTGTTCCTGTTTGTGTTTGCCCACTCACTCTTTGCCCAAGGTCCCCTTGGTTTGATGGGTCCTTGAAGGAGTTGAGGCGAAGTGGTTGAAGGCTGGAGAGAGCATGTCGGAAGTCCAGCCTGGATGCTGACAGGTTTAGATTGATGGAGCATTATGACAACTAGCAATCAGAAATCACCCATGAGAAGGCAGAGTTCCTGTCCAGGGAGATTTCTGCTGTGCAGAACCGACTGGCTCAACTCTTTCGTACTGTAGACAGATTGTGCAATCCAATCTGTCTGTAGTCTGTAAGAGTTTTTTTCACAAGTTAAGTATGATGAGCTAGCTCAGTTTTTCATGGATAAGATTGCCAGCATCAGGTCTGTAACTGACCTGGCTCCTTCAATGAGGGGTTGTGGTGGTCGATGGGAAGTGGTGAGCACCCAATCTGTATGGACAGATTTTGGCTGACCTGAATTCATGGACATTGTGAAGATTGTCCAGACTTTGTGTCCAACCTGTTGTAGTTTGGATCCAGGCGATACCTCCCTTTTGGTGGGATGTGTAGATGTTATCTGCCCAATCCTAGCTGAAATTGTATGAGGATCCTTGGAAAGGGGAACCTTTTTGGACCCCTTAAAGGATGCAGTCATTAGACCACTCCTGAAAACACCCTCCTTGGATCCCATCAATCCAGTTAACTACTGACCTGTCAATAACCTTCCCTTTGTGGGGAAGATTATTGAGAAGGTGGTTGCGTTGCAACTTGACAATCATCTGGAAACTCACAGTGTCTGTGAAGCTCTCCACTCTGGATTTAGGAAGAGGCATAGCATGGAGACTGCCCTCATCTGGGTACTAAATGATCTCCTGATGGTGACAGATTGAAAGGTTCGTATCATCTTTGTCCTTCTCGATATCTCTGCAGCCTTTGACACTGTAGACCATGAGGTGCTTTTGGAGACCCTGCTGGTCCTTTGTGGGCTATCAGGTACACTCCTCAAATGGTTTTGATATTTCCTAACAGGCAGGTCTCAGAGGGTGGTCACTGGAATTTATTCCTCTGATGCCCTCCCCCTGTCCTCTGGGGTACCACAGGGCTCCATACTAGCTCCAATGTTGTTTGCAGTGTATATGCGGCCCTTAGGATATATCATTAGGTGATACAGCTTGAGTTTTCACTGCTATGCAGATGATACTCAGCTGTATATGTCCTTTGTGGCTGGACAGGCTGATGCAGTTTCTGTGCTGAACAGTTGCCTTTCTGAGATCAAAGTCTGAATGAGCTCAAGTTGGCTGAGATTGAATCTGGATAAGACTGAGGTGCTGGTTATGGAACCGGGCTGCCCAGGGGTGGGTTTTGGTGCTGGGCACATGTCAGGCCTTTGGCTTGATGGTGTCCAGCTTATTACCTCTGATAGGGTGCATAACCTGGGCGTTGTTTTTAATGATGGCTTGACCTTGAAGTCTCAGGTGTCAGCTGTGGTCAAATCCTCATTTTATCATCTGAGGAACTTTGCCTGGGTGAAACCCCCGATTCCCCCATGTGACCTTCCAACTCTGGTCCATGTCTTTATTACTACCCATCTTGACTAGTGCAATGCCCTCTACCTAGGGCTGTCTGGGGTTGATATCCACCACTTGCAGCTGGTGCAGAATGTTGCAGCCAGGTTATTTACTGGTACCTCTAGGTCCAGTCACATTACTCCTCTTCTGCGTGAACTGCACTGGCTGCCCGTTCAGTGGTGGAGCACCTATAAGTTAGGCTTGCTTACCTTTAAAGCCCTACGTGAACAGGGACCCAACTACCTTAAAGATCTCTTGATTCCCTACTCCCCTATTCACCCTCTTCAATCCGCAGATGAGGGATTGCTAGAGATTGCCAGGGTTCATCTTAAAACATCTGGAGTGCATGCTTTTTCATTTGCAGCACCGACCCTGTGGAATTCTCTACCTCATCGGTTAAGAGAATGCCTGACCATCACAAACTTCAAATCAGTGTTGAATACATATCTATATTCATTGGCCTTCCCTGATTAATTGATTAATTGAATTGAACTGTGCTGATTTTAATAATTTTTATATTCTATTTTAATGTATTGATAACTCGTGAAGCACCTTGGTTTTGAAAGGCACTATAAAAATAGAGTTTGAATTGAATTGAATACATATATATATATATATATATATATATATATATATATATATATATTTATATATATATATATATATATATATATAGTATATACATGCATTTGTTATTCTAGGTCGTACTGCCCCTTATTGTCAGCAAACTTTTTTTTATTTTTAATCACATAGGTTTCTTCAGCACTTTCTACATTGATTACATTTTCCTTGGTATGAATGTCAGTAGAACCCTTTTGAAAGTGTTTCCATGCTATGTCAATAATCCTGTCCAGGGATAGTTGTTCCACTACCCCCTCCCCCCATGAGGCCTTATCATTCCACTTTAAGTTTATAGTTCTCTCCTTGAATAGAGCAACCATTTACCAAAAGTGAAGATATATAGTTTCAGTTTTGCATTTTTTGTACATTTTTTCACTTAATTTATTTTCTTTTCCAAACTGATTCTTGTGTTATTTATCTTTAGTTTATTTATTGTTCTCTGTGAGGCTGTGTACAGTGGACTTGTAAAGCTGCTTAGTTTCTACTTGAATGCAGTTCATTTTTAACTTTAATTGATTGTCACCTGGATACATTTAATTAATTGTGAATTGTATCTAGTATATTACCAGTGACTCTGTTACAATGCCCCAGACCCTGATGAAGAGGTGGTTTTAGATCCTGAAGCACTGGGCTATAGTTCAGATCCTTATGAATGGACAAGATTTGTCATATTTTGACAGTGTTTATATCGAGTACATTCTACTGAGCAAATATTTTGGAGTGGCTGAGTGCTTCCTTCAATTGTTCCCAGTATTCTTGTTAGAAAGATTAACCGGAAACTGGGATTCTTATTAAGGAACTATGATTTCTTAACCAGAGATGCTAAGATCTAAATTGCTAAACAGGTCCTCTGTGCACTTGAATATGGATATCACTTGCAGCGTAATTCATCTAAACCATCAATGATAAAACACGAAGTTATATTCAATTCAATTTGCTGATTTGCTTCAGTCATACCTTAATGTACTCACACATGGCAGCTCTACAGGGAGCTAAATTTATTATCCCCAGCATAAACAATTACATTTCAAAATTACAGTCATTAATTCCTAGCAAACTTTTGACTTGGCAACAAAAATTACAAATCACTAATCAGGTAAATCCTGGGCCTGAATCTGACTTAAATAATGATTGCACTTTAGAAATGTTTCACGAAAGGGGGTTGAAGATTGTGCATATTAATATCTGTAGTTTGTTTAAAAAATTGACTACTTGAGAGATTGGGTAATGCGATACAAACCCGATATAGTAATAATTATAGAGTCATGGTGACATACAAAAATTCAAGACAATGATATAGCATTAGAACATTTTAATGTGTGGAGAAAAGATAGATCTAAAAGGGGGTGGAGCAGTAATTTATGCTAGAAATTGGATTGATATTAAGGAAAAGGATAGTTTAAATGACTGGACTGAAGCAGAAATCCTCCCATTGGAAGTAAAATTTCCACACTCTAAACCTATATTATTGCTTGGTATGTACCGTCCACCCAAAAGTAGTTTTGCGGTGTTTGATGAAATGCAAAATATACTAAAGAACTATTTAAATTCACATGAATTAATGGTAATTGGGGATTTAAATGTTGATTGGGGAACAATATATGCTCATCATAGTTTAATTGAGATGGCCACAACTTTGAATTTACCACATCTTATAAAAGAAGTAACTAGGTTAAATGCAAACAATCCTAGTAATTCAACTATTTTGGACCTTATATTTACTTCAAATCATAATAAGTATGTAAAGAGTGGGTTTTTGCCAGATACAATGTCTGATCGCCAGAACATTTTTGTATAAGAAATCAGAAAATTAGAAAAGAACCTAAGAACATTATACATACCAGGGTATATAAACATTTTGATTATGTCAAATTTATGCAGGAATTAGAAGGGTATAATTGGGAAAGGTTAGAGATAATTCCCAATGTGGGGGATGCATGGGATATGTTCCAAAAGGATTTGGTACAAATCTGTAATAAACATGCCCCAATAAAAACTAGGTTGATTAAATCAAATAATGCACCATAGTATGATTCCGGACTATTTAGAATTAAAACAGCTAGAGATAAGGCATGGACAAAGCTAAATTAACAAAAAGGAAATCAGGAGTGGATTAAGTATAAACAACTAAGAAATGTGTATACCAAAGAAATTAGGAAGGTTAGACAGGTTTACTGTAAGAAAAAAATATCCAAAGAAATGATGGAGAATCCAAGGGCATTTTGGAGTACAATAAATAAATTACATAAGGGTCAGAATATGGGTTATCCCAATCAATTTTTGATTAATGGAAGTAAATTGGATTTTGGAAATGAAGTAGTAAATGAGTTTAATACATTTTCCACTAATATGGGTACAGATGCATTAAAATCTGGATGGAATAATATGAATCAGGTTTTACAAAGCAACATTAAGTTAGACAAATCAGGTAAAGAAAATGTACAATTTGATGAACAAGTGGAATCTGAATGTATCCCAATAACAAGAGGGGAAGTTAGGAATTATTATTTAAAATTAACATAAACAAAGCAGAAGGCATGGATGGGATTCCTAATACTTTATTAAAGTTTGCAGCCTCCATTTTAGACCAACCTATGGCAAATTTATTCAATATGTCTCTTTCATCTGTGGAATTACCCTTAATTTGGAAAACAGCAAGGATTGTGCCAGTTTATAAGTCAGGATCTAGGATGCTTATGGAAAATTATAGACCAATTTCCCTGTTGCCAACAATATCAAAAATTTTGGAAAAGATTTTAGTGAAACAACTGCAGACATTCTTAAAAGAAAATAAAAATGTCCTTAATAAATATCAATCAGGCTTTAGACCAGAACATGTAACTACCATGGCTCTATTGAAGGTCACAGGAGATATTGTGGAGGGTCTGTACAGGGGGATGCCAGTGGGGGCCATTTTTGTTGATCTTTCAAAGGCTTTTGACACCTTGGACCATGGCATCCTCCTGTCCAGACTGAAAACCTGTGGTATATCCGAGACGGTGGTGAATTGGTTTAAAATCTACTTGGATTCAAGACAGCAACAAGTAACCATCAAGGAGTGGTCTTTGGGTCTAAGAAGGACCGTCTTGGGTGTACCACGGGGATCCATATTAGGTCCCATTTTGCATAATCTTTACATGAACGATTTAAAGTTTGCACAGCAGGGGGTGCAGTATCATCTTTATGCTAATGACACAATTCTTTATGTAGCTGATTCATCAGTGGTTTCTATTCAGTTGGTATTACAACAAGCTTTTGATTATCTACAAGATTTTCTGTTGAGTTCTAAATTAGTTATAAATGAAAAAAAGTCCCAGGTAATGGTATTCCACAGGGGAAATAGGGTTAATTTGAAACAAGATGGATTGCAAATGAAAACTTATACTGGGGGTATTTTGCAACAAGTTGATAAATATAGATATTTGGGTGTTTATTTAGGAAAAAAAATTAAATGGGATAGTTATATTGAGAATATATTGACAAAAGTAGGAAAGTGTTTAGGATCCCTGTATAGAATTAGAAACAGAATGTCCCTGGAGGTCAGAAAACTTGTAGTTACTGTGGTGCTATTACCCATGTTAGAATACAGGAATATGGTTTATATTGGTGCATCAAAAGAGCAGCTATATAAGCTGGATGTTATGTATAACAAACTGGCAAGATTTATATTAGGCGTGTCAAAGATGACACATGGACTAGAAATGTATAGGAACTTGGACTGGTATACTTTGTCTCAAAGGACAGTCCTAAGTACAATTACATTTATGATAAAATGTATATCCAGGAAAGTACCAGGGTATGCTGTTGAGAGTATTGAACTAAAGAATCCTATAAGGGGACTGTGTTCTGCAAATATTTTTGGAATGTAAGGTACCAACAAGGAGAATGGTATGGGGAAATAATCACTTTACAAGTATTGGACCCCATTTGTGGGATAATTTACCTGGGAAGTTAAGACCCTTGAACAGAGAATTCCAGTTAAATTCAATAAAGGATTGGCTCATTGAGCATATAAATATTGAAGGGGTCTTAGTTTAGTAGAAAGTATGGAAAATGGAATCCTGAAAATCTGCACTTCAGATCTATTTTGTATATATTGATTGTAGTGTTTGTCAAGTTTGTGTGAAGATATATAAACCTGAATTTGTCTATGTTAATGTTGTTATGTTTAGTTTTAGTGTGATATGTTGTAGTTAATGTTTTTGATATGATCAATGTATAACTGATATGAAGAGTAACTGGAAATGGCACTTTGGACCTCACTGTAAAAGAGCTCTATCTCAGTGGAGTTATACATATTCATCATTTTATGAATAAAAATTTGATCTACCTACCAGGTAAGCTCCTTAAGGGCTTCATTCTCAACAAAGGTTCAAGAAAAATTCTGTAGGATAAAACTAGAAGACTGCTCTTTCTCACATTATGGATCTAACCTACTTAATATACTTCTATGTAGTCTTAACCATAATGGCTTCTACGTAAGAACTGCGTGCCTAACCTATGTGCCACGTATCCATGGTGTGTAGGTAACCTAAGTCTCCCAGCCATGCATTGGGGACCCCTCATATCCCTATAGCATTCACAGAAAGGGTATGAGTCCCTTCTGCACTGGATCCCCTGTCCATTGATACAGCTACTTGTGTGTATGAACCAGGGGAAAGGCTAGGGATCATTCTCACATTCTGCACCATTCAGCAAGGCATGGAGTCCTGGGAGAGCAGGGTGCAGGCTACACAATCAGGGACCCTGCCATAGCCACTGTGCACCACCTATAAACAGCACCTGCCAGTTGCAACCCCAACAAAAGGAAGTCCATCACTAAATTCACATTTGGGTATGTAGATAGCCAAATGTTAAGGACATTTTATGGAATTATCAATTCAAATTCATGCACCTGCAAACTGGGGAAGACAATTTAATACATCTACTTATATTTTGTTCCTTGTACAAATATGAGAGTAAATTATTTTTGGGAGATATCTTAGCAGCTTTGGATATGGAACCCAGTTATCAAGTTAACTATTTGTTAAAAACCAATAACATAAACATATTGGAAAAAATTGCAAGGTTTTGTAGAACCATAGAGAGGAAACAACTGCACATAGTTTCTGACAAGTTGAGTTTGAGAAAAATACGAAATGTGAGGATCCCACAAGGCCAAATAACAACTGAGGGTAATATGCATGTATAATGAATTCAGTAAAATTGTATGATATAAGAAGAATACACTATAGATTGTTTTAATGAATTTTAAGATATATATAGTTATGGTGAGGGTTGCACCGCTCTATGCCTACTTTTTGTATTCTTGTTATTTATACTTTTTGTATCAACAATTTTAACTTGTCAAATAATAAAACTGAAACCTGCCAGTTGTAGTGGAACATCCAACCCCTACCATGCTGCCCTAGTCCTATGGTCAGGCAGAAAAGGCTGGGGCAGTCATTGGGGCACTTGCCAGAAACATTTTTACATTTGGGATGCGTAGTGTCCAACAATCCCCTGCTCCACCCCAAGTAGGGAATCCACTCTGTGCAGGACAGGCATCTGAGTGGATACCCACCTGTGTCTGTGATTCCACCCACACGCTGGGGGGGCAAGTCATAGATAGTTAGCCCGTGGGGCCACTGGTAGTGAATGCCATGTATTGCACACCTGATCACAGGTGTGGACGTGCAAGGACTGGATATGTGCCTATCATTTGTACCCTGCCTATGTTGGTGCATAGAAACATAGAGTCTGTTGGAAAATAAAGACCATACAGCTCACCTAGTCTGCCTATTTCCCTACTGACTGCTGCAGCCCCAGATCCTTTTTAATCTGCAGCTCTCCTGCTCTACACGTCTCCAGGGTACCCTTGTGTCTATCCAATGAACTCTTGAATCCCCGTATTGTTTTCACCCCCACCACTTCTGCTAGAAGGCTGTTCCATGGCTCTGACACCCTTTCAGTAAGAAATTACTTTCTAAGATTATCCCTGAGCCTTCCACCCTTCAGCCTCATATCATGCCCCCTTGTTCTTGTGCAGAGTTTTCTCTGAAATACGCTTTCCACCTGTACCCTGTTTATTCCCCTTAAGTACTTGAAAGTCTCTATCATATCTCCCCTCTCCCTTATTTCCTCCAGTGAATAGATATTAAGGTCATTAAGTCTTTCCTCGTAGGGCTTCTGTTGCTGTTAGTGTATCATCTTTGTTGTCTTTCTCTGGACTGCCTCTATTTTATCAATGTCCTTCCGGAGATGGGGTCTCCAGAACTGGACACAGTACTCCTGCTGAGGCCTCACCAGCAATCTGTAAAGTGGCATCACCACCTCTTTTCTCCTGCTTGTTATGCCTCTTCCTATGCACCCTAACATTCTGTTTGCTCTCCCCATTGCCTTTTCACACTGTTTGGTCACCTTCAGGTCATCATATATGATAACCACCAGGTCTCTCTCCTGACTTGTGGTGGCCAGAATTTCCTCACCCATCCTGTACTCCTCCCTTGGATTCCTGTGACCCAGGTGCATGATCATACACTTTTTAGCATTGAATCTCATCTGCCAGACACCTAATCACTCCTCTAATAGGCTTAGGTCCTTTCTTATTTTTTCTGCCTCTCCGGTGAGTCCACTCTGTTGTGATCTTGGTGTCATCTGCAAAGAGGCATTCTTTTCCCTCCAGATGCTCTGCAATCTCGCTAATGAAGACATTAATTAGGACTGGCCCCAGCACCAACCCCTGTGGCGCCCCGCTGGTCACCTCCCTCTCCTCAGATTTCATGCCATTTACCACCACCCTCTCAGTCCTGTCCATTAGCCAGTTTTCAGCCCACTTTACTACCGTAGGACCCACTTCCAGGCTCCTCAATTTATTTAGTTATCTCCTTTGTGGGACAGTGTTGACGGCCTTGCTGAAATCTAGGTAGGCCACATCCACCACCCCTCCCTGATCTACCACCCTGGTTACCCAGTCAAGGAAATCTATAAGATTGGTCTGACAGGACATTCCCACTAAGAATCCATGCTGTCTTGGATCCTGTGCCCCACTACACTCCAGAAACTTCACAATCCTTTCCTTAAGTAAGGACTCCATTAGTTTCCCCACTACTGAGGTGAGGCTTACAGCCCTGCAATTGCCTGCCTCTTCTCTGCTTACACTCTTGTGGAGAAGGACCACATCTGCCCTCCTCCAGTCCTCAGATACCTCCCCTGTCTCTAGTGATGCATTGAAAAAGGCAGCCAGTGGTTCTTCCAGAACTTCCCTGAGTTTCTTTAGTAATCTGGGGTGGATCCCATCTGGCCCCATTGCCTTATCTACTTCTATTTTCCCGAGTTCTTCTAGGTCTCTTTCCACCATCAATGGGCTGGTGTCTACTTCCCTCCTCTGAATACCCTGTAACCCCCTGGTCCCCTAGGGTTACTAGAATCCCATCAGTGTTAGAGCTAGGTAGGGAAGGCAGCTGGTGAATAACTAGTTAAATAGATTTTCACCTGCCCCCTCTCTGTTTACTTGGTCTCAGCTGAGTTGAGAGAGATGATGTCATTTAGTACTCTCACAGCAGCATAAGCCACGGTAGCTAGCTGTGAGTGGGGAGTTTTAAAATTCTTAGTGAGTTCTGTATCAGCAGCCAGAGTGAGCAGTTGGAGGAGAGAAGAGCTGCAGTGTGGGCTCTGTGAGGAGAGCCTATTTTTCTCACCCAAGTGCAGAGAACCATCTGCTTGTGTTGTAGAAGTGGAGCAAACCATCTAGTAGGAGTTCCTGGTTTTCTCATCCCCTGTGAGATGAGAAGGACTGCAGAATGGATTTGATGGGCAATCTCCTGATTTTGATCCTGGACATTAAAGCTGCCTTTTGTGTACAACTGTAAGTAATCTGTCTTTTGGTATCCCAGGAGGAATGTACCTACCTGTTTTCTTTTGGGGTGTACTCTGACAAAGAGATTAATACACCAAGTTCTGTTCTGTTTGAGACTGTTCTCATGCCTTTTGTAAAGTTGGCTGACAATCGTGGAGTCCCCAGTGAGACTTGGTACATTGTTCAGGACTCTAATTTACACTCAGAAGTAGTGTGTTTCTAATGCTGAATGTGAAAGACATTCCAAGATGCATAGTTCTACAGTTTTGCTTAAAGTTTGAGGTGTAACTCCGAAAGAATGGCTGGGTATGGACTAGGAAGCAAAAGGTGGGAAATCCCCCATCTGGAGTGACCAGTTCAGTGCTACAGGGTCCGTAAAGGTGCCTGTTTTTTTAGGACATGGTGGCCAATGTCTGAAGAGAAAGTTGACCCCCTGGTGTGGGTTGTGCTAATTTTGAGCACCAGTGTGCTCTGTCGTGGCCAGTTGCCACATTCCTAAACCTCTAAATCCTATGCCATATGGGAAATGTTCTAAGTTGTGGCCAGTGCCACTAGAAGACTTTGCGTGCTCTGTTGTTGCCAGTGCCACTAGAAGAGATGTGTGTTTCAGCTGAAGTTTTGCCATGAAAAGGGTTCGAAGTCCAGTGCAATATGGGAAGTTCAGAGTTTCTGTCAGCTACAGATGTTGCTGTTCTGCATTGCCTTGTGCCACGAAGTGTAAACCCTTGGGGGTCCACCTTTGCTTTTGTGTACCAACTTCAGAATAAAGTCACACTCTAAAACCCCAACCTGGTATGGATAATCTTGTTACTGCTTCCTGTGTGGAATTCTGTGTACCCCTCCAGAGGTTCAGACCTAGCATAGCCCCTAGCAAAAGTTCTCTCCTCAGGACCTGGGTTTAGTAATGGTCATTTGTCTGTAATGCTATGCTTTGTACCCCCACCCCTCTCTTTCCCCTAGACAGAAAAATATGGGAGGTGTGCTTACTAGTTAAACAAGTGGCTGGTGGGGGGGGATTACACCCCTCTTAATGAGTCTCAGTCCCTCACCCTCCGCTTCCCTGGTGAATACTGAGCAAAAGTACTTGTTCAGCATCTCATCCTTTTCTAGGTCATCCTCCACCCTTTCTCCTCCTTCTTTCTTCAGCCTAACAATACTATTTCTGGTCTTTTTCCTCTCGCTACTGTATCTGAAGAAGGTCTTGTCACTTTTCTTAATAGCCTGGGCTATACCTTCCTCTGTCTGTGCTTTAGCCCTTCTAATTATTTTCCCAGATGCCCTCTGCTGTCCAGATATTGTTCTTTGTCCTCATCCTTTTGTATTTCTTTTTATCTTCTGAAGGCTCTTTTCCTTTCCCTTACTTTCTCGGCCACTACCTTTGAGAACCCATGATGGCCTTTTCTTTCTTTTAGTCTTGCTATGCATTTTGACACATTGACCTGTTACTTCTTTTAAGTCTCTCTTGAGTCTAGACGACTATTTTTCCACATCTCCCCAATACCTTCTGCTGCTAGGGCTCTTTTGAGATTTTTACCCATCTCTTTAAAGTTAGCCTTCCTGAAATCTAAGACTTTTATTCTTGCATGGCTTACTTTCTCCACTGTGGTTGCCATAAATCACACTGTCCTGTGGTTGCTGGTACCAAGGGGACTGCATAGGTAGCAATATGACTAAATTTCAATATAATTATGAGATTACTAAATATTTCAGTCATTTGGCCATGTGTACCTGCTGTGTCATTGTTGTTATAGATGTATTGTGATCTATTGTTTTGTATTCTGTGTAGTTGTTACTTTTGTATTTACCTGTAGGCATAGCTGGAAAAGGGCCAGTTGGCCCAGTAAACTTCCTGGCAAAGCAATAAAAAATAATTATTCAAAAAATGTCATGAATATTCAAAACGCTCCATTGAACTTTAATGGAGTTTCATGTATAGGCTCATGAATTACCTTTGATCAAAACATTCCATGCTTTTTTAAACCCTGTGTGAATAATAGGTCCTGGGGCAGATGGGGAACTCTATGCAGGCTAGATGGACCTTGGGTCTTTTTCTGCCATTGTTGTCTATGTTTCTATGCTTTATAATAATGAATAGTTAATAAGGTAACTCTATTTTAATCTGTATAATACTAATCTCAAAAGAAATTTGCTGTAAGTACAAAAGTATGGACATGCCTTAATTATTGCAATTAATGATCAGCCCTCAGATTCCTAAATGAAAATGTTTCATTACATGGTTTAAAGAATTAACCATGGCCATTAATGTTGTGCCACAAACTCAGCATTTTCTAATGTGTATTGTTTTATTCCTATAAGTTAAAATGATTAGTTTACTTTTATATACACACTGTTTTCTTAAATTAAATTACTACTGGTATGTTACCATGGTACTATATACATTGTTATTACACTGTGCGCTCTAATAAGTAAATGCCTTATAGAAAATGCATTTCTAATACTACATTCTGGAGTATCTCATACAGCCTGGTTTCCCTGGAGATGGAATGGAACTCTTACTATTCAAAGCACTCTGTGTGCTGATCATATGCTTCCTGCTGCCTAACCAACAGAATTTCTCTGCTGAAGAAATCAGTTACATAAAACACAGAAACATAGAATTTGATGGCAGATAAGGATCGCTTGTCCCACCTTGTCTGTCCATTTCCCTGCCTACTGCATAAACTCCAGATCCTATTTCATCTGTAGCTTACCTTCTCCTTCCTACTACTAGGGTTACATTCTGCCTATCCCATGCATTCTTGAATTCATTTATTGTTTTTGCCCCACAACCTCTCCAGGAGGCTGTTCCATGCATCCACCACCCTTTCCGTGAAAAAATACTTCCTCACTTTGCCCCTGAGTCTTTCTCCCTCAAGCCTCATATTGTGACCCCTTGTTCTTGCACATCTCTTTTTTGAAGGCTGCTGCCCTCCTGAACTTTATTTATCCCCTTGAGGTACTTTAATGTCACCATTATATCCCCCCCTCCTTTCCTCCAGGGTATACATATTGAGGTTCTAAGGTTTTTTTGTGTAGTCCATGCACCATTTTTGTTATCCTCCTCTAGACTGCCTCCACTCTGTCTATGTCTTTAAAGAGATGTGGTCTACAGAACTGGACACAATACTCCAGATGAGGTCTCACCAATTGTGTGTACAGTGGCATCACCACCTCCTGTTTTCTACTGGTGATACATAGAAACATAGACTTTGATGGCAGATAAGGACCGCTTGGCCCACCCAGTCTGCCCATTTCCCTACCTACTGGATAAGCTGCAGATTCTAGTTAACCAACAGCCTACTTCCTGCAACCCCCCACTATAATTGCCTTATGTCTGTCCCATGCATGTTTGAATTCCCCCACTGTTTTAGACCCAATGACCTTCTCAGGAAGGCGGTTCCATGTATCCACCACTCTTTCCATGAAAAAACATTTCCTCACATTACCCTGAGCCATCCCCCATCTTTAAATTGTGCCTTGTTCTTACATCTCTTTTTTCTGAAAGATGATACCATCCTGGACTTTGTTGATTCCCTTTGAGGTACTTTAAAAGTTTCTATCATGTCCACCCTGTCCCTCCTTTCATCAAGGGTATACATATTAAGCTCTCTCAGTCTCTCTTCATATGGTTTCTGCTGCAGACCCTGCACCATTTTAGTTGCCCTCCTCTGGACTGCTTACATCCTGTCTATGTCCTTGCATAGATGAGGTCTCCAAAACTGCACACAGTACTCCAGATGGGGTCTCACCAACTGTCTGTACGGAGGGATAACCACTTCCCTTTTTATGCTTGTGATGCCTCTTCCTATGCATCCCAGTATCCCACGGGCTCTCCTTACCAACTTTTCACATTGCTTACCCACCTTTAGGTCATCTGATAAGACTACCCCTAGGTCCCTTTCCATTTTTGTTGTTGTTAGTACCACCCCTGCTATTGTGTACTCTTCTCCTGAGTTTTTGTTTCCCAGGTGCATTACTTTGCACTTCTTTGCATTGACTCTAAGTTGCCATATGTCTGACCATTCCTCCGACCTTGCCAAGTCCCTTCTCATCTTTTCTACCCCCTCTTGTGTATAAACTCTGTTACAGATATTTGTGTCCTCTGCAAAGAGGCATACCTTTCCCTCCAGACCCTCTGCAATGTCACCTATAAAGATGTTAAAGAGGACTGGACTCAGTACTGAGCCCTGAGGTACTCCACTAGTAACCCCCCTTTCTTCGGAATGTGTTCCATTCACTATTACCTTCTGTGTCCTGTTGTGCAGTCAGTTTACTACCCAGTCTACCACCTTGTGACCCACTCCCAAGCTGGCTAACTTGATTATTAATCTTTTGTGCGGGACTTCGTCAAATGCCTTGCTAAAGTCTGGGTAGGCCATATCCACAGCCCCTCCCTGGTCTATTACTTTGGTCACCCAGTCAAAGAAATCAATTAGATTCATCTGACATAACCTTCCTGCTATAAATCCATGCTGCTTTGGGTCCTGTGCTCCACTGGCCTCTAAGTACTCAACAATACTTTCTTTCAGAAGTGATTCCATTATTTTCCCTACCACTGAGGTCAAACTTACAGGTCTGTAGTTTCCTGCTTCTGCCTTGCTCCCACTTTTGTGAAGGGGAATCACATCTGCCCTCCTCCAGTCCTCAGGTACCACCCCATCCTGCCATGATTTGTTAAAAAGTGTGGTCAGTGGTGTCACTAGGTCCTCCTTAGTTCTTTTTAGGATTCTGGGGTGAATCCCATCAGGCCCCATTGCTTTGTCCACCTTGAGTTTTAGGAGTTCTTTCAGGACTCTTTCTTCTGTGAATGGACTGGTGTCAACCCCCTACCCAGAGTGCTTCTATTGTTTGGTTTAGGTAACTCTTCCTCATCTTCTGTTGTGAATACTGAGCAAAAGTATTCATTCAGTATCTCTGCCTTTCACTGTCTCCCTCTGCCCACCTCCCCTCTCCTTTATTAATCTTCGCTATCCCTCCCTTAACCTTTCTATGCTCCCTAATGTACCTATAAAATGTTTTATCCTCCTTCTTAACTGAGTTGGTTGTTTTTTCCTCAGTTTGGGCCTTTGATATTCTGACTGCCTTCCCCACTTCTTTCTGCTTTAATTGATACAGTTCCCTGTCGTGCTCCTTCTGTGATTCCTTATACTTTTTGAATACAGCCTTTTTCTCCTTAACCTTCCCTGCCACCTCTTTTGAGAACTATAGTGGTTTTTCACTCTGATTTGTTTTCTTTTTTTTGTTTCACACAAAGGCTTATTGCCTCTATGATGGCAGTTTTGATTTTTTTCCATTGTTCTTCCACCCCTCCTTTTTGGCCATTTGCTAGTGCATTCTTCAGGTATTCACCCATTTTGCCAAAGTCAGCCCTTCTAAAGTCCAGAATCCTTGTTTTTGTATGGCTTATCTCCATGGTTGTGCTCATTGTGAAGCACACTGTGCAGTGGTCGCTTGTTCCCAGATGTCTGACTTCTAAATTTGTGATCCTCTCTCCATTTGAGAGTACCAGGTCTAGTATTGCTCCCTCCTGAGTGGGTTCCAACACTAGCTGTCTAAGGCCTGCCCCCTGCAGGGCATTGAGAATGACCCTGCTCTTGGATGTGGCTGCAGTACATGTCATCCAGTTAACATCTGGCATATTCAGGTCCCCCATCAACAGTATCTTTCCTTTTTCAGCCATTTTGAGAATGTCCTCTATCATTTTCTTGTCCATTTCCTCCCCTTGAGATGGGGGTCTGTATACAACCCCTGTGCAGACTGCAATGCCATTCCCTGTCTCCAAGATGACCCAGAGTGCCTCTTGTCCCCCCTTTACTTTTTAGTTATGTAGCTTTGATCCCTTCCCTTATGTATAGAGCTACTCCACCTCTTCTTTTACCTTCACTGTCCCTTCTGTAGATTGTGTACTGTATGTTGACATCCCAGTCATGGTTCTCTGTGTACCATGTTTCTGTGACTGCCTCAACATCTAATTGTTCATCTTCCATCAGGGCTACTAGCTCAGGAAGCTTGTTTCCCAGACTACAGGCATTAGTACTCATTGCCCTCCATTTAATGTTGGCTTTATCCTTTTTTCCCCTATCCCTGCTCTTACTGTACTTGTCTATTTTTTCATTTACTCCTATCCTGCCCTGTCTTGAGCTCTGTACCTCAGTGTTTACCTTACTACCTGCCATGTTTTGTGGGGGGAGGCTTGAAATTTCCTGCCTCTTATCAGCACCTCCCCCATTGGCTAGTTTAAAAGCTTGCCAAGGAAGTATTTAAACCTGTCACCTAGGATCTTGGTTCTCTTTGTGGACAGATGCAGACCATCATGCCAGTATAGACCTTTATCTCTCCAGGTGAACCCCCAGTCCCCAATGAAGCCAAAGCCCTGTGCTCTGCACCAGTTTTGCAACCATTCATTAAACTGCATAGTGTGCAGTATCCTAGCCTCACCCCTGCCATGGACTTGCAGCACCTCTGAGAAGGTTACCGTGCTTGCTACCCATCTGAGGCCCCTATCCAACTCCACAAATTCAGTCTGCACTGCACTGATCCCATGCCTAGCTTGGTCATTTGTCCCAAGGTGGACAATGATATCTAGTTCCCTCTCCTGTGATTCTGCTTCTGCAATCCTGAGGATTCGCTTCCTGTCCCTCCAAGCCATGGCACCAGGCAGGCACCTTACTTTCTTCTCCTCTCCCTTCCCCAATTTTACCCTCCTAACAATTGAGTCCCCTATTAGAAGCTGTTTCCTTCCCCTGTGGTGTCCCTTGCCACCCTTTTGTGGGTCTCCCTTGTGGACGTCCTCAGCATTCTTCTGGGTCTCCACTGAGGGTGCCATCATAGAGGAACCTTGCTCTGCCAGAATGACATATGATTTGTGTAGAGGTACAACTAGGGGGCTTCGCCTCTGGTCCACCACCCGCACCCTCCCAGAACCCACTGTGGTCCAACTGCTCTTCATACTTGGCAACCTCTGAGGCAGTGGTTGTGGCAGTGGTGCTCTTTGGGTGGGGGAGGCCTCCTTAGTCCTTGCTAGTTCAGCCTGGAGGTGGGCAACCTCCTCCCTCAGAGCTGACAGTTGCCTGCAAATAGGACAGCAACGCAGTTTCTAGAATGTCTCCCAGAAAACTGCTGCCCCGCAGCCAGTGCATTGCACCACTCCCCACATGTCCCTCTCCCTTATAATATACAATATGTAATACAGTATATATATATATTTTTTTTGTTATTATTTGTGGTGTGTACCTACCTTTTATGCACTGTGCTGGGTTAAGAATGACAGTTCTGCCCCAAGACCTGTTGAGGAAGTGATGTCAGAACTTTGGCTATGAAGGAAATGCCATGCCTGGGGAGTGGGATGTGGGAAGGGTGGGTGGGTAGTCCACAGCCACTGGTGACTGTTAGAAACAATCAAATACACAACTGCTCCACCACCCTGGTGAGTACTGCCCTTTATAGTAATTCAACTAACACTACAATTTACTAGACCACTGCTCCTACACAGACTACTCTACTGAGTCCAAGGATAAAAATGAACTCACTCCTCAGCCAGCAGGACACTTTTAAAGTGTTGCAAAAATGTCCTTCCAAATCCTAGGTTTCAACCCCAGGACTCCAGCAAATTCATTTGTATCTCACTCCCTCTAGTTATAAAATTACTCCACTTTTAATGGAATCCTGCAATTCTCTGCTTAATGCCAATAAGGAAAAAAAATTAAACTTTTTGTAGAAAGCGTAGCTCCCCTTCTTAACAAGTTCCCAACAATATTATGCCTTACCAAGTTTCTAGGTCCTAAAACAGAGTTATAGTTTGTTCTTTGCAGTGTAGCAAGGTTCTCAGCTTCCAACAAACAAATTAAAGTCAGTCAGACTGGCTTCTAACTGTGAAGGATGCCTAAGACAGCACAGTGATGAAACCCCACCCAGAGCCAATTGATTGACTAGTGACACCTGTGATGTAAGCAGGCCTTTCAATGTAGGCACTCTGCTATGTCTGATTCCAATACACAAAACCTTTCAGTGAAACCAGGGATAAAAACTTAACTTCTCAGCCTGCAGGACACTTTTAAAATGTTGCAAAAATATCCTTTCAAATCCTAGGTCTCAACCCCAGGAATCCAGCAAATTCAGTTGTATCTCACTCCCTCTGGTTATAAAATTACTCCACTTTTAATGGAATCCTGCGATTCTCTGCTTAATGCCAATAAGGAAAAAAAATGAAACTTTTTGTAGAAAGCGTAGCTTTCCTATGCACTCCAGCTTTCTTCTGGCTTTCTCCACTGCCTTCTCACATTGTTTGGCTACCTTTATGTCCTCTGTTATGACTATCCCAGGTCCCTTTCCTGTTTGGTTGTCGTCAGTACACCCCCCCCCATCGTGTATTCCTCTCCTGGGTTTCTGTTCCCCAAGTCTATGTTTTTGCACTTCTTTGCATTGAATCTATGCTGCCACACTCTTGACCACTCCTCCAACTTGCCTAGGTCCCTTTTCATTCCCCCCCCCGAGTGTCAACCATATTGCAGATCTTAGTGTCATCTGCAAAGAGGCATACCTTCCCTTCTAGCCCCTCTGCAATGTCACTTATGAAGACATTGAAGAGGACAGGCCCCAGCCCTGAACCCTGTGGCACCCTGCTGGATACTGTCTTCTCCTTGGATAGAACTCCATTTACCACCACCCTCTGTGTCCTATCATGCAGCCAATTTCTGACTCAGTTTGCCACCTTGGAATTGACTCACAGATTGCCCAACTTGTTTACTAACCTCTTGTGTGGGACAGTGTCAAATGCCTTGCTAATAGCTAGGTAGGCCATGTCTACCACCCCTCCCAATCAACTAACCTGATCACCCAGTCAAAGACATCTATCAGGTTTGTGTGACAAGATCTTCCTGCTGTGAATCCATGTTGCCTTTGGTCTTGTGCCCTGCTGGCCTCAAGATATTCCACAATCCTTTCCTTTAACATGGATTCCATTATTTTCCCCACCACTGAGGCAAACTGACTGGCCTATAATTTCCAGCTTCTAGCTTACTCCCTCTTGTATCCCATCTGGCCCCATTGCCTTGTCCACTTTCAGTTTTGAGAGTTCATTTAGGACTCTACTCCATAAATGGATTGATGTCCAGCCCGTGTTACTACTGCCTAATTGTTGTCCCTCCCTTCCCCCTTATTTTGTGAATATTAAGCAGAAGTATTCCTTTAGGATTTCAGCTTTTTCTAGGTCCCCCTCAGTATACCCCCCCTTTATTTAGCCTCACAATTCCTCCATTGGCCTTTTTTCTATCCCTAATGTACCTGAAGAAGATTTTGTCTCCCTCTGTTACTGTCTGAGCTAGTCTTTCCTCTGTTTGTGCCATTGCACACCTGACTGCTTTCCCTGTCTCCCTCTGTTTTGTCTGATACAGTTCCTTGTCCTCCTCCTTCTGTGTTTCCTTGTACTTTCTGAATGCCTGTTTTTTCTCTCTAACCTTCCCTGCCACTTCTTTTGAAAATCATAGTGTTTTTTTTCTTTCTTTTTGCTTTATTAATTAGCTTCACACAAAGGCTTGTTGCCTCTGTTCTCCCACTGTTCCTCGACCTTCCCCTCCTTTGCTAAGGTTTTCTTTAGGCATTCTCCCATTTTTGCAAAGTCAGCTCTCCTGAAGTCCAAGACCCTTGCTTTTGTGTAGCTTGCCTTGACATTTTACTTATTGCCTGGAAATTGTATCCTTTACAGTATTTACCTACTTATTTGTGGCACTCTTTACAGTTGTCTATTTTTACTCATTCTGAGTTATGATTGTTATAGGACTAGAGAAGATGAATAGTACTACTAGAGCACCTTTTGCAAATTGCAAAGTGGGAGAGCCATGCAAACTGTTTAACACAGTCAGTAGCCTTTTTTCTAATTAAGCTGGTTTTTAATGGCAAGCATAGCTTGCAGCACCTTTGGGAGTCATGCATACTCTTTTGAACAGATTTTTAAGATTGTTGTTATTTAGTGTGTAAACCAGCTGTGGTGAGGTCTGAGTAGTGACGTAGTCAGCAGAATGAAGTACCAGGTGAGGGATTTCCTATGCAGCTGGCCACCAAACACAAACATAGTTTCATACCCTTGAGAGTTTGTACAATAGGACCATCACACATGCATTCACCAGGGTTGGCCAGACTGGATGCGTCTTTAGATCCTTTTCTTCTGTCATATTGTATGTTTTTGTATGTATTAGGATTTAGAATGTATGCATATGCTTTGGAGAGATTTACAAAAAAAGAAACAAATAAAATGGACATAATCTTTCTTGTATTGTTTATCCATTCTACAAACTGCCCTTGTTGCAAACCACCTTTGTGTTAGGCTGCACTGCACTTATATCATGCAAATTGTACATAATTGCTCAGTGCTGTTCCATGATGCTGATCAAACAAACTGACGTTATGTATAGGTGCTACAATCCAGGAAAATTAGTGGAAAAAATGACAGACACTGAGGTGATGAAAGAACTTAAGGGAAAATATTTCACATTTCATGGACAGGAAGGATGGCTAATGACACTTGTTTTGTTACCTGGAACGTTAAAGGAATCCACAAAAAGTTAAAACAGTATAAGATTTTGAAGCATTTGGGTTTCTTATGTGCTAACATTTCTTTTATACAAGAATCTCATTTACTAGATTCGGAGGCTATTCAGATGAGACGGTTGCAAATAGGACTGGTCTTTGTGGCCCAAGGTACCTCTAATAGTTGTGGGGTTTTGATATTGGTTACCAGGAATATCCCATTTAAGGTTATGCAGGAGGTTAAAGACCCACATGGGAGATTTATCCTGGTGTGGAGTACTCTTTATTCTATGGAACTCTTATTGGGTAGCATTTATGGTCCCGATAAGGATGACCCCCTTTTTGTCATGCGGTTACTGAAGTGTATTCTCCCACTATTACCTGCATCTATAATATTAGGGGGAGACCAGAATCTAGTAATGGATCTGGATAAAGACCGCTCTGGTTAGGCTTCTGGTATACCTTCCCCGGTGCAGCGGGCATTACATGACCTAATGGATCGCCTGGGTTTCTGCGACATTTGGAGGGTTTTACGTCCGGAGAGTCAGGAATTTACATTCACATCACCTGTTCACTGAACCTCATCTCGAATTGACTATCTGTTGATATCACAGTCCTTTTTACCTGGTGTAGTAACTTCCATTATTCAACCAGGTCCTCCTTCCGATCATTCTCTCGTTCTGGCTAGGGTCTCTCTCACTTCATCGACTAAGTGGCAAACTAGGTGGAAACTCAATGAGCAATTGCTTAAAGACTCTAAAAATAGGGAATGCATTAAAGAACATATCATACAATTTTTCGATTTAAATTGTACCCCAGACACTAGGCCCGACATCCTCTGGTGTGCGTTTAAATCATATCTCCGGGGTATCTTGATTGGGATGGCTTCCACCCGGAAAAAAGAACAGGAGGCAAAACAGAGGGCCGTATTATCCCAAATTAGATCTCTGGAAATAAACACTCATGCTCACTCAGCAGATGAGGTTAAGTTAAAACTAGCAAAATTAAAAGACTCTTACATAGGGATGCTGAATGAAAAGGCTGAGTTTGCGATGCTGTGTACTAGGGCGTATTACTCTGACCAAGGGGAGAAGGCGGGTAAGTTACTGACCCAGAGAATAAAGCAACAAGAGTCTGCCCGGTTTATTCCCCTAATCCATTCCTCGAGAGACAGGGCCTTGAGATCTTCCACTCAAGAGATTGTTTCAGAATTTACTTGGTATTACAAACAATTGTACAGTGAGATGCCCAACCCACCTTCTGATCAGGCGGTGTCCTCTTACCTAGTGGGGGCCCAATTACCTCTTCTCTCTGAAGCTCAGTGTAGAAAGTTAGTTGCCACTATCTCAGCTCTTGAAATCACGACAGTGATACAGGGCCTTCCATTAGATAAAACACCAGGAATGGATGGCTTCTCGGCCAATTTTTACAAATGTTTCAAGGAGCAAATCATACCACACCTTCTCTCACTATACCAGCACATTCTCTTGGGGGCATGAGTGGACTCCACTTTATTAGAAGCACTTATTGTGCTGTTGCCTAAGACGGACAAAAACCTGGAACTGGTGGAGAGTTACAGACCCATTTCTCTGTTGAATCAGGATGTTAAGATTCTAACCAAAATATTAGCTGATAGGCTTACCCCCATTCTCCCTGAGGTGATAGGTACGCAGCAGGAGGGCTTCATGAAAGGCAGATCCTCCATGGACCACCTCTGCACTCTTTCTCATGTCTTCTCGGTGGCTAGGGATGCCCCATTCCCAGCAGTGTTGGTGTCCCTGGACGCTGAGAAGGCTTTCAATAGAGTCAATTGGAATTTTCTACTCCAGACATCTAAGTCCTTTGGTTTTCCCCAACAATTTCTAGGGTGGGTAAAAGCACTTTATCAAAATCCGACTGCCAGAATTTCAGGGAACGGAGTAATTTCTGAGTCATTCTCACTATATTCTGGTACTAGGCAAGGTTGTCCTCTCTCTCCATTACTGTTCAACCTATATTTAGAACCCTTAATCAATAAGTTGTCCCTATGTCCAAAGGTTCAGGGGCCCACAATTTTGGATACCGAGGTCAAAGTTTCCGCTTATGCGGACGATCTCCTTTTACAGCTTTCTTACCCTGAATCCTCTATTCCCGCAATGTTGGATATTATAGAGAAATATAGCGGTCTTTCAAACTATAAGTTAAATGTTAGTAAATCTATAGTATTTCCTCTGAACTATAAGGTCTTTAAGAATAACATTACTGCTCTTGGTCTCTCGTGGTCCAGGGACTCTTTACGTTACTTGGGCATCGAGTTAACCAGGAGTATGTCACTTACTATCAAGAAAAACTTGGACTCATTATTAATAACGTTGAAACAGGATTTAGATAGGTGGTCGATGCTTCCCATCTCTCTGTGGGGAAAAATAAATCTGATTAAGATGAATGTTTTCCCCTGACTATTATATCCCTCGCAACTACTTAATATCTATCTACCGATGAGTTCGTTTAATAAAGCCCAGGGGATGATGATAAACTTCATCTGGTCTAAAAAACAATCGAGACTAGCATACTACAAGTTAGCAGCGCCTAAAAGTAAAGGGGGTTTACGACATCCATACCTTGGTTTATATTATTGGGCCAGTCATCTGGCCAAATATCTCAATTGGCTTGACCCTAACCCTTTCTCCGTTTCTCCTCCTTGGCTTAAGATAGAGTTGTAAATGATTTAGTCATGTAATATAGCCCCTTCAACTCTTCTATATTTACATACATTGACTTTGCGGAAAAAGTTAAAAGATACCACGGTGGCGATTTCCATTAGAATTCACTCACAGTTATGTGGCTTCTTGAAATATAAACAGTATCTGGACCCGTCTCAGTCGATCTGGCACTCCCCAGCTTTTAAAATTGATGGAAAGACTTTACCTCCCTCTTGGTTACCGAAACTAGAAGAGGGTAAACTATCCTCCTTTCTTAAGGAAGATGGATCATGGTTGTCAACACAGGATTTCATGAGAAAATTTGGGTTGCAGGCAAAGGATTACTTTAAAGTTCTTCAACTCCGACACCTTTTTAGCAACAAATTTGAGAAAAGTGTTCTTACATCTCCCAGATTTTCTTTTCATTCAGATTTGTATCCGTTTGCCAATACATCCAAGGTAGTTTCCAAATTGTACAATACATTGTATGACTGGCGCTTTCCGGACTCATTTGGACCTACAGAATTTTGGCCTGACTTCTTTCCGCAATGGAATAAAGAGTGGTCCATCCTGTGGAACAATTGTCATCGTTTCATTACACAGGATAGGTTACGTCTCATGCAATTTAACATCTTGCATAACCTTTATTATTCCCCCCAGAAGCTGGACAAATGGGGCGTATTAAACTCAGGCCAATGTACAAGGTGATCGCGGAATGAGGGCACTCTGCTCCATGTTTTTTGGGACTGTCCCAAAATATCCCCCTTCTGGAATAGTATCAAGGCTAATGCAGACCCATTCCTTGGTCTAACCGATCTATTTACCCCGGAAGTCTGTCTTTTGGGTGACTACTCACAGATTTCAGTGAACTCCCGTAAATTCCATATTGCACTGATTTCCATGTCAGTTAAAAAATTGGTTCTCAAATATTGGAAAAGTACGGGAACAGTCTCTTATTCTGAATGGCTTAACAAACTCTTAGCTAATCTTAGAATGGAGCAAACCATATCTAGTCTTAAGAATAATAAATCTAAATAAGAAAGGATCTGGGCTCCTTTACATACGTTATATACAATCTAGGTTGTATCTTGTTTACCAATCTTTTAGCTTGGATCAGCAGATTGCTGGACTGTGTGAGGGAAGGGAGGGGTTGGGGGGTTTAGGGGGAGGGAGTGGGGAGTGGGATGGGTCCATGTATCTCATTGTGTATGTATCGGTTTGAGTTGGATGAACATGGCCCCGGCTGGGGTTTTGTAAAAATCTTTAATAAACTTTATATTAAAAAAAAGAACTTAAGGGAAAATATAGAAAGACTGTTTTGGCATCTATCATCACCTTTTGTACTTTGATTAATGGTTGTGCATGGACTGTCGAATAGCATCGAATTTGCATTCATGTCAGACATTTCTAATCCATTCCCCACACACACACAAGTATGTCAATACCCATGATGATTTGCCCTGGGATTTAAACTATAGAATGCCTCTACTGTATATGCCTTAGTGAGATCATCTCATGCCAACTGTACAGTAATAGATGTCAAATGCACTGCTCTGGAAGTTTTAAAACAGAAATATCTGCATTGTAAAATACAGTTTTGGTCCTTTGTGTCTGGCAGTGATTACATAAGCTGACTGTTTCCTTTTGTTTCTTGTTGCTGCTGAAGCAATCTGACACTCAGTATGGTTATATAATGTAGGAATGGATTGGAAAAAATGAAAGACAGTTGAGAAGAATTTAAGGTAAACTGAGAAAGATTCCTTTGGCATCACTCAACTCCTTTGGTACTTTGATAATTATACCTTGAAGAGATGTATAAAAAACAAACAAATTATCCATTATCTGTCTGCTTATAAATTGTTTATGCATTCTGCATGCTGCCCTTGTTGCAAACTGTCTTTGTGTTAGGCCTCATCTCATGCATATCATGCTGCCTGTAATGGGTGTCTATTGCATTGGTCTGGAAGCTTTAAAGCAGGAGCATGTGCACTGTGAAATATTGTCTTGGTCCTTCGTGTCTGGCAATGATTACATAAGCTGATTGCCCGCTGTTGTCACTTGCTGCTTATCAGGCAAATTAACACTTGGTGTGGTCCTACAATCCAGTAAATGAAATGGAAACAAATGAAGGATAGTTGAGAAGACATAATTTATGTCAAAGTAAAGAGGATTACTTTGACCTCTCTCGGCACCTTGTTACTTTGATTAATGGTATTACATGGACTATAGAGTTGTGTGGGATTTACATATATGTGAGACACTTCCAGTTCTGCTTCTTTCCATAGTAAGTTGAATACTCATGATAATTAGCACTGGGTTTTAGGATTTAGAATGCATGCATTTGTCAATGGAGAGATTTACAAAAATTAAGCAAATAAGAAATTATCTGTCTTTTGTAAAATGTTTACACATTCTACATACTTCCCTTGTTGCAAATTGCCTTTGTATCAGGCTGCATCTTATGCATATTATGCAGACTGTAAGGAGTTTCTCTCACATTGGTCTGGAAGTTTTAGATCAGTAGGATATATAGTAAAATACTGTCTTTGTCTTCTATTGTTGGCAGTGATTATTCAGGCTGATTGCCTACTGTCCTCCTCTATTGTTGATCAAGCAAAGGAAACTTCAGTATGGTTCCATAATCCAGAAGATGTAATGGACAGAAAGTTTGAAATAATGTATTGAGGACATTAAAGGACAATAAAGTAATTACAGAAAAGTGAGACAAATATATTAACACCTCTCAGTGGCATTGGTACACTGATAAAAATACTTACAGTGTGTTAACTGTACATAACCCTTTTACTTGCTTACAACAATCTTCACCCTCCCCTTGCTGGGCTGTTTACCTGTCTCAATTCTCAAAGGGAAAGGGTGCACAAAAACATTTATATTTTTAACTCAGAAACCAGGGTGGGCCATAGCACTGGGGGCAGCAGAAACTTACAGTTCACACACAGATGAATGTCCACAAGCAGAACTAGAGCCAAGTGGAAGGTTTTATTCTGTACATGATGGACTAACAGACAGCATTCTTGCCCACTGGGGCTCCAGGAGCAGAAAAATACACAAAATCCAAAAATCCTACAGTAGTGATTTACTACAAGTCCATTTGTTTGGAGCCCCCTGCCTTAGAGGGTTAGAGAAAAGGGTCTCCATCCATCCCTTTTCCGGGCTATAGGCACAGGACAGAGCTTGTCCAGAAAGAGTGTGAACACCGCTGGGTTCACTGTTTACCAGATTCCATTCTCTTTCAGAAAGTGAACAAAGCTGGGTTCACATGTCCCAAGGGTGAACAATGTTGAGCTCCGTCTTTGCCAAAGTCCCATCTCCACAGAGTCTTGTTTGGACAGAGTATGTCCACACATCTGTGAAAAACAGCTCCAATGAAATATAACCAAAATAAGAAAAGATTTTCTCCTCATATCCCAGACATAAGCGAGTGTAGCTCCAAATTGTAGATAGAGGACAGGCAACTCTTTTCCAAAGGAATTCATAACTGCAAAGGCACCATTTGAGAAGTAAAACAGTCCTCTAGCAGTACTGAAGTAAAATTGTCTAGACATGCAGGAATTCCCTCAAAGGGATGGCAAAACCCGGCCATTCCAGTAACTGGGCAGCACTTTTCCAACCAAAAGTCTCTCAGAAATGGTGGAGGACCCCATGTGTTATTCATGCTTAGATGATCCATTATCTTTCAGGTTTTTCACCCCCCCCCCAGGCACTCTGTACAGGAGAAAGCTGTCACCATGACTCAACTCATGTCTCTCTTTGGCTGACTAGGGACTGAAAAAGGTCAGGAGAGAGTGGGTACCTCTTCTGAGGCTTTCCTCAGTCAGCGCTCAGAGCTGTACTGCATGGCTCTGAGGCAGAAACTAACTGACTCAGTAACATTCTATCTTGACTTATACTGCTGCAAAAGCCACTGCTATTTGGAACCTCTACCCAACATGACTGACAGAGGCTTCCAAGGGAGCCATAGAAGTTAATAATTTGCTGCCCAGATGACCTAACTGGAAAACCCACTAACTACTTAGGGTTCCAGTAATCTAAGGTGGGTATGTAGAGATTCCCCTTACTGCCACCAGAAACCTTCCTGTTTGCAGCAAGGTCTTTGGACTGCAACAGGCTGTACATCTCCCTGGGTGCCCTACAGGGATGGTTGGCCACACCTTCCCCTACCTACAGTAAGACCAGCATAGGGGTCACCACAGAGGACATAGAAGCCATGCAATAGCTACCTCCAGCCAGAGTTGGCAATGATGGCTAACTACGGGATCCCTCATCAGTAGTATGTCTGGCTACCAGAGGTGATACAATGGGACTGACCACTTACCACCATGGCTGGGGCCACCAGTTCATTCCCCATCAGGCATTCATGTTGTTCTACCACCAGGTGCTTACTAGTGAACCCTCTAGCTAGGCATTACCCCACTATACTACACTACTGGGGGGACCCAAACCATGCCCTTATTCAACTTGGAAAGGGAAAAAGACATTACCACCTGTGAAGGATACACCCAATAAATTGCTATGCATTTCCTAAACTAACAGCTACAGTAGTAGCCACAGACACTGCCAGCTATTTCCTGAAATTTCTGTGATATTTCTGGAAATATCTGATGCTTTTTGCAATTAAACAGTAGGGGCAGCAGAGAGAAACTGTTCAGAAATTTCACGAAATATCTGAAAATAGCTGGCAATGTCTGTGGCTACCACTGTACTAACTTTACACCTGCAAAGACATTTATAAGAGTACATGTTAAACATTTATAACCATTGGTAGAACAATTCTAAAACAATCCCTGAAGCACCCATGGATGCTTTGGTCAAGGCCTCAGGATCTTCTTCTTCTTCAGCTGCACCTGTAAAACAGCATGCAAAAAGCACACAACTGCATACCACTTGGCTCTAAAATTTTTGTAAAAAGTTTTTTTTTTTTTTTTTTTTTTTTATGAAAAGTTTGCAATTTGTTTTCTTTTTGTGCTTTTATGCAAGCAGTATAAAACATTAAAAACCTGGAAAAAAGGGAAACCCTATTAGTCCATCTAAGGAAAAATGTCTTTGGGGCTGGGACTTCCCAGACAAAAGTGTCTCTGGCTATTAGCTTGTGAACAGTTGCAGAGTTCTCTTAAAGAAGGCACAACACCTGCTGGAAAATGACTAAGTACAGTGTCCAGGAAGATCAATATGGCATACTGTCCACATTACACCTTGGAGATGTGACCAGTTTACAAGAACAGGTATAACAAGAAATAACAAAAATTAGGCCCTACCAGTTCTGACATGTAGGATGATACTGGAACTCACAACTGCTGCTAGCTGGTGTCTCCTCCTGTGCCCAGAACTGCTGCCTGCAGATCTTGTGAGTCCGATCTCCCGCATGATCTCTGGAACTGGAACAGGATCCAGGTGAACCTCATCCCTCTCTTCCTGTGAGCGATAAGCAATGTAGTGGCAAGTCGTCCTCATATTCAGTTGATGCCCTGCAGAAAGTGGCCAGCCGACCATGGGCTTACATTCTTTTCCATAGGTAGCAGATTTCATCAACATGGAAACTTTTTACATCAGGCTTCTTGGACGCACCTATTTGGACTGTCCAGAAAGTTCTTTCAAGAATACCAGTCAGGATGAGGCTGGTATACTATGGTGCCATCTGGACATCTCATAGGCAAGGTATGAACTGTCTGATTCCCCCCTGTGTCTGTGCAGGTCACCACATCCATTTGTAGAGTGTACCTGACCCTCCTCATCATGATGCACTGTTTGCATCTTCTCTTCAACTCAGCCACTCCTGTGGCAGTCCACAGATATCTTAGCCCTGTGGCCATTTTCATGGCCCCCTGCATGAACTATGCTTCATGTCAGTCTTCAGTCTCATACCAGGCCCACTATGGCAGGTATGGATATTCTTCCCCAAAGGTGTGCTCCACCTTTCATCAGATTACCAGCTCTTCCTTGCTGCTTTTGGATAGATGACACTCCTCTGCCCGGACAGGTGGTGGCCAAGTCTGGTCATGCCAGGCATCCTTGTCCCAGGTTGGCAGGACACTACTATCTTCCTCCTCTTCCTTGGCTGACAAGGGTGTGCAGAAGTCCATAGAAAAGGTGGTGGCAGTAGTGATGTTTGTGGCAGTGGACAGGACAGTATCTCAGGTTTGGTCTCCCATCCAGCATCTTCTGCTAACTCTACCAGTTTCTCCATAACTGCTGAAGGTGCACTGCGTACCTCTGTTCTTCAACTAAAATTACTGGGTGCCCTGCTCAGAGGATCCAGTTCATCCATCTGAGCCCCCTTGAACCTTTTGGTGACTCAGCCCCTAAAAGGACCCACTCTTGGCTGCTCATAAACTCAGCATCTGGTTCCCAGGCTAAATGTTCCTCCATCTCCTCATTCAGCTCACGAACACTGGGCTCTGCCTTGAGCCCCACCGCTTCTCTCACTGGAGATGATGATGGGGAATCCCACTTCACACCAATTCCCAGCTCTGCTGCTTGACCCTGCTGGGTGGCCATGCAGACTGGTGACTTTTCCCCCGTCTGGGTCTCCCTATTCTCTTCTTGCCTGGGGAGTTAGCTTCTGAACCTGAGGTGATAGCTCTTCGAGGAAACTGCTTTAACTGCTCCTCACTAAACTCCTCAGGATCCTCTCCTTCAGATGGCGTTGTATCTCCAACACATTTGGCTATGATTCAGGCACAGCTGACTTGTGTCCAGGTGGGCCTCGAAGGTGGGTTCAGTCCATAGATCTCATGGCAAGCCTAACAGTGGGGTACTTGAAAGACGTCCCTCCCATGGTGGAAGCACATGATGCAAACATTCATAGGCCACCCAGGCACTGCCACATCAGCTGGTGCTCCAGAACATCCACTGGCTTCTTCCAGCCTCTTAAGCTCCTGTTCTTTCTTGTTGACCCAGGTGCGCACATGCTGGGGGTACTACATCTCATCACTGCAGTCCATCTTAACCAGAGACTGAAAAAACACATACAACAACTTGATCTGTAGAATGTAGCATTTATTCTGACTCACACTCACCTTTCCTGCATTAAAAGGTCTTGTGAATGGTTTGGCCAATCATGGGGGAAGGGGCAGTGAGTTTTGCCACCAAGACCCACACCCCTTCTTTACAATTTATCCTTGAACTGAAATTCATTCTTACAGTCCAAATTCTTTATGGCTTTAGCTGGTAAATTGCTATTTCAAAAATTACTGTTCAGTGCTTAAACTGTCCCTCAGAGCTTCTGCAGGCTGGGCATTATTTAAATGCACCTCTCCCCGAGTCTCTGCCTGTCTATTGAATTTCCAAAATCACCACTCCAAGGTGGTATTTTGAACTACTGCACCTGCATTTACAGTCTTTAACTACTCTTCCTCCCTGGCCCTATGGCTTATGGGCATACTTTACCAAATTACAAAATTTGTCTCCCAGACAGTTGCCCTGGATAGCAATTACTACACTTACTCCCTTTAGCTGCTTGAGACATTTCCAAAGTGCATTTAATTTAGAAATACTCACAGTTCAGCTGCTTTTACACTTTTCTTTTGTTGTGCTTGAGCCGACTCGACCGCTCAATGCTGAGCATACTTCAGTCCCCGAGATGGTCCCAGCTGTTGTGACTGCTCATGGGGTTGCTGCACAGATGAAAGCAGGACAGGATTACTTCCTGTGAACCAGGGATTTCACTCACCGTACAAACTGGGTGAACTTCACAATGTCCACATTCCTTTTCCAGCTAGGCCTTAAGTCCTTGCAAACTCTGCTGCTCCACAAGCTGTGGCTCCCAACACATATCTGTTTGTCCCCACTCATACAGCTCACAGTCCAAGGGGTGTTGCTTACCAGCTCAGCCAGTCACTTGCCGCCATACAAATTAGGGCATTCTAGGCTCTCTGGGATTGATTTTAAACTGCAACTGAACACTTTTTTTCCCATTTCCACCATTTAAACTGTGGTTTGAAACCACTTGCCTTTCCAACCAGATACACCACCCCAGGCCATTTTTTTCTGGCAACCTAACTCCTGAAATCCTGGACGAGTCCCCATTTGTGTACCCCTTTTATTTGCTTACAACAGACCTCACCCTTCACTTGCTAGTGTATTTACCTGGCTTGGCTCTTGGGGGGGGGAGGCACACAAAAACATTTATATTTTTAACTCAGGAACAGGGGTGGTCCATAGCACTGCTGGTGGTGAGGGGGGCACCAGAAACTCACAGTTCACACACAGATGAATGTCCACAAGAAGAACTAGAGCCAAGTAGTTGATTCTATTCTGTACATGATAGACTGACAGACAATATTCTTGCCCACTGGGGCTGCAGATGCAGAACGGTACACTAAATTCACAAATACCACAGTTGTGATTTACTGCAAGTCCATTTGTTAGGGGCCCCCCTGCCTTAGAGGGTCAGAGAAAGAGGTGTCCGTCCATCCATGTTCCAGCCTATGGACACAGGACAGAGCTTGTCCAGAAAGAGTGTGAACAAAGCTAGGTTCACTGTTTAAAATACTTTATTTTGTTCCAGAAAGTGAGCAACACCTGGTTCACATGTCTCGAGGGTGAGCAATGCTGGGCTCCCTCTTTGCCAAAGTCCCATCTCCACAGTGCCTTGTTAGGACAGAGCATGTCCACACATCTGTGAGAAACAGTTCCTCTGAAATTTAACCAGAGAAAAGATTTTCTCCTCATGTCCCAGACAGAAGAAAGCGTAGCTCCAAATCCTAGATAGAGGGCAAGCAACACTTTTCCAAAGGAATTCATAACTGTGAAGGCACCATTTAAGAAGTAGAACAGTTCTCCAGCAGTACTGAGGTAAATTATCCAGACATACAGGAATTCCCTCTATGGGAGTGCAGAAACTGGCCATTCCAGCAACTGGCAGCAGTTTTCCTACCAAAAGTCTTTCAGAATTGGTGGAGGACCTTATGTGTTAATCACGGTTACATGACCTATTATCTTTCAGGTTTTTCACCTCCTCAAGGGCTCTGCACAGGAGAAGGTCACTGCCACAACTCAACATAGATCTCTTTGTGGCCGACTAGGGACTGAAAAAGGTCAGGAGAGAATTTACACCTCTCCTGTGGCTCTCTTCAGTTATTTATGTATTTAGATTTTGATAACCAGGTAAGCCCACTGAGACCAGAGGTCTCTTTTTCAGGGATGACCCGGGATTAGATACATACAGCAAAAATTACATACAGTGGGCAATAATACAGTGGTTAAAATTGAGACATACCATTGGAGAGACAGTAATTACAAGTTGAGAATCCAGAATTTACATTTGCACAATGCATAGAATTAACAGGAGTCACGGTTGTCACCTTCACCAGATAGGGCACTGAAGTACAATGGTCACACTTGATGGGATGGGAAAATGGGGGCTAGCGAGTGCAGCCGCAAAGGCTAAGCTCCAGGAGGTACACTTTGAGGCCCGCCTTGAATCCTTGGAGAGAAGACCTATCAACAGATTTGCTGGGGGCGTGTTCCATAAATGCAGGGCAGCATATGTAAAGGAGCGCTTGCCCGGGTTGGTGTGTACACTGGGGATGTCAAGGGGTGGCTGGCTGAGGATCTCATATCTCAGCATTGTACTCTGGAGTTGAGCAGTCCATGCAGATGAGGAGGAGGACTAGTGGTGGTGAATTTGTAGGTCAGGCAAATTGAGGAGTGGGCCAGTTTGTGACATATGGTGGGCCAGTGAAGGTTTGCAAGGACCTCACAGTGGTGCTTCCTGGCGGGGGAGTTAGTGGCAAGCATGCCACTCTGTGGTAGAGCACCATGAGTTTTCTTAGTTCCCCTTTTCATAGGAACTGTAACAGGGGGGTCCCATTGAGGAGGTAGGGGAGAAGGGTGCAGTTAGTTAGCACTCAGAGCTGTTCTGTACTGCTCTAAGGCAGAAACTAACTGATTCAGCAACATTCTATCACGACTTATGCTGCTTCAAAAGCCACTCCCATTTGGAACCTCTTCCCAGAATGACTGATAGGCTTCCAAGAGAGCCCTAGAATTTAACTCTTTGCTGCCCGGGCTGCCTACCTGTAAAATCAGTGCACTAACTACACAGGGCTCTAGTAACCCAAGCGGAACCCAGGGGTTACATGTAAAACAGTTTATAATTTAAATTTACATAGTGTTTTTCATATACAGTATCAAAAAGTGATTTTTATGTAAATTATTTAAGCAATAATCCATGACAGGGTGTGGGTTGTGCTGGTATTTACCCATGTCTGTTGTGGTTTGATAATGCAGCCATAGGCCAAGTGACCAAATCCACACCAGAAGTGGGTAAATCTCAGCATGACACACACTCTAGAGTGAATTATTGTGATTATACAATGGGTGGGAATCAAAGACTTTTGTAAAGATTAAAATGGTTTTATTTCAAAAGAAATGGCTTTTTTATTGCTCATGTTGTGTGATATCCTTCTTCTGTATGTTAAATAATTCCCTGTTGCTAGGCAGAATATTGTCTGTAGGAGATTCAGTCACCCAGCACATGCACACGTCACACACACACACAAAACCACCCTACCTCTGTTTGCAAGCACAGTATGTGTTTGTGTTTTTTTCCCCAACATAAAGAGAGCATCGGACAGCATGCATATCAGCCCAGATGAGCAGCTGGCAGATGGAGAGATGGCACTGTATGGCAAAGGAGAGCAAGTGAGCTCTAGTGTTCTTGTAACTTGACTATGAGCTGAGGTTTTCCTTTTTTTTTTCTTTTTAATAATCAGCTGGGAGATCAGAAAACATGGGAGTCCTGTACTGGGACAGCCTGGGCAGCTAGCAGCACTGCAATGGAGGTGGGAGGGAGCAAGCATGAGAACAGCCAGCCTTCACCTCAACTGAGGCAAGAGGGAGCAATCATCATCAGGGGAAGTTATTTGCCATGTTAAAGTATTGTTAATTTTCATACTTACATATGAGTTGTTTAGGGAGGCCAGTGTACTTTTTGGTAGGCAGTGTTTTTGCTTTGAATCTGAAATGTGTGCTTTTGTGTCACGGTTTAGTGGAGAATCAGTATGGTGGCTGTAATGTTTGATTTTTGGAGGGCCAGATTGATTTGTTTAATGTGATTGCAGATGTGACTGACTAGTTACTTATCCATGAGTTATGCTAGGATTTGTTCACGGATAAAAGACCTAGCTTGTCAATCAGCTTTCTGTTTTCAAAAGTGCCATTGTATAATCACAGACAATAGTCTAGTGGAGATGCCACACCTCTTCTCCTCTGGCATCCTGCTTCTGGTTGGGACAGCTTGATACCTCACAGTACCATGAGTACATTGATTAACATATTTTAAAGCAGCAGTACTACAAAATCAGGACGTGAGTTATCAAAATTTTGTTTTTTGGCTGTAAGCATGTGGCCAAAGTTTCAGTTTCCATACTTGTAAATGTTTTTTTCCAGTCATTTTTAGTTTTTTAGATATTTGCAATTTATTTGAATGGTTGTAGCTCTACAACAAATATGGCGGCTGACTAATTTTCAGCTGCGCTTTTTCTACAGGTCACATCACGTCTTTTGACAACACCAAAGGGACCCTCTGCTGACCATTCCCGCTTTCCCTGCAAGTCATTCACATGTGCAATTGGCAGCAGAGGGGGTTCCAGTGCAATATGCTTAGTGGAAGAAATGTAAAAGAAAGCAGAGAATAACAGCAGATTACTCTGCGATAGTACAATGCCGGCAAGAAAGAGTACCAGGTATACAATTAGCAGGGCACAGGGAAGAAACTGTCAAAAAAGCGCAGGTTTTTTTTCGTAGTACTGCTGCTTTAAAACAGCTCCTTGTGCCTTCAAAGCCAGATGGAAAGGAGAGTCTAGTTTCAAAAACTGTGAAGCCTGTATAATTTACTTCCAAAATCAGACATGCATTCACTTTATTTTAGGTACATAGGCTCTGATTTCAAATTGAAAAACTATAATGACTAATATTTTGGTAGAAAACATAAAATCATTGTTTACTCCTGCATTAAACTCTTTTTTTCTGTAGAAAGTTCCCCTATGTCAGTATGGCTGTCCCCTTGGAGACAATGGATACATCTTATGGCAAGCTGACTAGAGAGCCCTCAGACTGTGAGGCAAACCTTGTTTCTGCACAACTGCCAAACAAAGAGTCCATTTAGAAAGTGGGGGAACTCTGCTGTTGAGTCTCCAGAGCTCCACAAAGACTCCTCAGAAAGTGAAGGCAACTGTGATGGCAGTAAAGTGGAGACCTTGGTGAAGACCACTGACAACAGGGATACTACAAGTGGATTTTCACACAAGGATGCTGAAAAGCAGATTTTAGTATCACTAGTGTTATGAAGAAAAAGCACAAGAGCCAGGCTGATTCTCAGAAAAAGACTTCTGCTGCTGCAAAAGAAAAAAAAGCTATAGAGAAAACATCCGGAGCCACTAATCCCAAAAAGTCAGGTGGGGGAGTAAATAACATAGAAATTCCTGGAGAAGGGTTTCTTTCAATACAGAATATATAACACATGTGACAATTTAAAAAAATGCAGAAAGACACAATCAGAAACTGACTCAGACATATGCTCCTCTTGAAGGTGAAGATGAATCAAACAAAGAGGGTAAGGCATCCTTCCTGGATGAGGAAGGCAATGAAGACATTGATTCATATCCTAAGCTCATGGAAAATTACTTCTCTTAATCATCATTTCTCAGAGAATTGGGAGAAATTATGAAGAGCTAAATATGCTGCAGGCTTCAAGCGTCAGTGTGGCTCAGTTGGTAGCACATCCCTCTCTGGACCAGAAGGTCATGGGTTCTTGTCCCACACCAGGATAGGGTTTGCACCTAAAAATCATTGGCATCTGAGTGCAGTATTAGGGGGGTGCTATACTGCTGGGGTGTGCTGTCCTTCAGATGAGATGTTAAACTGAGGTCTCTTCTACCGATCCTGGTGTTGTCCTGGTGGGTGTCCAGGTAGAAGTAAAAGAACCCAGGGCACTCTTTGCAAACAGTAGGGGACATTCCCGGTGTCCTGGCCAACATTCCCCTTCCCATAAACTGGTTCATGCAATTATGCAGGCTGTGTGTGGGTGATGATGCACAATATGGCTGCCACTACACATTCAGTCACTTCACTACCAGTCTAGCATTGCTTGTAAAGCACTTTGGGATATGCTGTGTATGAAAAGCACTATATAAATGCTGATTTTTCTTCTTCTTCTTCTTCTTCTTCTTCTTCTTCTTCTTCATACATACAGATCTGGCCATGAATAACTTTTGGATTTAATAAATTTAAACTGGTCAATGCTAGAAAACTTGCACTGCCTGCTTGATATATCCTCTACAGTACTCTGGGGCTAGTACAGTTAATAAGGGAGCCCACACGGAAACATATGTATTATCCAGTCCTCTCCACAGTGTTGGATCTAATCCTCACCTCCATAAATGACCAAACTGCACCTTGCTGTGTCCTCCAGTCTCTTTTAGTTATCAAAAGCTGACCTTCTGTACTGGGGGAAAGTGAAACTGCAGAGTCATGAAAAAACTATTTATGTTAGGCCTTATAAAAAGTTCCATAAGCTGTAGAATCATTAAGTTGCCAAAATTCAGAAGAAAGGAAGCAAGACCTTACTTAAAGGTGCTATCAGTGCTTAATTTTATTTAAATTGCACAACTCTTCCATGTATGCTGCCCCCTCCTACAGCAAACAACAAACAAGTGAGGTCCCTAATGTGTTTCATGCCCCCTGGAGCTTAATCATAGGAATAACATGCCAACTAACTAATGCCAACAAATACTATGTGATTTAAAGTGACAGTGCAAAATCATGTTCATTATAATTTACAACCACATTTACCTTACTTTTAACTTATTTTTAAAACTTACCATATCCTTTTACCATTAATACATTTGCATATAACAGTTTTTTCTACAAATTGACTTTTAACTGACCCATTCATCCAAACATTTCTCATAGTTATTACAGCTACCAAATTTTAAAACTTTGCTGTTAACCATTTTAGTTTTAGTTTTACCACTATTATTGTGTACACCAGTGTCCTCCTCCAATTTTTACATGGGGATCCACTTTGCACTCAAGTTTTAGCAGAAGTATCTATACAAAAATAAACAAAAAATACAGATAAACACGTGCATCATTCTATTGATGTTTTTGCTTTCTTTTTGTACAGTAATCACATATCATTCTCTAGATAACAACAGGCGGAAAAACAGATCGAAAAACAAGTTGCAAAACAGGTTGAAAAATGGGGAAGGGGTAATCATTTCTTTAAAAATGGTTTAAGATTGCCCATATGTAATCGAGGGCTCTCAGTCGAGAGGGGATGGTAGGGGAATATATACGATGGGCTCGTGTTTGGAACGCCCACTGGTGTGTGCCTCAATTTATGGACCCACTCCGGCTAAACCAGAATTTTTTGCCTCACTGGAGGCTGATATTGCCACTCTCCCGCAGGGCTCCTTTATATTGGCAGGTGATTGGAATACTTGCATGGACAATAGGGTGGACAGGAGTCCCCCTTCCAATAAAGCACTCAGCCCCCAAGTGGCATTACATAGATTCCTGGAGGTTACTGCACTAGTTGATTCATATCGGATCTATAGAAAAGGAGAGACTGAGATGACCTTTTACTCAGGAGCGCATAAGACCTACACTAGGATTGATTTTTTTTTGGTTAACAGGGAAGTTTTAAGGGGAGTTATAGGTATGCATACTATCGAGAGGATCCTTTCTGATCATTCCCCAATACACTTGCTATGGAGGATAGATAATATTCCCCCCAAGCCAGTTCGTTGGCATTTGGATGAAGGGGTGTTAATGATGGACAAGATAGTTGCCAAAATGGAGGGCAAACTCAAGGAAATTATCCAGACTCAAATCCCAACTCTCGACGATAGGAATTTAGCCTGGCCCGTTTGTAAAGTGTTGTATAGGGGATGGGTTCAGGAATATACTGCCAGGCAGAACAAACTGAATAGGGCTCGGGAGGAGTTCATACTGGGGGCGATTAAATCACTGTCTCCTAGAAGGCTCTTCGGAAGAGATAGTTAGGAGCTAAGAGAATTAAAAGTGGAATTTAAGGGTATACTAAATTATCGGTAGACTGCTGGCTAGGGAGATTGAATGCCAAATATTTGTTGCAGGGGGACATGCCAGGTCGGATATTGGCCCATAGGATCAAGGAGCGGGAGGCGGAGAGAACGATCGTTGCAGTGAAGTTTGGAGATGTGTTTATCTCGGACCCTCAGGGTTTGGCAGATGCCTTTGCCGATTACTATGCGGCAATATACCAAGAAGGGGCAGATTGCTCGGTGGCAGAAATTAAGGGGTTTCTAGAGGAAATATCTCTGCCTAGATTGGGTCCAGAACAGGCCCGGGCCCTGGCTGCCCCAATATCGGAGCAGGAAATTTCGGAGGTAATCATGGACCTGCCAAATGGGAAGGCACCAGGGCCTGATGGTCTCCCGGCCAAATTTTATAAAGTTCATGCAGAGATGTTAATACCCTTACTGAAAGAACTCTTCTCAACCATCATGAAGGAAGGGATTTCCCACCCCCACTGTATCAGGCCTATATCACGTTGATTCCAAAACCAGATAAACCAAGCATTTTCCAGGTAATTACAGGCCCATAGCTTTAATAAACCAAGATATTAAGATACTTACAAGATACTAGCCAATAGGGTTTTGAAAGTCACTCCTCTGTTGATTAGTCAAGAGCAAGTTGGGTTCATGCCAGGAGGGGGCCCCGGATGCGCTGGAAACTTCATCATATCTTAGAGAGCGGCTGTTTCAAATTCTGCTATGGCTTTAATTGCATTAGATGCCGAGAAGGCGTTTGACCGGTTTCCCACCATTTTGTTTCTTACAATGGAAAGATGGGGTTTCAGGAGTTTCTAGGTGGCCTTAGAAATCTCTATGAAGCCCCTACTGCCCGAGTCCTATGCAATGGATATCTTTCTAAAGAGTTTCTTCTCAAAAATGGAACAAGGCAGGGATGTCCCCTATCGCCAATTTTATTTAACATATATCTTGAACCTTTGTTAAGGTCCCTTGTGAAGGATACAAGGGTTCAAGGGATTGATGTTCTGGGGATAGAGCTCAAATTATCGGTTTTCGCTGATGATATCTTATTGCATTTAAGTAATCCATCTGATAGTTTTCAAAACGATTTCGAGCATTTCCAACTCAATTGGGCCCCAGAAAAAATTAAGTACCTAGGGATTTGGAATTTGGCCTTATCAGAAGACAGGGTGGAGGAGAACCTGGGGCAGATTTCGAGCATTTCCAACTCAATTGGGCCCCAGAAAAAATTAAGTACCTAGGGATTTGGATCTTGGCCAGATCAGAAGACAGGGTGGAGGAGAACCTGGGTAATATTGTGGTCAAAATTAAGCAGGATATTGAAAGGTGGAGGAGGCTTCCTCTAAACTTCACTGCCAGAATGGGACTTATCAAAATGAACCTTTTGCCTCGACTGCTGTACCCGATTTGTCTTTCTCCCTATCTTATCCCAAAGGATAGATTTGCCAGCATTCAAAGGATCATCTCAGATTTTTTATGGGACTCAAAACTCCCTAGGAGGAAGCATAACATTTTACGTCTTCCTTATTCAAAGGGTGGTACAAAACTCCCTGATCTACTATCATATTATGTAGCAGGGCAATTAGGGTATATGGGACGATGGGACCGCCTTCGGGGAGATGAGGCATATACACCAACATGGCTGCGAATTGAGCAGCTTCTCCTAGAAGACGCAAAACTCCTTCCAGGGGCATTACTACATGTAGATCCGGAGACTTTGCCGGGCATAGGAAAGCAATCTCCGATATATAAATCAGTCAAGAATTAACTCTTCGATTTTGTTATATTCCTGGAACAAAGTAATCCAAACTTGCATTTCTCATTGTCTTTCAGTTCCACACAGATTAATTTCTTGGATTTGATTATAAAAAAGGATGGGTCAGGAGGAATGGAAACAGATTTGTACAGGAAAAGCACTGATAGGAACACACTCTTACAGGTGAACAGTAGTCATCCGTATCACACTATAGCAGGCATCCCTAAAGGGCAGTTCTTAAGAATAAAAAGAAACATTGTGTCTATACTGATAAAGGACATATCAAGTGAATATATTATATATTCTTTGCAAAAAAACTTGTGAGGATCAGGAGCCATACTGGACATGTTGAGTGTGTAGTATTTCCATGAACATAAAGAACAATGTAAGGGACAAAAAGCTGAAAGACTAAAAAAGCTTAAAAAGCAGAAGACAGAATTAACAGTCATAGCATTAACAGCAGATCAGTATACACAAAATACCCAATAGGAACATATGCAACAAATTTTAAGCCAAGAAGGAATGTTGAAATTACAAAAGAGCACTGTGTTAATATTATTATTAAGCCCAGAGGGGGGAAGGGCATGAAAGGTGTATATCCATCATTTTTTTAATTTCCAAAATATCCCCATTCCTTTCTATGAAACCCATCCACTAGAATCTACAAACCATCTACTATTACTAATAACCCTTCAAACCTCCTTCCCCATTAGAAAAAAAAATAACAGGTGGAGATTAAACACTTCTACTCTCTCTGATTCCACAGTAAACCAGGAAATCCTAAAATTGTTATAGATCAGAACTTCAGTGTATATGCCCTATGATGACATAGGGGAGTGGTGGGCCGACATATGTATGATTATTCTTCTCAGACAGAACAGCTTAAGACTGAAATGAAAAACTACCAGTATGACAGAGCCAACACCTTAAGGGCAGAGTTACAGAATGGTATGCAAAAATCTCAGATAGGAGACCCATTCAAGGCCTTTAAGAACAGGAAAGAGATAATGTCTATACATAGCCTAATTGATGAGGTTGGGAATTTGGTCGAATCAGAAGATGGCCTTCATCAGATAATTTCCAAACACATGCAGTCCCATGACATGGTTAGTCCTCGCCAAATTGGTAGGATAAAATCATACTTACAGAAGGCTTATAAGCAACATTTCCCAGGTGGAACTATGGACATGACACTTCCTATACTGGCACCGGAAAATGAGAATACCATAAAAACACTTAAACTAGGGACCTCCCCAGGGCCTGATGGGATCCCCTATGAATTTTATAAAACCTTTTTTATGGAAATGTTAGCCTGTTTAGAAGCGGTCTTCTATTTTTTTCAGTTAAAGTCAATACCCTCATACTTTACTGTAGGACTATTAGTGTATTTATATAAATCTGAAGATAGAAAACATATTTCCAGTTAGAGACCTATCACTATATTGAACTCTGATTTTAAAATCTTGTCTCAGATTTTGAACATCAGGTTATGGAGAATTGCTAATAACCTTATTCATCCTTTCCAGTTTTGTGGACTCCCAACCAGAAGAGACAAAACACCCTAATGATCATTAAAGACTTAATAGAATATTGTACTCTTCAAAATAAACAAGGATGCATCATTTCATTGGATCAATGCAAAGCATTTGATAGGGTTTTACACCACTATTTGTTTTGTTTTATACCCTAGAACACTATGGGATCCTGGAGGACATTATAACATGAATAAAATTGTTAAACTCATCTGCTAGAGTCCATCTGGTAATTAAGAGACAGGCTACTGCTAGCATACAAATTTCAACTGATGTGCAACAGGGTTGCCCCCTAAACCCCTTCCTCTATATTTTCTCTCTAGATCCCCTTCACCATGTCTGGTGCCCATACCCAAGGGCACTACCGATTGTGGTAGGCGGACGGCTCGGGCAGTCTGGGAGATTCTTCCAACTCGGGCGGTGTTGTGCAATGCCAGGTCCATTAAGAACAAGACTGCAATTATTGTAGATCTTCTTGAAACAGTGGACCTGGCATGATTTACTGAGACCTGGCTGGATGAAAATTCTGGCCCCATTTTGTAGGCTGTGACTCCAGCCAGGTACTCAGTGATACACCGCCCAAGATTGGACTGCGAGGTTGGGGGGGTTGCAGTCTGTTTTAAGACTGAACTTAACCTCACAAGAGTATTAGTTGAGGAGGTTGAGTCATTTGAGTGTGCCATTGTAGCAGGTGTAGGCTATCGAATCACCCTCATCTACTGTCCACCCAGTGATGAGAAGTGATTCCTTCAAGAAGTGGCGGACTTCGTCGTCGACATGGCATTTGAGTTGCCCAAACTGGTAGTTCTGGGTGACTTCAATGCCTGGGTCGATGATGAACTCTCACAATTTGGTCAACACTTCCTCCAGTTAATGACATCTCTGGGCCTTATACAGGTGGTTTCCACTGCTACTCATAAACATGGACACTCTCATGACTTAATCTTTCTCCTAGAGATCAAGACATCTGACTTGGGGTGGAACCAGTTGGATGGTCTGATCATTACACCGTGGGGTTTAGTTTTAGCACCCCCACTCATAGGCCTACCCCTGTAGAGATGGTTATGTACCTCCCTTTACGGGATGTAAGTTCTCATGGCCTAGTGGTGGCACTTGATCTATTGTCCCTCTCGCTGGCAAGCAATGACCCTGAGACCCTCATGATGGTTTATAATTTAGCCATCTCAGCGGCTCTGGATTCCATTGCTCCAGTCTGTGTTCATCCTCTCTCCCTTTACCCAAGGTCCCCTTGGTTTGATGGGACTTTGAGGGAGATGTGGAGACTAAGAAGAAGGTTAGAGCATTGCTGGTGCAAGTCCACCCTTGATGCCAACCACCTTAGATTGATAGACCATTATCAAGTCTATCAATCTGCAATCACCCGTAAGAAGGCAGAATTCCTGTCTGGGGAGATTGCGGCTGCTCAGAATCAACCAGCTCAGCTTTTTCGAACTGTGGACAGACTGTGCAACCCAACCTGTCTACATGTTAGGAAAGCCTTTTTGCAATTAGAGTGCGATGAGCTTGCTCGATTCTTTGCAAATAAGGTGGCCGACATTAGGGCAGTACTTCAACTAGCACACTTGATGGGTGTTGCTTTTGATCAGCATGGGGTCACTGTACCTCAGTTTTCCTGGAGTGCCTTCAGCCAACTGGAGTTCATTGCTGTCATGCAGATTATCCAGAGTGTGCACCCTACATGCTGTAGTTTGGACCCTGGACCAACTTCCCTAATTTTGGTTTGTATTGATGTCATTGGCCCGGTCCTTGTGTAGATAGTCTGGTGCTACCCAGAATCAGGAGAGTTTCCTTGCTCCCTGAAAGAGGTGCTGGTGATGCCACTCTTGAAGAAAGCTACCCTGGACCCTGACTGCCAGGCAAACTACAGACCTATCTCTAACCTTCCCTTTATAGGGAAGGTGATTGAGAAAGTAGTGACAGCTCAACTGGAGGACCATTTGACCATCCATGACATCTATGAACTATTCCAGTCTGGTTTTCATAAGAGACATAGTACCGAGACAGCACTGGTTCGGGTGCTCAATGATCTCCTGATGGCGAGAGATCTGAAGAACCGTACCATCTTGGTCCTTCTTGATCTCTCTTCTGCTTTTGACATCATGGACCATGTGGTGTTGCTAGGGCACCTGAGGCATATCTGTGGACTGTCGGGAACAGTCCTCAGATGGTTTACATCTTTTATCTCAGGTAGAACACAGAGAGTTGTGTCTGGGGTTCATTCTTCAGGCCCAATTTCTCTGTGTTGTGTTGTGCCTCAGGTTTCAGTGCTGTCACACATGTTGTTCGTGGTGTATATGCTACCCCTTGGAGACATTGTAAGAAGGTATGGACTAAGGTTTCACTGCTATGCAGATGATACCCAGCTCTACCTTTCTTTTGCACCCTACCAGGATGGAGCTCTCTCAGTTATTAATAACTGTCTCAAAGAAATCCAGGAGTGGATGGATTCCAGCTGGCTGAAGTTGAACTCGGAAAAAAACAAGGTACTGGTTATGGACCCAGGTCATCGGATGGGGGGTCGGATGTTGGCATGCCATCTGGAATTTTTCTAGGTGGTGTCTCACTTCTGACCTCTGAACGGGTGCGTAACCTGAGGGTAGTTTTTGATGATGGACTGACACTGCACTCTCAGGTGTTGGCTGTCATCAAAACATCCTTTTATCATCTTAGGAATATCACCAGGATTAGGCATCTGGTTCCGTCTGATGACCTTCCATCTGATGACCTTCCTACTCTGGTCCATGCCTTTGTGTCCTCACACTTGGACTACTGCAACTCCCTCTACCTAGGGCTTTCTGGGGTAGAAATCCATCACTTGCAGCTGGTGCAGAACACAGCAGCCCAACTTTTGACAGGATCTGTTCGATCCTGTCATATTACTCCAGTGCTACACAAACTGCACTGGCTGCCAGTACAGTGGCGGATCACCTTTAAAGTCAGTTTACTGACTTTCAAAGCCCTATATGGACAGGGTCTGGACTATCTGAAAGAGCTCCTAGTTCCTTACTGCCCTAGTAGATCACTCCCCTCGGCTGACGAGGGGTTGTTAGAGATTCCAAGGGTGAATTTGAAATCACCTGGTGCAAGATCCTTCGCGTATGCAGCCTCCACCCTTTGGAATTCTCTACCCCATCAGTTATGGGAGTGCCCAACTGTGGAGGGATTTAAAAAGGGCTTAAAAACCTTTCTGTGGCACCAAGCCTTTCCAGCTAATTGAATATTCTGTTTCTGTTATTCTGTTTTTTCTGATCCATTATTAATGTGTTTTTAACTGAGATGGTGTCCTGAGGTTTGTATGTTTTGATCTGTTTTTATACTGTTCGGCACCTTGGCAATTGATAAGGCACCCTAAAAATAAATTTATTATTATTATTATTATTATTAGAAGATTGAATGAAACCCCACAGTGGCAGGGCCTCTCTGGGAATTCCAGATCTGACACCCTAAAAATACAGGCATATGCTGACGATATATGCTTTTTTTCTCTGATTACACACAGATTCCTGTTCTGCTACAAGAATTACAGGATTATTCAGAGGTTTCAAACTCAAAATTAAATATAGAGAAAAGCAGAGATTTATTTATAGGCCCAGCTTGCCCTGACCCAGTGGTAATAAAGGGGTTACAAATTTCCTCAGAACCTTCAAAAATTTTAGATATTAAATTCGGCCCCCAAAATGCCCCCCTGGAAAACTAGAACTCTCCTCTAGTGTCAGCAGAAAACAAAGCTCAGAGGTGGAAAGGATGGAAGCTTTCTAAACTAAAAAGAGTTTTCATAATAAAAAAAATTAATTATACCTTGCCCGCTATACATTGCAATAATTTATCCCACCCCCCGGTTATACCTGAAACCAGATTGTACACATATTTCTTCCAGATGCTATGGGGGAGCAGGCTCAACTCCATTAAACATTGCTTTATGTACCTCCCTAAAGCTCAGGGGGGCTTAGGAATGGTAGGTCCCATTATCTTTTTCTATTCTTTGTTTATTTCCCAAACTATCAAAATAGGCCTAATACCCTCTAATACCTTGTAATATAAATGGTTACGGAACAACTTTGCTTATTTTCTCCAGCTTTGGGATACTACCCTTCCCCCCACCCCACACTGAAGTTAACACCACAGCTTCAGATCCCAGAGTATATTAAGCCTACAGCACAGAAATTATATAAATGGGGGCTATCAAAAACAGAAATCAATCAAAAAAATGGAACCTCAGATTTACAACATTATTCTGCCAAAAATTCATCCTTTAGAACCAGAATTCAAAAATTGCCACCTATCCCTGAATTCAAAAGTTTTGGATGAACTAAATAATAACCAAACACCGAACCATCTGTGGGAAATTCTGTGGCTGTATGTTTATGGTAGATTAAACATTTGAGGAAATAGGAAACATAAAGCACAGGAGGAAAGGAATTGTCCTTATAACTCCCGCCAAGCTATAGAGGAAACTATGGATAATTTTTTATTCAATTGCTCTTATGTCAAACCCTTATGGGAATTTGTAGCAAATAAATGGAAATAAAGGTGATTATGGAACTTAAATTATGAGACTCTAATTCTAGGAAATTATCCTCACTTTTACAGTAAATACCATACTGAAACAGTATCTGTTTTACTTTGCTGTATTAAATTTTATTTATGGCAGGCAAGGTGCCAATGGGTTCTCCAACAAAAAATTATGTTATACGAGACCTTCACTATTTTAGATGAGCAAGCAATGAATTCAGTTTACTTAAAGCATAAATCTATATATTCTTCAAGCCATGTACTTAAATGGTGGAAAAGGTTTTTGGTGTTCATTAAGTATAAATAATCATAAATGGGAAAGGGATCTAGCAAAATTATATTTGAGCTCATGTCTTGGGATGGTTTGAAAGTCACTTACTGATTTGTGTAATTATTTTGTCTATGTATTTTCAAATTCCTTCACTGGTACGATGCATTCTGTTGTATGCATTTTTGGTTTGATCGTCTTGATGTTTTTTCAATAAAAATTCCCCCTACTCTCCAGAAGGGGTCCTCAGGCTGTCTGGCTACCAGTCAGGATGAAAACGTCCTTGGTTACAGAGGAGCTGAGAGCAGGGCAGAAGATCTTCTCCCCTGTGTCTGTTTGTTCTGAGGCTGCTTTTTCTGAGGAAACAACCAATTCTGCCCTCAAGGCTGTGAGCAAATGTACCTGTATTGCTGTTCCTGATCTTTTGATGGAGTCAAGTTCCCAGTTAGATGGGGACTTGATTTCACAGGCAGAAGCGTGACTGATGGAGGAAGTTGTGGATCATAAAGGGCAGCTGCTGGAGATGTTGGATGAAGAAGAAAAAGAGTTTACCAGATGACAGACACTGCTTCAGGAGGGTGCTGCTCTCCAGGATTTTGTCTCTCCAACCACTGTGTCAACAGACCCGGTGAGCACTGCCTTTTGTAGTTTTCTGTATTTCTACTGCTCCCTATTATGTGCATTTCAACTTGCTTGCCTCCTCACTTGGGGAAATGATGGATGCTGGACATCTGGGGACACCTGCGTGTGAGCAGGACAGAGCAGCTCAGTGTATAACGCTGGGTTCTGGATCCCCTACATCAGCTTTAGGGCCTGATACTAGACTGACTCATGCCCAAGTGGAAACTGCTACCTCACAGAATAAAGCTCAGAACTTTCCTTTTGGGTTGACTGTTTCAGGGGAAGCCCTAACCCTGGATCTTCTTCGAGACAATCTCTTGCAGCAGGTCATAATACATGGGATTACAGCTGCAGGAATCATTTCCTCCAGATGACTTCTCAGTAGTCGACCCTGGATCCTCCCCACAGCACTGCTACGTGGTGTCTATCTGGCAGGTATAAAAGGGGAGGTCCCAACTACTCATCAGTTCTTTTAAACCGTGGCCTACATCCAATACCACTGAGCTCCCTTGTTCTCTGCTAGATGACCCAACATTTTTGGACATTATAATCCACCTCCAGAAAAAGTTTGGATTCCAGGGCACTGAGCAGTATGCCTCTAGAAAGAAATTGGCTCAGTACTTGGGTGTGCTGGAATGCCCCACTCTGGTCATCCCCCCATTGGTGGATGCCTTTGAAGAGGCTATCTTGGCTGCATGGAAGCAGCCTTTCAAGATTCCCTCCAATCCTCGTAAGGCTGATAGGATTTATCAGGTTCCAGTGAATCACACCTATTTCATGTCTCTGCCTCAGACAGACTCAGTGGTGATCAATGTCACACTTACAAGACTCAGGTTATACCCTTCAATCAGTACAGACCCTGTGCTGTCCAAAAGCCAGAACAGCCTTCAGGGGCTCCTCGAGATGCCGTCCCTACAGAAGCCATCCCATAGCTCAAAGGCAATCTGCCAATAAGAGAAAACCTCAATTACAATTGCCAGGTCTTAGAAATGCTCAGAAACCCTGCTTCATCCCTGCTGCCCCTGAGCAGGGCAAGCCTTCAGCCTGAAGGTCTTCCTCCAGTAATGGGACTCTACTCACAGCTGTTGGAGGCAGGTTTTCCCTGCACCTGCAAGGGTGGCAACTATCTTCTCCCACCAGTGGCTCTTGCAATTGATCACAACAGGGCACATGCTGGAGTTCACGGAGATACCTCTTCCTTTGCCACCCAGGGTCTCTCACTACCCCCAGACCAAGTGTTTGTCTTACAAACTGAGATAGATGCTTTGCTCTCAAAAAGGCCATTGAACCAGTTCCTCTTCTTCAGAAGGGTGTGGGATTTTATTTCCACTTTTTTCTGGTTCCCAAATGGACAGGGGATTTATGCCTTATTTTGGATCTGAGGTGCCTCGACCTCTACATCACTTACCAAAAGTTCTGAATGTTGTCTCTTCTGACACATCTCCCTTTGCAGAACACAGGAGATTGGTTCTGCTCTCTGGATATGAAGGATGCATAACTCCATATCATGATACACCCAGCACACAGGCGGTTTCTCCATTTCATGTTTCAGGGTCATTGTTACCAGTTCAAAGCCCTCCCTTTTGGCCTTTCCTTGGCCCTGAGGGTATTTACAAAATGCCTAGCGGAGGTCACAGTGGCCCTCCGTAGGGACAGCCTATATGTCTTTCCCTACCTGTATGACTGGCTCCTGAAAGCCTCCTCCAGCCAACAGCTGTTAGTCACACTTTCTTGAACCCTGCAGTTGTTCGCCCAGGTGGGGATAGCAATAAACTATCCGAAGTTCAAAATGGACCCTACACAACTCCTCCAATATATCAGAGCAGTGTTAGACAGCTCCGTAGGGAAGGTGTATCTGCCCATAGCTCGAGCAGACTGGAGTCCAGCAGGTTAGTCACAGCAAGATACTACCACTGCCTACTGGGATATTTGGTGGCCACAATACTGACAGTCCCTGATGCCAGGTTAAATATGAGGGTCCTTCAGTGGTCCCAGAGAGCCCAATGGGTCCAGAAGGAGGATGATTTTGATGCCCTTGTCCCGGTGTCTTCCCTGGCTCTTCAAGCTCTACAATAGTGGAAGCACAGAGACAACTTAATGTGAGGCATGCTGTTCTGCTCTTCTGTTCTGAGTTTCACTCTGACTGCAGATGCCTCCTTGATGCAGTGGGATGCTCATCTCCTGCATGTTACGGTAGGTCTCAAGGATCTTGGACACCAGTGGAGGCCCGCGTCAACATTAATGTCTTGGAGCTGAGGGCAGTTCTCTACACCTTACAGGCATTCAAGACTCACCTCCCCCCTGGTTGCATTCAAGTGCAATCAGACAGTTCTACAGTGGTTCACTACCTAAACAAGCAAGGAGGCACCCATTCCTACCCTCTCTGCAGAGAATCGATGAGGGTTTGCATTGGGCAATCCAGTGACATATTCATCTTCTGGTAGAACACATCCCCGGGGTGTCCGACACCCTGGCAGATGCCTTGAGCAGATCCACTGCCCAGACCAATGAGTGGGAAGTCTTATCTGATATTCTAAATGATGTCTTGCACCTGTGGGGCTGATTGGTGTTGGACCTATTTGCCTTTCAGCAAAATGCAAAACTGCCATTTTACTGCTCTCTCTTGTGCAAGGTCCTGGAACTGTGTGGCAGGATGCATTATCTCTTTCCTGGACAGGAAGATTTCTTTATGCTTTCCCACCCTTTCCACTCATTCAGAGAGTACTACTCAGACTGGTCCAGGACAGGGCATCTATGATTCTCATAGCGCCATTCTGGCCAAGACAGATTTGGTTCTCTCTACATCTACAGCTCTCGGAACCAGATCCCATACCTCTGCCAATTTGTCAGGCTTTACTGTCCCAGGCACAAGGCTGTCTGCTACACCTGGACCTTCACTCCCTCCATCTGCATTCCTGGCTCCTGAGGATGTAGTCCTCTCGCACTTCTGGGTGTTCCCAAAGGTGGCGGACATTCTCTGGGCTGCTACAAAGCCTTCTACTCAGTCTTCCTAATCCATGAAGTAGAAAAGCTTCTCTATTTGGGCTTCCACACTGGACTTAGATCCTTATGAGAGTTTCCCTCAGTGCATCTTAGATTATTTGCTGTCTTTTTTGCAGGGTGGGCTGAAATATTCCTCCTTGAAAGTCCACCTTTTGGCCATTGCCACATTTCATTTACCTGTGGGCAACATCCCTTTTTCCCAGTTACCTTTGATTTGAACCTTTTTAGAAGGTATTCTGCACCTGCATCCCCCTGTCTGGGATCCAGTCCCTGTATGGGATTTGAATTTTATGTTTGGAAAATTGACTATGACTCCATGTGAGCCCGCTGAATCCAGTGACCTCCGTCATCTTTCTTGGAAAACTATGTTTTTGGTTGCCATTACATCAGGCAGATGTGTCTCAGAGTTACATGCACTAATGAGCAAACCTCCATACCTGCAATTTCATAATGACCAGGTGTCTTTACGCACTAACCCATCATTCTTGCCAAAGGTTATTTCTGAATTTACTTTAAATCAGACCATTCAATTACCAGTGTACTTTGCGAAGCCTATTAATCCAGAGGAAACCCTGCTTCATACTCTCGATGGGCATTGAACATTGAGCATTTACCTTGTCTGCACTTCACAGTTGCAAAAAACTAAGCAACTTTTTGTTTATTTTGCCTCTGGAAACCAGGGTGTTATTGTTTCAAAGCAGTGCTTGTCCACATGGTTGGCCAGCTGCATTACATTTATCTATGCAAAATATGAAAAACCTCTCACAGGGGTTGTAAAACCCCATTCTACCAGACGCATGGCTGACTCTACGGCGTGTTTCTGGGGCATTTCTGCCTTGGATATTTGCAAAGCCACCACGTGGTCTACTGTACATACCTTCACTAAGCATTACAGTCTAGACATTGCTTCTAAGAAGCGGACCATTTTTGGATGGGCCTTCCTACAAGGCCTCCTGTCCTAAGTCCTAATGATTCACTTCTTCCTCCTACTGTGTATAATAACTGCTTGGGAATCTTCCCATGTGTTATGACCTGCTACAAGAGATTGCCTCGAAGAAGATAGTATGGTTGTGTAAGAACTTACCATAACAGTAGATCTTCAAGAGTATCTCTTGCAGCAGGTCATGCAGCCCCACCTACCTTCCCGCTTGCTGTTACTTCAGAAGGGTTCTTTGCTCCTGTCTTTTATGACTCCATGAGCTGCTGCCTTGATTTCCCTCCTCAGTTCCTGTTGGAGGCCTAGGATATGTTTTCACGTTTGATTGCCAGGATGGAAAAGAACTGAGGAGTAGCTGGGACCTCAACCTTTTAGACCTGCCAGGTAGACATCACGTGGTAGTGCTGGGGGGAGGTCTCAGGGTCAACTGCTGAGAAGCCAGCCAGAGGAAATGACACCTGCAGCTGTAAACCCATGTGTTATGACCTGCTGCAAGAGATATTCTCAAAGATCTACTGTTATGGTAAATTCTTACGCAACTGTACTTTCTTCAGCAAGTTCAGTTGCAGGCACTCCTAAGGAGAAACCTACTGGGGCTGGGGCTACACTGGCATGGCCTGCAATATAAACTGCTCACAAGTCTACTGACAAATGGTCCACAGAGGTGGCTTTACTTGCAGCTGGTTGGATTAGACCTTCTGATGGAGTTTCCTGGGTTCCTGTACTGACTGACCCACTTGCTACCTCCCCGATTCGAGCAGGTCTTGCTGACCTGAAAATAATTCCATGTAAGACAACTTCTGTTGCACAGGAGGTGACTGGTATGCATTTTGTTGAATCATCCATTTTGCAGCCTTTTCACCATACCATGGTCACACCATCTCTAGCCCCTGGACTTCCTAAGGGTGATGTTTCCCCTCCTCCCCCTTCTGATGGGAAGACTTGGCTGGGTGCTCAGCGCCCCCCCGAGATGTCTGACTTATTTTCCACAGCCAGGGACCATATACTATGAAGAAATGTGGTCCAGCTTTGATACAGAGGTGGTTTGGATTACCCCCTGGACAGGTCATTTGTTATCTGAAAACTGCTTAAAAACTACCTTGGTTTTGTTGCAGCTGACTCGTATGCTGTTATACACATTGCAGGGGAAGAGACTTTTTTGTTTCAAACTTTGTTTTTGCACCTTACCCATGAACTCTGTCAGGCTACTTCGACTCGCCGGTCCACTCTACCGCCCACTGTGGTCCTCTCTAATGATATATGGTTACTGCCCCTCTGTAACCTATACCCAGCAAGCCCCTTAACTCTGAGCACCTCAGAGCAGGGCTGCCATCCACTCCAGTGCTCTTTCTTTCAATCTAGATTGCCTGGCCTGTGCCACAGAGAAACTGAAGGGGCAGAGAGAGGACGCAGTGTTGGGCGTGTGGCTGCTGGCACTGCAAGGAGCCATCGCCTATCGGGAGAAAGGGAGTTTCTTTAGTTATGCCTTCTATCCCCTGCCACCCTGCAGAGCCGAGCATGCAATGACATCAGGGACATCTGCACTGCTCTGCATCCCCACTACTCTGGCCCAGTGCATTGCAGTGCCTCCAGTCTCCACTGGGGGCAGCTGCAGTGCCAGGCTATCCTTGGATCCCCCCAAGAGAGGAGAGCAGTCCTCAGATGCTCCATCCTCTCTCACCCCTGCTAACCCTCAGTGGACCGGGCTTGTTCCCGAACCCGGGTCGCTGATGTGGTGTAAGGTGTGGCGTCCAGTCCCTCAATCCTCAATGCCACTGGGCCGGCTAGGGGAAGAGACTTTTGATGTTAGTTTTTGCATGTCTGTACTGCTGGACCGTTTTTGGTTAAAGTATAAGAATCTGAAGGACTCACTTCTTTGGAGTCCTTTCATAGCCATCCCTTTAACTAAACCTACTGTAAAAACTGTTATGTTTCTGTTTTGAAATGAGTGTGTAAATATTTAGGGTGTGCTTTACTGGGTTAAGAAGAGGTGTGAGGTCTTGGTTACTCCATCTCTCATTATTGTTTCGAAACAGGTGTGGATGGGGGATTGGAGACAAAGTAAAACTGTCTCAAACTGTTACTGATATTTACCATTTGTCAAGCTGATTTTATATCGGGAGGGACAAGGGTATTTAATTTTATGCAGGCTAGACCAAGATGTGCCATAAGTGTGGTGCACATACTCATCTCAGCTCCACGTGTGATGTGACCCATTGTACGGGCTGTTTGGAATATGGACATTTACTACATACAGTACTTGTCTGAATCTGTTTTGTTGTAATTTGTGCGAGGAACAAAGTAGATCCTTCTGGGATTGCCCATGGGTATCCCACAATAGGTCTGATGGACTCAATCAGGATGCTATCATTGCTTGAGGGCAGTCTCAGGTGGAACATGAGGACATGGATCCCACCTTTACTGCCACCCCCTGTCCTGATGCCTCTCCCCTCCTGGCTGCCACAGACACTGGTCTGTTGGCCCTTATGAAACCCATTGAAGTTGATGACCTTATGGACATCTTATCTGCAGGGTCATGACCACCTAGGGACCCAATCTAAACTTCTGTGCCCCTGCCACCCCCACCAGATGTAGAGTTTTCTCCTGTCCCTACAAAAAAAAGAGGGCAGCAACCCAAGGGGAAGGAGAAGCATACAGCTTTCCCAACTCTTCCTTTGAGTAATACATTTTCTGTCCTAGTCTCCACATTCCATTGGGGTGACATGGAGGATGAGGAAGGGATCAGAGGTTTCCTCTCCTCCTCTCAAAATTATGTTTAGTCAGATCTTGAGGATGGGCAAGTTCCACAGCTGGCTAAATGTGTGCATAGCCGCAGATGCACTCAGATGCTTTTTTTTTGGGGGGGTGCACATTCATGACATTCTCATCCTTCCCTTTGCATCTCTCTTTTCTATCCCTGAACATTAATAGTGTTAAATCTTACAGGAAGAGACTTCTTACATTCTCCATCCTGCACACCTTTGCCAGCATGATCATATTCCTACAGGATACCAGTATTAAAACTTTATATGAACTGGACTCAGCCAGAAAAGCGTGGGTTCATGGTCCCTCTTACTGGTTGCAGGGAAATGACTTGTACGATGGGATTGGCATATTAATTACATACTAACATACTAAAATGCCAGCAGAGTAGGCCCAAAGGTCTATTGAGTCTCCTTGAGAATCAGTACCCTGAAGGTGCACCACAACCACTTTCATGATTTCTCACCTCCTCCCCTGTCCCCAACCAAGGATCCCCACCCCCTAGCAAGCAGTCATCCTCTTCACCTCTCTCCTGTACCTGTCCCAGCCCCTCTTGAACCCCTCTACCATGTACATCTCCACCTATTCACCCGGCAGTGCATTCCATGACTCCACCACCCTCTCAGAGAAGTAACGTCTCCTCCTTTCTCCTCTAAATCTCTCTCCATCCAACCTCCAACCATGCCCCCAGTGGCCCCTCAACCTTCCTCTGAAAAATCTCATGTAAGCAATCCTTTTTCACCCCTTTCAAATACTTGAAGACCTCAATCATGTTCCCCCTGTCCCTCCTCTCCTCCAGTGAGAACAGGCTAGCTCCTCAAGCCTCTCTTCATAAGCCTTATTCCCCCAGACCCCAGATCATCCTGGTTGCCCTCCTCTGAACCCTCTTCAGGAGTTGAATGTCCTTCCTGAGGTGCGGGCACCAAAACTGCCAAAAAGTCAGTATTCAAAGTATGGCCTAACAAGCAATTGTACAGTGGCATAATCACCTCCCTACTTCTTGAGGTGATCTCCCTGGCAATACAGCCCAGCATTCTATTTGTCCTGGCAGTGGCCCTCCTACACAGTTACAAATTATTCATTTTGGCATCCACCATCACCCCTAAGTCCTTCTCCTCATTTGAGACCTGCAATATAACCCCCCCCAAGGTGTACACCTGACCCGGGTTTCTTTGCCCCAGGTGAAGCACCTTGCATTTGGTGGTGTTAAACTTCTGCCCCCAGGTACATGACCATCCCCCCCAGAGCATCCAGGTCCTCCTGCAGGCCCACCCTACCCTCCATTTCATCCATTGATTCATGGTTTTGATTTTCAAATGATGAGATTGATCAATCTGTCTCCAGGTTGAGCATTACTGTTGGACCTTTCCCTAGAGCCCCTTTTGTTTAGGGTGATAAATGTCTATGCTCCCCAGGAGTTCAGCTATTTCATTTGGTGCAAACCTATTTGTTTACCTCCTGCTTTCTCATCCTGGATGTGATTTTAATTGTGGTTTAGGGCTACACAATCGGGGTGGTAAAACAACTAAGGTCTTTTATGATTCCAAATTTTTTAAATCTGTGATCACAATGGCTTGAATGCATGATAGTCAAACTGCATCTTTAGGACTTCGTTGCCCTACCTTTATGAAGGTTCCCCTCACTACCCAAATTTATTTTTTCTTTTTATCAAATGGTCTATGGGTGGCCCAGGGTTCAGTCATCTCACTGGAATCCTTGGATCATTCAGCTCAATTCTGTTCCTGTGATGTGGAACTTGTAGTCACCCCCCCCGGAATCATCCTGACGTCTTAATGCCAAGATGCCATTGGGTGCCATGATATCTTCAGGCTGACTGACTGTGTTTTTTTTGCTAGGTGGTCAGTGTTGGCTGCATATGACAAGTTTGCAGCATGGTGGGAGGATTTGAAGTGGCTTTTTCATTATTTTTTCTGTGGCAAGGCTCATTGACTGCGTTCCACTAAGTATCTGCAGTATTTGAATCTATGATACCAGATGCAGAAACTGATTTCTGTGATGTACACTACAGGTAGGGCATGTTTGGCTGACATTGTGGTTCTCAAATCTAGCATGTTGTCATACCAATATTACAGGGCAAAATCCTGGAGCAGAAATCAAAGTTCAGCACCCAGGGTCGAACCTGGACCTTGGATGACTTTAAGGCATGTGTTGCCAGGCTACAGTGCAGACATGTGTGGTTGTTATGCTCAATGGATGTTTCTGCTCCTTCATCAGACCTGGCAGTTATCATGTCTATGGTCCAGGAGCATGCACAGGGGAAATTTGGTACCTGAGACACATCAGAGCTCCTCCATCCCCCATTTCCATCACTTGCAGTTCTGCTCTTGCCTCAACAGTTGAGTGAGTCTTTGACCCTCCCTATTTCTTTACAAGAAGTTACAGATGCTATCAATGGATTATCAAACAATGTTGCTCCAGGATGGATTGACTTCCACTGGAGTTTTGTAAATCCTTTGTGGATTATCTAGCCCCCATGCTGCAAGTTCTTTTTATGCAGGTGTTGGCTGAGGCATTCCTACCTCACTCTATGGGTGAGGCATTTTTTATTTTTTTATTTAAAAAGGGCGACTGTACTCTTTTGGGAAATTGGTGACCACTTTGTCTACTTGATACAGATTATAAAATCCTAGCAAACATATTAGCTAGACAACTTGCAGTGACAGCTGAGGCCTTGATTTCACAATCGTAGGGCTGTGCGGTATCTCATCAACATATTTCTGATAATCTGATCATGCTCTGTGAAGTCTGTGAAAGAAGTTTGATAGGTACCTCTCACAGATATTCTCTTGCTTTGGATCAGGAACAGACATTTGGTCAAGTTAAGCTGCCGTTCCTGTTCCATGTATTATTGCAATATGGTATTCCTCCCCTATTTGTGTCTTGGATACGTAATACGTACTCCGCTGCAACACTGATTCCTTATGTGAATTACAGTGTGGGTTTACCAGTGGTCCAGCAGACAGGAGTATGGTAGGGTTGCCCTTTGAGCCTTTTGCTTTATGTCTTTTTCATTGATCCCCTACTTAGGCTTCTCTAGATTTCTACTTCCCTCAGAGGCCTACTGCTCACAATTGATTTCCCAGAACTCAGAGTGCTGACATGCTGATGACCTCTGTGTTTTTATTAGCGATACGGCATCAGGAGATGTGATTACATCTCTAGTGCATGATTTTTCACTCTGGTCGGGTTCCAAGATCACTTTTTCTAAGAGTAATGTTATTCCACTTGGCAGCTTTGCCAGCTCCATGGATTCCTCCTGTGCAGGTATTGCAGTACAACATGGCCCAGTGAAGATTTGGGGTATTTTTTTTAACCACTTTGAAATGGCACGTTATAATTGGCTTCTACAGATCCATTGGATGGAGGGTATATTGGCACAGTGGAAACAACAGAACCTGTCAAAGTCCAAAAGGATTTATTTGATAAAATCTCTGCTATTACCAAGTTTAATACACCTTAGCTATGTTTTCCCTTCCCTGTCTAGTCTGGAAACAAGATTGTACAGTCTTTTCTTTTCAGGGGCTGTGGGACTCTCATTTCAATCGTATAAGAGAAATGTTACTTATTTACCTAAATCTAAGGGATGGCTGTGAATGGTGAACCCCTTGGTGTTTTACTTTTCTGTATTTTTTCCAGTAATTAAGCCCCTGTCCTGTGTGGGGTGCACTCAGCTTGTGTAGCCCTGGTTGAAGACTGGTTGATACCTTTTTGATGTATTGGAACACATATGGGGCTAGGCCTCCAGGCCATTATTACACTCCATGGGTGCCGACTTACATGTTAGCAGCCATAAATAAGATTTTTCAGTGACACCTCACTATTCTACAGTGTAGTACTCTACCACTGAAGACATTATGTCAACATATTCTTGCAGGTAATTTTACTCCCCAGCTGGAAATGAAACATTGTCCTTCTACGGCTGTTTCAGTTGTGATCACTCAATTACCTAATATGTCCATTCCATTTTTCATGTGGGATATGCTATGGCTTAGTCTGCATGGGAAACTGGCTGTCCATGACTCTCTGAAACACAAATTGTTATCATAATGCATGTGCCCCAGGGACACCTGTGTGGGTCACTTGGAGATGCAATCACACGTTTTGTTTGACTGCCCCCATAGTCAGAATTTTTGGCAGCATCTCAGTATTTTGTGACAAACCCCCTCTTTGCCACAGTCATGCATGAGGTTGTTGTACTGGGTTTGTACCCAGCCGCATGGTTGGGGTTCACCACCCATGTTCTCCAAGTTTGCTTTGCAATCTGTAAATACTTTCTTTGGCAATCCAGATGTGCCTTTGCTCTACAACAGAAGGTAATTATGCTTTCTACTGTTGCGAATATGGTTCATGCCTATGTTAAATCCTTGTATTTGAAGGCTAAATCTTCCTTTTCTGTTACTATGTTTTCAAACTGTGGGCAGATTTTCTCCATGTATTTCAGCAATATATTGGTTGTTTTTGTTTAAGTTACCTTCATTTCCTTTTTATTGTATATATTGTATGATCATTTTTTGCCTTAATAAAATTCCCCTACTCTCATGAAAAGTGCATTGGGTTCTTTTACTTCCACCTATACACCCACCAGGACAGTACCATAGATGGGTAGAAGGGACCTTGGTTCAGTGTCTCATCTGAAGAATGGGCACACCCCAACAGTACAACAACCACAGTACTGCACTTGGGTGGCAGCATTTATGGTATGAGCTCAGTCTCAGAGTGGGATGAAAACCCATGACCTTCTGGCCCAGAGGTGGATGTGCTACCAACCGAGTCAACCATAAGCACAAAAATAGGGCTATGACTGCTTAGCTCATTAGGTATAATACCTGCACTAATACTTTTTTGAGGATGAGAAGCAACTACCCAGTCAAATAGAGACTGCTACAATGTTTTGTAATAAATTCAGGTTACAGAACTAATAATTTGGTGTAATCCATGTTCCTTGAGGAGATTTTGGAAAAGATCAGAGATTTTACAAGGCCAGTTTGAATTAAAGTCACCCAAATAATGCAGTCTGTTTTTAGGTATGGTTTTTCCAAAGTTAGATATGGCTTTCTTCCGTTCATCCAGATAGCTTAGTTGAAGCTACGTAACACTAACGGTAATAATCTTGTCTCCATCTCATGGTAAGTTTAGGGAAAGGAGGCTATAGTTGGGTAAAGTATATGATAAGATAAGTTCTATTACCACTAAACTATCAGAGATAAAATAGGCAGCAGCCTCCCCTCTTGTTTACTGTATTCTCCCTGAAAGTTCTATAGTTATCAATGTGAATTTCACCGACAGAATTATTTTTATGTAGCCAAGTTACAGATATCTCCACAATGTAAAATGTATTCACAGCTATTCGGACCTCAGTTTGATCTTTCATATGCAGTATGCTTTGTATATTTAAATGTCACATTTTCAGGGCTAGTTTGAAACTCTTTCCTAACTGAGATTTTTTACATATTCTTTGGTAACTGGGTAAGACCAACTAGGCACAAATACCTGTTTTCAGGGGCAACCCGTGAGTGCTGGGGAGGTTAAGTGAATTGCTCAGAGTCACACAGTATGCAAGTGGAGTTTGTGGGAATCAAACCAAGGTCTGGTCTGCTGGATGTACCAAGCTCATTCACAGCTTGTTACTGTAACCTAGGCTATACTTCCTTGTAACAGTAACTGAAGTAGTACAAGTTTTCTAAGCATAGAAGATTTAACCACTGCTTTGTAGTACATATTTTAGTACTCCTATGTACCACCTTTATCCATGTCCATTTTACAACTTTAAGGCTTACAGTAAATCTGACTTGTTAAATAAAGAGGTCTTCATTACTGTCTGTGTATTGGGGGTAAATAACAAGAGATGGGGAGAAAAAATGCCAGTACTCCCCAGATGTTTAGAGTAACCTATTATCAGTAATCTTCACCTGTTCAGTCCCCAGTGAACAGGGATGCAAGTCCCCATAGAATATAAAACAGGAACTAAAAATTACAATTGTCAGAGACAGCATTTAGGTACTGATTTCCAAGTTCCATGTAAGAGATAAGTGAAACATTAAATAATATTATAGTTATGCTGAAAAATCTATGTTTTTGCTCAAGTTATAATGTATAAACTGCACTATCTCAAAGCTGTAGCCAGATCCTGCTACAACTGGAAACCATTGTAACTGATTTCCTGACTAAATGGTGCATCCCTTTCTCATGAACAAAATCATTATTATTAATAGAAAATGTGCATTTCCCCAGCTGCAAAAAATATTCTGTTCAGTATACTTTCTAACACAAAAAAATTGGGGGTAGAGTCAACATTAAAGCTCGGATATATAAACAGGAACATACAAAAACAAAAGCTCAAAATGGCAATGCTAAAAACTGTAGTACAGTACCATTCTTGCAAAAAAAGAGAACTGGCTGTATGCACTAGATCCAAAAGATAGATATTGCTACATCACAATAAGACTGAATAACAAAAAATAACTTGGATTCAAAGTAGGAACAAAAAATTACCAGTTCAGACAATGTTGTAATCATACTGAACATCATTTTTACTCAAGCTATACTGTATAAACTGTACTGTCTCAAGGCTGTAGCCAGATCCTGCTACAACTGGTCAGTCACCATTGTAACTGAGTTCCTCACTAAATGGTGTCTCTCTTTCTCATAAATAAAAATTATTATTATTATTAATAGATAAAGTGCATTCTTCCCAGATGGGAAAAGGATTCTGTTCAGTATACCTCCTAACACAAAAACTTGGGAGTTGCAGCCAGTATTAGAACCTAGGGGCCAGATATTCAAAACTTTGCCCTGGGGCTAAATTAGTACTGCCCAGTGGGCAAACTTAGCCTGGAGCACAAAGCAAGCTATATTCAAAAGGAAATAGCCCAGTGCTAATCCTGCTAAATATAGCAGTCTAAGGAAGCCAGCCAAACTGGTCTGGGGGTGCAGGGCAAAAATAGCCTGGGAATAAGACAGCACTGAATATAGCAACAGGGAAGTGCAAACTTCAACTGCAGCTCATTAGACTCTGTAGCAAGCCAGTGTTGCAGGTGGAGAACATTGTGTGTGATTGCACAGAGATGCAACCTCCTGCCACATAAATTAGAACAATCAGGGACAAAGGTATAAAATCAGGGACACACCGTAGGAAATGATGATATCCACTCAGGAAGCTGGTAGAATAAGTGGTGTAGTGTAAAATGCATTTTCTATGGAAGAACATGACTGTAACATTTATGTCTGACATTATTGTATGCTTACAACCCCCACTGTTTGGTCAGGGAAACACAATGTTTAGGAGAAACAGAGTAAAACACTGAGGTAAAATCAGGGAAGTCTCTGACAATCAGGGACAATTGAGAGGTATGACTGCAAACAACAATGTAAGCCACACACTGCAGAACTGTGCTCTGCTGAAGTGAGGTTTGCCTGGGGCTAACCTGATTGCACAGTGTTAACACATTAGCCCGGTGCAAACTGGTTAGCCTGGGGTAAACGGGAGCTATATTGAAAGCTTCCATGCAAATGAGCCTACTTAGGTAATCCGTGGGCAAACAGGTACATTTGCATCTCATTAAGTGCTGCTTAGCATACATTACCATGCAGTTTGCCCATTGCTACTGCGTGGAGCACAAAGCTCCCCCTTTTGGTTGGAATGGAAGTACAGGCTGGATGCTACAGGCCAAGGCATGCCCACAGCTTTCCCTGTTGGTCGGAATAGAAGCACAGGCTGGAAGCAGCAGGAACTGTGTGCTGGCAGGTACAAGCAGTGCATACAGCATACCTATGCAGCACCTCAAGCAGTACATAATGATTATTATATATATATATATATATATATATATATATATATATATATATATATAGCTATAGACACACACTACCAGTGGCCATATGTGCCCTGGATGATGCCCCACCTCACACCAACAGCAGGTATGGGTGGAACACAAGTATGCATGGGGCAGGCAGAAGGCAAACCTGCTGGGGGTGGGGGGATGTCAGCTGTAGGGTCACTGGGCTGTGCTGTGCAGCCATTCAGTATAGAGGGACCTGGGCAGACAGGCTGGGCCAGGCAGCCCTTCTCAGCTGCCATGGTTCCTGTTCCCATGTATGTTGGTTCCACTCCCTGGTAGTCCAGTGGTCCCCCCAGCACATATCCCGACCCCCATTTTAAGTAAGAACTAATTAGTTTTTCTGGTAGTCTAGTGGTCCCCCAACCCCCAAGCATGGATCCCGACCCCTGTAGATAGTAAATGAAATGTATTTTCCTGGTAGTCTAGTGGTCCCCCCACCCCAAGCATGGATCCCAAAACCCCATAGATAGTAAATGAAATATATTTTCCCTGGTAGTCCAGTGGTCCCCACCCCAAGCACAGATCCCAATGACCATAGACATTAAAATAACTATAATTTCCTTGTAGTCTAGTGGTCCCCCACCCCAATCATGGATCCTGACACCCCAGACATTAAAATAACTATCATTTCCTGGTAGTCTAGTGGTCCCCCACCCCAAGCACAGATCATGATGCCCATAGACATTAAAATAGCTATAATTCCTGGTAGTCTAGTGGTCACCCAACCCCCAAGCATGGATCCTGATGTCCCTAGACATTAAAATAACTATAATTTCCCTGGTAGTCTAGTGGTCCCCCCCCCCAAGCACAGATCCCAATGTCCCTAGACATTAAAATAACTATAATTTCTCTGGTAGTCTAGTGGTCCCCCCATCCCCAAGCACAGATCCCGATGTCCCTAGACATTACAATAACTATAATTTCCCTGATAGTCTAGTGGTCCCCTCACCCCCAAGCATGGATCCTGTCCTTCGCTGAAACTCATATATACATTTTTCCTGGTAGTCTAGTGGTTCCCCCCACCCGGTAGTGACGCCCTCACTCATCCCAATCAGACCCCAAGAATGGAGCTGGCGACTGGCTCAGCCCTCCTCTCACCACCACGGCCGGCTGCTGACTGAGATACAAGTGAGTGCTACTTCATTACAGTAGTGCTCATTTGTGCACCTCAGTCAGCAGCCGCAGGTGGCGCAGAGGAGGGCTGGAGCCAGTCGCCACCTCCATCTTAAGGGTCTGATTGATGAGCCTGAGAGGTGTCACTACCAGGTGGGGAACCACTAGACTACCAGGGAAAATATATATTTGAGTTTCAACGAGAGATAGATCCTTGCTTGGGGGACCACTAGACTACCAGGGAACTAACAGTTATTTTACTGTCTACGGGCATCAGGAGTTGTGCTTGGGGATGGGGGGGACCACTAGAATACCAGGGAAATTACAGTTATTTTACTGTCTACGGTCATCGGGTGCCATGCTTGGAGGTGGGGTGACCACTAGACTACCAGGGAAATTACAGTTATTTTACTGTCTACGGGTGTCAGGAGCCATGCTGGGGGGGTTGGAGGACCACTAGACTACCAGGGAATTTATATTTCATTTCTACAGGGATCGGGAGCCATGCTTGGGGGTGGGGGGACCACTAGACTACTGGGGAAATTATATTTAATTTAATGTCTATGAGTGTTGGGAGCTGTGTATGGGGGTGGGGAGACCACTAGACTACGAGGGTATCATCTTATACTGTACAGACAATGGGGTTTGGGATTCATGTGTGTGTGGGGGGCACTGCTGCATTACCATCAGCTTTTCCTTGGTGGTATTTAGAGCTGCACTACAGGTTGCGCTAATGCCTGTAGCGCGGCGCTATACTTTTGAATATGCCAGTGTGCCGGCATTCAGGGGCCCTCCCCTCAGGCCCTCCCCTGCATACCTTATTCTTTAGCATCATGCTGACACCTTGTGCCGGTGCTAAGTGTCCTTTTGAATATTGCAGTCGGGCACAAATTTGGTGCTAATCCAGCGCAAGGGATTTGTGCCCGGTGCTCTGGTTTGAATATCTGGCCCTAGATGTCTAAATAGGAACATATAAAAAGTAAAATACAAAATGGCAGTACTAAGAAGTGTAATACAGTACCATCCTTGCAAAACAAAAAACAAACAAAGAACAACAAAACAAAAAAAAAAAAGAAGAAGATTGGATGCATGCACTATTTGTAAAATATAAACAGTGCTGCATCCCAATAAGGTTGAGTCACAGAAAATAACTTAAATTCAGACTAGGAACAGAGCAGTACCAGTTCAGTCAGGTCAATGCCCTTTGGACTTACCTCACACAAACAGTTACTCACAGTATTCCTGTCACTATTTGCAACCACGCTACATAGGAGAGACTCCAGTGTTTAAACCGGACCTTTCTTAGGTGGGGAAACTCTCACATCTTAAGGGGGAAACTGCCATTTCAAGATGGTGGAACACTTCTAAATTATTCAATGGTGAGAATGACACAGGTGAAGGAACTGTCATACAATTTTGTAAGAGGTAATGGAACTGAGTTTCTGTGGGATCCTGCCCAATTTAACCCCTGAGACGCTTAACGGTATATTACTATCTAGATGACTGAACAGTCTGTAAAAAAACAAAAGCAGAGTAACATGCCATTCAAAAGAAAATGTCCACTATGTAGCTGAATTTATAACAATCACAATTAGGTACCACTTGGATTTTGGAGTTTATAGGTACAGAGCTTGACACCAAGGAAGGTAGTACTTTTCTGCCAGTGCAGAGAGCCAGGTATTAATTTGGTATGCAAAGTAGTTTCAAGTAAATTGTCCTCAGACAGCTGAAGATGTTCTCAGACTATTAAATCACATATTTTCCAAGGCATTAGTGGTTCTATGGAAAAGGTTGCAGATGGTGGATCTCCAATATTATCTAATGGATTACTGGAGTTTAATGGATTGTGTCACAGATGACATAAAATTATGTGGGAGGGTGGATAATGACGAGGGAATAAGGGAAATGCAGAGAGACCTACAAAAGCTAGAAGGGTGGTCAAAAGTGTGGCAGTTAAAATTCAATGCTTGAAAGTGCAAGGTAATGCACCTAGGGAAAAAGAACCCCAAGACAGAGTACTGGATGGGGAGAGAGAGAGAGACTTAGCACTACAGCTGAGGAACGGGATCTGGGAATTATCATTAGCAACGCACTTAAGCAATTAAGTCAGTGCAACAAGGCCTATAGCAAGGCTAACAGGATGCTGGGATGTATCGGGAGGGGACTGATAGCAGAAGAAAAGAGGTAATACTTCCCCTCTACAGATCCCTGGTGAGGCTTCATCTAGAGTATTGCATCCAGTTCTGGAGTCCTCACCTCAGAAAGGATAAGAATAGGTTGGAGGCAGTGCAGCGCAGAGTAACAAAAATGATTCAGGACCAGCAGGGCAGATCTAATGAGGAGCATCTCAAGGCACTAAATATGTACTCACTAGAGACAAGAAAGGAGAGGGGAGATATGACAGAGACCTTCAAGTTCCTTAAAGGAATTAACAAAGTGAACTTTGAGGAACTATTTAGCTTGAATACCAATTCACGGTCATGTTTCATAGTTTCATAGTAAATTTCAAGTCTTCAGGTGTTTAGCCCTTGGTGACTTGCCACATATCAGTGGTAGTGCATTACTCTATCTTTGCCCATATAATTGTCTAGTTCTATCTTAAATTAAGTCATTGTATTACTATTTACTACTCTCTCTGGCAATGAGTTCCAGGTTCTGACCATTCTTCGGTTAAATCACTATGCTCTTTTATTTGTTTTGCAAATCTCTCCCATCGGTTGCATTCCATGAGCTCTCGTTTTTTTGACACAAATGGAAATTAACCGGAGGTAGGTTCAGGAGAGATGTGAGGAAGTACTACTTCACAGAAAGGGTGGTGGAACCATGGAGTAGTCTGTTGGTTGAAGTGTTGGGTGTAAAAACTGTCAGGGGATTCAATAAGTGCTGGGACATAATGAAGGGAATAGTGGTTACAGGGGACAACAGGACCAAAGAAGAGAATACAGAGATAACGGGAAGGGTTAGTACCCTGGAGGAACATTAGGCTCCAGGGATTATAGGGAACTTGGTCAGACTGGCTGGAACTCTTGTTCTTTTCTGCCATCATTGTCTATGTTTCTATGGAGTCAGAAATCTTCATCATTATTCAGGTATATTCCTGTGAAACAGTAGCTAGTGAATGCTTTGCAATGGAGATAAGAAATAGACAACCTCAGAGAGGGATCTTATTTCTACAGACACTATTATGATTGTCATGATGGATGCATCCATACTGGGATAGGATGCCATTTTGGGAGCAGATCAGTGGATGGCATATAAAGTGTACAAGAATGGTGAGCACATCAACCTTTTGGAACTGTGGCAGTGCTCCTGTCACTCCAGTTCTTCTCCTTAGTCAAGAACCAGATAAGAACAGACAACACAATGGTGACATATTAAATAAATAAACAGGGAGGAATAAGAACCTCAAAGCTTTGCACAGAAACTGTGAAAATCTGGGGTTTGGCATAATAGGTCAAAACAAATTTGAATGTGGTACACTTCACAGGGAAGATGAACTTGCAGACATACTCTGCAGAATGGGACATGTTACCCACAAGTAGATATTTAATCAGTCAGTTCAGGACACTATTTTTTCCCTAATGAGGTGTTCCATAGATACTGTAGATCTGTTGCCTTTCTGGGAAAATAGAAAACTACCACTGTTCTGTTGCAGACAACAAGCCATGGGCACAATCCAAGTGGATGAACTCAGTCTGTCATAAATGAACAAATTAAATTCCTTTTTCCTTTATCACAGTCCCTATGATAAGAGTGTATTACTGAAATTGAAGAGGGGAAAAGCGAAAATTATTTTGATGGACTTGGTGAAGCAGTTGTGGTATGCTCTATTAATGACTGTTTTGCAGAAATGCCCTGCATCTCTTATAGTGAGACAAGACTTGGTATCCATTTTACAGGGCAGTTTTACCCAGACTTGAACTGTCTTTGCCTGATAACCTGGTTCTGAATCCTAAGTAGTTAAAATTCTCTGAACATTGAGTCTTACAGAAAGTGATAAAAGATTTACAGAAGCAAGGAAACCTGGGACTAGGAAAATTTACATTTGGAAAAATAAAATATTTAACATTTGGTGTGATGATAAATCAGTTCAGCCAATGATTGCTGCTATTTCTAAAGTACTGGAATATTGTTTTGTGTGTTATTTCTTTATGCTCTTCCAAGACCCTGGCCAACCACTACTTTGGGTGGCCTAGGGCCTACACGCCAGTCCCGTGCCATCCACTGGCCTTACTCCCATGAGCTGGTTGACTGATGTGTCCTTCACTGGGCCCTTGTGGCAGGAGAACCAGGACAGTAGACTTGCATGAAGGCTTTCTTCTATGCCAGACACATGGTGAGGGGTCGGTGTTGACATTTCCGGGCTTAGTGGTGAGCAAGGACTGGCCGCCATCATTCTGATGGCCAGGTGGCTGTATTTGTCCACTTTTCTCCCCAATCCACCTCCCATATATTGGTCTAACCATGGTGGCATCCTGGGGGGTGCATTCAGTGATGTGTCAAAGCTCACACCTCTGTGAACACCACCAACAAGCCACCACCAGGAGCTGCCTATCTAGAGGTCCAGAACCATCCCATCCCCTTGGGAGGGAAGCATTCATAGGATGCTCATAACTCCCTCCCTGCTGGACTCCACACCTGATGTTGGGGGTCATGGCATGAACCCTGGTTGCCAGCATGCTGAGAGAACACCCATCACTCGGTGCCATGGAGCCAGCCCATACTGGAGTATTTAATGGATTTAAAAGAAAGTGGTTTGCAACAATGATCTATAAAGGTACATTTGGCTACAATCTTGGCATATACTATAAATAAAACAGCTCTAAAAACATCTTTAGCATTAGACCCAGTTTGCAACAGATTTCTCAAAGGGTTAAGTCATGTATCCATCATTGAAAGAACTTGTTTCACCATGAGATTTCAATCTGGTGCTAATACAGTTTATAGATTGACTGACTGAGGTTGTGTCCTCTTAAGAATGTAAATTTCTGACATAAAAACCTTAATGCTGAAGGTATCATTTCTGCAAGGAGGGTCAGCAAATTACAAGCAGTTTGCATAGAGCCAGACTATCTAGTTTTCTATAATAAAAAGGTGGTACTCAGAACAAATGGAGCTCTGTACCCCAAGTGGTGACACATTTTCATTCAAACTACTCTGTATCTTTACCTGCATCACTTCCTAAGCCTCACTTATACAAAGGTGAGGAACAAATTCAACAGTATAAATATTAGGGGAGCAATCAGTTAACACAAATTAAATACAGATCAAAACTGCAGTACTTTAAATAAAATGGTTTGCAATATATGATGACCTGGATAAGGGTTAGCCAGCCTCACAAAGGACTATAGCTTTGTGTTTGATTTCATGTATTTCATTCTGCTACTGCAAATCAAGATTAAAAATTCAAGCTGGGTTAAAAGCATACTACACTGGAGCCACAGAAATAGCTGGTAGAGAGGTGTCTTTGTTAGAAATCTGTAAAGCAGCCACCTGATCCTCAACACTAGGGTTCCACGAGTACCATTCTGAATTAGGATAGTCTGATATTGGAGTAATCTGTATCTGAATCTGACATCCTTTCAGAGGGGTGGATATTATTGGATTAGGATATGGATATCCTGAGATCTTTTTTTATTTTTTTTTTTTCATTTGTACAGTAAAATACATACAGAATGATAGCCATACAGGAAACATAATACTGACATCAATAAACAATAATAAAAAAATAATACCATTCAAAAAGGGTACATGATTAATTTAGAATCACCAAAAATCATCTAAACAGCAAAGATCAACTCTTAATGCATTTTTAGTCTTCCTTGAACCAAGTATCTGTGTCCTTATTATGTAATTTTCAAAAATCATCATCACAATTGAAAATGTTATTACAATAGAGAGTACTTAAAACAATTGTTTCCACTGCATAGTAAGAAATGTCATCTGACCATCAGAACATTTCCAGTTTTTTTTAATTATTCTTTTTATAGAAATAGTATTGACTTCAACTAACTTTCATTCAGGTTCATCATATAGTATTATAAAATGATGTTCCAACAGTATAGATGCCACCTGCAAACCATGCAGAAATTGAACTCTGTTCCTGTGTAGTATGTTAAAAGAGTTAGACCACCATCTTTGATTAAGAGTGAACTCCCAAAATGTATGAAGAAAATTTGCATCTGTTTGTTGGCAGTGCCAACAATTTGTGTCTGCTTTCAGTTTCATTTAATACAATCTGCATGGGGTAAAATAAGCTCAATATTGCAAAATGATTGTCCTATCACTACATAATGTAGTTTATAATTATTGACTGCTGTGCAAATACCTTGCCATTGATGTAAAGTAAGGTTATTATTTAGTTTCACATTCCATTTTTCAAATGTATCCTTGTAAATCTGGTATCTGGCAGAATGTAGTTTGCTAATGATCTAGTGAAAAACTTATCCTAAATAGATACTTCTGCTCAGTATTTACTGAGGAGAAGGTAGGGCAGGGCCCACAGCTCAGCACCATGGACACAGGGTGAAGGGAGGTGTGCACTAGTCTATTCACAAAATAAAGGGTCCTACAAGAGCTCAATAAGCTCAGGGCGGACAAGGCAATGCGACCTGATGGCATATATCCCAGGGTACTAAAGGAGCTAAGGGTGGAACTAGTAGAGCCATTATCAGAACTGTTTAATGAGTCTCTGAGCACAGGAGAGGTCCCAGAAGACTGGAGAAGGGCTCATGTGATCCCGCTCCACAAGTGTGGTAGCATGGAGAAGGCAGGGGAACTACAGATCAGTCAGTCTCACCTCAGTAGTGGGCAAGATTATGGAGGCACTCCTTAAGGAAAGGATAGTGCAACACCTGGAATCCATAGGAGCACAGGATCCAAGACAGCATGGGTTTACAACAGGAAGGTCCTGTAAAACTAATCTCATAGATTTCTTTGACTGGGTAAGCAGAGTGGTGGACCAAGAGGAAGCAGTTGATGTCACCTACCTTGACTTCAGCAAAGCTTTTAATACTGTTCCACAAAAAAGATTGATTAATAAGCTGGGTAGGATCAGGGTGGGTCAGAAGTTTGCCAACTGGGTGGCAAACTGGTTGATGGGCAGAAAACAGAGAGTGGTGGTAAATGGAATACAGTCAGAAGAGATGCAAGTCACAAGTGGGGTACCTCAGGGATCAGTCCTGGGGCCAGTCCTCTTCAATATCTTCATCAGTGACATTGCAGATGGACTGGAGAGTAAGGTTAGTCTGTTTGCAGATGACACCAAGATCTGCAAAAGAGTAGATGATCCAGATGGGGTTGGCAGAATGAGAAGAGATCTGGATAAACTGGCAAAATGATCAGAAGAGTGGCAACTGGGGTTTAACGCAAAGAAGTGCAAGATCATGCACATAGGCCAGAGAAACCCTGAAGCCACCTATAGGTTTGGAGGGGAGCTGCTGGCAGTCACAAGGGAAGAAAGACACTTGGGCATCATCATCACAGATGACCTGAAATCATCCAAGCAGACCACTAAAGCAGTAGGTAAGGCTAAGGGGATGTCTGGGTGTATTAGTAGGTATATCACAAGTCATAAAAGGGAGGTAATAATCCCTCTTTACAAGACACTGGTTAGGCCCCGTCTGGAGTACTGCATGCAGTACTGGAGGCTGCACTTTCACAAGGACATTAACCAAATTGAAGCAGTCCAGAGAAGGGCAACCAAAATGATGTAGACACTGCATCAGAAAACATATGAGGACAGATTAACGGAGCTCAATATGTATACTCTAGAGCAAGGGAGGGAGAGAGGTGATATGATTGAAACATTCAAACACCTTAAAGGCATTAACAAGGTGAAAGAGTCTAATATGTTTCAATATAAGAAAAATGGCAGCATGAGAGGACATAGCATGCGATTAGAGGGATGCTGATTAAGGGGTAATGTGAGGATGTTCTTTTGCTCAGAAAGGGTGGTGGAATGGCCTACCTCAGAAAGTTGTGGATATGAATACAGTGCAGGGCTTCAGACAGGAATGGGATAGGCATAAGGGAGCAATACAGATAAGTATGAATACATAGGCCATTGGCAGAGCAAAAGCAGATGGCACATTCATAAGGTACAGTAAAAAAAGAAATGGGCAGACTGGATGGGCCTTGCGGTCCTTATCTGCCTGCAACTTCTATGTTTCTATGTTTCTGTGTTATCTACTGTACAGAGCAGAGTCCAAATCCTTCTCCAAATTCCTCATATTAGGTGCTCTTTCCCATTATTTGAAGTCTTTTTGATACACATTTTCAAGTTGCTGAAAGGAAAAGAATTTGTGATCTGGGAAATTATATTTATTTTTACAGGAAGGCCAAGTTAAAAAGGTGTTGTTGAGCAAATCATGCCACTTATGAATTCCTTTTTTTTTTTTTTGCAATAGTTTATTACAAATTGTTTTGCCACCAGTTTTATAGTTTACATTTTTTCAAATATTATTTGATGGTGAACAACTGGTAATCCAACCTAGCTTGTTTAAACAATTTTTATCAAATTTACTTACATTTTTGATTATTGTGTAGTTACTGTTCATGAATTTAAGAGGAGCATACCATCCCGGGTCGTACCTGAAAATAGACATTCCTTGTCTAGTGTGCTTACCTGGTAAATAAATGCTAATAAATAAAATGTATTCCTTATGTTTATACTATTGTGTTGTAAACTGTCAAATTTTGCATTCTCTTTATGTAGGTCAGAGTGCAATAATTAAGTCCAGGATAAAACTAATTTGACCATATATGACATATGATATGAAAAAACACCAGGGTAGATGAATTCTCCTTGCTGTTTGTGTAGGCAAAGTTTTCACCAAGCAGTTCTGGGGTGTTTATTACTCAACAAACTATTCTAAATAATTTCTCTTTTTGAACCAGGTAGGTGGGATTTTAAAAACTAAAGTCTGTAATACAGTATATACAAAATATGTGGTATAGCAAACATTTTTTAACATTTATATTTCCCCCATAGGGACATGGGGATTTTACCCCAGCTTTGTAATTTATCACTCACATTCCTTAGTAGAGAAATATGATTTGAATCATACATTTTATCTAAACTATTTGCACTATGAACACCTAAGTACATTACTTCATCCCCTGTTCTTTCATGGTTGCATTGAAAATGGATTGAAATTCTTCACATGAAATTGGAGTTAAAAATGATCATTTCAGATTTTGCTTTGTTTATTTTATATCCTGAAACTAAGGAAACCTATAAATGTCCTGTTTAGGTGTTGTAAACTGGCTATTGGATCATCAAATAAAATTAATAAATCGTCAGCATTACTTTAAATTTAATAGATGTTGAGCCTATCAATATACCTTTTATGTTAATGTTAGCTCTGATTTCATTGAGTAGTAACTCCAACCCCAGAACAAACAAAGGTTAAGGGTAAGAGAAATACTGTACTGTGATTGATGGAATCCAGTCACATGACCATGCTGATATCCCAGCACAATAGCACAGGTCAGAATTACTGAACTTTCTGAACCTCATTACTTGGTCTCAAAATAAAATAAAATCTGGAAAGTCATTTTATAATCACAATAAGCATTCCAGGGTGTGCGTAACAGAGGGATAACAGCACTTTTCTGGTGCATGAAGCTTCACTTCCTGAGGCATGCATTTATCCCACAACAATGCACACCTTGTCATGACTTATTAATTAATTGTGGACTATCATATATATTTTTGATGCAATTAATCAACGTTGCTGGGAAACCATAACATTTTAAAGAAATCTATAGATAACACTATTCAAGCACGTCAAACGCTTTGCAAGCATCGAGGGATAGATTCTATTATAAATTGGACTGTGTGTATTCCTGTGTTAATATATCTTTGTGGGATAAACGCACTTTGATCTTAATGAATAATTTTACATAATTAGTGTAAGATCCTATGGTTCAAAATATGTGTGTTTAGTTTGTAATTGACATTAAGTTTTGCTACAGGTGTATAATTTTCAACATATTTGTCATGCTTGCACTACTTTAGTAATACTGATATATATGCTTTTTTAATGGAATCTGGTACAGTATTTATTTCCTAAATTGGATTAAACAGCATATCTAGTAAAGGCAATTATAGTGGCAAGAGAACTGCATATTATAAAATGGCAATAATAATCCTTGCTCTCCAATTGGTCTGTTTGGGGCTAGACTCATGATGTTATCCCAGTACAACATCACGGAGCTAGTCCCAGCACACAGATGACAAAATTAAATGTCACAGAAATCCCTACACAGGCCATGTCCAAGTTGCCTACACTTGGCATGGCCACTGTGAAGTCTGCCAGTACCTAATGATTGTTTTAATTACCAAAAATATCTTCCTCCTAGCACCACAAACTGCATCCAGAACTGCCCAGCGAATATCATAGGTGTCAAGAATGACACACAGTTCCCTTGTTGTGCATATCCTTCTGTTTTATTTGTAAAAAATCACTGGTTAAAAAAGTTGACACTGCAATTGGCTTCAGAACTACCACCTTGGCAAAATCACAATCAACTTCACTCCCCGCTTCCAACTGCCAGAAGTATCAGCATTAGTCAGTCCACATTCTGCAGCTTCACTTACTGGCCAAAGTTCATTTCTTCCTTGGTCCTATAACTCTCTACACTACATAATCTCAACCGGGAGAAAATTCAAAAGCCATTACCATGAGTCAGTAGGGTACAGTCGAGTGACATGCATCAACTGCGAGGATGAGAAACAGAAACTAGTGAGGGCAGAAAACAGAAACTGTAGTGCAAACTGTGGTGAGCACAGCAATGAGGGAAACATCAGAGCAACACAAACCTAATTAAACAACTCAGAACTGTGAGGCAGGGGGCAACAGCAGGGAAAGAAAAAACTGGAACACAAAACAATTACAGTGGTGTTGGGGGGTGGAGGGGTGCTGGGTCCAAGCTCAGTACTGTCAGCAAACAAAAAAGTGAAAGCAGAGCACAGCTACAGTAACATGACAGCAGCTCCACCCACTGAGCAAAAGAATGAGTGCTATTTTTTATTTTTTAGAAAATATGCCTACCCTTAAAAAAGACACAAAATGTAGTTTTAATAAACTGTTAATAAACTCTTAATTTTTTTTGTTTTGTTTTAACAAATGAACCATTTCATAATAGCAATAATGCACTCCAGGGTGTGTGTTGTGCTGGAGTAACATTACACCTTGGTGTTGGATGCACTCGGCCTGCAGTCTTGTGCCCAACCAAGTAAGGCATGACGTTATCCCAGCACAACACACACCCTGTTGCAAATTATTGCTTGAGTATTCAATGGTGAAGCCATCAATACCTGGGCATTTACCTTGTACCATGCTTACAATGATGTCTTTAATTTCTTGTTTTATTATTTTGAGTGTTAATTTCTCTCCTTCTGTAGAAAAAAATCATTTTGTCCAGTATCCCATGATATGGGTGAAACAAACTGAGTGACTCACATTTGAGTGACTCAGTTTGCACACCTGCAGGGATAGCTACCATGGGGGAATAGTGAGGGTAGCGATAGTGACTGTGGAAGGACATAATAGAGAGGGCAAATGACTGGGAAGAGTTGGGTCATGTGGGCTAAATGTAGGAACTTCCACTGCTGCTGCCGAGCTGTTTGCCTGGCATGGTAGATAGGGTCACCGCCTGCAGTCCTCATGGATCTGTGTTCAGGACTGCCTGAAGGTAACTTTTTGGGTGAGCTGTTGTGGCTGCTAGAATTATATTATTTTTTTTACTTGCCCTCAGCACTGGTATCCCCCTGCAAACTGTAGCCCCCGCCTCCTGTATATTGCCCTTTCTCCCAGTGTCCGCCCCCCTGGAGTTGATATATATAGATGGGGGGTGCAGAGGGCTTGCTCCCCACAAAGGGGGTGTGTGGGGGAGTAGCCCCTCTCATTAAATATAAGTGTAAATCATCCCCCTCTTTCCAAATAGAAACATAGAAACATAGAAATTGTCAGCAGATGGGGATGTATGATCCATCAAGTCTGCCCTTGGCTTTCTACCCCCTACTTAGCTGCCTGCATGTGTATCCCCCAGTGTCTGTCCCATGCCTGTTTGAATTCCCCCACTGTCTTGGCTCCCACTGCCCTCTCCAGCAGGCTATTCCATGGTTCAACAACATGCTCTGTGAATAAGAATTTCCTTGTATTGCTTCTGAACTTTCCTCCCTTAAGTTGAAGGTTGAGCCCTCTAGTTCTGCTGTAGTCCTTTATCTGAAAGACTTTCTGCATGTGCACCCTGTTGTTGCCTTTAAGGTATTTGAATGTTTCTATCATGTCCCCATGATTCTTGCATTGTTCTAGGGAATATAATTTGAGGTCATCCAGTCTTGCCTCGTATGGTTTTTGATGCAAGCCCTGCACCATCTTGTTGCTCTTCTCTGTACCGTCTCCAGCCTATCAATGTCCTTCCTGAGGTGTTGCCTCCAGAATTGGGCTCAGTACTCCAGGTGAGGCCTGACCAGGGACCAATACAGGGACATGATTACTTCATGCCTTCTGCTCATGATGGCCCTCCCTGAGCATCCCAGGATACCACTAGCCTTTAGTGCTGCCTTTTCACATTGTCTACTGACCTTGCTGTCATCTGATATGATTACCCCAAGGTCTTGCTCCTGCCTGGTAGCCACCAGCTACTCCCCTCCTATTGAGTACAGTTTCCCTGGGTTATGCTTTCCCAGGTGCATGACCTTGCATTTTTTGTCATTGAATTTCAATTGCCAGGTCTTGGACCACTCCTCCAGTTTTTGGAGATCAGCTTCCATGCTTTGCTGTCCCTCTCTTGTGTCTACCCTGTTGCTGATTTTGGCATCATCTGCAAACAGGCACACCTGTCCCTCCAGTTTATCTGCAATGTTGCTGATGGATATGTTGAAGAGGATCGGTCCCAGATCTGAGCCCTGCAGGACCCTGCTAGTCACCCTCCTCTCCACAGACTGAGTGCCATTTACTAATACTTTCTGAGTTCTCCCAAGTAATCAGTTTCTGACCCAGTTTTTAACCTTGGGCTCAATTCCCATGTTCTCCAATTTTTTGACTAGTCTCCTTTGCAGAATGGAGTCAAAAGCTTTGCTGAAGTCCAGGTAAACCAGATCCACTGCCCCACCCTGATCCACTGTTTTGGTGACCCAATTGAAATAAATCAACCAGTTTTGTCTGGCAGGACTTCCCTGCCATGAAACCATGTTGATTTTTGTCCAGCTAACCAATTTGCTCCAAAAAAGCTATGATTCTTTCCTTCAGCAGGGACTCCAGAAGTTTTCCAATGACTGCCATTAGACTAACTGGATGGTAGTTACCTGGCTGTTCCTTGCTTCCACTCTTGTGGAGTGGTGCTACTGTTTCAGTCTTCCAATCCTCCAGCACCTCCCCACTCCTTAATGATTTGTTGAAGAGCACTGCTAAGGGGGCTGCCAGTTCCTCCCTAGTTCTTTCAGTTTTATTGGGTGTATTCCATCTGGTCTGATAGCCTTATCTGCCTTTAACTTGTCTATTTCCTCCAGGACCCTTTCCTCTGTGAAGGAACCCATGTCTATTCCTTCAATCGGACACTTCTTTATGCCTATTGCTTGTCTGTTACCGTCTGCTTCCTGTGTGAAGACTGAGCAGAAGTGCTCATTGAGTGCCTCTGCCTTCTCCCCATCTTGCTCTATGGTTTGTCCATCTTTTTTTGTGATTCTAACAATGACCCCTTGATCTTCCTTTTTTTCACATATGTACCTGTAGAAGGTTTTGTTACCCTTTTTCACTTCCTGAGCTATCCTAACCTCTGTTTGAGCCTTTGCATTTCTTATCACTTTCCCTGTCTCTTTTAGTTTCTGTTTATATTCTGCTTTGTCTGGCTCATTCCCCGACTCCTTGTACTTTCTGAAGGCTATGCGCTTTTCTCTCACCATGGTTGCCACATCCTTGGAAAACCATAGTGGGTTTTTCCTCCTTTTGTTTTTACTAAGCTGACAGGCACACTATGATGTGATCATGGTTATTGCATCCTTCAACCTTGTCCAGTATTCCTCAACCCTCCCTTGTTTAGGCAGGCATTCATGTTTGTGAAGTCTGCTCTCTCTGCCTTCCATTTGGAGAGTGTGTAGTCTACAGTTCTTTTTACCCTGAAACATACCGTGTTATGATCATTGCTGCCCAGATGGTTCCCTACTTCAACACCTGTAACCCTATCACTATTTGTGAATATCAGATCTAGAACTATGTTACTCCTTGTGGGTGATGTCACTAGTTGACTTAGGCCTGCTTTCTGTAGTGTGACTAGGAATTCCCTGCTCTTTTGTGAAGTCACTGTGTGAGTATTCCAATCTTTGTCTGGCAGATTGAAATCCCCCACTAGCACCATGTCCCTGACATCTGGAGGATGGTTTCCAGGATTTCCTTATCCCTGGATTCCTCCTGATTTGGAGGTCTGTAGATTATTCCTACCAAATGGGTTTCCGGCTTCTGGACCCTATTGTGATCCATAGATCCTCTGTTTCCCCATAGTGCCTGCTGCATTTCTGTAGCATTGATGGTATCTTTACCATAAATAGCTACCCCTTCCCTTTTTCCCAGTCCTATCTCTCCTAAACAAGTTGTACCCTGGGATAGTCACCTCCCAACCATGATTATTTGTGAACCATGTTTCGGTCATGGCCACCCAGTCTAGTCCTGCCTCAGCTATTGTGTCAGTGAGGTCAGTCATACTGTTAGCCAGACTATGTGCATTGAGGCATCGTGCTGACCACTCTTGCTGTGTCGCTTTGTTTGTCATGCCTCCCTTTATCTTATTGTTCATCCCTTTGTAGTTTTACCTGTTTATGGTTCCTCCTTTTCCATTGTGATGGTCAGTGCAGGAGCAGGAAAGGGTTTTATGTTCCCGGCTATCTGCTTTTGCTATCCTGAACTGTGTACAGTAGATTTGGTGCTAGCTAGAGTGGGAGAGACAGCAGGCTGTATGTGTGCTTCTTCTAGCGCTACCGTCATCTCCCCTCCTGCTAGTTTAAATGTCCTACATGGATGTCAGATTTCTGGCCCAGTGCCCTGACTCCCTCTGTAGTCAGGTGGAGGCCATCGAATCTGAAGCAGTCCCTTTCCCAGAACTTGCCCCATTTTCCAACGAAGTGGCGCCCCTTTGTGTGGCACCAGTCCTTGATCCATGCATTGAGCTCACTTATCTCTTTCTCTCTGTTTTTCTGCCTGTTTTGCCATTGCTGTCTTTGCATTTGCTGTGGTGTGTTGATTTTTGTGTGTGGTGTTGGTGAAATGTAGCCACTGTAGTGTGTCACCAAAATATTTTACATGGAACTATTTTGTTCCCAGTGAATTGTTTGTAATAATTCAATTCCTCAGATATTGGATGACATACTGATTTATAATGGACTGTGTAAAAATTAAGAAATGCACTTAAAAATTAATCATGCACTTGTGACACAGAAACCCATGGGCAAGGCCATTGTTTTTCGGTTTTTACCAGAAAATCCAGTAAAATTCCAGAATTAGGGCTGCCTGAAGACCGGTAAAAATAAAGATTTCATGGAATCTGGCATTTTATATCAGATCAGTAAATCTACAAAACTTGTGTTTTTCTTTTAATTCCTTCCTATACTATTTTCAATTTGCTTTATTTAATGCTCTGTATATTAAGCCTTCTTTAATTCTGATTATTTATGTACATACTAAAAGAATGATAGCAGAATCCCGGTAAAATCAGGAAATTAGAGTAACAATCCCCGGTGCAATTCCGGAATCTGAAGTCTTGAAAATGGAATTTCATTGTTTTAATCACTGTAAATCAGTGGCCTTGCCCATGGGCAATGGACTGTACCAGCGAGGAGGTATTAGCAACCACATAACAGGAAAGGGACCTAGAAGTAATAATTTCTGATGACCTGAAGGTAGCCAAGCAGAATGTCTGTGTATAGATAGAATTACTATATGGCATACTGATGCCCCTGTCTCCTGACCCTCAGTCGAGGCTGCTGCACCCTGCTTCCCTCTGTCCCCCCACCTCACAATCAGGACCAAAGCACTCTGTTGCCCCTACTTCTGTCTCCACAGAAAGAGTTGCTGTGCTCTGCTAAGCCCTAGAGTCCCAAGGTATCTGCCTCCAAAGCTGGGGCTGCTGCACCATACTGCTCCAGGCCACCAAAGGTGGGGCTTTTGCTCCACCCTGCTACCCACTTCCATTGCCCAAAATGGGCAGGGCTGCTGCACTGTGTGCACCCAGTCTCACAGTCAGGGCTGTTGTACCCTGATGCCCCACTGTGTCATGCATCACAGTCAGGGCTTCTGCTCTATGCTGTTCTCTGTCCCCAGCCACCACTGTACCCTGTTGCACCATAGAGCCTCTTGCCTCTACAATTAGGGTTGTTGCACCATGCTGCTCCCTGCCACCAGAGTCAGATCCTAGGGTACACTGTCCAAACTGCTCAAAAGAAAAAACAAAAAATACTTTCATCTTGAGTTATAGGGTGAGGGGGCAGAGGGTAATGGGGTGCAGCAGCCCTAACTGTTTGGGCAGGAGACAGGGCAGGAATAAGGGTACAGCAGCTCAAACTGTGAAACAGGGTAAAGCAGACACACCTGTTTGGGGTGAGGGACATGGGCAGTAGAATGTAGCAAAGGATCTGACTCTGGTGGCAGGGTCCAACAGTGAGACACTGCCCAACTCTGTTGGCAGGGGACAGGGTGCAGCACATGCCTTGTCTTGTCTTATGGCAAGTGGCAGCATGGAGTTGCAGCCCTTACAGTGGAGGCATGGGCCTCTAGGGCACAGCAGGCCACAGCAGCCTTGACTGTGTAGGCAGGTGCAGGGTGCAGCAGCCTTGGATGTGGAGGAAGAGACAGATGACAGCATGGTGCAGATGCCTCAACCATGTGGCAGGACATGGGGGGGCATCAGGGTACAGAAGCCCTGAATGTGGAACAAGGTGCATGTGGTGCAGCAGCCTTGCCCGGTTGGAGAAAAGGAAGTGGGTAGCAGGTGTAGCAAATACCCCACTTCTGGTGGCCTGGGGCAGCATTGTGCAATGGCCCCAACTGTGAAGGCAAAGGACCTGGGACTCTAGGGCTTAGCAGAGCACAGCAGCCCCGACTCTGGAGACAGGAACAGGGTGCAACAGGGTGCATTGGTCCTGACTGTGAGAGTGGGGAGACAGAGGAAAGCAGGGTACAGCAGCCTCAACTATTTGTGCAGGTGGCAGCATGGTACAGCAGCCCTGACTATGTTGAGAAAACAGTGGGCAGTGGGGTGCAGTAGCCTCAAATGGGGGCAGGAGACAGGGAGCTTATGGAGCAGGAGAAAGGGGGTAGCAGAGTGCTTCTGCCTCAACTGTTGGGCAGGAGACAGAGACATCAGGATGCCATTTAGTATTTCTAGTTATACACATACATGATGTATTTTCACAGAGAAACCCTCAAAGAATTGAATTTTATGAGTTCATACAGTACATGTTCCTGAAACAGAGTGCTTCAGACACCTGTTTGACAATCTGACATAAAAACAGAATTGTTCTCACATGAACCTGTTTATGGAGGCTATGTCAAAGACACACTGCTTCTATAAATTAACAACATTTTGTTTTATTGTATATCCATTAAACAACCCTGTGTTATATAGCCAGAAAACAATGCAGCATTTTGATGAGAGGGAACAGACAGCTGTGATACAAACAAGGCCATTTTTCACAGACATTCATTCATACCATTTCAGTTCAGCACTGAAACTCAAATGATCAACATTTTATGAGAACAGAATGATAAATTTTAAGCTCATCTATCTAAACACAAACCAGATGGGTTAGCAACAAACTCTGAGTGAAAAAAAAAATGAGCTCTACCGACTGCTCTGTCTGGGAACTGCAACAGCTTCTTCAATCAATCAGGGACTTAATTGCTGAAGGAGCAGGCTGGATCAAAATGATGTCATCAGTCACTGATAGGGACAGAAAAATCTTCACTGTTTTCAGTTACTACAGAGCCCATCAACAGATTCTGATTTAAAGAAAACCACAAAACTAAATAGCATGATATTTTCAGGAAACATTAATCATGAAACAGGGACTTAAATTCAAGTAAATTCAAGCTTTTCATAAATATATGGCATTTGATCTTTAAGAAACTCATTTGAGATAAGAGCCTGGTCTAATAAAAGAGTAACATTTTTTATCAAAAATGGAGGTTGTATCTGTTTTTGGTCTAATGTGCTAATTCTTTTTGTTAAGTTTTCCCATGCTTGTTCACTTATGATTTGCTATCTTTTTTTTTACCAGTAATTGTTGATGTTAAAAATCTCTGTGGAATCTAATAATTTTTTTAAATTCATTGTATTTTGGTTTTTTGAAGATGTCTCCAGCTCTTACTGCATTTTCAGGTTTTAATTTATCTTCAACCTCTAGTATCTTTTGCTTCCTGTTTTTATTTTTCCAAGAGGCAAATGAAACCACCATACCACACAGTGGCTTTCATAGAGTCCCATGATTTAATGATGTTGTCTTTGTTTATGTAATTTTCCTCAAAAAAATATTGAGTTGCTTAAGTAATTTTTTTGTACAATTTCTTTGTCAGTTAATAATAAGCTATTGAACCTTCATAGGCTATTGAATGATTAAGAACATTCAAGTAGGAAGCTGAATGATACTGTATTATGGTCAGTTGTTAATAAGGGCTCAATGTTAACACTAATATTAGAACACTTTATTATCAGATCCTTTGAACTCAGAATGTAGTCTAGTCAGGAATACATATACAGTAATATCTTGAAGAAAAGTATGTGAAAGCAGTTTCTGTGCCATGTAATTCACTCCATAGATCAATTAGATTATAATATATGGATTTTTAAATTAATAGTATCAGAAAACATTCTAAGAAAAAACATATTACACTAGAAATCCCACAATAGTATTGTAGCACTCCTGTGATACTATCTTTCAGAGCCTGTAACACTATTGTTTCATGCTCTAAACAATAGTATTATGAGAACAGCACAGCATGAGCCAGTAAATTCCTCATGCTGAATGCAATCAGGCTTTTATTGGAACTGTCATGTACAGTAAAAGTTGACTCACTGCTGAGGGGGATGCACACAAATCAGTATGGAAGAATAATTAAATTTGTAAAAAAAATTCAAGAACACCTCACACAATAAAAACACTTTTGACCTACAGCTAGTCCAGAACTTCAACAAAAAAGGTGAATCTAGATCAATAAAAGAAATCCCTACTGAACAGTTAGACCCCTCTTAAAAAACTTTGTGTACAAAATCAAGAAACAGGATGACTCTGAATATGAGCCCATTGTTATTATGGGAATACTGGGAAGCGTTGATTGCCACCTGGCAAAAAAAAACAAAAAACACTACCCTGCTTCCATATTCCAGGTACCCCAAACAACATTCAAAGAAACATTACAGACTCTAACAGCCAAGCAAAAATGCTTGAAAAACCTAGGAATGGAGAAGTGTCCCAGATAGGCCAAACTGTTAATTGAGTCAGATATTAACATCTTGTACAGTACTGGCACTCTAGGCTGCCACTCGCCCACAGCCCTACTGCAGGACTAATGCACTTACCCAATCATCAAAAGCTAATAAATAAATAAAATATTATTCTTTTATATAGGGCTGTAGTTTGCTGTATGCACCAGTGAACAATACCTACTATGGTAAGGAGACCTTGTACTAGGCACAAACAGTGAGGGAAAAGAATACCTAGAATACCATGAAAGGCAAATGAAAACTCAAACAGGCACAAACATTACAGACATACGACCAGTCCCCCCCAAGAATGTACAGAAACACAATTAACCCAGATCAAGACCCAATCACAGCCTACCAAAAGTACACTAAGCAAAGACCCCCTCAGAAGCTGCATCCAGATTCCCCATTTTGCCTTGCTCCAAGTATAAAACTAAAACCAACCAGCTACTGGTATGGCTCAATGATTATCAGAGACAGAATAAAATTAGAGGCATAATGAAACTCCTTCAGCAATCTGTAGGTCTCCCCCTGGAAAAGTGTATTACTAACCACTTGACCCCCAAAACTACAGTCCAGATGTTAATAGACTCCAGTGTCCCTCTGACTGATGTTGCTCAAGTGTTGGGACACAAAAACATTCAATTGATGAGCAACCATAGTACCTTATCAGAAAAGAAGCAGAAAGCCATTTCTTCCATCCTATCCAGAGACTACACTCAGCCATACCCCTCTGCAGCACAACCTCAGATTCAAAGCATACTGCAAACTCTTCTTCCTGCCAGACCTCAGCTATTCATACCACTCCACCAGTAAGTCACACCTTCCAGCACACTAACAACTGCCACCTTACAGTACTCCACAACAAATGATAACATATTTGGATCACACTACACATTCTATTGAGATGTCTCCATCAACATACACCAGTTTCCACCTCCAGTAAAAAAGCAGATATGTAATTTACTCAGCCACAGTTATAAATCTGTTGCAAAAGTTTCAGTTCTTTATTCATGTTCTTCTTGGCCACAGCCATTGGTATACCTCTATTTAAAGCCACAATCATTGGCAAAACACATTGTAAAAGACAAATTTACACATCTCAGTGAAGAAGAATTCCATACAGCATACAGAACCTCCGTATCCTTAAATACAGGTAAGTCCTTGACAATTCTCAACTTCGTATATTACAAATAATAACAGATAGAGGACTATGATTTGGCTATAATACCATCTCAATATTCTGGGGACATGTTGTAACCTCTAGAGTGTCACTCTTGAAGTTCCCGCATCTGCAGACTATCTTGATGGTATTATAACCTCTAATACACAATCCACTATATTATTCTGTTTTTTATCTGACAAAAAGTTGTTAAATAAACAGGATTTATATGTGTCCCATTTGCTAGATGTGGAAGATTTATCCAGAATACTGTTTTGTAAGTGACTGAAATCACCAACTATTATAATAGCAGTTACAGGGTATAGCAGTTCCATCCATAAATTAGACTATTTCTGCCAGAAAGGCTCTAAAGCTCTTTAAAGGAAGGAGCATAAACTGAGCCAAATGCTGTGATTTCATTACTAAAGAATATTTTCATTAATACTATTCTGCCTTGTGTGTCAGTGATTGTTATCTATGACTAAGCCTTTAATCTCTTATGCAGCAATACCACTACTCCTCTGCTATTATTTGAGTTTCCAAATTAATAATACATGCTCCCTACTGATCCCTTTTGAGTTTAACTTTTTTTCATCAAAAATGTTTCCTGTAGCACTGCTATATCCACATTGAGTTATTTTACTTGATTTAGTATCCTGTATCTTTTAGTTGGGGAGTTGATTCCATTTACATTCCAAGAAGCACCCCAAATATTGATACTCATCTGATGTAATCAGTTCAAAGCCTAAACTGATGCTATGTAATGCCTAGATTTATTTTCATAAAGCCATCAAATGATATTTACAGTAGGTACAATAATAACTCATCCTAAGGAAAAAAAAAAGAAAAGAAAAAACATTAAACCAAAAACCTCCACTTCCACTACCCAGAGCTGTGTCATAGACTTTTGTTTGACACCAAAGATATCTGCTTATGCCCTTCACAATAGCACATGCTATTGTCATCCTGCTTCATTTAACAAAGCAGAAAACAGAAAATAGTGATGCCTACTACATATTAAAGTTGTGGGTTTAGTTGGAATTACAAATTCAAATTTTGTTAAGTGTAGCATTTCATTCTTACATTTTAGCAAATCACTCTGTGCTAGCAGTCCCCGATCCCCGAGTCCTGAATCCTCCTACCATTAAATAAGCAGAACAATTCACAGCAACATTGCTAAAATTGTTACTGTTGCACATACTGTAAATTGTGCTTGAAAGTTCAAACACTTTCCTGTTCCACTAAAAGCGTGGAGAAGATATTTTTGGACAGTAGTAAAAAGGTTTGGAAACCGGACTGTTAAATCATGAAGTGCCTAAAAATAGCTGTAGTACTAAATATCTTGATTACTCAAAAAAACTTTTAATTTTGTAGGAAAGACAAAGTATGACTTAATCCCTTCTTTCCATAGAATCTGTTGGATTGGTCCATACTGCTCCCTGAGAAGCCAAAGATCCTTAGAAAAATCTTGTTTTATATGAATTTAATACTCTTTGTATGTAAAGTCTTTTGTTGCTTCACTTGCTTGAAATGCTTGTAGAATTCTTGTTTTGCTCTATGTGATTAAACATTTAATTATGGCTGGATGGGTAGAACTTTTGCTACTGTCCTGTTTTGGTCAACACATCCAGTGAGCTGTGTCTAAGATAGGAAGGTCTTTTTCTTCCTTGAGGAGGACAGCACAAATATTATGCAAAATTTCAAGCAAGCAGCTAGGTTTTTTCCCAATATTGGCATTAGACCATAAATTCTGATGTTTTTTCTTCTAGCGCTGTTCTCCTGATGTTGTAATTTAGCCTCAAAAAGCTCTGTTTGAACATTAATTTGCTTTACATCTTCAATTAGAGTGTGCCTTCTAAATCTGACTGCCTATATTCTAACTGGTTGATTCTTTGGTTCTTTCTTTAGTTTTTGGTTTATACATAGAGAATAATGCATATGTAGTAGGTTGATATGAATTTTTTTTTCACACCCAAGGTGTGTGATAATACAGAAACCTCGAGAGCGAAGCTGGAGAGGTTTCACTATGATCACACACCAAGGGTGTGAAAAAAATGCATGCCAACCCACTACACATGTTTTATTTTTTATAATAACTGGTGCAAAAAGACTACGTTACCTTATGGACGTGGGTTCGAATTGGGTAAAGTTTATGCATCAAGTAAATCAGTATCGCAGCAATGAAGTAAAAAAAATATATATCAAACAACTGGAAAAACCTTTTTTTTCAATTTAAATCATTTGCCCAAGTCCTTCTGCTTCAGTGTGTGTTGTTTCATCATCTTGATGGGTTGGGGTCATTCCAGTCACTGTGGAAACAAGGTGAAAGTTCATGCCACCTGTGGAAACAATAAGGGTTAGTCGGGGAAAGTACGCTTTTAGTGGAGAGATTTTCAGCTGGTCAATACTTCATTTCAAATGATTATGCTTTCTCATTTGGATCAGTACATTTCTTTTTAAATGGAGGTTATGCAGTGAGTTTTACTGTATGGTTGGAGAAGCTTCTCGTGGAGTTACAATCTGTTTAATTAGTCTTGAATGCGAGTGCTGCAGGCTTCTCGGCGTGAGACTGTAAAAGTCATGTCAATCCATGGGTTGATACAACTTTTTCCTTTTTACAGTACTCGAAAACGGGTTGATAACGGGGGTAACCAGTTATTATAGCATTTCATTGGTTATATTCTTAGGGCCAGATATTCAAAGCTTTGCCCCTGGGTTAAGTTAACACTGCCTGGCAGGCAAATGTAGCCCGGAGCACAGAGCAAGCTATATTCAGAAGGAAAAGCACAGGGCAAACAGCTTCTGAATATAGTATGGGAATGAGGCCGTGCAAACAGGGCTGGAAGTGCAAGGCAAACATAGCTCTAGAGAAAGACAGCACTGATTATAGCAACCAGGAAGTGCAAACCGCAACAACAGCACAGTGCACAGCGATGTGTGGGCAGGTAGAGATGAACTATATGGGCAATGTGTGTACCAGCAGATGTGTGGACCCAGTACAGCAGCAGGCAGCAGCAGATGTGACAGAACAGCAATCAAAACTGTATAAACATCCCCGAACCATTAGCGCTGTGCACTTTAACGTGGAGCTAAACTGTTAGCCCAGTGCTAACACATTTACCCAGCACTAAGATTTGCCATATTCAAAAGTAACAAGCAAATGAGCCTACTTAGGTAGTCTCTGGGCAAACAACCAGATTAGCATCTCATCATTCCCTGATTTGCATGCAGTTTGCCCAGCATTACTGCAGGGTCCCACAGCTCCACCTGTAGATCATTCTGGAAATACGGGGGCTGGCCAGGTCTGGCTGCAGCTCCACCTGTAGATCAGTCTGACAGTGCACGATGGTTGCTGTAGGCTACAGGTATGCAGTACAGCATAGCATTGTGTGCCCCAGGGGAGAACACAGCACAGGCACAGGCGGTGGTGGTTCTGTATGCAACCATCACACTGTAGGCCATGCTACAATGCACAGCAGACACTACAGAAGCAAAGGGGCAGGTAGTGTGAGGGACACAGCAATGCCTATGGTCTGTAGGGCAGTGATGACCACTGCACTGTACACAGTGACAGACCCAGCATGCAAGTGATTACTGATGGTGGACAGTACTGTTTTGCCATTGTGTGCTCCACAGATGCTGCACCTGTGGCATGGGATGCTCACAGTGACATTTGCATGGCCGGCTGCATGTGCTGTGGCTTCTGTACAGTTGTGTGGTACGTGGCTGGGGGGGGCATGTATGCTCCGACAGGCACTCAGGTGGTGGGGTATTCCCACTACTGGCCCATGTGCACTGCATGCTGTGTTCCAGCCATGTGGCCACACCTGAGCTGTGGTGAGGTCTGGAGACCCGTACACCCTCCCCTCAATGGCCATCATGCTCACAGTGCTGCATATGTGTGCTGGCATCTGTTGATCACCACAGATGTATGGTCTGCAGGTGTGTGCTGTATGGCCACACTACCTAGTTGTCCCCTGTGGGTCAGATCCCCCCTTACTGTGTGTGCTTGGCTGAGACTGGTGGCAGCTGCTGGCATCATGGAGGTGCTAGCAGTGAGCAGCATGTGTCCTCCATGTCAGGCATTTTCTAAGTGTCATGCTCTTATGTTAGGGTCGCACAAGCCATGCTAATCCCACGCAAACACCACGCTATGCACCAATGATGTGCAAAGCTGTTTACCCAGGGTTAAGACCAGCTTTTCCTGGGAGGTAATTTGTTCCATGCTAAGGGTCACGCTATGTCATGCTAAACACCTTAGCACAGCACAAGTCGCTGAATATCTCATAGCACCTGTATTCATGTTCACTTTGCCCCTTGTATATAATTATGGTTTGCTTCATGCTAATGCACTTTGCCCATGCTATGTGGCCTTTTGAATATGGCAGTCCCGTGCTAATCTCGAGCTAAACCCACGCAAACAGTTTGCGGACCGCGCAAAGCTTTGAATATCTGGCCCTTAATGTCAGTAATGATATCTGGTAGTTGTTTTAGCTTTTTGATAGTATCTTGTAAGACATATATGATACTGATTAGTTGCACCTCTCATTTTGGGTCAGATGTATCCTCTTTGTTCACTTGCGCAGAATGTTTGTTGATTAGTTTGAGAGTACTCATATTTCTCCTCAGTTAAGAGGGGTTCAAAGATGTCTTTCTCTTTTGTTGTTGTAATGGGAATCTCATTTGATTGACTTGCTACATCAGGTTTTACTGTTTAAGTCTTGCCTTTATGTTTTTTTTTTTCCTTATTCTTATCTTGTAGTTTTTTTCTTGACACTCTCTGAGATTTTGGTCCCATTTTGGCAGGCAAATGGCAACTGGATGTCTTAAAACTAATTCTAGTTTGTGTGAGATTTTTGGAGCTGGAACTTTTTCTCAAAAAGCAGTGCTTTCATCTAGATTGTCTGTTTATTTTCCAGCAGAATTAAATAGCTTAGTGTTTTTTTTCTACATTGTGTTTGGTATATCTCTTTGCTGTGATAAATACTGCTGCAATCTTGTTTTTAGTTTAAATGCATGAATTAGAAAATGTTCTGTGCTCTTGATTGTTATTTATTAGCAGGTTTCTTTCTGTTCACATAAAATAGCAAATTGCATTTCAAAGCAGCTGCATGAATTACAAGGACAATTTGTAGTAGGGCACAATCAAAGTAATGAAATAATGTAGTACCTTAAAAGTGAGTTTTGTTTTAACAATCCATTTTAGCATTCAGTGAAATGCTGCAACAAGACCTTAATTCTTGAATTGTCCTTGGTTGCTTTTTTTTTTAGCTTTCTTTATTGCACTGGGACCTAGTGCATCTCTCCAGGGTACCCTCAGACTCTGTCTCTACTCCCTGCCTGAAATATCTCTTCTGGGCTCCCCTAGGGAAGGCTCCCCATGGCTTCTCAGCTTGACCAGTCCCCCAGATCACCCCCCCGGGGAGGGCCCCAGATCACCCCCCCGGGGAGGGCCAACCCATGGCAGCCTGTCTGAGATTAAAGGGACAGCTGTTGGTGCTGGTGGAAGCTGGAGCCCAGGGAGATGGTCCAGCATTGGGATGAAGGCAGGTCTTTGGTCACTTTGCCTCCTCTAGACCACCAGGAATTTTTCTGTGTAGTTTTTCCCCCAAAGTGCAGATGTGCAATGCCTGGCAGTGCACCCTATGTGCAGCCTGGCCACCGTCAGTCCACCCCAACATTGCCCAACTCCCTGCAGTGCCCCCAGTTTCCACCAGGGGGCCACTACAGAGTGGGGCATGCCCCTGAACCCACCCCAGGAGGGGAGAGCAGTCCTCCAGATGCTCAAGCCCCTCCCTCCCCACTGACCCCTGATGACTGAGTTCATTCCAGAACCAGGGTCGCCGGCATGGCACAAGGTGTGGCATCCAGCGCCTCAACCCTCAGCACCACTAGGCCGGCCTCCTTGGTTGCTTTATTATTTGAACAAAATCCACCCCCATGACTTCTGATATGTTCACAGCAAAGATTTCTTACTGGTCTTTGCTGTAGCTGAAAAGTAAAGTAGAGTAATGCCTCGGACAGCTCGTTTTGGGTCTTGTCTCCAGTTGCTGGCTTTGACTGGATTCTGTGGCTCAGTTGCTTGCTCAAAGGAGCTGGAGTTTTCTTGAAAGCTGTACCACTGAAGCTCCAAATACTCCTTCTTAAATGTTCATTGCCTGGACTGGCTTAAAGTTAAACTTTAAACTGCTCATTTTATGGTTGCCAAATGTCAGGATCAGACATGTAAGAAATGAGGCCCTGGTTACATCTTATGGCTTGTGTAAGCTCGTGTCAGAGCATGCTTTGTTCAGCGTTCAAACATTTCAGGGCTAAGCTTAAATATGACCAAAATACTTTTTTGATGATTTTTCGAGCATAAAATAAGAAAAGAAAATTAATTTAAACAACACCCTGGTAAAGTGAGCATTTTACTCACCATTAAACTGCATGGTCCATGAGGGTTTTGGTACAGGCAGAACAAGAGCACCCTCCTGCAGCTGCCTAGCTTATGCGCATGCTACTTGCATCATAGCTTCTCTCCCTTCAGCCACACTGCTCCTGACAGTGGGCTTGATCAACCCCAGCCTCCCAAGATCTGACTATCCTAATTATAAGGGTGTGTTAGCACCTCTATAGTTAGGGTTGAGTGGGCTGTTTAATGTTAAATCCCAAATTTGTAACTTGATAACTTTGGCATCATTTGACAAAATAGTCCAAAATTTGGCAATGCATAGTCAGGCTGTCAGTGTATCAAGACATGGAACATTTTGTGATGGTATCTTGTACATGTTTTGAGATACGGAGCAAAAAAAAAAGGAAAAAAAACACATTTGGTTTCTCAGTACTTAACGCTGGGTATTTTTTGTCCTCACCTACAGTTTAGACCATGTGGAATTTTTTCATGAATTATTCAGGGTTGGAGGAGCCAATGACAAGGATTTGCCTTTGGAAGGCTTGGTGAAAAAATATATCATTTTAAAGTTATAATAATTTTTGCAAAGACGTTCAAGCTCTACTAAAAAAAAAACTATTGCGTAAGGTAAAAAAACTACTGCAAAAGGTACAAAACATATTGTGAGTGGTTATTTGCATGGTTTACTTGTCATCTGGGAAAAAAGGTTGAGATGGCCACTATTTTCTGTTTACTTTTTAAACTTACAAACATTTAAAGTACGTAACAATTATGTCTTTTTAATATAACAAACACCTGAACCTAGTTAAATAGGACCTGTTTAGCTAGATACTGGTGGTTTTTTTTTAAGTTGCCAGAAATACCTTTTCTGGGCACCCAAAATCTAGGGTGCCCAGCTTTGCGAGAGGAGTCATTCACGCATATTCTCTGTATGAGAACAGTAGAACTTTCTAGAGTTCTTAAGCCATAGTTGGAACTCATGCTGCAGGCTGCTCTGAGAGCCACAATTCCCCTGGTGTTTAGTGGCAACCTAACCCTCCCATCAATGTCCTCTCATGCATAGTATATGTCCTTGATGTCTAGTGATGGGTACGTCTCGTGCCTGTCATATTTCACTGGTTCTGCGTGATCTGCACTGGCTGCCAATTCAGTGGTGGATCACCTTTAAAGTTGGTCTTTTGACTTACAAAGCCCTACATGGGCAGGGCCTGGACTACTTGAAAGAGCTTCTGGTTCCCTACTGCCCTAAGCGCTCTCTCCGCTCAGTGGACAAGGGTTTGCTAGAGATTCCAAGGGTTTCTTTGAAATCATCAGGTGCTCGTGCTTTTACATATGTTGCTCCTACCCTCTGGAATTCTCTACCCCATCCGCTTCATCAGTGTGCGTCCATGGAGAATTTAAAAAGGCCTTGAAAACCTATTTATGGTCTAAAATTTTTTAAATTATTAATGTGATTTTATGAAATCAGACTTTTGGTAGATTGATGTTTTATTCATTATACTTGTATTTATTGTAAGGCCCCTTCATCTTGTGAAAGGCGCGGTATAAATAAAGCTTTATTATTATTATTATTATTATTAGTGGTACTTCCCACCCTCCAATCACCATCCCCTTATGTATAGTATGTTTTCCTGGTGTCTAGTGATGCCCCCACCTTCTGATCACAGTCCCCTTATGTATAGAATGTTTCCTGGTGTCAAGTGGTGCACCACCCTCTGATCACCATCCACTCATGTATACCACATTTCCCTGGCATCTACTGGCACTCCCCACCCTCCAATCACCATCCTTTCATGTATAGTATGTTTCTCTGGTGTCTAGTGGCACCCTCCTCTGAAAACCATCCCCTCATGTCCAGTACATTTTCCTGGTGTCTAGTGGTGCCCCCACCCTCCAATTGGCATCCCCTTATGTACACAACATTTCCCTGTTGTCTAGTGGCACCCCTTACCATTCAATCAATGTCCCCTCATGGATAGTATGTTTCCCTCATGTCTAGTGGCACTCTCCCACCCTCAGTCACCATCTCAGTATTATTGGCTGTAATAAATAAAACTGTTCCTCTATGTTTTTTTTCTTTTGTAATCTGTAAAAAAGTAAATGGTCCTTCATTGGTCTGACCCCACCATTCCAATCACCCACTCAGCACTCATCACCCAACACCCCCTAACGCCTTGCTGCTGGAACCAGTGACTGCTATATAAGGAACTCAGGTATGTGTGGTTCAATGTATTTCAAAGTGGTTTTCAACTTTGATGCATAGCTTTGTGAGTTTTTCATATTCTGATGCCAAATTTTCAATGTGGCCTTTCTGGGACCCCACCTCATGACCAGTGACAGTAGAATTATGCAAATCAGGCCTGAAAGGCAGTTTTAGGGTCACGTGGTGAAATAACTTTTCAGACAGGATTTGGACATTTTCATTGCTTTAGTTTGTGAGATTAGGTAATAAGAAGGCCTTGTTGAAAATTTGGGATCAAAATATTTAAAAATGGCAGTGTTATGAGCATACATTGAAATTTTGCAACACACACTCATAACATTGGTATTTTTATATATTGCGACCCCAAATTTTCAACATAGCCATATTTTCATATCACATATAAAATCTATCTCCAGTGATCTGCTACAGATTGAGAAATGGGAGACTGAAAATGATATGATCTTTAGCTTTGATAAATGTAAAATTATACACTTTGGTGCAAAAAATCCATGTACAGATTATTATTTAAATAACAGGCAAATTACTAAATCAACTTGTGAGAAAGATCTAGGCATTATGATCAACAATAAATTAACATCATCTGACCATTGTATTAAAATATGTAAACAGGCAAATGGATTACTTAACAGGGTAAGCAGGACATTTGTTTCTAGAAATGAACATAGTCTTATCCCACTACAGTATATAGATCTTATATTCGGCCACTTCTGGATAATGGTACACCATTTTGGAATCCGTACCAGAAGAGGGATATTGGAATTTTGGAGACAGTCCAGAGGAGGACCACTAAAATGGCCCCTAAGCTAGCAAATACTGACTATGCCAGTAGATAAAAAAAACAGGACTGTTCACATTACAAATGAGAAGATGCAGAGGAGACTTACTTCTCCTATATAAAATTTTGAATGATTGCAAATTGATGGATTTATTAGATATAAAATTATCTGATAGATATGTTGTGGGTAGATCACACAACAAAATTTTGGATGTAATGTGGGCAAACACAGCCAAAATAGATGATTTTTATAATATTAGAGTTGCCAAACTCTGGAATGCCCTTCAACAATAATTAATTGAATTAGAAAATGTTGATTATTTTAAAATAAAATGAGATGAATGGCTTTTGTTGACTATTTAGTTGGGAACAAATTGCCCTCAAAATACGTGGGACAATCTCGATGGGGCTATGGCCTACTTTTGTCCTACTAAACCAAAGTAACCTTATGTACATGACAAGTGTAATTTTTCAAACCCTGGCCAAAATGTGTTTTTTGCTTCTGTGGCACAGAATGACATTGTTGAAGAACAAAATCACCTTTTGGGTGTGTTTTGAAAATTTTCTCCACACTTGTTAATGTGGTGGAGTCATAAGAAAGCTATATTGAAAATCTGGGGTACATATATTACAGAACAACAAAGTTATGAGCATATATTGAAATTTGACAACACACATTCGTAAATTTAAAATATTTTCAACATTGCCATTTTTTTCACATCACCTCATGAAGGTAGCACGTGAACAGGGTGAAAATGAAAAAGTCAACACCCAGAATCATGCTGAAAAAAGGATGAAACTGGAATGGCAACAAATGTTTTCCACCTTCCCTGAGGTGCTACAATCTTGGAGTTAGTTATAATAGTAAGGGTGGTGTCCGAGGAGTGGAAGCAATGCCCACCCCAAAAAAGAAAAAGTTGGCATTCTGGTTTTGCTCTTTGTGCCTCACGATTCTGTGTTCCCTCTTAAGGATTAACCCTTATCACATAAAACCCCTCATGAATGTAACAACTGTCAGTTTTCAAAACCTGGCTAAAATATATTTTGCATCTGTACTACAGAATGATGTTTTGGCCAAGATTTGAAAATGTTCACATATCAGGTTCATAAGCTGGGCTCGTAACAAGGCTATGTTGAAAATTTGTGGCGAAAATATTAAAAAAAAACACAATTATGAAGGTCCGTTGACTTTTTTTCTATGCACTTTCATATGTTTAGTAACTTTTGACATTTGATGCTACACAGAATGGCAGGGTCAGCAGCGCCCTCCACTTCTGTATGTCTTGCACATCTGCACCTATTCACACTGGTCTTGAAGGGATCTGCATGAATGAGGATATGATTCCACTATCTCAAAAAGAAGGGAAATTCTTTACAAAAAACTTCATTAATGTGCCAGTTTGGGTAACTTAATACCACAAAAGTAGGGAAATGTAGCGTTAGGGTTTCCAACCCTAACTCCTACCCCCACCCTCCAAGTAGCAAAACAAAAAAAAAACATTAGGGTTCTGGGTCTCTGGAGTCTTGGCAAATCAGTGGTGGGGTTTTCCTTGGGGTTGTCAACCCTAATACTAACCCTTCCCTCCAACCCATAGCCTCCAATCTGAAACACAATGTACAGCTCCAAGCCACTACCTCACAATGATACACTCTTCAAAGTTAGAGAAATACATCTTGCCAAAGGTTGCCAACACAACTTGTCATAGGAGATCATATGTGATATTTGCTCACAGAATGGGATAGGCATTAGGGTTAACAACCCCAAGGAAGAACTCACGACTGAATCACCAAGACTCCAGAAACCCCAAACCCTAATGTTTTTTCCTTTTACTGCTTGGGGGGGTGTTAGGGCTAGAAACCCTAATGCTACATTTCCCTACTCTTATGGTGTTAAGTGACCCTAACTGGTGCACTAATGAAGTTTTTTACAAAGAAGATCCTATATGACTCCCCCACTCTGCCACACTGTTAAAGTGAGAATAACCTCCACCCTACACATCCACTAGCTCCTACTTCCTGTTTCCCATTACCACTTAATTACATAAAAACTAGGAGTTGGGCCAGGTAATATTGGTTGCAGCTGCAGCGTTCCCATTTAACCTTCCCTCCCCAAATCATAAGATCCCTCCCTCCACCCTGTACAAATCACAATGATTGTCCACCTCCATTATTAAGGACCCCATACCCAACATACACACTAGCCCCACCACCCTCTGTTCCCTATATCACCTAAATATCTTAAAATTGAGAGTTGGGTCAGGTCCCACATGTCACAGTTGTGGTGCTTCCATTTAAATTTCCCCTAAATCATAACATCCCTCCCTCCCTCCCCAGCACAAGCCATAATGATTACCCACCTCATCTATTACTATAACTCCCCCATGCAACATACCCACAAGACCCCACCTCCCTTTTTCCTATACCTTAAAACTGAGAGTTAGTTTTCACTTGTTGCAGCTGTGCCACTCCCATTTAACCTCACTCTCAGTCAAAAGATCCTGTCCTTCCCTCAACACAAGCTAAGATTGCCCATCTCAAATATTAACAACTACCCACTCAACACACCCATTACTCCTTACCTCTTTCTTCACCTATAGCACCCAAAGTACCTTAGTTTAGCATGTCAGGTGCCACAGAGGAGCAGCTGCCTTGCACTTATCTTCATTCCAGTATGAATGAAAAGACTTCCTACAATAGTAGTAGTGCCTGATTGGCCCACTGTTAGCAATCAGGTGTTACAACTATTGTAGATGATTTTTATTCATACTGGAATGAAGATGAGCACAAGGCATCTGCTCCCTATGGGACCTGACAAACTATGCTAAGGTACTGTGAGTGGTATGGGGGAATAGGTAGGTAAAAGCTAGTGGGTGGGTTGAGCGCGGGGTTTATATCTTATTATACAGTAGGCTAAAAATACTGGTTTATGATTGGGTGGCTGGCACAATTTACAATGTGTAAATCCTGCCATAATTCCATGGGAAGAAGTGCCAGTCAGTCAATCCACTCACTCCATTTCACTCCGGTACAAACTTCAAAGCTGCCGGCTGCCATATTGCTTTCTCTTGGTAACCGAAATATACGAAACTCCAAATAAATAAATGAAAACTTCTCTCTGTTACTTCCCTACATTGTATAATCACAATATACCATGAGAAGGGTGTGGCTGATGGCAGGATTTACCCGCTCCTGGTGTGGTTTCCTCACTCAGCCAGTAGCCTTGTGAGCAAACCACCACACCAGGTGTGGGCAAATCCTGCCATCACCCACACCCTCTCATGGTATATTGCTTAAATACATGAGGTGGGAAGTCACTGGGGCTTGTGCTGGGGTAGGAGTCTTGTGACTTAGGGGGGAGGTTAAATGGGATCTGACCAAACTCTCACTTTTAAAGTGTTTAGGTTGCATGGGGAGGAGAAGAGGGAGGTGAGGGCTATTGAGTGTGTTGGGTGGGGGGTTCTTAATACTTGAGGTGGGCAATTACTGTGGCTTGTGTTGGGTGAAGGAGGAATCTTATGATTTAGGGGGTAAGAGGATAAAAAGGAGTGCCACAGTTGCCAGCACTGGGAACTGACCTGACTCTCAATTGTAATGTATTTTGGTGGTATGAGGGGAAGAGGGAGGAGGGGGCAAGTGCGTGTGTTGGGTGAGCAGGTGCTTAATACTTGAGGTGGGCAATCATTGTAGCATGTGTGAGGGGAGGGAGGGATCTTATGATTTATGGGGGTGGGGTACATGAGAGTGCCACAGCTGCTAGCTGTGGGACCCAACCCGACTATCAGTTTTAATGTATTAAGGTGATATGGGGAAGAGGGAGGTGGGGGACAGGGGGCATGTTGGCTTGGGGGTTATTTTAATACTTGAGCTGAAAAATCACTGTGGCTTCTGCTAGGTGGAGGGAGCTTATAATTTTATGGGGGTGGGGCGGTAAGGAGTAAGAGTTAGAGGAGGATGATATTGAATTTTAAGATACTGGATGACGGATAATCTGATATCCTAAAATCTGAGGTAACTTTAAGGATATCAGATTTTGAGGACCAATATCCTAAAATCCTAATATCCCAAGAAACAACCACTATCCTAACTATCTGTTTTTATAATGGATTATCTAAGCAACCCAATTCAATACACACGTTTGAATCTCGCTGCATTCTGGACATCCTTACAAGAAGGGACGCAAAATCTGAAACGTCTGTCCTTCAAAATCATTTCCCAAAATAGTCTCAGAAAACCATCCTGTCACATACTAAGAGGAGACTTAAGGTTGTGAGGAAGGGCATGTTTCATTCCTGGTATTAGAGAAAAGGTTACTCAATGTAACAACTGTACAGTAGGTCTTCCAAGTAATGAAACATACCATCCTCACAAATCTATCTTAACTTCCCCTTCAAAAATATAGAAGGGAAAAGGTTCTTCAGGATCAGTTGTAAGTTTGATAGAAACATAGAAACGTAGAAAACTGCCAATGGAAGAAGGACTTGTCTTCTAAATAAGACTGCATATCATTCCTAGGAGATCATGGCCAACATCTCCCCTCCCCATATCTCCATGATCCCTTGATCAGCCTTTTGTGTCTATCACTCTACTTCCTTAGCCTCTTACAGGTGTTTTGGGCAGTTTTTCCACCCCTCCACCACCCTTTCTTGGAATTAATAGTTTCTCATGTCCCTTTTAACCTCTCCTCTTACCACAGTAATCCACCAGTTTTTTTTTTATTGCTGCTAGTTTTAAACCACCCTCTGGAGTCCAGTTTGTTAATATCCTGCATGTATTTAAATGCTTCATTCATGTCCTTTCTTTCCCTTCTGGCCTCCAATAAGTATATGTTGAGGCACTCTAATCATTGTTCATAGTGTATGTCCTCTCTGTTGCCTTTAAATCTTTATGGTTTCCCTCCTCAGAACTATTTCCAGCTTGTTTATGTCCTTTTTTTAGTGGTACCTAGTACTTTAGTTGTCATCTGCAAATAGGAAGTAGTTATAATGACAATTATCACAAAAGATTTCAATTTATAGTGTACCTCACAAAAAAAGATTCTAAATTAAACATGTCATTCAGGTCCTTCACCTTTGTGACACCCAACCTGTAAATTCAGAATGTCTCACTTGGGAGTAAACAGCCAGTTACCCAACTGCTTTTATATCTTGAAACTGCAAAGAACAAGCATTTGTCAATGTTGAATGTTGTCGCGCTGGCATTGGCTTTGGTAGTGCAATGCAGAAACATATTTTGGGCAGGATGTGAAAAATGACAGCTGTACTGTTCATAAGGAGGTGTAAAAAAATAGCAGTGTTGAAAATGTGGAATGTAAATATTGCAAATTTGTGAAGTTACAAGGGTGCATGAGAAATGCGCAACGTACGCTTGTAACACAGTCATTTTATGGACTTTTGGGACCAAATTTTCAACACAGGCATATTAGCACCTCTGCTCATGTACAGTGTGACTGTTATTTCCTCAAACTGTCCCAAAAAGTGATTTTGCACAGCGACCGTGCTATTCTGCACCGGACATGCGAAAACACATTTCGGGCAGGATATGTAAAATGACAGCTGTATTGTTCATCAAGAGGTGTGGAAAAATGCCAATGGTGGAAATCCACAGTGAAAATATTACAAATGCATGTTACTAACGTGCATGCAAAGTGCACAACGCATGCTCATAACACAGTCATTTTATGGAGTATCATCATCAAATCTTCAACATAGGCATTTTACGACCTCTGTTCATGAACAGTGTCACTGTTATTTTTGTAATTTGCCCCAAACACTAATTTCCCACAGCGACAGTGCTATTGAGCACCAGAAGTGTGGAAACACATTTCAGCCATGATGTGAAAAATGACAGCTGTACTGTTCATAAAGAGGTGTAGAAAAATGACAATGTTGAAAATCTGGCATAAAAATATTGCGAATTCATGACGTTACAAGCGTACGTAGCAGCTGCGTAACGCAAGCTCGTAACACAGCCATTTTTTGGATTTCTTCCACCAGATTTGCAACATAGGCTTTTTGAGAGCCCACCACATGAACACTGCCACTGTCCTTGCGTTAATTGATCCCGAAAGGTGATGCCACACAGAGACTCCAAAATCACCTTTCAGGACCGATTAATGTCATAACAGTGACAGAATTCATGAGGAGGGGTTCCAAAAGCCCCATATTGAAAATTTGGTGCACAAATTCCCAAAAATGCCCGAGATATGCATCAAAGTTGAAAAAACTCTATTTATTACATTATACAGCTTACCGGCATTTCCTCAGTTTGCGGTCAGCTTTGAAGATTGCAGACCTGTTCCCTGTCCACCAAAGATCATTGCACCAGACTCCAGAGGTAAGTATGGGATAAGGGGAGGTGTGGGGAGGCAGGGTGCTCAGTGGGTGGGTGCAGGTGGTGGGTAGGGAGACTACGAGGGACCGCTTTTGTGTTACAGGGTAAAAGAAAAAAAATATCACGGGACAGTTTTTTTTTACAGGGTATTTGGCATGCTAGGGTGGGCTCCCAGCATGCCACCTAACTGTTTTGGGGATGTTGCTGCAGCCAATGGGGCATTGGGCACCCTCGTTGGCACACAACACAAGGGGGGTTAATTTATGCCGACGGGGATTGGGCACCCCTGTTGGCACACAGGGAAAGTGGGAGGGGGAGAGAGCCGAGGGGGATTGGGCACCCCCCTCAGCATATAACAAATGGGGGGGTGCTTTATGTCAACAGGGAGTGGGCTCCTCCATTGGCACATACATTGGGGCATGGGAAACCAGCAGGGTATTGGGCACCCGTCAGCAGTTGGGCGGCCACCATATACACAATGTCAGCGAGCACATCCAGGGAAGGTCCGCTGCATCTGATGAGCTTTGCTCGATTTGCAGTGGACCTTTTTTTAGATGTGCTCGCCACATTATGTATGCATGGTGTGATGCCGGCATGCAGGCTGATTGGGGAATGAGGGACGCACCTACTGGTGCATGCCCTGCATTCGCCCAACAGCGACCGCACCTCCAAAGCTGCACTACTCACAAGATGTTGGCTGCGCAAGTGTGCCGACATAAAAATGAAAGTCAGGAATGGTGAACATCTCAGTTCATTTGGTAGTGCAGATTCAGATAGTGCTTTGATACTGCAAAGAAAATAGGGTGAACATTTCCTGTATTGTGATTGGTTAGGGGAATTGACAAGGAGGGCATTTATTAGACAACAATGGCCACCTTAAACAAGTCCCAGTGTCAACTGTCTTAGTATAACACATATCACTGTGCCACACCAATTTTAAACAAACTCTGGCCAGAGCCAATAGGGATGCAGCCAAGGAATTTGGGGTAAAAATATTGAAGATTACCGAAGTTATGAGCCTGCATTTGCAAAATGTAAAGTAGGCTCATGAATTTGTTGTTTTTTAATATTTTTACACCAAATTTTCAGCATAGCCTTGTTATGACCCTGCCTCATGAAAAAGGGCAGAGAAAATGTTTACCTCTTGGTGTAAAGGTGATTTCACACAAGGACTGAGAAATCAACTTTCAGGACGCAAAAACACATTTTGAGCAGGAGTTGAAAAATGACAGCTGTCACATTCATGAGGTGCTTTAAAAATATGGCTATGTTGTACATTTGGGGTAAAAATTTTGAAAATTACCAAAGTTATGCGCTTACATTCATAAAATTCACTGTAGGCTCATAACTTTGTTGTTTTTAATATTTTTACACCAATTCTTTTCAACTCCTGCCTGAAAGGTGATTTTGCACAGCAACCATAAAATCACCTTTCAGGACAGATTTGCCTTATGTCAGTGAAACTGTTCTTGAGGCGGGGTCCCAAAAAAGGCATAAATGAAAATTTGGGCCAAAAATATATATGATTCTATTTTTTCTGACCCGAAGCACCAGGGCATTGTGGCAGTGTTCAGATCTGTGTGCACTTCCCCTTTATTTTGCTATTAAATCATTTAAAACATACTTGGAGTTTGTGTCTTAGTGCTTGGAGTGCAGGTTTTCTTGGACCTTTCTGCAATTATTTAACCCTAATTTTTATGTGGTTTCACAATAAAATATTCACTGTTTTGCATTGAAACAGTGGCAGTCACAAGTTTTTCCAGAGGTGTGAGGTTATGTGGTAGGTTTGAGTACATTTTCACCTGTGCACCAACGGGAACTATGGAGTGGCTTTTTATTTTTTATTTTTTTTGCTGTGTGCAGTATTTTGACTACCTGTCCATTATCTACTGCTGTCATTAACCAGTCAAACAAGTCTATCAGATTTGTTTGAAAAGATCAGCTAATGACACAGCTGCTGTGTCTACCATCCTGTAGCACATTTGCCTTCAGGAACTCCATCCATCTTTCTTTAATTGTGGTTTCAAGTACTTAGCTGATTACTAATGTCAAACTGACCAGCCTGTGGGTACCTGATTTGTCCTTTCTACAACTTCTGTGCAGTGGTGTCACATCTGCTGTTCTACAGGCCAATGGGAGCTGTCCAGTCTCTGATGCTTGAACTTTCAAAATATTATCTATTGAAACTGTTTTTTTTTTTTTTTTAAATATTTCTTCATTAAAGGTTTGGTAGTTTTTACTAAAAGCATTTATTTTGTATTCGGGTGATCACTGTCCCCATTGTCTTTTCAAGTACAGATTTGGTAGTTAGGCATTAGGGAGTATACAATCACCATAAAAAGTGCTTTAAAAAGTTAAAGAGCCACTGACACCTTGAGAAGAACTTTGGAAAACATAATATTTGGACATAAATCAGCTTACATTTCTCTTTAGCTCTGCATTTCTTATCTCTATTATTTATTACTGAAGACATATGCATGGAAACAGGAGAGTTGTTCCCTGAGGGTTCATCAACTAATTTTGTTGCTTCTCTAGCTGGTGTCATAATGCTCTGCTTGTGACATGTGAGTTATTCCCATGACAACAGACTGTGATGTCAGAACACAGCATTATGATTTCAAGTAGGGAGTCATCTATAGAGGCAGAGGAACTCAAAAGGATAAAGATCTTGTTTTTGTGGAAACTTCTTCAGTAATAAATAATAGAGATGAGAAATCTATAGAAGATGTATGATACACACGCTGAATTTTGTCCAGCTATTATGTTTTTCAAAGTTTTCTCAAAGGTGTCAGTTGCTCTTTAAGAGTTCCATTTCTTTCCGGGGGCAACCACACTGCACAAGATACTGCCGGTTGTGAGGATAGTATATTTTATGCCATACAAGAGCTACAGTTGCTACAGTGAGAAACCTTTTCATCCCATCTAAATTGTAAGAGCTCTAATTTTTGTGATCATTACTGTATCATTAACATTATTAATCTTATGAAGAAAATAAACATGAGGTTAGGACTGCTATTCCAGATCAGAAAATTCCTTCTTCAAGCCTTCAGATCTCACCTTGCCTGCTCCTTCCACTTCTTGGATATGGCTCCACAGTCTACCCCCACCCCGGTCTGTTCTTTTCTCCAAACTGAGAACCTCTTACAACAGCATTGTGCGTTTCATCACTGGCCTGCCCTGTTCTACCCAACACTGTTCTCTCTACCATCCTCTCTCATGGCTACCTCTGGAAGGAAGGTTTCAACATAAAACACTTATTTTTCTATGCAAGGTTAATCTTAACTTATTGCCACCAAGTGTTCTGGACCTTTTCCTCAAATCTGTCCCCAAGCGTGGCACCAGAGGGAGCACCAGCCAAATATTTGAGGTTCCTTTCCTTCACACCACACACACGCAAAACATCATCTGCTATCAGGGTGTGAAACTTGACAACAACCTATCTCCTAGCACCCAGTCCTGTGGCTCCATTCCCTTATTTATTGCCTCTGCAAAAAATTTGCTCCTGGAGAGTTACTCTTGTAAGTGCCTCCAGAGGTAAGTTTCATATAGCAGTTGTGAGGTTCTGCTCCTCTCCATTAAGGGCATCCCGCATGTCACCTCCTTTTTCTCCATCCACACCCTCCCAGCCTCTACCCCCCAGCTCTATGTTTACTGTCTCATCCTTACCTCCCCCTCCCACTGTCTACCTCCCTCATCCTCACTAATATTTGTGACTGTCCTAAGTTTTATTTAAATTTGTTATAAATATGTTTATTTCTGCTCTTGTATTTTTCTTTTGCTGCATATATTGTGATACTCTATAACCTGGACAACTGTGAAAATGGGCATGTTTGTTCTTGTAGTTTTCTTTTGCTGTATATATTGTGATACTCTGTAACCTGGACTACTGTGAAAACGGGCATGTTTGTTCACACTCTTTCCAGTATAAAATAAACTTGATTGATTGATTAATAAAGGAATAATGCCTGACAGGGTGGGAGTTATGCTGGGATAACATACCACCTTGGGTGGTTGGGCCCGAGGCCACTGGCCGAGGGCGTCCAACACCCGAGAAGGGATGTTATCCCAGCATAACTCCCACCCTGGAGGGCATTATTCCTATTATACAATGGCTTGTTGTTTTATAATAAAAAAAAATAATTTTAAAGAATGTTTTTGTTAGTGTGTAAACATATTTTTGTTTCTTAAGAGAAAGAGGAGATGATCATGGAGGTGGTGGTGGGGATCGAAATCATCCAAACAATCAGCAGGGATGTTATGCCAGGATAACATCCCTGCTGTGATAGCCAACTGACCAATCAGAAACCAGGATTCTTTCTTGCCATTGTATAATCATTTATATAATTTATAGTAGAAATCACTATATTCTGATACACAATTTGGTAATGAAAATTTATTTTCGTGTTGGTTCATTATTGTCCATGAAAGGTTAAACAACTTATAAACGTTGTGTTGATAAACAGTTTATAAACCTTGTTCATTAACTGAGTTGATGAACATTTGGTGAACATCCAGTCATGCTCTTTCTACAATAATTTGGACATCCCCCATCAGTAGCTTTACCTGCACTGCAGTTTAACTAAGCCTGTTTTAACATTGTCTTCATTAGATTTCGAGAAGGGAAGGGATTATCAATGAGAGTTGGATGCCTGATCCCTTCACTTTCCTTTTCCGGATTTAGTCCAGCGTTGCCCTTGTACCACCTCCACGCTCTTACATTTTTGTGACAGACATTTGTAGATTGTAGGGAGTCCTCCATAAATAGCAATGGCAGCATCATTTAAAATGGGGATTTTTTATATTTTAGAAGTCCACTGAGGGCAAATCAAAACTACTGCTTAGCTAACAAGAGTCTAGTTAGTTGAGCTGTGGCTTTGATTTACCCTCATGGGCTGCTAAAATATAAAAAAAATCCCTGTTTTAAACTATACTGTCATTGCTATGAGTGGAGTGCGCTCCCACACTCTACAAACTCCTTTGCCACAAAATGGAGAGCAGGGGCAACACGGGGGGGGCACAGGGGTGGTGCTGAACTAAATCAGAACTAGGAAGGGGAAGGGACTGAGTGGCCAGCTTTCCTTTATGATCTCTTCACCTGCTTTAAATCTAAAGGAGAAAAATTAAAATGGGCTTAATTCAACTGTAGTACTGGTAAGCTACTTGGGGGGGGGCAGAACTGGTGCTGTTTACACATTCATGAATGTTCCCCACAGTTCCTGCACTGATTATCTTCAATTAAAGCTGAAGTTAGTATAACCATTTACTGATGGAACACAAAAAACTCTTCTTATGGAGTGTCATTAGGTAAGCCTGTGTAGATTGCTAACCATTAATCATCACATGAAAGGCAGCCATCTTGACAACATTTAGTAACGTGGACACTGTCTTTTGTATTTCCCTCTCAGGATGAATACAAAAGAAAAATTGAGAAGTTATTTCCACTGTGGCAGAAACAGAACCTGGAAGAAAAATGGCAGTCACATTGGGCAGAAGAGAGATTGCCACTGGTAATGTTGGACTGTTGTGTTGTAGTTTGTTTCACACATACAGTACATAGCCATGCTTCTTAAATTTGCTAAGATTAAGCATTTTTTTGCTACTGCTTACCTTAGATTTTACAGAAAGTGGAGTTTTTTTTTCCACAAAGCAAATAGCAAATGCACCCCTTCCAATCTCCCTCTCCTTTTCTCTCTGGAATAGGGATAAGTATGGCCAGGGAGCCTACTCTGTCTTAAGACTATTCTTAGACTCACTGGGAGTTCTCCTACAATATGATACAGTCACTATGCACACTCCCAGGCCTGAAGGCTCCCTAAAACACACTGGACTCTTTTCAGTAGTTTGGAGTAAATTAAACCTTGAACAAAAAAAGCTTCTAGCACTTGTCCTTCTATTGGTGAATAAACTGTATTAGTTCTGTAAGTCTCATTGCACAGATCCAATGGTCACAATACAGTATGGTGTATGTTCAGGCCTTTCATCCTATTTCTGAACTCATGTATGTTTCCCTATTCATATACAGATCTACTTACACTGTTCATCCTGGGGTCCCAGGCTAAGTCTCGATCCTGCTGTCAGGCTGATGCCAGATTGGTGGACCTCAAACACAGCCTTTTGCTTGGACAATAGATAATCCAGTCTCATCCCAACACTTGTGAGTTCAGCCCAGTATTTGGTTGTGACCATAATACTCCATGTCTGTTCTCCGCTTGTATGCTCATGTAATATGGATGGGCCTATCCATGTCTATTTGAGTGTGGCTTTGCCATGGGTCCTATTTTCCTGTATCCCCACAGTAAATGCAATTGAAAATAATCAATTGGTATGGTTCTCCCAACCCTCCTAACCCTGATCCTGGCACATTTTCCTTTTGGACTTCTACTTCTTTGTCTTTGCAGCTTTCCTCTGCCATACAGTACCTTAAAGTTCATTTCAGGTGCCACGCCATGGAGGCATATATTCCACCATCAAATTCCATGTCTTTCAGGACAGACAATCAAGGTTCCAGTGCTTTTCTTCCCATGATTGCCCACTGACGCTCTGTCTGATCCAGTATATGCTAGGTTCCACTTGATAATATCCATACATCGCTGTGGTATCCTGTGAGATTGGCGACTGTGATTGGGCACCTACCGAAACAGTGACTCAATTGTGGAACCTTACCCCACAGTGACAAGGGAGGGAGGGAGGGAGGGAGGGAAGGAGGGTGACGGATGGGAAGGTGTGCAAATATAGGGACATCCTGTCACTGCATGCATACGCCCATGGTGGTGGGAGCATGCTGAGCATGGGGTGGGACGGGAGGGAGGAATTGTGGAGGGTGGCACCATGGTGAGCTGCCAAGCTACTTCTGTGGTGTGGTGGATGAGTTCAGAGCTGGGACATGAATGGTGCTGGGTTGGGTTAATCTGGGCATGGATGCCTTTTGTTGCGCCCAGCCCATTATATTTTTTGGGGGTTGCACCTCTGGAGTTGAGTCCTTAAGTGGGGGTGTGGGGCAAAGCCCCCATTGGAGAGTGTGGGGCACATCCCCCACATTTAAATATAAAATCTAAGTCCCAAGCACCCTTCTGCTGTGTGCCGGGGATTGCCTTGCCGAAATATTTTTTTGGCAATTTCCATTCGCCTTAACGGTGATCGCTATTCTGCGATCACCTTCATCACATAGATCCCATAGCTGTGTGTTCTTGGTGGCCACCATCAACAATCTTGCACAGGCTCCTCATTCTGTGGGACTGGCCAACAGTGCCATGGCTGAGGGGCTTGCCTCTTATCATCCCTCCATGTACCCCAAAAATGATTGAATCTCCTACCTTGTTGGCCAACTTTCTTTTCTGCTACAGACTTGGCTGCTATCCTTAGGGGCATAGTTGCTGCAAAGTCCTGTCTCTGGCATCGCCAACCCCACCAGTAGTAGCAGTAGTAGTAAAATCTTTATTTTTAGTCAAGATCAGTTAGCAGTAAAACACCATTAGGACAAGTCCTATTTACAAGGCACTCTTGAATCTGTACATAATAATCTAATGTTTCATATACAACTCCACAGTACAAGACAAATCCACATTGTAGACTCACATAACATTTAAAACAATACACAGAATCTTCTTCACCAAATACATAAGCTAATAATCTTGTGTTGTAATAAATCTCAAGTTTAGCCAAAGCATGCACATCTCATGGTCAATTCTTGTCTTAAGGCTGTGTTGAATTTTTTAGGACTTTCATAAATGTTTTTAGTCTGAATTTTTTGCTCATTCCATATTTTTGTAGCAAAGAATGAGAAAGTCATTTCTCCATATCTAGTTTTAGGGGTCTGAATCTGATAGTCCCTAAGTAATTTACTTTTCCTTAGGTTATGTGAATGGTTTATCTTTTTCATTTTTTCAAATAGGTGCAGTAGGTGGGTTTCTCCATAATCATAGTTTTCCTGATTTGAGTTATCCAGAACATTTTTGTTTATTTCTTATTGCAAGCCAATGTAACTCTTTGTAAAGTTTACAATGGTGAGTCCATCTTTTTGATTGCAACACAAACCTTGCCAATCGATTGTCTGTAACTTTAACTTTGATCTACGACACTAGCAATATCATAATTATGAACACCATAGTCTACAATAGATACCAACTTCTGATTAATAAGTGATTGTCTCATTTGTTTGTCCAGGCAATGTTTAGTTCGTCTTAGGGCCCCCAATCTACAACCAATTATTTTTGCCATTTCATTTATGTGGTAGTCAAACTTTAAACTATTATCTACACAGAAACCCAGGTATGTACATCCTGTAATCTGATTCATGCACTCTCCAGTGGTGGTGGTTTTGACTTCTAGTGCTAGGGTAACTGATTTAGTTCTAGAACTGTTAGTGAACAACATTGATTTTGATTTTTTACTGTTTAATATCAAGTTTAATTTAGCAAGCCAAATTTGAATTGCCGAAAAATGACTTTGCAGATCTATTCTCACTTGATTTATATTAGTTCCTTTAGTCAGTAGGACTATGTCATCCATGTATAGTCTGATTTCAGACTTTTCAACAACTTCCATCACCTGATTTGTGTAAATTAGAAATAACAAGGGGTCCTAATATGGACCCCGTGTAACTTCTCACTGTACCCCTATTTGCATTGAAAAGTCATTCCCCACCACATTTCATTGTTTTCTCCCTGTTAAATGTGATTTGAACAATCTACAGCATTCATCCAAGACTCCTATAAGCTCAAGCCTATGTAACAAAATCATATGACTAACAGTGTCAAAAGGTTTTGACAAATCCACGAACACTGCGCCCACTGACTCTCCCCTGTCTAAGGATGCAGCTACCAGGTCTATGAGGTCAGTGAGTACAGTTCCCATGGAATGATTTTTCCTAAACCCTGACTGGTTCATGTGGCAGTATTGCCCCAGATTTGGACTTAGAAATCCTCGAGCCAGACTTCTAGTCTTTTGCCCTCTTGTTTCTGTCTCTTCCTCCCCCCATCTGCCTCTCCTTCTATCAAACTCTGCTGCAGCAGTATCCTCTATCTTTTTCACACTATAATGGAGTGACCACCCATTATAGTGTATTCTCTACCCCCCCTTTTATTCGTTCTTCCTGTCTCGAGAATTCCCAACTTCAAATAAAGAAAAATGCACAAAACGCCCAAACTTCATTATGGCATTTGTTGCATTGTTTAACAAAATGAATAATAAAAATGAGCCTTTTTTCCCCTGTTAAGGTTACTGAATGAAGTCCCTCCTTAAGAAAGCTAGCACTAGCACTGTTACAGATACAGCTTTAGGAGAGAAGCTGTGGGGCTCTGAGAAGGCTGGTCAGGAGGTTTAAAATACAAGGGGTATTCCTTGTCACATGTGAGTTGTGCAAACTAGTTCAGCTGCAAAAGGGAAAGCAGCATGTCCCACTAAATAAAAGGGTTTAGTCTGTCTATCAGACTTGTAGGTTATGCTTTTTGTTTGAGGTTTTATCCACATGCATGAAGAAAACATAAGAATACATTAAACAAATGTACTAGGCAGTATTTAAAGAAAAAGCCCCTACAGATTATCTGGTTGTAGTCTTGACTGAAGCTCTCCTAAAGGATCTGGCAGCCCAGAATGAAGTACATTTGTAGAGGGTCAGAACTGAGTGACATCACAATGTGGGCAGAGTTATTAGCTAATTTAGGTAATTAAGGTTTCAAGCTACTGAATATGTGTTTTTAACCTGCTTTGAAGACTGTAGTAACTAAGATATCAAAATTGTAAAATAAAATATCACCTTGTTATAACTGTAGTCCCCCATTCTTATGTATTAGCGTAGAAATAAAGTGTAATTATTTAATTAGGAGGTGGACTACAGTGACCACATGACTAATTATGCCCTGTGAATTCCTATAAAGAGAGGAAAGGTTGACACAGATGTTAGATAGCAGTGGAAGGGAGTAGGTGAAACTCTGTTCCAGAACCATAGAAGATAGTGGAAAGTTAGACTAAAACTACTTCCACTCTATGTTACACCTTGAAAAGTAACTGTAAGCTCTTGGTGAGCTAGGATTTGATTTGTATGCAGTTTTTCAGTGTTTTATTTCCTCCTTGATTATATTATTTGAACTTTTATTTGGATCATTATAATAAAAGGCACTCAAGGCGTTCTTGTGTGTCACAACCTACCTTTGGTCTCTACCTGTGTTAAGTTGTCTGCACACCCACACCCTATGACAAAGTGGTGTCAGAAGTGGGATGTTACTGGTTGTCTAAGGCATATTGGGAGAAACCAGTAAGGAACCTGACCAGGGTTCCAGACAACTTGGAGTGGAGATGGCATCCGATGGAGAGGAGAAGAAGTTGGGAATGGTGACCAGAACCCAGACGGCTTTGACAGGAGACCCTTTGAATCTAGGACTGGGTCCAGATGTCAGGAGAAAGGATCCCATGGCAAAGGAGGAAACATACAGTGAGGAGGAGTCCGAGGAGGTTCTACAGAAGACGCCCTTCAGAGAGGAACCACCTGAGGACTTGGCTGGTTTATTACGTTGGCTGGCGATTCGACAGAGTGAGATGGAGAGACAGCGGGAAATAGATGCCCAGGAAAGGAGACGGGAACTGCGGCAGCAGGAAATCAGGTGGGCTGAGACTGTGAAAGTGTTACAATTAATTGGGTCTAATACTGGCAATAGTGGGGATAGTGGTACCTCCAACCCAAAAGACATCAAGCTAACTAAAATGACTAATTCAGATGATACAGAGGCCTACCTAACTACATTTGAGAGGGTGGCTAGGGCTTGTAATTGGCCACAAACTCAGTGGGTGGTACGGTTGGCCCCCTATTTGTCTGGGAGGGCCCAATTGGCTTATAGTCACATGGACTCTAGAGATGCTGAAAATTATGACCTGGTAAAAACTGAAATACTGAAAAGATATGATATTAGTTCGGAAACATATAGGCAAAGGTTTCATACCTTAAAGTACCATCCCCAAGACAATCCTAGAGAGACATTTACACGTCTACGGGAACTGTGTTGGAAGTGGATACAACCAGAAGGAAAGTCTATAACTGCAATTATGGAGGCCTTTATTGTTGAACAATTTTTACAAATACTCCCCCATGAGGTACAAATATGGGTAAAAGAACATAAGCCAGAAACAGCAGAAAAAGCCATTTCCTTGGCTGAGGACTTTTTAACAGCCCACCAGACATATCGGAAAGGGACTTCACGTCCCCAAGAGATGGTAACAGGAAGAACTATTTCCGGAACAAGGACTAGTTTTCCAACCACCAGTGACTTAAAGAAGGACAATAAAACTGATAATAAAAGATGCTCTTTTCCAGCAGACATTGTTTGTAGAAACTGCCAAGGGCTAGGCCATATAGCCAGATACTGTCCAAAAATACGTGGGGGTACTACTCATTTGGCTCTGCTAGGTGCTGGATATTTTACTACTGTGGTAAAGCTGGGCAATCAAAATGTAATAGGATTAATAGATTCAGGTAGCAAAAATACTTTAGTAAGGCCTGAATTGCTTGATACTCGGAGTAGTAAAAGTGAAGGACCTGATATGCATGTCATATGTGTTCATGGTGATTCTCACCACTATTCTACAGGGCAGATATGTATCAATATAGATGGGAAATGCTCTGAGGTGACTGCAGGGATAGTTCTAATCTACCAGTACCGATACTAATTGGCCATGACCACCTGACTTCAAGCATTAATACAAAATAAGGGAACTCTGTCTGCAGTAACCACTAAGAGCTCAGAGTAAACTGCCACAACAATTGGGGATGTATTTCCATTTCAGGATGAACTGTATGATCCACCAGGAAAATAAGGGTGTCTAAAATGCTAAGAGACGGCTCCAAAGAGGTGGGTTGAAGAAAGAAAAGGGTTACCTGAATCAATATCTTCCATTTTTGTAAAAAGTAACATAGCTGAAGAACAGGCTAAGGATTCTACCTTACAATCCCTGTTTCAGCAAGTGGATAAAGCAAATGGTCCTGGTGCCCCTAAGATCATCATGCAGCATAACATATTGTATTGGGTATGTACTAAAGAAGATACAGGAGAACAGGTAGAACAACTGATAGTTCCCACCCAGTATAGATGCAATTTGATTTTTCTAGCCCATGATATCCCATTGGCAGGACATGCAGGATGGGATAGAACTTTGGGGAGGATTTTACAAAGGTTCTACTGGCCAGGTATTCACGAAGATTTAGCTAAATATTGTCAGAGCTGCAGTGAGTGCCAAAAAGTAAGTCAGGTAGGATGAAAAGAGATTGTTCCCCTGGTACCACTTCCTTTAGTGACAACCCCATTTGAATGGATAGGAATAGATATAGTGGGACCTTTGACTAAGAGCTCCAGTGGGAATCGATTCATATTAGTCATCTGTAATTATGGAACTAAATATCCTGAGGCCATCCCCTTACGCACTGTCACCACCCAGAAAATAGCAGAAGAACTAGTCAAATTATTTAGTAGAGTGGGTATACTGAAAGAGATTTTATCGGATCAGGGGAGTAAGTTTAATGCTTCTTTATTAAAAGAACTTTACAGATTGTTAGGTATTGCGGCAGTACAAACTTCCCCCTATCATCCCCAGACAGATGGACTCGTAGAACGTTTCAATCAAACTTTGAAACGGATGTTGATGAAATTTGTCCAGGAGGAAGGGAAAAACCGGGATAAATATTTACCCTATTTGTTATTTGCCTATCGAGAGGTACCCCAGGCCTCTACTGGCTATTCCCCTTTTTCCCTTCTATATGGCAGAAATCCTCGGGGATGGTTAGATGTCATAAAAGAATTCTGGGAAGAAGGGAAGGAGATGAAGCAAAAAGGCATTGCTGAGTATATGAAAACACTGAGGCAGAAGTTAGTGACTTATGTAACTAAAGCACATGAATCCAGTGTTCAAGCCCAAAAAGTGCAAAAATCATTGTACGATCAAGGTACAAGTAGGAAACAATTTCAGAGTGGGGATCAGGTATTATTATTGTTACCCTCATCCAGTAACAAGTTACTCATGAAGTGGCAGGGCCCTATCAGGTTCTGAGGCAGAACCGCCCGTTAATTATGAAATAGCTACCCATGATATTAAACCTGGAAAAACGTGTATCATGTAAATTTGTTAAAAGATGGTATGAAAGAACAAATGATGACAACAGTCTCATGGTCATACCTGATGAAGGGAGACAGATTTGAAGTCACTTATGGGGGACTGGAGGATAGGAAAGGACCCCAAGACATGTTTGTAAACCCCAGTTTAGAACAAAAACAAAGAGAGCAACTAGACACTCTGATTCAAACCTTTGCCACAACCTTTACAAGCATACCTGGTAAGGCTAAAAATGTGGAACATCAAATAAAAACTCATGGATGCCCAGTAAGGAAAAGACCCTATAGGACTCCCTGAGAGGTTCAAAAGAGGTGAGAAATCAACAAACTGCTAGCCTTAGGAATCATTGAGCCCTCAAAAAGTGCATGGGGCTCCAGTTGTGATAGTGCCAAAGAAGGAAGGAGGTATTAGGTTGTGCCTCCGACTTTTAGAAACCTTAACAGTTGCACAATTGACGATGCACTATGCCTCGAATAGATGATATTATAGATAAAATTGGGAATGCTAGATACATATCCACGTTAGATCTTACCAAAGGATACTGGCAGATCCTTGGCTAGTGCAGATAAAGAAAAAACAGCTTTCAGTACCCTACAGGCCTTTTCCATTTCTGTACTATGCCATTTGGGCTCCATGGTGCACCAGCCACTTTCCAGCGTATATGGATCAAATATTAACACCATACACTACATTTTGTGCTGCATACTTGGACGATGTGGTCGTATTCAGTAAAGACTGGGATTCCCATTTGACACATCTCCGAGACATAATAAATGCAATCAAAATGGCAGGTATGACCATTAATCCAAGTAAATGTGCATTGGCTATGAATGAGACAAATATTTGGGATTTGTGCTTGGTAATGGGAGCATTAAACCACAAATGGATAAGGTAGAAGCAGTTGCTAACAGTGCCAGACCAACCACAAAGAAATAAATTCGCTCATTTTTAGGACTTGCTGGGTATTACAGGCGTTGTATCCCCAATTTCTCTACAATTGCTGCCCCGCTAACTGATCTGACAAAAAAGAAATATGGGAATAAAATACAATGGTCACAAGAATGTGAACAAGCCTTTAATACCATAAAAGCGGCACTGGCTCTTCCCCTGTGTTAAGGAGCCCTGATTTTGATTACCCATTTGAAGTCCACACAGATGCCTCTGGGATGGGTCTGGGAGCCGTACTTAGTCAGACTATAAATGGAGAAGAACACCCTATAGTATATATCTCCCGAAAGCTACATGATAGAGAGAGGAAATATAGTACGGTTGAACTAGAATGTCTAGCAGCAAAATGGGCAATTGAATCATTACGATTTTATTCATGGGGAGCCCCTTTTACCCTAGTAACAGACCATAATCCCCTTTGCTTTTTGTCCCAGATGAAAGATAAAAACAACAGAATCATGGGTGGTACCTGTCATTACAGCCTTTTACATTTACTGTACAACATCGAGCTGGTACCTCACATGCAAATGCTGATTATTTATCCTGACAAATGGGATAATGTACAGAATGTTAAAATATTATTCTGAGGTCATAACTCTATTTTGAATAGAGAGAATGATATTGGTATAGACACCCCACGGTAGTGTTAGAATGAATTAGGTTGAATTGTTCGTTCCTATAATAATCAAAGTATTTAAGGGACCCTGGGGTGGAGCTCTATGGTGAGGGAGGGCCGGAGCTCCATCCTACCCAAGTGTAAAGGGGTAGGTTGTCTTGATAACCTAGATAGGTTATCGCTTAAGCATGAGAGTGTGTGACAGTATTGCTCCAGATTTGGACTTAGAAATCATCGAGCCAGACTTCTAGTCTTTTGCCCTCTTGTTTCTGTCTCTTCCTCCCCCCCCATCTGCCTCTCCTTCTATCAAACTCTGCTGCAGCAGTATCCTCTATCTTTTTCACACTATAGTGGAGTGGCCGCCCATTATAATGCATTCTCTACCCCCCCCTTTTATTCGTTCTTCCTGTCTCGAGAATTCCTAACTTCAAATAAAGAAAAATGCACAAAACGCCCGAACTTCATTATGGCATTTGTTGCATTGTTTAACAGAATGAACAATAAAAATGAGCCTTTTTTCCCCTGTTAAGGTTACTGAATGAAGTCCCTCCTTAAGAAAGCTAGCACTAGCACTGTTATAGATACAGCTTTAGGAGAGAAGCTGTGGGGCTCTGAGAAAGGTTGGTCAGGAGGTTTAAAATACAAAGGGTATTCCTTGTCACATGTGAGTTGTGCAAACTAGTTCAGCTGCAAAGGGAAAGCAGCATGTCCCACTAAATAAAAGGGTTTAGTCTGTCTGTCTATCAGACTTGTAGGTTATGCTTTTTGTTTGAGGTTTTATCCACATGCATGAAGAAAACATAAGAATACATTAAACAAATGTACTAGGCAGTATTTAAAGAAAAAGCCCTACAGATTACCTGGTTGTTGTCTTGACTGAAGCTCTCCTAAAGGATCTGGCAGCCCAGAATGAAGCACATTTGTAGAGGGTCAGAACTGATGACATCACAATGTGGGCAGAGTTATTAGCTAATTTAGGTAATTAAGGTTTCAAGCTACTGAATATGTGTTTTAACCTGCTTTGAAGACTGTAGTAACTAAGATATCAAAATTGTAAAATAAAATATCATATTGTTATAACTGTAGTCCCCATTCTTATGTATTAGCATAGAAATAAAGTGTAATTATTTAATTGGGGTGGACTACAGTGACCACATGACTAATTATGCCCTGTGAATTCCTATAAAGAGAAAGGTTGACACAGATGTTGAATAGCAGTGGAAGGAGTAGGTGAAACTCTGTTCCAGAACCATAGAAGATAGTGGAAAGTTAGACTAAAACTACTTCCACTCTATGTTACACCTTGAAAAGTAACTGTAAGCTCTTGATGAGTTAGGATTTGATTTGTATCCAGTTTTTCAGTGTTTTATTTCCTCCTTGGTTATATTATTTGAACTTTTATTTGGATCATTATAATAAAAGGCACTCAAGGCGTTCTTGTGTGTCACAACCTACCTTTGGTCTCTACTTGGGTTAAGTTGTCTACACCCACACCCTACGACAGTTCATTGACAGCAAACCATATTTCTCCAAGTACTCATACAGCTGTCCATGCACCAGTCTTTCCAGGATCTTTGATATCACTGGCAATAAGGCAATAGGTCTATAGTTAGACGGGTGTGTTGTTTTACCCCCTTTGTAAATTGGAATAACTTTTGCCTCTTTCCAGATATTTGGAACTATTCCTTCTTTCAAACTCCAGTTAAATAGGTTTGTCATTACAGAGGCAATTATGTTTAAGCCATCCTTTAGGAATCTTATTTTTATTCTATCATTTCGTGGAGCTTTGTTTGAGTCTAGTTTCCTTATAATTTCTTTACATGTCACATATTTGAATCTAAATTTTGGGTGTAGATGTTCCTCTTTGTGATCCAGCAGTTCAAGTTTTATATATTTTTTTTCACTTTCTTTTAACCCCAGGACATCCAGAAGATTTGCAAAGTAGGCAATTAAGATGTTAGCTGATTTTTTACTATTTTGGATGACACCGTCTTTCTCTGTTTGAATTGTGGGGGATGCTGAGGTTGGGTGTTCAACTGTTTTCAATAGGGACCAGTATTTGCCTATACCTATGGTATCCTTGCTTTTACTTTTATAGAATTGAGCACATTTCATGCTTGTTTGTATTTATCCCAATGATTTGTTTGCCAGCTTCTGTGTCTTATTTTTTACCTTGATTTCTTTTTTTTATTTTCTCCATGATCCATGGGACATGTTTTTTTCTGCTGGATTTTAACAAAAGGGAAAAGGAGCAGATTAATTGCAGGCTTGCAGGAATAGATTATTAAATTCCTGAATAGGCAATTCTAGTGTTTGATGTAGAAATAATCTAGACCATTTTTTTTTCACTAGCTTACTTTGCAGTAATTCTGTACTATATGTTTTAAACTATCTTCTCCAGATATGTTTATTTCTTGGCACTATTTGTTCCTTGGTTGTTAAATTTAACCCACAGCTAATTGTGTTATGGTCCCCCAGCACTGGCTGTTGAACAAAGGCATAATTTACTTCAATGTTCTTTGAGACACAAATTGAATCTAAAATGTTCCTTGGACTTTTTAAGGAGCTTTTCCTAGTAGAATCAATTATAACTTATTTAACATCTAGATGACTAAAGCTTTTTTTTCCAAGGCATGACCCCTAGGATGCCCCCATGCAGAATTAAAGTCTCCTACCAATACAAGTTTTAATTCTATTGTATGATTTATTATCTCTTGCACTAGTTTCTCAAAATCTTTTTTTTTTACTATAGGAGGTACATATAGTACCCCAAGGACTAGGATCTCCCTTGACATTCTTTGTGGACCCCTCCATAGGCTAGCCAGTGGTTGGGTTGTTTTCCTTTAAGGGAACTCCCTTGGGGATCCTGCACCTTGGCAGTGGGCCGTGTACATGCAATACTCCTCTTCTATGGCAATGCACATAGGAAATGCCACAAGATCCTAGGTCCCAAGACTCTGCCCCAGGTACCAGAGGTACCTTTCAGAGCACTTAACCACTGAGGTACCTGAGACCTGGGCAAGTGACAGAGCCTGAGAGTGCCTAGCCCCCTACTTTTTTTCCCCACTGTACTATTGTAACTTCAGAACCTCTTTTCAAACCATGAGGGCTCCCTAATCACCTACTCTAGTCAACTCCTCCTTCTAGCCCATCTCCTCGAGGATGATGCCAGAGCATCAGGCCTCAACTGGCACATCTTAATGAAAAACCAACTTCCCCTTCTGCAAAGAAGGGGTTGTTACACAAAGTACAGAAAATAACTAGTCATGAGACAGGTCTGGGAGTTGACTAGGCCCACCTGTGACTGTTTTTCATTTTGACAGTGGACAAGCAATGAACTGTGCCCTAAAAGCTCTTTTAATAGCTCATATTAGACACTCACTGACCAAAGTTAAGACAATGGAATTTAGCAGTTTATAGCCACTATTCTTCCTCCTGTCTGGTCTCCAACAGTGCACGTAGGTACTGTAGTTGCTAATCCCAGTGTTTGATCAATGCACCCTTGTTTACTTTGCTGTATTACATATGAGTAGGACAATAGATTTCTGGATATGGAATGTAACAAATGCTGGTTAGAAAAATAGAAAATGATGGCAGAAAAAGACAAGTGTCCATCTATTCTGCCCATTGTTCCCTTTCTGCCACAGGACCGATTGTCCATTTGGGGTTCTATCCCTCCTCCCTTCCCCTCCCTACCATTGTGACTCGAGTAACAACCAAGCATTTAATTTTGTCCCAGACATGCTTAGAGCCATTTATGGTCTTTGCACCCACCACATCTGCTGGTAGATAGCTCAGTGGCTCCAGTACCCTTTCTATAGAATAGAACTTCTTCACATCCCTATTACCCCCCCCCACACATACACAGTTTCCAGACATGACCTCCAGTTCTTGAGTCTTTTCTCCTGCTAAATAGTGCCCCACAGTTCAGTTTGTTTATTTCCTTCAGGAACATGAAGGTCTCTGGAATATCCCCCTTTTTTGCTGGTCTTCAGTGACTGCATGTTCAGTGACTTGAGATGATCCTCATAAGATCTGCCCTGTTTGCCCTAAAACATCTTGGCCACTATGCATTGCACCATCTCCAACCTGTCCTTGTCCTTCTTTAATTGAGGACTCCAGAACTGAGCACAGTAATCTAGGTGTGACCTTAATTGCAACCTACAGTGTGTAGAAGTAGTAATACCTCCTTTTTTTGCTGTCAATACCCCTTCAAATACACCCCGGCATCTTATTAGCCTTACAATAGGCCTTGATGTACTGGCTTAATTTTTTGAGGGAGTCACTAATGGTGACTTCCATGTCCCTTTTTGTGCTGTAGTACTCAGTTTTACCCTTCCCATCCAGGAGGCCAGTATGATGCAATGAGAATGAATACATCCAATAACCAGAGTACTTTCTGCAGTATTTGTGGGATTAGAAGCAAAAGATGGAAGACATATGCTGTGCGGAATGACCTGGACATGAATAAGGCATCTGCTGCTAGTACCTCGCATTCCATGAATTGACTGTAATTCTTCAGTGCCTTCCTGTTGTGAGTGGTGTAAAAGAAAAATTAGTCTGTGGTCTCCCAAATTGTCTCCAGATCTGCAAGAATACAAAACAGTCAACTGACCCCTCCCCTGGGTGGATCAGCTGACTCCTGAGCCAGTCTGACTACAGTTTCAGCTTGTCTGCAAGATGTAACTCCCAGAAGGATGCAAGGCTCCTCTATACTCAGTGTAGGACTTGGTAGACTACTCTGGGCATTAATGTACCCCTGGTGTCACCTTGTTGTTCAGGTAAGCTTCCATAACTGAGGTGTCCAACTGGACCTTTACTGACTGGCAACTGATCTGGTCCTTGAATTGAAGTAATGTGAAAGGTTATGGATGTTTACTGACACTGACTTCTCACTGGAGCTCCATATGCCCTGTGCAGACTTGATGTCTAGAGGTGCAACCCATTCCATGAGGCTTGTATCTGTGGTAATCGTGATCTCTGTAGGTGAGCAGATGGGAACCCCCTTGCTGAGACTGGTCTGTTTGGAGCACTATTGTAGACCGAACATGACTGTGGTAACTGTATCATCTTTGGATGTGGTATCTGCTGAGGCCTCATGTGTTTTCATGCCAATGGAACATTCTTGGTTCTTGCTTTAACTAGGCCTGTATGGTGTATGCATTCCAGTGATGTGGCCTGGTGGAGGTAATGCAACAATATGCACATTGGGCACTATGCACTACTAGGGCAGAGTGGCTACGTGTGTGTATCTGGGGTGTGTAGCCACTTCCCATCCACTGCACCCCCAGCACATCATGCTCAAAGGGGGGCGCACGCAGATGCACCACACCTGATCCCCATATCTGCAGACAACTCCATGCCGGGGGTGTTCCGGGGGCATGGGGGCATGCCAGCACTATGTGGTATTCACTAACCTGCATAGTGCTGGCTGCATGGATATGGAGGGTGGAGCAGGATACGCCAAGGTAGACCCTGCCATAACCCACTGTGCACCCCCACCGACATAGGCCATTGGTTACCAGGGGACCAGGACAGGGCACACCATGCTGTCCCTGACCACTGGGCAGCAGGAGGTGGCAGGGGCAACTGGATGGGTGAGTGCCCAGAAATTACAGGAGCGGCAGCACCAGGACTGGATGGTGCTGCTCGAGTCAGGGTGCTGTACTTGTTTACCACTCTCTGCTTTGCATTGGCATCCCTTTCAGCTACCACTTGCACAGGAGGAAGCATGTGTACTGGCAAATCACCTTCTGACAGCAGGCAAATCAACAACTGTATTTGAAACATGCATCATTTGGTTAGAAAGTCAGCAAGAGTGTGATTATTTTTTGACTGTTGCTGAGAACACCAAATGATGCAAGTTTCAAATATATTTGCTGATTTGCTGGCCATTGGATGGGAACTTGCCAGTCCACATTCTTCCTCCTCACCATTGTCCTGGGGCATGTCTTTGTGTGATCTCTACAATGTCCTGGTCTGTACTGGGACTGGATGATGCCACATGGATCTGGGTGCCTGCATTCAGCATGCACAGCCCCAGACCTGTGCCCCCATACGTGGGATCCACTGAGGGTCCCCGGGGGGCATCCCATTGGATGCCTGCCTGGGATCATGACACCTCCCCTGGTCACCCTGTGGAGTTCTGCACACTGGGGGGAGGAGCTGCAGACAGGTGGGCAGCATTGGTGAATGCCGGTATGGGTGCACCTGTCCATGGGGTGGATAGTTGTGGGCAGGGTATGTGACTTTTCCACATACCACCACCCACTTAGTGCATAGCACCCATTGAGAGAATAGAGAATTTCCTCTTCAGTGTCAAATGTACTCAGTTAATGTCTGTCTGAAAGAGAAAAGCTAGATGTTCCAGGAGCTGTAATGGTTTACTTTTTCATGGTTTACTACTAGAGGTTGGTGAAGTCGACAAAATTTGCTGCACCAAACATTTTGGGAATAGTGCTAAATTCATTGAGTGCAATTTGTGAAATTTGGCAATTCGCAGAGTGGGGGGATTGAACCTAAAGTGTGGAATTTCCACACAAAACTACTAAAATTAATATCCCTGGTGTCTAGTGGTAGTGTACCCCCACCTCCTCCCTGTCACCTCTGCCCTGGTGTCTAATGGTCCCTCCCCACCACAGCCAATTGCCATCAGGAAGGACTACAAATTACAATATATAAAAAATATATTTGTTCTTCATAAAATCCCTTCTCTGTTGTCAATGCTCCACCTTGTCACCAATCACCATCCACAATAAATTTCCCCAAGCTGCTGGCACCCTGCCCTGGTGTCTAGTTATCCCCCCACCCTCACCGATTGCAGCCTAGCCAGCACCCACATCCACAATACTGTCGTAATTTAAAAAAGTTTCATTCAATCCCTGATGTCTAGTGGACCCACCCACCCACCCTGTCAGGTAGAGCTCCACCAGCTCCCCCCAACCCTGACCCACCAGAACAGCCCTCCACTCACCTCCATGCCCAACAGCACAACTTAGCTCAATGAATGACATCTTGTGGTCATTTTCTTTAGTTTTCATTGTTGTTGAGAAGGGGAAGGGGCTGCTCAGGTCACTGGAGGGGTGGCGGGATTGGGGAATGGCATTTGTGGACCCTCTGGGGTCCACAATGCCATTTCCCCCATTCCACCCTCCTGCAGGCCACCAGAGCAGCCTCTTCCCTTCTCTACATCCCAAAAATGGAAGAAAATGACCGTGAGCTGTCACTGAATGAGCACGTTCTTGTACAAGCACGCACTCATTCACTGAGCTCAGTCAGGATGCCTGCTGTGGAGGTGAGTGGAAGGCTGTGCTGGTGGCCTGCTCAGGTTGGGGTTTGGGGGAGTGGGGTGTGGGCACTACTTGACAGGGTGGGGGGTCCACTAGACACCAGGGATTAAATGAAATATTTTTTTTAAATTAAGACAGTATTGTAGTCTGGATGTGGGTGCCGGCTGTAAGGCAATCGATAGGGGGGATTACTAGTCACCAGGGCAGGGTGCCAGCAGCTGGAATGGTGGATTTATTGTAGCCAGTGATCAGTGGCAGGGGGGAACTGACACCAGGGAAGAGATTTAATGAAAACGTTTTTTTTTCAGCGGGTGGGGCCACTGGACACCAGGGAGGGAAGACAGGGTGTCGGCTGTGGGGGGGGCATGTCACTTCTCCCTGCTTTGGTTTTTTTTAAGTGCAATTTACATTTAAAACCCCTAAAAAGCAAGGCAAACCCACAAATGGTGAATTCCAGTTAATTTCGGAAAATTATACAAAGTGATCTGTGGATACGAATTTGGCAATTTCACCACAAATTCGCCCACAGAAAAAAACTTTGCTGCATCTCTATTTACTACACATTCATGGCTCTGCAGAAGAAAGAGTGTTGACTTGACTGCATACCAGGTCTCCTTGAGTGACAGAGCCTGGATAAGGAAGTTGTCCAAGTATGGACAGGTGTCATCTCCTTTTTGTGGAGCTCCAATGTTAAGACCACCATGAACTAGGTGAATACCATCAGAACTGAGGCCAGCACAAATGAAAGGGAGTGTACTGGAGGTTTCTGCCCTTGATTGAACATCTGAGAAATTTCTTATGGTCCTTCCTGACTGGGATATGAAGGAATGCATCTGTTAGGTCTATGGATGCTAGGAAGTCCCTTGGTGAGATGGCCTTGTCCATGGTTCTGAGGATTTCTGTTATGAAGTTGGTCTGTTTAACAAGCCTGGCGAGATGCTTGAGGTTGAGGGCAAGTTGATAACTTCCTGACTTTTTATGGACCAAGATGTATATTAAATAGAAGCCCTGCACTCTCTGAGCTGAGAGAACTTCCTGTTTGGCATCTATGTGCATTAGATGTGTCAGTATGGCCTCAACACCTATTACCTTTTATGGGGTTGAAGATACCAGAGAAGTCAGAAAAAAATTGTGTGGTAGTCTGGAGCAGTGTTCAATGGCATAGCCTTCTCAAATGGTGCTTCAGTACCCACTTGTCTGTTACAGATTTTACTCACCTCTCACGGAACCAGGACAGGCATTTACTGAGTTGGTTCCATGGTGAGTTCCTGCTGTCATGTTGAATTTCCATGGAATTTCTTGCCAATTCCATGTACACTTCTTTCTCTTAGTGAATGTAGTAACATCAAGAATGGAGTCTGAGTTGTGTAACATAACCTTAATCATAGGGAAGAGGCTGGAGAGCATAGGCATTCCATTAAGTCAGTACTTGGCAGGAAGACCAAGTTGAAGGATATAAGAGGGGCTCACAATGTTGGAGTACTGCTGTTGGCTTTTAGTGTTTATACACACTAGACATAGATACCCCAGAGTACCTTGATATAAGGTCCATGAACATGTTCTGCATTCATGTAGGAGCTTTGTTGATACATTGCTAAATGTATACTAACTGGAGCATACGTATGCTGAATCTCCCACTGTTGCCCATTGCTCTGACGTCAGCTGCAGGGGATTCTGGGATTTGTAGTAATAGAAGATGTCAGCCTAGAAGTAAACAAAATTATTCTGATACAATCTAGTACACTACAATAAATATTAAGTAAACCAAAACGTTTTTACACACAAAGTACACATCGGGATCAGCCCCACACTTGAGTGGCCATTGGGGCTGACTGCTCCCCTTTAAATGCCGAGTGGACATTCTTTGTATGTCATTTGTACTACGGGCTCCTCCCCTCATCCAACACTGGCCAAGGCGGGCACCTTGTCTCCCAAAAAAGAAATGCACCACACTTAACTCTAACTAAAAGAATAACAAAATCAGAAAATAAGGAAGTGAAAACTTCATTTATCCGTGGTGGCAGGAGTTGACTGGAATGCTGAGATAAGACATCCTAATGCTTTGTGTTGCACAGATGCTTCATCAGGGGCCTCTCACCCTAAACTTACCCCCTCCCCAGCAGGACCCTAGTGTATGAGCTGGTAAAGCCCACACACTGTACCAAATAGAGGAGCAACTATGATCTGCCAAGGCATATGACACTTAGATTTAATCTTGCTGCCGTGTTGCAATCTTTGCCACTACTATAACACTGTACATACTGAACTAGCCTGGATAAGTACAGAGTACTAGGATTTTGGTAGCCACTATTAGTCAGCTACTAGCTACAACCTGAAGATCTCACTGCCTTTCACCTTTGTTTTCTAAGGTGTATAACTATGGTTATGGGGTTCACAGTGAAAGAAAGGAGGCATAGAACTATGAGATACTTGAAACTAATTATTAAAATATCTCAGATCAGCAGGGGTGCTTCCTGCAAATAGGTAGAATAAAGTGTTAGTATTTTACTTGTTTGTTTGAGGGGCTCTCCACATGAAGAACCCAAACTTAAATGAGGGCATCTTTCAGGTGCCAAAACAGAGTGCCGAATGTCATATAATTTGAATCATTTTGTAGTTGCCTTCTGGTTCATTTCCATCCTTATCTAGTACAGTGGCAGAGTAGTTACATGATTATGTCAGTGTAGAAGTTCATACATAGTTAAACAAACAATGCAGTACAATTTCCAGCTACATGCTGCACGGAGTGCGAGACAGGGAGTGCATATAGGGAGAACTAACCCTACAAGAGTGACAGACCAAATAATTAAAGATACATTTCTGTTTACAAAAGAGCAAGTGCAGGAGGTGGGATGGGCAAGGTAGAGGTAGTAGGTCAGAATGAAAGGTGTAGGAGGTGGTTAACAATCACACAATCATCCAGCAATCTTCCGGTCACACTGTCTGACTGAATTAGGCTGCTTTGAAGGTGCCCAGATACAGTATATATATGTCCTTGACCTTGTTAGGAAAGAAATTCTAAGGGTGTGCTCCAAATCTGAATCAACTGCTGTATTTATTTATTTATTTTATTTAGTTTTTGTTGACCGGGTAAGTGCACTAGACAAATCCTGCCTATTTTCAGGCACGACCCGGGGAAAGAGGATACAGATGAATGCCAACTGACCTTGAACCAGATTAAGCTGTTATACACCAAGCAAGATACTAGCTGTATTCAGCCAGATTCTGAATGCAAGCTGAATTCAGCAGCTGTATTTGGTACAAAAGTACCCCATTAACTCATTCCTTCCTGATGACGCCATATGGCGTCATAAAAAAAATACCTCTTTTTCCTGATGACGCCATATGGTGTCCTAAATCATTTGCTGTAGTGCCTGATGACGCCAATTGGCATCCATATCTTTCTCTTGGTGCAGCTCAAGCATTTGTTTACATTTGATGAATTGAGTTGTACCAGCTAATAGGGGACATCGTACCCTTACTGATTTTACCTAATATAATATGTGTTCCCATTGGCTATTTTTGAGAAAACAAGCCTTAATACATAAATAAATAAATTTACTATTTTTTGCATGTGCTGTGAAAAATGTATTATGTTCATTCTGCCATTAGTTTGTATCGTAACAACAAATCATCTTGTTTTAGTGTAACATGTTAAGCTGATCAGGTTTACACTATAATTAATTTCATAACTTATTTATTTATTTTTTTATTCGAGCAATCCGATTGGCCGTCACCACTTTGGTGTATTTTTTTGTCTTTTGGGGTATTTTTCTACAATAACATGTTGTCACTGATATCATGATTGTTATAACTATTAGTCCATTTATACCACTAAGTGAGCTAAATATTTCCGTATTTAAAAATCGAGCTCTGTGATTGGTCGGATTTTCTGACATCATCAATTCTGAATTTAACTGGTATAAAGGGATTGTCTTAGATGCAGGCACCATCCCCCTGATGAAGCCTTAGTTGTCGAAGCACCAGGGAACCTGCACGCAGATCTTTTGTTGTGCCTTCCACTATTCTATTCAATGTGTGTGCCTGAAACGTTAGACTAAATCCTTATTTAGCATTGAAGCAAGGACTCGTATTTTTTTACAACTGTCACTGGAGGGAAAGTGGCTCTCTGGGCTCTGGAGTATACAGTGATTTTTTTTTTGATGTTTCAGTTAGGGGTGACAGCCCTCATCTGCACCCGCCCTAGCTCTGTAGTGCGTCACCATTTGGTCATATTGATCCTCACTGTTGCCATGCTTGCTCTATGCTTATTGTACATGTCACTATTTCCATTAACCAGTCAGAGCACACATTGGTGTAGGAAGAGCATGGTGACTAGAAACTTGGTTTCAAGATGGAGGTGCTGCTTTTATCCTAAAATACTCACTTCATTTCGGTGCCAAAACCTCGATTTGTAATCTGTATTTACTTTATTTGTTTTAATTTTTATTTATGATAAAAGTTTTCGTAGTTGTTACTTTGTTCATTTTGGGATATTTTCTGGTCATCCTGTGTGATCACATCTTATGGATCCGGCTGGCATTCCTGATGGGAGAGAGTGTTTCTTGTGCATGTACTAGATGAGGTCACATGAATTGAGCACCTTTTGTTACTTTTTAAAGAGTTTATGTTCGGATTATGGCTATATTAAAATCTACGTGGCATGTTGCTCCCTGCGTTATGGATAAGTGGGTTAGGATCAGTAGCATGTTTGTCTCATGCTCTGCACTTGAGTTTTCTCCTAATACACAGTTGCTGATTGTTTAAAATGAAAAAAATAATGGTGTTGCCTTCAACTTATCTGGCATCAGTTCAACCCCAATCTCTGATGCATTGTAAAGGCCAAATCAGTTTTATATCCCTCCAGTCACTGGTGTTGTCCATCGACTCATATGACGTCAGTCCAGACTCAACCTCTGATGCACTGTAAAGTGTTCTTCAGGTTAAAATCCCTCCACAGCCACTTGTAAGATCTAGCTCCTTACTATGCATCAGTCGAGCCCCAAACTGTAGTGAACAGTGAAGTGCATTTCAGGTTCAAATCTCTCCTCAACTGATGGTGTTGTCCATCGACTTACCATGCATCAGTCCAGACCAATCCCATAATGCACTGTGAAGTGCATTTCATGTTCAAAACCCTCCACATCCACTGGTGTAGTCCATCAGTTCAGCCCCAATCTGTGATGCACTGTAAAGTATTCTTCAGGTTCAAATCCCTCCACAGCCACTTGTAAGATCTGTCTCCTTATCATGTGTCATTCGAGCCCTAAACTGTAGTGAACACTGAAGTGCATTTCAGGACCAGATCCCTCCACAGCTGATGGTGTTGTCCATCGACTTACCATGTATCAGTCCAGACCAATCCCATAATGCACTTTGATGTTCAAAATCCTCCACATCCACTGGTGTAGCCCATCAATTCATATGACATCAGTTCAGCCCCAATCTCTGATGCACTGTAAAGTATTCTTCAGGCTCAAATCCCTCCAAAGCCACTTGTAAAATCTCAGGCTCAAATCCCTCCACAGCCACTTGTAAAATCTATCTCCTTATCATGCATCCATCGAGCTCCAAACTGTAGTGAACAGTGAAGTGCATTTTAGGTTCAGATCCCTCCACAGCCAATGGTGTTGTCCATTGACTGAGCTGGTGTCAGTCCAGCCCCAACCTCTACTGCACTGTAAAGTGCTGTTCAGGTTCAAATCCCACCAGAGTCACTGATTTAGTCCATCTGTTCATCAGTCTTCAGTCCAACCTTTATCTCTGACAATCTGTGATGTGCATTACTGATATGGATCCCTCCTCAGTCACCATGGTGTAGTCCATTGTGCACATCAAGATTCATTCCAACACTACCCTCAGATGCACTGTAATGTTCTATTCAAGTTCGAATCACTCCACAACCACTTTAGTCTTTTGTGCTCATAATGCTTCAGACCATCCCTTACCTCTGATGCACTGTGATGTGATCAGTGCCAGTGTATGATGTATACAGTCCATTCAAATGAAACATAGCACACAGTACATATGTGCACCAATGAGCAACACTCCATGGTGCAGGCACACCCACACTCCTTCCCACCCACACAGTGCGCCATACTGAATGTTGCAACATATCACATGTGTATGCAGGCAAACCATGTGACACAGCACATAGTACACAACCTTTACAGGTGACCATGTCATCACCCTGTATGTGTACCCACAATGTTTCTGCATGGCACATGAACACCATTACCAGGTGCAGGCAGCCCCACCTGCTTCCCTACAACTGAGTATACCCCAAGGACAGGTGCCAATTCATGACACAAAATGACTGCAGTGCCTATGAGCATCATTCCTTGGTACAGGCACACCCACCCCCTTCCCCATGACACAGTATACCCCAAATTACCAGTGCCTTTTCAGCAATTTCATCATCCTATATGTATACCCATAATGTATCTACATTAGCACCATTATTACATGCATACAGCCCCTCTCATTTCCCCAGAACATATGAAATGCATCTGAGCCTGTATTATGAATGCAGGACCCCACCACCACCACTAACACACAGTGCTTCCTCATACAGTCATTCCTCACCTTAAACCATCCCATAATACAACCCCAAAAAATAAACTATGCCAGGAAATTAAATAATACACAGATTTATGTAACATGATGTTTTACTGAAAGACTGCGAACCTTTACATGAACAACATCATGCTTCATTTACAGTATGATAAAGCAAACAGCACAAATAAAATACAGTTTCCTATACTTATCATGGGATTTTATTACAAAAATAAAATAAAAGTTTATTTCAATGAAATTATACATTTTAACTACAGCACATATGCAATTAATCATAGAGAGACCTCCAGCACTAACAAATGTATCCATTTCCTGTGACAGCTCACTGACCCACACTGGAAGATTTCTTCCTATTTACATCTCTTGACCTCACAAAGCACTTCCTTCCTGCATCACTGCCTGATATGTCCTTCTAAGGTAATGTGTAAATATGTTCTTACTAAACTAGGGGAAAAACAAAAAAATTGATAATCAGATTCATAAACTAAAATCAGTGGGTAGGAAGAATTGAACACTGCAAAAATTCCAACCAGTGGAGTGGAACAAAAAACTCAAACTGTAATAACAAGAGATTCAGATATTAATTTCTGACTAAATAAATAGTAAAAAAAAAACTAGCAAAATTTATATTTAGACAATGACAGATGTTTGTTGTATATTTTTAACAATTTTAATCAACAATTTTACAGAAATTTAATATTTTTGCATGACTAAGTAAACAGAGCATAATTATATTTAGATAAAATCATCAGAATTTATTAAAATATGAAAACAACCTTACACAACATTAAATCCAGTTAAATAGACATCACCAAACCTCACTCATTTTCAAAAACTTTTTGTCCTGAAAAACTTTTCTTTTTACAGTTTTAAAATTGGATGTATGGTTTTTAAGATATGTAGGTTTAAGCACAGTGTGTTTGCATGAATGCTGCAGATCTAAAACCCCTTCAGGCACACAGGTGTTCTAGCAGCAGGCAGAGGCTACCTGAACATTCTAAGTGACAATAGGATAGAATGAGTTAAAAATACTTTTATAAGTCTTTAACCACCCCCATCTATGTGGCAATGTTACCCACCATCCTCCTCCTACCATGGTCACCCAAGAATACCCCCCAACACCACAAAAAGCATCATGCCACTCCCATGCAGTACTATAAGGCCCTGTCCTAAGTCCCGGTAAAGCAAATTCATTAATTTCCAACTGGGGTTAATCAGGGATTACCACAGAGTGTGCAGCTGGTTACATTCAATAGGTGGCAGCCAGAAAAGATGGAGGGGGGTGTAAGTCACCCACTGTGAGATAGCATTTCTTTTATTTTTGTGTGTGAGTTGGTGAGTGAGTGCTGGGGGTGGAAGGAGGGTAGTGGGTGTCATAGGGTGGGGTTGATGGTATCTGTTTTAATGAGGTTAGGCAGGAGGAGGAAATGGGCGTTTGTTGTCTGTTACTGGCAGACTAGCCAGGAAGAATTGAATTAATTTGCTTGATTGGGACTCGGAATAGCACCTTTGCAACAGGGGCTATTCCACTGCTAGGTAACTTATGTGCCAAAGAGTCACTAGGTTTGTTTCCTTCTCTTTCCACCCAGCACCACTGGCAGATATGAGCACCTGTCCAACCAACCAGACAGTTGTGGATATCTGTGTGGGAGAAAGGCACTACACAGGACTGACACTAGAGACAACAGGAATTATGAGACTTGGGTGCCTTCAAAGTATGACTTGGACACAGTTTCAATGACATAAATATAAATTTACTAGGTTGGTTTGTTAGTGTGATAGATGTAGCTTGGAAAAAACAATAAAATAGCAACAGCAATGCTTTTGCAATTAACCTCTTAAATTGCTTGCAGCTTAAACACTATGCATTTGCACTTAAACTCTGTAATATTTCTTCCCACTGCTCTGCACCTGCTACCCTTGGAAACTGTAGGCTATACGGGTACCCACCAATCCTCTGATATTACATATACCACCAGCACTAGGCCACTCCTCAGACCTCAGTCGCTGCCCTTTCTCCTACAGATATCTTAAAGGCATGTAGTGGCTACTAGCAGGGACAGTTCAGGAAGCTTGAATATGGGAGGGGACAAAAATATGGAGCAAACAGTAGGGGGGGCCTGCCTAGGCCCCTCAAATGTTGTGGTTCTTAAAGATTTTGTTGCATTTTAGTGGTCTTTCTAAGTACTTTATTTGAAAAGTACAACATAGGTTTGGGTTAAATTGTAGTGATAAAGTACTCAGGAAGAGCATGAAAATATAACAGAACAAATCCAAAAATATTTTCTGGGTCCATAGGAGAAATTAGCACACCCAGACCCTAGGCATTTGTTAACTATCAGCGTTAACCAAGTCTCCTTGTTTCATTAGAATCAAAACACAATGCGCAACTGCACAGACTAAATATCTGTGGGAGAAGGGAAAGGCTGCTGCAAAGTCAAAGCACTCACCACCACAATCATCCTTTCTTTTGCTGTAGGCCTTTCTCAACAGCAATCACTCCCTCAGGCCCAGCACCAAAATACAGTGCAGAATTAAACAGAATAAAATATCATAGGGAGGAAAGAGAAAGGCCTTTGGACCCAGTTTCAAAAGGAGTCTGGAGCAAGAAGGTATGATAGCTTTTCTATAAAGAATATAGAGCACCCTGAGCTGGCTCAGTGGTGTGGAGGGCTGAGGCATCATGCCTACCTCCTACCACACCAGCGACCCATGTTTGTGGTGACAGCTCTCCTCTCCCGGGAAGGGGTGGAATTGCAGATCAGTGCTTGCCTGGCCCCTGGCAGCAGCTGGAGGCTAGCACACCGACTCCACAAGAAGGGAGGTGGAGATGAAGAAGACACCTTGCGTGCAACATGCAGAAGCGCACGTGGTTCAGCCATTGGCGTCATTGCATGCTAAGTCCCACACTTGGGGATCAGGAGAAACCAGAGGCTGAAAAACACTGTGGACTGACAGGATGATCCCAAGCCCTCCGCAGGTGCCGCACCTGGCCAACTGGCACTTCAAGCCTGAGGTGAGTACCAGTGGATGCCGGGGTGATGGGGCTAGTGGGGCCAGAGGAAGGGGACCAGTCCTGCGGAAAGGAGATAAAGAAATTAACGAGAAAAAAAAAAAGAATATAGAGCACCCTGGTCCCAGAGGGTACACCCTGAAATGGAGAGGCCATGCTCATGGTTCTCTCAGGACAGGACCTGTAATAGAGAGCGTTCCTAGGCCTCAAACATAATGTCCATAATTACCATAAGCTCTTGCTCAATGGCTCTATGATGCCAGTTCAACAACAATTTCATCGACCGCATCACAGCAACGGGATTTATGTCAACCGCAAGTTGCGGTTGACATAAATCCCAATTGTCTCCCGGTCTGTTTTTCTATTGGGGGGCCTTGCTCCCTGAACCCCCTATGTGGGGAGCTCTGCACCTGTACCCCCTGTACTAATTATAATCAACTCTGAATTGGAGTTGATTCGGGGAGGGGGTGCAGGACTGTAAGACAGTGTGCCCCTGTCTCAGGTGCATCAACACAGCGACCTGTCGGTGAACTGTCGATTTTGCTGTGTTGGGGTCGCTTTTGGTGGGGGGGTATACATTGCCAAACTGCATCTGACCTTAGGTTGGACACCGTAATAGGGAAGGTTTTGCCTTTGGCTTTTTCACTAGGAGTTCCATGCTGATCTGGGGCATGTCAAAGGTCAGATTGCTAAGATCATTTGGAGTATATAAAAGGAAAAAGCACCTTAAGGAGAAATGAGGGGACATGCAGCCTGGAGGGAAAATAGTCACCTGTGTGGTTTATCTGATAGCAAAGATGGCCTCCTGCTTGATTACCTTCTTACAAGAATGCCTACCCTTCCCGTTTTGTTAGAATTGTTGGAAGATCTTTTATTTGCCATTGAAAGAGCCTAAACTCAGCCCGTCAAGTCCTCTCCAAAAGTCAGCCTACTCGACAGCGAGGATGTGCTTCATTGTCTTCCACTTGCTGGTAAATTATAAAAATGCAAGCAGAAAACTATAAATATTATGTTCTGGGCACAAAAAACATTTCACTTAATGGGCATAAATTGTACCTTGACAAGCTGGCAAAGATTACATCGCAGATGGTAAGGTGTGAAGAAATGTATAACACGCTTCTTTTCTCATCTCCATTCGAACATGTACTGTTTCCACAGCAGCCCCAGCACCAAATAATAATGCAGAATTATACAGATTAATTCCCTTCTCTATCTGAGATATTTTTCCAGAATACATATCTCAGGGAGAGAAGGGAAAAGCTGCAGCAAAGCCAAGTCTCTCACCACGACCACAATCCTGCAGTCCTTTCTCTTGCATATGCAGCTGGCAGCTCAGTGGGAGACATGAGTGAACACTGTTTGGAGCTCAGCCTGACTGTGTCCTGAACTGAAGCTAAACAGCCCTGCACTCCCACATCAATACAGTAAGAACCTGTGATGGAGTGTATGTCTGTCACGCTCCTTTCACCTGTAAACTGCATCACAACTCTACAGCATAGGCAATGCAGGTTTTGACCGGGGCTGTGGTGGGATTTGTACCAAACCTCTTTTACTTTAAAGCTGGCCCTTTAAGACCTTACTGCACTGGCTATTTAATGTGTTGGTTATCTCTCAGGGGAGAGGAGTGTTAACAAGCAAAACCTTAACCCAATAAAGTGGAACAGGTGAACACGCAGAAGGACATTTTCTGTTTGATTAGACTGAGTCAGAAAGAGAGATGGATCTGCAAGAGTTTTTGTTAAGCTGAATACAAACTGTTTGTTTCTTTTTCTGTTACTGGAAAAGTAAAGCAGATTTCATTTGATTTCAGTGTCCAGAGTTTTCCTTTGGTGAGTGCTCCCTGAGAAGCCACGCAGTTCACTACCCTGTCACACTTGGTTGGCTTTAGCAGTGGGATTGAATGTTCCCTTGTCTGAATAGGGGTAAGATGGACTGGAACTAGTGAAATGGCTGGCAGAGCAGCAAGCATAACAAGCCCAGATGCTGGCTCAACAGCAAGCACAATGTGCCCATATTCAGGTTATGGTCCAGCAAGTGCAAAAACTGGCAGAGAGAGAGACAGAGAAAGAGAGAGACCAAGAGTTGGAGCAACAGCAGGTGAAGAGAGTTTATGAAGCAGGTACTGCAAGTACAAAAATAAACTTTTCCCCAGCTCCAGGTCATAGGGAATCCAGTTGCAGTTGGACCTCACCCCATGCTAACAAAAATGGGTCCTGAGAATGACCTATAGGTCTACCTTATGACTTTTGAAAGAGTTTCCAGTTTCTCTGCCTGGCCATGAGAAAGTTGTACTAATCGCATTGCACAATACATTCTGGAGATGTCCAGGTTGCATACAGAAGCCTAACTGACACTGACACCAGAGAATATGATCAGGTGAAGGTGGCTGTCTTAGACAAGCTAAAGAATCTGTGGTTGGGCCCAACCTAACTCAATGGGGAGATCCCATAAATATTGCCTACATGCATGGTGATATCTGTAACTACCCTACAGCCCCTTTATGGTTAAAAATAGGCAAGTGGGCAGGAATAATACATGTGAGAATTTCCAAAACCTTACCGCAGTCGGTTGTCTTAGGCTAAGACTGGGAAGTGTTTTATATCCTCCTGATGATCAATACTTAAAGTTCATGCCCACCAGAAACCACATAGAGAGACTAGAACATGTATTTCCCTTTATTTACTCCAAACTACTACACCTAGATGGAAGCCTAAGATGTCACAGAGTCAGAAATGGAAAGAGATGCTGGCTCAGTGGTGCTGGGGGTTGAGGCGCTGGATGCCACGCCTTGCGCCTCACCGGCAACCCTGGTTTGGGAACGAGCTCGGGCCGTTGGGGGGTGGCAGTGGAGAGAGAGAGGGTCAAGCATCCAGAGGACTGCTCTCTTTTCTCTGGGGAGGGATCAGTGGTTGCTCGGCGTGCTGGTGACCCCTGGTGGAGACCGGGGGTAATGCAGGTACGCCGGCTAGAAAGAGGGATGGGAGTGCGGCAGATGTCAGCAAGGAAGACGTGTGCAAATGTCATTGCACACTGCACTCCCGAGGGGAACAGAACCGAGCAGAAAAAACCCTTCTCGCTAGTGGAGATGAAGGGGATGCCAGGGACGCAGCCCACATCCCAACTGCTGGCCAAGTCATCAGGAGTACTCCAGACCCGACCCGACACACCAGGTACGATCTCCCTAATTACAGACAGGCCATCATGGAAGGATGGGCCCACCCCTGGAGGGTGATCCAAGGAGTTAGATCTGCCTGAGTGATCGGGGGAGTCTCTCCAATGAGGGTTCAGGCATGGGAGTAGAGTCTGGGGTCGAGTGCACACCCTGGAAGGATGCCCTGGCCTGAAGGTGAATAAATAAAGAGTACAAAAAAAAAATGGAAAGAGAAAAGGGAAAGGGTGAGGTTGTAGTAGTTGGGGACCACAAGGGCCCTGCTTCAAGGAGGTTACAGGTGACTCAGATGACAGCAGGACATTCACATCTTCTGGATGTCACGAGATCATTCTGGAGGTCAGACCAGTCACCAGATATTTTCAAAACCTGGCCAACACAGTTTATGAACAAAGGACTGATGAGGTGCTCAGGAATGTCTATCAGAACTCAGCTGTGGTAAATTAAAAAGTGGTAGATGAAAAAAGACAATGTTTTCCAAGGTTTGATCTGAAAGATAATTGTACTGGGTAGAACCTAAGAAACAAATTGTGAATTTGCGTTACCAGGTTGTGGTTCCCTTGTCTGCAAGAATGGAGGTACTGAAGCTGGGCCATACTGTACCTATTGCTGGTCATTTGGACAGGGAGAAAACTGAGGCACGCATATTGGCCCATTTTAAGGGGGCCAGATATATGGGAGGAAGTAACAGACTTTAATGCTTCCTGCGCTGAGTGTTAGTTGGTGGGCCTCTAAGTATAAAAAGGGTCCATTTGATCCCTATGCCCATAATAGACATAGCATTTAAAAAAAAATTGGGGTTGATATGGTGGGACCTTGATAGAAAGTACATCTTAGTATCAGTACATATTGTAAGGTCACTGGTTTTCAGTTTTCACTGGAAGCCCTAGTAAAATTCCAGAATTTGAACTCTCTGCACACTGATAAAAACAAATCATGAAATCTGACATTTTATACCAGATCAGTAAATCTATTGTGCAGAACTTGTATTTTTCTTAAAATTGCTTCCTGTACTTTTTTCAGTTTGTTTAATGCTCTGTTTCTTAAGCAGTCTCTTATTTTATTTATACACATACTAAAAGAAATAGGCAAAAAGGAGAAGGGGGAAATTAACCAGGAAAGGCACACTAAGCTGAAGCTTGTTTCCAGGTGCAACCTGGGAGCATGAGGAAGTTAAGTGACTTGCTCAGAGTCACACAGTATGCAAGTGGGGGCTGTGGGATTCAAACCCAGGTCTCCAGGTTTGCAGCTCAGTGCAGAATGACAGTAGAATCCTGGCAAACTCTGGAAATTAGACTAACAATCACCTGTGCTATTTCAAGTCTTGACAATGGAATTTCATTACTTTAATCACCGTAACTTAGTGATTATGCATACTGGTCATATTGGATTACACCACCCATTACCATGAGGCTATTCCCTTACTGTACGTTCCACCGCAGTCCAGTCAGTTGAGTAAGAGTTTATAGAAGTGCTTTCCCAAGTTGGGCTGCCAAAGGACATCCTAACTGATCAAGGTACCAACTTTATGTCAAAACTGATGAGGGAGGTGTGTGCATTACAGAAGGTTAAGTCCATCCAGACTTTGACTATCTGTCTCTCTGTTCTCCTCTCAGTATGTTCCTCATGCTGCTGGCAACTAGGCAGTGATGTGCATCAAGGGGTGTGGCCACCAGCTTGTAAAGGAGTGCTTGTTTAGCCAATATTTCTCCTGTCCATCACTGAAGTTGGACTTTTTCCATCAGGCTACTACTAACTGATGCACCACCATCCTTGATTACCAACCTCTCTGTTCACCCCTAATACATTCCTTGTGCTGTCCACAGGCAGGCGATGACATGCATCAAAACTGAAAGGCCACCAGCTTCTAAAGGAGCACCACTGCAAACAAAGAAAATGCCCTGTTCAGCTGCTGTTTCACCTGTTCATCACTGAAACTGGACTTTTTCATTAGACTGCCACTGACTGACCCCCCCCCCAAGGCCTAGATTACCTGCTTCTCTGTTCACCCCCTTGGTATGTTCCTCTTACTACCTGCAACCGAGTGGTGACATGCTTCAAGGGGTGAGGCCACCAGTTTCTAAAGGAGCACTGCTGCAAGTAGAGGGACAGTCCTTTTTGGCTGCTGTCTCACCTGTCCGTCATTGAAATGGGACTTTTTCTTTAAGGCTGCCACTGACAGAAGTCCCCCCTGCCTTAATTACCTACCTATCATTCTCCTGATATGTCCCCCATTCTTCCCACAACCGGTGGTGATGTGGATCAAAGGGAGAGTCCATCAGCTTCCAAAACAGTGCCGCTGCAAGTGGAGACACAGCCATGTTCAGCCATTGTTTCACCTGTCCATCACTGAAACTTGACTTTTCTCTATCAGGCTGCCATTGACTTGAAGCCCCCCTACCTTGAATACTTGCTTCTCCATTCATACCCGGTACATTCCTCATGCTGCCTGCAACCGGGAGGTGATGTGTATAAAGGGGCAGTGCCACTAGCTTCAAATGGAGCCCCACTGCAAGTGACACTCCACGGAGTGGCACTCTGAATGAGTAGCTACAGCAGAAGCAGCAGGCATCACTCTCAGAAGTCCTGGGAGGCAGGCCTAAGGGGGGTATTTATTTTTTGGTGGGGTTTAGTTTATTAGTTTAAGTATTTTAAACATGGTGAAAAGGGATTGCGAGAATGGGCTTTCGTAAGATAAGACCCAAAATGGTAAAACATCTTGTTGGGTTTTGCAATTTGTTTGTTTTTTAGCTCACTAGTATTCTATGATAATATGAAATGCAATGCAAGGAACTGTTTTTGTATGTCTAGCATAGTTCTTGCTTGTTTTGTTTTTATATTGTCTTGTTGACTTGTGATATGTTTTTGTGATATACAGCTGCAATATGGTGTGTTTTTTCTAGGATAGACTATGAGCATTTTCATAAGCATGAACTAGCATTATTAACTGAAGTTTTGGGTGAATTGAGTTCCTTGCATTGGATTTCATATTATCGTATAATATTTTGGGATGAGTAGGTCTATCATAAAAATAAGTACTCAAGAGCAAAGCTCAGTGTCTGAGCAGTGTTGGAGATCTAGATGGTGGTACCTAACCAGAGCATAGTTGCTTCCATGGGCAGAATGGAATCCATGAATGTCCCCCAAACCATTTCAAATTTGTCATCCTTTTCTTTTAATCCATACATGTCTCTTTGTAGGGGTAATGTTTTGGTCACCAATTCAAGCCACATCCCCATGGTTTGGGGTCGACAGGAGACCCATGTATTTTGTATACATTTTCAAGTCAGTAAAAGCAGAACCCATATGACTCTGGAATGAAGTTCACAATCCCCTCTTGAGTGGTCAATCTCAATAACATAGACAAGGATGTGTCCTCAATCAATATTCCAAGTCTCTGCCTGATCTGCACATGGATTTCTGTCCAGAATTGCCTAAGGGTAGCACACTCCCAGTAAGAGTGTAGATACATGTTTCTAGTCACACCACATCTCCTACACAAAGGAGAGACCCCTGGGGAGAATTTACTCACAATGGTCAGGGAAGATGTAAATGATGAATAAGTTTAAACTGGGCCTCCTTATGCTTGTTACACCATAACAATCTCATATGAGATTCACAAATAATGGCCCACTTAAATCTCTACCTCCAAATCACAGCGGCCGGAGATTGCTTCTCCGAGGACAGAAGGTATTCACCAATAGGACCTCTGCAGAGCTACCAGGGTGGAAAATGAACTGTGTCAGAGTCCCCTTATAGATCAAAGGACTGGAACTGACTGTTTTAGTTAGACAAATTTGTGCCAGATTGCTCTGTGATTTGTGGTCTGACGTTAGGGGTTCTTTAAGACCTGTATTCATCATGGGGAATGTGCTTGTTTCCTGAGGGTACTTTAAGGACTGTTATGCTGGATATGCATGTATTTCTGATTGCAAGGATACTGGATTAGCCTAGCCTGTATTTAAGTATCTGTACTGCTGTTGTCTGTAAGTGAGTATACTGGTTACAGGGATGTGCACTGTTTCTGAGATTTAGAGCACTAGAGAGTTGCCAGGACACTGCTGAACTCTCGAGACTTGCAGGTACCCGTCAACTGCCCATCTGCCCACCCCCTGCCATCTGTGTCCTCCTTCCCACCCTGACCCTTCTTTTGTGTTACTACATGATCCCTTAAGCTGTTTAACACTCTCCATTTTGTTCATTCACCAGTCTGCAGTACAATCAGTGCTCCCCAGATGCTGAGCTTACCTCCCCTCCCCTCCCTCCCAGAAGCTTTCAGAGCTTGCCTCTCCCAGGACGGAAGGTATTCACCAATCAGACCTCTGCAGAGCTGCCAGGGTGGTCCCACCGCTGCTGTCATGGTGGCTACACCACCCACCCCCACCCTTCCACCCTAGGCGGGCATTTCCTTTATAGGTGCACTGGAGCACATGACTGTGTCATGTGACAGCCATTATTAATCTCCTCAATCACCCCTTAGCAGATTCTACTGCCTTACCACTAGGGGACGCTGTGTTCCTCCACCATTCAATTTATAAATTTTGACTTTTGTGGTGCCTTTTCCCCTACTATCCCTCTGCTTAAACCACCTCTTTCCCCCACCCTCTCACTTTACTCTTGCTACCCTCAAACCTGCCCCCAGTATCTCCCCTCCTTTTCTTTTATCTTTGACTGCTTCTCCCCCATGTGATCTGAACCTTGGCCTGTGAGCACAGTCCACTCAGAAGCCTGCAATCACTATCTACTAGACCACTTAGCCTGTTGCTGTTTCCCACCTGGTGTGATTTCTATAGCACTTAGCCCGCCCACACACTCACTTGGTATTTTCCATTGTCTATTACCCTCCACTACCTTAATGAATCAGACTATTTCTACATCCCCATATACCCATCCACTTGGTATAGTCCATTGTTGTAACCCTCTTCTGCCTGAACATATCAGTCTACTCTTACACCCCCACACTATTTAAATATGGTCAGATCCCATCACAACTTGTTCTACTTCTAGTCCCCCCAAACCAAGCAGTGGAACCTCCCACCTACACTAGGCTTGTAGCTCTGGTACCTCCCACCACCACCACCAGGCCTAGAAGTATAGCAAAATAAGCCACTTTCTGTTTCTACCAGCTGTTCAGGCTCAGTATCTTTATCTACTCAGTCTTCCCCCCCTGCACTCCACACTCCCCTAACAGCAAACCCTGTTGACAACATGCAAGCTGTGCTTTCTTGGCTGCTTGTCATAGCCTATTTTCCCCCTCTTCTTCTTCCCTCCACCTCTCCACTCTCCTTTCTGCCTCTCATTCCCCTACCCCACTCTCCCACTTCTCGATTCACACCCCCCATTATAATAAAACCACCTCAGACCATCTCCCATAACCAGTTCTCCCTCACCTTTTTACACTCTTTCTACACCCACCTCCCTCCAAATCCCTGTACCAGGCTTCTTACTGTTACCCTCCCACAACTTGGAGCTCATCCACAGGCTCCATTTCACCCTTACAGCTACTCACACATGTGCCCACCATAACAGGCGGAAACTACATAAATCCTCTAGTAAACTCTTTTCCCTTTACCTCCTACCAGCCAGAGCCATCCAGCCTAACTCTGGCATGACCCCTGAATCCCCTACTCCTGTAAAAGGCTTTACCATTTTCAACCTCAACACCAGGCATCTACTCCCCAAGATAGACCTCCTCAAAGTCTGGGTGTCGCAACACTCCCTGAACATACTCTGCATCACTGAATCATGGCTATTGCACAGAATCCTTGACTCCTTACTCTCCCTATCCGACTACCATCTCCAATGGCAAGATCACTCCAAGCATGGTGGTAGAGTAGCAATCTACTACCGCCAAAATCTACCTATCTCTCTTGTCACCAGCGAGGTGGTCCCTAAGACCCACAAACTCCTCCTTGTTAACATGCTACCCCGTTGTTTCTCTCCCTATCTTTATTGGCATGCTTTACTCCTTCCCCAAAGCTTCTCCCTCCTCTGTGGTCCAAGCCATCTCCTCTCTTTCACCCACTGCCAGCCCAGATAAACTTATCCTACTCGGTGATTTCAATCTGAATTGTTCATCCCCTGCCCTAAAACCCATCACCAACAAATTGAGTCTCTCAACCTACACCAGCTCATAAACAAACCTACTAGACCCAACCCTCACTCCCACAGCCATACCTTCCTGAACTGGATCCTGTCCTCACACCTACATTACATCTCCACCACTGGTATTCACCCCAACTTATTTAGTGATCACCTCATGACCTTTTGTGCTCATAAACTTAGCTACTCCACTCACCCCACTTACTGCTGGATACACTCCATACTCTCTCTAAATACCTCTCATCTCCTCCATGATCTTGCATTCTCAGACTGGTCCCTATTCTACACCTCTACAGATGTCAACACAGCACTCTCCTTCTTCTGACAGATATTAAATAATGTCTGAAACAAACACGCCCCCCTGCGTTGACAGAGGATGAGACACTTTTACCACCGGTGAATTACACCTGACATCATCAAACTCTGCAACAACCATGACTATGCTTGGGCTCACCACAAAGCATCCCTATCCCCAAATGATCTCTCATTCTATTGGACTCTTAGGAATGCATGCACTAAAGCTATCAGGGCAGTTAAATTGCTCTATTTCAAGGACACTGTACATGAAAATCTCAACTCCCCCCAAAAGTTTTTGCACACATTCTTCTACCTTCTCAACCCAACCAAGCTTCTCCTCCCCCTCCATCCTCATCAACAACACCCTAGTCTCTGACACTGTCACTATTGTCACCACCATAAACAATTCCTTTACTACCTGCACACAACCCTCCACCCCTGTCCACCACCTCCACCCCAGCACTCTCCCCATCACCTGACCCCTCTCAGACCCCTCCACAGCACCTCCATCTCCCCTACCTCAAAAGACTTTCATTTTCCCCTGTCACAGCCCAAGAGGCCTTCAATGTCCTCAAATCCCTAAACCCACACAAATCCAGTCCCAATGGGCTCGACCCTCTCCTTCTTCAGATCTCTGCCCCAGCCCCTGCCTACCCCCATCACATCTTCTTAACCTCTCCTTCACCCTTGGCTCTGTTCCCAAGGTAAAAGGTTAGTAGAGAAAGCGTGCACTCAGAAGCAGGGGTGCACAAACCAGAGCTTGCCAGCTACAATAGGAAATCACTTGAAGAAAGGCTCAGCACTCTTAAAAGTAGTTTAGCAGGCAAATGCCATATTTATTTTACAAGGTGTCTGGCTGAATAACCTCTTTCCCAGCTCTTTGACCCAAAATGTGGGCCTCCCTCAGGGAGTGTATCTAGATCCCATACAAACAGACGTGTATTTATACAACATCAATTAAAGTGATAGTCATACCTCTCAACCCCTTAGCATTAAAAATCATAGTGCTGGCCTTCAAAAATCATAGCAAAGGGTCAGAATGTGGAGTACTTTCTTATTTTAAACAATATTATGTTTACAGATAGTGGACCCCATATAGTAAGTGATAAGGAATGTTTCTATCAGCTTAGTTCAATGATTTAATAGTTTGTGTGTCCAGAAATAGCTGTAACATTATGAGAAACATTGGTAAACTCGTGAGGAGCAAGGGTAAATCTGAATGTGAAAATCATAGCGCTATGCAGAATTCATAGCAGTTGAGAGGTACGGTGATAGTACACCAAAGTGAAACAGTGCAAATAAAATTTACAACACAAGTTGAAAAGGGGGGGTGGAATACAAAGTTCATTATAATTCCAGTTCTTAGACAAATGATCCTAAGCATGAACTAAGCTTAATAATTATGAACCTACATTGAGGCATTTACGTATTTATGTGCATAATAAATCATCTTATTAAATATGCTCTTTTTCCAGAAAATTTGAAATCATGTAACTGAGTGGAGAATAACAGACAAAATGGAAAAAATCCAATATTCAAAAATTTCATTATGTCATGCTACCAAATATCCTTCAAAGGACACCCTTGAGAATAAGGCATATCACTAAATTCCTATGTTAGATAAACCATTAACGTATACTTTTCATGCTTATTGCATTTTAAGGATAATTAGGCTTCATAAATATCCTCTAGGAGTCAGCATGATAAAAATGGCATATTTACAGATCAAAAAAGCAATTATCAGGAACTTCCTAGCCCTTATTAATCACATCTCTATCAGATTTCAGGAGGGACCAAGGTTCTACAGGGAACAATTAGACTAATCTTATCCTAAAAAACTCTTTCCCAAAAAATGTCCTTCAAATGATATTTTATTATTTATATTCATAATTTAAGAAAATATAAGAAGGAAATAAAACTGGTTAATGTTTTTTATTGGAAATGGGGGGAGGGGGTCTTGAAATGTATAGTACAAAAGTAATCCCCCTTCATAAAGGTGGTGACTGGCTCAACCAGGAAACTACTGCCCTATCTCCTGCCTCCCTGTCTTTGCCAAGCTCCAAGAATCCCTTGTCCTAACCAGACTTACCAATTTTCTCACCTCCTCAAACTTCCTGTCCCCTTATCAGTCAGGTTTTAGAAAAAAAGATTCCACTGACTCCTCTTTACTCAGGGTGACAGACTCCATCCTCACTGGCATGGACCAAGTACACCTTACCTCAATCATATTTATAGACCTTGCCAAGGCCTTTGATTCTGTCTCCCATCTGCTCCTTCTCACTAAACTAAAACTAGCTGAACTCTGCCCACTAACAGACTAATGGTTCTGCTCCTACCTCTCTGGCCGATCCCAATGCATCCATGTAACGGTGTGGGATCTACAGGTGGTCACAGAATCAACAAGTTAGGTGCAACCAACCTTTTGTCTTAGTGGGATGTTTATTACTTCATAAACATATAGCAGGCACCATAAAGCAATATAACATACGAAAAGAAAACATTAAAAAGAAAACAGCAAAAGAAAATCGATTCTGTAGCATAGAACCTCTCTCACTGCTGGTCAGAAGGAACTGACCCTATCTAACTGGTACCTGCTTAGGTAGTGCTAATATACCTGCTTACCTGAGTCAGGTGACCTAGCATCAACAAACATTAAAACATGTTTTAAATCCCAATAATAGATTTAGCCAGGCTAAACACATTAGAAATACTGAATAATAACCCCCAGAATTCCAAGGGAGTAAAAACAATCTTTATTTGGAATATATTACTGAACACAGTCCTTTCCAAAAATGATTGACAGATTGATTGGTATAAACTTGGGCCACAAGGGGCTGCTGACCATCTATAGAGCTGCTCAGATCAGAGGTAGAGTTCACAGGGAACAGACCTCTGGAGAATATACTGCAGACATGAAATGACAACAGCAAAATCAACAGAAGAAAACAAAAGGAGCGTTTCTCTGAGGCAGCAGAAATATTCACCAACATACTAACTCTACATGTTATAAGGTAGACTGTTTTGCAAGTATACTTATTTTAGGGAATTTGGTTAAACTATGCCATTTTCCTAGTGAAATAAACATTCCCCAGAAATGAGGGTGAGGCATGCTAATATATTCTCATTTAGTGAGGAGACCAGGCTAAAATCAATAATAAGGGCTGAAAAGCAACAATACCACTGTTGCAATGTCAAGCCGTTGGCTGAAATCGCAAGCCAATGGCTGACACTTTCACTTTCTTCCTACTGCTTCAAGGAGAACTGCAATTGTCTTTCCTGTCACAGGGGAGGGCTGCACTTAACAGTGCTTTGTTGCACGAAGCTCTGCTCTTGTGTAGAACTTGCTTCCAGGCAGAAACGCAGGGAGTAAACTAGCACTACGTGATAGTGTACACGATCGTGAGGGCTTGTGATCATGTGAAGTTGCACAGCACCAGAACAGTGCTAAAAAAACTAAAACAACCAGACTCTCCAAGTGCTGTTTCCACAGGACAACTGATTTCTACCTCCATTAGAGGACTTTCCCTCTCCTCCTCCTTGTTCTAAGCATGCCAGGGACAGGAGAAGGAGAAAAAATATAAACTACCACCGTCTGGTACATACAAAAGCAAGGCATTTGAAACTCTCAAAGCCTTGAGATAGTACAGTCAGGCAAACAGCTTCTTTAATTTGTAAAATACAGCAAAGCAGCACAGGATACAAAAAGAAAAAGGGAAAGGGAAATGCTACTTGCTTAACTCATATTATTCATGCAGTTTGTCTGCCATAATATACTTCATAGTTTGTATACTGATAGACACCTATTCCAACTTGTCTATTCCTGTACAATCAGGGCCTACTATCCTAGGCCTTTGTTTATAAGGACCCAGAGGAATACAGAGAAAAGAAACAATGAGGGAATGGGGGGTGAGTTTGTATGGTGGTGGCCTGCCTCCATACAGAAAAACAGGGATAGCCATAGAAGTGAGAAAAAGTAGTGGTTGCACTCATAAAAAAAAAATGGCTCCAAACCTTCAGGGGCAGGAACTGACCCTGTCACAGTCCAGACTAGCAATACTCCCCTCCCCCAATCCTAGCAGGCATATTCCAAGACTTTATCGTGGGTCCCATCCTCTTTTCTATCTTTCTAAATGATCTACCCCTAGTGTGCTCTCAGTCCCACATTCACCTCTACACAGATGATACCATCTTCTACACTTCTGGCCCTTCAGCCTCTGAGATATCCTCCCTTCTACAAATATATTTTTATCATGTCCAGAACTGGTTCCAGGGCAACCAGCTAAAAAGTAAACACAACTAAAATAGTCTCAATGAACTTCGGTACACCTCCAAAACTTGCCAAACTCCACACACACCCTCTTTCTCCACTCTTGATGGCACTACTCTAGACATAGTCCCTGCATACAAGTACCTTGGAGTCTGACTCAACAGCTGCCTTGATTTCGCCACTCACATAAACCACATTCATTCCAAGCTCCACCCCAAACTGGGTGCACTTTACAGAAATAAAGATGCTCTTTCCATCCCATTCGACAGATCCTCCTCACCAGGACAATCCTTCAACTTTTTGATCATGCAGATGATGGCCCCAATTCTAGAAATGTTACACTTGGCGTAACAGCATAAAATCCCATTCCCATAGTCAATGCACCCCACTGGATCTATCCAGCATAGCATCTCTTAGATGGGTGTATAGACATGCCATGGCATGCTTTGGTTGAGCCCTGCCCCTGCAGTATTTTCCTCTCAAGCCCATGTAGCTTAGATGCCTTGGGATTCAACCAATTCATGGCACACAAATGGGCAGAAACCTGCAAGTATCTGAATTTATGTTGAACCTGTAAAACAAAAACGTCCATGAGCTCATCCTAATTTCCAAGACTGCTAGGTCAGAAAATGACCCCAACACCTTGCCCTGCATTGTTTCATTTGCATGAAGCCCTAATCCTCCAAACCCAGGAGGAATTTGGGGAGTTATCACTGATGGGTGTCAGCAAAGACTTATCTAACACCATTTTAGTGGCTGCTCCACATGCCTCTGGCATGTATAAGGCTAGTGGGTTTGCCACCTGGGACACCGGGTACTTAGCAACACCTCCCCTATCCAAATATCAGAGGGATGATAAGTTCTCCTCCTCAAACTCCAGTGTGACCCAACTTGCTTCTTTCTCTCCAGCAACCATTCCCTCACAAGTCAAAGTTGGGCAGCCACATGATATTTTTTAAGGTCAGGGAAGTGAAGGCCTCCTCTGGTACTGGAAACTTTCAAACATGCCAATGCTATCCTCAGTAACTTTCTCTGCCACAAAAACTCAGAACATCTATCCTCAAACCTCTGGATGTCTTTTTTAGAGTCCCTTAGGGAGCATCTGTGGGGAATATTGCAGATGTGGAAGGACATTTATTTTTAAGTAGATTAATGCCTCCCAGCTACAATATTGGTAGAGTCTTCTATCAGAATAATTCTCTCTCAATAATTTTCTAGACTCACACATGATTTAGCCTTTAGGCTGGCCCACCCATGGAATGGCATGGTGCCTGTCTGTGACACCGATATCCAAGGTTTGGGAATGGACCGGGGAAGTTGGTGGGCCGGCCAGGGGGAGAAGGCGGAGCATCATAGGGATGGCTCTCCTTCTCCAGGGGGAGGAGGGGTTGAGTGTCCAGTGCATGTCAGACCCCTTGAAGAGGCTGGGGGTCTCTCAGTAACCAGTGCCTGGATTCCTTAGGAGGTGTGCAGATGCTGGCTTCATTGCATGTCATGCTTCTTCTTTCATGGGCTAAGAATAGCAACTGCCATTCATGTTGCCCCACCCTCTTCCCCAGCCCTGATCATCTGCTTTGGTGCTCCTGTTTAAATGACCTATCCTGTTGTCTGCTTATCCAGCTGACCCCTTGGCCCACCCTGGGGGGCAAGCCAAGGAGGCAGTGCCAGTTGGCACCCTGCCAGCATCCTTCTTCCACCATCACGGGGTCATGCTGGTGAGGTGACCCCACCCTGGGGGGGTTTCCAGGGGGTATCGCCTGCTGTGTAAGTGCTGGGGTTGGGCGAGGACAGGGTCTGGGGATTGGTGAAGGGCTGAGGTACTGAGGCAGCACTGCAACAAAAAGTATACTAAATAAAAAACAATAAAAAATAATTTAGCCTTTAGATGCTGAACAGCTGTGGGCCCACACTGATGCCCAAGTAGGTATGAAACCCCCATTCTCACTTACATGGTGATCCAGGCAGCCGCACCTGTGCCCCACCTCCAATCTGCAACAGCTCCAACTTATCAAGGTTAATTTTATACCCAGAAAATCTAGAAAAGTTGGCAACAGCTCTCATAATGTTTGGCAATGAGCTGAGTTGACACTTTGATGGGAAACTGAGTGACGGCCCTACCCTGGATACTACATCTAGTTTGCTTGTTTTTTTTTTATTAAATCAAAATGTTTTTATCAATCATAGGTGATCAGGCAAGGTGTGCACAAATTTATTAATCATGGTATGTTGCCAATAGTATTAATTAGCACACTTATAAAGTAGAGTAGTTCTTGACTTGCCTTCCCTAAACCAAAATATGTAAATTTGCAGAGATAGCCTGCAGTTATGTGGTTTGGGAACTTGGACATGGCTAAATATGATAATATTATCAAGAAACACATATTTATTCATATTCTTAATTAGTTTGATTTTACTGATTAAGTGGTAATATTCACATTAATCCTGGCCCAGCTAAACCCAAAAACTATTTGAGAGGTGTGGATGTACTTAAATCACATAGTACTATGTTGTTTGTTTATTGCAGTGCTTGTAGCTTGGTGGATTTTTTGCAAAGCTGGCTACATTTGAACTCTCTGTTTTTTAGTAATATCAACATTTTGCTTATCCCCTAAAATTAAGGGTAGCAAAGTGGTGATTGCTGGCTAAAACATTTAGAGGCAAGACAGTGGTAAATGGGGTGGTGGGTAAGTAATTTACTCTAACAGAAATTATGATAAAAATCTGTTACCAATCCCAATGAGGGAGAATACTGTTGAGACACTTTTGCTCTAGATCTGTGCGACAGGGTAAGCCCTGTCATGATGCTGGCCATGGGAATGCCAGGAGAAGTATGCTCTAATAAATAAATATAAATATCTTTCTATATCTAACTAACATTTTACTTTCCTATCCAGGCTGTTGCAATAGTATTTTCTATGACCCAGGACTTGATCACCCTGAAGACTGTGCCCCCCCATCTCTCTGCCCACCTTTAATTTTCCCTTCTTTTACCTTTACAACACTATTCAGTTTAACCTAGCTTCATGCAGGACCAATCTACCTGGAACAAAACTTATAGCATAAAAAAACAAATAAATACTGACTGGGAGAACATTATGTAAAATTTATCAGTTGAAGATGCATGGATACTAATCAAAAACACAATACTGGACCTTGAGAACAAATTTGTACCTAAGAACAAGAAATGTAATAACAAGGGCCAAGTTCCAATCTGGTTGACAAATGCGCTTAAATGTCAGATCATAAGAAAAGAAAAAACACCAACAAAATAAAAAATAACAAATCAGAGGCAAACATAAAAAATATAAATCTAAACAGAGAAAACTTAAACAAATAATCAAACATAAAAAGAGCAAACTAAATTTAAAGTAGCTCATACAAGGAGGAATACTAAATTATGTTTCTCTTATGTGACTAACTTTAAAAATGGTCATAACCATATAGGACAAATCATTGCTAATGGTGTACATGTTGATGATAATAGAGCAATGACTAACAGCCTAAATGAATTCTTTTGCTCAGAACTCAATACAAAAGACACAAATTCAGCATTTGACTTCAAATCAGACAACAACATCATTAATTTCTCTACAGAAGAAATTGAGGGGGCAATTAAAAATCTTAAACCTAACACATCACCTGGTTCAGATAACATCTCTGCAAGGCTTCTACAAGAAGTGGCATCTGTTTTTTCACTTGCATTATCCATTCTCTTCGACAAATCAATAGCTGGCAGTGTAGTTCTGATGGACTGGAAAGTAGCCATAGTTGTTCCAATGCATAACAAGCATTTGTCAATGCCGAATGTTGTCGCACTGGCATTAGCAGTGGGAGTGGCATAGCTAGAGACGCATGGTGCTGTGATTTTGTGAATGTGTCTCAAAAGGTGATTTTGCACAGTGAGCACGCAATTGTGCGCCACAGTTTCGGAAATGCATTTTGGGCAGGCTGTGAAAAATGGCAGCTGAACTGTTGATAAGGAGATGTGCACAAATGCCAGTGGTGAAAATGTGGCATGAAAATATTGCAGATTGAGAAAGTTACAAGGGTGCGTGGGAACTGCGCAACGCACGCTTGCAACACAGTCATTGTATGGAGGTTCGGCACCAAATGTTCAACATAGGCATTTTAGGACCTCTGCTCATGAATAGTGTCACCGCCATTTCCTCAAACTGTCCCAAAAACTGATTTCACACAGCGGCCGTGCAACTCTGTGCCAGATGTGCGAAAACACATTTCAGGCAGCTAGAGTGTTCATAAGGAGGTATGGAAAAATGCCAATGATGAACAGCTGGAGTGAAAGTATTACAAATTCAGAAAGTCATGAAAGTGCATGAAAACTGTGCAATGCACGCTCATAAAACACTCATTTTATTGACTTTCGTTCCCAAAATTTCAACTTAGGCATTTTAGGGCATCTGCTAATGAACAGTGTGACTGTCATTTTCATCATGTGCGTCAAACACAGACTTTCCACAGCGACCATGCTATTCTGTGCCGGAACTGCGAAAACAGATTTTGGTCAGGATGTGAAAAATGACAGCTGTACTGTTCATTAGGAGGTGCAGAACAATGGCACTGTAGAAAATCTGGAGTGAAAATATTAGAAGTTTGCAAACGTATGAGCGTGTGTGCAAACTGCACAGCGCACGCTTGTAACACAGTCATTTTATGAAGCATTGTCACCAAATTTTCAACAGAGGCATTTTAGGATCTCTGCTCATGAACAGTGTCACTGTCATTTTTGTAATGTGTCCTGAACACTGATTTTGCACAGTGAACATGCTATTGTGCGCCGAAAGTGCGAAAACAAATTTTGGCAAGGATGTGAAAAATGACAGCTGCACAGTTCACAAGAAGGTGTAGTAAAATGCCAAATTTGAGAATCTGGCTTGAAAATATTGCGAATGCGCTAAGTTATGAGCGTGTGTTGTGCAGTTGCTATGCACGCTAGTAAAACAGGCATTTTATGGAGTATTGTCACCAAATTTTCAACACAGACATTTTAGGACCACTGCTCATGAATAGTATCACTGTCATTTTCATAATGCATCCTGAACACTGATTTCACACAGCAACTGCGCTATTCTGTGCCGGAAGTGCGAAAACACATTTTGGGCAGGATGTGAAAAATGACAGCTATACGGTTCACAAGAAGGTGTGGTAAAATGCCAATGTTGAGAGTCTGGCATGAAAACAGTGTGAATACACTAACTTACAAGTGTGCATTGCACAGTTGCTATGCACGCTCATAAAACAGTCATTTTTTTGATTTTCCCCACCAAACTTGCAACATAGGCTTTTTGAGAGCCCCTCTCATGAACAGTTGCACTGTCATTTCGTTACTCAGTCCTGAAAGATGATTCCGAGCAGTGACTGCGAAAGCACCTTTTGGGACTGAATAATGCAATGACAGTGCAAGAATTCATGAGAAGGGAACCCAAAAACCCCATGTTGCAAATTTGGGGCCAAAAGTCCCAAAAATGCCCGAGATATGCATTAAAGTTGAAAAACCCCTATTCATTCCATTATACAGCTTACCGGCATTTCCTCAGTTCACGGTCGGCTTTGAAGAGTGCAGACGTGTTCCCATCCACAGAAGATTATTGCACCGACTCCATAGGTAGATGGGTGAAGGCAGGCAGGGTGCACAGTGGGTGGGTGCGGTGGGGAGGGGGGCATCGAGACTACTAGGGACCATTTTCATTTTACAGGTAACAAAAAACGGAAAAAAACATTGCAGGACAGTTTTCCTTTTTGCAGAGCATTTGGCACACTGGGGTGGGCTTCCAGTGTGCCACCTAACTGGTTTGGGGGAGTGTCAGTAGCTGATAAGGGACTGGGCACCCTCGTCGGCACACAACACAGGGGGGAGGAAGTAATGCCGACGGGGATTGGGCACCTCTGTCGGGACAGAAAGAAAGCGGGGGGGCGCGAGCTATGTGGGATTGGGCACCCCCCTCTGCATTCAACAATTGGGGGGTTATGTCAATGGGGAGTGGGCTCCCCCGTCGGCACACAAAGACAGTGGGGGGGTTAACCAACATCGAAGTCGGCAGACGTTAGGTGGCTGCCTGCTCGCCGATCATGCACATAATGGCGGCGAGCACAGCAAGAAAAGGACCGCTGCATCTGACGAGCTTTGCTCAGATTGCAGTGGACCTTTTCTTAGATGTGCTCACCCCATTATGTATGCATGGTGTGGCTCCAGCATGCAGGCTGATTGGGCAATGCAGGACACACCTACTGGTGCGTGCCCTGCATTCACCAAACAGCGACCGCACCTCCAGCTCCCCAAACTGTCGGAAGATGTTGGCTGCACAAGCGTGCCAACATAAAAAGGGAAACAAGGGGATGGCGAATAACTATAGACCTATAAATCTGACCTCCTTATGTTGTAAAATTATGGAGAGGTTAATAAAGACCAGAACTGAAACAGAAATCAACCTTAAACATCGAATTGATCGTGAGCAACATGGATTTACTACTGGACATTCTTGCACTACAAATCTGATTACATTTTATTACATTTTATAACACAGTAAGTGAAAGCCTTGACAACAACATCCCCATTATGAGCTTGTCTCAAAACTGTTAAATATGGGATTCAGTCATCAAATAACTAAATGGATACATAATTAGCTATCAGATAGGTCACAGACTGTTCGTATAAATGGAATATTATCAAAACCCAGTCTAGTAGTCAGTGGTATCCATTAGGGTTTGGTCCTAGGACCTACTCCCCTTTAATCTATTTATATCAGACATAACCACAAATATAAACAACACAGTAAAATTTGTGGATGACACACAACTGGTAGGGGGGAGGTAAATGTAGCCAGCAAGTATACCTCCATGGTGGAGGACCTTAAACTCATATAAAACTGGGCATTAGCCAATAAAATTATATTTAATGCAGATAAATGTGTGGTGTTGCACTTTGGGTGGAATAATCCATTATATCAATATACAATGCACAAAAAAACTCAAACCTAAGTCGAAAAAGAATGCAATCTGGGAATAATCATTAATAATCAACTTACAGCAACTGATCATTATAAAAAAGTTGTCATTTCAGCCATAGAAACCTGAACTGTGTGAAGAGATCCTTCACAAACAGAAATAAACAAATTATTTTACCATTGTATAGGTCCTATATACGCCCTCACCTGGACACATGTTCCCCTCTTTGGAGTCTATACCTTAGACAAGATGTGGAACTACTGGAGAGGGTTCAGAGAAGAACCACTAAGATTATCTCCAGAATCACTTCACTGTCATATGAGGATAAATTAGCAAATACAGGACTGGTCAGCCTGGAGGATATGCAAAAAAGGGGAGACCTCTTAGAATTATATAAATTCTTAAAAAATCCAGAATTAAAAACAGCATGAGGGTTTCACTATAAAAACAGAACACTTAATCTATGAAGCCACAAACAATAATAAAAGATCCCCAAAGGTAACACCACAAAAAGGGATAACTTTTACACAGTAAGAGTGGCAAAGGCAGGAAATAACTTACCACAACATGTGATTGATGCTACTTCATTTGAAAAATTCAAAGTTAGATTAGATTTATTACTAGGATGGACTCATAAATAACATTTGATACACTCACGAAGTCAAGGGAGGCATTCTCGATTAGCATAAACCTACTTACAGTATGTCTCAATAAACCGAGTAAACCTTTAATTCACTTTACCATTCCATTTTCCACCATGCCCATTTGAGATTTGAACACACATGAGTAGAGATGCAGCAAAGTTTAATGTCACCTGTAAATTTCCAGTGAAGTCACAAATTTTGCATCTGTAGATCAATTTGTGAAATTGCGGCCATCACTGAAAATTTGCAGTTTGTTACTTCGCCTTGCTGTTAAAAAAAACAAAGCAAGAAGTTACCTATTCAAATCCCCAGTGTCTAGTGGTAACCCCCGCAGATCACCAGCCACCCTGCCACCCCATCGCTGGCCAGTCAGCCACAATGTAAAAAAATATATATTTTTTTCAATTAACTAGTAGCCCCCCTGCCGATCGTGGGCCACAGTTAAAATAAATAAACTCACCCCTGCCCCACATGTCCCTGCCGATTGCTGGCCACTCTGACACAAAGTTAAAACATAAACTACATTTTCTAAATTCAATCCCTAGTGTCTAGTGGACCCCCCACCCCTCCACCCTGTCAGGGAGTGCCCCACCACACCACCCTGATCCCCCCATCCTGATTCAACCCTGACTAGGCCACCAGCAAAGACCTCCACTCACCTCTACAGCCGGCAGCCTGACCAAGCTCTTAATGAATGCACGTGTGCTTGTACAAGCAAGAGCTCATTCATTGACAGCTTGCAGTTATTTTAGGCAGTTTTTCAGAGGGGTAGAGAACAGGAGAGGGCTGCTCCAGTCACCTTCAGGGGGTCAGGAAGGGGGAAACAGCACTGTGGGCCATGAGGATCCTCAGGTGTGCAGCTCTCAGTGCTGAGCACTGATGCTGCCCCCTCCCCTCACCCCCTCCCCATCAACTGATCCCAGTGTTTTACCCTTTCCCCTTCCTCATTTTGATTTTGCCCTTAAGTTTATCCCATCCCCTTAAATCCCCCCACTGATACCCTACAGACAAATTCCTCCAGCAGAGCCTTCCATGCTGTCACCACCCTCTGAGTGAGAAAGTTCCTCCTCATCTTCCTTCTGAACCTCACCCCTCTCCAACTTTAGACTATGCCCTCTTGTAATTGCTTCCTTTCTAGTTTTAAACAGACACTCATGACTTACCCTATTAATGCCATTCAAGTATTTAAATGTCTCAGTCATATCCCCCCGTCCCTTCTGTCCTCAAGAGAGTACATATTGAGTATCTGTAGCCTCTCCTCATAGGGGTTTTCCCTCATCCCACTCAACATATTGGTTGCTCTCCTCTTTACCTCCTCCAATAGTCTGATGTCCTTTTTTAAGTATGGGCACAGAACTGCATGCAGTACTCCAAGTGAGACTGCACCTATGCCCTGTACAGTGGCAGGATCACATCCTCACTCCTTGAGGTGATTCCCCTTGCTATACACCCCAGCATCATATTAGCCTTCACTGCTGCTTTCCTACACTATGCAGAGTGATTCATATGGTCTGTGACTAGCACAGCCAGATCATTCTCCGCAATGGATGACAGTAACTGCACACCTCCAAGCTTATAGCTAAATCCAGGATTCCTTTTTCTAAAGTGAATAATCCTGCACGTCTTCACATTGAAGCCCAACTACCAGGTACTTAACCACATCTCCATAGTTTCTAGGTCCCTCTGCAGCTCCCCCATCTACCACTGCACCCAATTTAGTATCATTAGCAAACATACTCATCCGACTCTGAACCCCAACTGACATATCAGCTACATAGATATTGAATAACATTTATCTCAGCACCGAGCCCTGTGGTACCCCACTGATGACTTCTCATGGTGTTGATAATTCCCCTCTTACCACCACCTTCTGCTGCCTCTTTTTCAGCCAGTTACCATTCCAGCTGACCACTCTATCGCTATCACACAGGTTCTTCAACTTGCCTATTAGTCCCCTGTGTGGTACTGAGTTGAAGGCCTTGCTGAACTCCAAGTACAGAACATCCGGAGCCTTAGCCACCCAGTCATAAAAATCCATAGGTCATAAAGCATGATATTGCCCCCAAAAGCAGGCAAAAGTCTTAGCCATGGCCCTGGCTAATCTGAAATGGTACTTTACCAAGGTAGTAGTAGGCTCAAAGACAGTGCAAGGCCTGATAGACTCAGGTAGTCATCAAACATTGATCAGTCCTGATGTTCTCCCTTAAAAATTGCAAAAGAGGCCCTGGAACTGGGGTGCTATGGGTACATGGGGATACCCATTTTTACCTAACTACACAAGTAACCCTAGGTGTTAAAGGGATATCTGAGTTAATTAAGTTGGGAGTGGTTCCAACACTACCAGTGCCTATGGTGTAGGACATGACTTTCCAGGATTTTCACAACTGGTCCAAGAAGAAGTTATAACCCCCCCCCCCCTTACAGCAGCTGTGGTCACCCAATCACAGGCTAAACAAACCCAAGTCCTGTCAGACATTTTTCCCTTTCCTGAAGAGGACTATTTAACCCCTGGTAAAGATAGAAAACAAAGAAGGAAAGGAGAAGAGCAAAGCAGAAATTGAGATTCGAACATTGTGCTACAGTATTGTTGATGACAAACATGATACCATATGTGATATGAAAAATGTATTTGCTACCCCTGATATAGCCAATGATCCATAACAGGATGTTAGTCTGAAACCCCTGTATGCTAGGGAAGCCCAATTACATGCTGTAAAGGCCCCTAGAGTTTTTGGAGATCTGGCCCATATCTTTGGTAGGATGGGTAATCCCCAGGAGTTATTAACTGAACAGGGCAGTAATTTTAATTCAGCTCTGTTAAAGAAGCTAAGTTGGTTGCTAGGTGTATCTGCAGTCAGGACTTCCCCATATCACCCCCAGACAAATGGCCTGGTTGAACAATTTAATCAGATTCAAGAAAAGATGACTCAATGGTTTGTACAAGGAGATAGGGAAAACTTGGATCATTTTTTGCCTTATCTATTGTTCTCCTATTGTGAGGTGCCCCAAGTCACTACAGGGTTTTCCCCTTTTGAATTACTGTACAGAGAGCACCCACAGGGTCTGTTGGATATAGTCAAAAAGATCTGAGAGGAAAACCCCACTGGGAAAGGAAATGTCACCTCTTATATACTAGCATTAATGATCAAATGCATATGAACCACGTCCCCTATTATCTGTTGGAAGCAACTATGACAGTATGTTCCCTAGATGTGCAGTAACTTTGTTTTGCCAAAGACAAAGTTGTATTAAATACCTTTATGAGCCTCTTTTTAGCAGTCAGCAGCACAGTTTGTTTACATTCCTGCTATCAGATTCTTAGATTCCTCCCCTGAGACGTCCCCTAGGAGTGATGTCAAATTTGTCTCAGCACATTAATGGGAACCAGCAGATGAAATGGCAGGGACCATATAAAGTGATTAGACAAATTGAAAGTATGCCATGTAAACCTGCTAAGGCTTAGGTAGAAAAGAAGCCCACATTGTTGGTTCTTCCTGAAAGGGAAGAAGGGGGCTTAGAAATTGGTTACAAAAGATTAGAAATGCCTGATACATGTGCGCCCCAAATACCTGTGAATGCCTCCTTATCCACCCAGCAGGCCAAAGACATTAATGCCCTAATTTGACAGTTTGATTAGAGTTTTACCACTGAGCCAGGCTGTGCCAGAGGTGTCAAACATAAAATTGTCACTGGTACTATAAGATCTATATGTCAAAAACCATATAGGTTACCAGTTCAGCTATGCAAAGAAGTGATTCAGGAGGTATAGAAAATGGAAATGCTTGGTATAATAGCACCATCTGAAACTGCTTGGTCCTCGTGTATAGTTGTAGTGGATAAAAAAAGAGGGTGGCATCTGGATTTCCCTTGATTTCCAGAAGCGGAATCACATCTCTGAATGTGATGGCTATCCAGTACCAAGAATGGATGACCTGATTGACAGATAAGGAGGGGCAAAATGTATCAGTACGTTAGACCTCATGAAAGGGCAGATCCCCCTAGACAAGGAATCAAGAGAAAAAAACAGCATTTATAACACCTTTTGGATTCTTCCAGTTCGCAAAGATGCCCTTTGGGTTGCATGGTACTTCTGCCACCTTCAATGATACATGGATCAAATCCTGTCCCCCCACACTGAGTACTTTGTGGCATATTTGGATGATGTCATCATTTTTAGTTCCATTTGGGAAAGCCGTATGCAGCACCTTATGACTGTATTTGACATCATTAAAAAAGTAGGACTGACCATTAACCCAGTCAAATGTGCTTTACTATGCAAGAGACCCAATATCTAGGTTTTGTATTAGGGAATGGTAAGGTTAAGCAATAAATCTCAAAAATTGAGTCTGTAGCTAATAGCTACTGACCGCTAAGACTATGGAACATATAAGGTAATTTTTAGGCCTAGCAGGCTATTACTTAAGATTTATACCCCAGTTTTCAGAACTTACAATCCTCTTAACTGAATTGACCAAAACAAAGTACTCCAGTAAGGCTAAATTGACACCTACCTGTGATGAAGCCTTTTTAGTGGTAAAGGCAGCACTTTGTGTAGCATTCCTATTGAAAAGACCTGCTTTTACAAAACCTATTATAGTGCAGACTGATGCTTTCAAAAACTGACTTGGAGCTGTGCTGAGCCAAAATTTCAAAGGAGAGGAACACCCCATATTATAAATTAGTAGGAAGCTTCATGATCAAGAGCAATGTTATGCCACAGTCGAAAGAGTGCTTAGCAACCAAGCGGGCAATAGAGGCCCTAAGGCACTACTTACTAGGAAATACATTTGTGTCTGTGACTGATCATAACCCCTTATGTTGGATTCATCAGGTGAAGAACAAGAACTCCTGAATCACAGGTTGGTATTTGGCACTACAGAGTTACAAGTTTATGGTAGAGCATAAATCAGGTGCCAAGCATATCGATGCTGATTTTCTATCCAGATATGGTGCTGGACTAGAGATTGATAAAGGACAAAAGCAGGTGTCTAATACTATAGATACCAGAGAAGGCTCCCAGAAAAACAGTATATATTTTATTGTATTTTACCAGCAGTCTTCTGCTGGAGAGCTGACACAGGAAGCAGTTTACAGGAGCTGTTGTTCCTGACTACTAGCAGGGGAAACTACAGTATTGCTCCTGCGAAGCAGTTTTAACTGCTGTTGTAACCTGGTGTGCCCTGTATTAACTGTGGCAATATTTCTTTAACCTTGCACTGTTTTTGTATTTTAAACAACTGATTTGCACTATACTGGGATGTGTGACCCAGCTCTGTACTTCTAGGTCTTGTGGTATATAGTACTCACCCCTCTGTGAGCAGTGTGAGCACGAGCAGGGCGAGCATGTGGATCCATGTGTTGAGACACATACATCTGCGTGTGTCTAGAGTTTCCAGAGGGTAAGAGAGGCTCCACTATACACAAGTGTGGTAAGCTATTGTTCACCGTCACTCCGTAGTGTAGGCCTAACGGTCTGTGTATATTCTGAGACTGCATAAGACCCTTGAGTTCTACTGCATCTGCACTGTGCCAATTCCTACTTAAGCTCAGTAATATGGCAGCTCCAATCTCTACTGGCATCAATAATGCAACTCTCAACCTTGTCCGGGTTAATAAGATTACAATGTACAATATGTAAAATGTACACAATTATATCTGGGGATATTCCCACACAGCCCTACTAGTGCAGCAAATGCATTGGAAATTAAAGATTGCAGCATGAGATTAGCCTGTTTAACTCTCATTTAGTTGCTTTAGAAGCAAGCCAATTCAAAAAGACCAAAAAGTTCAATGCTGTTAACAAGTCACCCTTGGCAGATGGTTTAAATCCTGCCCAATTACTCCAGTGTAACACCACACCTGCTGTTATGAACAGACCAGTGTTTGGGACATATAAATCCACTGATCCATCACAGCCAAATTTGACTTTGGACCCATTTCCCTCCAACTCTGAAACAACAAAAAAAAAAAGAGCTAGGGAGGAAGAAACTATACCTGATGGGGGTAATGATGATGATACATGGTATGAAGTACAAAGCACCAAAGTTTGTAAAGAGGGAAGAAAGGTGGAGCTTCATAGCATCCTCTTGCATAATAGATTTGACCCTCTTAACCCTCTTTCTCCTGAGGACCCTGGCACTATAGTAGCTGATCTGTCCCCTGGTATCTCTACTGGTAACCCATTATGTGCACCCACCATTACTACATTTGGACGCATTCCAACTTTTTCTAACCAGCACAACTCAGGGCTAATTGATCCACCATTGATTGACCTTTCAGCTGAAATTGGATCTAATAATTTGCATAACTTGCTGTTAACTAGTAATAATTGCTCCTCTCTAAACCCCTGTCCAAGACATGTTTTGGTATTAGGAGACTCCATAACTAAACACTTAAATAGGACTATTTGTAATCCAGACAAATTTAACAGGACATGTTTGAGTTTCAGCAGTGCTAAGATTACAGACCTTATCAAAATGCTTAACAACATTATGGATGATTGTGGTACATTACCTGTGTTACCGACTGGGAAGAATTTGTTGATAGGAATGAATTGTTCTGCATAGATGGACCACATCTTAACAGATGTGGCAAACACTCTTTTGGGGAAACAGTTTCTGTCAATCATAAATAACTGTTTAAACTAGGACTCGTTGGGGGGGAGATGAAGAGCAAGTCATCATCTCAAGAAATCAATGACTGGTAATAGCAAATTCTGGAGTCATCAACTACACTTTTTAAGTTTTAATACTTAAAACTACTAGGCCCCCAACTCCAAGTCAACTTTCTAGGTACCAACTGGACCGCAACTTATTAAGCTGAAATGTGTTGCAGAATTTAGGGCAAGGTTAAAGCTGGAATGTACTGCATATATAGCATAAGGACTTCTAGTGTGCATACCTCTTGTATTATATATATATATTTTTTCTTTGTTGTTCTACATTTTATATCTCCTGTCTATGTAATTGTGAACTGTATGTGTATGTGCCTCAGGACCTCCTCATGAATGAGCTTGCTCAACAGAGTCTTTCCTGCAATACTCTTGAACTTGAAACTTGAACTTGAACTAATACTAGGTGTCTGACCCATACATTTGATGAACTACAGCTTAGGGCTCACCAAGACAACCTAGACATTATATCTGTCTGTGAAACATGGGATGATGACAAGAGTGAGAACCCATTAGCATATTAGGGCAATTATAAATAAAAACTTAGAAAATGCTATTGGATCTCACTATGCAGTAGCCCACCACTCTAGCCCAACAGGTTTAAAATTTACAGCACGAGAGCAAATGCTCCACTCCTTCAGAGGAGGTGATCGAGCCAATCAGCTACAGCTACAGAAAAAAGAGAGCAGGTGGATCTTCACATGGGATGATGACAAAGCTTTTTGGGAAACCAATTTGCCTGCCTTTATCTCCTACAAACTAAATAGGCAGAATAGGAAGGGTGACAGGGTTGCACTTTTTGTCAATGATAAAATGAACTCAGTAGATATTACTAACTGAAACTCTGTAGGTTAAAATCTTTTTTTACACAAAATGACTTCCTTATACTGGGGTCATGTTATTGTCCCCCTAATTCACCTTTTGAGATATTGGAGGCAATATTATATGGAACTGAACAGGGCAGTTAACTAGGAAATATTATAGTTACTGGCGATTTTAACCTTAGTGAAATTAATTGGCATAATTTCACCGCTATCAGTAGCAAAGGCAATAAACTCTTGTATGTCTGCCCTGAGCTAAAGCTCAAACAGTGTGTATCAGATTCTACAAGAGGAGAAACATCTTGGACCTTGTCATTTGTGATGACAAGCTGGTTGTTAATAATGTTAAAATATGTGACCCAATCGATGGACGCAATCATAACTCTATCCAGTTCACCCTCCTCAAACATTATGCTTATAACCCTAATTCTACTATCATATGCTTATATGATAGAGCTGACCTAGTTGCTATTAACAGTGCTCTCAATGATACTAACTGGGACTCGATTCTTTTCACATTTAACCCCAGAACAAAGTTGGTCTACTTTGAAATCTATCATTTCTCAATTAAGGGACTCATTCATCCCATCAGAACTTAAATTGCTCAATCACAAGCTGTTATCCAAATGGATGAACCATTCCATAAAAAAAACCATTAGGCTAAAGAACAAAAAATATAATATTTATCTTAAAAATAGGACTGTGCCTAACTGGGACTCCTTTAAAAAAATCCAAATGGAATGAAAATCCACCATTAAAAAAGCCAAATCAAGATGGGAATATAATCTTGCCAGTAATGCTAAAAAAAAATACTAACTAGCCATGCATTAATTCTCTAAAAAAAACTTGAATAACTAGCTAATCCACAATCCTAAGACTATGGCAGACTTATTTAACAAAGAATTTGGCAATATCTTTACCCTTTGTAATCAAAACATACCCTGTCCAACCAAACAAAAACATTACCCTCATATTTGTTTTTCGAAAGAGATTCTAATAAAAAAAATTGCTTGCACTTAAGAGTAAGTATTGTCCTGGTCCTGACAGTCTAGCTGGACATCTATTATTCTTATTGGTGGATAATATTGCCCTCCCCTTAAAAATACTTTTTGAACACTTTTTGGCAGAAGATTATGTCCCAGATGAATGAAAAGAGGCAAATGTGGTTCCAATTCTTAAAAAGGGCCAAACAAATTACTGGGAAAATTATAGGCCCGTAAGTCAGACCTCTTCCATATGCAAGATCCTAGAGAGTCATATCAAATATATTATTACCCCTACACTTGATACTTATGACCCAGAGCAACATGGCTTCAAAATTGGAAGAAGTTGCCTCATGAATCTGCTGTGTTTCTGTGAACACATCAGCTCCTTTCTTGACAGTAGAACATCTTGCAACATTATATTCATTGATTTTAATAAGGCATTTGGTGTCATGCCTCATTGGGTTCTTATCAGTAAACTTCAAAACATTTATATTAATAATTTCGTTATAAATTGTATCAGTAATTGGCTACAAAATAGGACCCAGAAAGTAGTCATATACAGCTCCTTGTCTAACGTGGGGAAAGTATCTAGTGGGGTGCCCCAGGGCTCCGTCCTGGGTCCCTGCCTTTTTCAGGCATTTATAGCTGATCTGACAAAAGACTGCTTTTCCATCACCACTAAATATGCTGATGAGGTGAAAATCAGGGTCCCGTGTACTAATCTACTACAAGCCACTATTATTCAACATGACCTTGATATTATCTTAGATTGGGTAAATACATGGGGGATGAAATTGAATACATCTAAATGTAAAATAATGCATCTAGGACCACATAATTTAAATCATGCATATACACTGGCAGGTTCATTACTTAACACTACTTCTGATGAGAAGGATCTCGATATTACTATTTCACATGATTTGTCCCATGAAAAACACCTACAGGGAGTCATCAATAAATCTAACAAAGTTGTCTGATCTATTTTGTTTAACATCGGATCTAGGAATTCTGAAGTATTGATGCCTCTTTACAGGGCATACACTAGGCCGCACCTGGAATATGCTTCCCTGCTTTGGTGCCCATATAAAAAAATCAGATGTAAACTCACTTCAAAATGTTCAAAGAAAGTTCATAAAACACATCTCAGGGCTCAAAACTGAAACATATAAAAACAGATTAAAAACATTAAATCTGATGTCACTCACTACCCGTCGTCTTAGAGGTGACCTTATGTTTCTTTTTGATATAATCCAGGACCCTTACTTTATGTCTCAATTAGGGCTTGAATTAAAAAAATATTCCCATGATATCAGAGGTCATCCATTACAACTTGTAGGGAAACCATTTAACCACACTAGTCGAAAATTCTTTTTTACCCTTAGAACTATTGGACCTTAGAATAAATTACCCTTGGAAGTAGTCATTTTTTTATTTTATTTTTATTTATTTATTACTAGGATTACAAATACCTTTGAACCTAGGGTTATTTTACAAAGGTTCTGCATCACAATGGGTGCAATAAGTGAAACTAAGAGCATCTTCAAATTTCGACTTGAAAAATTAATCAATGCAGGTTATAATCTTTCTTATTACTCACTGGCTTATTATAAGAGAATTATAGGCTCCTGCCTCCTTACTCTTTAACTCACCTTATTATGAACCTTAATACAGAAAAATACAGTTATGAGAATAAAATAGGCAGCCTTCTCATGATGTGTTAAAAAGGGTCCTTGAGAGCAGAGTTTTAAAGTGAATGGGTGGGTAGAAACTCTTTCACTTCCCAAAACTGAAAAAAAAAACTGGAAACCTATCAGAGGAAAATGACAGGTTCCCTTTTGAATAGGGGGAGTGTGATAGAGTGAGCCCTGTCATGATGCTGGCAATGGAAATGCCAGAAAAAGTATGATCTAAGAAATAAAAATAGCTATCTTTCTAGATTTATATTTTTACTTTATATCCATGTTGTTACAACAGTATTTTCTATGACCCAGGATTTGATCACCCTGAAGGTCAGACTGTGCCCCCCCATACCTATCTGCCCTCCTTTTATGTTCCTTCCTTTTACCTTTAATTTACTTTTTCTTTCCATATTCCACTTTGACCATTTGAGCATACCAACAAGAGAATCAGAAATAAGAAGAGATTTAAAAGCATGTTAATCTAGTTTAAATGTGCTAATGTCTGAACTCTGCTTTTACAAATGAAGATGACTCATTTCAGTGCAGATTCAGGTTGCACATATTAACCTCCCTTTAGTTTTTGCCTGAATTAAAACTACCAAAGAAAGAGCTACAAAAGAACAGTTACAATGTTTTATGTCACACAATTGGCTCACATTTTCAAGCAAATGGATGGTCTGGTTCCCCTGAGACACTGTCAAAAGAGCAGGGGCAACAAAAAAGCAAACTAAATGTAAGACTGTTTTAGTGCATGGCTTCTGGGATTCCAGTACCGTACACTCACTTGCAGCTGGTGCTGTTTTCATGGCGATGGTCAACCGTAAGCTTGGAATAATTGATGGCTGGTTTATGGAGGATACAAAGATGTGAGGAGCTTGTAGCCAAGATCTGCCCCCTCATAGAGACATATTTGTAAACAGTTGTCATAGCACTGGTGATAGGGAAGATGCTTTTAGGTGTGCAAATGTGTGATTTTACTATTGTTTATGTATCAAAGTTTCATATGTTTAACAGAATACCTTTATAAAAGTAAATAAAATGTACTAATGATGTTAATTAGGTAAAACAAGGCAGATCACCTGACCCTGACAAGAATTATATGCAAAAAGACTTGGGGGCCGATTCAAAGATGGCCGGCGTAACTCGCATGCAGTTGCGAGTTACGCTGGTCACCTCTATGCCAGGGACCCTACGCCGCATTCCAGAAGTGGCAGGGTCCTGGCAATTGCAACTTGTGATATACGCCATGCATGTGGCAGTAGCCCATGCATGGCATATTTCAGCCACAAGTTGCAACTCATGATGGGTGACAGGCAGCCCCCCGAAGTACCCCACCCCAGAACACCACCAGACATACCAGGGGGCATGGAGGGGGCACAACAGGAGACACAGGTGTCGGAGGGGCATGCTGGAGAGTAGACCCCCAGAGTCCCTGCTATTTGGGGGGGTGGGGGCAGGGGTATGCATTAGGGGACATGGGGGACACATCTGCACCATTGCTGCAGTGCCAGGAGGTGGGCAGCTGATGGATGGCACTGTTGGTTGCCACTTAGAGCAGCTCAGAGCTGTTATAACTTAGCTATGCCAATGTGGCTTCCATAACTGCACTTGTGTCCTACTGGGAATTGGGCTAAACTGCAGTTGCACCAGGTGTTGCAGGCTGCAGTGTAAGTGTTAGCACAACTTGCATTTGTCACAGCCCGCAGATGCCGAGGCACAACTTGCCTATTGGAAAAGGGTCTGGCGTATCACCTAGCATAAGTAGCTAGATAAGCCATGAGGATTGGTATATCTTGCCGTACACTGGCGTATACCTTTCTGGAATCTGGCCCTTTATCCATACAAGAACTAACTATTTGCCTTCTGTGCTACCTGTTATTTGAATAAGCATACTGTATGTCTAAGGATAACAAAAGTAAGGTGTGTGCACTCTCAGGTAGAAAATAATCCATAAAGCTTTTCAATTTGAAGATTGAAGCTCTTTATTCTCCACAGTCGGTAGATGCTACAATGGCAACCCCAGTGCTTCAACCACAAGGTCTTCCTCAGGTGATGTGTCACAAAGAGGGGGAAGGCTCCTATTTATACTGGTATAGCATCACACATCATCATGGCATCACAAACAATTCATTTTTTTCAAGTAACTTAATTGAAAGAAAAAATAGTAAATAAATGAACAAGGACATCATGGGTGGGATATTCAGAAGGGTTGCGCCCCAGTGCGATATTCAAAAGGGAAAAGTGTGTGGCACAAATCCCGATGCACCAGGGCACATCAGTAATGTATGTGGCTCAAGTGGGGGGGGTGTGCCCATGCATACCCCCACACATCCCGATATTCAGCCTGGGATGTGCAGAGCCCATGCAGCCCAACCCCTACATGCGCCGCATACAGTTGTTCCAAAAAATAAAGAAGCAACAGCCGGCCACCCACAGGTGAGCTGTCAAATTGTAGGGTGCAGCACGGCAGCTGCCAGCTGTGGGTGGCCACCCGAGCTCCGGCGGCACCCTCCGTTGGGTAGCGCCCCCCATGCCCGATCGCAGGTATATGTATAATAAGTGAATCGTCCCATATCCCTAGTGGTCCAGTGGACAACTCACAGCCCGATCGCGGGCATATGTATAATAATTAGAACTTCCCATATCCCTGGTAGTCCAGTGGACTGCTCGCAGCCCAATCGCAGGCATATGTACAAAATTTAAAATGTCCTATATCCCTGGTGGTACCCCCCTCCCCAACCTACCACTGAACCCTGCCACCCCGCTCCCCCCAGTCAGCGGTGGGTGGCAGCTCCCCATCCGCAAGCCGCCCGGCTGCGTGCTGACTGATTGCATACAGTACAGCTGTATGCCCATTAGTCCACAGCGTGGGCCAATGGGCATGCAGACCATACCATACTACACAGTCCAGATATGGAGATGAATCCATTCACATATCTGCTGTCATCACAGTATGGTCTGCATGCCCTATTGGCCAACGCTAGTGTCTAATGGCTTACAGCTGTCTGATGCAGTCAGTCGGCGGGCGGCCAGGCAGCTTCGGGTGGGGAGCTGCCACCTGCCACTGACCGGGGGGAGCGGGGTGGCGGGGCTCAGTGGGAGGGTGGGAAGGGGGGTACCACTGGACCATCAGGGATGGGATTTAATCTTCCTTTAGACCTCTGCCCACGATCAGGCTGCGAGCGGTCCACTGGACCACCAGGGATATAGGACATTTTAAATTTTGTACATATGCCTATGATCAGGCTGCGAGCGGTCCACTGGACCACCAGAGATATGGGATGTTCTAATTATTATACATATGCCCATGATCAGGCTGTGAGCGGTCCACTGGACCACCAGGGATATGGGACATTTTAAACTTTATACATATGGCCACGATTGGGCAGTGGGGCATTTTGCTGCTTGTGCAGAGGTGTCGGTCCCTGATGGCTGCAGCCTGGCAGGGTGCCAGGTGCAAGTCACCAGGGATGGGCTCACCTGCATGCAAATGGGGCCATAATGACATGCAAATGGCCCCATTTGCACCTTGCATGCATTATGCCCCATTTGCATGTGCACCTTTGAATATCGCAGTTGATGCACCTAGCGCAACGGAACTTGCGCTAGCACATCCCCCTGCCCCTTTCTGGCCACTTGCGCTGCTGCAGTGCAACTGTGCCATGCACAATGTGGGTGGCCACAGAGCGATATTCAACGGTGCTGAGCCATGGTGCAGCACCATTGATTATCACCCTGTCAGCACCCTGGCACATCCCAGTTGTGCTGCGCCCAGGCTTGCGCCACAGCCTAGTGCAGTCTGAATATCCCACCCCATGTGTATAGTATATACCAACAGTATGTTGTAACCTACACCAACATAATCTTACTTTTAAGTAAATAAACAAATATCTCTAAATTGCTATAAATTTATAACCAAGTAAGTGAGAGAAAGCATATATGGAGCACATATTTCACTTTTACCAAAATCAATTATATTTTTAAGTGAAACAATCTCCTGCTGCTAATTTATTTAACGTATTTGATCCTTATTATTTTAAATACTAAAATTATTACCTAAGGATAAAAAGGCACTCTTTGGTGCAAATAATAGAAAAAGCAGGAGAAATGATTAAATTGCTGCTCCTAATAACCTAGCCATAGAAGTATTGTAATATTATTAATATTATTAACTTATTGCTCCAGGTAACTTGGCCATCAGGAAACTGGAACATTAAAGATGGTGAACATTTAGCTAAATAACATATGACAGATCCTATTTTAGTCATAGGAATAGACATCTCTTCTATACAAATCTATATTATGCTTCTGCTCAGGATGTTCCAGATTATAGAATTTTGAGCTACCTATGCATATCAATTCAAACTTAACTTTAACACAAAGGATGAGTAAAACAGTCTATGTTAGAGACCTGGAAATGCAAGTTCTCAGGCAATGAACATCTATGTAAATAGAATATCTGCCAAATCTGGGTGACTAGTTTTATATGTACATTTAGGATTGCGATGCCAGGTATCAGTTTTTCTCTTATGGAAACACAGTACTGAAAAACAAAAACAAAAATCAAACAAATACATTTTACTTTTTTATGTAATATCTTTTTTAGTTTTCCAATATTATCTCTACTGGTATCTGCACAATAATGCAATCCTATTCTCCAACATAATCTTTAACTTTTTATTTTAAGAATCTTTTAGAAATGGCCTATGGTCTATTTCTTCATTCATACCCCATGGGTTCAGGGCTCCCAGAGTGAAGATCCACCTGCTGTTTTTTTTCTGTAGCTGATTGGCTCGATCACCTCCTCTTGTTGTCCAATTTGAAAAAAGCTTCAGACAAAGCAAGATTTACAGGACAGGGAAGGCCTACTAACTCCAAAACATAGGAATATGGAGGAAGAAAATCCTTGTACACTGTCCTTTGGTTTTAGCCCAGCAGCTGGGGTAATTAGCAACATTATACACAAATTTTGGCCAGTACCTACAAGTGATCCAGTGTTGGAACCAGTAATTGGACTGAGGTTGAGAGCTACATTTAGGAAAAGCAGGAGCCTGGCAGATATTCTGACTAAAAGTCATTATATTAAAACAAAAGCACCCAGGAACTGGATTCCATATAGGCCTCCTGGTTTTTTTCGTTGTGGGTTTTGCAACATATGTAAATATGCATCTACAGATAATGCATATGCACATCCATTACAGAATAATAAAATCAGCCAAATTCAGCAATTCATCACCTGTAGAAGCACATATGTTGTATATGTGGTATGGTACACTTATGGACTACAGTATGTGGGTCTTACCACTCACATGCTTAAAGTGAGAATCCATTAGCATATTAGGGCAATTATAAATAAAAACTTAGAAAATGCTATTGGATCTCACTATGCAGTAGCCCACCACTCTAGCCCAACAGGTTTAAAATTTATAGCACTAGTGCAAGTGCTCCACTCCTTCAGAGGAGGTGATCGAGCCAATCAGCTACAGCTACAGAAAAAAGAGAGCAGGTGGATCTTCACTCTGGGAGCCCTGAACCCACAGGGTATGAATGAAAAAATAGACCATAGGCCATTTCTAAAAGATTCTTAAAATAAAAAGTTAAAGATTATGTTGGAGAATAGGATTGCATTATTGTGCAGATACCAGTAGAGATAATATTGGAAAACTAAAAAAGATATTACATAAAAAAGTAAAATGTATTTGTTTCATTTTTGTTTTTGTTTTTCAGGACTGTGTATCCATAGGAGAAAAACTGATACCTGGCATTGCAATCCTAAATATACATATAAAACTAGGCACTCAGATTTGGCAGATATTCTATTTACATAAATGTTCGTTGCCTGAGAACTTGCATTTCTAGGTCTCTAACATAGACTGTTTTACTCATCTTTTGTGTTAAAGTTAAGTTCGAATTGATATGCATAGCTAGCTCAAAATTCTATGATCTGGAACATCCTAAGCAGAAGCATAATATAGATTTGTATAGAAGAGATGTCTATTCCTATGACTAAAATAGGATCTGTCATATGTTATTTAGCTAAATGTTCACCATATTTAATGTTCCAGTTTCCTGATGGCCAAGTTACCTGGAGCAATAAGTTAATAATATTAATAATATTACAATACCTCTATGGCTAGGTTATTAGGAGCAGCAATTTAATCATTTCTCCTGCTTTTTGCTATTATTTTCACCAAAGAGTGCCTTTTGATCTCTAGGTAATAATTGTAGTATTTAAAATGATATGTATCAAATACATTAAATAAATTAGCAGCAGGAGATTGTTTCACTTAAAAATATAATTGATTTTGGTAATAATTAAATATGTGCTCCATATATGCTCTCTCTCACTTACTTGGTTATAAATCTATAGCAATTTAAAGATATTTGTTTATTTACTTAAAAGTAAGATTACGTTGGTGTAGGTTACAACATATTGTTGGTATATGCTATACACATGATGTCCTTGTTCATTTTTTTACCATTTTTTCTTTCAATTAAGTTACTTGAAGTAATGAATTGTTTGAGATGTTATGATGACGTGTGATGCTATACCAGTACAAATAGGGGCCTTCTCCCTCTTTGTGACATGTCCCCTGAAGAAGACGTTGTGGTCAAAGCACTGGGGTTGCCATTGTAGTGTCTACTGATTGTGGAGAATAAAGATCTTCAATCTTCAAATTGAAAAGCTTTATGGATTGTTAACTACCTGTGAGTGCACTCACCTTACTTTTGTTGTGATTGTCTTTGGGCTAGCTACCCTTGTGTGCACCGACTGTCCTTGTCCAGAGTGCACTGCCTTATTTCAACCAATGTATGTCTAAGGATGTTTGCACCTTATTATCTGTGTACTGCTATCTTTCATGCCCACAGCCCCATGACAAATGGTGTCAGAGGGATAATTCATCTCAGATACTCTCTGATAGGAGAAGCGTATTTGGGAGGCTGGTGCCAGTGACTGGGTGCCATGTCAGGACAAAAAAAGTAGCAAGAAAGAATACTGTGAACTGACTGTGGTAACCAGGATGATGGCAGCAAAGGCAGACAAGATGGAGGAAGGAATCAAAACAGTAGAACCAGTGGTGAAACTAAATAATAAGTAGATCATAAGGCAAAATGGTTGTTAGTTCTTGTCAGGATAAAGTCTTTTTGCACATAAAATCCACGTGAAAAAAATAACAAACAGAAACATAGAAGTTGTCAATAGATGGGGACTGTACAATTCATCAAGTCTGCCCTTGGCTTCCTACCTCCCTACTTAGCTGCCTGCTTGTATATGCCAGTGTCTGTACCATGCCTGCTTGAATTCCCCCTGTCTTGGCTCCCACCACCCCCTCTGGCAGGCTATTCCATGGTTCCACAACATGCTCTGTGAAGAAGAATTTCCTCATATTGCTTCTGAACTTTCTTCCCTTAAGTTGATGGTTGTGCCCTATAGTCCAGCTGTAGTCCTTTACCTGAAAGAGGTTCTGCACATGCACCCTGTTGTTGCCTTGAAGGTATTTGAATGTTTCTGTCATGTCGCCACGATTCCTGAGTTGTTCTAGGGAGTATAATTTGAGGTCATCCAGTCTTGCCTCATATGGTTTCTGATGCAACCCCTGCACCATCTTTGTTGCTCTTCTCTGTACCATCTTCAGCCTATCTATGTCCTTCCTGAGGTGTGGCCTCCAGAATTGGACACAGTACTCCAGGAGAGGCCTGACCAGGGGCCAATACAGGGGCATGATTACTTCATGTCTTCTGCTCATGATGCCCCTCCCTATGCATCCCAGGATACCACTAGCCTTTAGTGCTGCCTTTTCACATTGTCTACTGACCTTGAGGTCCTCTGATAGGATCACCTCTAGGTCTCGCTCTTGCCTGGTCACCACCAGCTGCTCCCCTCCCATTGAGTACAGTTTCCCTGGGTTACGCTTTCCCAGGTACATGATCTTGCATTTGTTGGCATTGAATTTCAATTGCCAGGTTTTGGACCACTCTTCCAGTTTTAGGAGATCAGCTTCCACACTTTGCTGTCCCTCTGTTGTATCTACCCTGTTGCCGATTTTGGTGTCATCTGCAAACAGGCATACCTTTCCCTCCAGTTCATCCACAATGCCGCTGATGAATATGTTAAAGAGGATTGACCCCAGAACTGAGCCCTGTGGGACCCCGCTAGTCACCCTCCCCTCCCCAAACAGAGTGCCATTTACTAATACTCTCTTAGTTCTCCCATGCAACCAGTTTCTGACCCAGTTTGTAACCTTGGGCCCAATTCCCATGTTGTCCAGTTTTTTGACATGTCTCCTCTGCAGAATGGAGTCAAAAGCTTTGCTGGAGTCCAGGTAAACCACATCCACTGCACCACCCTGATCCAATGTTTTGGTGACCCAATTGAAAAAATCAACCAGGTTTGTCTGGCAGGACCTCCCTGGCATGAAACTGTGTTGATTTTTGTTGAGCTGACCAGTTTGCTCCAAAAAAGCTATGATTTTTTTCCTTCAGCAGGGACTCCATCAGTTTTCTCACAACTGACATTACACTAACTGAATGATAATTACTTGGCTGTTCCTTGCTTCCACTCTTGTGGAGTGGTACTACTGTTGCACTCTTCCAATCCTCCAGCACTTCCCCGCTCCTTAATGATTTGTTGAAGAGCACTGCTAAGGGAGCTGCTAGTTACCTCCCTAGTTCTTTCAGTATTCTTGGCTGTATCCCATCTGGCCCCATAGGTTTATTTACCTCTAACCTGTAAATTTCCTCCAGGACCCTTTCCTCTGTGAAGGGACCCACGTCTATTCCTTCAATCGGACTTTTCTTTATGCCTTTTGTTTGTCCATTACCATCTACTTCCTGAGTGAAGACTGAGCAGAAGTACTCATTGAGTGCCTTTGCCTTCTCCCCATTTTGCTCTGTGGTTTGTCTGACTTTTTTTGTGATTCTAACAATGCCCCCTTTGGTCTTTCTTTTTTCATGTATGTACCGGTAGAAGGTTTTGTTACCCTTTTTTACTTCCTGAGCTATCCTAACCTCTGTTTGAGCCTTTGCATTTCTTATCACTTTCCCTGTCTCTTTTAGTTTCTGTTTATATTCTGTTTTGTCTGACTCGTTCTCTGACTCCTTGTACTTTCTGAAGGCTATGCACTTTTCTCTCACCATGGATGCCACCTCCTTGGAAAACCATAGTGGATTTTTCCTCCTTTTGTTCTTACTAACCTGATGGGCACACTGATGTGACCACGGTTATTGCATCCTTCAACCTTGTCCAATATTCCTCAACTCTCCCTTCTGTTGAGTTACTAAGGTTGTCTCTTAGGCAGGCCTTCATATTTGTGAAGTCTACCCTCCTGAAGTCAAGGACCTTCAGTTTGGAGTGTGTGAAGTTTACAGTCCTTTCTACCCTGAACCACACTGTGTTATGATCACTGTTGCCCAGGTGGTTCCCTTCTTCGACACCCTTAACCCTATCGCTATTTTTGAATATCAGATCTAGAACCACGTTACCCTTTGTGGGAGATGTCACTAGTTGACTTAGGCCTGCTTCTTGTAGTGTGACTAGGAATTCCTTGCTCTTCTGTGAATGCCACTGTGTGGGTATTCCAATCTATGTCTGGCAGATTGAAATCCCCCTTCAGCACCATGTCCTTTTTGCCTGACATCTGGAGGATGGTTTCCAGGATTTCCTTATCCCTGGCTTCCTCCTGATTTGGGGTCTGTAGATTATCGTACCCAAATGGTTTTTGGCTTCCGGACCCTATTGTGATCCATAGATCCTCTGTTTCCCCTAGTGCCTGTTGCATTTCTGTAGTATTGATGGTATCCTTAACATAAATAGCTACCCCCTCACTTTTTCCCAGTCTTATCTGTCCTAAACAAGTTGTACCCCAGGATAGTCACCTCCCAACAATGATTATTTGTGAACCATGTTTCAGTCATGGCCACCCAGTCTAGTCCTGCCTCAGCTATTGTGGCAGTGAAGTCAGTCATCTTGTTAGCTGGACTGTGTACATTGAGGCATAGTACTGACCACTCTTGCTGTGTCACTTTGTTTGTCATGCCTCCCTTGATCTTATTGTTTATCCCTTTGTAGTTCCCTGTTTTAGTTTCTGTTTATATTCTGTTTGTCTGGCTCATTCCTCGACTCCTTGTACTTTCTGAAGGCTATGCGCTTTTCTCTCACCATGGTTGCCACCTCCTTGGAAAACCATAGTGGGCTTTTCCTCTTTCTGTTTTTACTAACCTGACAGGCACACTATGATGCGACCATGGTTATTGCATCCTTCAAACTCGTACAGTATTCCTCAACCCTCCCTCATGTCAAGTTACTAAGGTTGTCTCTTAGGCAGGCCTTCATATTTGTGAAGCCTGCCCTCCTGAAGTCAAGGGCCTTCAGCTTGGAGTGTGTGGAGTCTACAGTCCTTTTTACCCTGAACCATACTGTGTTATGATCACTGTTGCCCAGGTAGTTCCCTACTTCAACACCTGTAACCCTATCACTATTTGTGAATATCAGATCTAGAACCATATTATTCCTTGTGGATGATGTCACTAGTTGACTTAGGCCTGTTTCCTGTAGTGTGACTAGGAATCCCCTGCTCTTCTGTGATGCCGCTGTGTGGGTATTCTAATCTATGTCTGGCAGATGGAAATCCTCACTAACACCATGTCCCCCTTGCCTGACATCTGGATGATGGTTTCCAGGATTTCCTTATCCCTAGATTCCTCCTGATTTGGAGGTCTGTAGATTATTCCTACTCGAATGGGTTTTCGGCTTCCAGACCCTATTGTGATGCATAGATCCTCTGTTTCCCCTAGTGCCTGCTGCATTTCTGTAGCATTGATGGTATCCTTAACATAAATAGCTACCCCCTTCCCTTTTTCCCAGCCCTATCTCTCCTAAACAAGTTGCACCCTGGGATAGTCACCTCCCAACCATGATTATTTGTGAACCATGTTTCGGTCACGGCCACCCAGTCTAGTCCTGTCTCACCTACTGTGGCAGTGAGGTCAGTCATCTTGTTCACCAGACTGCATACACTGAGGTATAGTGCTGACCACTCTTGCTGTGTCACTTTGTTTGTCATGCCTCCCTTGATCTTATTGTTCATCCCTTTGTAGTTTTCCCTCTTTATGGTTCCTCCCTTCCCATTGTGATGGTCAATGCCAGAGCCAGAAAGGGTTTTATGTTCCCAGCTATCTGCTTTTGCTATCCTGCAGTGTGTAGATTTGGTGCTAGCTGGAGGGGAAGAGATAGCAGGCTCTATCTGTGTTCCTAGATCTACCATCATCTCCCCTCCTGCTAGTTTGAATGTCCTACATGGATGTCAAATTTCTGGCACAGTGCTCTGACTCCCTCTTTAGTCAGGTGGAGGCCGTTGAATCTGAAGAACTCCCTTTCCCAGAAGTTGCCTCAGTTTCCAACAAAGTGGTGCCCCTTTTTGTGGCACCAGTCCTTGAGCCATGCATTGAGCTCACTTATCTCTTTCTCTCTGATTTTCTGCCTGTTCTTCCCCTTTTCCCAAACAGGCAGAAACTCAGAGAATGCAATGCTGGATGAAAATTAAACCAATTTCTTGCTGAGCTGTGCAATGTGCTCTTTAACCTCCTCAACTGACCAGCTAGCAAGGTCATTGGTCCCTAGGTGGATCAGGATGTTTGAGCCCTCTTCTTCCTTTTTTATTATGTTGACTATTCAGTCAGTGTCCCTTCAAGTGGATACTCCTGGGAGACATCTGACCTGCACATCTGCACGTTTGTTTTGCCTCAGGTGGAGGTCCACAACTCAAATCATGAAGTCCCCTATTATTATGATTTTTTTCCTGTTGTGGTTTTGTTTATTATGTTGTTTTGATATCCTGTTGCATTTGGCATTCCTTTGGCCCAAGACATCCTCCATCATTACGGATGGTATGGACACAAGAGGTGTGCACCTGTTTGCTGTGTTTAGAGTGCTGTCTTGGTTTGGGAGAGTTGCCCGAGCTCTGCCCCCTTTTCCTGCAACCAGTTGCCATACCCCAGGCCTGGTTGTTCTCTGTGAGAGAGGTGTGCTGGTTTGGTGTCGGTGATGTGGAGGTGCACTCCTAAAAGAAATGTTTCCCTGTAGGTGATTATGCAGGATGGTGATCTCACCCCATGCCTCTTGCAGCTGAGCCTTGAGGTGACATATCTCCGAGCACATGGGACAGCAGCCTTGTCTTTGGGCAACATGACCATTGAAGAGTGTCCCGCAGTGTTGTCAGCTAATGATATCCATGTGTGTGCCAGTGGACGGAAAGAAAGAGTACATAATTATTCAAATTTAGAGGAAGATGATCTGTTCCAGGAGAACGAAAGAGAAATAGGCTTTTTTTTGTCTTCTAGTCAGGTCAGGCAGGAAGTGGGCGGTGACATGCAGAACCTATATAGGAAGAGGACCCAGGGTGGGTGGGATTAGGGGGTATAGTGGGATGGCAGAACCTTTGTTACTCCTTCCTGCTGAAAAAAACAATCAGTTTGTTAAGGTCTGCCACTTAGCAGCACAACTAGAAACTGGAGGCGAGAAGGTCTCTTTCCCAGTTGGTGAAGATCAGTGAAGCTCAGCAGACAGTAAGGCTAGTGTCTGGACCACTCTTGGGGTATGCCTTCTAGGGGTGCCCTTTGTGTCTGAGCTGTTGCTTCCAGCTGAGAGCTTTCTATTATTCGACCACTATTTCAGTAGTGGTACAGCAGTACAAATTCTGATTTACATACAGCAGCTAGGAATTCTTGGTAAATATTCCAACTGCTTCTTATGCTAAGAGAGCAGCCGCTGGCAGGATCTGAGCAGAGCGATCGAGGAGAGAAGTCACCTCAGTGGAGATAGGAGCCCAGACTGTGCACTCCAAGGGGGATTTAGCTAGGTAGAACTGCTGTCAAGTAATCCCTGCTTCTGCACTTGTTAGAGTCTGCCTTCCCTCCATGATTGGTCTCTCTCCCAGTCAGTGAAGATCAGTGATGCTCAGCAGACAGTAAGGCAAGGCAGATTTCCTTCTTACTTGCAATGTCTGTTTGGCTCTTTAAGGTTACTCGAAAAGAAAACAACTTGAAAGGACAACAAGGCAGGTTTCCTTCTTACTTGCAATGTCTGCCTGGCTCTTTAAGGTCAAGAACCTTTTCTTTCTATGCTGTATACTCTTCTCTTGGTGAGATTCACTCAGCTTTCCATCCTCCAGTTCAGAACTCAGGCTAGAGATCCTTCTACTGTACTTCACACAGCAGTGTCGCACTGTCTCTCTCTGTCTGGAACTTCTCTGTAACTGATCTGATCTAACTCTCTAAGGATACCCTTTTATCCATCCCCATGGTCAGGTGATTTGCCTTGTTGTACCTAATTAACATCATCAGTACTTTTTGTTACTTTTATAACGGTATTTATAAAACCTTACTGATAACCTATGTGGTTTTTAATGTATATTAGGTCTCACAGTACCAGTGACAATGCTATGCTTGATACTTCTGGCACAGCGTGGCTCAGTGGTGAAACTCTGATCAAACTTCCAAATTAGGGCATTAATGTCTTTGACCAGCTGGGTGGCTAAGGAGGTTTTCACAGTTATTTTGGACATACATGTACCAGGTATTTTTAATCTTTTGTAAGCAGTGTCTAAGTCCCCTTGTTCTGTCTTCAAAAAAATGCTTCCTCAGTTTGTTTAATTGGTTGTTACTGACCCCCAATGCACCAACTCACCATTTTGAATTTCTGGATAAGTTAATCCCTCCTTATAGATATAGTCAAGAAATATTAATGTTGGGTGACTTTAATGTAAACTGTGGTAATTGTTCTGTCTCCCATTGCCTTGATGGCATTGTCCCCCGAACCCACCAATAAAGACACAGACCAATTTAATGTGTGATTGCTCAGTCTTGGCAATAACTTTACTGTTTGTCATAGTTATAATAATTCACAATAATATTTTTACAATGGTACATATCCATCTTTCCATGTGTAGCCCCTTTATCATCATATTTATATTTACATTATGTACATACATTATCTCCTTCACAGTCTTGGCCTCCTAATCACTAAAATATCTCTTCTTCTCTTCTGCCTCCCAGACGTACATCATGGGGGGGCCTGGCCTCTTCCTCTCATGTCCTGAACAAGGGGCACAAGCATACACACCATGCCCCTGTCTCTTATTTGTCAAACCTGTGTCCTTATTTTCTTTCCTTCCCCCCCTTTTTCTTGTCTTCCTTCCCCCTTTTTCCATTAGTCCACCTCCAGCTTGCGATGGACAGTGGACTTCCCCCCTCTTCCCCCCTTTTTTCACATCCTAACTTACCTCTGCTTTAGCCATGCTTCAATGGCATTTGAAATTTCCTTGTTGAACATAGCCAGGCCAAGGCCCAATAAATGTACCCCATCCCCTCTATAATACTCATCTACCTACTCCCGGATCCCATGGTGAATGACTAATCCTCTTACTTCCTGGAACACTTTCCCCACCCGCGCATTCATGCACTTTCTGGCCCTGTCCATCCCCTTATGGTTCTCTGCCTGTCTCCACACCCTCCAAGGCATGATGCCTGACCATGCCAACATAACCTCTGGCCACCATTCCTTTATTGTTTTTACATCATGCTTTGTCTGATAAGAAATGTCCAGCCAGGGCCTTGTTCCTAGGTCATTGCCCCAAAGATACATTATGATCAGGTCCAGCCACCTGCGATCCCTTCTGATTTTCCTGAGTTCTGGCAGTAGCTGCAACCATCTCATACCCCGCTGACCTTTCCACACCAGTCAGATTGTATCAGTGTCCAGATACAACTGTTTTCCCCCTTGCCTCCTGGCTGCCATTTCTCTGCCCAATGGACAAATGAATGTCCACAAATCCATGCTTCTAGCCTCTTGGTCAAACCTGGGTAATCAAATCAGAAAAATTATTATTTCGTTTCTGCCCCCTTGTCCCCCCCTCTCCCCAGTCTTTTTCTTGTGCCTGCTGCGGGACAGAAAAGAAACATCATTATTGTTGCAGCTTTCATATGTATGTTTTATAACATCTCGAAGCCCATCTTCCCCATTCTTTGATCTCCTCTGGCCCACTGCCCTGTGCTGCTATTGCTGATGCAGCCCCAATTCTAAAAGAATGAAACGAATACCCTTCCACCGGTTCCCCCACAAATCTGAGTATCTTATTCTGTATAGCAGCTACCTGGTACCCTGAGACTGGTTTGCTGTCCCCGTGTATAAACGTCATTCCATTCCCTTGGTTTGGGTGATATGCCGCATACACGTACAGTGCCGCTACCGGACAAATGGCTTTGTTTGGATGTTTCCTCAACCAAACCGTCCTCCCTTGCCCCTGCTGATCAGTTTTGGACTGCCTTAATAGTACTGTCACGGCCTCGCCATTCCATTTGATGTCCTCCCATCGGAGCCCCCCACCTTCTGCCCTTCTGCTGTGGCCCACTATCTCACTCAATTAAAAGGCCCCACTATACATGGTTGTGTACAGCACCCTAAATAGCAACGCTTCCCTTGTGGAACTGCAGATATGCTGCAAGCTTCTTATCAACCTTATCATCAGCCCTTCAGATATCAGCTTCCTGCTATCCTGTCTCTTTCCTGTTCCCCTCATCCAACCCTGCATCATCCTGTGGATCAGGTTGGTTTTTGTAGGATCCTCCCAGCCCTTCAGTGTGCATATCTGACCTATTGCTGCCAGATGTACCCCCATGGTCGAACGTGCCATGTTCTGCTTCCAACCCAAAACTATAAATTGTGCCACCTAGTACCCCGTTACTGGCCCACTTACCTGTCCATAGTACTGCTCCTGAAATTTCTGAAATGCCTTCCAAGAGGTTTCATAAGCTCTCAGGGTTGGGGGGCCCAGGAGTTGTGGAACAATACGTCAGCTCCCCCAATCCAATCGCCCATATGTACGGTGGAATGGTGGTCTGCTTGTCCTCTGATCTGGGTGCAACGGTCCTGAATTTGTCCATCTGCAATCAGGAGAGGTAATCGGCTATCACATTGTCAATGCCATCGATGTGCTTCGCCCTGAAGGACATGTTTAGGGTCAAGCCCAACCATACCATCCTGGCCAGTACTCTCATTACTCTCTCTCTCTGATTTTGTCTTCCTTTTGTTCATTACTTCCATTACTGCCTTATTGTTACTCCAGAATATGACCCGTTTGTTCCTGAGCTTCCTTCCCCATATTATCATGGCCACCCATATGGGAAACAGTTCTAAAAAGGTGATGTCCCTCGTCATGCCTTCCTGTGTCCAGACCTCCAGCCATGGCTCCATGAACCAGTGGCCTTGGAAATACCCTCCCATGCCTATACCCCCGAGGCATCCATATATAGCTGTAGGTCCGTGTTGTAAAGCCATTCATCCTGCCAGAATGTGTGCCCATTATACTCTTGTATAAAAAGCTCCCAAGCTGTCATGTCCTCTCTAGTCCTCTTATTGAGGTCAACTCAGTGATGGGGCTGTGTAGCCCCCCGCATTGCCCATGCTAGTTGCCACGTGAATGCTCACCCTGGCGTGATGGCCCTACATGCAAAGTTCAAATGACCCAGCAGCTGCTGTGCCTGTTTCAGCCATACCCTCCTGCAACCCCCTACTGTTTTCAACAGCTCCCTAAGTTTCTTCGCCTTCTGGTCAGGCAACCGAAATAGTTCTCGGACCTTGTCCAACTCCAGCCCCAGGAACTCTATTGTCCAACTTGGGCCTTCAGTTTTGTCTTCCACCAATGGGACCCCCACCTCCTGACACAGAACCTGAAAATCTCTGATCATGTTCTAGGTCTCTAACCTCCCTTCCCCAATGAACAGAAAATCATCCAGGTAGTATACTACTGTCTGATAAACGAAATGGGTCTGGAAAGCCCATTGCAGCCAAGTGCTAAACATCTCAAATGTAGTACATGCTACTGAACACCTCATAGGCATGGCCTTATTGAAATAATACATCCCCTCCACCTGGAAACCCAATAAGTCCCAATCCTCCGGCCTGACCGGTAGTAGGCAAAAGGCTGTCTCTATGTCCATTTTTGCCAGCCAGGCCTCCTGCTTTGACCTAATCAACCATACTGCATCCTCTAGACGGAGCAGCAGCACCACCAGCTGAGCTACAGAAGCTCCGATGGGCGCGGAGGTAATTAAACAACCTCCTGCAGTGCACCCTAGTGAGGGATGTTACCTACAGAGACTTTTACAGCTACAAACTCTCATCTGAAATGTCCTCAGCTATGTAGATATTGCATCAGCCTGCCTTCTCAACTGACCTGGAGGATCTGCGAGTCGGTTGGGGGGAGAATTTGCATGCGACTGCTTCTCTGGGGATTTCCAGTGATACTCAGTGCTATTTTTGGGGGCATCTCTAGCAACTGCATTTTGTCTGGGGCCCTGAAGTCTGGATGCTTGAGGAAATACTGTTTGAATCCTAACTTACCGATTCACAGAGTGTTGGTGTGATACCGCCATCTTCCCGGGGTTAGTTGTCAGGACATTTATCTCACACAGGCACAGTAACAACACTGTCCTTCCGCTGCATTCTAATTTAGTCCCTTTGTCCTCTCTCCCTATTTAGGCCTGATCCTGCCCTGGCCCACACACGGAGCAGCAGCACCAGCAGCTGAGCTACAGAAGCTCTGATGGGTGCGGAGGTAATTAAACAACCTCCTGCAGTGCACCCTAGTGAGTGGTGTTAGCCCGTCAATGCACTGCACACGTCAACTGCCCCACCCACCCCACTACCCACTGACCCAGGGTCGGCACTACTTATATAGTCTTGTATTTATGACATCACTTCCTGTGCATTAATTTACTAAGTCCCCACTTTCCCATTAGCAGCTTATACCAGCCTGCCACCAGAGGGACCCCTGACTACTCACATCAGTCTTACTATCTGAACCCCCCCCCCCCCACTTCCTGGAACCCCTCTACCCACAGACAGTACTTCTCTTCCAATACTCTCAATCCTGTCCCTGAACACACATCTTACCTATACCCAGACTCCAAGCTAGCCCTGCACACTGGTCCAACCCAACTATCAGACCCTGCCCTAGCCTGACGCTAACCCTCAGTGACCACTAGGAGTCACTATTTTCCCCCTGTTTTTGGCCCAATTCCAGCCAGGCCTGATCCACCTGGAAAGTGGAATCCCACACCTGCCCAGGTCCTTTTTCACTTGCCCTACCAGAGATTAGAACCTTGTACCCTGTCCACCAGAGTCCGTGACCCTACCACTAATCCAAAGTGGTTTCCATGCTCTCTTGGGGGCAGCCAAGATACTTGAACCCTTCCTGCCCTGCTGCTTACATTGGCATTATGTGTGCCCCTTTCTCCCAAATGTCTCCCCCTCATTCTCCTGCTAGTACACACATCCTATCAGCCAAACATACTCACAGGCCCTCTTATCCCGGCACTCCCAACTCTCCCTGACCTAGTCCGATCGCACCCTACACTGACCATGTATCCTGGCCCACAGCACCCACCCCCTATCTACCCCCTCACTACCTATCCTGACTCTCCATGGTTGGGTATCATCCTTGCCCTTCCAAATTTTTGAACCCTGCCCATTCCTTGCACTGCCATGCCCACCTCCCCATCCCAGCATGCACCACGGAAGTTGACTTGCTGCCACCCCCAGACCAGAGCCTTGGTCCTACTTCTACTACTTTCTGGCAACATACATCCCAACCCAGGCCCAGCCCCCTTCCATCCAACAATTTGGTCCACTGGCCTCCAAATAGCCTCCATGAACATATGCAGCCTGCTGAAAAAATTTGACGCCCTCCAGTGCTGGGCCACAGCACATCAACCTGACATCATAGCCCTGGTAGAAACCTGGCTGTCCAAATCCACCCCTGACTCATGTGTCTCTCTCCCTGGCTATACCTTATACCGTGAGGGCCAAGTAGCCAAACGAGGGGGAGGCTGTGCAATCTACACTAGGGACACAATTACTGGACAAGCACTCCCTACCCCTGCCCTTGTAAATGGGGCCCAGGCCTTTACCCTCAAACTCACCCCTGACCCCTCTAGGGGCCCTCTATATCTCACCACTGTCTTCATTCCCCCAAAAAGCCAGAACCCAGCTCTGGTATCGCTAACTGATTATCTGGCCACCCTTCACCATGCGGCGGAGCAAATCCTAGTTGGTGACCTTAACATAAACTGGCTCAGCTCCTCCTCTTCCGCAATCCTTGACACATTTGCCACCCAAGACCTGAAGCAATTCATCACCCAGCCGACTAGAATAAACACAAAAAGAGGAACCTGCACCCTGCTGGATGTAGTCATCACCAACCGACCCCAAAAAATCCAAAACATCCAGGTCCTACCAGATTCCCTAAGTGACCACTCCTCTATCCTATTTCTCTGGGCAGTTCCCAATCCCAAACCCAAGGCACAGACCACCCTCCACTTGTGCTTCCACCCTGGTGGGCTGAAAAAACTTAGACAGTTTCTCACCCAGATAAACTGGTCCCCCATTCAGCATGCACCAGACATTGACACTGCCCTCGCTTTCTTTTCCCAAACCTTCAACAAGGCCTGTGATCTCTTTGCACCCTTCACAAAAATCCAATCCAAAAAACAGAATGCACCCTGGGTCAGCCCAGCCCTCCTACAATTGCTCAGAACTGGAGATAACCTCTGGTACCTTGCCACTGAAACAGGCCGGCTATCTGATAGACAAGCATACAATGCAGCCCGGAATAAGTGCACTTGGGAGTCCGAAAAGCCAAGGCCGACCATTATCAGGCCACCCTCACCTCCTCCTGCGGCTCAGCCCGGAATTTCTGGGATAATATTAAACAATTAAATGGTAAGTCACACTCCCCTCCCCCATCTCAGCTCACTAGTGATGGTACTACCTCCACTGATCCTGCCTTCATAGCTAACTGCCTAAACACATCGTTCACCGACCTTTACTCAGTCCTCCCCAGCAATTTCTTTGATCCTCCCCCATACCAACCTCCCCTTGTCCACCACCACCCCAGCTTCCACTTGCGCAAGGTATCTGCCCGGGAGGCCAGACCCATCCTAATCAAAGCTCTAAATGGCAACAATCCTGGCAGCGACTCACTGGACCCCAGTATCCTCAGACTGGTGCTGGATGAAGTCCTTGCCCCGCTCACCAGCCTCCTAAACCGTTCACTCTGCCTGGGACAATTTCCCACAGCTTGGAAAACAGCCATAATCACACCCATTCATAAAGGAGGTGACAGGTCATCGACCAACAACTACCGACCAATCTCCATCCTCCCCTCAAAAGCACTGGAAAAAGTGGTGGCCATTCAAATCACTGAATATCTGTCCAAGCATAACATCTTATGCCCAGAGCAGCATGGCTTCCATGCTGGCCACAGTACCAACACTGCACTAATTGAATTCTCTAATTTCCTTCACTCCTCCATGGACACCAGCTCCCTAGCTGATGAAGTGTTCATTGACCTATCAAAGGCTTTCGACACTGTCTCCCACCCACTTCTGCTGAACGCCCTCTGCCACACTGGCCTCTCAGCTGGCCCTCTAGCATGGTGCTTGAGCTACCTAGACGCTCAATCACATGTGTTAAAATCAATGGAACACTCTCCGATACCCATCCCATACACTCAGGGGTTCCCAAGGGCTCCATCCTGGGCCCCCTTCTCTTCTCACTCTATCTGAACACCCTGCCCAGTGCCTGCTCTGGCAAAATGCTTCTGTATGCTGATGATGCTGTCATTTTTGCCACCCACCACAATCCCATCTCCCTTCAGGAATCCCTACAACAGTCCTTCAATGAGGCAGATGCCTGGTTTAAGGAGAGCAGACTCTTCATTAATCTTAAAGAAACCAAAGCTATGCTTTGTGCCCACCCCCAAAACAAAGCTAGCAACCACCCACTCCATATCCTTCCTAATACCAAACAACCTCTGGAGCAAGTCTGTTCCTACAAATACCTAGGGATTACCTTTGACTCTGCCCTCACATTCCATGACCACATTGATGCCCTTGCATCTGCCACCAACATATGGCTTGTCATCCTCTTCTGCCATAGAAACTGCCTCCCCCCAAATGCACTCTGGCTCGCTGTTACGTCCTCAGTACTGTCCCTTGTAGACTATGGCTTACCAGTCTATGGTGCTGCCGACATGACTGCCCTCAAAAAAATTAACATAACCTTAAATAAGGCTTGCAGACTGATACTGGTGCCCCCAGGCTCACTCACACCTGTCAACTGTATGATGGTGCCAAACTCCTGATCCTTGATGAACGGCTTCGCTATCATACCTGCCTCCTCACTAAAAAAACTCTACTTGGGCTCTCCCCTCCTGGGGTGACTGCACACATCCACCGGATCCCACCTACAATTGCTACATGGTCCTCCAAAAACTACGCTCTACTGGTCCCCGGGTCAAGAACTACTCATGGTCAGAGGTTCTTCTGCTACAGAGCCCCATTCTGGTTTAACTCTCTCCCTGCCCCTGTCACTAATGCCACAACTATCTCCAAATTCAAAACCACCCTTTGAAGCCAACTCCTCAACACTCATAACTGCTCCTGTCTCTGAATGAGGCTGGACCTCAAATCTCTCCACTAGTGACAACGCCTTGGGGGCGGCTCTCCTCCTAGCCTACCCCTCCACCCTTTCCCTAAGTATATCCTGGCTAGTGCCTGCTGTCTTATGGTAATGCCAGTAAATTGCTCAACATATGGAACCAGCTTGTGTAAGAACTATCTCAATTACCTGTACCCTGTAACTCAAATGTATTTGTTTGATCACAGTGTGATGTGGCACCTCTGATGAATGCCTATTTGAAAAAACCTGTACTATGTAACCTAAAATGTTATGTATGTCCTCAATGTGATGAGGTACCTTTGGAAATGAGCCTCTGGCTCAAAGGTTGTAAACTGATTCTTACAAATAAATAAATAAATAGAATGGCGTTTGTGACCCTGCTGTCCTTCTCCCCAATAACATCCTTGACTGAGTCCCCTTCCGGGTAGGATAGGTGATGTATTACGCGGTACTCACCCTCCTGCTTCTTGGGGATAAGCCCCAATGGGGAGACCCTCATATTTGGCAGTGGAGGGGTGGTGAAAGGACCTTCGACCCTCCCTGCCCTCACCTCTTTCTGAATTTTTTGTGTCAAAATTTCCTCTTTCCCTTGTACAGATTTGAGGTTCTTTGCACCCATCGTCTTCCTGTACCCCTTGAACTGTAATCTAAAACCGGATCTAAAACCCACCCTCAATTTTTCAGCTGCTTCTCTGTCCGGGTAACCCCCCAGCCCCTTTTCCATCTCTGCTATGCTTATGGGTGTCTGAGCTAGCTGAAAAAGCCTTTTTTGCCCCCTTTCATGTATCTTGGTGTCAGGGTTGATAAGCCTGTCCCTTCCCCCCTGTTCCCTTCCTCCTGTTCCCTCTCCCCCATTGCTGTCCCCGAAAGGAGTTCTGGCCATCCTGAAAGGGCAGCTGGTATGCGTTGTCCTGGCTGCCTGTCCCCTTATCCCAGCTGTAACTACACTTGTATGCTGGGTGGTGCCCCCCACATTTGGAGCAGACATGCCTGAACCAGCAATTTGGCCATGAACAAGAGGCCCTGTTGTAGACCCAACATGCCTTCATTGCCATCCCCCCCTTCTCTCCCCTTCCATTTCCTTGTCTAAGGGGCCCATATTAATTTTCAACCATAAATCTATCTGCCTCGCATCCCGCTGCACGTCCCAAAAATGAGCCATTCTCTTCCTAAATTTTTCATCATAACGTAGCCAACTATGTCCCCTCTTTTTATAAGCATTTTTTATTAAGAGGGAGTAGGTTAAGAGATGGGGTATCTAGCTCCAGTTGCTTCTCAATCACAATGGCCATAAAATAAGTGAAACCCATGGACCAATTATCCCAGGTTTTTCCCTTCCATGCTTTATCCTCATCTTCCTTTTTTAACAGTACTACTGCCACTGCCATGTCCTTCTTCTCGAAACTATTCTTCTCTTCATATTTGTCCATACTGTCTACATACACCAGTGCGAAAATGTCTACATATTCCCCTTTCCATATCTTCTCCTTTATGGCCATGGGGACGTGGTCTGCTATCCGCACCCCAGGTGCCCCCAGTTCCTTTCTTACCCCAAGGTTTCCTACTGTAGCTACCCCCTTTGTCCTCCCCGCCTCCCTTCAATTCACCTAGGGCCTTCTCCAGCTGTCCTATACCATTCTCCCCATGCCTTTCAACATCTGCTCTATATATTCTTTCACGCTGCTCTCAATAGTCATCCCTTGATTACCTGCTACAGGTGTCTGTGGGGCTCTGAGCCCTGGCGTGGGTAGTCCTGGTGCAGTGTGATGAACCATCTGTGGTAAAGCTGGCCTTGGAAAAGGTTCTGACAGGATGGGCTGGAGCCTCAGTTCCACAGGTTCCGGTACTACCCTAGGGTCTGGGCTGAGGTTCGGGCTCTGCTCAGGGACAGGATTATTCAGAGTCGGACAATTAGGGGTCATTGGTTCAGGTTCTGGTACTATTACTCTGGGTTCCGGTACACTGCTCCTTGTTGGTACCCTCTTCTTCACCTCCTTATCCTCCCCTCTTCTTCCAGTTTGTACCCTTCTCCCTCCCTTCTGGCTCCGCCACCTCCAGCAACCGATTCACCTTCTCCACCAGGTGCATTACTGCTTTGTAGCATTCCTCTTTGCTGGGCTTTGCTTTCTTTGGTGCCATCCTTGTTCTGTATCTGCAATGGACACAACGCGTAAGTCAACATAAGACAGCAAAAGAGAGGAATAAAAAAAATTATTTATAGGGTGAAATGGCACCTTGTCCAACCCAGGGCGACCTATTAAACTGAAGCTTATTTCTGGCTAGGCCTGGTCAGCCAGGCAGCTGTTTGCTTCCTTAAAATGACCCTATAAACCTCGGGCTTGCCTTTAAATCCCAGCTTCATATCATCCCGCCATAACAATTCGAATTGCCATTCTTTAATAACTAATCTTATTGGACATTACATTTAAATTTTACAATTAACCCATTTCTTGTGCAAAACATGGAATATATGTAACTAGTTATATGGGAAATGATGACATGATTGAAATGATTCTATTAATTAATGGTGAAAAATTGTTTTGATTATTATGAACAACAAAAAGCTTTATGTCTGTGACAGAAATGGCTTTTCAAGTTACCTTTGGGGAAACCCTTCCCCCACCCACAGGCCCATTATAAACTCCTCTGCTAAGTGCCCTCAGTGGAAACAATACTTAGGAGAGGTTAACGTATATAGTTTATTTCTAAACTGTAACCGCATAAAGGAAAAAGTCTTTAAATCCCAGCCCCTTCTCATCCATGCCGCGCATGTTCCTCCCTCTCCTCGCTTCCCAATTCAGCCTTCAGCTGGGATCAATCCGACCTGTGTGACAATGACATCACACGCCATCACCACACGGTCGGCCCTCATCCTCTCCATCTACTCACACCCCTTGTCCCTTGCTCTCCCCACTTGTATCCCTGACAAGAAACAGCCTGATATCCCCCCAAAAAATGTGTTGGTAGGCCGAGATGCTGTTTGTAGACCCCCCAACAAAAAATGCCACTATGCGGCTTTCCTCCGAGAGAGCAGTTGCTCCTTCTGGTATAGCTGGCCTCAACTCAACACATGGCGCCTGGTAACCTAGACACCATGTTCCTGGCTGATTACTACAGCAGCCCCCAGTAATCTTGCACTACCGACTGGATTTCTTCCTCTCCACATGAGTACATGACTCAATACAGGGAGGTGGGCACCCTGAGTGACTACAGCTCAAACAGCTGTGGCATTCTAAGGAGGCCTGTTGAGTCAGCAGCTAGCAGCCCAAAACCAGGTGTGCATGGAGGAAGCCGACTGGCCCCAGGCACTCTGTGGAGCTAGAGCTATCCTGTAGCAGCCAAAATGGGTAAAATTTAGTGGTTTGCTTATGGAGGTTACTTGCCATGCTTAAAGCCACATTTTGCAGGAAAACAGTTGAAGGGATCACCCCAGCTTGCCTGGTTCCTGTACTCTGCTCTAACCTTTAAATTAACCACTGTTCCACCATACCGTTGTGGTAATGGGTTCTGTTAGTCTATTCCAGCACAAACCTGTGCCTGTAAGCAGCATAATTTAAACCTTTTCCAGCGCTTGTCTCCATTGCAAACCTGAAGTTCTCCCTCTGCTCCATAATACAATTAAGTACCTTACCTTCACTTGGTTTCCTTGTCTACTCAATGTATTCTCTTCTGCTCCTTGTCCCTTTTCCTTTTTTTTTAAATTATGCTTACTTGTATTATGTTATTTAACTCAGAATCCACACAAAAGCCCACTGGCTCTATAATTTGTCATGACTGATGTGCATCCAAAGAAAAAACACTTTGGAGCAAGTTTGTGAGCTCACCACCACTGTGCAGCCCCTTTTAGCTGCCCTTTTTTGCCCTGCCCCCAGGTTCCCCCTAGCCAACCATTTGTTGCCACCTCATTGTTCCCTTGTCTCTTGCCTCACCCCTTTGTGACCTCACTTGGTCCTCCCCTCTTTGTGAGTCCTGTCTCTAGCTCTGCCCCTTCTCCCTTCCCCCCCTGCACTTCCCACTCTCTTGGCCTGGGCCGTGGGACAATGGGGCCTGCCCCTTTAATTGGGCAACCCACTTTGTCTCTGACTTGGGAATGGTACAACTAGTATTCAAAATCACTAGAACTAATAGTAGAAATACTGAATCAGCTATAGAGTGTGATTACATTTTTTCCATCCACCCAAAGAGACATGGAGAAGTTAGAGTCTTCACTAACTCTTTTTCTGATCATCAGTTACTGTATTGTATTAGCACCCACCACAAGAAGAAGGGAATTTCCAATTTAAAATTTACCAGATCTCTCAAATCCTTTGATTGCCCCAATATATGAACCCCATGGAAAATTTTCACTGGATTGTTTGCATTTAGTTACTGATGTGAATAGTAATGTACTTAACTTCACTACAGAGTTTGTTGAGGCATGCAGTAGGCATGCTCCACTCAGGAAAAGATTGTTGCACAATAACAATTATCCTTGGTATTCATCCCTGCTGGCCAAAACTCATAATTTACACCCTAAGGCTTGAAAACAGGCAAAATGTACTTTTATTCTGACTGGCAAACATATAGGGCTTTAATAAACTGTTTTGTTAAAGATTACAGATCAAGGGAGCACTCCCAACCAATGGGAGTGCTCTTTTCCTCTGTGCATGAGACATTCTTATTTTGTAAAGAGCGTCTTATGCACAGATGTCCTGGAAATGGGCACTTTCTGGGAACAGTTTTTTTTATATATATTATTGATTGTTCTCGATCAATAATATATTAATATGTCCTCCATCGCCACTCATTCTTGTATTAGAGTATTTTCACTTGCCTTCAGCTTCAGCCAGAATAGCTCAGCTTCGCTTCACTGTTCTCACTCCAGCTGAATGAGCATGAAACTATTCTTATACGGCAACAAGTGGCTCTGGGGAACGTATTAACATATAAATTTGTCAGGTCAAACAGAGCTATTTTTTGACAAATTCAATGACAATAAGAACTCTGATCCTAGTGCTTTCTGGAATACTGTTGGGTGTCTGAACTCCTCCTCAAATTCCAGTTTCTCCAAATTTTTTGAGTCTCAAGGATTAAAACTAACCAACTTGAGTGTAATCACTAACAAATTTAACAAGTATTTTGTTTCTTCTGGCCAAAATCCATTGACCCTTAACTTCTATTATTCTTCTCCACATAATTTATTGTTAGAAAACAAATCTTCCCCTCTTGTGCTGGCTCCATTTATGGCTGAGGAAGTGTATGCTTTATTGTTGGAGTCAGATTCAGGAAAGCCTGAGGGGCCTAATTGTATTAGCCCAAAGTTTTTGAAATATGCTGCTCCAATAATTTGCCACCCTCTAGCCCAGGGGTGGTCAACCTGTAGCTCATAAGTCAAATGTTGCTCACAAAGTAGTTTAATGTGGCTTGTGAGGGGGCTGTCAATTATGTATCAAGTACATGTCACAGTATTAAATTTGAGAAAAGTCAAAGTACAGGAGCTGAAAAGTGCCACGAGTGCTCAACAGGCTACTTTTACTAAGCCTGCAAGCAAATCTGAAGCTCCAGAACTGCTATGAATAATTATTTTAACATTTTAATTATTTTTTTAACACTGTAACTTCATAAAATATGATGATTGACTATGACTTTGTTATTATTTTAACTCCTAAATATAGCTAAATATGGGTATGGTATGGTAAGGACCTCATGTTGTTGTGGCTCACATCTTACTCAGAAATTAAAATGTGGCTCACAACCCCAAAAAGGTTGAACACCCCTGCTCTAGCCAATCTTTTCAACATGTCAATTTCTTCAGGTATTTTCTCAGACTTGTGGGTTGGCAAAAGTCATATCAATCTATCAGTCTAGTAATAAAACTTTGTTTTCTAATTCATATCTGTCTAAAAGTCTAGTAATAATATTTTGTTTTCTAATTATTGGCCCATCTCCCTTCTCCCAATTATGTCAAAGGTTTTGGAGAAACTTTATGAAAAGTACATTTGTAAAAACTTAAATTCCAATAATCTTATTAATCAGTTCCAATCTGATTTTAGAAAATGAGCTTAAGATTACTAGATCTCTGGCTGGCAGGGGTATATTAACTTGCACTGAGAATCCTCTAAATAACAAGTGTCACATATGCCAACCCACTGAAGTATCCTGAAGCTCACCCTGCTTCCTAATTGGAACCCCCCCATTTGAATATCAACTCTCCGCCATTTTTTCTTGCTACGTGAGATACTGGCCTCCAACGCTTAGCAACATACCCCCATCATGTCGGTCACACACAAAACACCACCAAAAATGTATTTGCCTTAATTTTTGGTTTTTTCTCCCACAACAAAAAGCACATATATTAAATTTACTACTCCTTAACAGAGCAACAGACAGAGTCTGCATGATCCACTTCACCCTCCCCCCCCCATCAAAGAGTTACTTGGCAAGGTTCATTCCACAAAAGTCAGCAAGGTAGCTAAAGAAAAAAATCCTATATCTGTCCCGCCCTCTCAGCCTTCTACCACATTATTCCCTTGTCACTCTGCTTACTTTTAAATACACTCGCACCTCAGTAGATGATCACCAGTGAGCTCCCGGTGTTCAGCTCCCTTGTCCCTCTCAGTGCAGTTGTAATCTCCCCACTACCACAATGAACTCGCAATCATTCTGCTGCCACAAGTCTAACAGGGGCAGGCAAAAACAAGAACAAAATCACAAGGAACAGTACAAACTTTTCCCATTCACCTCATCTCATAGCAGCTCTACTGGTGATACTGTGCTCTGTTTGGGGGGGGGTCACGCACAGAGAAGTAACCATGACAACCAGAACCAGAGGCTGTAGAATTATAGTATTAGTGAAGGAACTATTTTATTTCAAAACATATCTTAAACTAATTTTTTAAAAACATTATTTTACTAAACTTATTTTGTTCTACAGTGCCCATTTTCTAAGCACAATAATACCCTCCAGGGTGGATGGTATGGGCAATACTGGACTTTTCAGGGACTATAAGGCCCCTGCCTGCAGCATCAGGCCTCACCACACCCCTGGGTGTTCTGGTATTGCGCAATACTGCCCACCCTGTCTGGTATTATTGCTTGCTTAGACCCCACCATAATACCCTGACAGCACTGGTTAACATAGAAACTTAGAAACATAGACTTTGATGGCAGACAAGGACCACTTGGCCCATCTAGTCTGCCCATTTCCCTACCTACAGGATAGGCCACAGATCCTAATTAACCAACAGCCTATTTCTTCCTACCCCCCACAAGAATTGCCTTATGTCTGTCCCATGCATTCTTGAATTCTCCCACAGTTTTAGACCCCACAACTTCCTCAGGAAAGCTGTTCCATGCATCCACTATCCTCTCTGTGAAATAGTACTTCCTCATATTGCCCCTGAACCGCCCCCCATCTTTAAATTGTGTCCCCTTGTTCTTACACGTCTCTTTTTCTGAAAGATGCTACCCTCTTGGACTTTGTTGATTCCACTGAGGTACTTAAAAGTTTCTATCATGTCCCCCCTCTCCCTTCTTTCCTCAAGGGTATACATATTAAGCTCCTTTAGTCTCTCCTCATATGGCTTCTCTTGCAGACCCTGCATCATTTTAGTTGCCCTCCTCTGGACTGTCTCTATCCTGTCTATGTCCTTGCAGAGATGGGGTCTCCAGAACTGGACACAGTTCTCCAGATGGGGTCTCACCAACTGTCTGTACAGAGGGATAACAACTTTCTGTTTTCTTCTGCTGATGCCTCTCCCTATGTGTCTCAGTATACCCCCAGCCCTCCCTACTGCCTTCTCACATTGCTTGCTAACCTTAAGGTCATCTGATATGATTACCCCCAGGTCCCTTTCCTTTTTTGTTGTTGTTACTACCCCCCTATTGTTTATTCTTCCCCAGGGTTCTTGTTTCCCAGGTGCATTATTTTGCACTGCTTTGCATTGAATCCTAGCTACCATACTTCTGACAATTCCTCCAACCTTGCCAAGTCCCTTCTCATCCTTTCCACACCTCTTTGTGTATCAACCTTGTTGCAGATCTTTGTGTCAACTGCAAATAGGCATGCTTGTCCTTCCAGTCCCTCTGCAATGTCACTTATGAAGACATTAAAAAGGACTGGACCCAATACTGAACCCTGCAGTACCCCTTTAGTAACCCCTCTTTCTTCAGAGTGGACTCCATTTACAATTACCTTCTGTGTTCTGTTGTCCAGCCAATGTTTTACCCGGGCTACCACCTTGGGACCCACTCCTAGGCTGGTTAATTTGACTATTAATCTTTTGTGTGGGACTGTGTCAAATGCCTTGCTAAAGTCTAGGTAGGCCATGTCCACAGCCCCTCCCTGGTCTACTATTTTGGTCACCCAGTCAATGAAATTGATTAGATTCATCTGACATGACCTTCCTGCTGTGAACCCATGCTGCCTTGGGTCCTGTGCCCCACTGGCCTCTAGGTGCTCAACTATTCTTTCCTTCAGAAGTGACTCCATCACTTTCCCTACCACAGAGGTCAGACTGACAGGTCTTTAGTTTCCTGCCTCTGTCTTGGTCCCACTTTTGTGAAGGGGAATCACATCTGCCTTCCTCCAGTCCTCGGGTACCCCACCATCCTTCCATGATTTATTAAAAAGAGTAGCCAGTGGTTTCATTAGTTCCCCCCTTAATTCTTTTAGAATTCTGGGGTGAATTCCATCAGGCTCCATTGCTTTGTCCACCTTCAGTTTTAGGAGTTCTTGCAGAACCCTTTCTTCTGTGAAAGGACTGGGATCGACCCCCCTATCGAGAGTGCTTCTGTTTATTGGATTAGGCACTTCCCCCTCCTCTTTTGTGAATACTGAGCAGAAATATTCATTCAGTATCCCTGCTTTTTCACTGTCCCCCTCTGCCCACCCACCATTCATTCTATTCAGCCTCACTATCCCTCCCTTTGTCTTTCTACGCTCGCTGATGTACCTATAAAAGGTTTTATCCCCCTTCTTAACTGAGTTGGCTATCTTTTCCTCAGTTTGGGCCTTTGCTATTCTGACTTCCCTCCCTGCTTCCTTCTGCCTTAACTGGTACAGCTCTCTGTCCTGCTCCTTCTGTGTTTCCATATACTTCCGGTTAAAGTAACTAATGACTTGAAACAGCATTAGACAGTGGTTCTGTGGTGGGGCAATTTTTATCAATCTCTCCAAGGCATTTGACACAAGTTTTCTAGGCCTTAATTACAATCTTTATAGCTGGCAGGACAGTTACTTACTTAGTAGGTGTCAAAAGGATTCAATCAATGGTATACATTCTGATGTTATTTATGTGACCAATGGTGTCCCTTAGGTCTCCAACCTAGGTCACTACCCTTCAGTTTATTAATCAGTGACTTTGTTAACTCAGAAAAAATCTAGCTGTACATCTTTATGCTGATGCCTCCATAATCTATAGTTGGAACTAAAATATCTTCAGCGCGGGTGTCTCAGTTATCAGGTCACACTGTAAGAACTTCACAGTGAAGCAGGATCCATGCTGAAGATTTTCCAGCAGTACAACCGGAGTCACCCACACCAACATCAACTGCTGACATCATCAACCCTACAAAGGCATGAACAGCCTCACTCCCTCCTCAGTTCTTTCCCACTGTTGACTCCAATCACATGGGTCTCCGTGAAAGCTCTGTCGCAGTTTGCACCATTTTTGCTTACGCTTTTCTTTAAACTTAGTTTTCAGGAATCTCTTTTCTGAATGAGATTCTTTTACCTTGTTTATGTTGAGAGTTGCTCCTTCCACATCTCTTTTCCGTCGCTGCCACTGCAGAAAGAAGACTGCTTCTTCAGATGAACACAATCTCTGTGTCTGCTGTCTTGGGCCTGATGACGATGTCTGAGACTCTGTGCTCTGCCAAAAATTTAATCTCACACCCCCTTAGGTGATGCAAAAAAGTCTTTGAAGAAATTTCTCATGGAACAACACCTAGTCAGCATTGGCATTGGTACTCCAGGGTCCCTCCTTGAGTCACCAGTGGGTTTGTCTAACTCCCAAGCCTCTAAGGCCTAAGACAAGTTCTCAGGGAAAAGTCCTAATGACTGTGACTGGGACTACTCCACCCGGCGATGCTCCTGTTCCCTAACAGCTTCTTCATCTTCATCCAGGGTACTCCATCAGCAGCTTCTGCCCTGATGCATTCCAATGTCCAGGCCTATACTCCTGCCAGGTCTTACTGACAGTGTCTCCTCCCACTTCACAAGGAGGCTGACCATTGACCCTTGGGTCATTGCCCCCACCCCCTCCATTGAGGCCTGATGCTTACCCAAGTCCTCAGATACCAGGGTCTTCCAGCTCTCAAGATCCAATGGATGGTTCATTGCACTCTGTCCTGATGACCCCTCTACCATTGATGCAGCACTTACTTGCCATCAATCTAAACACTATTGTGACCTAGTGGATCATGGCTTTGGTGCACCAGTTAGGTGCACACAGACCTGTGTCCCTAGCACCATCGGTTGCTCCATCATCATTGATACCAGTTTGGCCTTATCAGCCTGCACCCCTCAGGGGGCTGTCACTCCCTCATTCATCAGACCCCAAGTTGGAGAGGGTCGACATTGAAGAGGAGTACCATCCTGATCCTATTCTCCCTGAGGAAGAGGAGGAGGAGGAGGAGGATCCTCTTTCCTCAGACAGGTTTACTGCTTCTTTAGTGAGCAAGGACTCTATTCACCATACTCACCAGTCCCCTCCTTCAAACCCTATCTTCTTCAGTGTTATGAAGCAACTGTCTACAGCCATGGGCTTCCACACTGGGGAAGAGGATGCTCCTGAAGAGAACTGGTGGACATTTTGGTGATCCCAGAGTCTCCTCCTAAGGTCATCCCTCCTATTTTGCCAGCTCTGAGGAATGCCACCATTGCATCATGATGCAACCCTGACATGGTTCTTGCCATGCCCTGGAGGGCAGATAAGTTCTATCATTCCCCCCAGTGCCTGCCCTATTATGCTGCCCAACCTGAGACTGACTTTGGTCATGAAGGTGGCACACAACAGATCCAAGGTGCCCACAAACCTTATCTCCCTTCCCCCTGACAGGGAATCTAGAAGTATCAACCTTTGGAGTAGGAGGGCTTATGCATCCTCTACTCTGGGACTTTGGATTGCTAATTATTTATGTCATATGGTCAAATGCCAGAATACCACATGGATGAAGGGCAGGGCAGCTGCTCAGGCTCTTCCAGAATGTTCCCAGAAACAGGAGATCCTTATGTCCCTTCAGGCCACCAAGGATATTAGTAAACATCTCCTCTGGACCTTGTACAACATGTATGACTCTGTTTCCAGGGCCACTGCCACAGGCATTTGCCTTCATAGGCATGCCTTGCTCAGGCTATCGAATTTTGCAGCAAATGTCCAGCAGAAGGTGCTTAATGCCCCCTTCAATGGCTCGAAGCTCTTTGGAACTGATGTCCAGGACATCATTAATGAACTACAGGACTCTGGGAGGGCTATTAAGTCCATCTATGTGCTCTATCATACTCAGCTCAGGAGCAGACAGCACCTGTCCTTTCAAAAAGGTATCCCGCCAGTCTGGTGTGGGCTCCCATCCCCAGGGTAAACAGAAGGCCAGTTCTGTTTTGCCTACCTCCTCATCTTCCTTGGGCCCTGCCACCAAGTGACCCAGAGGCAACAGATCAGCCCCATTGGCTGGATCCACCTCCGCTTGACTCCTTGCCAGACACCCCTCTTCCAGTCCCCGATGAAGAGGTGTGGTCGGAGATTAGTTCTCCCTCCATCTTAGTCAATGCAGAACCATCAGTTCAGATGCTTGGATTCTTCTGATTACAGCAAAATCCCAATTATCCAAACCTCAATTAACCCACACTCTCAGTTATCCAAAACTGTGGCATGTCCCCCAGCTTAATAGACCTCATTGTAAAGTACTCTCACTTATCTGAAACCCCACTTATCCAAATAATTACATTCTCCCCAAGCACATTTGGATAAGTGAGGTCAGACTGTATAGAAAGGGGTCACACTCTGGAGCTTTTGGTACAACCCTCAGAGACTCCCCCAGTACCCTCCACCTATCCTTCAGACCATGTAGCAGTCCTGAGGGAGGAGGCACACTCCCTTCTGTGGAAAAGGGTAATTGAACCAGTTCCCAGGAGGAAGAAGAACTAAAGGTTCTATTCCAGGTTCTTCCAGACACCTGAGGCATATTCTAGATCTCAAAGACCTCAGTCCCTACATCCAATACAGGAAGTTTCACATTGTCACTCTCCCAGGGCTGCTGCCCCTCCTCAAACAGGATGACTGGCTCTGCTCCCTCAACATGCAGGATGTGTATCTGCATATCTCATGTGCCCACTGCACAGGTGGTTTCTCTGGTTTCTTTTTCAGGCAAACATTACGAATTCAAAGTCTTGCCCCTTTGACTTATCCTCTGTGATGTGGGTTTTTGCAAAATGCCTAGCAACGATGGCTGCTCTCCAGCGAGAGGGCCTGTACATCTTCCCCTACCTGGATGACTGGCTCCTCAAAGTCCCATCCAGGGATCAGCTTCTCTGCAGTCTGAAGAGGGCCCTCTGGTTGTTCCTTTCCCTGGGCATTGCTGTCAACCTTCCCAAGTCTGTTTTGAACCTGTCCCAGTGGCTGCAGTATATAGGGGCAGTTCTGGACTCAGAGCAGGTCAAGGCCTACCTGCCTCCAGACAGAGTGAAGTGCCTCATCTCACAGGTTGCACAGAGTTGCTATGTTTCCATGAGGGTTTACTTGAGGCTCCTAGGCCTCATGACTTTGGCCATTGCCACTGTCCCCCTGTCCAGACTGCACATTCAGGAACTAGAGTGAACCCTCCAGATGCAGTGGGACCAACACACAGATGACCTGGAACTGCTAGTGCTGGTCTCCTCTCCAGTCTGCAAAGTGCTCCAGTGGTCATTGGATCCCCAAAGCCTCTTAAGAGGGGTCTCATTCTTGATCTTATCTCCCCAGCAGATTCTCACCAAAGATGCCTTTGGCTTGGGGTGGAGGGCACACCTGGGACTCTTCCAGGCCCAAGGTGCCCAGTCCCAGATTGAGGCATCCCTCCAAATAAACATCCTCGAGATGAGGGCAGCTCTGTATGCCATGCAGGCCTTTCAGAACCACCTCTTTCTTGGCCAGTTGTTGATTCAGTCAGACAATCTCAGTGTGATCTACTATATCAACAAATGGGAGGGCACACTCATACCCCCTTTGTAGGGAGGCTATGAGGGTCTGGTACTGGTACTGGGCACTGGACCACAACCTGGAACTCTCAGCAGTCCATGTCCCAAGATTGTTGAACACCCTGGTGGATAGCCTCAGCTGAACTCAGGCTCAGATGCACAAAGGGGAGCTTCTGTCATCTGTCACAGAAGATCTGTTCAACAGATGGTGTCATCCAGAGTTGGAACTTTTTCACCCCCACTCAATGGAAAAATGCTCAATTTCTGCTCACTAGATCCAAGGCCTGGAGTTTTCAGGCAAGACACTTTGTCCCACTCCTGTAGCAGGTGGTTCCCTTATGCTTTCTCTTCATTTCCTCTGATTCAGAAGGTGCTAGTAAGCTTCAGACGGAGTGGGCCAGAATGATCCTAGTCACACCCTACTGGCCATGGCAGATATGGGTTCCATTACTGCAACAGTTAGTAGCTGAACCTCCGGTGCCTCTGCCCCTCTGCAGGAATCTGCTGATGCAGGCTCGGGGAACCTTGGTCCATACACACCTCAAGTCCCATTGTCTGCATGCCTGGCTCCTGAGGACATAGCCATTGCCCTATTTGGGTCTCTCAGAAGGTGGCAGTTGTCCTTGTGGCGGCTAGGAAACCATCCACTAGGGTCATATATGCCATGAAGTGGAAGAGGTTTGCCATCTGAGCTGCCAAGCACCATCTGGACCCTTTCATCTCTCCAGTGAGCCAGATTCTGGACTACCTGATATAACTGTCAAACTCAGGTCTCCAGTATTCCTCTCTCTAGGTGCACTTTTCGGCTATCTCTGTCCTTCACGAGCATGTGGAAGGTCGTACCGTGGCTTAACTGTATGTGACCTGTACTTTTTTTAGGGGCATCCTGCACCTAAAACCTCCAGTCTGCACTCCTGTCTCAACTTGGGATTTAAATTTTGTTTTGGAGAAATTGACCCTGTCTCCATTTGAGCTAGCCACAACTTGTGAGTTACGCTTTCTTTCATGGAAATCATTGTTTTGGTTGCTATTAATTCTGTTCAAAGGATTTCCAAGGTTCAGGCTCTGAGGTGTGAAGATCCTTATTTGATTTTTCACAAAAACAGGGTGCCTTTGTGCATGAATCTTAAGTTTCTCCCCAAGGGGGTGTCTGAGTTTACCCTGAACCAATTGATCCACCTACCCCTCTATTTCCTGGAGTGTGCCACTGCAGGGGAAGCACTGCTCTATATTTTAGATGAGCGCAGAATTTTGAAATATTATCTGCTGCAAACTAAGAACTTCAGAAAGTCAAAGCAGCTTTTTGTTTCTTTCACCAAAAGAAGAGCGGGCACTCAAGATTCCAAACAATGTTTGTCCAAATAGTTGGCCAATTGTATTGTGTTCTGCTACAACAAATATGGCAAGCAGTTGACAGGGATGGTGAAAGCCCACACCATGAAGAGCAGGGCTACCTCTGTGACTTGCTTCAAAGGGATCACCACAGCTGCCACCTGGAATACTTTCCATACTTTCACCAGGTACTACGGTCTGGACATTGCATTCACAGCCCAAGCAGGCTTCAGTTGGGCTGTTCTCCAGGGTCTTCCATCTAAGACCTTGGTTTGTCTTCCTCTCAGACTGTCCTGCGACACTTATAACTGCTTGGGACTCTTTCCTATAGTGTGACCTGATGACTGAGATGCCTTCAAAGAAGATAGAACAGTTACCTAAGAACTTACCATAACAGTAGATTTTTGAGGGGATCTCAGTCAACAAGTCTGCCTTCCCTCCCATCATCCACCTATTTGGGGTTCTCTACTCAAACTGGCTATCTGAGCTATCCAGCCTTTTATTTTGGCCTGGGCACCTCTCTCTCTCCTTAGTTCCCCATGGCATGAGCATGCTCCTTTAGTCTCTGGGGGAAAGAACTGAAGAGGGAGTGGGGCCGCTCATGCCTTTATAAAGTTGATATGAACATACAAAATTAACCAGCAGATAAAGACCAATAGGTCTATCAAATCTGCTCAATTATGCAGCTAGCCTCACTAATTGGCAGCTGCACCTCCCTCCCTCCCTTCCCCCCTCCCTTAATCCCCCTTACCCGGTCCCATCCCCCTTTGAAGCCAATCACCATTATGCAGGCCACCATTTCTTCTGGCAACGCATTTCACTCGGCCACCACTCTCTCTGAAAAAAAGTGTCTTCTCATATCACTCCTGAACCTTCCCCCTCCAATTGCAAAGCATGGCCTCTAGTATCCCCCATTCCCTTACTTTGAACAGCCCCTCCATCCCATCCCTGTTTATGCCCTTCATGTACCTGAAGGTTTCTATCATATCCCCCTGTACCTTCTCTACTCCAGTGAGTACATGTTCAGTTCCCTCAATCTATTTTCATAAGGTAAGTCCCCCAGACCCTGGATCATTTTTGTTTCCCTGCATTGCACCCCCTCCAGTAACTTAATATCTTTTTTCAGGTATGGGCACCAGTATTGCATGCAGTATTCCAAGTGCGGCCACCCCTCCTTGAGGATAGCCCCCGGCAATACAACCCAGCAATTTATTGGCTTTTGCAGCTGCTTTCCTACATTGAGCTGAGTTGTTCATTGATCCTGTTACGAGGACCTCCAGGTCCTTGTTTTCTTCTGTCACTGCAAGCTGAACCCCCCCAATGGTAGCTCTTTTTGAGTTTTTTTGCCCCAAAATACAGCACCTTGCACTTTTTCACAATGGACACCAACTGTCATATGTTTGACCAGGCCTCAAATTTTGCCAGATCCTCCTGCAACCCATTCCACCCCTCCAGATCATCCATCACCACCCCTATTTTGGTGTCATTCACAAACAGATTGATCTTGTTCCTGATACCCACCGAAATATCTGCAATGAATATCCCAAATGAGCTCTGTGGCATTCCACTAGTCACCGTCCTTGGAGATGAGATCACCCCATCCACCACCACTCTCTGCTGCCTGGTACTTAACCAGTTTCTCACCCATCCCACCATCTTAACACGCACCACTGTGCCTTCTAGCTTACTTCCTAGCCTCCCACGTGGCACAGAATTGAATGCCTTGCTGAAGTCCTGATACAGGACATCCACTACATGGCTCCTGTCCAGCTGTCTAGTTACCCAATCATAGTACTCCACCAGGTTGGTCTGACAGGATCTGCCAGTGACAAAGCCATGCTGCCTGCTGTCCTGCATCTCATTGACCTCCAGAAGAGACACCAGCCTCTCCTTCAGGATCATCTCCATCAGCTTTCCCATGATGGATGTGAGGCTCACTGGCCTATAGATCTCTGGTGGGACCACTATTATGAGGGGTACCACGTGAGCCATCCTCTAATCCTGAGGTACACATCCTGATTCCAAAGAAGCACTGAACAGGTCTGCCAAGGGCCCCACTAGGACCCCTGCCAGTTCCTTCAGTACCCTGGGGTGAATACCATCTTTCCCTGGCACCTTTTCTACCCTCCGAGCCCTTAAGTCCTCCAGCACCTTACTGTCCATTATAGCCCCATCTGTCACCCTTCCCCTTCTGTTCCTGACCTCCCACCCCATGGGTATCTCCCCCCTTTTTCTTTAGTAAATACCACGCAGAAGTAGTCATTAAGTGCTTCTACTTTTTCACCCCCTTTTCCACCCATCCCCCATCCTCACTGTCTGTTCCTTACATCCCCAGTTTTCCATGATGTACCTGAAAAAGCCCTTCTCCCCATCCTTAATTCCTTGCACCAACCTGAGCTCCTTAGATGCTTTAGTTGCTTTCATTGTCCTTGTCACCTCCCTTTCTTCCTTCAGTTACTCTCTGCTGTCTTCCTCCCTCCCTGTTTTTTTTTGTATCTCCTAAAGGAAACCCTTTTCCTCTTCCCTTTCCATGATACTCCTGCTCATCATGCATGATGTCAACAGGTGACATTAGTGTAGGTGGCCCCAGTTGTACTGCTGGAAAATCTTCCATGTGGATCCTATTTCACTGATGGTGAGGCTCCTATGATGTGATCTTATGACTGATCTCCCCTCAAAGATCTACTGTTATGGTAAGTTCTTACGTAATTGTTATTTCCTTGATTTGCAATCTAATCTTCAATTGGCATTTAATGAGGTTCAGACATTTTTTGTCATAATCTACTCATGTTAAATAAACAAAAAACATAGGTTATGTAGTTTGGTACTCCTTGTTACTTAAAATCTATCCCTAATTCGAATATAACTGCTCACAATTTGATCCTCCAGAGAGTTCCCTATTAGAAATATATAGGAATGTGGCCTATGAGTGTCTTAAATGGAACCACCGTATAGCAATCACTGATAAAAAGGTAAATGCCAAAATAGGGGTTTTGTATCAACACAAATGTTGTTTTTCTGACAATTTTAGACAGAGGCTTCTTCAGTCTATGGTTCGTCCCTTGACAGACTATGAAGCTATAAGTATTTCAGGGTTGCTGTAACTCATCATTCTAAACATTGTGTGGCTTACTATAAACTCACAAGATTAATCTTCCATCTTCCCAGGTGCACTCACCACTGTGACTAGTTTAGGTCTGTAGGATGCAGAGTCTGTATCAGAAGAATTTTTTGTATACCCTCATTCTGATGTGGAAGTGTGTTAAACAGAAAATGCCTTTTTATCTTCAAGATTTATTTACATTTTATTTGATTAAAAATAATCATAGGTCAGCATCAGGTGTTGAATTTGGTATTCCAGTTGTCAAGGATCAAAATCTGTGAACTCTCTTCCTTTATATTTATGTCTTACTGATGGATCACTGCTCTGTTTGCAAAGTATAAAACAATGGTTTAATGAGAACTATCTGGCCTGCTGTGATTTTGTTATAGATATTTTGTGGAAACATATTTTCAAATTGCAGTGTAAGCTATTGCTGATTATTTGTCTATTGTGATTTTGTAATTTCGAATAATTGTTAATTCTTATTATTATTTTCTATGTCTTGTATCACTCTTATCAGGAAGCCATTGTACATGAGTGTGTGCTAAGTTTGCACCCTATTTCCTGTTTTCAAATATAAATCTTGAATCCTGAGTGTATCACCCACAGACCAGAAGCTTAATGAAACATTTTTATAAATCATTAAAAGGGACGCAGTCCAAATTCATGTCAACAGAAGTACAAAAAAACAGACATGAATTGTTACCCTATTTAATGTTTGTCATTCAGGTGGTGCTACAGTCATCTAGTGTGTTCTCGTCCTTTGAACTGTTGTATGGGTGACAGCCTTGAGGGATGTTGGATCTCATAAAAGAGATGTAGGAAGAACAGGTATATAGTCCACCTAATGTGCTCTAATAAATATTACAATTGAGAGAAAGATTGGACATGGTTGGCAGATTTGCCAAATATAATTAGTAAAAGAACAGCAAACCCAGGTAGGGCTCTATTACCAAAGTGCCAAGCTACAGGAGTTCAAGACCCATGATAGAGTACTTCTTCTGTTGCCTAGTTCTGAGAATAAACTCCTAGCTAAATGTTAGCAAGCATATGAGGCCATTAGAAAGGTGGTGCCAGTTGATTACAAAGTCTTACAACCAAACAGGGGGAAGAAAACCACCATCTTAATTTATTGAAACCCTGGACAAACAGGGAGGTATTGCTTATTGACCCAGAAGATCCAAAAGGTGCTCCAACACTGATAATAGGTGAGAACATTGATGAATTTGGGGAATATATTCTCCCCAAAGCCAGGATGGACTCTTGTGATCCAGTACCACACAGACACATACACAGGTGTCTGGATCTGCTAACAACCGTACAGAATACCAAAAGAATCCAAGAGACAGTATGGGAGGAAATCCACTTGTATAGATTTCTGAAAGTTAATGCTGTCTCCAAGTTTGATGCAAACCCTATGTAAAGAGTAGATGAACTTTTGGACTGAGTGGGGAAGACTTGTTACATTAGTACCATGGACCTAACCAAGAGGTATTTGCAAATCCTGTTAAGTCCTGGGTCACATGAGAAAAGGGTCTTTGTAACCTATTTGAACTACACCACTTTACTATGTTTTCCTTTGGATTGCATGGAGTCCCGGTCACCTGTCAGAGAATGATGGGCCACATCCTCTGTCCCAAGCTGTAAGCAGCAGGATACCTGGATGATGTTGTCATATTTTGCTTTGATTGGGACAGCCACCTGCAGGATGTGGCCAAGGTATTCCAATCGCTCAGGGAGGCAGGTCTCAGTCAATGCTGTGGAATGCACCCTAGGGTGGCAGCAGACAAAATACTTGGGTTGCATGATTGGGAATGGCCATGCAAGCCTTGTAATCAACAAAGTAAAAGCCATAGCTGACTATCCTAATCCAATTACTATGAAGCAGGTTTCTAGGTCCTTTCTTGGAACTGCAGGGTATTACCACCAATTCATTCTGGAGTTCTCAACTCTTGGTACCACACTGACTGTCCTGACCAAGAAAACTGCCCCAAATACAGTCTGTTGGTCCCCTGAGTGTTAGATGGCATTTCAGGTCATCAAAATATGCTTTGTAAAGAGCAGTCATATGAAGTCTAGATTTCACAGTCCCTTCATTTTCTGCACGTGCCTCTGAGGTGGAGCTGGGGGCAGTGTTGTCACAAGACTTTGAGGATGAGATTTATCCCATCCTATATTTATAGCACAAACTTTTCCACCAGACACAGTGCTTTAACACTCTGGAAAGAGAACGTCTGGCATTAAAGTGGGTGGTGGTCACCCTATGCTACAACTTGTTGGGATGGAAGTTCATCCTCATTGTTGATCACACCCCCCAAGTGATTACATGCTATGTGGGATACCAATGCCCATATCACCAGATGGTATTTGGTGATGCAGTCATTCTCATTTCATGTGTGACAGCAGACAGGTACCCAGTATGGTAATGTGGACTTTTTTCTCTTGGGAGGATGGGTCTCTGATGGTTCTTACTGAGTGTGCCATATGTCCCTCATGTTCCTTTCACCTGTAAACTGCTTCACAACCCTGAATTGCAGGCAATGCAAGTTTTGACAGGGTCTGTGGTGGGATCTCTACAACCCCCTCTTGCTTTAAAGTTGACCCTTTAAGACCTCACTGCACTGGTTGTTCAACCTCTTGGCTGTCTCTCAGGGGAGGGGAGTGTAAACAAGCAACACCTGAGCCCAAGAAATGGGGAGGGTGAACAAACAGAAAGAGGCTTTCTGTTTTCATTAGATGGAGACAGAAAATGACTGATGTGCAAGAGTTTTTGTTAAGCTGAATATAAGCTGTTTACTTCTTTTTCTGTTGCTGGAAAAGTAAAACAGATTTCATTTGATTTAAGCTGTTGTCCAGGGTGTTCTTTCTTATTGGGTTTCCCAAAAAGCCATCCAGTTCACTCTCTTGTCACACTACCCAACTGTAAGTGATCATCCACCAATGCATGGCAGCAGTGGGAGCCAATGGATAAATATACAGTCAAAGAGACCCTTTTTTAGCTGCAACCTCATGCAATTTGAGGACTGTGTTGTGCAAAACAGCATGACATGGACACAAAATCTCAGGCAGCAGAGGCACTGCACTGGTGGGAAAAATAGTAATTGAGAGGAGGAACAAACAGAACAACCACTCATCACTAGCTGTATGGACTGGCTAACTGACACCAGCTAAGCCACTTCACTGTGAAAAAAACAACAAAAAGAAATGGTCAACTAAGGTGAGTGTCCAAAAGATAATATGGCCCACTCTGATTTAACAATGGGGGGTCCATGGCTGGGGTGCTCTCAGTTTAGTCATCCCTGATTACTAGGCCCATACCTACCAACCTCAGTCAGCCCACTCACCCCTTTTATTCAGATACCCTACCCTGGTATCTAACACTTTAGCATTCACTTGCACTGTAAATTCTAACACTTTGTATAGTGTATAGTAGAGCATTTTTCTGTATAGAATTCCATCTCCTTCAAAATGCTATTGTACCACAGTTCAAAGGTAATGGAATGTACAGTAATTGTACCCTTCTGGGGTACAACAGCATTCTGTAACAGATGGAGCTGCATGGTGATCAATGCATTGAGACATGTGCAAGGCAGGACGAGGTGGCTGCACGCCTCCATGCCCCACTGGTGTTTTGGTGTCTTCAGGAACTCTTCATAAGTTTCTAGGCAATATCTCTTTGGTGGGTATTCCTGTATCTCAGTGTCAGCAGTGGTGAAAATGTGTGCTTAATTCTCTGTAAGACATCTGGAAGCAAGAAATGTGTTGGTACTACTGCAGTGTTTGTTACATACTAAAAAGGTTGCACTCACATGAGATGGTGGTGACACATCTAAGATGATCCAGAGTTTCTTTTGGAACTCAGAGAAACCAGCTCGTCTATAGGTGGTAGTAGTCCAGAGCTGAAAAATTAATAGAATTTGTCCGTAAGGATGTTGGAATCTGCGCTCTACCCCAATTCCTGATGACCATGCTGGTTGGAGATAAATACATGCAATTTATAAAAGAAAATGCCAGTCTACATGCCTGTACAAAACTAACTTAAATGAGAAAGAGTGTTTCAAAAATTCAGACAAGCAGCTGAGGAGAGACGCCAGTTATAAGAACAAGCTAAGTAACCCTGCTTTGTCCATTATTATCGACCTATTTATGCATTACTATATTTATGGAGGCTGTTTGTGTTTTTGCAAATTGAATGTGACCATGGGACTTGAGACAAAGAAAGAACTTTTTCTTTGGCAGGGAACAACTAACTAAAGTTAAGCCAATTCAAATGCTATATCAAAGGAGGAGGAGTGACTGCACATGTGGGAAGGTGAACAAAATAAAGAGCTAAGTAAAAAGAAGCTTTCTAAACTTTTTCAGGCCTCTGGGAGTAAAACAAAGGCACAGAATGTTTTAAATACTTCTGAAAGTAGACTTAAAAATGGGACTGGAATAAAAAGGAGGAAATTAAAGCAATTAAAATTCCCCTTTAAGAATTACTGTGAACCAGATGGTTTCAATTTAACTAAAATGGCCCCTAAAGTCCAACTTGACATTGAGAAGAGGAAGGAAAGAAAAGGGAAAGTTCCCCCCACAATGAATAAAACTGGGCAATGTTCACAAGAAATTGAGGGGGCTTCCTCTAAAAGTGAGGGAGAATTATTGACAGGCCCTTTGGTGGAGCAGACACATTTTTCAGATGATGACTCTGTCTCAAGTGAAACATCTACAGGGAAAACTGGCTCAGTTAGCGCAAATAAAAAAGAAGTTGAAGCAGGCCCAAATCAGAATGAATCCCACAAAGAAGCACCCCCTGAGTGGGCTATGCTATTAATAAAAAATATTAACACCTTGCAAGCTTCAATTGAAACATTACAACATCTTCCAGATTCTATACAGTCCCTTTCAGATAATATCCAGAAATTAGACACCAACTTGGAACAGGGGATTAAAAGAATCAGTGAATTGGTAAAAAGACAATCTGACTTAGAAGATACGGTAGCTCCATTACCTCAAGAAGTGAAAGAGTTAAAAAAGCAGCAGGACACCTTAAGATGGAAAATAGATGATCAGGAAAACTGAGCCAGGAGGAAAAATATTTGGGTTTTTGGAATCCTACCATAATGGGAGAAAGAAACACCACTTAAAAATATAATGGACATTTTAACAAACATTTTGGGCCCAGGTACTGAGGTGCCAATTATTGACACAGTACATTGGCTAAAGTTTGGAAAAGAAGAATTACGAAGATCAAGACTAGCAATAGTTAAATTGATAACATCAGAGGGGAAAAGACAGAATAATGAAAGCTTTTTAAGGCACCAATAAGTTTACCTACAAAGATCAAGCAATTTTCTTAAAAAAATGATTTTTCCAAAGCATTGTGGGACCAAAGAAAACAGTTTGGAGGGATTCAACAGAAACTTTGGAAGGCAGGGATAAAGGCCTACATAGTTTTTCACTCCAAACTGAAAGTATTGCTCAATAATCAAACTTTGTTTTACAGTTCTTTACCAGAAGCCATATTTGATCTAAAAATTAGACTGCCCACAATATTTTCTACCTTTAAAGATGGATGAAAAATTAGTAATGTTTGACTGATATACCACTTTGGAAAATGAAATGGAATTTGGTTTATGGATAAAGGTTAAAAAGGAATGACAAGGTGGGGGGGGGATTAACTAGTCCAATTTCTAACCATTGTCTCCAAGATTGTTGGAGGGCTATGTCAGAACTTGTTCTTCAGCATAAGTGATTGGGGGAAGGGGAGAATGGGGAAACAAATTAGAATATTTTTGGAAGACTGGGGTAACAAATGGGTTGTAAGGGAAGTGATCACGCTGATCTATAAAGATGGGGTCAGTTAAAGGATGCACATAGAATGTGAACGGTATTAGCTCTCCAGTTAAAAGGGCCAGGATACTGACCAGAATAAAAAAAAACTGAAATCTAATGTAACTATGCTTCAGGAAACTTTTCTGAATGAAAAGGAGATAGAAAAGCTAAAGAAAAGATGGCCATGTCAACTATATCATTCTCAAGGAGTGAATAAGAAAAGTGTATGGGTGTTCATCTTATTTGATAAGTACTTTAAAGGAGAAATTATTAATGTGGTGGCTGATGAAAAAGGCAGACTCATACTGGTAAATATGAGATTAGACAATAAGATTATCTTTGGTTCCACATATGCCCCCTTTAAAGGCTATGGCAACTTTTTGACTGAACTGAACAAACTTATGTTTACCTGGAAAGGGGGAAACTTCATATTAGGAGGAGATCATAATTGTATTCTTAATAGTGCATTAGACAAAACTTTGAAAGGAACTAATTGGGACAAATACAAAGCAGGATTATTAAAAAGATTTTTGGATTCAAATAATTTGGTGAATATATGGAGAGAACTACATGGGGGGAGCAAAGATTACACTTACTTTTTGGCCAGACATTCTAGGTTGGATTATATATTTATGTTTAGAGAATTATTAATAGAGACCCTGGGTAGTACACCTAATACAGAACCTCGACTCATTACAGACCATAGCCCTGTGACCTATAATATATTTCTGAATATTAAAGATAAAAATAAAAGTGCTCTATGGCGATGTAATAATAAGTTATCAGAAGATGAAAAGTTTGGACAAAAAAGTATTCAAGCTGTAGAATACTTTATACTGGACAATGCAGTTTGAAAGGAGAATATTGTAGACTACGGGGATGCTTTTAAGGCAACGGTAAGGGGGGGTTATTATTTCAGAAAAAATAAACAAAGATTAAAAATAAAAAAAGCAACTAGAATCTAAACTTAGTGATCTAGAATTAGCAGTTAAATGGAGACACTACAAAAGAAAATTATCTAAAAGAGCTTAGGAAATTAATTGAAACAACAGAATATTTAGAAATAAAGAAACATTGGGCAAGATACAATAGGAATTGAAAAACAAATAGTGAAGTAATAGACAAAGTTCTAGCTAAAAGATTACAGCCCAAGAAAATGAAAAAGCAGAAACTATCTCAATACAAAATGCAGAGAGAGATGAATCTTGACCAATCAAGTAGAGATCCTGAAATAATTTTCCATATTTTATGCTCCTCTATATGCTTCAGAGTGTTCCCCATCACAGGAATAATTGAGTTATTATGAGAAATTGAGACAGAATCTTTATCCCAACCTATTTCAGAAGAAGAAGTTAAAGACACACTACATCAGATGGCAAAAGCAAAATGCTCAAGGTTAGACAGATTTATGCTGGAGTTCTATCTAACATTTGAAAAAAAAATTCCAATTTTACATAAACTCTTTAGCTAGATACAATGGTTAAATAAGATGCCAAATTCTTTTTACTTGGCCTACATCTCAGTAATACTAAAACAAGGAAAGGAAAATAATAAAATAGAAAATTACAGACCCATATCAATATTAAACGTGGATTACAAAATATTTACAAAAATACTTAATAATAGCATACTTCCCCTACTGGACAAACTTTATTCATACTAATCAAACAGGATTTATCCCTTGCAGAATGATTCAGTCAGGGCTGCTCAAAAACCAATTTTTGATAGAGTACTTGGAAAATTCTGGCATCTCGGAGACCTTGGTGGCATTGGATGCCACCAAGGCCTTCGACATACTGGCATGGGTTTATTTGTTTGAGGCAGTAAACATTTTTTTCAATTTCCAACTGAATTTATTCTGAACATTAAAACTATTTACCACAAACCATTAGCACAAATAAAAATCAATAACAATTTTCAGAGATCATAGAACTTTATAGAGGAGTTCGACAAGGCTGCCCATTATCACCATCTCAGTTTATAATAGGGTTAGAACTTCTATTAAACGAAATAAGATTCTATAAAAAAAATCAGGGAATAAAAATCGGTATGGAGGAGACAAAACTTAATGCATTTGCAGGTGATGTCGTATTGACACTGCAGGATCACAAACTTAGTATACAAGAATTAATAACAGTAATACAAATATTTTCTAAAGTGGCAGGTTCAAAAATAAATGAAAAGAAATCAGAAATGAAAATTTTCCATATTCAACATTCAGAAAAAGTACAACAACATATAAAAGTCAATATAAAAGCAGACACTATGAATATCTGGGAATCTTTATCCATAATAAATTAAAGAGCTTACACACTTCACATTTCAAAGAATTAGCTGACTTATTAAAAGATAGGCTACACTCTTGGAGTAAAATACCACTATCCTTGTGGGGAAAATTCCAAATAATAAAAATGATGATAGTGCCCTTTCTGTCTTATAGACTGCAAACAACAGTGGTAACCCCTATTCCAGAAACCTGGATTAAACAAATAAATACAGAGATTAAAAATTATTATTTAGAATAATAAACTAGCTAGAACTACTTGGCATAAACTTTGCCGACCTCAAGATCAAGGAGGTTTAGCATGCCCTGGTATTGAGAGATGTTACTTATCTTACATAATGAAGATGGTAATAAGATGGACATATGAGAAGGATTCTAGTACCAATCTAAATTTCATAAATAGTTTAATTAAGGAATTTTCTACAGAACAAATAGACATAACTCAAATTACGCTCTCAGCCAGGAAGTTGCAAAAAGCCAAAAGTTTGATTGTTAGGAATATAGCAGAAGGAATTATTAAATACACAAACATAACTAAATGGGAATTACATTTATCACCTAGGAATAAAATATGGAATAACCCCAATTTCAAAATGGAAGGGAAGCCATTAGTAAACAAGTTATGGGAAGAAAAATGCATTATCAGATGGCAACATTTTTATGGAAAGGGGATTAAACTAATCTGGAATCAATTAAGAGAAACATTTTCACTAAGTAATAACCACTATTTTTACTTTAACCAACTTAGCATCTTAAGCAGTAAAGACTATTAAAGGTGAGAGGGTGCACCTAATAATAAAGAGATGGAGCAGGCCATGCAGAAAATTCTAGTGAATAAATCAGTCAAATTATTTACCTGGTTAATAAGAAACTTGCATAAATCTCATTTTAAAATCTACAAAATAACTTTTCAAAAATGGGAAAAAGAACTTAATCAAAACTGTACAGATCAACATTGGATCTAGCCTGTAATTTGATTTCCCAATACAAACTTACCAGGGATAGAGTTATACAATACAAGATTCTTAACAGGGCCTACTACTCCTCCTATAGATTGTACAGAATGAACACAGGAAATAATAATTCATGTTGGCACTGTAAGGCTGAAAAAGCAGATATGTTACATGTCTTTTGGGACTGCCAATTACGTTTTGGCTGGTGGCCCTCTGCCTTTGAAATCTTGGATAAAATAGGTTTTGAATTTCCACACTGGAAGGATCCTAGATATACGGTTTTGGAAATGTACAGTATTATGGGGATAAAGCCAGAGTATAGATTAATTCTTAAAGCAAATATTATTTCAATTAAAAGATTAATACTTAAGAATTGGAACTGTGACACTTAATCCCCTTCCCAAAATTTGAATGGAAACAACTCTTTTTGACTGAACTTTATAATTATTTCTACGATTTTGACCCAGTGTGGAAATTGTTTAAGAAAGAAATTGATCAATGATTAATAAATGATTTTACAACATTGACAACTCGATAATATATTTATATACTTTCAACACATTATAAGATGGTACTGTTATTGTCCTTTGCTACTGTATTTAAGATACCTCACAATGTTAAATATACCAGTATTTAACTTGGATTTACACCAGATAACTTATGATAACTGGTTTTTGATAGAGTTGTACTATGATGGAACTATTACCTGACTTCCAATTGTACATGAACTGCAGAAATATGAATACTTTAATAAAATGTGATTTACAAAAAAACAGCATTCTGAAACCTCTAGAGGCTGCATGAGTCAGATTCATTTTGAAAGCGGTAAAGCTGATGCACCTTCAAACAATACTATACACTTTAAAAAAATATAGGATGAGTAACTTTATGCACAACCAGTTTGTTCTGCCACCTCAGGGTTCTGATTCCCATAGACCTCTAGAGCTTCACTCTTAAGGTCAGAGGGAATTAGAATGTTGTGGCAGAACACACTGTTTGTGCATAGTTGCCCATCCAGTATTCTCTATTTTCACTATACTCTACATGATTTACTATATGGTAGTCATTGTAATCACTGTAGCATAAACATTACATTGGATGAACAAATACTTCAAGGCAAATCACATTCTAGTCCCCCAGTTTCTGAGCAAAGTCTCTTTAATTGCTGGATGGTAGCCATTGATAACAAATGGGAATCAGAAATCCTTGTACGGCAGAACAAGTCCCACAAAATAAACTTGAAAGTACTCTGCCAGTTTCCTTGTAAGCTATTTGGATGACAAAATCTTGGACCTTCTGAAGATAACAGTCAAACCCTAGTGTTGATGGTTCTTGAAGATGACTTAGTAACTCAAAAATGCTGTGCTGAACTTGTTGGATGCAGGCTGAAACAACTTACAGGAACAGGTACCACTTGCAACAGGCAGTAACAATAACTCTCCCAGTTCTCACGTACTTCTTGACTGACCCTGGCACTGGGATACAGGCGATCCCCTATAGGTTAGACCTACTGTGTGAGAGCTAGTCCCTCTGTTCAGCAACTGGTCACTTCAGATCAATCTCCCTTCTGAATCTCCCTAAAAATGACTGGAGCTGTGTAGCTGAACTGTGCATCCCTTTTTATATTCAGACACATTCTATTGCTCTCAAATCCTTGCCCCAGAGTGTACAGCAAGCTGATTCAACTCCTCAGCACCAATCACAGCTGATTCTTCACTGGAATTCTGCAGCAGCACTGGCCACATCGGAATTCTCAGTGTGAAATTACTGACCAACTGCCTGAAAATTCCAAGGCAGCTCTGCTCTGTTCACATGGATAGTTTACTATGCCATGTTACATAAATCACTATAAAATGCATGGGGATAGATTTTCCAAGGACTACACAGGGCTTCCATCAAGCTCTGCGTCAAACCATTTTTTTTTTGGTGCAGCTGCACCAACATCTTTGATGCAAAGTGCATCTGATTTTAATAAGTTGGGCACAGTTACGACATTTTACCCATTTCACAGCAGCTTGTACCAAACATTTGGCACAAGCCCTGTAAAAAGGGTTCACAGGATTGCTGCAAACTAGGACAGAAAAAAGTTGGTCTAACTTGCAGCAACTGGTACATGGGATCAAAAATCCCCATCACTGGCTAGGGAAATGCTGCAACCCCTGTGCACCATAAATTTGGTGCACACAGGACTTGCAGCATTCTCAGCCCTTTAAAAATCTGTCCTATTTGAAACTAAAAGTAATATCTTTTTCAGTACCCCAGCTGGACTGCTAACATCTCTAACTCTCTGCAGTATTTTTTGTAATTAATTTCTGCCAGGGGAAGCCCTTGTCACCATTTATAAATATTTCGTGAGAACGAAAGCCAGCAGTGTGCTGTGTAACTTTAAATATAAAATCTGAGGAGAAACTGTTCACAAATGGGTCCTTTCTCCTTTAAAATCACACCATCTGAGCTAGAAATACTTTACTCACAATGTCTGTGGTCTGAACGCCTACCAGAGGCTGACCCAAGGGCTCTAGCAACTTTTTTTCCATAAATGTTTATAAGTTGTCCAGAAACAACACAATATAAAATGTGCAAAAAGGTATTCTTATTATAAAATAATTTCCCCTAGACTATGTTTCAGTTACACCTCCTATAGAAAAAATAGCTTAGTATATAAAGAAAGAAATAGAAAAGGAATAGACTAATACAAAATGAAGAATAGGAGAAAAAGAAATAGGAATTAAAGAAGGTTATACAATTGCAAAAAAAAAAAAAATAGAAATTTCATTGGCCAAGAGATGTCACCTGGCTATGCATTAAATCTCTATAAACATATACTCAGGTGCCAAATCTCATTGTCCTCCCCCCAAAAAAAAGCCTTCTTAGAGCCATTTTTTTAAGTATAATAAGTCCCTCCAGGGTGTGCATCATAGGCTTATAATAACTTCTGAGCATTTTTCCCATAGGAAAGCCCAGTTATAATTCATCATTATAGCCAGCTGGTTATAATGGCAAACACATACTAGTTTTCCCTCTCTCTCCATGCGTGTGCCAGCTGCTGTCTTTCCATTGTCATGCTGGACACATCACAACGATTTGGACTCTGTGTGGTGAAAAAACACTTCCCAACAATTATATAAAATAAAACTTGGGGTGCTGTGTAAAACTAAAATTTTACACATACCCTTAGTGTTGGATGCTTAAATAAACCCCTCAGGATTCACTCTCAGGGTTTATGTATCATCCAACACCTCAGGTGTGTGTACAATTCTCGTTAAACACACTACCCCATGTATTATTTTAAAATTAATGCATTTCCCAGAGGAGTAAGGACAGGGCATACATTAAAATCCTATAATGGTTTGTTACTTATTACTTACTAAAGAGGTATAAACTGTTTTGCAAGGCTTAACAAAGTAGAATCTTTCAAAAAAGTTGCAAGATATGGAAATTCAGTCCTTATTAGTGATGTAGTACAATATGACATTAGAGAGACCCATTTTTTAGTGATATATCTCTTTTTGTGGAGTCAGATACTGGCTTAACTACCCCCTATTTATTATAAGGGGTTGTAATGCCATTCATCATTTTTCCACCCTACCTATATACTTCCTAACCTATCTTTCCTACACCTCATTTGATCCAGAAACTATCCTACCATCTAAGACTATATTTACAAATTAGCTAGAGGTACTCAAGGGGGGTACTATTTATTTAAGTATTTGAAGAATGGCTCCCATATTAGCTGAAATACTTGAGTTTTATCTTCACTGCCTTAATATATTTACTCATGATTAGCACTATTAACTATTAGGTTTAGCCAGTTATTAATATGTGGAGGACGTTTGTTCTCCCAAAGGAAGGACAAGAAACAAATATGTGTTTTGTTAGATCCTACAACATTATCACATCTTGGACAATGTAGGAACAAGTGGCATGTTTCAATTTGGGAAAGTGTTAATACCTTAAGTTGACAACTTTTGCTGAATATTATGTTCGCAACAACTGATGAATCTATTATATTAACAAGCATTTGTCAATGCCGAATGTTGCTTGCTTCTATGTGCTGTTTAGGAATTTGGAAGTCATTGGAGTGCAAATATTGAAAATTCATGAACTTATGAGTGTGCGTAGGAACTGCGCAATGCACACTCGTAAAACAGTCATTTTTAGGAATTTTTTCACCAAATTTTCAACATAGCCATTTTAAGACCTCTAGTCATGAACAGTGTCACTGTGATTTTCTTAATGTGTCCCGTACATTGAGTTTGCACACCGACTGCGCCATTGTGTGCTACATGGGTGGAAACACGTTTTGGGCAAGATGTGAAAAATGACAGCTGCACTGCTCATAAGGAGGTATGGTAAAATGGCAATGTTGAAAATCTGGAGTGAAAATATTGAAAATTCGCAAACTTACGAGCGTGCATAGGAACTGCAGAATGCACACCTGAAAACAGTCATTTTAGGAATTTTTTCACCAAATTTTCAACACAGCTATTTTAAGACCTCTGCTAATGAACAGTGTCACTGTGATTTTCTTAATGTGTCCCATACATTGATTTTGCACACCGACTGTGCCATTGTGCGCTACATGGGAGAAAACACATTTTGGGCAGGATGTGAAAATGACAGCTACACTGCTCATAAGGAGGTGTGTGTAAATGGCAATGTTGAAAATCGGGAGTAAAATAATGAAAATTCATGAACTTATGAGTGTGCGAGGAACTGCACAATGCATGCTCGTGAAACAGTCATTTTTTTATTTTTTCTCCTAAATTTTAAAATAGGCTTTTTGAGCTTCCACCTTATGAACACTGGCAGTGTCATTTCGTTAATCATTTTGGAAAGGTGATTTCATGGCTGTGAAATCACCCTTTGGGCCAGAGTAACGCCATGACAGTGACAGCATTCATGAGAAGGGGTCCCAAAAAACCCATGTTGAAAATTTGGTGCAAAAATTCCCAAAAATGCCTGAGATATGCAATAAAGTTGAAAAAACCGTATCTATTCCATTATACAGCTTACCGGCATTTCCTCAGTTCGTGGTCAGCTTTGAAGAGTGCAGACATGTTCCTGGTCCACCAAAGAGCGTCACACCAGACTCCGGAGGTAAATATGGGATGGGGGGTGTGAGGAGGCAGGGTGCACAGTGGGTGGGTGCGGGTTGTGGGAGGGAGGCAGGGAGAAGCACCGAGGGACAGTTTTTCTATTTACAGGTGTGTTTTTTTTTTATTTAGAGACTATGATGGATGTTTGCCATGCTGGGGTGGGCTCTCAGCGTGGCAGCTGAAAGGCTGTCCAGGGGGGCTGGAGCCGACAGGGGATTGGGCACCCCCATCAGCTATAACACAGTTTGCCACGCTGGGGTGGGCTCCCAGCGTGGCACCTGTATGCTTGGGGGAGGAGAGACAGTGGAGCTAATGGGGGATTGGGCACCCCCATTGGTGACAGCATGGGGTGAGACAGTGGAGCTGACAGGGATTGGGCACCCCTGTCAGCATACTATCATTTTGCCACACTGGGGTGGGCTCCCAGTGTGGCACCTGGATGCTTTTGGGAGCCGACGGGATTGGGCACCCCGCCGCCATACAGTGCGGGGAGGGGAAGGCACATGAGCACGCACGGTGTGTGTAGGGGAGAGCTCTGCTCACTTAGCGGAGCTCTCCTTTCAACTGTATGCCACTGCATTTTCAGCTTGTCATAGACAGCTGCAGCAGTGATTGGGGAACTGGGGCCGCACCTGCAAACACACTGACTGCATTGGAAGATGGGCTGACACACCTCCGAAAACTCGGATGATGGCACTGTTTCTTGCACATGCGTGCAAGCAACATAAAGATGGCAGCTTATCTTGATGCCATAACCAGAATTAAGTTTGAATACCAACATTGAAGGGTGCCCTGCATACTCTACTGCATACCCTCCCACTCCTCTTTTTTCCATCATACTTCTTAGATAGAAGGATAAGAATTTTCTATAACTTTGTAGTTAATAATAATTATAGGTGCAGAAATGAGGATAAAATTAAAATGCCTATGAATTGCTTTTACACTATTGTGCTGCTGTGGTTTATTTAACTATGTTATATTGCTGTGGTTACTTCTATATTGTGATATTTATTTAACTGGATTATTTGAGTCATTTATTTATGTATTTGTATGTAATGATCATAATGGTTGAACAAAAAATACTTAAACAAACAAACATCTTGGGCATGTTTTGGGGATTTCACTATTTAGTTTATTCAACCTAGTTGGAGTATAGTAGGTTCCATGGAGGACACTGAATTGTATCTGCTTTAATTTGTTGTTTTTTGATAGAAAGTCCACTGAGCTAAGAGTTTCAAGCCATATTTGTTCACTGATAGGCAATTCTAGGTTTTCCCCCACACTATTTTTAATTTGGTCAATGAGACACAATTAAAATCATTAGGTGTGTTGTAAATTTGGCCAATTTTTATCTGTCTCTTTACTTACAAAAATGTCTTCTAGTGGAGATAATTGCAAGGGTTCAATACTGCCAAATTGTCTCCTTATAAAATCTCTGATTTGAAGATAACTTAGGAAGTGACCCATGGGCAGATTGTATTTATCTTTTAGTTCTTGAAAATCTAGGTGTCTTATTCCAGTTTATTGTATAACCTGAGTGAATACAGTATGCTTCTACATGATTGAGAAGTGGCGTAAAAGAGGTTTTGATATCATTTAAATAGATCAGAAATCCATCAGCATGCAATGACACAATATGGTGTTGGTTATTTACTTTCATCCCTTCTATTTCCTGTCTCTGCCTTATGTTGAATAAGAAATACAAATCCATCAAAGGTATGCTTTAAAGGTGTCCCATACAGTTACAATTGAGATAGTAGAGTCTATCTTGTTTAATGAGAAAAAGGTTTTATTTCTTTTTTTTATTAAATTAGTAAAGACTGGGTCTCCCAGCACTTTGCAATCCAATCTCCATCTCTTATTTTTAGGGCACAGGTCTTCATTTTGAAATGTAATTACCAAAGGGGAGTGGTTTATTATATTAATAGTTCCATATTTTACACCCAGAATGGTTCTTAATATATTTTTTGAGATTAGACAAAAATCAATCCTTGAATGAGAATCATTGGCACCGAATAAAAGGAATAAGCTTCTCACGTGGGTGACAACGGTGTGAAGCAATCCACCAGATTCAATTCATTCACCATACTTAAAGGGAAACATCCATCTAGGATTAAATTAAGCAATATCGTTACTAATGGAAATCTGCTTGACATAAGCTATTGACCAAATCCATAACACTTTTAGGGCCAGAATTATACCCATTCAGTTTCCTCTCCCTTCATAACTGCAGGCATCTATTTGCCAAAGCACAGGCACAGGAAATAACATCACATCAGGGGAAGCACATATAGTCAATAAATATTTTAACCAGGAGAGGTACACTAAGCTGCAGCTTGAATCCAGGTGCAACCTGAGAGAACAAGAAAGTTAAGTAACTTGCTCAAGGTTGTACAGTAATGCAAGTGGGGCCTGTGAGATTCAAACCCAGGTCTCCATATTTATAGCTCAGAGCTTTAAACAACTGTGCTATACTGCCTCTTTCAAGATAAGAGGAAAAGAAGAGTTAGGCCTCTGGATGAGCTGTCACAACCAGCCACTTAATAGTTTAGTGCTTGTACCTGGGAGCATCAAGGATGTGAATAGGTTTTATCTCAAAAAGAAGGGGCTACTGGAGATTTCCTGTTGGAAAGACAGAGTGAATCAGTTGGAATCATGAAATGAAAAAAATGCTGCTGTGCTTTTTTTCTTTTACTTTGGTGAAAGGAGACCTATTTCTGGATGGTGTTCAAATAAAGATTTTATTTTATGTTGTAACTTTCAGAAGGAATAGTACTGGAATATGGGGAAAAGTTAATGTGTATGTGTGGGGGGGGGGCACTGTAGTAATAAGAGACAAAGATTGCTTCCCTTCTGACTTTGCATGCATTTAGGGGCACTTTGAATGCTCATGTGCAAAAGTGGGGGGTATTCACCTGCAGGTTCTGGCACCTATGTTCAGAAGGGTTCTGTACTGACAGTCATCTATCCTATCACATGCCAACACAAAATAATTATTTTGTTACAACTTATTTACCCAGGATAGTTCAGCTGAGATGTGCCATCTCATTTCCAGTTGGGTCCTGCTGCTATTCGTTTCTGCTGTTATGTGGACAGGAGCACTGGGGGGGTTATGTGACTTACTCACAGTCACACAGTTAGTATTTGACTTTACTGATGTTTGTCACACTCATCTCCTGTGCCCCAAGCTTATGCTCTAGCTACAAGATCACAATCCTACAAATGACAGAACAAGATGCCAACAATCAAATATAAACACAACTACTTCAGTGCTAACAAATACTGGAACTAAACAGGTACAGGAATAAAAATGATTTACAGTGTTACCACAGTAGCAGAATATTCTGCAAATCACACTGGCGCTAAATGTTTTACTAAACTGAAATGTCACAAAACATTGTGCAAAGCAATATAAACCCCAAAGGGGCTTGGAAACTGTTGGCACTGGCAGAGCACACCATTTGTTTATAGCAACCCCTTCAAGATTAGAGACAAGTTCGCATCCCCATGGACTGGGTAAAAGCATTGTTTGTTTAATTTCCTCTGCTCTACAAGGAAGCAGTATAGTGAAGTGGTTTAAGGCTCTGAACTGCAAACCTGAAGACCTGGGTTTGAATCTTAGTCCCCACATGCATTACTGTATGATGCTGAGCAAGTCACTTAACTTTCTTGTGCTCTCAGGTTGCACCTGGACTCAAGCTTCAGCTTTGTGTGCCTCTCCTGGTTAAATAATTTATTGACTATATGTGTTTCCCCTGAAGTGATGTCATTTCCTGTGCCTGTGCTTTAGCAAATGACCTCCTTGTGAATGAGCTTGCTCAATGGAGTTTTCCTGCAGTAAACTTGAACTTGAACTTGAACTTGAAATGGATGCCTGCAGTTATGAAGGGAGGAGAAACTGAATGGGTATAATTCTGGCCCTAAAAGTGTTACGGGTTAGGTCAATAGCTTATGTCAAGCAGATTTTCATTAGTAATAATATTGCTTAATTTAATCCTAGATGGATGTTTCCCTTTAAAATGGAGAAGGTCAATCTTACCTTTTTCTCATTTGAACCACGGCTCCTATCAAGATGGCCTAGAGTCAAATTAAATTCTCCAGCTACCATATATGACCCCAGAAGTTGAGTTAAGTATAGAAAACATTTTTGAGAAAAAATGAGTTCTCATTTGCTGCATATATGGTGGCAAGTGTATGGATATGATTATTAGACTTAATTGTTATGATGGAATATCAGTCATTAGGATCACAAAAGTTATCAATTATTGTTACTTCTGTATTATTTCTAATTAATATAGCAGTTCCTCTTACTTTATTTATTTCTTTATTTGAAAATATTTAATCAGGAAAGACAACATGAACTGTAGCCAGCTTGTTTCCAGAAGCGTCCTGAAGGGAGGGGGTTACAAGAATAGGAGGAACAAGTAAAAAACAATGATCAATAAGTGTAAATATACAAAATTAGACATACAGTGTTATACACATACAGAGCAATACAATCCAGAACATTTGGATGAAGTAACAGCCATCTGCATGACAGATAGTGATGTAGCAAGGAACTGGTAAACAAGGGAATGGTAGTACCTTTTAAGTGCTAGAAATGGGAGACTGAGCACAGGGTTAATTAGTGAAAGGGGGCCCAAGGAAGGGAGGAAAGGGCTGAGATTAGGGAGGAGGAGGAGAGTACAATGAGGGAGATAAGCTGGGGAATAAAAACCCCATTCAGGGTTTCTGGTTAAGGAAAGCTGGTGGAGGATGAGGAGGGGCAGAATTAGAGAGGAGGGGATTAGAGGTGGGGAAAAAAGGTATAGTTCAAGTATGAAGAGGGGAGGAGGTGGGTAAGAGAGAAAGAAGCTGGTAGGGAAACTATACCCCTTCAGGATGCTGAGAACCAAGCAAGGGGAACAGGACCCAGCAGAGAGTAAGAGGTGAGAGGAAAGGGGGTAAGAAAGGGAAATTGATAGGAAGGGGGGATGAGCAGATAGGAAACTATACCCCATCAGGATGCTGACAGGCCCTACAAGGGGTACAGGACCCAGCAGGAAAAGAGATGAGAGGGAGGAGAGGAGTGTGAGGGGGGATAGGAAGGGGAAAATAAAAGAAGGGGGGATGAGCAGCTGGAAAACTTTACCCCACAGGATGCTGAGCACCCTGTAGGGGGGACAGGACCTTGTGGAAGAGGTTAAAGGTGGTCAGGAGATGGAGGGAAGGGGTGGGCTGGAAGGATGATGGGTCAAGGATTGTGGATCAAAGGAATATAGGGCAAAAATGGAGGGGGAGGAATAGAGAGGGGGCTAATAACAGGTAGAGCTAGAGGGATTAATAAGTACAGTTAGGGGAACAGAAGTTATGTAAGACTGTTGAGACAGAAGACGAAGATGAGGAGGGTCTGATAGGAGGAGGGAGCAAGTTCCAGAGCTTTGGGAAGTGGTAGGAGAAATAATCCTGGCCTGTGGATGTGGAGCGATGAGGGAGAGTGCATGTATCAGTTTAGTGGTATATGTTACCTGAAAACCCTTAGTCTGGAATAAGTTCTTAAAATACTTGAATTCCCCTTGAGAAAAATGAATTTCCTGTAGTAACAACATGTTTTCCTCCTGCAACGTGAAACAATGATTTTCATTTTCATCCAACCCTGTGCTCCCTTGATGTTCCATGACATTATCCTAATCTTTGAGCTACTTGCCATTTTGTCTGATTTGAGAGCAAAAATGCCTGGAGCAGAGGTAGAGTTGTGTATGTAGTTTTAGCTGTTTCCTGGGATGATACGATATACAAATGTTTTTTTCTCCCTCTCTGTCTACCCTTTCTTGTCCTATTATTTACCCCGATACCTTCCCTCTACAAAAACCCTACCACTTACCCTACCCATGAGCTCAAACGTAAGAGATACCATACAACAATTACATATAGTGAATGAATTGTGGTCCCCTCTCCCCATGAACTCCCCCCATGACAAAAACAAAACAGCTGAGAAGATGAACCAGGTGAAGAGACATACTGTCCACCACCTGGAAGCCTAACTGATCTGCCTAATAGACTGCTGCACCTCCAAACTTAGGAGGCCTCTGTCCCAAAATAAGATTTTGTTTCTGTGGGGGGGGGGGGCTTAACTTTTATTAATTAGGCACTATACATAAATATTAACCTAACTATATCTAGCTCACACATACTATATAGACGTGTATATATATATATATATATATATATATATATATTATGGTAGCACGGTAGTGCTACCATAGTTAGGGTTGAGTACCCCATTTAAGGTTAAATGGTGAAACTTTGCACCTTAATAACTTTGCCACCATTCAACAGTTTTCCCTGAAACTTGGCAGACATGGGGCATAACTATAGATCTTGGGATCTGCCAACTTTCGTACTGGTCGGATATACAGTTGCAGAGGTATTAAGCGACATTCTGGGGCACTTTTACTTTTTTAGCGCATTCTTTTCACGCACCTTCAGGTCGCATGGTTTGCGTGACTGGTCCTAAAACTTCAGGGAACATGCGACCGGGGTTCCTGATGTGCCTTTTGAGGATTTCGTGAAAAAATATTGAACGGTTCAAAAGTTATTCAAAAAACAAGTTTCTTATTATAGTCAATGGGAAAAGTTAAAAAATTCTACAGTGTCGCAAATGCACCTTTTAGTGTCACAAATGACCCTAGTAATGTCGCAAATCCACCATTTTGTTTTCAGCTACTGATCACAGAAATGCTTGGCATTTAAAATTGGGACCATCTAGGGACATAATTATTTTTGTGTTTACCTAGTTGAGCCCTGAGGATGCTAGCCATGTCTTTATTTTGGGGTTAAACACCCCAGAAATATGATTTTCAAATTTTTGGGAAAAGTAGTGTTGCAAAGTAGTGTCGCACTTGCGACAGAGTCGCAAATTTTTGCGAAAGGTATCGCAAATCACGACACTACTTTTCAACACTATGGCCAAAATGACAGGAATTGTTAGCCAACCTGCTGCAAAAGAACAGTTTGGTCTTTGGGGCTGAAATTTGAAGGGAAGAAAGCCAACATCTCATAGATGTGCCTTTTGGTGGCTTGATGAAACATATTGCAGGGATGCAAAGTTACGGCACTCAGAAATTGACGCTTTTTCCCATAGACTAACATTGCAGCATCCACTGCATAACAGGAATTGTTTACCACCCTGCTGCAAAATAACGGTTTGGTCTTTGGGGCTGAAATTTGAAGGGAAGAAAGCCAACATCTCACAGATGTGTCTTTTGGTAGTTTGGTGAAAAAATACTACATGGCGGCAAAATTACGGCACTCTGAACTTCACATTTTTTCCCATAGGATAACATTACAGTGTCCATATCTCGGAAACGATGAGAGATACAGACTTTTTGTCAGAAAAATGCTTAACCCCACCAAACAGGGACTAAGTACAAAACTAGCCAGGGAAGTCATAATTCATATGAAATTTTAATTTTTTTTCTACGTCGTACGGTTCCTGAGATGTACATAATTTAGTATTACAACTCCTCATTTTCTGCTCCGAGCCCCATTATTATGCATGTTGGGGAAAACTAGGGTGTGCACTTACGTTACTATTACCCTTACTATTTCCACTTGTGTTTCCGAACCACTTTGCATTACTGTTACCATATGTATGTCACCATGTGAGTTACCCTTACATTTGCATTTCCACTTTTGTTTGTCTTTGCATTTACATTTGCATCACCGTGCGCATTTTCATTTCTATTTGCAGCCACCCTTCTGTTTGCATTTGCATTTGTGTTTGTCTTTTGTCTGGCATCATTGTTGCTGTTATTATTACCATTTGCATTTCCAGTTGCATTGCCATCACCTTGCATGTTACGCTTTGCGTTTCTGTATGCACTTGCATTCGTGTTTCTATTTCTGTTTCCTTTGGTGTTATTTTTGCTGTTACCATTACCATTTGCATTTCCAATTGCAGTACCGTGACTGTGCACATTATGGTTTGCATTTCCATACATGCTTGCATTTCCGTTTCCGTTTCTATTTCCTTTGGTGTTATTGTTGCTGTTACCATTACCATTTTCATTTACAATTGTGGTACCGTGACTGTGCGTGTTATGGTTTGCATTTCCGTAAGCACTTGCATTTGTGTTTCTCTTAGCTTTGGCATTATTTTTGCTCTTACCATTATCATTTGCATTTGCAATTGTGATACCATGACTGTGCATGTTACACTTTGCGTTTCCGTATGCACTTGCGTTTGCATTTCTGTTTCTGTTTCCTTTTGCGTTATTGCTGCTGTTACAGTTACCATTTGTGTTTACAATTGCGGTACCATAATGGTGCGCATTACCAGTTGCATTTCCATATGTGTTTGCATCTCCATTTGCATCACTGTTTGCTTTGGCATCAATTTCCAATAGTGTTTCTATTAAAGTTTGCTTTATCATTTACGTTTGCGTCACCATGTGCATAACCATTAGCGATTGCATTTGCATAGCAGTTACTGCTACTATGTCACACAAAATCATGTGGTGGGAGTGTGGGACCCGAAGGGCCTAAGCTCCCACCACCACATTCCATTCACTATTTATAGTCGTCATTCTCAAAAAGAAGGCAAATTCATGGCAAAAAACTCCATTTAATGCATCAGTTAGGGTTGTTCCACAGTGACAAAAGCAAGGAAATTCAGGTTTAGGGTTGAAAACCCCCCTTGCACCACCCCAGCCCACCCCAACCAGCATTGGGGTGTGCATTGAGGTCATCGGTCATAGCTGTCACCCCATTCTTCTATGCCTAAGCTTGTTAACACATGTGATGGGGTGAGAGTTAGGGCCGACCACCCCAATGCACACCCCAATGCCAGTTGGGGGGTGGGCTGGGGTGGTGCAAGGAGGGTTTCAACCCTTACACCAAATTTCTGTTTTGTCACTGTGGAACAACCCCTAACTGATGCATTATAAGGAGTTTTTGCCACCAGCCCACCTCTAAACTGGTATCTGTGTGCATGTTGGGGTCATCGGCCCTAACTCTCATCCCATCACATGTATAAAGAAGCTGAGGAATAGGAGAATGGTGTGAGAGTTAGGACTGATGACCCCAATGTGCACCCGATGCTGGTTGGGGGGGTGGGCTGGAGGGGTCCAAGGGGGGCTTTCAACCCTAACACCGAATTTCCTCACTTTTGTCGCTGTGGAACAACCCTTTCTGATGCATTAAACAGAGTTTTTTGCCTCTAATTTCCCTTCTTTTTGAGAATGATGAGAAATAGTGAATGTAATGCAGGGCTCCCTCCACGTGATGTTTTGTGACATAGTAACAGGAACAGCAATGCAAACAGAAGTGCAAACAGTGGTGCACATGGTAACGCAAACGTAAATGGTAAAGGAAACATTAATAGAAACGCAAGTGCAAAGTGACACCGAAGCAAACAGTGACGCAAACGGACATTGAAGCATGTACAAAAACGCAACTGGTAACATGAATGGTGATGGAAGCGGTATTTTAAATGGAAATGTTAAGTGTTACAGTAAAAAGAATGCAAAAGGGAACATAAACGGAAATGTGAACACAAGCTCACACGAAAACGCAAACCGTAACGCGCACAGGCACAGTACCGCAATTGTAAATGCAAATGGTAAAGATAACATTAAGAATAATGCCAAAGGAAACAGAAAGGGGAACAGAAACATGTACGGAAATGCACCCCGAAACATGCACGGGCACAGTACCGCAATTGTAAACGCAAATGATAACGGTAACAGCAACAATAACAGCAAAGGAAACAGAAACACAAAAGGAAATGCAAGCGCATAGGGAAATGCAAACCGTAATGTGCATGGGCACAGTAACCAAATTGCAAATGCAAATGGTAACAGTAACAGCAAGGAAGACTCAAAAACAAAAGAGAAATGGAAAAAGAAATGAAAGAGCTGCCGGAAATGCAAATGGCAATGTGCACGGTGATGCAAACAAAAACACAAAGAGAAACAGTAGAGGAAACACAAATGGTAACAGTAACAAAAATGCAAGCGCAAATGACAACGCAAAGGCTAACGCACATGGTGGTGTTCACGGGAACGGGAACGCAAATGGGGACATAAACGCAAGTGGAAACAGTAACTATAACAGTAACGGAAGTGCATACCCTGTTGTTGCCGAACAGGTGCATAGAGAAACACACAGAATGTATGCATTGTAATGTGCATTGAAGCTTAAAACGAGCAGTGGAAGTACTTAATTGCTAATATCTCAGCAACTGGACAACATAGAAAAAAAAATTAAATGTCACAAAAATCATGATTTTCCTGGCTAGGTTTTTGTTATTGCATAGCCCACTGGGCTATGCAACTCTCAACAAAAGATCTGTATCTCGCATCGTTTGAGATACTTAGCCCGAAGGCGGCGCGTACGCCCATCATGTTAGTCTATGGGTGCCAACTTGGAGCATCACTGTAACTTTGCAGCAATGCAATATTTTTTCACCAAACCACCAAAAGGCACATCTAGCAGATGTTGGCTGCCATCCCTCCAAATTTCAGCCCAAAAGACCAAACCATTCTTTTGCAGCAGAGTGGCAAAGAATCTCTGTCATTTTGGCCATAGTCTGAAAAAGTAGTGTCGCAATTTGTGACACTTTTCACAAAAATTTGCTGAAGTGTCACAGATTTGACACTACTTTGTGACACTACTCTTTCCAGAAATTTGAAAATCATATTTCTGGGGTGTTAAACCCCAAAATAAAGACATGACTTGCATCCCCAGGGTGCGACTAGGTGAACACAGAAAAGATTGTGTCCCTAGAGGGTCCCAATTTTGAATGCCAAGCATTTTTGTGATCACCAACTGAAAACAAAATGGTGGATTTGCGATACTACTAGGGTCATTTGTGACACTAAAAAGTGCATTTGAGAAAGTGTCAAACTTTTTGTTAACTTTTTCCATTGACGTATAATGGGAATTTGTTTTTTGAATAACTTTTGAACCGTTCAATATTTTTTTCACAAAATCTTCAAAAGGCACATAGGGGACCCCAGCCGCATGTTCCCTGAAGTTTTCAGACCGGTCGTGCAAACCGTGCGACCTGTAGGCGAGATCAAAGAATTCGCAAAAAAACATAATTACTCACTTTGTTGTTGCTTAATAACTCCGTAGTTGTATATTTGACCCTTACAAAACTTAGCAGATCCCAAGATCTAGCATGCCGCACCATGCATACCAAATTTCAGGTAAATCTGTTGAACAGTGGTAAAGTTATTAAGGTACAAAATTTGCCCTTTAACCTTAAAAGGGCTACTCAGCCCTAACTATGGTAGAACTACCATGCCACCATAATATATATATATATATCTATATATACACATATATATATATATATATATATATATATATGTATGTATATATATATATATATATATATATATATATGTGTGTGTGTGTGTGTGTGTGTGTGTGTATATATAATATATATATATATATGTATGTATGGATACAAAGACTGGCATGATGAGATATGAGAATATTGTCACTCCTGCAGAGTGATTTGAGTTTGGATATCTCACGAGTACCTTCAGCACTCGTGAGATATCCAGAGCTCACTCTGCAGGAGTGACAAAATTTGCCACAGCACATGATCTGCCCATCATGTATTTAATATATACAATAGGGCCAAGAGTTTTAGAAGTTTTGTTATGCTGTCTTGTGTTCTGTTCCTGTTTATGTGTTTGCTCATTCTGTGTGTGAGCTTTTCTGAATGGGCTGGCAGTGTTATAAACTCTGGGAGACACATGAGTGTGTTTTGCAATGCTAAATGAGTTAGTTTTAGGTAGGAGTGAGAAACATAATTTTGTGAGGCTGTATTGTTTAAAAGTCTGGCTGCAGTGAAGCTGAGAACATCACAGTAATTGTAATGAGCTGAGAGGCAGAGTGTCAGAACAGCTGATACTGTTTTTAATGGTAATTAAGTTAGCTGCAGGCAGATTGCAGAGTGTTCTGTGAAATTGTGCTCTTTTGGGATTCTGGCTGCAGTCAAGTTCAAAGTATCACAGTAATTGTAATGGTTGAGAATCAGAGTTTGAGGAACAAGTGAGAGTGTGTTTCAGTGGTAGTTGAGTTAGCTGCAGGCAGTAGTTTAGACTGTTCTGTGAAGCTGTGCTGTTTAGAATTCTGGCTGCACTCACAGTAATGAGCTGGAAGTTGGTGGGGGGTAGGTGTGTTTTGTAATGCTCACTGAGTTAGCTGTAGGCAGCAGTGAGACCTCTGAAGTAGTTTTGCATTTGTGTCTACGGTAACAGCACTGGTATTTCTTGCATGCTGAGGGGAAAGCTGCCTAGTGTGATGACCTTTTGTGACCTGTGTGTGTAAATGGCTATCATCACAATAGAGCAGAGGATAAAAATATCACACTGCAGAGGATGATACACTGTTTTATCTCACTCATTTACCACTCACCCCTATTGTGTGTGTGTGTGTGTGTGTGTATATATATATATGTAGTGGTAGCCCAGTAGTGCTACCATAGTTAGGGTTGAGTAGCACTTTGAAGGTTAAAACCCCCCGGGCACTTCCAGTCCACCCCCCCAACCGGCATCGGGGTTCGCGTTGGGGTCGTCGGTCCTAACTCTCACCCCATTCTCCTATACCTCTGCTTCTTCACACATGTGATGGGGTGAGAGTTACGACCGATGACCCCACTGTGCACCCTGATGCCAGCCGGGGGGGTGGGCTAGAGGTGTCAAGGGGGGTTTTAACCCTATCACCGAATTTCCTCACTTTTGTCGCTGTGGAACAACCCTAACTGATGCGTTAAACAGAGTTTTTTGCCTCTAATTTCCCTTCTTTTTGAGAATGATGGCGAGAAATACTGAATGTAATGTGGTGGCAGGAGCTCGGGGCCTAATAAGAACAGCAATGCAAACACAAGGTGGAAACGCAAATGGTAACAGTAACAAAAATGCAAGGGCAAATGACAACACAAAGGGTAACACACACGGTGGCGCACACGGGAACAGTAACAGTAACAGGTACATAAACGCAAGGGGAAACAGTAACTGTAACAGTAACAGAAGCGCATACCCTCTTTTTGCTGGAGAACTGCGTAGAGAAACACAGTGTGTGCAAAGAATGTATGCATTGTAATGGCAATGGAAGCTTAAAACGAGCATTGGAAGTATTTAATTGCAAATATCTCAGCAACCGTACAGCATAGAAAAAAAATTTTAATTTCACAGAAATCATTATTTTCCTGGCTACTGTTTTGTATTTCATAGCCCATAGGGCTATGCAACTCGTGATGAAAAATCTGTATCTCGCACAGTTTGAGATACGGGCCCCGAAAGGCGCGGTGTACACCACCATGTTAGTCTGTGGGAAAAAGCATCAAATTCAGAGTACGTAACATTGGAGCCATACAATATTTTTTCACCAAACCACCAAAAGGCACATCTGTGACATGTTGGCTGCCTTCCCTCCAAATTTCAGGCCAAAAGACCCAACCGTTCTTTTCCAGCAAGGTGGCAAAGAACTCCTGTCATTTTGGCCATAACGTTGCAAAATACTTTCATGATTTGCGAAAGCTTTCGCACAGATTTGCGAAAGTGTCATGAGCACGAAAGTACTTTGTGAAAGTACTTTCTCCAGAACTTTGAAAAACATGTTTCTAGGGTGTTTAACCCCAAAATAAAGACATGTCTAGCATCTTCAGGCTCCGACTATGTGAACACAAAAAGAATTGTGTCCCTAGATGGTCCCAAATTTAAATGCCAAGGATTTTTCTGATCACCAACTAAAAACAAAATGGTGGATTTGCAAAAGTACTAGGGCCATTTGCGAAAGTAAAAAGTGCATTTGTGAAAGTGCCAAACTTTTTGTTAACTTTTCCCACTGACTTATAATGGGAAATTTTTTTTTGAATAACTTTTGAACCATTTAATATTTTTTCACAAAATCCTCGAAAAGCACATCAGGGACCCCATCTGCATGTTCCCTGAAGCTTTTGGACCGGTCGCACAAACCGTGCGACCTGTAGGCGAGAGCAAAGAAATCGCAAAAAAGCGTAATCGTGCAATTCGTTGTCACTTAATAACTCCACAGCAGTATATCCCACTGGTACAAAACTTGGCAGATCCCATGATCTACCATGCCCAATCAACCATATCAAATCTCAGGCAAATCCATTGAACAGTGGCAAAGTTATTATGGTGCAAAATTTGACCCTTTAACCTTAAAAGTGCTACTCAACCCTAACTATAGTAGCACTACCGTGCTACCATAATATATATAATATATATATATTAGAGGCAAAGACTCCATTTAATGCATTAATTAGCATTGTTCTACAGTGACAAAAGTGAGGATATTTGGTGTTAGGGTTGAAAGCCCCCCTTGGACCCCCCCGCACACACCGCCAACTGGCATTGGGGTGCGTGTTGGGGTTGCCGGACCTAACTCTTACTCCATCAGATGTGTGAGGAAGCAGAGGTATAGGAGAATGGGGTGAGAGTTAGGACCGACAACCCCAACGCGCATATGAATTATGACTTTCCTGGCTAGTTTTGGACTTAGCCCTCAGTAGGGGGCTAAGCATTTTTGTGACAAAAAGTCCATATCTCGCACTGTTTCCAAGATACGGGCCCCGAAAGGTGTGACGAGGTGCCATAATGTTATCCAATTGGAAAACATTTTAACTTCGGAGTGCCGTCACTGTGCCGCCTTGTAATATTTTTTCACCAAACCATTAAAAGGCACATCAGTGGGATGTTAACTTTCCTCCTCAAATCTCAGCCCAAAAAGACCAAACCGTTATTTTACCAGAGGGAGCAAGGATTCCTAATGCGGCGGACGCCTTAATGTTATCCTATGGGAAAAAGTGTCAACTTTGGAGTGCCGTAACTTTGCCGCCCTGTAACATTTTTTCACCAAAATACTGAAAGGCACATCTGTGAGATGTTGGCTGCGTTCTCTCAGCCCAAAAGACCAAACCATTCTTTTGCAGCAGGGTGGCAAAGAATTGCTGTCATTTTGCCATAGCCTGGAAAAGTAGTGTCGCAATTTGCGAAAGCTTTTGCAAAAATTGTGACACTTTCGTGAGTGCAACACTACTTTGCAAAAGTACATTTTCCAGAAACTTGAAAAACATATTTCTAGGGTGTTTAACCTCAAAATAAAGACATGCCTAGCATCATCAGGGTCTGACTAGGTAAACACAAAAAGAATTGTGTTGCTAGAGGGTCCAAAATTTAAATGCCAAGCATTTTACTGATCACCAACTGAAAACAAAATGGTGGATTTGTGAAAGTAAAAGGGCCATTTGCAAAAGTAAAAACTGCATTTGCGAAAGTGTTGAACTTTTTGTTAACTTTTCCCATTGACTTATAATGGGAACTTGTTTTTTGAATAACTTTTGAACCGTTTAATATTTTTTCATGAAATCTTCAAAATGTACATCGGGGACCTGGACTTCATGTTCCCTGAAATTTTTGGACTGGTTGCACAAACCGTGCGACCTGTAGGCGAGAGCAAATAAATCACAAAAAAGCGTAATTGCGCAATTGGTTGTCACTTAATAACTCCGCAGCCGTAAATCTTTTTTTTTCATTTAAAGTTTATTGAGTTTTTTCTTTTATAACACAACAAAACAGAACCAAACCATACAGAAAATAAAGTACATACATAAAATTAAAGTAAAATAATATGAAAAGGGGTCCACCAGAACATTGTTAATGTAATAGTAATACAGGTTCTTTTAATATAAGCCCTTCTCATCTCCCTCCCCCATGACCCATCCCAAACACACACATAATCCCCCCTCCCTTCTGCAACACAGCGCTATCCTATACATACACATTACATACATTAAAATGAAACCAATGTATGAAGTGATTCCCACCTTTCCTTATATCTCTCAGACTTATTATTGAGACTGGCAATTGTTTTCTCCATCCTCATATTAGCAAGAAATTCTTTGAGCCATTCAGAGTAAGATATACCCTCAGCATCTTTCCAATGTTGTAAAATAGTTTTCTTAACCGTCATAGATATAAGGGCTATGTGGTACCTTCTGTTAGGTACGGTAATCTTACTATAGTCCCCTAATATGCAAATTTCAGGAGTAAATAAATCTTGCAGACCCAATAACAGATCCATCTTTTGTTTAATATTAGTCCACAAGTCTGCTGCTTTGGAGCAAGTCCAAAATATATGATGTAGGGAGCCTTCTTCTTTTCCACATCTGTTACAGGTAGAAGACTGTAAGAGACCAAATTTAAATAGTTTTTGCGGTGTATAGTATAAATTATGTAATGTATGAAATTGAGTAAGCTGTAATCTATCTTGTGAAATATACTTGTAAGAATTCATCCATAGTGTTTCCCATTGTATCTCTTGCATGGAAAAGAAGGAAGGCCAATAATCAGAAGGAGACAAACAGTCTAGGTAAGCCCAATTGTATAGAGTTCTATAACATTTAGAAACCACTTGCTGGGAACCAATTAAATTGACCAGTTCACTCTTAAACGCTATTGTATGTGTTTGAGAAAGTGTGCTTCCGAATATCTTTACCATAAGATGTCTTAGTTGATATACTGTATTTTAAAGATATCCTTTGTGGATAATTTCAGCATATATAACATTTCAGTGGAAGAGAGCCAAGCGTGTTCCTTTGAAATAAATAAAGCGGGGGATAATTTATTAATCGAAGCCAACCATTTAGTAGAAATTAAGTTATTATTCATTTTCAAATTGGGGTTGCCCACAATCGGTTGCATTAGATCCAATATATAATTGTATTTAAGAAAATTGCATAGTTGTGAATGAACTGTAATAGATGTTGCAATGGGTGTTGATTTCAACTGGGCTGGTAATGAACAGCCCTTAATATGAAAAAGTGCTTCTGGTGTAATTCCTTGAGCCGCCATAAGGGATAGTTCAATTTTAAGCCAAAGAGGTGCAGCTACAGACGAAAAGACCTCTTCCCTAGGTGAAAGCCAAAGCACATACTTAGAAACATGCTCGGCCCAGCAATAGAAAAGAAGATGTGGAAGACGAAGGCCTCCCTTATCTTTAGAAGCCGTCAGTTTATAATAAGCCAACCTGGTTTGCTTATTAGACCAGATAAATTTTGTGATAATTGCATGCATTTTACAAAACCAAGAAAAGGGTAACCAAATATTTAATAGATTAAGGGGATAGAAGAGCCTTGGGAAGACATTCATCTTAACTAGATTAATTCTCCCCCATAAGGAGGGAGGGAGCTTAGACCATCTATCAAGATCTGTCTCAATAATTCTAACTAATGAATCCAGATTCAACTTTTATAATAGCTTGGGATTTCTCAAAATGTTAATACCTAAGTATTTTAAAGTATCTTGTTCCCAAGAAAGACCGAAAACTCTAACTGCACTTTTGAGGACTTTATGATTGAGAGGAAATATAACAGTCTTTTCCACATTTAATTTATAGTTAGACAGATGACTACATTCTTCAATCATGGTAAGCATAGGAGGGATCGAGTTCTCGGGATCAGATAACTGTAATAAAAGATCGTCAGCATATGCCGATACTTTGATTTCTTGATCCTGTACTGGAATGCCTTTGATCCGAGCACATCCTACTAGGCAACGAATCAGAGGTTCCAGGTATAAGTTAAAAAGTAAGGGGGAGAGGGGGCATCCTTGTCTGGTACCAGATTCTAGTGGGAAAAGGGATGAAAACACTCCATTGGCCATGATTCGTGCAGAGGGAGCATGATATAGAGCTTTTATCCAATGCTGGAACATAAGAGGGAAACTATAAACCTTAAGAGTACTAAACAGAAAATTCCATTCCACCCTATCGAAAGCCTTCTCTGCATCAAGAGAGATTAAGACAGCTGTGAAAGGAGTGTCCCTTGAGACCGATAGAACATGTGAAAGTGATCGGAGATGATCTACAGACGAGCGTCCCTTCATGAACCCTACTTGCTCTGGTCCAATAAGAGATGGCAACACCATATTGAGATGTGTAGCTATTAATTTAGTCAAAATTTTAATATCTTGATTCAGTAAAGAGATAGGGTGGTAACTGGCAGTTAATTCCGGGTTATGACCGGTTTTCAGTAGTACCACAATCAAGGCTTCAAATAGTGTAGGATCAACCTCGGCCCCCGTTAGAATGTATTGGAACAGCATCAGCAGTAAAGGGGCTAGTTGTTTCTGAAATTGTTTATAAAAATTAGCAGAAAACCCTTCTGGACCTGGTGACCTATCGGAGGATAAACTATCAATAGCTCTTATAATCTCTTCAGTAGATATTGGATCAATAAGCATTTGTTGTTGAGTGTTGGAAAGAGTTGGAAATTTAACTGAAAGTAAAAAAGACTCCACTTCTTGGGAAGGGGGTGGATTCAACCTAGCGCTATATAGCTCAGAGTAAAAAGTCTTAAATTCGGAGACTATATCAGACAGTGATGTTTTTAACCCACCATCTTTAATGGATCGAATAGCTGGAATGTATCTAGCAGATTCCTGTTGCTTAACTCTGAGTGCTAAAAGACGTCCTGCTTTTTCCCCTTGATCTACATAAGAAGCTCTAGTTTTCAAAATAACAAACTCCGCTTTTTCCCTTAGAATTTCCAAATACCTGTCTTTTAATTTAGATAATTTCAGTCTGTCCTCTTCCGACGAGGAAGGGGTCAATTGGGCTTCCATGAGACATATTTGTGTAAGCAGGGTGCTTGTCTCCTGTGCATTTTTCTTTTTCCTTTGATAAGAAAGGCTAATCAGAATCCCTCTCATATAAGCTTTAAATGCACTCCATACCAAATCCACCCTATTTATGGATCCAACATTAATTTCTATAATCTGTTCAATATGTTTAGTAATCGTGGAGATCATTATTTTATCTTTCAACAACTGATTGTTAAATTTCTATCTTTTGCTTCTACCTTGAGTAACAGATATGGCCAGATTACACATAACCAATGAGTGATCAGACGGAGGTCCCGGCTGAATAGATGTCTCTAAAACTCCACTCAGGAGAGTTTTGGAGATAAATATATAATCTATATGAGAGGATGTCTTGTGGACCAGGGATGTAAAGGTATAACCCTTAACAGCAGGATTAAGGACTCGCCATACATCACACAGCCCTAAGCTATCAATAAATTCTCTGAAGGCCCTTTGCACTGGTGATAATCCCCTTTTGTGTCCTGATGTACAATCCATCATGGAATCAAATATGATATTCATATCCCCTCCCAGAATCATGGGTAAAGATAAGAAAGGAGATAAGACATTGACCAGCTGCATAAAAAATCCTGGGGAATCACTGTTAGGTCCATACGTACTTTCCAACAATAATTCAGTGGAGTATAAATGACAATGTACAAAAACATACCTGCCCTGTGGATCATTAAGTATTTGGACAAGAGTAAAAGGTATCTTTCTGGATATCAATATTAAGACTCCACAACTTTGGGTCGTGCCTCCAGAGGAGAAAACGTGATTTATTTGCTGTCTCCGCCTCCGAAGAGCCTCCTAATTCAATAAATGAGATTCTTGTATGAACATGATATCTGCGGCTAATAAAGCCAAGTGTTTAAGGATTTTATACTGTTTTAGTTGTTGCCTCAGTCCTTTTACATTCCAGGAGGCAATTTTAATTGTACCCATCAGCCTGCTTAATATCCAATGAAGTGTATAGACATATCTTAATAGTCCGCTGTTTAGATATGAGAAACATCCTCCAATTTGCTGTGTTGCAGTGACTCCCTCCCTTTCCCACCCCATCCCCCCATCCCTACCCTATTCATGCCTTTTTGAGAATGCACATTTATTTGTGCTCTTAAGCTTTTGCACTCCCGACCCCCTTCCCTTATTATTACAGCCCCGACTAACAGCTAACTAAGTAGCAACTAATCCCCCAACCAATCCTACCACCCCACTATACATTTAAGGTCCTGTTACTAGTTACTTTGGACTCTAAAATAATATAAATAAAACTCTAGAACATAAATAAGTACACCCTCCTAATAATTTTTGGATAACATGCTCCTGCAAATCCCAACTTTTATCACCACATTTACTATTAGGACATCCCCCTTATCTTAGAGAAGGGACCCAGCTAATTATTTCCTCTTAAAAAAAATAACTGAAAGTTCAAGACAAAAAAGGGAAGAGAAAGACTAAATCCTTCAAAAGTAAATGTGTTAAGAATTCAAAATATGCCCAATTAGGTCTTGACTCGTCTTGACTCCAAATCTTCTAAACCTGAACACTTTGCATATTGTTTTATGTTACTTAAATCGAGAGAACCTAAAGTTACCTGATGTGACCATTAAACCTGAAATCATGACCAACTGTAAACCAAGATTCTAATCCCAAATGCACATTTGAAAAAATAAGGTAGTCATAGCGCGTTTTCACAACGCAGTCTTTGGTTCCCTCTAGTGTTCAAAAGCAGGATAAGCAATTGTCTCTGTTCTTTTTAATTTTCTCTGATCATGAAGGCGAATTCTTTGTTACATGTCCCCATAACAAGGGCATTGGCCATTTCCGAGACTGCAGTCGCCATTACCAGCAGTAAGTTAAAAGCTATATCACTTATTACAGCTCACAGACCTTACAATTAACGTGAACAAAAGGAGAGGAAAAGGCAAAACATGACCAATCTTTCAATTGTGTTAGACCTCAGAACCATTTGCAGCTTTACTCTTTCCAGTCATAACTGAGGTACTTAAGATCAGCAAGCACCAACACCCACATTACTCTGTAGCCCATGCAAGCCCTTATCTTTCCCATTTCACTAAAGTATTCCATCTCCAAGGTATTCCCTAAGAAGCTCAGCAATCTTGGAATAATTCTGGGAAAGAGTTTTTAAGACTGACTGTCGCAGCTTCCACATCCTCAAAAGTAGACCAGCTCCCTGCTATTAATACTTGGAATCTCGTTGGGTATCCCATCCAGAATTTTATAACCACGGCAATCAGCTTAACCACAATCTGGTGAAATGATGCTCATCTTGTCTTACAGAGAGAGGCAAATCTTGAGCCACTTGCACTTTTGCTTCAGCCCATCTGATCTCTTGGAGTCCTTTAACCTTCATAATAAAATGCAGCCACTCCTGATTGTTGAGAAAACGAAAAATAAATATGCGAGGAGGGGCTCCCAAAGGTGATAGTGGGCACAGAGCTCTGTGGGCATGTTCGATAATATATTTATCCCCAAAGGGAGATGGCCCAGCAACTGACTATAAATTTCTGTGCAAAGCCAATGGCATCCGGACTTTCCTCTTTCTCAGGCAACCCTATTAAGACTGCATTGTTGCGTCGGCTTCTGCCCTCTAAATCTTCCACTTTATTCTCAAGATTTTTAATTCTCTGTCTTGTAGATATCAATTCTGTGTCCATTTTTTGTTGCTTTCATTCGGTGGATGCCAATCTGGCTTCAATATCTGTTGTTCGGGACGTCACATAGTCTAACGCTTGGGCTATTGATTTAATTTCCTCTGAAATCATCTGGAGCGCCGATCGAAAGGGTTGAAATTCTTCCAAGAATCGTGATAAAGTAAGCAGTTATGTTTCAGGCTCCGCTTGCATAGCACTCACTAAGATGGCCATTCCAGTAGCCCTAGACTTCTTGGCAGCCTTTTCTGGGGTGGAGGGCGGCATATGTTTGACAGCTGATTTTTTAATTCCGTCTGTCACCCAACACTTCATAATTTAGTATCCTGGAGGCAATAATATTTAATTAGCTGATGTTGGTCAATTGGGCTTGAATACGTGTGATTTTAGTAGTTTTGAAGCGTATTAGGTGGTCCGCTGACGGACCAAGATCAAGTAGCTGCTACTCCAATCGCTGCATCACGTGGTCTCCCCATAGCCATATATCTGACCAGAATGAAACTTGGCAGATCCCAAGATCTACCATGTCCAATTGTGCATACCAAATTTTAGGCAAATCCATTGAACGGTGGCAAAGTTGTTAGGGTGAAAATTTGACCCTTTAACCTTAAAAGTGCTACTCAACCCTAACCATGGTAGCACTACCGTGCTACCAAAATAAATAAATGAATATATATATATATATATGTGTGTGTATATATATATATATATATATATGGTAGCACGGTAGTGCTACCATAGTTAGGGTTGAGGAGCCATTTCTATGTTAAACCCCAAAACTTTGCACCTTAATAACTTTGTAACTGTTTGACAGATTTGGCTGAAATTTGGAATACTTGATCAAGAATGATAGGCCTTGGGATCTGCCAAGTTTCGTAGTGGTCGGATATACAGCTGTGGAGTTATTAAGCATGATCTGTGCACGCGTTTACGCTTTCTGGAATTCTCGATCGCGCCACTACAGGGTCGACGGTTTCGCGTCGACGTCCAAAATCTTCAGGGAATGTGCAGCCAGGGTCCCTGATTTGCCTTTCAAAGATTTCATGAAAAAATATTAAACGGTTCAAAAGTTATTCAAAAAACAGTTTCCCATTATAAGTCAATGGGAAAAGTTAACAAAAAGTTCAACACTTTCGCAAATGCATTTTACTTTCTAAATGAGCCTGTTACTTTCGCCAAATCGGCCATTTGTTTTCAGTTGGTGATCAGAAAAATGGTTGACATTTAAATTTGGACCCTCTAGCAACCTAATTCTTTTTGTATTCCCTAGTCGGACCCTGAGGATGCTTGCCATGTCTTTATTTTGTGGTAAAACACCCCGAAATATGTTTTCAAATTTCTGGAAAAGTACTTCATAAATTACTTTCGTGCTTACAAGTGTCGAACTTTTTTGTGAAAGCTTTCACAAATTGCGACAGTAGTTTTCCATCTGTGGGACAATGACAGCGATTCTTTGGCACTGCGCTGCAAAAGAACCGTTGGGAGTTTTGGGCTAAAATTTGGATAGAACATGGCCGACATCTCACAGATGTGCCTTTCAGTGTTGTATTAAAAAAAATTACACGGCGGCAAAGTTACGGCACTCCAAAGTTGACAGTTTTTCCCATAGGATAAAATTACGGCGCCCGACGCATTACAGAAATCCTTTGGCACCCTGCTGCAAAATAACGGTTTGGTCTTTTTTCCTGAAATTTGGAGGGAAGACAGCCAACAGCCCACAGATGTGCCTTTCAGTGGTTTGGTGAAAAAACATTACAGGGAGGCAAGTTATGGTGCTCGAACTTCTTTTTTCCCATAGGATAACATTATGGAGTTCGCCACGCCTTTCAGGGCCCGTATCTCGGAAACGGTGCAAGATACGGACTTTTCATCGGAAAACTTCTTAGCCCCCTATCAGGGGCTAAGATTCAAATTAGCCAGGACAGTTGTAAATAATATGACTTTAAAAATTTTTTTCTACGTCGTACGGTTCCTGAGATATAATGTATTTAGTATTCCAAGATCTCATTTTCTGCACCGATACTCATTATTATGCATACATTATTTGTAAGCACTGTCTTTCTCTATGCAGGTTTTGGGAAAAAACAGCCTGTGCGCTTACATTACTGTTACTGTTGCCCTTTCCGCTTGCGGTTCCGTACCTGTTTCACTTACTGTTGACGTCTGCACTACCATGTGCGTTATCCTTTGCGTTTTCATTTGCGCTTGCGTTTCTGTTATTTTTTGCCATTTCTGTCTACAGTACTGTTTATCTTTCTGTTTCACTTTACATCACCATGCCCATTGACATTTCTGTTTGCAGGCACCATGCTCCCGCCGCTGCATTACATTCACTATTTCTCGTTATCATTCTCAAAAAGAAGGGAAATTAGAGGCAAAAAACTCAGTTTAATGCATTAGTTAGGGTTGTTCCACAGTGACAAAAGTGAGGAAATTCACTGTTAGGGTTGAAAACCCCCTTACCCACCCACCCCAACGGCATTGGGGTGTGCATTAGGATACGTGGGTCCTAACTCTCACCCCATTCTCCTATACTTCTGCTGCTTTACACATGTCATGGGGTGAGAGTTAGGGCTGATGATCCCAATGCACACCCCAATGCCACCACGTGCGTCATCCTTTACATTTTCATTTGCGCTTGCATTTCTGTTACTTTTTTGCCATTTGTGCGTACCATACAGTTTCTCTTTCTGTTTCACTTTGCGTCACCATGCCGATTGACATTTCCATTTACAGGCACCATGTTACTATGTGACAAGACATCACGTGGCACACCATTCCCGTCTACACCACTGTGTGCGTTACCCTTTCTGTTCTCATTCGCGCTTGTGTTACCATGTGTGCCACTGTTAACATTTCTGTTTGCGTTGCTGCTCCTGTTACTATGCCACAAGACAGCATGTGGTGGGAGCAAGGGCCCCGCATTCCCGCCACTGCATTACATTCACTATTCCTCAATATCATTCTCAAAAAGAAGGGAAATTAGAGGCAAAAAACTCCATTTAATGCATTAGTTAGGGTTGTTCCACAGTGACAAAAGTGAGGAAATTCGCTGGTAGGGTTGAAAACCCAAACTCCAAATTCACCCCCCCAGCACCACACACACACAGACAGACACACACACACATTCAAGTATGGGGGAGGACCAAGTCAACACAACCAATGACAGACATCCAGCAGCAGGTGACAGAAATAACAAACAATTGTCTAAATGTACTACGAGACATCCCCACCCACCTGACCAGGTACTGCATGCTCAGTGGAGATCAACAGCAAAACTGAGGCCATGTACACAAGCGTACACATCCCTGATTGCAGCTGCACAGCGTAACACACACTTAGTAGTTGCATGGCCTTACCTACCGATGCCCCACACCACACCACAACTGGTACTGTGCCGCTATTCAATATAAATGCTGAAGGTGCATGATGACAGTTGTAGAAAGGTTTTAACACTAGTGAGTATACATTAATTAAGAGAAGCACATAAATTAACTACAAGACACTAGCATGCTCAAGATAAAAGTAGTGACCCTAACACCGAATTTCCTCACTTTTGTCGCTGTGGAACAACCCTAACTAATGCATTAAACGGAGTTTTTTGCCTCTAATTTCCCTTCTTTTTGAGAATGATAACGAGAAATAGTGAATGTAATGCAGCGGTGGGATGTCTTGTGGCATAGTAACAGGAACAGCAATGCAAACAGAAGCACTAACAGTGGCACACATGGTAATGCAAGCGTGAATGAGAACAGAAAGGGTAACGCACATGGTGGCGTAGACGGGAATGGTCTGCCACGTGATGTGTTGTCACATAGTAACATGGTGCCTCCAAACGGAAATGTCAATGGGCATCATGACGCAAAGTGAAACAGAAAGAGAAACAGTACTGTAGACACAAATGGCAAAAATAACAGAAGCATAGCATAAGCAAGCATAAAGGATAATGCATAGGTGGCGTGAAGCGTCAGCAGTAAGTGAAACAGGGTACGGAACCAGCAAGCTAAAAAGAACAACAGTAACAGAATGTAAGCACACAGGCTGGTTTTCCCCAAAGCTACTTAGAGAAAGAGAGTGAGTACAAAGAATGTATGCATAATAATGGGTATCGGAGCAGAAAATGAGGACTTGGAATACTAAATAGGTTATATCTCAGGAACCGTACGACGTAGAAAAAAAATTTAAAAGTCATATGATTTACAACTGTCCTGGCTAATTTGAATCTTAGCCCCACTAGGGGGCTAAGCAATTTTCTGACGAAAAGTCCTTATCTTGCACCGTTTCCGAGATACGGGCCCTGAAAGGGGTGGTGAACGCCGTAATGTTATCCTATGGGAAAAAAGAGAAGTTCAGAGCGCCATAACTTTGCCTCCCTGTAATATTTTTTCACCAAACCATGGAAAGGCACATCTGTGGGCTGTTGGCTGTCTTCCTTCCAAATTTCAGGAAAAAAGACCAAACCGTTATTTTGCAGCAGGATGCCAAAGGATTCCTGTAATGCGTCGGGCTCCGTAATGTTATCCTATGGGAAAAAACGTCAACTTTGGAGTGCCGAAACTTTGCCACTGCATAATATTTTTTCAATACAATACTGAAAGGCACATCTGTGAGATGTCATCTGCGTTCCCTCCAAATTTCAGCCCTAAACTCCCAACCGTTCTTTTGAGCGGAGTGCCAAAGAATTACTGTTATTTTGGGCATAGTGTCGCAAAGTAGTGTAGCAATTTGCAAAGCTTTCGCAAAAAATTTGCTACACTTTCATGAGTGCGACACTACTTTGTGAAAGTACTTTTTCCAGAAATCTGCAAAACATATTTCTGGGGTGTTTTACCCCAAAATAAAGAAAGACATGGCAAGCATCCTCGGGGTCCGACTAGGTGAATACAAAAAGAATTAGGTTGCTAGAGGGTCTCAATTTTAAATGCCAAGCATTTTTCTGATCACCAACTGAAAACAAGATGGTGGATTTGTGACAGTAACAGGGCCATTTGCAACAGTGAAAAGTGCATTTGCGACACTGTCAAACTTTTTTTTAACTTTTCCCATTGACTTATAATGGGAAATTGTTTTTTGAATAACTTTTGAACTGTTTAATATTTTTTCACCAAATCTTTGAAAGACACATTGGGGACCCTGGCTACACGTTCTCTGAAGATTTTGGGCCAGTCACGCAAACACGTACCACCTGTAGGCGCGACCGTGGGAATCAGAAAAAACTTAAACGTGCGCGCAGATCACGCTTAATAACTCTGCAGCCATATATCCGACTGGTACAAAACTAGGCAGATCTTAAGGCCTATGGTTCTTGATCATGTATTCCAAATTTCATGAAAATCTGTCAAGTGATTGCAAAGTTATTAAGGTGCAAAGTTTTGGGGTTTAACATAGAAATGGCTCCTCAACCCTAACTTGGTAGCACTACCGTGCTACCATAATATACCATATATATATATATATATATATATATATATATATATATATATATATATATATATTATGGTAGCACGGAAGTACAACCATAGTTAGGGTTGAGTAGCCCTTTTAAGGTTAAATGGTCAAACTTTGCACCTTAATAACTTTGCCACCATTCAACAGATTTGCCTGAAATTTGGCAGGCATGGGGCATAACCATAGGTCTTAGGATCTGCCAACTTTCATACCGGTTGGGTATACAGTTGCGAAGTTATTAAGCGACATCTGTGTGCACATTTACTTTTTTTGTTAATTCTCCACTCACGCCTACAGGTAACACGGTTTACGCGACCGGCCTGAAAACTTCAGGGAATGTGTGGCCGGGGTCCCCAATGTGCCTTTTGAAGATTTTGTGAAAAATTATTGAACAGTTCAAATGTTATTCAAAAAAACAAGTCCCCATTATAAGTCAATGGGAAAAGTTAACAAAAAGTTTGACACTTTCGCAAATGCACTTTTTAGTGTCAAGAATGACCATAGTAGTGTCGCAAATCTGCCATTTTTTTTCAGTTGGTGATCAGAAAATTGCTTGACATTTAAAAGTGGGACCATCTAGGAACACAATTCTTTTTGTGTTTACCTATTCGGACCCTCAGGATGCCAGCCAAGTCTTTATTTGGGGGTTAAACACCCCAGAAATATGTTTTCCAAAATTTTGAAAAAAGTGGTGTTGCAAAGTAGTGTCGCACTTGCGACACTTTCACAAATTTTTGTGAAAGCTTTCGCAAATCATGACAGGAATTATTTGCCACCCTGTTGCAAAAGAACAGTTTGGTCTTTTGGGCTGAAATTTGGAGGAAAGGCAGCCAACATCACACAGATGTGCCTTTTCGTGGTTTGGTGACAAAATATTGCATGGATGCCAACTTATGGTACTCTGAAGTTGACGTTTTTTTCCCATAGACTAACATGGTGGTGTCCGCCGCGCCTTTCGGGGCTCGTATCTAGAAAACAGTGCGAGATATGGAATTTTTGTCGTGACAGTGTGTAGCCCTATGGGCTATACATTTAGCAAAAACCTAGCCTGGAAACTCATGAATCATGTGAAATTTAATTTTTTTTTCTATGTTGTACAGTTCCTGAGATATAAGCAATTTAGTATTCCAACAGCTCATTTTCTGCTCTGAGGCCCATTATTATGCATACATTCTTTGTACACACTGTGTTTCTCTATGCAGCTGTTGGGCAAAAACAGGGTGTGTGCTTCTCTTACTGTTACAGTTACCGTTCCCACTTGTGTTTCCAAACCCATTTGCATTACCGTTCCCATGTACGCCACCGTGTGCATTACCCTTTGCACTCTTGTTTGTGTACGCACTTGTGTTCGTTCTGTTTCTGTTTCCTTTGCCATTATTTCTGTCGTTAATGTTACCATTTGCGTTTCCAATTGCTATACCGTGACCTTGCGCATCACAGTTTGTGTTTCCTTACATGCTTCCATTTGCATTTCCGTTTCTGTTTCCTTTGGAGTTACTTTTGCTGTTACCATTACCATTAGCATTTACAATTGTCGTTCTATCACCATGCGCATTACAGTTTGTGTTTCCGTGCGCGCTTGTGTTTGTGTTTCCATTTCTGTTTCCTTTGGTGTTATTGTTGCTGTTACCATTACCATTTGCATTTCCAATTGCAGTACCATGACCGTGTGAGTAACGGTTTGCGTTTCTGTATGTGCTTGCGCTCGTGTTTCCATTTCTGTTTCCTTTACCGTTATTTTAGTTGTTCACATTACCATTTGCATTTCCAATTGCGGTACCATGACCGTGCACATTACAGTTTGCGTTTCTGTATGCGCTTGCGTTTGCCTTTCCGTTTCTGTTTCCTTTGGCATTATTTTTTCTGTTGTCATTACCATTTGCATTTGCAATTGTGGTACCGTAACCATGCGCATTACACTTTGCGTTTCCACACGCGATTGTGTTTGCCTTTCAGTTTCTGTTCCCTTCAGCATTATTGTTGCTGTAACACTTAACATTTGCATTTACAATAGCGGTACCGTGACTGTGCATGTTACTAGTTGTATTTACGTACACGCTTGCATCTCTGTTTGCGACACTGTTTGATTTGCCGTCAGTTTGCACTTGCGTTTCTATTAACATTTACGTTACCTCTTACATTTGCGTCACCATGTGCGTAACCATTAGCACTTGTATTTGCATTGCAGTTATGGTTACTATGTCACTACACATCATGTGCTGGGAGCACGGGGCCCGAAGGGTCCGCGCTCCCACCACCGCATTCTATTCACTATTTATAGCCCTCATTCTTGAAAAGAAGGGACATTCATGGCAAAAAACCTCTGTTTAATGCATCAGTTAGGGTTGTTCCACAGCGACAAAAGCAAGGAAATTCTGTGTTAGGGTTGAAAGCCCCCTTGCACCCCCCCAGCTCACCCCCCCAACTGGCATTGGTGTGTGCACTGGGGTCGTCGGTCGTAACTCTCATCTTATTCTCCTATACCTCAGCTTGTTTACACATATGAGGTGCAAGGGGGCTTTCAACCCTAACACCAAATTTCCTCATTTTTGTCACTGTAGAACAACCCTGACTGATGCATTAAATGGATTTTTTTGCCATGTATATATCTATATAAATCTCTCTCTATATATAGATATATAGAGATATATATACATATATATACATATATATATATATATATATATATATATATATTAGAGGCAAAAACTCCGTTTAATGCATTAGTTAGGTTGTTCCACAGCAACAAAAGTGAGGAAATTTACTGTTAGGGTTGAAAACCCTAACTCCAGTCACCCCAGCACCACACACACAGACAGACACACACACACATTCAAGTATGGGGAGGACCAAGTCAACACAACCAATGACAGACATCCAGCAGCAGGTGACAGAAATAACAAACAATTGTCTAAATGTACTCGAGACATCCCCACCACCTGACCAGGTACTGCATGCTCAGTGGAGATCAACAGCAAAACTGAGGCCATGTACACCAAACGTACACATCCCTGATTGCAGCTGCACACAACGTACCACACTTAGTAGTTGCATGGCCTTACCTACCGATGCCCCACACCAGACCACACCACTTGTGGTTCGCCACCTGAGCAATAGAGTTCAGCAAAACCAAGGAGTTGTACAGGTATAATATCTCGGATTATAACAAGGGTTTGAGAAATGCAGCTTTCTAATTGACTGTAAACATTGTAACAGCCTTATGTTTAGTTTTTATTAACATACATGTAGAGCCTAATCATATGATGAACATGGTTTAATGTTGTTTAAAAAACTGTTTTATTATGATAGCAATAAGCCACTCCCAGGTATTACGTTAATGGTCAGTTTATCACTGTCTAGTGACATGTGGCACTCGGCTATGCCTCATTCAACATTAAACCCCTACAGGGTGATTAACAGACCATTTAACATAACTGTTGGTCATGCCTTATTGCTTAATTGTCTTTATGAGTAGATACTCTCCCTCTGCTAGGCACTGCAGCAGCTTTGCAACACAGTGTCCCACCCAGTTACACCATACACTGTCTAGTTACTGGAGAATGGCTGTGAATATGAACTCATGAAGATGAACAGTGTAACTTGATCATTACAGTCATCGAAACCCTAGTGTGATTATAATTGACAGAGTCAGTGATAGAGGATAACCCCCGCTGTCCTAGTACACTTACCCCATTGTGAGTTAAATCAATACTAAAAGACATTCTGTTTATATCTACACCATACCTACATGATTCCTGTTGTACCACAATTAACATAGTTATCACTTTGATAGCATCAGTGACAGAAGTGTGGCAAACCCAAACAGTAGGCATACAGCCTGAGTATGAAACAACTGTTAAAAAAAAAATCACACTGTGTCCATAAGTGGCATAGATCACTCATTGCAACAACAGTAAATGTATTACTATTTGAATAAGTTAGTCATCACAGATGCAATGAGATTGTCTTTATCAGGTACAACATACTCAGTAAGTGCCTACAGGAAAATCTATCCTATATACATCTCCGATACAGGTACATCATTGTTGGCTCAGTAGTGCTATGATATTTAGAAGTTGCTTGGCCTGATCCATGCAATTACACTCTTTCTTACAAAGAATACTTACTGCATCTTTAGTATTGAAACACACTGAAGGTCTATGTATGTACATCAGCAGTACACCTTCATCAGTAAGAATGCATGTGATACTGGCAGTACGAATTTCACAGCGTTGAACAGGCAATGCTTTTTCATACATTTACATCAGCCTCTCTATGTTGAGTAAACCATTGCAGTAAATGTACTACTATGTAAATCACCTAGTAAATGTACCACTACTTTTATCTTGAGCATGCTTGTGTCTTGTAGTTAATTTATGTGCTTCTCTTAATTAATGTATACTCACTAGAGTTAAAACCTTTCTACAACTGTCATCATGCACCTTCAGCATTTATATTGAATAACGGCACAGTACCAGTTGTGGTGTGGTGTGGGGCATCGGTAGGTATCGCCATGCAACTACTAAGTGTGGTACGTTGTGTGCAGCTGCAATCAGGGATGTGTACGTTTGATGTACATGGCCTCAGTTTTGCTGTTGATCTCCACTGAGCATGCAGTACCTGGTCAGGTGGGTGGGGATGTCTCATAGTACATTTAGACAATTGTTTGTTATTTCTGTAACCTGCTGCTGGATGTCTGTCATTGGTTGTGTTGACTTGGTCCTCCCCATACTTGAATGTGTGTGTGTGTCTGTGTGTGTGTGGTGCTGGGGGGGGTGAATTTCCTCACTTTTGTCACTGTGGAACAACCCTAACTAATGCATTACATGGAGTTTTTTGCCTCTAATTTCCCTTCTTTTTGAGAATGATAATGAGAAATAGTGAATGTAATGCGGTGGTGGGATTGGGTCCCGCGCTCCCGTCACATGATGTCTTGTGGCATAGTAACAGGAGCAGCAACGCAAACAGAAATGCTAACAGTGGCACACATGGTAACACAAGCACGAATGAGAACAGAAAGGGTAACGCAGACGGTGGCATAGACGGGAACGGTGTGCCACGTGATGTCTTGTCACATAGTAACATGGTGCCTGTAAATGGAAATGTCAATGGGCATGGTGACGTAAAGTGAAACAGAAAGATAAACAGTACTGTAGACAGAAATGGCAAAAATAACAGAAGCATAGCGCAAATGAAAGCGCAGGATAGCTGACATGGTGGCGCAGCGATCAGCTGTAAGTGAAGCGGGTACGGAACCGCAAGCGGAAAGGGCAACAGTAACAGTAATGTAAGTGCACAGGCTGGTTTTCCCCAAAACCTGCATAGAGAAAGACAGTGAGTACAAATATTGTATGCATAATAATGAGTATCGGCGCAGAAAATGAGATCTTGGAATACTAAATACATTATATCTCAGGAACCGTACGACATAGAAAAAAAATTTAAAAGTCATATTATTTACAACTGTTCTGGCTAATTTGAATCTTTGGCTAAGAAATTTTCTGACAAAAAGTCCGTATCTCGCACCATTTCCGAGATAAGGGCCCTGAAAGGTGCGGCGAACGCCGTAATGTTATCCTATGGGAAAAAAAGAAAAGTTCAGAGCACCATAACTTTGCCACCCTGTAATGTTTTTTCACCAAACTACTGAAAGGCACATCTGTGGGCTGTTGGCTGTCTTTCCTCCAAATTTCAGGAAAAAAGACCAAACCGTTATTTTGCAGCAGGGATCCTAAGGATTTCTGTAATGCGTCGGGCGCCATAATGTTATCCTATGGGAAAAACTGTCAACTTTGGAGTGCTGTAACTTTGCCGCCGTGTGATATTTTTTCACCAAATGACTGAAAGGCACATCTGTAGGCTGTTGGCTGTCTTTCCTCCAAATTTCAGGAAAAAAGACCAAACCGTTATTTTGCAGCAGGGATCCTAAGGATTTCTGTAATGCGTCGGGCGCCATAATGTTATCCTATGGGAAAAACTGTCAACTTTGGAGTGCTGTAACTTTGCCACCATGTAATATTTTTTCAATAGAACACTGAAAGGCACATCTGTGATATGTCGGCTCCGTTCCTTCCAAATTTCAGCCCAAAACTCCCAACGGTTCTTTTGCAGCACAGTGCCAAAGAATCGCTGTCACTGTCCCACAGTTGGAAAACTACTGTCGCAATTTGAAAGCTTTCGCAAAAAAGTTCGACACTTTCGTGAGCATGAAAGTAATTTGCAAAAGTACTTTTTCCAGAAATTTGAAAAACATATTTCTGGGGTGTTTTACCTCAAAATAAAGACATGGCAAGCATCCTCAGGGTCCGACTAGGTGAATACAAAAATAATTAGGTTGCTAGAGGGTCCCAAATTTAAATGCCAACCATTTTTCTGATCACCAACTCAAAACAAAATGGCCGATTTGCAAAAGTAACAGGCCCATTTGCGAAAGTAAAAATGCATTTGCGAAAGTGTTGAACTTTTTGTTAACTTTTCCCATTGACTTATAATGGGAAACTGTTTTTTGAATAACTTTTGAACCGTTTAATATTTTTTCACGAAATCTTCGAAAGGCACATCGGGGACTCTGGACGCATGTTCCCTGAAGATTTCAGACCAGTCGTGCAAACCGTATGACCTGTAGGTGCGACCGTAGAATCCCGGAAAAAGCATAAACACACGCACAGATCACACTTAATAACTCCGCAGCTGTATAACTGACCACTACGAAACTTGGTAGATCCCAAGGCCTATCATTCTTGATCAGGTATTCCAAATTTCAGCCAAATCTGTCAAACCATTGCAAAGTTATTAAGGTGCAAAGTTTTGGGGTTTAACATAGAAATGGCTCCTCTACCATAATATATATATATATATATATATATATATATATATGGAGAGATATAGATATAGAGATATATAGATATAGGTATATAGATATATAGATAGATATAGATATATATATATATATAGATAGATAGATAAATGTATATAGATAGATAGATAGATAAATATAGACAGATAGATAGATAGATTATATATATATATATATATATGGGATATGCAATGGAAGCAAGTGTAATAAGTGATTTATCTGCACAAGAGCAGTTTAACCTCGAGTAATCTCTCGAGTGACATAAGCCACGAGTTTGGTGTCCGAGGTCAAACTGCTCGAGTGCAGATAAATCATTTATTACACAAGTTTTCCATTGCATATTCCATTTATGCAATTCTTTTGTTTTTGCTTTTGTAGGGGGCATTTGTTAGTCAAAAAACTGAATAAAAATTGAATTTGCTGCCATTTTTTGCTGATTATAGAAAATCTAAAAAGAATCTAGAAACAAAACACATCTCATATTGTAGATATTTTTATGCTGAACAACTATAGTGCTCAAAGTACCATACAATCTTTTTTTTGTTTTTATGTTATTTGCATTTGTTTGATGAAACAGTGCACAAAAATGTAATTTTTTGCTGTTTTTTGCTAATTCTGAAAAAACTAAAAAGTCTCTATAAATGAAACACCACTCATTTTGTAGATATTTCTGTGCCAAATAAACTTTGTGCTCACAGTACCATGCTATCATTTTTCATTTTAAAGTTATTTACATTTATTTGCGGACAAATGAAAAAAATATGAATTTTCTGCTGTGTTTTTGCTAATTATCAAAAAATCTATAAGGTGTCTATAAATGAAATACCAATCATTTTGTAGATAATTTTGTGCTGCACAACTTTTATGCTCATAAAACTATGCTATCTTTTTTGTTTTAATATTATTTGCATTTGAATATAGTTAGTACTGGTACTGAGGCTGAACATTCTAAATGAGTTCCAGAGTGATTGTGACATATCTACTATGTGAATAAATCTGTGATGATGCGTCTACTATGTGGATAAATGTAAAATTTTGAATTTATCCCATAGTAGCTCAGATTTATCTCATAGGATTTATGTCCATGCCTATTGCATAAATATATATATATATTACAGTGGCACGGTAATGCCACTATAGTCAGGGTTGAGTACCCCATTTAAGGTTAAATCTCAAATTTTGCACCTTAATAACTTTGCCACGGTACAACGGCTTTACCTGAAATTTTTAATGCACTGTCTGGTACCATAGATCTCTGGACCTGCCAAGTTTTGTTATGGTCAGATGTACAGTTGCGGTGCTAGAGAGCACCAAAAAACACATAAATTACGTGTTTTTGCATGTTTCTTTGCTCGTGCCTACAGCCTGTATGATTTTCATTATCAGTCCAAAAACTTCAGGGAATGTGCAGCCAGGGTGCCCGATGTGTCTTTTGAAAATTTTATAAAAAAATATTAAACTGTTCAAAATTATTAAAAAAACACTGAATCCAATTATAGTCTATTTGAAAAGTTAACAAACTATGCAAAAGTGTCGCAAATGCAGTTTTTACTGTAGCAAATGACCCTTTTACTTTCATGATTCAGCCATTTTATTTTCATTTGGTGGTCAGAAGAATGCATGGCATTTAAATTTGGGACCCTCTAGGGACACAATTTTTGTTGTGTTCACCTAGTCAAGCTCTGAGGACGCTAGCCATATCTTTTTTGGGGAGTAAAACACCCCAGAAATATGTTTTTTTAATTTTTGTAAAAGGTAGTGTCACAAAGTACTTTCACAAATGCGACACTTTCATGATTTTTTTTGAGACAGTGTCGTGAGTTGAGAAAGTAATTTGCGACACTTTGTTCAAAATAATAGGAAATCTTTGACACCCTGCTGCAAAACAACAGTTTGGTCTTTTGGGCTGAAACTTGTAGAAAAGAAAGCCAACATCACACAGATGTGCCTTTTGGTGGTTTGGTGCCAAAATATAACAGGGCTGCAAAGTTACACCACTCTGAAGTTGACAATTTTTCCCATAGGATAACATTATGGCATCCACCGTGCCTTTCGGTTCCCATATCCTGAAAATGGTTCTAGATACCGACTTTTCATCACAAAAGTTCTTAGTCCCTCACTGGGGGCTAAGTACAACACTAGCCTGGAAAATCATAAATAATATGAGATTTAAATTTTTTTCCTACGTTGTATGGTTCCTGAGATATAAGCAATTTAGTATTCCAAGTGCTCATTTTCCTGTCTGAGGCCACTGTTATGCCCACATTTTTTGTATTCACTGTGTTTCTGGATGCACCTCTTTCAACACAAAGTGTATGCATTTGTGTTATTGTTACCATTAGCATTTGTGTTTACTTTTCCGCTTGCGTTTCCGTTACCGTTTGCACTAGCATTACTGTTTGTGTCACCATGCGCATTACCATTTGCGTTTGTGTTTGCATTACCATTTGTGTTACTGTTTTTTTGTGTCACCATTGGCATTACCATTTGCATTTCCATTACCATTTTCATTAGCATTTCTGTTTGCATCACTGTGTGCATTACCGTTTGCATTTGCATTTCCATGACCACTTACGTTACCATTTCTGTTTGCATTTCCATTACCATTAGTGTTTGCGTTGATGCTTGCATTTCTGTTGCTGCTTGCATTACTGTTTCCTTGTGCATCACCGTTGCAGTTGCCATTACCATTTGCATTTGTGTTTGCGTTACCGTTTGCATTTCTGTTACCATTTGCATTAACATTTGTGTTTGTGTTCACGTTTGCGCTTGTGTTTCCATTACCATTTGTGTTATCATTTCCGTTACTGTGTGCGTAACTCTTTGCATTTGTATTTGCGCTTGTGTTTGCATTTCTGTTTGCATTACCATTACTGTTTGCATTTTCATTACTGTTTGCATTACCATTTGCATTTGCGTTTCTGTTACCATTTCTATTCTTGTTACTGTTACCGTTTGCATTTGCATTACCATTACCATTTGTGTTTCCGTTACCATTTTCATTAGCGTTTCCATTTGCGTCGCCATGTACATTACCATTTGCATTTGTTTCTCATTTGCATTTGTGTTTCTGTTTGCATTATTTTTTTCTTTGGTGTCACCATTGCCGTTATCATTACCATTTGCGTTTCCATTTGTGTTACCGTTACCGTTTGTGTTTTCGTTACCGTTTGCATTACTGTTTGTGTTTCCGTTACCATTAGTGTTTGAGTTTGTGCTTGCATTTCTGTTGCTGCATGTGTTACTGTTTCCTTGTGCTTCACCGTTGTCATTACTATTACTGTTTGCATTTGTGTTTGCGTTTCCGTTTGCATTAACGTTACCATTTGCATTTCTGTTACCATTTGCATTACCATTAGTGTTTGCATTTATGTTTGCGCTTGCATTTCTATTAACGTTTGCATTATAATTTCTGTTTGCATCACCGTGTGTATTAACATTTGCACTTACGTTTGCGTTACCGTTAGCGTTGCTATTTCCTTTTGAATCACTGTTGGCGTTACCATTTGCATTACAGATACCATTTGCGTTTCTGGTATCATTTTCATTAGCATTTTCATTTGCATCACTGTGTGTGTTTACTGTTTGCATTTCTATTTGCACTTGCATTTGCATTTCTGTTTGCATTACTTTTACCATTTTCATTTTCATCACCATTTATGTTACCATCTGTGTTTGTGTTCATGTTTGTGCTTTCATTTCCATTACCGTTTGCGTTACCATTTTCGTTTGCTTTTGCGCTTGCATTTGCATTACCATTTGCATTACTGTTTCCTTTCGCATCACCATTGGTGTTACCATTACCGTTACTGTTTGCATTTTCATTACTGCTTGCGTTACCATTTGCGTGCGTGTTTCTGTTACTGTTACTGTTCTCATTACTGTTACCGTTAGTGTTTGCATTACTGTTAGCATTAAAGCTCCCATTAGGATTATCATTACCATTGCCATTACCATTACTGTTAGCATTACTGTTACTGTTAGGGTTATTACACACAAATTCGGGCCACACGCCCCCACCACCACATACCATTCACTGTTTATAGTGTACATTCTCAAAAAGAAGGGAAATACATTGGCAAAAAACTCTGTTTAATGCATCAATTAGGGTTGTTCTGCAGTGACAAAAGTAAAGCAATTAGGTGTTAGGGTTGCCACCCATTGCACCCCATGCCCACACCACCCCCACCAACAGGCATCAGGGTATGCGTTGGGGTCATCAGGCCTAACACTCACCCCATTCTCCTATGTTTCACCACTGCAGCTTATTTACACATGGAATGGGGTGGAGCGCGATCATATGAGCACTTCTCCAGTCTTCTGAGACCTCTCCTGTGCTCAGAGGCTCACTAAACAGTTCTGATAATGGCTCTGCTAGTTCCACCCTTAGCTCCTTTAGTACCCTGGGATGTATGCCATCAGGTCCTATTGTCTTGTCCACCCTGAGTTTATCGAGCTCTTATAGGACCCTTTCTTTTGTGAAGGGACTAGTGCACACCTTCCCCCATGTCCATGGTGCTGAGTTGTGGGCCCTGCTACCTTCTCTTCAGTAAATACTGAGCAGAAGAATCTATTTAGGATAGATGCTATTACATAGTCCTCCTCCTCACATGCCCCCTTATCCACTTTGATCTTAGCAATACCCCCGCTGGAACATTAATTCGCAAATATCTCAGGAACCATACAAGGTAGAACAAAAATTAAAATTCCATGATTTTCATGGTGTTCCAGCCTACTTCTGCACTTAGTCCCCTAAGGGATTAAGCATTTTGCAACAAAAATCTGTATCTCTAACAGTTTTTGAGATACTGACCTCGAAGAAGGCATCACAGGCACCACAATGTTATCCTGTGGGAAAATGTCTGAACTCGCAATGCTGTAAATATGGGCCTGTTTAATGTTTCCATACCAAACCACCAAAAAGCACATTTGTGGAACTAGGGCTGTCCACCCTGAAAAGTTCAGCCCAATAGTGCAATCCATGTTGCCACAATGAAGGGACAAAGAAAACAACCACCGCAATGTTATCCTATGGGGAACTTTCTAAACTTCTGAATGGTGTAACTATGGGCTTGGTGAATCTTTACATACCAAACCACTAAAAAGGCACATCTGTGGCACTAGGTGTTGCAACCCTGAACATTTCAGGTCAATAGCACAAACCAACTTGCCACAATCAAGTGACAAAAAAACACATAGCAAAATGTGTTTGCGCAGTGTTGCCATAATAGCATTAATGCTTGTGTAATTCTCCTATCTCTATAACGGAATGTTACCGACACAAAAAATTTTAGCGAGGTTACTTTTTGAGTTAGCATGATTGTTTGCACAGCAACATAAATGTTCACACTATCAAAAATTGAAATAATGTAAAACACATGGGGCCAGATATTTAAAGCTTTGCATGGTCCACAAACAGTTTGTGTGGGAATAGCGTGGATTAGAGCAGGTCTGCCATATTCAAAAGGCCAACTAGCATGGGCAAACAGCAGTAGCGCTTGGCTAAGCATAATGATATGCAAGGTGCATGGTGAACATGAATAAATTCGCCATGAGATATTCAGCGACTAGCGCCATGCTAATGTGTTTAGCACAACAGAGCATGACCCATAGCAAGGTACAATTTACTGCCCAGGAAAAGCTGGTCTTAACCATGGGCAAACAGCATTTCATGTCATTGGTGCATTGCGCGGTGCTTGTGTGGGATTTGCGCAGCTTGCGTGGACCTAACACAGAAGTACAACACTTAGAAAATGCCAGACATGGAGGACACATGCTACTCACTGATGGCACCACCATGATGCCAGCAGCTGCCACCAGTCCAAGCCAAGCACAGACAGTGAGGGGTGATCTGAGACAGCATGATAGTGTGGCCATATAGCACACACCTACAGACCATATGTCTGTGGTGCATAACAGATGCCAGCACACACATGCAGCACTGTGGGCATGGTGGCCAGTGAGGGGAGGGTGTATGAGTGGCCAGACCTCACCACAGCCCAGGTGTGGCCACAATGCTGGGACACATCGCTCAGTGCACATGGGCCAGTAGTGGGATTATGCCACCACCTGTGTGCCTGTCAGATCCTATATACCCCCCCAGCCACCTACCACACAACTGTACAGATGTCACAGTACACACTGCAGGCCATGTACATGACACTGTGTGCATCCCATGCCACAGGTGCAGCATCTGTGGATCACACAACAGCGTGATAGTACTGTCCACTGTCAGTAATTACCTGCAAGCTGTGCCTGTCACTGTATACAGTGCAGTGGTCATCACTGCCCCTACATACCATAGGCAGTGTTGTGTCCCTCACACTACCAGCCCTCTTGCTACTGTAGTGTCTGCTGTGCACTGTAGCATGACCTACAGTGTGAAGGTTGCATGCAGCACCACCACCACCTGTGCCTATGCTGTGTTGTCCCCTGGGGTATGATATACTATGCTATGCTGTACTGTTTACATGAAGCCTGCAGCTATCATCATGCACTGCCTTACTGACCTACAGGTGGAGCTGTGGTCAGACCTGGCCAGCCCCTGTACCTCCAGACTGACCTACAGGTGGAGCTCTGGGACCCTGCAGTAACACCGTGCTAATGTGTTAGCATGGCACTAACGGTTTGGGGACTATTATACAGTTATGATCACTGTTTTGTCATCTTTTCTGCTGCCTGCAGCTGTACTGGATCCATGCATTTTCCAGAACACACATTGACCACATAGTTCCTCTCTACCTACCCTCACATCTCTGTGCACTGTGTTGTTGTTGTGGTTTGCACTTCCTGGTTGCTATATTCAGTGCTGTCAAACTCCAGGGCTATGGTTGCACTGCACTCCCAGCCCAGTTTGCACGGCCTTTTTCCCATGCTATATTCAGAGGCTGTTTGCCCTGGGCTATTCCTTTTGAATATAGCTTGCTTTGTGCTCCAGACTAAGTTTGCACGCCAGGCAGTGTTAACTTAACACAGGGCAAAGCTTTGAATATCTGGCCCATACAGACTAGCTGGTGAAAAACTAATGCCTGGGGCATGTTCCTCGGGGCCTGATTAGGTAAACCCAGTGGTTGGTGTTTTGTAAAGTGCAGTATTTTTGAATTACAGCTTTTTCTCTCTCTGCTAACTGAAAACAAGATGGCAGCAGCACGACAACATTTTGGGCAAGCACAACAACAAAATTTCATCACAAATGTTTTGCAGTGCACGATACATTTTTCCATAGGCTATAATGGGACATGAAAAAATGAATAACTTTTGAATGGAGCCATATTTTTCACCAAATCTTCAAAAGACACCACTGCAACCCAGGACACATGTAAAAAGCACAATCTGAACCCACTCAAATGTATTCTTCAGTGCATTATGGTGGAAAAGAATTTGCAACATTGGGAAAATTCCTTTTCAGTGCGTATGGTTCGCAACCGTATATCCAACTGAAACAAAATGTCAAGATCCGTGATCCATGATATATCTTTCAATATTCCTAATTTCAAGCAAATCGGACAAACGGTTCAAAAGTTATTAAAGTGCAAAATTTGAGGTTTAACATAGAAATGGTTACGCAACTCTAACTATAGTTTATTTATTTATATTATTTATCTAGGGAATCGGAATTACAAACCTTTGAGTCATAGACTCGTTTCCAAAGACTCTACATCAGAATAAAACATAGATATTCATACAGTACATACATAGAATAAATGTGAGAGAGCAATCATACAGAGTATAGATACAATGAGCATGTGTTAATGCCTATACATTTGGTAGCTAAAACAGGGCAGAGCTATCAACAGATTTACCTAATGAGTGGTTAAGACCTATACAATTGGTAGCTAAAGTCAGGGAGGCTTTGTCTTATACATAATAATGCATTCATAGTCCAGTGCAACTATATGGTAACCAAGGGAGGTGAGGAGCCTGTAGGCTAGAAATAGTGAGGGCTCTCCACTGCCTGTCCAAGGGCGGGTGCATGGCCTAGCAGCATGGTGTAGGATCCACAGGTTATCGGTTACACTGGCATTGATGTGAGGAGAGGATATGGGCCCTTAAAGCAGCTTTAAAAGGACCTAGATCGGTGATTGATATGACAGCTGGTAGGAGGGAATTGTACCAGAATGGAGCTCTAGGGGAAGGATTGCTGGGCCAGGTAGTTCTAACCCTAGGCACCTTCCAGATAGTTTTGGGGCAGCCTGTGTGGACACTGAGATGGTGGTTGCCTGAAGAGAAGCCAAGACACCTATTGAGGTTAAACCCAGGTGGATTTTGTTGGTAAAGAGACAGGTCTGGTATAATAGTCTTTCCTCAAGGAAGAGGATATTGGTGAGCACATATAGGATGCAGGTATGTGTATTTCTGTCAGCACCAGAGAGGAGCAGGCAGGCCTTATTGATGACTACTTGTATTTGATGAAGTGCTGTAGGGTAAGGTAGCATAGATTGTGAGGCCATAGTCCACCAGTGATAAGACTGAGGAGGTAATGTCTAGGCAAAGTGCTTCAGGTGGCAGGCAGTCTTTATGTCTGAAAGGAGACCAGTGCGGGTGTTGGTGGCGGAGGTGAGGCTTTTATATTTTCGTGGAATAAGAGGAAAGAGTCAAATGTAATACCTAGATACTTATACTTTTGGACCTGTTCCAGTGGGATGAGAGAGGCAGAGATATTTCCAGGAGAATCCTTTGATCTGTTTTGGCGGTGGGCATAGAGCATCGTCTTAGTTTTTTAATGTTGACCACCAATCTGTATTCAGCAAACCAGTGTTTAATCTGAGAGAAGGGTTTTGTAAAGTAGACTGGAGAGAGAGAGAGAGAGAGAGAGAGAGAGATCAGCATGCATAAAGAACAGTGTCATTCACACAGAAGAAGGTTGCCGTGGCAGGATTTAGGCAGGGCATTGAGGTTGATGCTGAATAGCAGAGGACCCAGGATAGATCCCTGGGGAACTCCTGAGTGCACAGGCAGCATAGTAGATATGGTATTATTAATTTTAACACATTGGGTTCTAGATGAAAGATAGTTGGAGAACCATTACAGTGGACAATGAGAGCCCACAATTTGTTATAATGTGTTAAGGAGGGGATGAGAAACAGTGTCAAAGGCCTTTGAGAGGTCTATAAACATAGCCCTGCAAGGTGCCCTTGTCAAGCGTGGAGTGCAGGGAGTTAGTGAATTCTGTGGGCAGTCATAGTTCTATGACCAGCACTGAAACCATGCTGCTCTCTAATAACAGGTTGTGTGCGAGGAGATAGTCAGTGAGCTGATTGGCCATGATGTTTTCAAGGGCTTTAAAGAGTGGAGGAGAATTGAGACAGGATGGTAGTTGTTTGGGAGGAGCTGTCACCACATTTCAATATTGGTGTTATCACTGCCATTTTCCATGAGGTTGGGAACTGGCCCAGGTGCAGGGACAGATTTAGAAGGTCTGTGACTGGGGAGATAACCGAGTCTAGCACAAGGTATAGGATACACATATCGAAGGTGTCTTTGCAGTAATTGGAGCTCTGGAGGGCTTTGGGCTGGTAGACTTTTGCTTCTGTAGGGGTAATGACTGAGATTGAAGGGGGTTGGAGGAGCTCAGGTGGTGGGGTAGGCTGTATTGGATCTAAAAAGTTGCTAGGGAGGACTGAGCTGAGGTCTGAGAAGGTGAAGTTGAGGCAGTTAGCTATGTCAAGTGTGTTTGTATTGGTAGTACCATTAACACTAAGTTGTGAGGGAGGCGGGATTTACCATTAAGCTCATGATATAATCCCAGAACTTTCTTTGCTACCCCAAGAAGTGGCTAGGGCAGTTCTATAGTGCTCTGCCTTGGCCTTGTGGATTGCCCAGGTACACTTATTGTGAGCAGCATTATAGGCCTGCCTATTGCTTAGCAGACCGGAGGCAGTGGCACGATGCCAGAGGTTGTCATGCATGTTGAACTGTTGTGGGAGTTCTGGGGTGATCCATAGGGCACTGTGTTTCTTAGTGGTCACTTTGATGGTCAGTGCAAAAGCATCACTGGCGGTATTAAAGATGATGGTGAAGTAGTGCAATGCATCATCCATGTGCTGGGCTTGGGAAATAGAGGACTAGTCCCAGTTAATTAGATATTGTTTGAGTTTGGCTATGTCTCGTTGGCATAGTCCATGATGAAAGGTAATATTTGGTGGTGGTTTAAGTAGCTGACAAGACCAGCTGGAGATGATAGGGAGTGGTCACTTAAAGGGTGGGTAGGACACCCAGGTCAGTAATATGGTGGGGGCGATTAGTGAGCAGGATATCTGGTAGGGTGTGGGTTCCATTAGTGGTGTTGGCCGTGGTAGGCTGGGATACCAGTTGGTCATATCTAATGCAGCAAAGCTATCTTTGGCATGTGTTGATGAGCTCGCCAGCCAGTCAGTTTATGTTGAGATCCCAGCTAGGATTTGTTCCATATATATATATATATACATATATACATATATATATATATATATATATATATATATATATCTTTGTCTTTTACAAATTATACAAATAAAAAAAGTATTCCCTAAGGAAAGTGGTGCATTTCATGTGTGCTGATCTACAGAGATAAATAGAATAACTTTTTTAAATATGACATCCCTAAGTATGTATTTTTTTAAAAACTTATGTTAATGCCTGCTGTTTTCTTGCCCCTAAACGTGACACAGAGGCCCACATCTTTTTGGTTTGCTACTGTGAAGGCATTTTTCTTCACAGTATGCAAACCAAAGTGCTGTGTTAATCTTCTTTTGTATTAATTTTATATCCTCACTGTCCTGGCCCCTTATTTGGCTTATTTATCTGCAGAGCTGCTCAGTATTTTCTGTGATGGGTGTAACAAGTAATGTGTTTGCCTGTTGCACCCATCACAGTGGCATCCAGACTGAATTGGGAGTGTTTCCTGTTGGGCTTGCACTTTCACTCCTCCCTGAACATCCCAGCATGCTATTTCACCTTATGTTTAATTTATCACCCCCAGCACCACGATGGTATATGTCAATGCGACCCCCCCACCTGACGTGGTGTCAGAGAATCACATATGTTTGCACATCACAGGTGGGAGGTCGTTTGTGATACTTTAGTGCATTCTTTGCTGTGAACTCTCAATGGAGCAGTGTTTCCATCAGCGGCATTATAAAAGCCATCGTTGGGACCTGATCTGCCCCTTTCGGTTGCTGTAGAGTGAAGAAGTAAGTGTTGTGTACACCCTGACCCAAAGCATTACAATCGTCTACAGGTAAGCTTATTTTTACACTCATCACAGGGGGACAAATGTTTTCTTGGTGACTGGGATCCACTAATCAACAGGGGAATCACTGGCAGCTTATAAAGGAGCGCTGGGTCCAGTTAACAGGCATTTTAATTTGGGCTTATTTTTTTTTAAGCATACTACTTTGTAAACCAAAGGCTAATACACACTAAGGCCTGTGGTGTGTATGATCGCCCGCCACATGTACTGTAGGTTCACCCACCACACAACTTCTGTACAGGGCCCAGCATGTAGAAAACCTGTGAATGGAGTTCATATGAAAATCTTAGGGAAGTGAGGTGAGAATGATTTCTTAAAGTCCATTTAAAATTATATTTATTACATCCTCATACAGACCAGCAAATATTTAAGGCCTGAGCCCAAGCATGTTATGTTTTTTCAGGGTGCAGTTATTGCAGTGTTCATTGCTGGTATAAATCAACAAGCCCTATGAAATCTGCAGTATGTCTGGACTGTTTGTTTATTTGCTTAACGAGTTAGCACTCTAGAACAACAGTTCTATTTATAGGTACGACTCACAATAAACATAATTAAACAATATACATACAATTAAACATAAGGAGAAAATAGACAAAATGAATAATAATAATATACATGGCATGAACCAAAGCAATCACATTTAACAAGACCCTCAAAATAATCCAAGAACAATTTCTTAAAAGAAAAAACATTTGATTACTCACACACACCAAATAGGAGATTATTCCAGGTAAAGGGACCAAGATACATAAAGCCCTCTGACTACTAGCAGTCCTCAGTAAGGGTATTTTGAAGGCTCTATTACCAACCCTATTTCTTGAAAAGAAACCGGAGTTATATGATTGTAAATGACTATACAAACTTAAAGGCCCACCAGATTTCAAGATTTTAAATATAAACTTTGCCATCTGAAATTGAAAATTTAAAAGAACTGGCAACCATCCCATAGAATTTAAGACTACACAGTGATGTGTTGAACATGAAACCATTCAAGGAGAAGTCCACCCAGAATGTGCAAAAACATATGTTATGTAGAGTGTTTTGATATGTATGTTAAGTCCTAGTGTGTCCTTCCCTCTGTCTGCTATTAGGAGTTTTTCCTAAATCAGCCTGCTAGCTGTATGGTAGTTTTACGACCCCTGGGGATCTCCATCACAAATAGGCTTATTGGCTTTATTTCTCCTACGATGCACCCTGGTTCATGTGACAATGATGTAGCTAAGCCCTTAGATTTAGCAGGGTCTGTCACAGCTCAGCCACAAAGATAATACTTCTTTCAGAGAAGTCACACTGCTAGATTTTGGGTGAGTGTAATCATTATTATTTTTTCATATTAGTACCTTGTCCTGCTATGTTGCAATCTATTAGGTGATGTTCAATTGTTGCTACTTAGTACCGGTGCAAAATCTGAAAGTGACTGAGAGGCATAGAGTAAACAGTGACATGATTCAAATACACACAGACACACACACACACACACAGCAGAACAAGGTACAATATCAAAAAAAAAAATAATAATGATCACACTCACCCAAAATCTAGCAGTGTGTCTTCTTTGGAAGAAGTATTTTCCTGTGACTGAGCTGTGACAGACCCTGTAACAAGACACTGGCTTCCTGTAGGGGCAATTAGACATCACACCAAAGGGCATTCTGGGAAGACTAGAGGCCATAACAGAAACCAGAATGGCAACCTCCAAGGGCAATAAAACAGTTAGGGAAAGTTAGAAAAAAACATCTCTCACAGCCAGAGGAAAAGAAAATGCTGGGAACTGGTTAGAACACAGAAAAAAAGACTACTATACTGTATATCTTTTTTTGATTTTAATATGGAGTTTTCCTTTAAAGCAAATTTCCCAATTAGTTGAAGGAGTGCAGATTTGTTTGCCATTACCCTAACTGAGGCACAATCAGTAATCAAAGTGGCATAGTTTATTATAGGAGCCAAACATTGTCTAGATATTGCCACTCTGGTTTCAGTAGTTAAAAAGCATGTAATCTGTACAATAATGAAATCCTAGAATGAATTAGAGAAGTAATATTATCAAAATGACTATTAAAACTTAGAATAGAATCTAATGTAACACCCAAATAACGAACATTAATAACCTGCTCAAAGCAAGATCCATCAAGAGCAGTGACTTTCAAACTTTGTTCCCTATCTTTAACCCTAGTTCTGGTCCCAAACAGCATAGTCTTGGTCTTAGTTTACTCAAGACCAACCTATTTGCTTCAAGCCACCTTTGTATGGCACACATCTCTGCAGTTAATGTACTACCCAACTCATTTATTTATTTATTTATTTAGTTTTTGTTGACGGGTAAGTGCACTAGACAAATTCTGCCTATTTTCAGGCACGACCGGAGGAGGGGATACAGATGAATGCCAACTGACCTTGAACCAGATTAAGCTGTTGGTGGTAATTTTTAGTGAATGAGGGAAATTTGGCCAGGACACCGGGGAAATTCCCCTACTCTTTTCGATAAGTGCCACGGGATCTTTAACATCCACCTGAACTACCACCAATCCAGGCAGATGGGACCTTGGTTTAACGTCTCATCCGAAAGACGGCACCTCAGAAGTGCAGCACCCCTCTCATGCTGCACTACAGTGTCAGTACTGAAATATTAACCCAAGTGCCAGATGTGGGAACTGAACCCACAGCCCTCTGATCTCCCAGCCTCAGAGGCGAGTGTGCTACCTACTGAGCCACTGACACTGACAACTCATCAATTGAAGTAACATGTAAATAAATAATCACATCATCTGCGAATAATGTAAACCTAGCATTATGTATTACAGTACTCACTTCATCAAAAAATTGTGAAAATAGTGCAGGGCCAAGTATGGAGCCCTGCAGGACTCCATACTTGACAAGTGCTATATCAGAAATAACCCCACTATATTTCACTCTCTGACATCTATCTTCCAAACAATTACGGAACCTCAAAACGGCACAAGAAGCTACCCCCAGGGAATCAAGAGAAGAGACCAACAAAATCATAATCAACAAGATCAAATGCCTTGGTCAAGTCAAGGACTGTGGCAATGAGAAGGGTGTCTTTCTGGTACTTGCTGGCCATGTGTGGGGAGTGCTATGTGTGGGGAGTGAGAGTGGTGGTTAATATTTTGGTTTTTTGCTTTTTAGGAAAAAAAATTCTAATTCTGGTCTTGTGTCTCAGCTTGTGTGGGAGCATCCATATTAGGCCATTTGGGAGCACCATGCTGCCCCACTTCTGGGGGGGGCTTGGCTTTTTAGTGAATGGGCTAGTCTCATTATGGCCGAATATGAATGCTCCAACAGCCTCTATAGTTTTTTTGTTTGTTCGAATCTTTGTGTTTGGTTTAAAAAAAATTAAGCATTCATATTCGGCCATCTTGAGCACCATGCGCCCCACTGGAGGGGGTGGGGTCTTTGCTTTTCAGTGAATGGTCTGGTCTCATTATGGCCAAATATGAATGCTCAGACCTCGAAGCTTTTGTTGTTTGTCAGAATCCTTGTGTTTGGTTTAAAAAATATAAAACTGCTGTGGTTATTAAGCTGGCCTGGGAGCAGGTCCTAGCCACTCTTTTTCTTGACCTGTGTGAGCACTTATATTAGGCCATCTTAAGCACCATGTGGCTTCACTGTTGGGGGCTGGCTTTTCAATGAATGATCTGGTATCATTGTGGCCGAATATGATTGCTCAGACACCCTCAGCTTTTGTTGTTTGTCCGAATGTTTGGTTAAAAAATTAAAGCGGCTGTGGTTATTAAGCTGACTTGGGAGCAGGTCCCAGTGACTGTTTTGTCTCACCCTGTGTGAGCATTCATATTCAGCCATCTTGTGCCCATGTGGCCTCACTTTTGGGGGCTTGGCTTTCCAGTGAATGGTCTGGTCTCATTATGGCCAAATATGAATGCTCAGACACCCTCAAAAGCTTTTGTTGTTTGTCAGAATCCTTGTGTTTGGTTAAAAAGAAATTAAAACTGCTGTGGTTATTAAGCTGGCCTGGGAGCGGGTCCCAGCCACTCTTTTCTCGGCCTGTGAGGTATTTATATTCTGCCATCTTGAGCACCATGCAGCCTCACTGCTGAGAGGGGAGGGCTTGATTTTTCAGTGAATGGTCTGGTCTCATTATGGATGAATATGAATCCTCAGACACCCTCGAAGCTTTGGTTTGTTTAAATGTTTGGTTAAAAAACTGAAAATTGCTGCAGTTATTAAGCTGGCCTGGGAGTGGCTGTGTTTTTATTTTATAAAATAACATGTGTCTTCTCCTTTTCTTCATTCATAACTTTGTATTAAGCACTAAGATATGACCAGGGGTTAGATTAACAGTCTAATCACCCCCTAGGGGTGTAATGTCATGAGGTGCAACACATTGCTGTATTGCCTCGAGTGGGTAATGAACTGACTATTAATCTAACTCCTCAGAGAGCTTTATTGTGATATCCCAATCCAGCCCATGGGTGTATTTGGGCATTAATGCACTTCACGGCTGACTGAAGTCACTTGGGCAATCCCTCATGCCTCACAACATAACCGTGATATGCATTAATGCCCCAATACACCCAGATGTCATGGAGTTCTGGCATGAAGAATCCACATGCCATGGTGATCCAGCTGTACATGACAGTGTAATAGGGATTAATGTAAGGCTGTTGGAATCCTAACAGCCAATCAGATTGCAGCATTTCTTAAAGCCTTTTTATAGTATCCCATCTTTTGTTCCCTTGACTGGTCTGGAGTGTTCCATTCCTCTCCCTTCATTGGAAATATCATGCAGACTGTGCATGCTGAGTTCTTGTTTCTTCCATCGAATGGTCTGGAGTGTTCCATGCCTCTCCCTTGATTAGAAGAATCATGTAGAGTATGCATGCTGAGTTCTTGTTTGTTCTGTTGAATGGTCTTTAGTATTCCATGCCTCTCCCTTGATTGGAGGTATCATGTGGAGTGTGCATGCTGAGTTCTTGTTTGTTCCATCAAATGGTCTGGAGTGTTCCATGCCTCTCCCTTGAGTGGAAGTATCATGCAGAGTGTGCATGTTGAGTTCTTGTTTGTTCTGTGGAATGGTCTGGAGTGTTCCATGCCTCTCCCTTGATTGGAAGAAGTATCATGCAGAGTGTGCATGCTGAGTTCTTGTTTGTTCCGTGGAATAGTCTGGAATGTTCCGTGCTACTCTCTTGATTGGAAGTATCATGCAAAGTGTGCATGTTGGCTCTTTTGCACCATTGAATGGTCTGGAGTATTCTGTGTTCAGTGATAGCCTTTCTTGGGATTATCCCATGTGGTGTGCTTATCTTTCAATATGCAGTGAAGTAATCAGAACTCTCTTTTACGTAAAGATTTCTGGAGCAATGGAGAACATGAGATGAAGACCCCAAATATCTGCTGTAGTGCTTTTGCAAGATGCAGGCCACTATCTGACAGTGAATGAAGTCAGCGCTACAGAGACAACCTGTAAAAGGATTCTGAACATTACGCAGACTATAAGGAAAAAACAGTAGCACACTGCAAACAGTACAGGGCTTCTCTTAGTGAAGAGAAGTGAAAAGAATATAATAAAAAGTCACGGTTGCAAATGCAGAAAATTAGGGAATGGTGGAAGAACAACATCTCTGAGCCTGCAGAGTGTCCCATAGAGAGGGGTACAACAAGGAATTCAGCAAGAGCAGAAGAACAAAAGAAGATGGAACAGAGAGCATGCTGGAGGGAGTGCAGAAAGAAAGAGTGAGCCAATATAGCTGCACAAAAATGCAGAAGAACAAATTAAAAGAGGAGAGAGATACAAGGAAAGAAAGGAAAAGGAGAGAAACAGCAGTGTTATTAGAACTGTATCCTCCACAATAACCATTATTGCCTCTTCCCCAACCCCCACAACAGTACCCGAGTCCTCAACAATTGGAAGCATATGTGAAACCCCAGTGACTGACTAGTGATTAACTCATGCCATCCAGAAAGCACTGCAAAGAGCATACAGAGGACTTCCACAGCCTCCAAGATGATTTGCCACCACTATTTCTAAACTAATTTTGTCCTGCTCCCCTGGGAAGCAGGAGGCCCTATCGAGTCAACATGAGAATGCCCTGTCGCACAAACCTGCATGCCAAGCTGGTGGAGGTCATGAAGGAGAAACTATCTGATTTAAAATATCAGAACTCAAAGGTGCAATGAGAATTTAAGCATGCCTTCACCAGTTCCATTTTGGTCCTGAAAAAGTACAGGTTGCTCCGTTCATGCCAGAAACACTTGGGATAAGTTGGAGGCAGGTGATAGGGCATCATGCAGACAACAAGAGAACCATATCAACAGGCACAAGTCAGCATTGTCTGAAAAAATGGTACAGAAGGTAGAAAACTTCTTTGAGGATTCATCAACAACTTTACCACACAAGAAGGTAGTGTTAAAAAGAACAGGTAAGGCAAAGGCTTCCCTGGAAAAGCCACTTCAGAGTCTGTACAAAGAGTTCTGTGTGCAAAATCCGGGGAAAAAACTGGACCAACAAAATTCCACAGTCTGCAGCTGAAGAACATCAAACTGGCCAAGGAGCAAACATTGGAGCAGTGCTTATGTGAGTATTGTACCAACACCATTCTAAAGTTGCGATCATTAAACAGATTTGCAATTGTCCACAGACTCCCGCACTGCAAGATCCCAAATGTCTACAGCGCTGTCAACATGATCATGTGTCTAAGGTCACCAGCTCAACAGTTCTTTGCCAAAGAATGCATCAAAAAGACCTATGAGAACTGCAGCATGGATGCCATTGAAAAACATGCAAAAGAACTTTTGGAAAAATATGGCATGGAGGAACTGAAATTGTACCAGCGGGACAGTGTCACCATTACCAAATGCAAAGAAGGCACAGAGACCAAACAAACTAGAAAAGCACTGAAAAGAAAAAGCTGCACTGTTACAACACTTGTTGAACTGCTGAAAGAAGACATACTGTTTTGGGGGCCAGTACCTGCATGTTGCATCATGGCAACAAACCCAGTTCAAAAATCTGAAAGAGAATGTGCCACAAGGATGGGTGCTCATGGTCCTCGACTTTGCAGAGAATTACACACGTACTTTTCAGGACAATATTCAATCTGCCCATTGGCACCAAGAGCAGGCCACTGTTCACCCCATAGTGACCTTCTACCGTTGTTCTACATTTTATTTATTTATTTTTATTTATTAAATTTTGGTGACTGGGTAGGCCCACTGAGCGAAGGTCCCTTTTCAAAGGCGACCTGGGACGTGTACAAGTGCATGTACAGTCAAAGAGTCCTTGGTGTTTATATTGAGTGGTCTAAAGCATGATGACCATGCTATTAAGCACTTAGAAGTAGCCAATCAACATCTGCAGAGCATCTGCTCGCTTAATATTGAGAGACAAGTGCACTTTACAGATTGCTGTGGTTCTCAATACAAATCCAAGTGGGCATTCCACCATTTCAGAAGCACACACACAATACAGCTTTCCAACTGAAAGATCTTTCTTTGGTTCCAGACATGGGAAAGGGCCCTTGGATGGAGAGAGTTCCATAATCAAGTCCTGCACCACCCAAGCAGTAAGGTCCCACCAAGCAATAATTGCCAGTCGAAACAGCTATATGAATATTGCAGAAAGAACCTCAGCAAACAAAACCCAATTTAAGGCTGCAGCCATGATCTGTGCACCTTCTTTTGGGTGGGGAGAAGAACATAAAGAGGTGTGAAAGACCACAACTCAGAGCAGCACCAGGGACACGGAGAAATAATGGCGTGATTGCCATATGAGAGCATAGCTGCTTCTGGAATGCATGCAGAACTGGAAATGGACAATGTGAAAACAGTTGCCTGTGCAACCATGGAAGTTAAAGACACTTAAGGGTACTCTGCATATCCAGTCATCGGTACCGCACACCAGCAGTTGTTCCTCAGTACACAAGGTGGATATACCAGGCACTCATGTTGCCACAGTGGCATCTTCTACATTGCAAATCAGCAGAGATGGGGCTGACATGGTGGATAGCAGTAACAAACCAGTACCTTCACATCCTAAAGATCCTGTACAGTTCTGGGTAAGCAGGCAAAAATGTCAACGGTTCCTGTACATAGTCCTCCTGCCCTCATTTCATGTACCAGCCCCACCCCAGACCCTCAATGGTCCCTCTTCATCTGGATCATCAGCCCCAGTGATGTCTGCCAAAAATGGGAACACATAAAATGAACAACTTTTATGCAGTTCATTATTCAGCAAACTTCTTTATTGGACAACTGACAATGATAGATGACAGGAGGTGGTTCCACTTCACTTTCTTAAGACATTGTGTGGATGGCACCTTCACATGGCCCCAGAAAGGACAATGATGCGTTATGGAAGACAAGCTGTATTTTCCATGGGCCAATATCTTTTGCCATACTGGGTACATACACTATCGAACAGGAAGGCTGCAAAACATCAAAAAGAAATATGAACAATTGCAACAGCCTAACAGTAGAAGTAAACTGGGTAATTTTTTACATCAATTATGAACACAATCACTTGAAATGAGTAAAAAGAAGGACACTTAACCTAAGAATGAGGGACAGAACACAAACAATGTGGAAAGCAATTGTCCTCACCTGTAAACTGGGACGTTTGTCTGTTTTATTGTTCCTTGTGTGCATATTATGTGGAATTTTCATCTATTAAAGCCTTTTTCTGAACAGTAGAGGTCGAAGCTTTTTGCTGGCTACTGTGTCCTTTTTAAACCTGTATCTCCGATCAGAGGAGCTGAAATTGTTGCTCTTGTTGGCTCACCTGCAAAGTGCCTATTTCTGGTGTTAGCATCTTAGGAAAGCATGCATTTTCTTAAATGTTTTTAAAGTGTTCTTTTTTCATCAGTTTTTTGTGTGGACATTGCCTATTCTATGAGGGACAGATGAGAAACAAAATAATTGATATGGATGAAATGATGGACATCCATCCAAATCAGGGACTCTTGAGAGGTATACGGTGGTGTGTCTATTACACACATCATGGTGGAACTGTTCAGTGTTTACTACACACGAATTGAACAGCCAATTGATATAGGGGCTGGAAATACTGTCTATCTATATTACTTAGACTTTGCTACATATCAAAAAAGTTGCATAAAACCATTACAGCTAATATTGATAGGTTTGATGCTGATTGCACACTTGTAGGATAGCCAAGTTTTCAATGACTATAAATATACAAAATGTATAATTGTGGCTTTAGTTGCATGTAGTGTTTGTAAAGCTTTACATCAATATAAGAATATTTTTTTCACCTTAACATTTGTGTGGTGCCCTTTCTTATACTCATGACGCTGTGTGGTGTGCTTGTTGCACTCACCACGCTGTGTAGTATGTCATGTTACACTCATCATGCCAAGCCCTTTTTCTTGGGTGCTTCAAAGGTAATTATCTTGCAACACAGCTGTTTTTCACAGGTGGATCACAGTATCTTAAAATATATCACAAATTCATCTATGATAGATTTGAAACATTGACTCTCATGTCACACTTTGGTAACCCCTTTTCATGAACAAACCAATACATATATTCATTGCAAAAAATTCATTAATGCATATGTTTTGTTAAAGCAACAAAAGTGGGGAAATGAGACATTAGAGTTGAGCCCCTAACCCCCACCCCACCCTCTCATCCTCCACAGACTGACAGATGCTGGGGTGTGCCATAGGGTCACAGGGCCCAACTGTCAACCCATTCCATGTGTAAACAGGTTGACATGTTACAGTAAAGGAGAATGGGGTGAGAGTTAGGCCTCATGACCCCATGGCACACCCCAATGTTTGTCAGTCTGTGGAGGATGTGGTGGGTTGTGGGGGTAGGGCTCAACCCTAATGTCTCTTTTCCCCACTTTGTTGCTGTAACTTAACTGATGCATTAACATAGAAACATAGAATTTGATGCAGATATGAACCACTTGGTCCACCTAGTCTGCTAATTTCCTACCTAATGGATAAAGCTGCAGATCCTAGTTAACCAACAGCCTACTCTCCTACCCCCACTAGAATTGCCTTATGTCTGTCACATGCATTCTTGAATTCCCTCACTATTTTGACTCCATGACCTCCTCAAGAAGGCCGTTCCAGGCATCCACAACCCTCTCCATGAAAAAATACTTCCTCACATTACCTCTGAGCTGTCCCGTCTCTATCTTCAAATTGTACCCCCTTGTTCTTGCACATCTCTTTTTCTGAAAGATACTACCCTCTTGGACTTAGTTCATTCCCTCCAGGTACTTGAAAGTTTCTATTATGTCCCCACTCTCCCTCCTTTCCTTGAGGATATACATATTAAGCTCCTTTAGTCTCTTCGTATGTCTGCTAGTGCAGACCCTGCACCATTTTCTTTGCCCTCCTCTGGACAGCCTCCACCCTGTCTATGTCTTTGTGGAGATGGGGTCTACAGAACTGCATGCAGTACTCCAGATGGGGTCTCACCAACAGTCTGTAGAGAGGAATAACAACTTACTGTTTTCTAATGGTGATGACTCTCCCTATGCATCCCAGTATCCCCCCCAGCCCTCCTTTAACAAAGTTTTTTGCAATGAATGTCTTTACTTTTTGAAAAAGTGTAATATAACTAGTAAATAACATGTGTTGGTGGGAGGGCCCTTACTCCCAACAAGCTGTCCATTTCTGCATAACGATATGCATCTGCAGGAGCATGGGCCCTCTGGGCCCTGTACCCCACCACACATAGCTACAGATCCATACAGCAGCCCTACAGGGCAAGGAACCCTTGTAACTCTAATTTGCTGCTATCTGAGGGAACCATAGCAGCTAGAAAGAAATTCAAGTGTTGTAATCATGACAGAGATCTCCATGTGACATCATCAACCAAATCCATATCTCACATCATTTATGAGATATGGCCACCAAAACCACTGAAACGCAACCTTGGAACCCTTCTGACACAAATTTGCCAATATCTCATGAACCAAACTGACAGACTAGGATTCTGATAGCTCACAGACTGTGATTTTGTCACCTCACAAAGGGTCTGGTCCTTTTAATGTCTGTATAAATGGCATGGCAGAGGGACTGGAAGAAAATGTATGTCTCTTTGTAGACTACACAAAGACCTGCAACAGGGTTGATACACAAGAGGGGATGGAAAGGATGAAAGGGGACTTGGCAAGGTTGGAGGAATGGTCAGAAGTATAATAGCTTGGATTCAATGCAAGGAAGTGCAAAGTAATGTACCTGGGAAACAAAAACCCAGGGGGAGAGTACACAATGGGGGGGAGGTAGTAAAAACAACAAAAATGGAAAGGATCTGGGAGTAATCATATCAGATGACCTAAAGGTAAGCAAGCAATGTGAGAAGGCAGTAGGGATGGCTGGGGGGTTACTGGGAAGTATAGGGAGAGGTATGACCAGTAGAAAACAGGAAGTTGTTATCCCTCTGTACAGACAGTTGGTGAGACCCCATCTGGAGTACTGCATCCAATTCTGGAGACCCCATCTCAGCAAGGACATAGACAGGATGGAGGCAGTTCAGAGGAGGGCAACTAAAATGGTGCAGGGTCTGCAACAGAAGCCATACGAGGAGAAAATGAAGGAGCTTAATATGTATAACCTTGAGGAAAGGAGGGAGAGGGGTGACATGACAGAAACTTTTAAATACCTCAAGGGAATCAACAAAGTCCAAGTGGGTAGCATCTTTCAGAAAAAGAGATGTACAAGAACAAGTGGACACAATTTGAAGATAGAGGGGGGGAAGGCTCAGGGGCAATGTGGGGAAGTATTTTTTCACAGAGAGGGTGGTGGATGTATGGAACAGTCTTCCTGATTAAGTCGTGGGGCCAAAAACAGTGGGGGAATTCAAGAATGCATGGAACAGTCATAAAGTAATTTTTGAAGGGGTAGGCTGTTGATTAACTAGGATCTGCAACTTATTTAGTAGTTAGGAAAATGAGCAGACTAGGTGGGCCAAGTGGTCCTTATCTACCATCAAATTCTATGTTTTTATGTTTAACCATACAAGCAATAGATAAAATTCAACTGCAGGTGTAGTCTACATGCTCCAATCTTGTTCCAGTGGGTTAGATCACTTAAAAGCGATCCAAGCCACCAGTATCGAAAAGTCTGTGTCTCACTTCATTTTCAAATTATGGGCACCGAAAAGTGCAATGGGCACCACAATGTTATTCTATGGGGAACATCTCAATTTCGTGATGGCATATCTATGCAACTTCTTAATTCCCCAACACCTAAACAGCATAATTCACACCTGTAGGACATCTCCTCAATACCCTGTAAATTGCAAGTAAAAAGAACAAACCGTTCATTAGCAATGAAATGGTAAACTTTTTACATCTTTAAAAATTTCTAGTCCGCGAGGTAGCAGAATCCTTTGCTGTCAGATCAATCCCTGTCCTTGAGGTAGCAAAATCACATTCCCCGAGAAATCCTCTACCGTCAGATTTTGTCCATCTGGTCCCTAAATGACAGACAAGGATTTTGCAGCCTCACGAAAGAGGATTGGCTGGCAGACTAGGATTTTGACAGCTTGTGTACTGCGATTTTGTCACCTCGTGAAAGAGGATTTAAAAAAACAATCCTGGTCTGGGAGCTGACAAAATCCTAGTCCGCCAGCCGATCCTCTTTCACAAGGTAGGAAAATCCTTGACCGTCAGCTTGATCCTGGTCTGTGAGAAGGGACATCTGGTCGCAAACTGATGGACAAGGATTTTGTAGGCTCACGAATGAGGATCATCTCACTGACTAGGATTTTAACAGCTCACAGACTAGGATCATTGGCGAGTCATGGTCAAAGAATTTTTAAATTTTAAAAAGCTGTTTTTGACCAAATTGAGCCAAACCAAAGCGTGGCTTTGTAGGGCATCACCCTGAACAAAACTCATGCCTCATTTGGCACAAAAGTCACCTGTGGAGAAAGCAACAGCATTTTGTTTGGAGGGAAAACTGAAAACAAGATGGCAGCTCGCAGACAAGGAATTTTTCTGACAGAGTTGGATTTTTTTTAAATCCTAGTCTGTGAGCTGACAAAATCCTTGACTGTGAGCCCAATCCTAGTCCGAAAAATACACATATAAATCTTGGAGTGAACTGAGCATGCTCAGAGCCCAAAAATTAAAAAAATGTGTAACTTTGGAGAGGATTACAATTTTTTTTTTTTACCAAACTAATGCTAGATTGTTTCTTGACCCAAACTCTTTCTACGTTCCAAATTCCAGACCAAAAGACCACACGGTGTGGTTGCAGCACCATGGGTAAAAAACATGTCAAAAGTGGCAAAAAATTTGTTTTTTAGCATTTTGCTGTGCAGAAACCATAAGACCTACCAAAACACAACTTTGTAAACCAAGAGATATACCATACCAGACCAATTCCCAATTTTGCACAAATCCGTTGTATGGTTGCAAAGTTATTAACGCCCAAAAATTGAGGTTTAACATTAAAGTGCCTACTCAACCCTAGCTATTGGGGCGCGACTGCACCCCTGCAGTATATATATTCATGCATTATATGTATGTATGTATGTGTGTCAGTATATATATATATATATATATATATATATATACTGTATATATATTCATGCAATAGGTGTGGAACCAAAAACAATTGCATAAATCCATTTATTTCCACATATGTTGGATAAATCTAACCACCTAGATTTATCCACATATGTAGGATAAACTGCTAAACTGTCAATCAAAGCTTTTTGTTTGCTTTTTGACAAACAAATGTGAATAACTTTAAAATGAAAAATGATAGCATGGTACTGTGAGCGAAAAATGTTCAGCACAAAAATATCTACAAAATGAGTGGTGTTTCATTCATAGATACCTTTTAGTTTTTTCATAATTAGCAAAAACAGCATAAAATTCAATTTTCTTTCACTTTTCGACAAACAAATGTGACTCACTTTAAAACTAAAATGATAGCATGGTACTGTGAGCAAAAAAATGTTCAGCACAAAAATATCTACAAAATAAATGGTGTTTCATTAATAAATATCTTTTAGTTTTTTTATAATTAGCAAAACACATCATAAAATTCAATTTTTGTTTCACTTTTTCATCAAACAAATGTGAATAACTTTAAAACAAAAAAGGTAGCATGATACTGTGACCATGACATTTGTTCAGCAAGAAGTTCTCTGCAAAATGAGTGGTGTTTCATTAAATAGCAACCACCCCGCTAGGCAGACATACACTAGGAAAGTTAACTGCAAGTCCCAGAAATTATCATTTTAAAAAAAGAAGATAAACAGTCAAAACCAAATGTTCCTGCACTGATAAGAAGCATCCCTATTGCATAAATAAATATACAATGGTGAGCTGTCAGATAAATGATTTATCTACACTTGTGCTGTTTGACCTTGGACACCTCACTGCGTGGCTTACGCCACTCGCAATTACCTGAGGTCAAACAGCACTTGTGTAGATAAATCATTATCTGACAGCTCACCATTGTATATCCTATATTTATATATATACATATATATATATATATATATATATATATATATATATATATATATATATATTCTATGCAAAAACCTGAGTTAATGCATCATTAGGATTTAAAACACAAAAAGTCAGAAATGAAAAATCTTTAGGGTTGCCTCTCCCTCCATGGACCCAACAATCATCCCAAGATTGACAGATGATGGGTTTGCCATTGGGGTTGTGAGGGGCCTAAATGTTGCCCCATTCCTTGTGTAATCATATTCAGAAGCAACAGTGAACATGAATGGAGCAACATTTAGGCCTCACAACCCCAATGACACACCCCGTCATCTGTTAATCTTGGGATGATTGGAGGGTCCATGGGGGCAGGGGCAACCCTAAAGATTTTTCTTTTTTCTGACTTTTTGTGTTTTAACCCTAAATGATGCATTAACACAGTTTTTTGCATAGAATTTCCTTACTTTTTGAGAAAGAATAGAAAACTAAGAACTTGCGGAAGTTGGTGGGTGGTCTTCGGCCCTGCACTCCACCACAACTTGTAAATGTGTCTCTACCATCGACATTCTCCAAATTTCAATGTAAAGAGCCCAACCGTGTCTGAGATATAACATGCTAAAATTTGAGATTTTCATTCACTGAGTTGCAGAATTCGCACCTGTTGACATTTACAGACACAATGACTGAAAAGTACATCCATGACACTAAGGCTAGGTACCCTATCAATTCAAAGGCACCACCACAATGCAAAACACTGTCCACAAAATGCAAACTGTGTCATGCAATATCTCCACAAAAATATTTTCTCTGACACATAAACATCATAATTCACATGTACAGGACATGCGTCAACACCTCCAAATTTCAAGTAAAAGACCAAACCATTTCGAGATATTTAAACTTAAAGAGGACAGGAAATAAAAAAAGTATTGCAAAGTCAAATAATTCAGGCGTTTCTGTTCAGTTACATAATTGTGTCCCCTGTACAGATTTATAGTTTTAATTTTATTTTTAAAACTTTGTATCTTTTTGTTGAATTTTCCAATATGGTGATTGCTGTGTCTTGCTTAGGTTAGGCTCCTGTTTCTGTAGCTGAAAAGTGAGCATGACAGGTGTTCTGTGGCAACGTTACCATTTGAGGCTTTCTAGTGTCCTCATGCCAGGCGTTGATCTGTATAACATGGTGGCTAGCATAGAGACAGAATTGCTGTACTGTACATTACTTTTCATTTTTATTTGCTGCTGTATCCCAGTTATTCTGGTAAGGTTATTCAGCAATTACAGATCTCATTCTTAGAGTCTGACAAGAATTTGTGTGTGATTAGTTACAGCGTAAGTCCATGTGACAGCTCAGTAGCAGAAACAGCAATATGCTGCAGTAGCAGCAGGAGTGATTAGCAAAACGATGGGCTTAGTTTTTCTAATAATTCATTCTGGTGAATCATTTCCATCTCATATAATGTGATGTGTTAATATCATAATTGATATGAGGGTACTGTTGATTTGCAATTAGACTGTTCTAATTTGTTGAGTCCTCAAGAGAAAAAAGAAAAAAAATGGGGTTGGATAAAAAGTGGCCACATGTTTGCACCTTATCTGTGCTGTATCTGACCTCATCTTCAATCGTAAGAAATGTCTTTCATGCTGGTTATCTTGGTTCTGCACAGTTAATATTAGTATGTCAAAAATGAGCATGTAATGCACACAAGATTCATGTTTTGTGAACCAGTAAAACAGCACTTCACAATTGATACTATGAAGAAAATATTGCCATAATATTAAGGACCTTAAGCCACCAGACTATGCAGGTCTATGTACAATTTCTGTTAGCTCAGTCTCTACTTCATAGTGTTATGAACTTGTCATAGCCAGTTGGCATCAGTCCCCTAGATGTTAAGTTATGAATTGATGGTACCGGAGATAAAAATTGATGACAACCCTCACAATGTATGTTGACTAATTTAGAAATATATTTGTCAGTATTCCTGGGCTGAGAGCAGCATTCAAGTTTTCTGTGCATGTAGATGTCACTACTTGCATCAGTGTGCGTGATGGGTCTTAAATAAAATGCTTTTATTACAGTGATATTCTTGAAAATGTCATATAGTTAGTGCTATATCTGATGCCAGCAACTTACAGCTCTGCTTCAGTACTTTAGATTCATAGTAAGGAATTTTTGTTTTCTATGAATGACACTTGTTGTGTAAGAAATAGCTCTTTTCCATAGACACCTCAAACTGATTTACATTCAGATCTTTATAGCAGTAGATGTTACCCACAGCAATGGTGTTTTCATTACTGCATTTCCGGTCCCACAGTCCACACACTGGGTTGCTTGTGATGTGAAATTATGCAGATCTGTAATGGTGAACAATGTCCTTCATTTATTTGTGTTACAACTTTTTCAACACCTCCAACCTTTACTCCCTTGGCCATTTCTAAATATTTTTTATTTCTTTTTTTAAAAACCCCATTACCCACTGCTGAGATTATATAACACTGCTGCATGCAATGGTCCTGCATTCAAATTATTTATTTATTTATTTTAATAATAATATGGTGACCAATTGAAAAATTCCTTCTTGTTCCATTCCTACAACTTGATGCTGCAGCTGCCACTCTTTAGCACCAAGTTTTAAAAAAATAACGCGTAAATACTGTATATCAATTAGACATGCATCCATACAGCATCTCACTTAGGAATGTTTATTCTCCTCCATTGCTGGATAAATATTGCATGCACATACATAGCCTAGTAAAACACAACATTATAACTTCTGTGGTAAAGGATCAGATTATGTTGATAACTGTGGCAAAAAAAAATTATGCTTTACTAATTAGTGTTCTTTGAAGAATGTCTCACCTGTCTGTAAATTTACTTATATTTAACAAATGCTTAATGCCAGTTTAGTGGTTTTTTTTGAGGGGTTCAAAGTTCTATGGAAAAAGTGTTATAAAAATAATGTAGTAGTTCATTTGGAAGCACAGTAGGTATGAAACAAATCCATGAAACTGCACATGCTGTGTGCATATGAAGAGGCTAAGTAAGTACTTCTGAATTCCCTATAGCACAGTTACCATAAAAAAAAGAAGAAAAGAAGCAGAAAAAAAACAGAGCGATCATACAGTGCAGTGTTTTACAGTGAAATGTGAAACACTGAATGCTACCACTGACATTGGTCTTAATTAGCATCATGGCACCTGGCAAATACAGGAGGTTCAATCATCACAGTGTATTATTATGCATTTGTGACATGACCAGTAACAGTTACCCGATTCGTAGGTAATTCTGTTCTGGTGTCTTAATATCCTTTTAAAAATTAAATGTCTATTCCCATTTACAAACATTTTACAAGATGGCACTAAACTTTCACTTCATACCATCACATCTCGGCTGGAGTTAACATTTAGAGAAATTTTAGGTTTACAGAAGCTGATCATTAGTTCAGAAGTCAGCAATTTATTTATGTGACATTGACTGAATCTATATGCAGTCCTCATGATCAGAGATTACAGTGCAAGGTCGTAATCAGTGATGGTAAACATTGCTGTTTTGAACACTCATGGGGGTGTGGGTGGCAGTGGGATGTTAGCACACTGCAGGGCTGATCTGCAGAGCATGGGTCAAATAGGAGGACTATATGTATGACACTTACCACCAACTTGACCCCCCCCGCACAGTCAAAATCGTTTCCCAAAGATTAGCAGTAATGCCATTCCACAAACTTTTCCAACAGTGCACAGTGATGCACAGAAATGCCCAACCCTACCACCAATGACCCAGAGGACAGCCCTCAAAGAAAATTGACCACCGTTACTGGGCTGACAACTATCTCACATATTCACATGACCATTATTCAAATGCAATCAGGTTATTAGGTGACAATTCTAAAATGTCCAACTACTATGAATTAAAACAGAAAAAGAAATAAACGTATACAGTGCTGGTTAATGATGAGCAAGGTACATGCAGCTTCTCATAAGACCAATCACCTTATTTTTTAAATAAGCGTAAGGTGTTCAAAACAAGTGAAGAATTTTGACTCACTGAGTAGCAGCCTTATCCATATTAAACACCAAATCTCAATAAATAAAAAAGGCAAGAGACATATTTACTTAGAAAAAAACAATGTTTATTATCTATTAGGCAATATTTAGCCCTGTGAACTAATTAGCCTGGTTTAATGTCCTGTTTAAAGATTGTGAAGATTAGCCTACCTGTTCCATTATAAAATCTGGCCATCTTGTCCCTCCCTCGCGATCAAAGAATCTCACAATCAAAGAAGTTGCATGCTCGCATTCAAAGAATTTGCAGGATCATGATCAAAGAATAAAAAATGGTGAAACTCGAGTTTTAGGCAGAATTACATGAAACCACTACCATGCCTCGATAGAATGAAGCCCCCTGAGCAAAACCCACCCTTGTTTGTGTTCCTAGGCCACCCCTGAGCTGAGAAAATTGTATTTTTACCACATGATGCAAGATCGCAATCAAAGAATCTTGCGATCAAAGAATTTGCAGGCTTGCAATCAAAGATCAAGAAGAGTCGCGATCAAAGAATTTAAAACATTATAACTCTATTTTTATCATTTTAGGTGAAACCAAAGGCATGGGTCAATAGATCAAAACCCCTGAGTAAAATCCATGCAGGTTTTACTTCAGGAGTGACCCATGAGATGAGATATTTGATTTTTCTGACGGAATTTAAAAACAAGATGGTGGACCTCGTGATCAAAGATTTCTCGGGGTCAAAGATTCTTTGACCATGAGGCTGCAAATTCTTTGACCACCAGGCAGGGACGAGATGGCCCAAACCCCATTTTGTTTGCAAAACAACCATATAAATATTCCCATTGACTTATAATGGATGCATAAAGTGCCATAACTTTTGAATGCCTTAATAGTTTTCATCAAATGAAAAGTGGCTTGTTCGCCACTGAAGCTCTTTCAGATGAGCCATCTCACAGACCAGCATGCCACACAATGGTCATGCAGGGACATGGCAAAATCCAACAAACTGCCTCCAAAACTGGCAAAAGTGTATTTTTCAGCATTTTGGTGTAAAATTTGACAGATCAAGAGATCTACCAGGCCCCACCATGCATACCAAATGTCAGACAAATCCATTGAACATGTCCAAAGTTATTAATGCACAAAATTTTGACTTTAACATAGAAGTGCCTTCATAACCCTAAATACAGTGGCACGACCATGACACTATAATTTTTATATCTATATCTATATATCTCTATATCTATATATCTCTATATCTATCTATCTCTATCTATATCTATCTGTGTCTGTTTCTATCTCTATCTATATCTATCTATATCTATGTCTATCTCTATCTATCTCTATCTCTATCTATCTCTATATCTCTCTATCTCTATATCTATCTATATATATATATATATATATATATATATATATATATATATATACAAACACATATATATTTGTTTCCTCTGCCTCCTCTCACCCTTTATGAACTTCTGACAGACATTTCACTGGACACTTCAGATGTTAAGAAACTGTTGTGTGTTCCATGCCTTCAGAAGTTGCAGATCCACCTGGGACCATGAGCAATAGAGCTCTAATTACATGTTTGGCTTCTGTTGGAGAAGTATTTGTGTTCTTCCTTGCAGAACAACTTTCAGCTTAGCAGGAGGAATCATTGTACACTTGATACCATGTTGATTTAACAGATCTTTGCTATTGCAAAGCTTTCTTCTTCCTAGTGTCTCTGATGGAAAATCTGGTAAGATCTTTAACTCGTAGCCCTTTTTAGCCTTGTCTTCTCAGTAAGGCTTCTTCTATCCTGATAGGGATGCAGCTTACATAAACAAATCTAGTCTGGTTGCCACTATAGTTAGGATTATGAACCGCTCTGTGCGATCTGTCTAGTTCAACTTTTTCCTCAGGGTATGGTCTACTGAAAGCCTCAGTGAGGAGTTTTTCACAGAACTATAGGATTAGCACATTCTGTGCCTTCAGGGATGCTCCCTAGTTTTAAATTATCCTGCCGTGCTCTAGTTTCTAGTTCTTCCACCTTCAATTACAATAATTTCAACTTTCTAGCTTGGTTTTTGACAGTGATTGCCATTGGTTCAATCTTATCTTCAGCCGTGCTTAATCTTGTTTCAAGTTCAGATGTCCTTTTTGTTAGGTTATCAATTGTTTTTGTTGATTCTGAAAAACATTATTTCAGGCCATTAATGGAAATGTTGATTTTGCAAATCCCTGCCTGACTTCATTTATCAGAGCCTCTTGTAATGATGACTGATAAATATCCTGAAGACTCAAATTTAGATGTTCCTGAAGGGACCCAGGTTTGTCTCCACTCAAGGCACAGGACTCTCCTATGTCCTATAACTCCCTTGTGACTAAATAAGCTGATTAGCCACATCTGAGCAGGATTGGGAGTTATGTTCAGACCTAGGTAAACAGCCATCACCTTTTTCTCATGTTGGGCTGCTTACTACAGTCCGCTGATGTTTCAGAGTCAGGCAGGTGATTTAATGTGGAAGCTTTTAAGTTTTCAGACATGGGTGTGCAGTCAAGGCTGTTTCAGCCTTTTCAGCTAGTCACACCACCACATACCATTCACTGTTTATAGTGTACATTCTCAAAAGAAGGAAATACATTGGCAAAAACTCTGTTTAATGCATCAATTAGGGTTGTTCTGCAGTGACAAAAGTAAAGCAATTAGGTGTTGGGTTGCCACCCATTGCACCCCATACCCCACCCCACCAACAGGCATCAGGGTATGCGTTGGGGTCATCAAACCTAACACTCACCCCATTCTCCTATGTTTCACCACTGCAGCTTATTTACACATGGAATGGGGTGGGCGCGATCATGAGCACTTCTCCAGTCTTCTGAGACCTCTCCTGTGCTCAGAGGCTCACTAAACAGTTCTGATAATGGCTCTGCTAGTTCCACCCTTAGCTCCTTTAGTACCCTGGGATGTATGCCATCAGGTCCCTATTGTCTTGTCCACCCTGAGTTTATCGAGCTCTTATAGGACCCTTTCTTTGTGAAGGGACTAGTGCACACCTTCCCCATGTCCATGGTGCTGAGTTGTGGGCCCTGCTACCTTCTCTTCAGTAAATACTGAGCAGAAGAATCTATTTAGGATAGATGCTATTACATAGTCCTCCTCCTCACATGCCCCTTATCCACTTTGATCTTAGCAATACCCCGCTGGAACATTAATTCGCAAATATCTCAGGAACCATACAAGGTAGAACAAAAATTAAAATTCCATGATTTTCATGGTGTTCCAGCCTACTTCTGCACTTAGTCCCCTAAGGGATTAAGCATTTTTGCAACAAAAAATCTGTATCTCTAACAGTTTTTGAGATACTGACCTCGAAAGGCATCACAGGCACCACAATGTTATCCTGTGGGAAAATGTCTGAACTTCGCAATGCTGTAAATATGGGCCTGTTTAATGTTTCCATACCAAACCACCAAAAAGCACATTTGTGGAACTAGGGCTGTCCACCCTGAAAAGTTCAGCCCAATAGTGCAATCCATGTTGCCACAATGAAGGGACAAAGAAAACAACCACCGCAATGTTATCCTATGGGGAACTTTCTAAACTTCTGAATGGTGTAACTATGGGCTTGGTGAATCTTTACATACCAAACCACTAAAAGGCACATCTGTGGCACTAGGTGTTGCAACCCTGAACATTTCAGGTCAATAGCACAAACCAACTTGCCACAATCAAGTGACAAAAAAAACACATAGCAAAATGTGTTTGCGCAGTGTTGCCATAATAGCATTAATGCTTGTGTAATTCTCCTATCTCTATAACGGGAATGTTACCGTACACAAAAAAATTTTAGCGAGGTTACTTTTTTGAGTTAGCATGATTGTTTGCACAGCAACATAAATGTTCACACTATCAAAAAATTGAAATAATGTAAAACACATGGGGCCAGATATTTAAAGCTTTGCATGGTCCACAAACAGTTTGTGTGGAATAGCGTGGATTAGAGCAGGTCTGCCATATTCAAAAGGCCAACTAGCATGGGCAAACAGCAGTAGCGCTTGGCTAAGCATAATGATATGCAAGGTGCATGGTGAACATGAATAAATTCGCCATGAGATATTCAGCGACTAGCGCCATGCTAATGTGTTTAGCACAACAGAGCATGACCCATAGCAGGTACAATTTACTGCCCAGGAAAAGCTGGTCTTAACCATGGGCAAACAGCATTTCATGTCATTGGTGCATTGCGGTGCTTGTGTGGGATTTCAGAGCTTGCGTGGACCTAACACAGAAGTACAACACTTAGAAAATGCCAGACATGGAGGACACATGCTACTCACTGATGGCACCACCATGATGCCAGCAGCTGCCACCAGTCCAAGCCAAGCACAGACAGTGAGGGGTGATCTGAGACAGCATGATAGTGTGGCCATATAGCACACACCTACAGACCATATGTCTGTGGTGCATAACAGATGCCAGCACACACATGCAGCACTGTGGGCATGGTGGCCAGTGAGGGGAGGGTGTATGAGTGGCCAGACCTCACCACAGCCCAGGTGTGGCCACAATGCTGGACACATCGCCAGTGCACATGGGCCAGTAGTGGGATTATGCCACCACCTGTGTGCCTGTCAGATCCTATATACCCCCCCAGCCACCTACCACACAACTGTACAGATGTCACAGTACACACTGCAGGCCATGTACATGACACTGTGTGCATCCCATGCCACAGGTGCAGCATCTGTGGATCACACAACAGCGTGATAGTACTGTCCACTGTCAGTAATTACCTGCAAGCTGTGCCTGTCACTGTATACAGTGCAGTGGTCATCACTGCCCATACCATAGGCAGTGTTGTGTCCCTCACTACCAGCCCTCTTGCTACTGTAGTGTCTGCTGTGCACTGTAGCATGACCTACAGTGTGAAGGTTGCATGCAGCACCACCACCACCTGTGCCTATGCTGTGTTGTCCCCTGGGGTATGATATACTATGCTATGCTGTACTGTTTACATGAAGCCTGCAGCTATCATCATGCACTGCCTTACTGACCTACAGGTGGAGCTGTGGTCAGACCTGGCCAGCCCCTGTACCTCCAGACTGACCTACAGGTGGAGCTCTGGGACCCTGCAGTAACACCGTGCTAATGTGTTAGCATGGCACTAACGGTTTGGGGACTATTATACAGTTATGATCACTGTTTTGTCATCTTTTCTGCTGCCTGCAGCTGTACTGGATCCATGCATTTTCCAGAACACACATTGACCACATAGTTCTTCTCTCACCTACCCTCACATCTCTGTGCACTGTGTTGTTGTTGTGGTTTGCACTTCCTGGTTGCTATATTCAGTGCTGTCAAACTCCAGGGCTATGGTTGCACTGCACTCCCAGCCCAGTTTGCACGGCCTTTTCCCATGCTATATTCAGAGGCTGTTTGCCCTGGGCTATTCCTTTGAATATAGCTTGCTTTGTGCTCCAGACTAAGTTTGCACGCCAGGCAGTGTTAACTTAACACAGGGCAAAGCTTTGAATATCTGGCCCATACAGACTAGCTGGTGAAAAACTAATGCCTGGGGCATGTTCCTCGGGGCCTGATTAGGTAAACCCAGTGGTTGGTGTTTTGTAAAGTGCAGTATTTTTTGAATTACAGCTTTTTTCTCTCTCTCGCTAACTGAAAACAAGATGGCAGCAGCACGACAACATTTTGGGGCAAGCACAACAACAAAATTTCATCACAAATGTTTTTGCAGTGCACGTATACATTTTTCCATAGGCTATAATGGGACATGAAAAAATTGAATAACTTTTGAATGGAGCCATATTTTTTCACCAAATCTTCAAAAGACACCACTGCAACCCAGGACACATGTAAAAAGCACAATCTGAACCCACTCAAATGTATTCTTCAGTGCATTATGGGTGGAAAAAGAATTTGCAACATTGGGGAAAATTCACTTTTTCAGTGCAGTATGGTTCCGCAACCGTATATCCAACTGAAACAAAAATGTCAAGATCCGGTGATCCATGATATATCTTTCAATATTCCTAATTTCAAGCAAATCGGACAAACGGTTCAAAAGTTATTAAAGTGCAAAATTTGAGGTTTAACATAGAAATGGTTACGAACTCTAACTATAGTTTATTTATTTATATTATTTATCTAGGGAATCGAATTACAAACCTTGAGTCATAGACTCGTTTCAAAGACTCTACATCAGAATAAAACATAGATATTCATACAGTACATACATAGAATAAATGTGAGAGAGCAATCATACAGAGTATAGATACAATGAGCATGTGTTAATGCCTATACATTTGGTAGCTAAAACAGGGCAGAGCTATCAACAGATTTACCTAATGAGTGGTTAAGACCTATACAATTGGTAGCTAAAGTCAGGGAGGCTTTGTTCTATACATAATAATGCATTCATAGTCCAGTGCAACTATATGGTAACCAAGGAGGTGAGGAGCCTGTAGGCTAGAAATAGTGAGGGCTCTCCACTGCCTGTCCAAGGGCGGGTGCATGGCCTAGCAGCATGGTGTAGGATCCACAGGTTATCGGTTACACTGGCATTGATGTGAGGAGAGGATATGGGCCCTTAAAGCAGCTTTAAAAGGACCTAGATCGGTGATTGATATGACAGCTGGTAGGAGGGAATTGTACCAGAATGGAGCTCTAAGGGGGAAGGATTGCTGGGCCAGGGTAGTTCTAACCCTAGGCACCTTCCAGATAGTTTTTGGGGCAGCCTGTGTGGACACTGAGATGGTGGTTGCCTGAAGAGAAGCCAAGACACCTATTGAGGTTAAACCCAGGTGGATTTTGTTGGTAAAGAGACAGGTCTGGTATAATAGTCTTTCCTCAAGGAAGAGGATATTGGTGAGCACATATAGGATGCAGGTATGTGTATTTCTGTCAGCACCAGAGAGGAGCAGGCAGGCCTTATTGATGACTACTTGTATTTGATGAAGTGCTGTAGGGTCAGCGGTAGCATAGATTGTGAGGCCATAGTCCACCAGTGATAAGACTGAGGAGGTAATGTCTAGGCAAAGTGCTTCAGGTGGCAGGCAGTCTTTATGTCTGAAAGGAGACCAGTGCGGGTGTTGGTGGCGGAGGTGAGGCTTTTTATATTTTCGTGGAATAAGAGGAAAGAGTCAAATGTAATACCTAGATACTTATACTTTTGGACCTGTTCCAGTGGGATGAGAGAGGCAGAGAGTATTTCCAGGGGGAAATCCTTTGATCTGTTTTGGCGGTGGGCATAGAGCATCGTCTTAGTTTTTTAATGTTGACCACCAATCTGTATTCAGCAAACCAGTGTTTAATCTGAGAGAAGGAGTTTTGTAAAGTAGACTGGAGAGAGAGAGAGAGAGAGAGAGAGAGAGAGAGAGTGGATCAGGATTTGCAGCATAAAGAACAGTGTCATTCACAAAGAGAAGAAGGTTGCCGTGGCAGGATTTAGGCAGGGCATTGAGGTTGATGCTGAATAGCAGAGGACCCAGGATAGATCCCTGGGGAACTCCTGAGTGCACAGGCAGCATAGTAGATATGGTATTATTAATTTTAACACATTGGGTTCTAGATGAAAGATAGTTGGAGAACCATTACAGTGGACAATGAGAGCCCACAATTTGTTATAATGTGTTAAGAAGGAGGGGATGAGAAACAGTGTCAAAGGCCTTTGAGAGGTCTATAAACATAGCCCCTGCAAGGTGCCCCTTGTCAAGCGTGGAGTGCAGGGAGTTAGTGAATTCTGTGTGGGCAGTCATAGTTCTATGACCAGCACTGAAACCATGCTGCTCTCTACATAACAGGTTGTGTGCGAGGAGATAGTCAGTGAGCTGATTGGCCATGATGTTTTCAAGGGCTTTAAAGAGTGGAGGGAGAATTGAGACAGGATGGTAGTTGTTTGGGAGGGAGCTGTCACCACATTTCAATATTGGTGTTATCACTGCCATTTTCCATGAGGTTGGGAACTGGCCCAGGTGCAGGGACAGATTTAGAAGGTCTGTGACTGGGGAGATAACCGAGTCTAGCACAAGGTATAGGATACACATATCGAAGGTGTCTTTGCAGTAATTGGAGCTCTGGAGGGCTTTGGGCTGGTAGACTTTTGCTTCTGTAGGGGTAATGACTGAGATTGAAGGGGGGTGGAGGAGCTCAGGTGGTGGGGTAGGCTGTATTGGATCTAAAAAGTTGCTAGGGAGGACTGAGCTGAGGTCTGAGAAGGTGAAGTTGAGGCAGTTAGCTATGTCAAGTGTGTTTGTATTGGTAGTACCATTAACACTAAGTTGTGAGGGGGGAGAGCGGGATTTACCATTAAGCTCCTTGATATAATCCCAGAACTTTCTTTTGCTACCCCAAGAAGTGGCTAGGGCAGTTCTATAGTGCTCTGCCTTGGCCTTGTGGATTGCCCAGGTACACTTATTGTGAGCAGCATTATAGGCCTGCCTATTGCTTAGCAGACCGGAGGCAGTGGCACGATGCCAGAGGTTGTCATGCATGTTGAACTGTTGTGGGAGTTCTGGGGTGATCCATAGGGCACTGTGTTTCTTAGTGGTCACTTTGATGGTCAGTGCAAAAGCATCACTGGCGGTATTAAAGATGATGGTGAAGTAGTGCAATGCATCATCCATGTGCTGGGCTTGGGAAATAGAGGACTAGTCCCAGTTAATTAGATATTGTTTGAGTTTGGCTATGTCTCGTTGGCATAGTCCATGATGAAAGGTAATATTTGGTGGTGGTTTAAGTAGCTGACAAGACCAGCTGGAGATGATAGGGGAGTGGTCACTTAAGGCGTTGGGTAGGACACCCAGGTCAGTAATATGGTGGGGGCGATTAGTGAGCAGGATATCTGGTAGGGTGTGGGTTCCATTAGTGGTGTTGGCCGTGGTAGGCTGGGATACCAGTTGGTCATATCTAATGCAGCAAAGCTATCTTTGGCATGTGTTGATGAGCTCGCCAGCCAGTCAGTTTATGTTGAGATCCCCAGCTAGGATTTGTTCCATATATATATATATATACATATATATACATATATATATATATATATATATATATATATATATCTTTGTCTTTTACAAATTATACAAATAAAAAAGTATTCCCTAAGGAAAGTGGTGCATTTCATGTGTTGATCTACAGAGATAAATAGAATAACTTTTTAAATATGACATCCCTAAGTATGTATTTTTTAAAACTTATGTTAATGCCTGCTGTTTTCTTGCCCCTAAACGTGACACAGAGGCCCACATCTTTTTGGTTTGCTACTGTGAAGGCATTTTTCTTCACAGTATGCAAACCAAAGTGCTGTGTTAATCTTCTTTTGTATTAATTTTATATCCTCACTGTCCTGGCCCCTTATTTGGCTTATTTATCTGCAGAGCTGCTCAGTATTTTCTGTGATGGGTGTAACAAGTAATGTGTTTGCCTGTTGCACCCATCACAGTGGCATCCAGACTGAATTGGGAGTGTTTCCTGTTGGGCTTGCACTTTCACTCACTCCCTGAACATCCCAGCATGCTATTTCACCTTATGTTTAATTTATCACCCCCAGCACCACGATGGTATATGGCAATGCGACCCCCCCACCTGACGTGGTGTCAGAGAATCACATATGTTTGCACATCACAGGTGGGAGGTCGTTTGTGATACTTTAGTGCATTCTTTGCTGTGAACTCTCAATGGAGCAGTGTTTCCATCAGCGGCATTATAAAAGCCATCGTTGGGACCTGATCTGCCCCTTTCGGTTGCTGTAGAGTGAAGAAGTAAGTGTTGTGTACACCCTGACCCAAAGCATTACAATCGTCTACAGGTAAGCTTATTTTTACACTCATCACAGGGGGACAAATGTTTTCTTGGTGACTGGGATCCACTAATCAACAGGGGAATCACTGGCAGCTTATAAAGGAGCGCTGGGTCCAGTTAACAGGCATTTTAATTTGGGCTTATTTTTTTTTAAGCATACTACTTTGTAAACCAAAGGCTAATACACACTAAGGCCTGTGGTGTGTATGATCGCCCGCCACATGTACTGTAGGTTCACCCACCACACAACTTCTGTACAGGGCCCAGCATGTAGAAAACCTGTGAATGGAGTTCATATGAAAATCTTAGGGAAGTGAGGTGAGAATGATTTCTTAAAGTCCATTTAAAATTATATTTATTACATCCTCATACAGACCAGCAAATATTTAAGGCCTGAGCCAAGCATGTTATGTTTTTCAGGTGCAGTTATTGCAGTGTTCATTGCTGGTATAAATCAACAAGCCCTATGAAATCTGCAGTATGTCTGGACTGTTTGTTTATTTGCTTAACGAGTTAGCACTCTAGAACAACAGTTCTATTTATAGGTACGACTCACAATAAACATAATTAAACAATATACATACAATTAAACATAAGGAGAAAATAGACAAAATGAATAATAATAATATACATGGCATGAACCAAAGCAATCACATTTAACAAGACCCTCAAAATAATCCAAGAACAATTTCTTAAAAGAAAAAACATTTGATTACTCACACACACCAAATAGGAGATTATTCCAGGTAAAGGGACCAAGATACATAAAAGCCCTCTGACTACTAGCAGTCCTCAGTAAGGGTATTTTGAAGGCTCTATTACCAACCCTATTTCTTGAAAAGAAACCGGAGTTATATGATTGTAAATGACTATACAAACTTAAAGGCCCACCAGATTTCAAGATTTTAAATATAAACTTTGCCATCTGAAATTGAAAATTTAAAAGAACTGGCAACCATCCCATAGAATTTAAGACTACACAGTGATGTGTTGAACATGAAACCATTCAAGGAGAAGTCCACCCAGAATGTGCAAAAACATATGTTATGTAGAGTGTTTTGATATGTATGTTAAGTCCTAGTGTGTCCTTCCCTCTGTTTGCTATTAGGAGTTTTTCCTAAATCAGCCTGCTAGCTGTATGGTAGTTTTACGACCCCTGGGGATCTCCATCACAAATAGGCTTATTGGCTTTATTTCTCCTACGATGCACCCTGGTTCATGTGACAATGATGTAGCTAAGCCCTTAGATTTAGCAGGGTCTGTCACAGCTCAGCCACAAAGATAATACTTCTTTCAGAGAAGTCACACTGCTAGATTTTGGGTGAGTGTAATCATTATTATTTTTTCATATTAGTACCTTGTCCTGCTATGTTGCAATCTATTAGGTGATGTTCAATTGTTGCTACTTAGTACCGGTGCAAAATCTGAAAGTGACTGAGAGGCATAGAGTAAACAGTGACATGATTCAAATACACACAGACACACACACACACACACACAGCAGAACAAGGTACAATATCAAAAATTAAAAAATAATAATGATCACACTCACCCAAAATCTAGCAGTGTGTCTTCTTTGGAAGAAGTATTTTCCCTGTGACTGAGCTGTGACAGACCCTGTAACAAGACACTGGCTTCCTGTAGGGGCAATTAGACATCACACCAAAGGGCATTCTGGGAAGACTAGAGGCCATAACAGAAACCAGAATGGCAACCTCCAAGGGCAATAAAACAGTTAGGGAAAGTTAGAAAAAAACATCTCTCACAGCCAGAGGAAAAGAAAATGCTGGGAACTGGTTAGAACACAGAAAAAAAGACTACTATACTGTATATCTTTTTTTGATTTTAATATGGAGTTTTCCTTTAAAGCAAATTTCCCAATTAGTTGAAGGAGTGCAGATTTGTTTGCCATTACCCTAACTGAGGCACAATCAGTAATCAAAGTGGCATAGTTTATTATAGGAGCCAAACATTGTCTAGATATTGCCACTCTGGTTTCAGTAGTTAAAAAGCATGTAATCTGTAATAATGAAATCCTAGAATGAATTAGAGAAGTAATATTATCAAAATGACTATTAAAACTTAGAATAGAATCTAATGTAACACCCAAATAACGAACATTAATAACCTGCTCAAAGCAAGATCCATCAAGAGCAGTGACTTTCAAACTTTGTTCCCTATCTTTAACCCTAGTTCTGGTCCCAAACAGCATAGTCTTGGTCTTAGTTTTACTCAAGACCAACCTATTTGCTTCAAGCCACCTTTGTATGGCACACATCTCTGCAGTTAATGTACTACCCAACTCATTTATTTATTTATTTATTTAGTTTTTGTTGACCGGGTAAGTGCACTAGACAAATTCTGCCTATTTTCAGGCACGACCCGGAGGGAGGGGGATACAGATGAATGCCAACTGACCTTGAACCAGATTAAGCTGTTGGTGGTAATTTTTAGTGAATGAGGGAAATTTGGCCAGGACACCGGGGAAATTCCCCTACTCTTTTCGATAAGTGCCACGGGATCTTTAACATCCACCTGAACTACCACCAATCCAGGCAGATGGGACCTCGGTTTAACGTCTCATCCGAAAGACGGCACCTCAGAAGTGCAGCACCCTCTCATGCTGCACTACAGTGTCAGTACTGAAATATTAACCAAGTGCCAGATGTGGGAACTGAACCCACAGCCCTCTGATCTCCCAGCCTCAGAGCGAGTGTGCTACCTACTGAGCCACTGACACTGACAACTCATCAATTGAAGTAACATGTAAATAAATAATCACATCATCTACGAATAATGTAAACCTAGCATTATGTATTACAGTACTCACTTCATCAAAAAATGTGAGAAAATAGTGCAGGGCCAAGTATGGAGCCCTGCAGGACTCCATACTTGACAAGTGCTATATCAGAAATAACCCCACTATATTTCACTCTCTGACATCTATCTTCCAAACAATTACGGAACCTCAAACGGCACAAGAAGCTACCCCAGGGAATCAAGAGAGAGACCAACAAAATCATAATCAACAAGATCAAATGCCTTGGTCAAGTCAAGGACTGTGGCAATGAGAAGGGTGTCTTTCTGGTACTTGCTGGCCATGTGTGGGGAGTGCTATGTGTGGGGAGTGAGAGTGGTGGTTAATATTTTTGTTTTTTGCTTTTTAGGAAAAAAAATTCTAATTCTGGTCTTGTGTCTCAGCTTGTGTGGGAGCATCCATATTAGGCCATTTGGGAGCACCATGCTGCCCCACTTCTGGGGGGGGCTTGGCTTTTTAGTGAATGGGCTAGTCTCATTATGGCCGAATATGAATGCTCCAACAGCCTCTATAGTTTTTTTGTTTGTTCGAATCTTTGTGTTTGGTTTAAAAAAAATTAAGCATTCATATTCGGCCATCTTGAGCACCATGCGCCCCACTGGAGGGGGTGGGGTCTTTGCTTTTCAGTGAATGGTCTGGTCTCATTATGGCCAAATATGAATGCTCAGACACCCTCGAAGCTTTTGTTGTTTGTCAGAATCCTTGTGTTTGGTTTAAAAAAAATATAAAACTGCTGTGGTTATTAAGCTGGCCTGGGAGCAGGTCCTAGCCACTCTTTTTTCTTGACCTGTGTGAGCACTTATATTAGGCCATCTTAAGCACCATGTGGCTTCACTGTTGGGGGGGGCTGGCTTTTCAATGAATGATCTGGTATCATTGTGGCCGAATATGATTGCTCAGACACCCTCGAAGCTTTTGTTGTTTGTCCGAATGTTTGGTTAAAAAAATTAAAACGGCTGTGGTTATTAAGCTGACTTGGGAGCAGGTCCCAGTGACTGTTTTGTCTCACCCTGTGTGAGCATTCATATTCAGCCATCTTGTGCACCATGTGGCCTCACTTTTGGGGGGCTTGGCTTTCCAGTGAATGGTCTGGTCTCATTATGGCCAAATATGAATGCTCAGACACCCTCAAAGCTTTTGTTGTTTGTCAGAATCCTTGTGTTTGGTTAAAAAGAAATTAAAACTGCTGTGGTTATTAAGCTGGCCTGGGAGCGGGTCCCAGCCACTCTTTTTTCTCGGCCTGTGAGAGTATTTATATTCTGCCATCTTGAGCACCATGCAGCCTCACTGCTGAGAGGGGAGGGCTTGATTTTTCAGTGAATGGTCTGGTCTCATTATGGATGAATATGAATCCTCAGACACCCTCGAAGCTTTGGTTTGTTTAAATGTTTGGTTAAAAACTGAAAATTGCTGCAGTTATTAAGCTGGCCTGGGAGTGGCTGTGTTTTTATTTTATAAAATAACATGTGTCTTCTCCTTTCTTCATTCATAACTTTGTATTAAGCACTAAGATATGACCAGGGTTAGATTAACAGTCTAATCACCCCTAGGGGTGTAATGTCATGAGGTGCAACACATTGCTGTATTGCCTCGAGTGGGTAATGAACTGACTATTAATCTAACTCCTCAGAGAGCTTTATTGTGATATCCCAATCCAGCCCATGGGTGTATTTGGGCATTAATGCACTTCACGGCTGACTGAAGTCACTTGGGCAATCCCTCATGCCTCACAACATAACCGTGATATGCATTAATGCCCCAATACACCCACGGGATGTCATGGGTTACGGCACATGAAGAATCCACATGCCATGGTGATCCAGCTGTACATGACAGTGTAATAGGGATTAATGTAAGGCTGTTGGAATCCTAACAGCCAATCAGATTGCAGCATTTCTTAAAGCCTTTTTATAGTATCCCATCTTTTGTTCCCTTGACTGGTCTGGAGTGTTCCATTCCTCTCCCTTCATTGGAAATATCATGCAGACTGTGCATGCTGAGTTCTTGTTTCTTCCATCGAATGGTCTGAGTGTTCCATGCCTCCCTTGATTAGAAGAATCATGTAGAGTATGCATGCTGAGTTCTTGTTTGTTCTGTTGAATGGTCTTTAGTATTCCATGCCTCTCCCTTGATTGGAGGTATCATGTGGAGTGTGCATGCTGAGTTCTTGTTTGTTCCATCAAATGGTCTGGAGTGTTCCATGCCTCTCCCTTGAGTGGAAGTATCATGCAGAGTGTGCATGTTGAGTTCTTGTTTGTTCTGTGGAATGGTCTGGAGTGTTCCATGCCTCTCCCTTGATTGGGAAGTATCATGCAGAGTGTATGCTGAGTTCTTGTTTGTTCCGTGGAATAGTCTGGAATGTTCCGTGCTACTCTCTTGATTGGAAGTATCATGCAAAGTGTGCATGTTGGCTCTTTTGCACCATTGAATGGTCTGGAGTATTCTGTGTTCAGTGATAGCCTTTCTTGGGATTATCCCATGTGGTGTGCTTATCTTTCAATATGCAGTGAAGTAATCAGAACTCTCTTTTACGTAAAGATTTCTGGAGCAATGGAGAACATGAGATGAAGACCCCAAATATCTGCTGTAGTGCTTTTGCAAGATGCAGGCCACTATCTGACAGTGAATGAAGCAGCGCCACAGAGACAACCTGTAAAAGGATTCTGGAACATTACGCAGACTATAAGGAAAAACAGTAGCACACTGCAAATAGTACAGGGCTTCTCTTAGTGAAGAGAAGTGAAAAGAATATAATAAAAAGTCACGGTTGCAAATGCAGAAAATTAGGGAATGGTGGAAGAACAACATCTCTGAGCCTGAGAGTGTCCCATAGAGAGGGTACAACAAGGAATTCAGCAAGAGCAGAAGAACAAAAGAAGATGGAACAGAGAGCATGCTGGAGGAGTGCAGAAAGAAAGAGTGAGCTAATATAGCTGCAACAAAATGCAGAAGAACAAATTAAAGAGAGAGAGATACAAGGAAAGAAAGGAAAAGGAGAGAAACAGCAGTGTTATTAGAACTGTATCCTCCACAATAACCATTATTGCCTCTTCCCCAACCCCCACAACAGTACCCGAGTCCTCAACAATTGGAAGCATATGTGAAACCCCAGTGACTGACTAGTGATTAACTCATGCCATCCAGAAAGCACTGCAAAGAGCATACAGAGGACTTCCACAGCCTCCAAGATGATTTGCCACCACTATTTCTAACCAATTTTGTCCTGCTCCTGGGAAGCAGGAGGCCCTATCGAGTCAACATGAGAATGCCCTGTCGCACAAACCTGCATGCCAAGCTGGTGGAGGTCATGAAGGAGAAACTATCTGATTTAAAAATATCAGAACTCAAAGGTGCAATGAGAATTTAAGCATGCCTTCACCAGTTCCATTTTGGTCCTGAAAAAGTACAGGTTGCTCCGTTACGCCAGCGAAACACTTGGGATAAGTTGGAGGCAGGTGATAGGGCATCATGCAGACAACAAGAGAACCATATCAACAGGCACAAGTCAGCATTGTCTGAAAAAATGGTACAGAAGGTAGAAAACTTCTTTGAGGATTCATCAACAACTTTACCACACAAGAAGGTAGTGTTAAAAAGAACAGGTAAGGCAAAGGCTTCCCTGGAAAAGCCACTTCAGAGTCTGTACAAAGAGTTCTGTGTGCAAAATCCGGGGAAAAAACTGGACCAACAAAATTCCACAGTCTGCAGCTGAAGAACATCAAACTGGCCAAGGAGCAAACATTGGAGCAGTGCTTATGTGAGTATTGTACCAACACCATTCTAAAGTTGCGATCATTAAACAGATTTGCAATTGTCCACAGACTCCGCACTGCAAGATCCCAAATGTCTACAGCGCTGTCAACATGATCATGTGTCTAAGGTCACCAGCTCAACAGTTCTTTGCCAAAGAATGCATCAAAAGACCTATGAGAACTGCAGCATGGATGCCATTGAAAACATGCAAAAGAACTTTGGAAAAATATGGCATGGAGGAACTGAAATTGTACCAGCGGACAGTGTCACCATTACCAAATGCAAAGAAGGCACAGAGACCAAACAAACTAGAAAAGCACTGAAAAGAAAAAGCTGCACTGTTACAACACTTGTTGAACTGCTGAAGAAGACATACTGTTTTGGGGCCAGTACCTGCATGTTGCATCATGGCAACAAACCCAGTTCAAAAATCTGAAAGAGAATGTGCCACAAGGATGGGTGCTCATGGTCCTCGACTTTGCAGAGAATTACACACGTACTTTTCAGGACAATATTCAATCTGCCCATTGGCACCAAGAGCAGGCCACTGTTCACCCCATAGTGACCTTCTACCGTTGTTCTACATTTTATTTATTTATTTTTATTTATTAAATTTTGGTGACTGGGTAGGCCCACTGAGCCCCGAAGGTCCCTTTTTCAAGGGCGACCTGGGACGTGTACAAGTGCATGTACAGTCAAAGAGTCCTTGGTGTTTATATTGAGTGGTCTAAAGCATGATGACCATGCTATTAAGCACTTTGTAGAAGTAGCCAATCAACATCTGCAGAGCATCTGCTCGCTTAATATTGAGAGACAAGTGCACTTTACAGATTGCTGTGGTTCTCAATACAAATCCAAGTGGGCATTCCACACCATTTCAGAAGCACACACACAATACAGCTTTCCAACTGAAAGATCTTTCTTTGGTTCCAGACATGGGAAAGGGCCCTTGGATGGAGAGAGTTCCATAATCAAGTCCTGCACCACCCAAGCAGTAAGGTCCCACCAAGCAATAATTGCCAGTGCGAAACAGCTATATGAATATTGCAGAAAGAACCTCAGCAAACAAAACCCAATTTAAGGCTGCAGCCATGATCTGTGCACCTTCTTTTGGTTGGGGGAGAAGAACATAAAGAGGTGTGAAAGACCACAACTCAGAGCAGCACCAGGGACACGGAAAATACATAGCATGAAATCTGTGGCTGATGGCGTGATTGCCATATGAGAGCATAGCTGCTTCTGGAATGCATGCAGAACTGGAAATGGACAATGTGAAAACAGTTGCCGTGTGCAACCATGGAAGTTAAAGACACTTAAGGGTACTCTGCATATCCAGTCATCGGTACCGCACACCAGCAGTTGTTCCTCAGTACACAAGGTGGATATACCAGGCACTCATGTTGCCACAGTGGCATCTTCTACATTGCAAATCAGCAGAGATGGGGCTGACATGGTGGATAGCAGTAACAAACCAGTACCTTCACATCCTAAAGATCCTGTACAGTTCTGTGGTAAGCAGGCAAAAATGTCAACGGTTCCTGTACATAGTCCTCCTGCCCTCATTTCATGTACCAGCCCCACCCCCAGACCCTCAATGGTCCCTCTTCATCTGGATCATCAGCCCCAGTGATGTCTGCCAAAAAATGGGAACACATAAAAATGAACAACTTTTATGCAGTTCATTATTCAGCAAACTTCTTTATTGGACAACTGACAATGATAGATGACAGGAGGTGGTTCCACTTCACTTTCTTAAGACATTGTGTGGATGGCACCTTCACATGGCCCCAGAAAAAGGACAATGATGCGTTATGGTAGACAAGCTGTATTTTCCATGGGCCAATATCTTTTGCCATACTGGGTACATACACTATCGAACAGGAAGAGCTGCAAAACATCAAAAAGAAATATGAACAATTGCAACAGCTCTAACAGTAGAAGTAAACTGGGTAATTTTTTTACATCAATTATGAACACAATCACTTGAAATGAGTGAAAAAGAAGGACACTTAACCTAAGAATGAGGGACAGAACACAAACAATGTGGAAGCAATTGTCCTCACCTGTAAACTGGGACGTTTGTCTGTTTTTATTGTTCCTTGTGTGCATATTATGTGGAATTTTCATCTATTAAAGCCTTTTTTTCTGAACAGTAGAGGCCGAAGCTTTTTGCTGGCTACTGTGTCCTTTTTAAACCTGTATCTCCGATCAGAGGAGCTGAAATTGTTGCTCTTGTTGGCTCACCTGCAAAGTGCCTATTTCTGGTGTTAGCATCTTAGGAAAGCATGCATTTTCTTAAATGTTTTAAAGTGTTCTTTTTCATCAGTTTTTGTGTGGACATTGCCTATTCTATGAGGGACAGATGAGAAACAAAATAATTGATATGGATGAAATGATGGACATCCATCCAAATCAGGGACTCTTGAGAGGTATACGGTGGTGTCTATTACACACATCATGGTGGAACTGTTCAGTGTTTACTACACGAATTGAACAGCCAATTGATATAGGGGCTGGAAATACTGTCTATCTATATTACTTAGACTTTGCTACATATCAAAAAAGTTGCATAAAACCATTACAGCTAATATTGATAGGTTTGATGCTGATTGCACACTTGTAGGATAGCCAAGTTTTCAATGACTATAAATATACAAAATGTATAATTGTGGCTTTAGTTGCATGTAGTGTTTGTAAAGCTTTACATCAATATAAGAATATTTTTTTCACCTTAACATTTGTGTGGTGCCCTTTCTTATACTCATGACGCTGTGTGGTGTAGCTTGTTGCACTCACCACGCTGTGTAGTATGTCACGTTACACTCATCATGCCAAGCCCTTTTTTTCTTGGGGGCTTCAAAGGTAATTATCTTGCAACACAGCTGTTTTTTCACAGGTGGATCACAGTATCTTAAAATATATCACAAAATTCATCTATGATAGATTTGAAACATTGACTCTCATGTCACACTTTGGTAACCCCTTTTCATGAACAAACCAATACATATATTCATTGCAAAAAAATTCATTAATGCATATGTTTTTGTTAAAGCAACAAAAGTGGGGAAATGAGACATTAGAGTTGAGCCCTAACCCCCACCCCACCTCTCATCCTCCACAGACTGACAGATGCTGGGTGTGCCATAGGGTCACAGGCCCAACTGTCAACCCATTCCATGTGTAAACAGGTTGACATGTTACAGTAAAGGAGAATGGGGTGAGAGTTAGGCCTCATGACCCCATGGCACACCCCAATGTTTGTCAGTCTGTGGAGGATGTGGTGGGGTTGTGGGGGGGGTAGGGGCTCAACCCTAATGTCTCTTTTCCCCACTTTTGTTGCTGTAACCCTAACTGATGCATTAACATAGAAACATAGAATTTGATGGCAGATAAGGACCACTTGGTCCACCTAGTCTGCTAATTTCCCTACCTAATGGATAAGCTGCAGATCCTAGTTAACCAACAGCCTACTTCCTCCTACCCCCCCACTAGAATTGCCTTATGTCTGTCACATGCATTCTTGAATTCCCTCACTATTTTTGACTCCATGACCTCCTCAAGAAGGCCGTTCCAGGCATCCACAACCCTCTCCATGAAAAAATACTTCCTCACATTACCTCTGAGCTGTCCCGTCTCTATCTTCAAATTGTACCCCCTTGTTCTTGCACATCTCTTTTTCTGAAAGATACTACCCTCTTGGACTTAGTTCATTCCCTCCAGGTACTTGAAAGTTTCTATTATGTCCCCACTCTCCCTCCTTTCCTTGAGGATATACATATTAAGCTCCTTTAGTCTCTTCCATTATGTCTGCTAGTGCAGACCCTGCCATTTCTTTGCCCTCCTCTGGACAGCCTCCACCCTGTCTATCTTTGTGGAGATGGGGTCTACAGACTGCATGCAGTACTCCAGATGGGGTCTCACCAACAGTCTGTAGAGAGGAATAACAACTTACTGTTTTCTAATGGTGATGACTCTCCCTATGCATCCCAGTATCCCCCCCAGCCCTCCTTTAACAAAGTTTTTTGCAATGAATGTCTTTACTTTTTGAAAAAGTGTAATATAACTAGTAAATAACATGTGTTGGTGGGAGGGCCCCGCACTCCCAACAAGCTGTCCATTTCTGCATAACGATATGCATCTGCAGGAGCATGGGCCCTCTGGGCCCTGTACCCCCACTTACACATAGCTACAGATCCATACAGCAGCCCTACAGGGCAAGGAACCCTTGTAACTCTAATTTGCTGCTATCTGGGGAACCATAGCAGCTAGAAAAGAAATTCAAGTGTTGTAATCATGACAGAGAGATCTCCATGTGACATCATCAACCAAATCCATATCTCACATCATTTATGAGATATGGCCACCAAAAACCACTGGAAACGCACCCTTGGAACCCTTCTGACACAAATTTGCCAATATCTCATGAACCAAACTGACAGACTAGGATTCTGATAGCTCACAGACTGTGATTTTGTCACCTCACAAAAGGGTCTGGTCCTTTTTAATGTCTGTATAAATGGCATGGCAGAGGGACTGGAAGAAAATGTATGTCTCTTTGTAGACTACACAAAGACCTGCAACAGGGTTGATACACAAGAGGGGATGGAAAGGATGAAAGGGGACTTGGCAAGGTTGGAGGAATGGTCAGAAGTATAATAGCTTGGATTCAATGCAAGGAAGTGCAAAGTAATGTACCTGGGAAACAAAAACCCAGGGGAGAGTACACAATGGGGAGTAGTAAAACAACAAAAATGGAAAGGATCTGGGAGTAATCATATCAGATGACCTAAAGGTAAGCAAGCAATGTGAGAAGGCAGTAGGGATGGCTGGGGGGTTACTGGGAAGTATAGGGAGAGGTATGACCAGTAGAAAACAGGAAGTTGTTATCCCTCTGTACAGACAGTTGGTGAGACCCCATCTGGAGTACTGCATCCAATCTGGAGACCCCATCTCAGCAAGGACATAGACAGGATGGAGGCAGTTCAGAGGAGGGCAACTAAATGGTGCAGGGTCTGCAACAGAAGCCATACGAGGAGAAAATGAAGGAGCTTAATATGTATAACCTTGAGGAAAGGAGGAGAGGTGACATGACAGAAACTTTAAATACCTCAAGGGAATCAACAAAGTCCAAGTGGGTAGCATCTTCAGAAAAGAGATGTACAAGAACAAGTGGACACAATTTGAAGATATAGAGGGGGAGGCTCAGGGCAATGTGGGAAGTATTTTTCCAGAGAGGGTGGTGGATGTATGGAACAGTCTTCCTGATTAAGTCGTGGGGCCAAAACAGTGGGGAATTCAAGAATGCATGGAACAGTCATAAAGTAATTTTTGAAGGGTAGGCTGTTGATTAACTAGGATCTGCAACTTATTTAGTAGTTAGGAAAATGAGCAGACTAGGTGGGCCAAGTGGTCCTTATCTACCATCAAATTCTATGTTTTTATGTTTAACCATACAAGCAATAGATAAAATTCAACTGCAGGTGTAGTCTACATGCTCCAATCTTGTTCCAGTGGGTTAGATCACTTAAAAGCGATCCAAGCCACCAGTATCGAAAAGTCTGTGTCTCACTTCATTTTCAAATTATGGGCACGAAAAGTGCAATGGGCACCACAATGTTATTCTATGGGAACATCTCAATTTCGTGATGGCATATCTATGCAACTTCTTAATTCCCCAACACCTAAACAGCATAATTCACACCTGTAGGACATCTCCTCAATACCCTGTAAATTGCAAGTAAAAGAACAAACCGTTCATTAGCAATGAAATGGTAAACTTTACATCTTTAAAAATTTCTAGTCCGCGAGGTAGCAGAATCCTTTGCTGTCAGATCAATCCCTGTCCTTGGTAGCAAAATCACATTCCGCGAGAAATCCTCTACCGTCAGATTTTGTCCATCTGGTCCCTAAATGACAGACAAGGATTTTGCAGCCTCACGAAAGAGGATTGGCTGGCAGACTAGGATTTTGACAGCTTGTGTACTGCGATTTTGTCACCTCGTGAAAGAGGATTTAAAAAAACAATCCTGGTCTGGGGCGCAGCAAATCTAGTCCGCCAACCGATCCTCTTTCACAAGGTAGGAAAATCCTTGACCGTCAGCTTGATCCTGGTCTGTGAGAAGGGACATCTGGTCGCAAACTGATGGACAAGGATTTTGTAGGCTCACGAATGAGGATCATCTCACTGACTAGGATTTTAACAGCTCACAGACTAGGATCATTGGCGAGTCATGGTCAAAGAATTTTTAAATTTTAAAAAGCTGTTTTTGACCAAATTGAGCCAAACCAAAAGCGTGGCTTTGTAGAGGGCATCACCCTGAACAAAACTCATGCCTCATTTGGCACAAAAGTCACCTGTGGAGAAAGCAACAGCATTTTGTTTGGAGGGAAAACTGAAAACAAGATGGCAGCTCGCAGACAAGGAATTTTTCTGACAGAGTTGGATTTTTTTTAAATCCTAGTCTGTGAGCTGACAAAATCCTTGACTGTGAGCCCAATCCTAGTCCGAAAAATACACATATAAATCTTGGAGTGAACTGAGCATGCTCAGAGCCCAAAAATTAAAAAATTGTAACTTTGGAGAGATTACAATTTTTTTTACCAAACTAATGCTAGATTGTTTCTTGACCCAAACTCTTTCTACGTTCCAAATTCCAGACCAAAAGACCACACGGTGTGGTTGCAGCACCATGGGTAAAAAACATGTCAAAAGTGGCAAAAAATTTGTTTTTTAGCATTTTGCTGTGCAGAAACCATAAGACCTACCAAAACACAACTTTGTAAACCAAGAGATATACCATACCAGACCAATTCCCAATTTTGCACAAATCCGTTGTATGGTTGCAAAGTTATTAACGCCCAAAAATTGAGGTTTAACATTAAAGTGCCTACTCAACCCTAGCTATTGGGGTAGCGACTGCACCCTGCAGTATATATATTCATGCATTATATGTATGTATGTATGTGTCAGTATATATATATATATATATATATATATATACTGTATATATATTCATGCAATAGGTGTGGAACCAAAAACAATTGCATAAATCCATTTATTTCCACATATGTTGGATAAATCTAACCACCCTAGATTTATCCCACATATGTGGGATAAATGCAAACTGTCAATCAAAGCTTTTTTGTTTGCTTTTTTGACAAACAAATGTGAATAACTTTAAAATGAAAAATGATAGCATGGTACTGTGAGCACGAAAAATGTTCAGCACAAAAATATCTACAAAATGAGTGGTGTTTCATTCATAGATACCTTTTAGTTTTTTCATAATTAGCAAAAACAGCATAAAATTCAATTTTCTTTTCACTTTTTCGACAAACAAATGTGACTCACTTTAAAACTAAAAATGATAGCATGGTACTGTGAGCAAAAAAAATGTTCAGCACAAAAATATCTACAAAATAAATGGTGTTTCATTAATAAATATCTTTTAGTTTTTTTATAATTAGCAAAACACATCATAAAATTCAATTTTTGTTTCACTTTTTCATCAAACAAATGTGAATAACTTTAAAACAAAAAAGGTAGCATGATACTGTGACCATGACATTTGTTCAGCAAGAAGTTCTCTGCAAAATGAGTGGTGTTTCATTAAATAGCAACCACCCCGCTAGGCAGACATACACTAGGAAAGTTAACCGCAAGTCCCAGAAATTATCATTTTAAAAAAAGAAGATAAACAGTCAAAACCAAATGTTCCTGCACTGATAAGAAGCATCCCTATTGCATAAATGAAATATACAATGGTGAGCTGTCAGATAAATGATTTATCTACACTTGTGCTGTTTGACCTTGGACACCTCACTCGTGGCTTACGCCACTCGCAAAGTTACCTGAGGTCAAACAGCACTTGTGTAGATAAATCATTATCTGACAGACTCACCATTGTATATCCTTATATTATATATATACATATATATATATATATATATATATATATATATATATATATATATATATATTCTATGCAAAAAACCTGAGTTAATGCATCATTTAGGGTTAAAACACAAAAAGTCAGGAAATGAAAAATCTTTAGGGTTGCCTCTCCCCTCCATGGACCCAACAATCATCCCAAGATTGACAGATGATGGGTTTGCCATTGGGGTTGTGAGGCCTAAATGTTGCCCCATTCCTTGTGTAATCATATTCAGAAGCAACAGTGAACATGAATGGAGCAACATTTAGGCCTCACAACCCCAATGACACACCCCGTCATCTGTTAATCTTGGGATGATTGGAGGGTCCATGGGGGCAGGGCAACCCTAAAGATTTTTCTTTTTCTGACTTTTGTGTTTTAACCCTAAATGATGCATTAACACAGTTTTTGCATAGAATTTCTTACTTTTGAGAAAGAATAGAAAACTAAGAACTTGCGGAAGTTGGTGGGAGTGTGGGCCCTTCGGGCCCTGCACTCCCACCAACTTGTAAATGTGTCTCTACCATCGACATTCTCCAAATTTCAATGTAAAAGACCCAACCGTGTCTGAGATATAACATGCTAAAATTTGAGATTTTCATTCACTGGAGTTGCAGAATTCCGCACCTGTTGACATTTTACAGACACAATGACTGAAAAGTACATCCATGACACTAAGGCTAGGTACCCTATCAATTTCAAGGCACCACCACAATGCAAAACACTGTCCACAAAATGCAAACTGTGTCATGCAATATCTCCACAAAAAATATTTTCTCTGACACATAAACATCATAATTCACATGTACAGGACATGCCGTCAACACCCTCCAAATTTCAAGTAAAAAGACCAAACCATTTCCGAGATATTTAAACTTAAAGAGGACAGGAAATAAAAAAAAGTATTGGCAAAAGTCAAATAATTCAGGCGTTTCTGTTCAGTTACATAATTGTGTCCCCCTGTACAGATTTATAGTTTTAATTTTATTTTTTTAAAACTTTGTATCTTTTTTGTTGAATTTTCCAATATGGTGATTGCTGTGTCTTGCTTAGGGTTAGGCTCCTGTTTCTGTAGCTGAAAAGTGAGCATGACAGGTGTTCTGTGGCAACGTTACCATTTGAGGCTTTCTAGTGTCCTCATGCCAGACGTTGATCTGTATAACATGGTGGCTAGCATAGAGACAGAATTGCTGTACTGTACATTACTTTTCATTTTTTATTTGCTGCTGTATCCCAGTTATTCTGGTAAGGTTATTCAGCAATTACAGATCTCATTCTTAGAGTCTGACAAGAATTTGTGTGTGATTAGTTACAGCGTAAGTCCATGTGACAGCTCAGTAGCAGAAACAGCAATATGCTGCAGTAGCAGCAGGAGTGATTGCAAAACGATGGGCTTAGTTTTTCTAATAATTCATTCTGGTGAATCATTTTCCATCTCATATAATGTGATGTGTTAATATCATAATTGATATGAGGGTACTGTTGATTTGCAATTAGACTGTTCTAATTTGTTGAGTCCTCAAGAGAAAAAAAGAAAAAAAAAATGGGGGTTGGATAAAAAGTGGCCACATGTTTGCACCTTATCTGTGCTGTATCTGACCTCATCTTCAATCGTAAGAAATGTCTTTCATGCTGGTTATCTTGGTTCTGCACAGTTAATATTAGTATGTCAAAAATGAGCATGTAATGCACACAAGATTCATGTTTTGTGAACCAGTAAAACAGCACTTCACAATTGATACTATGAAGAAAATATTGCCATAATATTAAGGACCTTAAGCCACCAGACTATGCAGGTCTATGTACAATTTCTGTTAGCTCAGTCTCTACTTCATAGTGTTATGAACTTGTCATAGCCAGTTGGCATCAGTCCCCTAGATGTTAAGTTATGAATTGATGGTACCGGAGATAAAAATTGATGACAACCCTCACAATGTATGTTGACTAATTTAGAAATATATTTGTCAGTATTCCTGGGCTGAGAGCAGCATTCAAGTTTTCTGTGCATGTAGATGTCACTACTTGCATCAGTGTGCGTGATGGGTCTTAAATAAAATGCTTTTATTACAGTGATATTCTTGAAAATGTCATATAGTTAGTGCTATATCTGATGCCAGCAACTTACAGCTCTGCTTCAGTACTTTAGATTCATAGTAAAGGAATTTTGTTTTCTATGAATGACACTTGTTGTGTAGAAATAGCTCTTTTCCATAGACACCTCAAACTGATTTACATTCAGATCTTTATGCAGTAGATGTTACCCACAGCAATGGTGTTTTCATTACTGCATTTCGTCCCACAGTCCACACATGGTTGCTTGTGATGTGAAATTATGCAGATCTGTAATGGTGAACAATGTCCTTCATTTATTTGTGTTACAACTTTTTCAACACCTCCAACCTTTACTCCCTTGGCCATTTCTAAATATTTTTTATTTCTTTTTTTAAAAACCCCATTACCCACTGCTGAGATTATATAACACTGCTGCATGCAATGGTCCTGCATTCAAATTATTTATTTATTTATTTTTAATAATAATATGGTGACCAATTGAAAAATTCCTTCTTGTTCCATTCCTACAACTTGATGCTGCAGCTGCCACTCTTTAGCACCAAGTTTTAAAAAAATAACGCGTAAATACTGTATATCAATTAGACATGCATCCATACAGCATCTCACTTAGGAATGTTTATTCTCCTCCATTGCTGGATAAATATTGCATGCACATACATAGCCTAGTAAAACACAACATTATAACTTCTGTGGTAAAGGATCAGATTATGTTGATAACTGTGGCAAAAAAAAATTATGCTTTACTAATTAGTGTTCTTTGAAGAATGTCTCACCTGTCTGTAAATTTACTTATATTTAACAAATGCTTAATGCCAGTTTCGTGGTTTTTTTTTTGAGGGGGGTTCAAAAGTTCTATGGAAAAAGTGTTATAAAAATAATGTAGTAGTTCATTTGGAAGCACAGTAGGTATGAAACAAATCCATGAAACTGCACATGCTGTGTGCATATGAAGAGGCTAAGTAAGTACTTCTGAATTCCCTATAGCACAGTTACCATAAAAAAAAGAAAAGAAGCAGAAAAAAAACAGAGCGATCATACAGTGCAGTGTTTTACAGTGAAATGTGAAACACTGAATGCTACCATGACATTGGTCTTAATTAGCATCATGGCACCTGGCAAATACAGGAGGTTCAATCATCACAGTGTATTATTATGCATTTGTGACATGACCAGTAACAGTTACCCGATTCGTAGGTAATTCTGTTCTGGTGTCTTAATATCCTTTTAAAAATTAAATGTCTATTCCCATTTACAAACATTTTACAAGATGGCACTAAACTTTCACTTCATACCATCACATCTCGGCTGGAGTTAACATTTAGAGAAACATTTTAGGTTTACAGAAGCTGATCATTAGTTCAGAAGTCAGCAATTTATTTATGTGACATTGACTGAATCTATATGCAGTCCTCATGATCAGAGATTACAGTGCAAGGTCGTAATCAGTGATGGTAAACATTGCTGTTTTGAACACTCATGGGGGTGTGGGTGGCAGTGGGATGTTAGCACACTGCAGGGCTGATCTGCAGAGCTGTGGGTCAAATAGGAGGACTATATGTATGACACTTCTACCACCAACTTGACCCCCCTCCCCGGCACAGTCAAAATCGTTTCCCAAAGATTAGCAGTAATGCCATTCCACAAACTTTTCCAACAGTGCACAGTGATGCACAGAAATGCCCAACCCTACCACCAATGACCCAGAGGACAGCCCTCAAAGAAAATTGACCACCGTTACTGGGCTGACAACTATCTCACATATTCACATGACCATTATTCAAATGCAATCAGGTTATTAGGTGACAATTCTAAAATGTCCAACTACTATGAATTAAAACAGAAAAAGAAATAAACGTATACAGTGCTGGTTAATGATGAGCAAGGTACATGCAGCTTCTCATAAGACCAATCACCTTATTTTTAAATAGCGTAAGGTGTTCAAAACAAGTGAAGAATTTTGACTCACTGAGTAGCAGCCTTATCCATATTAAACACCAAATCTCAATAAATAAAAAAGGCAAGAGACATATTTACTTAGAAAAAAACAATGTTTATTATCTATTAGGCAATATTTAGCCCTGTGAACTAATTAGCCTGGTTTAATGTCCTGTTTAAAGATTGTGAAGATTAGCCTACCTGTTCCATTATAAAATCTGCCATCTTGTCCTCCCTCGCGATCAAAGAATCTCACAATCAAAGAAGTTGCATGCTCGTATTCAAAGAATTTGCAGGATCATGATCAAAGAATAAAAAATGGTGAAACTCGAGTTTTAGGCAGAATTACATGAAACCACTACCATGCCTCGATAGAATGAAGCCCCCTGAGCAAAACCCACCCTTGTTTGTGTTCCTAGGCCACCCCTGAGCTGAGAAAATTGTATTTTTACCACATGATGCAAGATCGCAATCAAAGAATCTTGCGATCAAAGAATTTGCAGGCTTGCAATCAAAGATCGTTAGCGAGTCGCGATCAAAGAATTTAAAACATTATAACTCTATTTTTTTATCATTTTAGGTGAAACCAAAGGCATGGGTCAATAGATCAAAACCCCCTGAGTAAAATCCATGCAGGTTTTACTTCAGGAGTGACCCTTGAGATGAGATATTTGATTTTTTCTGACGGAATTTAAAAAACAAGATGGTGGACCTCGTGATCAAAGATTTCTCGGGGTCAAAGATTCTTTGACCATGAGGCTGCAAATTCTTTGACCACCAGGCGGGACGAGATGGCCCAAACCCCATTTTTTGTTTGCAAAACAACCATATAAATATTCCCATTGACTTATAATGGATGCATAAAAGTGCCATAACTTTTGAATGCCTTAATAGTTTTTCATCAAATGAAAAGTGGCTTGTTCGGCCACTGAAGCTCTTTCAGATGAGCCATCTCACAGACCAGCATGCCACACAATGGTCATGCAGGGACATGGGCAAAATCCAACAAACTGCCTCCAAAACTGGCAAAAAGTGTATTTTTCAGCATTTTGGTGTAAAATTTGACAGATCAAGAGATCTACCAGGCCCCACCATGCATACCAAATGTCAGACAAATCCATTGAACATGTCCAAAGTTATTAATGCACAAAATTTTGACTTTAACATAGAAGTGCCTTCATAACCCTAAATACAGTGGCACGACCATGACACTATAATTTTTATATCTATATCTATATCTCTCATATCTATATATCTCTATATCTATCTATCTCTATCTATATCTATCTGTGTCTGTTTCTATCTCTATCTATATCTATCTATATCTATGTCTATCTCTATCTATCTCTATCTCTATCTATCTCTATATCTCTCTATCTCTATGTCGCTATCTATATATATATATATATATATATATATATATATATATATATATATACAAACACATATATATTTGTTTCCCTCTGCCTCCTCTCACCCTTATGAACTTCTGACAGACATTTCACTGGACACTTCAGATGTTAAGAAACTGTTGTGTGTTCCATGCCTTCAGAAGTTGCAGATCCACCTGGGACCATGAGCAATAGAGCTCTAATTACATGTTTGGCTTCTGTTGGAGAAGTATTTGTGTTCTTCCTTGCAGAACAACTTTCAGCTTGGCAGGAGGAATCATTGTACACTTGATACCATGTTGATTTAACAGATCTTTTGCTATTGCAAAAGCTTTCTTCTTCCCTAGTGTCTCTGATGGAAAATCTGGTAAGATCTTTAACTCGTAGCCCCTTTTTTAGCCTTGTCTTTCTCAGTAAGGCTTCTCTATCCTGATAGGGATGCAGCTTTACATAAACAAATCTAGTCTGGTTGCCACTATAGTTAGGATTATGAACCGCTCTGTGCGATCTGTCTAGTTCAACTTTTTCCTCAGGGTATGGTCTACTGAAAGCCTCAGTGAGGAGTTTTTCACAGAACTATAGGATTAGCACATTCTGTGCCTTCAGGGATGCTCCCTAGTTTTAAATTATCCTGCCGTGCTCTAGTTTCTAGTTCTTCCACCTTCAATTACAATAATTTCAACTTTCTAGCTTGGTTTTTGACAGTGATTGCCATTGGTTCAATCTTATCTTCAGCCGTGCTTAATCTTGTTTCAAGTTCAGATGTCCTTTTTGTTAGGTTATCAATTGTTTTTGTTGATTCTGAAAAACATTATTTCAGGCCATTAATGGAAATGTTGATTTTTGCAAATCCCTGCCTGACTTCATTTATCAGAGCCTCTTGTAATGATGACTGATAAATATCCTGAGAGCTCAAATTTAGATGTTCCTGAAGGGGACCCAGGTTTGTCTCCACTCAAGGCACAGGACTCTCCTATGTCCTATAACTCCCTTGTGACTAAATAAGCTGATTAGCCACATCTGAGCAGGATTGGGAGTTATGTTCAGACCTAGGTAAACAGCCATCACCTTTTTCTCATGTTGGGCTGCTTACTACAGTCCGCTGATGTTTCAGAGTCAGGCAGGTGATTTAATGTGGAAGCTTTTAAGTTTTCAGACATGGGTGTGCAGTCCAAGGCTGTTTCAGCCTTTTCAGCTAGTAAGGTGCAATTTAATAAAGCTGTTGCTGGGTTTTTGATTACAGATTCCTTCGGTTTACTGTCAAATAAATGAACTTCCTGCTGTTTATCTTTTGTAGGTCACAGAATATAATTCTCCTTGCTAATAATAGACACTGTGGGTGGGATATTCAAAAGGGTTGCGCCATGCGCAATAGGGTTGCACCTGCGCAAGTCCAAAAGTGCGCCATTCTGCGATATTCAGCAGGAGGCAGTTGTGCCACCGAAAACATGCTGAGCAACAGCGCAATGCAAATGACGGCATGCGCAACCGAAGGGGGTGGATCCATGCATAAAGAGTGCAATGCGATATCCAAAGAGTTGCGCAATGCGCAACAGCGGAACAGCCGGAAGTTGTGCCCCAGTGGAAATGAGCCAAATAAAAAGGCTCAAGGAAGAGGCGCAAGAACGCTACAGGGATGCCAAGTGGGGAAGAGAGAGAGAGAGAGAAAGACAGACAGTGACAGGCCAGGGCAGGCAAGGGAAGCAGTGTGGGCCATAGGCTGCAGAGGCCAGCGGGGGTGCCGGTGCAGTGGAAGTAGCAGTCAGGACAGCGGGGTAACAGAGCAACATCAGCCGGGGGTGCACAAGCCAGGGAGATGGACAGTGGCAGCTTCCACATGGAGCTGTAATGAGGGGTGAGAATGCAAGGTGCAGGGGCGTGGCCGTGGATGGGCCCGTCGGCGGTACGCCCCCAACAGGCAGTACCGTGCCCGCATCAGCTTTGAGTTGTACACAGATGTAGAGATCGTGGGCCAGCACCACCTGAACAGGGCAATACTGAGGTGGCTCTGTGAGCTGTGCAGTGATGTGATGCAGGCACCCTCACGATGGAGTCATGCTCTGTCAGTGGAGACCAAGGTGACTACCTGCATGTGCCTGCTCACCACGGGCACCTTCTAGAGGCCAACAGGGGACACCACAGGCATCACACAGTCGGCCACGTCATGCATCCTCACCCAATTCCTCAGCACACTGCTGCCACATGCTGCGGAGCACATCCATTTCCCCAGCACCGCGGCGGAGCGTACAGCAAACATGCAGGCGTTTCACAGGGTAGCACGTATGCCTGGCATGCTAGGGGTCATAGACTGCACCCATGTGGCCATTCGCACACCACCTGGCCCCGATGGGACTGCATATAGGAATAGAAAGGGCTTCCCCAGTGTCAACTGCCAGGTGGTGTGTGATGCCACTGGGCGTATAATCAATGTCTGTGCCACACACCCTGGTGGAGCACATGATGCCTTTATATGGCATCAGTCCACACTGTGCCATCGATTTGAGAGTGGGACATCCCCACAGGCCATCTAGTGGGTGAGTACGCATGTAGGAAATGCAAACTCGGGGCAAGGGTGGGAATGCCACAGGTGCCATGGTAGTGGCACACAGGGATATGGGCAAATGGACCTGAACATGGGACTGATCTCCACTATCACCACACAGGTGACAGCGGATACCCACTCCGTCCCTGGCTGCTCACACCGTGCAGCGCCCCATGACCCCATCGCAGCAATGCTATAATAGAAGCACATGCCACCACCGCAACATCATTGAGCGGTGTTTGGGATGCTCAAGGCACACTTCTGATGCCTAGACACCTCCGGCGGTGCCCTACAGTACAGCCCCTCAAAGGCTTGTGGGATATTCCTGGCCTGTTGTATCCTGCACAACATGGCCAATGACTGTGGGATAGCCATATAGATTGAAGAGGGGGACAGCGATGGGGACGCCAGTGGTGCCGGTGTTGATGGTGATGAGCAGCCCCCCCTTGGACGGCGGGACCCCTGACTGATCCGGCAGGTCCAGCTGCACCGGGACACCATCATGGAGGAGCATTATGCACAACACAGGTAAGTCAAGGGGCCATGTGCAAACAAAACTGTCCTGGTGCAACCCACAGGCACACAAAGTAACACACCAGGGGTGCATGATGGCAAGGGGGGTGGAAGGGACCAGGCACACAAACACACCATCAGGGAGGGGCGAACAGTCATATGGACACACACACACACACACAACACACCAGGCACGGCGTACATGGGCAGGTGCACAGCAGAGCAGGAACAGACATGCAAACACACAGATCCACAGACCACACCCACCACCTGTACTGTCCAAGCATGTGTGTCAGATGCTGGGCACCCTTGCACCTTGGTGTACAGTACAATGCAGGCATCATTATGCACACGCACCTGTGGACAGCAGTCGGGATGGTGTGCAGGTGGTCCGTATGTCGGCGTGATGAGCAGGGCACCCACCAGTGCACTGCTCACCATGACGCACAGTGCACACAGGGCAGCACCAGACAGGGCCCGCACTGGGAGACAGGTCAGTCATGTTGCACCATTCCACAGCCACCGCGGATGCATGGGCGGCCCCACTGTGACCCAACAGCACTGGCAGGCTGAGCAGGGGCCACATGGGGTGGCACCGATGGACCACCAGGGGTCCCACTGTGCGATCGCGACCTTGTCCGCAGTGGGGTCTGTAGGATGCCAAACATACCTGCACCAAGGGTGCTTGGGATGCCCACAGCAGAACCCGGTGTCGACAGGCCTGGTGTCACACGACACCGGGAATGGGGAGTGGAGATCGTACTGTGTGGGGTGCGTGGTACAGGAGCACCTGCATGTGTGCCTAATGCAGTCACGACAGCGACCAATGCCTGGGTCTGCCTCTCAATGGCGGCGGTCACATCCATCCGCATATGGACCATCTCTGCACAGTCCAGAGCACAGTCCCTGCTGTGCCGCTCCACAGCCGCACAGTGCCTCCACAAGCGTTGTAACCTGCCTTTGCTGTACACAGTTCCGCAGCAGGCGGGTGTGCTTTTCAAATGGGTACTCTGCCACAGCGGCATCCTGTCCCCAGGGTGTGGAAGGTCCTGATGCTCAACACCCTTGAGGTGGGCGCTGTTCACCAGGACCAGGAATGGGCATATCAAGGGCAGCGGGCATGTGCCACCACTGGACACTGTACCCCCAGACCTGGTGGGTGACTGCTGCTGCTGCCCCTCCAACCGCTGTGCCCCAGGGACCACTCGTTCCACTGCTGTGGCCACAACAGTGCCAGACACCTGCACAGCCACCGGTGCTGACAGGCACAGCCTGGGACTGTGCCAACATGCTGGCACACAAGTTGGAACCAGCAAGGCCCAGGGGCACGTGCTGGCCTGCTGTGTGTCCGTCATGGGACACACACATGTCACTGCCCATTGCAGTCCTTGCATCATCAATGGTGCAGGTACGTGCTACAGCCACAGTCACAGCGTGCTGGCATGCTTGCATGCCAGACTGCTGAGACACAGGCTGTGCACCCCCCACACCCGACTCACCGACACCAGAGTTGGCAGCCCAGCGTGCATGCTGGTGCAGTGCATGCTGGCTAGTGACAGAGGTGGATGGACCCTCCTCCATGTCCAGCAGGTCATCCTCACTGCCACGACCCACCACCACCATCCCCTGAAGATGAACAGGATCTGTAACAGAAAGAGAGGACATGTGAATGCATGTGAACAACCTTCCCCCCCCCAACACCACCACCATGTCATACCGTGCAGTGATGGGCTTCCACCTGTCTGGAATCCACCTCCTGGTACGCCCTCAATAGCACTGCACTGCATTGATGCAGCCAGTCGGTCCTCAGCGGGGTCAGCTCCACCACGCTGGCTGGCCCCGCCAGTGCCATGCGTGCCGCCCTGAGGGCTGCCACCTTCTCCTTCACCCTCCTGCGGTCTGTCCCAATCTTCTTTTGCATTCCTGCGGGCGCTGGTGGCTTCGTGCAGGTTCACTGCCGGGCTACCCCACCCATGCAGCCCTGCAGGGCCTGAGGGTGCCCGCCATCCACTCAGTAGTGACTCACTCCTCCAGGTAGGCCTGGAAGAGGGCCTCTGTCTCTGCTGTGGTGAAGTTGGGCCTCCTCCTCCTTCGCCCACCATCCTCACCCTCACCTTGGCTCTGCTCGGTCATGCGATCTGTATGGGTGGAAGTGGACACCTGTCACTGTGCAGTCTACAGCATTATCCCATGCCCATTGTCCAGAACATCCCACAGCATGCAACCCACCTCTCACCTGCAGTAACCGAATCTGGCCAGCACAGCCCAATGTCACACATTTATAGTGCAATGCATGGAAATTAGGAGTGGAGCAACTGTAATGAGATGCAAATCGCGCCACTGCGCCTTTGAATGGCTGATCAGATGATTTGCATGTGTCGGCTGAATATCGCGCCATTGCGCTTTTCGCAATACAGTTGAGCTGGCTGAGCCAATGGTGCAGATCTGTGACTGTGTGGTACACTGCACTGCGCATGCCCAGGTAGCTTACACAGGTGTCTGCCACGCTGATGACGTGCTGTGCGTGATCGGCAATTCAGGCCATGGCCACCATTGTGCCAGTGGCGCTACAGCACTGGGCACTATATGGCGCTGTGGCACTACTGCGCAATAGTCCACTGTGGCACTGGCACGGGTGGTCAATCGCGCGGGATGCGTGAGCGTCAGATGGCGCTGTGTGTGGCCTTGCATCAGACCCCTGACCTGGTGTCTGACCTTTGCCCCTGGCTGCTGTTCGGCTGCCATGTGTACGGCCCTATTGCGCTGTTTGGTGACAGCATGTGAACTCGATGGCACTGTACGAACAGCGCGATTGGAACCTCATGGTGGTCTATTGCACAACATTTCCACGGGTTGCCGTGCGCGGCGCCATATTGCCTGCTGTAACACTCCAACCATGGCATGCAGGAGAGCGCCCCAATGGAGTCCAGTGGGTGGCCAACCTGGTGGCCCTGGTTGAGCCCCACTATGGGGCACTGTATGGGGCGGAGCCCCTCACCATGGCTCACACCCAGGTCTGGCTGCAGGTGGCCACTGACCTGGTGAGGGTCACAGGGCGGCGCCAGTCTGCCGAGCAGTGCCGGCACAGGTTCAGTGACCTCCGCAGGAGGGAGCCAGATGTGCTGCAATGCCTGAAGTCACGTGCCAGGAGGGGCGTAAGTGCCTAAGGCAAGGTGGGTGTACCATCTATGCACCTGTATTCTCCGTAGGGGTGTGAGTGTGTTTTGGTGGCTGTGCATGGGGGATGGCTCTGCCATGGTTGGCTGTGTCAGTGTGTGCAGGTGTGAGATGCATGGGTCTGGCTGTGTGGGCAGACACACTCACTGGGGCAGGGGCAGTCTGCTTTGGAGTCACACTGATGTTTTTCTCAACATTTGTCTCCCACAGGCCGGGCAGAGAGGATGCAGGCACGGGATGAGGAGGGCCGTGGCAGGACCCAGGTGGCAGACGGTGGTGCTGCGAGGGGTGGGCCACAGCAGCAGCAGCAGCCACAGCTGCTTGCGGAGTGTGAGTATCATCACATCATGGATGCTATTGCATGCTGGAGGGGGTGGGCATGACCACCAGCCATGGACAACACAACCATGCATGACACAGGTGACAGTCATCACTGTCCAGTGTCACTGCACTTCTGTGTGTGTGTCACTGGTGGTCCATGCATGCACTGGGCACATGGCTGTCTAACTGGCATCCCACCACATTGCCACGTCACTTGACAGCCTTGTTTGTGCTGTAATGAACATGGGCAGTGTGTGTGTGTGCAGTGGTGCACATAGCTGGTGCCACCTGGTTGGGCTTGTCATGTGCATGGTCACTGTGGGTGGGTGCATACCATCACAGGTGCCAGACATTGGGCTATATGCCTTGCAGGTTGAGTGGTGTTCAGGGTTGTGGACAGTCACAGCCATTGACTGTGTTCCCTTTTCCTAGGCCTCATTGTGCTCCGCAGGATTGAGCGGGCACTGCACCAGCAGACCCGGGTGTCCCTGGAGAACCGTGACATCCTCCATGACATCCAGTGCCATGGGCTCCGGAGGAGGCACAGCCAAGCAAGACAGCACCAGGCAGCGGAGGACCAGCCTGCTAGGCCTTAGACCAGCTTCCCTTCCTACTTCACCCATCCCTCCACCTGCCTTCCCTCTCCAAGTTGTTCATCCCTACCCCTTACCACCCCTACCTTGTACCCCTACCCCCGCTCTTGTAAATAGTTTTGTTGTTGTTCTTGTTCTACTTTCCATTTTGGAATATATATCTATTTTGTTATGAATACTGTGGTGGTCTCTGATTTGCAGCTGACTATAGTTGCTCAGTTGCAGTGGTGTGCATGCCATCTGGGGTGGTATGGTCCTGGGTATGTGTGTGTGTGCGTGTGTGCGTGTGTGTGTGCATGGGGATGTGTCTCCAGTGTGGCAGTGACTTTCTGTCAGTCTTGCCATCTGCTGCCGCCCACTGCTGGGTGCACAGGGTGGGTCTGGCTTGTATGGTTCTATGCTACATGAGGTTGACGTGTGCCGGGGGGGATGCATGATGTTTCCTGCAGTGACAGTCACTGCACATGGATGGTGTCTTGGGGGTCACGGTGCAGGGTGTGCTGTGCAGATGGGGGCTGATGTGCACTGTGGTTGTCAACCCCTGTGTGTGGCAGTCTCAACCTGCCAGTGGTTGTGCTAGGCGCCATGGCCCTGCTGTGCTTGAGTGACTTGTCCCCATGGGCCAGTGGATCATCCGTCCACCCCAGTGATGCTATGCTTGGGGTGTGCAGGTGTCTTGTTGGTTCTGCAGTGTGTTCCTGTGCCCATGTGTGGCATGGCTGGCGGTGGCCCCAGTCTGCCTCCTGGTTGTGCAGTTCCATTGCTCTGCTGGGGGTGGGGGCTCTGCTTGCGCTATGGCACCTCTGGACTACTCAGCTGGGCTAGCCTTGTTACGCTATGGCGCAACCTTTCTGCTCAGCTTCCCCTTCCTGGTTGCGCTATGGCGCGGTTGTGCGATATTCAGACGTTGGCTGCTTGCGCAATTTGTTTTGCTCCATGTTTGAATATCGCGTCTGTTGCGCATATGCGCAATTGAATTGAGCTTGCTCCTGCTGTTGCACACATTTTGGGAGCAGTTTGAATATCTGGGCCTGTGCCTTCTATTGCATGCTGGAAATGTTGTTATCGAGCAGTCCGACAGGACTTTTTTAAATAGATATTCTCCCTCTCCACTAGAGTGAGTTAATTCAGTAGCTGAGCATCTAAGAGGTTTGTTGACAGAATGCGAGCCTGTTGCTATGGCAACTTGAAGTTCGTGCTGTTGGCACACTCCCTCTGTTGCAAGAACAAAGATCTATTTTCAATTATATTGGAGGAGTTTTAGACAGATAAATTTGTATGGCTGTATTAGATTATTTTTTTATTGTTAACTCTTCCATATTCCAAGTCTTTTGTGAATATCTAAGTTGCGGCATTAGATATGCTTGCTCAGCGGTTTCTTTCAAAGAGTTCTCAAGATTGCCAGGCTTTAATTTCAATACAGCCAGTTTACTATGGGTGTCCTCACTAGTTAAAGTTTATATTTGAGCAGTGTCTTTTGTTGAGCACTTAATTCCAATTTTTGACAGATCATTGCGAGACCCAGCACCCCTGTAGACAGACCTGGAATTTCACTCTCTAAAGCAGCTTCAGGTACATTTGGAACTGTGGTCAAAACTACAAGACATTGCACCTGACAAGTCTTACATTGTTAAAATCTGATCATGTTCTCAATGTAGGAGTCTTTCCTGACTTAATTAAGTCTTTTGCTTCTTGCACTCTCCTGTATTTCTTTGACATTACAGGAGGAGGACTGGGGAAAGAAAAAATGATACAGCTTACCTCCACTGGTAATTTCATTTCACTTCTAGGGCTTTTTCATTTTTCATTAAAAAGAGTAAAAATGTACCTTTTAAATCTGTGCTAATAATTACATTGTGCCCTATGCACTAATGGGTGACGTGGCTATGCGTCACGTATCCGTAGCACATAGCCACTCTGCACCCATTGCATCCCCCACATGGGATTCACTTACCAGGGCATGCACCCGATACCCCAACCATGTGGACCACAATGTGTTAGGGTGGGCAAGGTGCATGCCAGCACTATGCGCCATGCACTAAGGTGCTTAGTGCTGCCCATGGGGATGTGGAGGACGGTGCAGGTTACAGCAAGGGGGACCTTGCTGTAACTCCCACATGCACCAGCATGCACTCAAGACACTACCCGGTCCAGGATGGCAGTGGTAGCCCTACACCCTAACATCAACGTCCTGCAGGCCCCCCCCACACACACCCATAGTGGTGCCCCTTCCCCATCTGGACTGCAGTGTGTAACCCTCCCTCACACCACACACTGGCACCATGGCCCCATTGGTGCAATGCCCACCCATCATAGCCCCGCCTTGTAGGCATGAACCCCTTCCCACCCACACCCCCGTCACGCTGACGGCACCCCGTCCCTTCACCGGCTGGTCGGTGCCATGGCTCAGGATGCCCTGCGGTACTGCCCTGCATGCACCTCCATGGCCACTGGCCATGTGACATCCACAGGGGCATGCAGCCAACGTGCGCCCTGCTGAGTAAGGGATCCACTGTGAGACTAGGGACGGGCATCCGACTGGATGTACGCCCAGGTCCACCGTTCCACCCCCATTTGCCCTGTGTGAATCTGCATGCTGTGGGGCAGGGCCATGAATAGGTGGTCAGCGGTCATGAATACCACACAGTGCACACCTGTCTGCAGGTGTGGAGCTCTGCTGGTGAGATACACACCTCCAGTATGTAATTCCTGCCTGATAGTGCATAGGGCCCTATATTTGTAGGAGAGATTAGGGTGAGATGGTCCCCAGCTCAGAGAGCTGTCCTTCAGCAAACCAGCATTTTGGCCATCTCAGACACCGTGTTCAGCCTTTGGAGTTATCTTTAAAGCCACATGCAATTTTCTCAGGTTTTAATGCAGCCATCATTTCTTTTGTTCATTCAGACATTGTAGGCAGGGATCTTTCCAGCCATTTTCTTGAGAAATGCATTTTTCACAGTAATGGATATCAGAGAAATGATACACTTATCTGCCCATGAGGACAGACTGTGATGATGGTGACCACGATTGAGTGCTTTCAAAAAGGACAACTCAATCATGGTCCTGTGCACAGGACTACCAGGCAGGGAGGGTGATCATATAGGGGTGGCCAAATATAGTGACAGGATGTCACTACATATACACGTGCATGTGGGGGGAACCACGCCATGCAATGGGCAGAAGAGGAGGGAGGGTTTGTGGGGAGCAGTGTGGTGGTGGGCTGCCGAGCTGGCCATGTAGTGTGGTGGGTTGGTGGCAGGCTAGGGTTGGGAGAGTGCTAGGTTCAGTTCTGGGCATGCACCCATTTTTTGCACTGGTCCGGGAGTTTTTTTTTTGTTATTGTCTTTTGCACACACTCCCGACATGCACCTCTATGGAGTTGAGAATCCTTTGGTGGGGGAACAAATCCCCTGGGGGTGCAGGGGGCACAGACCCCTGCATAAAAAAAATTTCTAAGTCTTTGGCACTCTTTTGCTGTGCATCATGAGTGTACATCACCGAAATTGATTTTCGGTGATGTACAGTAACCCAAATGGCGATCGCCTTTCCGTATTCTCCGTTATGACATGGAACTGCCCATGAGAGATTCAACTGAGATTCAAACTTTACAATTATGTAGGGACTAAATTTTATATTTAAATGTATCTTAAGAAGTCTTCTTTAAAAAGATTGGATCTGCACCCAGGATACGTCAGTATTGGGGGCAGTGCCACATTTAGCGCACTGGGCCCAATTTTCAAATGAGATAGATCAATGCAAGGGACTTGCATCTAAAGATTGTGATGCAAGAGGAGACTTGCATCACAACTTGCATCAGTTTATATTTTGTAGCACAGTCACATCAACTCCTGAAGCAGCTGTACCAAAGCCCCCTTGTACATGGTTGCATCACACAACCAGGTACACCAGGTCATAAGGGGACTTGCACCATGGCAGGGCTTTAAGTAGAGATGCAGCTAATTTAAAATCCACCTGTGAAGTGAACGCGCAGTGGCCACTTCGCATTGGCACTTTGCTATGTGGAGTGCTCCATAGGAAAGGCTCCACTTCGCCTTGTTGTATTACTTGGCGTCATTCCACATTAAACGTGAAGTAAGGCAGAGTGACAACAATATTGGTAGCACCCACCCGCACAGTCATTAGAATGAATGTGCATCCCCAAAGTGCTACTGTCTTGTGTCCAGAAAACTCCCCAAGGCTGATGAAGTGAAATGAGAGTGTAACAAGTAATGCAAAGTCTCCCAGAATTAATGGTGCACTCAGTCATGCACGCAGTGGTCAGGTCACACACAGAGTCACCAGAATTAATGTGCATCCCCAAAATGCTACTGTCTTGTGTCCAGAAAATTTCCCAGTGCTGACGAAGTGAAATAAGAGTGTAACAAGAAATGCTGTCTCCCAGAATTAATGGTGCCATGCAAACGTACAGACAGATTAAGATTGTGCTGCAGACTCAAGGGATGCATATGAAAAGGCACAACAACACCTAACCAGTGCACACGTCACAAATCCAAATCTGGAAAGGAATACATTTTGCCAGTTGGGGAATTAGTGCACAGCAGTAACAATCCATTGCCAGTAAAGATACCACAAAGCAGTATAAAAAATGCATGCAGGTGTGGTGGATAACAGGTTCATACTGCTATAATTACTCTGCAACACAATACAACGTGTCTGATTTAATGGCACGCATCGCACACGCACTCACATGCACACTCAAGTAATGCATAGCAAATTGAAAACTTTTAGTAATATAACCAAATGTTTTAAACAGACAAATTTTACACTGCTGCACCAGAACAATCAGCAAAAAAATTTCAAGAATTACTGAAAATATTACTGTGTGTACATTAACAGTTAGCCAAGAAAAATATAACCAACACAGAAAGACTACCTTTTTCTCCCAGTTAATCTACCTACATCATAAATATGCCCTTCCCCCAAAGCACACTTCACACTACTCAGACTGACTGTTCTAAATTAACATTTAAAATCCACACACAACAATAAGCACTGGATGATATGAGCACAGAATGGTTTCCTACAATTGATGTACTAAATTTTGAGCAAAAAATATTACTCAAAAATGCATTTAAAACAGCTTTTAGAAGTTTTGAATCGCAGAGCTCTGAGAGCAAACTGTCTCCAGCTATCACTGCACACACACTACCCAGGCCAGAACTGAAGCTGTGCTGAACAATCTAGAGCCAATGTGACCTGCAATCCCATGATTAACTGCAGAATTTCATTTGGAGCTCAATTACAGGGCAAAGTGAGGCAAATTACATTGATTTCAATGTACTTCACCTTAAAATTGGTGGAGAAGTAGTTTGGGGAAGGCAGAATAACACAAAGTCATTGGTTTTAGTGGACTTTGTGTTCCTCATTATGAAGAGAAGTACTCCGCTTCACATTGTGGAGTTCTCCGCGGATTCCACGTTACTCAGTGAATCACTTCATGGAGCAAATTGGGGCCACTTCGCCCACCACTACTTACAGTACTGTAACTCACATGCTGTACGGGAAGGAACATGAATGCCTATGGCTGTACTTCCCCAATGTGCTGTAGCACAAAACTCCCAGACTTAAAAATGCTTATTAATGAGTACAATGGTGGAGTGGTGAAGCCTGGAGAGAGATACTACAAAACATACTTACAATACATCCAAGAAACTACTGAAAAAATTAATGCTGTGATTCATGACATGATCATGAATCGTGATTTGTGACTGCATTTGTGACCGTGATGATGAAGAACATGATTCGGTGTCGACAGTGTGAGATGACCAATATGAAACTGTACTGGGAACACGAATGCCTACTGCTGTACTTCCCCAATGAGCTGTAGCACAAACTCCCCAACTTTAAAATGCTCATTAATGAGTACAATGGCGGGGTGGTGAAGCCTGGAGAGATATTACAAAACATGCTTACAATACATCCAAGTAACTAGTCAAAATATTAGTGTTGTGATTCATGAAATGATCATGAATCGTGATGTGACTGCATTTGTGACCGTGTTGATGAAGAACGTGATTTGTATCAAGAGTGACTCGTGATGATGGTCCTGACTAAAAATGCATATTAATGAGTACAATGTTCATGCAGAATTATGTACCACACCTGTCCAGTACTCTGAAGGGAAGGCAAAGAAACAACTGTGACTTAAGTTGTAGATGGAGATTGGGCCCTAAAGAGATGCAAATGCACAGACAGATTAAGATTGTGCTGCACACTGAAGAGATACAGATGCAAAGGAACAACACCTAACCAGTGCTCACCATCAGAAATTCAAATCTGGAAAAGAATATCTTTGCTGGCTGGGGAGGGCCGCGGAGGGAGGGGGCAGTGTACTGCACTGCTGCAGTAACAGTCACTAGTACTAGTACCAGTAAAGATACCACAAAGAACTACAAAAATCACACAGCTGCAGTGGATAGCAGGTTCACATTGCTGAAATTATTATTTGGCACAATAAAAGGTGTCTGACTTGATGACACGCATCACACACATACTCACACACACACACACACACACACTAAGTAATGTGTAGCAAATTGAAAACTGCAGTAATATAACCACATATTTTAAACAAACTAAAATTATGCAATGCTGCACCACAACAATCAGCAAAAAAATGGCAAGAATTATTGAAAATATTACTGTGTACATTAACACAGTTATACAAGAAAAATATAATCAAAACAGAAAGCACTGTCTTTTTCTCCAAGTTAATCTACCTATGCCACAGATACGCTTCTCCCTCAAAGCACACTTCCACTGTCTCTCAGTACACAGAAACATAGAAACATAGAAACATAGAAACATAGAATTTGACGGCAGATAAGGACCGCTTGGCCCACCTAGTCTGCCCATTTTCCTACCTAACAGATAAGCTGCAGATCCTAGTTAACCAACAGCTTACTTCCTCTTACCGGCCCCTTGGACTGCCTTATGCCTGTCCCATGCATTCTTGAAGTCCACCACTGTTCTTGACTCCACGACCTCCTCAGGGAGGCTGTTCCATGCATCCACAACCCTCTCAGTGAAAAAATACTTCCTCACATTACCCCTGAGCCGTCCCCCCTCTATCTTCAAATTGTGCCCCCTTGTTCTTGCACATCTCTTTTTCTGGAAGATGCTACCCTCTTGGACTTTGTTAATTCCCTTGAGGTACTTGAAAGTTTCTATCATGTCCCCTCTCTCCCTTCTTTCCTCAAGAGTATACATATTAAGCTCCTTTAGTCTTTCTTTGTATGTCTTCTGGTGCAGACCCTGCACCATTTGGTTGCCCTCCTCTGGACAGCCTCCACTCTGTCTATGTCTTTTGAGATGGGGTCTCCAGAACTGTACACAGTACTCCAGATGGGGTCTCACCAACTGTCTGTACAGAGGGATAACAACTTCCTGTTTTCTACTATTGATGCCTCTTCCTATGCATCCCAGTATCCTTCCAGCCTTCCTTACTGCCTTCTCACATTGCTTGCCCACCTTTAGGTCATCTGATATAATTACCCCCAGGTCCCTTTCCATTTTTACTGTTGTCAGTATGAATGACAGACTGAATGTTTTACTTTAACATTCGAAATCCACACACAAACTATAAACACTTGATGATATGAGCACAGGAGGGTTTCCTATAATCGATGAACTAAAGTTTCAGCAAAGAAAATGACTCAAAAAAGGCTTTTTTAACAGCTTTTAGAAGGTTTGAATCACAGAGAGCTCTCAGATCAGATTGTCTCCTACAGCTTCCTACATACACTACCCCAGACTGAGGCTGTGCAGAACAATCTAGACACCATGTGACCTGAAATCCCATGAATCACTGCAAAATTCGCCTTTGGAGCTTAAAAACAAGGTGAAGTGAGGCGTTAAGAATTGGTGGAGTAGTGGTTTGTGAAGGCGAAAAAATCATTGTTTTCAATGGACTTCGAATTACCCATTAAAATGCGAAGTACTCCGCTTCGCATTGTGGAGCACTCCGTGAAGTCACCTTCACTCCGCGAATCACTTTACAGAGCAAACTGGGGCCACTTTGCCCATCTCTAGCTGTAACATCCCCTTTATTGGTATTCTGGAAGCCCTGCTATGGGCGCAGCAAGGAGCTCGAGTTAGACCAGCCAAGCCCCCTGTGCCAGTGCCACACAAGATGGCAAAATGAGAGGGCTCTGAACATGGGGTCTGGGTGCTGATGGGGCATTGGGGTGCCATATGGGTATTGAGATGGTGGGTATGTGAGGGAGTGATGTAGCACCTGGTAGGGGAGCCATTTATATGACAATTAAGTTAATGGGATGGTACCACGGGGGGGGGGTCCAGGAACAGACAGTGCCTTGGCAGCAGCCCCAGCCTCTAGCACTGTGCACCACTGCAACAAGAACCAAGTTTGCCAGGAGTGTTTCAGGGGTATAAGGGGCACAGTGGGTGCCATGAGGGAGTTGAGGAGACAGTGGACATGTGAGAAGTGATGTGGCACCCAGCCGGGTGCTGTTTTTATGACCATTTTGTTAATGGGATGGTACTGCAGGGGGTTCTAGGGACAAACAGTGCCATGATCCCAGGTGGGCACTGCCCTGGCAGCAGATCCAGCCTCTGGCACTGTTTGTCCCTGGACCCCCCACAGTACCATCCCATTAGCTTAATGGTCATATGAACAGCACCCCCACTGGGTGCCACATCACCTCCTCACATGCCCACTGTCTCTCCAACTCCCCCTACAGAATCCCTATGCCCCTTCTGCCCCTGGACCCCTCCTGCAAAGTTGTTTCAAGTTTCCCCAGGCAGGGGGAGCTGGACCCCTGTGGCAAATCCTACAGGTGTGCCTGTTGTTTGGGGTTACCTTGTGGGTGCAGCAACTCCTGGGTTTTTGGCACAGAGACTCCTCTTTTTACGGAATTGGGCACAGGGTCTCTGAATCATCCGGAGTTCATCACAGCCCTAGAGACCTGTTTGAGAATGGAGCCCATTAAGTCTGACTCACTCTACTACATTTAATACAATTGTCTACTTGTAGACAACCCATTTTCTTCGTGTGCATAGGAGTGTAAAAGAGGTTATTATGAAGAAATCTATGATTTATCAAGGAAACACTTTTATACCAAAGTATCCAGATTTCTTTCCAGTTCCAGTTTGTGGCTTCCTGGTTTGTAGCCCTGTTTCAATAACTTAAGAGGTCTGTTGCAGCACCTCTGACACAGCTTATGAAAAAGGAATGAAAAACAGATGCTAGGTTTAGTTTTGCAGATCATTGAGAAGTTTCTAGTACTGTTATTAGTGTCAAATAATCTTTAATTTCTATTATAAATTCATGTAGTTACTTCTTTATATCTGTTTATCAGATGCAGGTCCCGCTCTCTCAGGTTAAATTTATCTCGCAACTGATCTGCTTCTAGCCACTGTTTTTCTTTTGTTAAATCTAAAATGTTTTTTTACTATGTTATTTTAAAGTACTGTTCAGAAAATTAGGCCAGGATATTGAAAAGGCTGGAGATGCACGGTGCATCTAGATGAGCCACCCAAAGAAATGGGCCAGTGCTAAAAATTGCAATATTCAAACAAAAGATGCATGATCCCGCTGGATCACGCATCCTGTTTGAATATAACAACACGTGTGGGTGGCACACATGGGGGGGTGACTGACAATGCATTGGCACATCCCTAGGATGGGCTGAATACCACCAATAGGGAATGCACCAGCACATCCTGGATACGCTGCACCCCCAAAGGTGATGTTCAGCCAGAAAATGTAAATGAGCCCATTAGGAATGCATGGAGCAAACAGCCCTCATGCATGCCTAATGGGCTCATTTACATGCCTGCACCCAGCAGGATGCACCGGGCCAGGTGCCCCCACCCAATTCCCATCCCTGTATGAGACTGTGCTCATCCCTGAACCCAATCGTGTTGTACAGAAGAAATACCAAATGTCCCAATCCTTGGCAGTCTAGTGGAACCCCCCATCCCAGCCCCGAACTCTGATCGCTGTTGTATCAATATAAAAGTATGCCCTATATTCCTTGGTAGTTCAGTGAAACCCCACCCCCATCCTAGAAAGTGATTGCGGTACAGTCGCCAAATGCATGGTCGCCAAGTGCCCCTTTTCCATAGTGTAGTTGCCCCATCGCCCACTCAGGCATCCACATCCCACCCCGCTCCCCCTGTCCCAGCATGGCCAGTCTGCCAGCAAGCAGCACAGCCCTCTGCGTACCTCCAGAGCTGACTGCTGACTGAACTGTCACTGATAACATACAGTATAGACTACATGCCCATTGGCTGAAACCAGTGGGTGCGTAGTCTACACTGTATACTATCAGTGACAGTTCAGTCAGCGGGCAGCCGATGAGGTGTGTGGAGGGCTGTGCTGCTCGCCAGTGGACTGGACATTCTGGGATGGGGGAGCGGGGTGGGATGTAGATGCCTGAGTGGGTGGTGGGGTGGGGGGCCACTACACTGTGGAAAAGGGTGCACTTGGTGACTGTACCATGATCGCTTTTGGAGGTGGGAGGGGGATTCCACTGATGTACCAGGGACTCTGGGGCATACTTTATATTGTTACGACCATGATCATTTTTGGGGATGGGAGAGGTGGGTTCCACTGACCTTCCAGGGACTCAGGGGCATATTTTTATATTATTACAACTGCAATTGCTTTTGGGGATGGGAGGGGGGGTCCATTGACCTACCAGGTCATGTGGGGAATACTTTTCAAGTATGAAAACCGCGATTGGAGTTCGGGGCTTGGGCATACCTCTCTGTGTTCCCTATTTTCAGGCTTGCCTGATATTGCTGCACAATATTCCTCTGTCCCTTGTAATTTTTTTTTTTTTTGTGACTGAAAGTTGGGGATTGTAAGCACAAACCAATGTTAGCCATTAATGTTACAGACATGTTCCTGTTCAGAACACGCCTCTTACACTAATCCTCTTATTCCATCAGCTTTCTGCATGACTATCATTATTGTTTAAGATGTGTTCCTGCTTGTGGGCCTTTGTCCCTGATGTTTTTATGCCTTGTTCCTGATGTGTGACCTAAGAGGATGAGAGTTATGGGCTGGGGTGGAGGATACCACTGGACTACTGGGGCTGGCAGGCTGCTGTGCACCTGACTGCACTTCCGCAGCCTACCTGTGGGTGGTCAGAAGTTAGACATGCTTTTTCCATGCCTAACTTTGCGCTACTCATCTCCTGCACTTCGGTGGCCCATCTCTTCTGAATATCCCAATGTGTGGAATATTCATGAGCATGACCCCTCAACTTGGGCTGCATACATCATCTTTGGGCCGTGGCCCATCTCGATTTGGGCAGCTCATCTCCCTTCTTTGAATATGGGAGTTTGGAGCAACTTCTGAGATGAGCAGCTCATCTCTGTTTATGCCAGAGATGGGCCACTCATCTCTTTTGTAAATGTGGGCCTTAGTTTCTTTCTCCACTGTAATATAGAGAATAAAGTATGGGTCTGGGTGTGTAATGAGAATTTATACACACCTGAGGGGTTTATGCATAGCATCTAACTCCGAGGGTGTGTGTAAATTCGAGTTTACACACACCCAGACCCATACTTTATTTTATATAATTGATGGGACATCCTTTTTCCCCACAGCAACTATATAAAATAAAAAAAGATGTTCTTATGCGACTGCGGCGGTCTGCTTGGGTCTCAGTGCGCGCTCTACAGTCTGTCGGTCGCTCGCTTTTTATTTTTTTTTTATTTAATTTTGTGTGGAGCCAACATGTTGAGGGTATTTCCCTCATTTTGATTCCTTTCTGCCTGCCAGGCAGCACTTACCGCAGTTAGAATAGTAGCTCATAGTGGGAAAGATGAGGCGGACAGTGGCTAGGAGGAAGACCTTCAGAGGTAGGGGCGCCTGCGCAGTGCGAGGGAAACCGGGCGCATGTTCGCCGTTATAAATGCTCCTTTATAATGGCGAATTATGCAACAGTTTCCCTATGGGAAAAAGGATATCCCAGTTATCAAACTGAGATTACCCCAAACAGGCTGCTGCAGAGACTTACAGAGATTAAGACCCAATAAATTCATTGTTTGGTTAATTCATCTAAGTGAATGCAAAATTATTTCATTGTTGATAGTCTTCCTACTAGATTTTGCATTTGGGAATAAAAGTGATTGTGTATCTATTTCACTTCCTTTAAAGATATCAGTTTCTGTACTTAACCATTCTAGTCTAAATGCTTCTTTGCTTCTAATTTGGAGCAATTTACAATATTGAGAAGCCCTACAGGATAAATACTAAAGACAAAAGTCTGGTACTTCAGCCCCCTATTTTCTTTGGGTCTCATTAACTTATACTAGGATTACCTAGGTCTCTCATAGTTCCAGATGAATATATTTATAGTATTTTGTACAATTATAAACCAATTTTTCAGAGTACTGTTTGTCAGTAACAAAAGATTAAAGTATTTTTGGCAATAAAGTCATCATAATGAAATCAACTCTCCCCCACATTTATTGGTAGCTTATTCCAACACTCTAAATCAGTATCTATTGTACATTTAAGATGTTGTAGATTATCCTTTGCAAATCTACCAAATTTCTCAATGTTATTTCTTTGCTTTGTTCTTGAAGGAGGAGGAGGATGCTAAAATATCTCTTCTGCTGCCATCTAGTGGTGCGTATAGCAAACATGGACCAGGTTTCACCAACAGTCACAGTCTCAATTGGCAACAAGAATATGGTTCACTTCCTGTTTTCTCTGAAGTCTACCCTTGGTCTGCTACCTACTCTCAGTCTCCACTGGCAAATGGTAAACTACAGTTGGATGAAACTGTGCAAAAGAAATGTAAGTTTTGTTTTCATTCAATTCATAAGACAAAAGGCAATATAGCACAGTGGTTTAAGGCTCTGAACTGCAAATCGGGAGATCTGGGTTTGAATCTCATAGCCCCCACTTATATACTGTGTGACTCTGACCAAGTCACTTAACTTTCCTGTGCTCCCAGGTCACACCTGTAAAAAAGCTTTCAGTTTAGTGTACTACTGCTGGTTAAACAATTGGAAAAAAAAGCTGCATCTATACTGTGTTAATATTTTGTAGGGTATAAAGTTGAGGCTTGGTGGATAATATTTGTGGATTTGTATCTAGCGTACCCTCCTATCCACCAGAAAATCCAAAATCTCAGACAGACTGCTTTAACTGCATAAAAATAGTTCAGACTCTCTAAACTATATGAAATTAAGAAGTCCGTTTAGATAGTCTGAACTGTCCGACATGGAACAGATTTGAATTCGAGGAGACGAGTTGCTTGATGTTCTCCCTATTAATCCCATGCAGTTACTTATGTGTTTCTATCATGTCACCCCCTTCCCTTCTCTTTTCATGGAGGGCATCCTTGCCTCATACATTATTTCCCCAAGGCCACGGACTGTCTTACTTGCCCTGCACTGTACTGCCTCAACCTTGTTGCAATCTTTCCTCAGCTATGGACTTCAGTCCCTTTTGCAGTATTTGAACCAGTGACCTACACAGTGGGAGGATCACTTCCCACTATACGCTGCTTGTCCCCTTCATTATACATCCCAGCATTCTGTATGATTTGTGATTTGAGTATGTGTTTATCTCAGTTGTATTCTTTTCTATAATGTATCTAAAAAAATAGCTAGCAGCTCAGTATGCTTATCCCTGGAGACAACTTCCTATAAATACATACTGTACATACATAAACATATTATCTACACTTCTGACAAAACAAAATGAGAAATCCCTCAAATGGAGTGACCTGGGTAGTTTGTCTTTCTGTCTATCTGTCTTGCTATCTGCCTGCCTGTCTGTCTTATATGGGCCTCTAAGCAAAAAGAAAACAATGCTTTTCAATGATTACAGACATACAGATTCTTTATTGTAACCAACACATCTGTTGATGTTTGTACAAAATTATAATACTTATAATACAGAATTACATAAAAGCTCAGAGTCATAAAATCTTGTTACCTAGTAATCTAATGCCATCTAACTGCCAAATAATACATTGCTTTAGGACTGATATTGTTTGACAATACCCCAGCAGTTACAATTATCCATAGATGTTATACAAGGACAGCAGCATTTAGCCAACTCACCTCCCCACCGATTGCTGCTCCTCTCTGTGACCCAGGAACTGCACTGCAGCAGCAACAGACATGAAGTTCCACCCCCAGAAGCCCAGGCAGTTGAACTGAGCTACCAGAAGAGGCTCACAATTCAAACACTAAGCCCTTCTACCTAAAAACACAGTTTTCTGATTACTCAGGACCCCTTTTCCTGCTACTAGACTGCTCTCATCTACAGGAATGAGTGAGTGTCAGGGACAACAGCCTTCAGATTTCACTCCCCCCCACTTATTGCCACTCCTGACTGTGACCCAAGAACTACACCACAACAGCAGTAGTATTAATAGACATGAAGTCTCATCCCCAAGAGGCTGCCAACTGACATGCATGGCCAGAAGAGGTGCACGATTCAAACACTGAGCCCTTCTTCTCAAAAACACAGCTTAATGCCAATGTAGGACCCATTTTCCTCCTGCTCAGTCTGCTGTCCTCTTTGGGGATGAGTGAGTATCACGGACAGCAGCCTTCAGCTGACTCACCTACCCACACTAGTCACTGCTCCTTCTTGTGACCCAAAAACTGCACTTCAGCAGCAATGGATGTAAAGTCCCACTCCTAGGAGCCCAGTCAATTGAATCATGCAGTCACTTTTCCTTCTTCTCACTGAAGGCTCTCAGCCTGAGCAGCCCTCCATGCTAAGTACTGAGCACAATTGGAGTCTGCCTGGAGTCAGCCTCAGAGGCAGCCAGCAGTCAGCTATGGTGCCCTGTTTCCTGTCTAATGCTGTTATTTAACTTGGGAATACTTCTGATGCAATATGCTTTGATCGTAACTCTATTAGAGGTATTGCTTCTGACTCTGTGTTAATGGGCTTATTCTAATGTTTCTAGAAATATTTCTTCCAGCTGAATAATAACCCAGTACTTCTTGTGTTGGGCCATATTTGTGCACCATCAGCTTACTTTAGTTTCTCAGTGTTCTATAGCTAAATGTCAAAATCAAAGGGGCTGTAGCTGAAATGTATACTGTGATGTTTACTTATATGATTTCTCAGGTTCCACTAATATGTTTAAGTCTGAGTCTAAGTCATATTCTAAGTTTCTCTTGATAGTAAAACTGCTCCCTCATCTCCCTAATAGAGTAGTCTTTGTGCCTTCAGGCTCTAGCTTGCAGTATAAGCTTCTTGCTAGTAATACCGTTTTGGGGAGAGTGTGATATATACTTTAGGTTGATGTATTATTTATTTGTGTATGCACTCTGCATTGCTTCTGCATTATGTTACATTACTTTACCATGTATTTTCCCAGCTCAGAGTGTACCCTATAAATCCTAAACTAGGAAGATCACATTATGGCATCACTACATTGGGTGCTACCTTGCGTAGCTGTCCTAACTAGCCTTCTTTTCATTGCAGGCACCATGTCTCCCCTGCAGCATATAGATAATGGTGTCTTAGATTACAATTACTTCACAATGTTTAATGCCCTGGTTTATGCTTATAAGAGCTAGGATAATATTCATTACTCACCTCTAAACTGGAATCTTTTGTCCTGTTAGCTCAAGAATCTATGCTGGTGTCTCATCCATGTGAGAAATTGCCTGAAAGCCCATGCCTTAATCCTGCTAGCCTTATCCCTCCTTTTGGCTGCTGGTGATATTGAACCCAATCTTAGCCCTTTCACATCTCACCCCACTTCCTTTTCTCACCCCTTCCCAATGGCAGGGTGTTAAGGGATTTAAGATTGAGCAGCTAAACATAAGAAGCCTCATCCCTCACCTGGATGAACTCACAGTCTGATTTAACCATTTCAATCCAGACATTCTTGGTATTTCTGAAACTTGGTTGAAACCTAGTATACCTACTAACCTTTCTGCACTGCTGGGGTACAACTTGTTAAGGTATAATAGGACATCCTCAGAAAAGGAGGAGGCACTAAGATTTACTAGGAAGCCCATTTAAATGTCACTGTGGACCCCAGTACATGGTAATGAGGTCATCCTCTTTGGTGACTTTAATATCAACTGGATTAAATGCAATAACAGCAATACTAAGCTATATGTCAATAAACTACAGTTTATCCAAATTATTTTTGCCCTCACTAGGCTATCTAATAATGGGTGGTATGCCACCCTTGTTGACTGGTTCCTCATGCCTAGGCCTGATAGAGAAGTTTGTTCAGGTATGCTCCCTGATGCAATTAGTGATTATTCCCCTATTTGCTATATATGGTGGGCTAAGCCTCACAGTTTGACTCCACATAACTTAAATATGATGTTGCTTGGCACGACTGGTCTAGTCTATAGGCCACCAATGACATCAATACAGCTCTCACACAGTTCTGTGATTGATTCTCTGGTATCCGAGATAAACATGCTCCTCTTACCTCTAGATGGATCAGTGGCCTGATTAACAAATGGCTGGACCCCCCCTATGGCCCTGATCAAAATGAAGGACAAATGCAAGGCTGCCTTTAAGGCCACCAACTCTGCTACGATTGGACATATAATAGAATGTTTAAAAAAGAATGTAAAGACTCCATATGGCAGATCAAAATTAACTACTGTAAGACCCTGTATGAAGCCACTGTGGGTTGACCGTGCCACTTTTGGAAATGCATTAAGCAGTCCTGGACTGGGATACTATGTTTACCCACACTGATATGGACAATGAAGACATTAACTGTAATAATCCATCCACCATCAAAAATGCCTTCAACTGCATCTTCTCTGACCTTACAGTTCATATTGGGACCCTTCCCAAACCCATCAATTTCCCAGTATATCCCTTTCCAGTACTGAATCAGTGCAACATCCCCCTTTCTATTTTTAAAGTGTCAAGGTTTTTGAGGTGGGCAAACTCCTAAAACAAATTCCTGAAGCTAAATCTGCTGGCTGAGATGGAACTGAGTCCAAACTTCTAAATATTGCGGCAAATGAATTGACTTCCCTAATCACTTCCCTAATCACTAGAATTTTTAACCTGTTCCTTCCATCCCAAATTATGCCTGATCTCTGGAAGATGTCTTATATTGTACATGTTTTCAAAAAAGTAAATTATAAAAATACCTGTAACTATAGACCCATTGCTGTCATACCAGTACTTAATAAGGTCATTGAAAAAAATTGTTGCCTCCTACCTCTTCGAGTACCTCTCAGCCCATGACTTTCTTTCACCAGCTCAACATGGCTTTCACTAGAACCATAGCACTACCATAGATGTATTTACACCCACCAACAGCATTGTCACTGCCGTTGACAAAGGTGAGTTAATGGGTGCTGTCTACATAGATCTAACTAAGACCTTTGACCTGGTTGATCACACCTTGCTCTGCAATAAGCTATAAGTCCTGGGTGTATCTGACACTGCTCATCCATGGTTTAAAAGTTATTTATCTAATAGGCAATGATAACTTAGATTTGGTCCCACTATCTCATACCCTGCTCCTTTTACAGCTGGGGTCCCACAAGGCTCCACAGATGGGTCTCTCCTCTTCTTCCTACATATTAAATCAGTATATCGCTGTCTTGCATACAGCACACCCATCCTATATGCAAACAACCTTGTATTCTTCTCTAGTGCTGATAATATATCTGAAATCAACATGAAGTTGCTGTTAGACATACAGGTTGTCCAAAAATGACACCATGAGAACAGATTTCTTATGAATTCTACAGAGACTCAGGCCATGCTGTCTGGAACCACCCCTTGCTAAAGAGCAACTCAACACCGCTATCTGTTGTATGTGGTGACAGTACTCCCCTTGTCACTGTCTCCTCCTTTAATTACCTTGGTATTACTCTTGACCCCTCACTGGTCTTCTCACCCTATGCAGCATCCACATGTAATGCTGTTAATACCAGATTACACCTGTCCTACAAGGTTAGCTACAACATATTTTCTACAGCCCATTTTGCTATAGCCTGGGGCATTCTGTTGTTGCCTTTGGTTTGCCTGTCTTTTCAGCAACCCCTAAAACCATATTACAAAAATGGGATGTTGTATACAATAACACTACCTTGTTTTTTTTTTCTCTTTTAGATATTTCCTGAAGAAGACCTAAGGTCGAAACATAGATTCTTAACTCTATTTTCTATTTTCTATTTTCAGCATGCATTTAATATAACCATTTTGTTTTGCTTTTAGACCACATGCTGACACAGCGCCTTGTTTTTGTTTTTTACAATAATATGTGTAATTTTGCACTGGTCTTAAACTCGGCTCATCCACTTGACTCACCCGCCATTGCTCATTGTACTCGAAGCTCTGGTAGCTTCCTCATCTGCTACTCATGATATCTCCTTAGGAGGTGTCCTTTTCCATACTTCACAAAATCAGATGCTCTGGTCTCTTGCCTCACTCCTGATGCCCTGCAGGAAGGCTGATCCTTTGAGATATTTGGACCTTGATTACTTAGCTACACCATGCACTAGAACAAAACTAGGGGATATGGCCTTCTCGGTTTCCAGCCTTAAACTCTGGAATACCATTCCATCTCAAATCAGTGTCTTACAGCCCAGTCCTTCCGAAACAACTACCATTCTCATCTGCTTCAAATGACTGTATGTAACTGTTTCTAGCTGTCAAATTTTAAATTGTTTTTTGTTCACGTCAGTGGTCACTGTTGCACTTATCACAATGTTTACTTGTTATGCTGCATGTATTTCTAAACTTCTTATCTTTGAATCAGTATGTATTTTCACTGTATGCCTGACTTGTCCTCTGGAACCAGCTATGCAGAATGTTTTCCTTATTTTCCCCATTGTTATGCATCTTTCACTATACGTTTGATTTTGTACACTGGAATTTGTCATGATTTGAATTTATCTGTCATTGTCAGCAATGTGTATTGATTTGGGTTGTAATTCTCCCAGTGCATACCTGAAAATAGGTGAATGTTTGTTAATTGTAACATACCTGTTAATTAAAAGTAAATAAACAAATGCCTCCAGATATCATAGAATCTCCTAATCTGAAACCTGTAAGGTTATGCATAGGAACCTACTGCCTGTGTCATAGCCTCCCACACCCATTACTAGTAGTCAGGGAGCTAACAGTAAAGACTCAAACCTGCACCTTTGGTTGTCAATAGAAAATGATCAGAGCTAATGTTTTCTTAGTAAAACTTGATCACTAACTGTTGATACCAGAAAACATGAATGAAATAATTTGTTTAAAAGGAATGTTTAATATATAGTTAAAGTATGCTAGTACTATAGAAATAAAAACAATAAAAATGCTGCATCCCACTATTCTATCCAACTGGATTCTCAAAGGAATTCTTAGGGGAGTGTTACCTATCATATACAGTTGTGGCCACTGATATGTCTGGATGTTTCCAGAAATTTTTGTGATATCGCTAGAGAAATTTCCTGTCTGTCTGCAGTATCATTCTAGAGCCACCAGAGAGATCTTCAAAAATATTATGAAATATTTGAAGAACTTGATGGCTGTGTGGTAGGTTTGATTTTTGGTTCGGATGTATTGTATATTGTATCTTGTGTGGCTTCTTTGCTATTATACTGCATAAGACTAGAATTGCAGCACAACATGGCTAAACAGTGCCAAATCTGTGTTTAGTGTTTGATTGCTATGAAAATTACTTTTGTTTTCTGTTGTCTGTACACTCTGAAGGGTTACATGTAGCCTCAGAAAGACAGAAAATATCAAGTGAAGATGTCAATGTACCCAGGACCAGCTGGTTAAGAGGTCTCAGTGGACACAATATTGCTCAAGAAGAATATAGGCAAACAGACAATTCCAATGACCATTTGGAAGGGCTACTTTTCCAGCCCATGAATAGAAGGGCAGGAATATTTCATGATGGATTACTAGCTAGATCTAATTATTCTCATTTTAACAACTGTCAAAAAGAAAGACTTGAATCCAACAGATGTGAATGTTGTGCTGAAAACTATGATGCCTTGGGAGCCAGTGGCAATCATGCCCAGTACAAGTCCACATCTATGGATCAGCAGAACCATGCAAGGGAAGAGCAATATGGGTTTACTACCATAGACAAGAGAGGCAACACTTGCTTAGGAAAGCAGAGCAAAGGGATTCTAAGCAAGAAATGCAGAGAAGACCCAGCAGAAGAAGAATCAGGATGGAAAAGCAATTCCATTTGTATGAAGCAAACTCTATTCAAAAAAGAGAACAGTTCTGAATGTAGCAGCCGATCATCCGTATCTAAAGAGGAGATGGACATTAGACCAGGTAATATACCAATACAAATAGAAAATTAATATATGCTGAACAAAATGTCAGAAAAAAATCTAGGCATTTGACTGAGATGTTTGTTCATTTCTTCTCTGGTATCATTCTAACATACCTGCTCTGCACAGCTTACTTGAGATAAAATTCTGAACAGCCCCATTATACTTGATGGTTATAATTGTTAAATGTTTTGTTGGTACATGTGCTAGAAATTGATGGGATGCAGGCTAAAGCCTTTTAACCTTATTTGTGTACAGTTGTTCAGCAATCATGGCATTACATCTGTCCACAGTAATTTCTTGGACTCAAACCATAGCTTGGCTGTTCCAGCTATGTGGGTGCAGGCTGATAACATAGAAACACAGACTTTGATGGCAGATAAGGACCACTTGGCCAACCCAGTCCACCCATTTCCCTACCTACTGGATAAGCTGCAGATTCTAGTTAACCAACAGCCTACTTCCTGCAACCCCACATTATAATTGCCTTATGTCTGTCCCATGCATGTTTGAATTCCCCCACTGTTTTGTACCCAACAACCTCCCCAGGAAGGCGGTTTCATGTATCCACCACTCTCTCCATGAAAAAAACTTTCCTCACATTACCCCTGAGCTGTCCCCCCTCTATCTTTAAATTATGCCCCCTTGTTCTTACACATCTCTTTTTCTGAAAGATGCTACCCTCCTGGACTTTGTTGATTCCCTTGAGGTACTTGAAAGTTTCTATCATGTCCCCCCTGTCCCTTCTTTCATCAAGGGTATACATATTAAGCTCTCTCAGTCTCTCTTCATATGGTTTCTGATGCAGACCCTGCACCATTTTAGTTGCCCTCCTCTGGACTGCTTCCATCCTGTCTATGTCCTTGTGAAGATGAGGTATCCAAAACTGCACACAGTACTCCAGATGTGGTCTCACCAACTGTCTATACAGAAGGATAACCACTTCCCTTTTTCTACTTGTGATGCCCCTTCCTATGCATCCCAATATCCCCCTGGCTCTCTTTACTGACTTCTCACATTCCTTAGTCACCTTTAGATCATCTTATATGACTACCCCCAGGTCCCTTACTATTTTTGTTGTTGTTAGTACCTCCCCTGCTATTGTGTACTCTTCTCCTGGGATTTTGTTTCTCAGGTGCATTACTTTGCACTTCTTTGCACTGAATCTAAGTTGCCATATGTCTGAGCATTCCTCCAACCTTGCCAAGTCCCTTCTCATCCTTTCTACCCCACTTGTGTATCAACTCTGTTACAGATCTTTGTGTCATCTGCCAAGAGGCATACCTTTCCCTCCAGACCTTCTGCAATGTCACCTATAAAGATGTTAAAGAGGACCGGACCCAGTACTGAGCCCTGAGGTACTCCACTAGTAAACCCCCATTCTTTGTAATGTGTTCCATTCACTATTCCCTTCTGTGTCCTGTTGTGCAGCCAGTTTGCTACCCAGGCTACCACCTTGGGACCCACTGCCAGGCTGGCTAACTTGATTATTAATCTTTTGTGTGGGACTGTGTCAAATGCCTTGCTAAAGTCTAGGTAGGCCATATCCACAGCCCCTCTCTGATCTATTACTTTGGTCACCCAGTCAAAGAAATCGATTAGATTCATCTGACATGACCTTCCTGCTGTAAATCCATGCTGTTTTGGGTCCTGTGCCCTGCTGGCCCTAGGTACTCAATAATTCTTTCTTTCAAAGTCATTCCACCATTTCCCTACCACTGATGTCAAACTTACAGGTCTGTAGTTTCCTGCTTCTGCCTTGCTCCCACATTTGTGAAGGGGAATCACATCTGCCCTCCTCCAGTCCTCAGGTACCACCCCATCCTCCCATGATTTGTTAAAAAGTGTGGTCAATGGTGTCACTAGGTCTTCCCTTAGTTCTTTAGGATTCTGGGGTGAATCCGTCAGGCCCCATTGCTTTGTCCACCTTGAGTTTTAGGAGTTTTTCAGGACTCTTTCTTCTGTAAATGGACTGGTGTCAACCCCCCTACCCAGAGTGCTTCTATTGTCTGGTTTAGGTAACTCCTCCTCATCTTCTTTTGTGAATACTGAGCAAAAGTATTCATTCAGTATCTCTGCCTTTTCACTGTCTCCCTCTGCCCACCTCCCCTCTCCTTTATTAATCTTCACTATCCCTTCCTTAACCTTTCTATGCTCCCTAATATACCTATAAAAGGTTTTATCCCCCTTCTTAACTGAATTGGCTAGTTTTTTCCTCGGTTTGGGCCTTTGCTGTTCTGACTGCCTTCCCCACTTCTTTCTGCTTTAATTGATACAGTTCCCTGTCGTGCTCCTTCTGTGATTCCTTATACTTTTTGAATGCAGCCTTTTTCTCCTTAATCTTCCCTGCCACCTCTTTTGAGAACCATAGTGTTTTTTTACTCTGCTTTGTTTTCTTTATTTGTTTCACACAAAGGCTTGTTGCCTCCATGATGGCAGTTTTGATTTTTCTCCACTGTTCTTCCACCCACCCTTTCTGGCCATTTGCTAGTGCATTCCTCAGGTATTCACCCATTTTGCCAAAGTCAGCCCTTCTAAAGTCAAGTATCCTTGTTTTGTATGGCTTGTCTCCACGGTTGTGCTTATTGTGAAGCACACTGTGAAGTGGTTGCTTGTTCCCAGATGTCTACTGACTTCTAAATTTGTGATCCTCTCTCCATTTGAAAGTACCAGGTCTAGTATTGCTCCCTCCCAGGTGGGTTCCAACACTAGCTGTCTAAGGCCTGCCCCCTGCAGGTCATCGAGAATGACCCTGATCTTGGATGTGGCTGCAGTACATGTCATCCAGTTAACATCTGGCATATTCAGGTCCCCCATCAACAGTATCTCCCTTTTTTCAGCCATTTTGAGAATGTCCTCTATTATTTTCTTGTCCATTTCCTCCCCTTGAGACGGGGGTCTGTATACAACCCCTGTGTGGATTGTGATGCCATTCCCTGTCTCCAAGGTGACCCAGAGTGCCTCTTGTCCTCCCCCTTTACTTTTTAGTTCTGTAGCTTTGATCCCTTCCCTTATGTATAGAGCTACTCCACCTCCTCTTTTACCCTCCCTGTCCCGTCTGTAGATTGTGCACCCTGGTATGTTGACATCCCGGTCATGGTTCTCCGTATACCATGTTTCCATGACTGCTACACTATCCAATTGTTCATCTTCCATCAGGGCTACTAGCTCTGGAAGATTGTTTCCCAGACTATGGGCATTAGTACTCATTGCCCTCCATTTAATGTTGGCTTTATCCTTTTTTCCCCCATCCCTGCTCTTACTGCCCTTGTCTATTTTTCCATTTACCCTTGTTCTGCCCTTTGTTGAGCTCTGTACCTCAGTGTTTACCTTACTGCCTGCCATGTTTTGTGAGGGGAGGCTTGAAATTTCCTGCCTCCTATCAGCACCTCCCCTCTTGGCTAGTTTAAAAGCTTGCCAAGAAAGCATTTAAACCTCTCACCTAGGAACTTGGTTCCCTTCATGGACAGATGCAGACCATCGTGCCAGTATAGACTTTCATCTCTCCAGGTGGACCCCCAGTCCCCAATGAAGCCAAAGCTCTGTGCTCTGCACCAGTTTTGCAACCATTCATTAAACTGCATGGTGTGCAGTACCCTAGCCTCACCCCTGCCATGGACTGGCAGCACGTCTGAGAAGGTTACCGTACTTGCTACCTGTCTGAGGCCCTTCCCCAACTCCACAGATTCATCCTGCACTGCAGTGATCCCATGCCTAGCTAGGTCATTTGTCCCAAGGTGGACAATGATATCTAGTTCCCTCTCCTGTGATGCTCCTTCTGCAATCCTGAGGATTCGCTTCCTGTCCCTCCAAGCCATAGCACCAGACAGGCACCTTACTTCTCTCTCCTCTCCCTTCCCCAGTTCTACTCCCCCAACAACTGAGTCCCCTATCAGAAGCTGTTTCCTTCCCCTGTGGTGTCCCTTGCTACCCTTTTGTGGGTCTCCCTTGTGGATGTCCTCAGCATTCTTCTTGGTCTCCACTGAGAGTGTCATCATAGAGGAACCTTGCTCTGCCAGACTGGCATTTGATTTGTGTAGAGGTACAACTAATGGGCTTTGCCTCTGTTCCACCACCTATCCCTTCCAGAACCTACTGTGGTTTAACTGCTCTTCATACTTGGCAACCTCTGAGGCAGTGGTTGTGGAAGTGGTGCTCTTTGGGTGGGGGAGGCCTGCTTAGTACTTGCCAGTTCAGCCTGGAGGTGGGCAACCTGCTCCCTCAGAGCTGACAGTTGCCTGCAAATTGGACAGCAATGCAGTTTCTAGAATGTCTCTTGGAAAACTGCTGCCCCACAGCCAGTGTATTGCACCAGTCCCCACATGTCCCTCTCCCTTATAATATACAATATGTAATATATATATATATATATATATCTACAGTAAATATATATTTTTTTGTGACGTGTACTTACCCTTTATGCACTGTGCTGGGTTATTAAGATTATGACAGTTCTGCCCTGAGATCTTTTGAGGAAGTGATGTCAGAACGTTGGCTATAAGGAAATGCCACGCCTGGGGTGTGTGGGAAGGGTGGTGGGTAGTCCACAACCACTGGTGACTGTTAGAAACAATCAAATACACCACTGCTCCACCACCCTGGTGAGTACTGCCCACTATAGTAATTCAACTAACACCACACTTTACTAGACCACTGCACCTACACAAACCACTCTACTGAGTCCAGGGATAAAAATAAACTCACTCCTCAGCCAGCAGGACACTTTTAAAATGCTGCAAAAATATCCTTCCAAATCCTAGGTCTCAACCACAGGAATCAAGCAACTTCAATTGTATCTCACTCCCCCTGGTTATAAAATTACTACACTTTAATGGAATCCTGCAATTCTCTGCTTAATGCCAATAAGAAAAAATAAAACTTTCTGTAGAAAGCATAGCTCACCTTCTTTAACAAGTTCCCAACAATATTATGCCTTACCAGGTTTCCAGGTCCTAAACTGAGTTATAGTTTGTTCTTTGCAGTGTAGCAAGGTTCCCAACCTCCAACAGAAAAATCCAAGTCAGTCTGATTGGCTTCTCACTGTGAAGGTTGCCTAAGACAGCACAATGATAAAACCCCACCCAGAACCAATTGATTGACTAGTGACACCTGTGATGTAAGCAGGCCTTTCAATGTAGGCACTCTGCTATGTTTGATTCCAATATACAAAACCCTTCAGGGAAACCAGGGATAAAAACTTACTTCTCAGCCAGCAGGACACTTTTAAAATGTTGCAAAAATATCCTTCCAAATCCTAGGTCTCAACCACAGGAATCAAGCAACTTCAATTGTATCTCACTCCCTCTGGTTATAAAATTACTACACTTTAATGGAATCCTGCAATTCTCTGCTTAATGCCAATAAGGAAAAATTAAACTTTCTGTAGAAAGCGTAGCTCAACTTCTTTAACAAGTCCCCAACAATATTTTGCCTTACCAGGTTTCCAAGTTCTAAACTGAGTTATAGTTTGTTATTTGCAGTGTAGCAAGGTTCTCAGCCTCCAACAGGAAAATCCAAGTCAGTCTGACAGTCTGATTTCCGTGCATCCACCAGATAGAACTGACAGTAGGCACACCTTCAGGTTTTAAGGTGTGGGGCCTCTGAAATCTGATTACACTATACTGATGATGCATTTAACTGAGGGGAGACACAAATAATCACTGTTGGATAAGTTATGGAGCAGTCACAGCTAAGTATGAGCTCTTTCTGAATTTGCATTCTGTGAATGTGCTGAAATCCAGAGTTTTAGACATAGTAAAGCAGGTCCAAAAGAACATGGTTACCCTTCAGCATGTCAATGTCGTGATGCAGCACTTTCAACAGGGAACACACTGTGAGCATGTCCAACTTCTTGGCATGTCATGTGACCTGCAGTAGCCAATCAGCAATGCTGGAGATAGAGATCTCCTCATGCTACACACGTCTCAGTGCCATTTCCGGCTCTGTCTCATAGGTGAAAGATCTGGCTCATTTTATGATAAAAGAGTGATGTTTGATCAGAATACCTTCCACATCATCACAAAATTCTACACTATCATTCCAGTTAGTTAAGTCTCACTACATTTAACTGTCATTTCTGGCAGGCAGGCTATCGAAATCAGGCTGCAAAGAAGAGAGAGTGCACAGTGTGAACATGCACTGGCAGTTGCAAGCCATGCAGCAAAGCAGGGTAGAGTGAATTTAGTAGACTAGGTAAGGTGCAGGGGGATTTTTGAAGGATTTATTTGACTAATATTGTTTACTGAGTGAGTGCTGCTGTCTGGTGGTATACAGAACTGAGAAATCCATGTTTATATTTTGTATTCATTTATTTTTTTGCCCCTGAGCAGGAGAAGGGCAAAGTGAATTTAGCAGATCCAGAAAGGTGTAGGGGGGAGTTTTGGAAGACTTATTTAACAAACACAGACAGAAAATGACACACAAAGCACGGACAAAAGGCACAATACAATGATATAAAGAGTATCTTACCATATTTATTTAATCAGTACTGTATAAATGCTAGTCAACCACATAGCCAGGACTGTATGCAATACACCACACCAGCTGCGACTGACGACAGACACAAACATTTCACTAAGAGGTACCGGGAAAATACAGCGCTACAATAATAGCGCAAAAAGAACCACGCTGCGGAAAGTGCAAAATGAATTAGAGTGACAGGGGTTTAATAGTGGTAGAGAATTACTGCTACCTCTGTCGCTCTGTGCTGCAAGAAAGAAAGGGTGAAATAGCCATGTGATTTGGTGCCTGGCCGAGCTGCTCCCATGTTGGAGTGGCTAGGGCACTAGCACACGGCAGGCACGGAGATGTGGGACCAGGGTTCGGTTCCACCCAGGTCTCCGAGTATTACAACTTTTGAGTGTTTTTTTTTACAAAGAAAAGAATTTTACTCTCTTTGAGTTTCTTCACTTCCACAAAGTCCACACCCCCTCAGAGTATGTTATCTTTAGTCTGGGGGTTGTGGGACCCCCCACAAAAAACAAAGAAACAGCCATGTGTGCTGTTTTTGGTGCAGTCAGTGTTTTTCCCCACATTGTTTCTGTGCACGCTGTTCTCCTTGTGGCATTGATTGCCATGCTGTTTTTGAGATCGACATTGTGACCCCATGCCCACTCAGGTATCCCCAAGCTTCATCAGAGTAATGGTGCATCATTACTGTGTACCTTTTATACCAAGAGGTTACCATAGAAACCATTAAAACTGGGAACATGTAAACATACTGTTTTACTCACCTATGTACAATTTCATATCTGAATTAAACTTCATAAAAACTGTAAAACATGACCTGAAATATTCAGGTCAGGCACATGCTTAGAATAATCATATGTTACAAGCAGTCTGGCTTTAAAAGACAACCTGACATCTATTTATGTTTCAGTGCTCATATAACCTCCAACTATTACCCAAATATCAAGTTTGTATTTTTTTTCAAGAAATAACATGCTGCAGATAAGTGTGGTGCATTTCCTGAATAGCTTTGTCATGTTTTACAGTTTTTTTGAAGTTTAATTCACCTATGAAATTGCTCTTAGGTGCATAAAACACTATGTTTATATGATATACAATATCACACAACCCCCTATAATGCAAAGCATATTGGGAGATATATATGCAAATCATCATGAAAATTTAGTCTGGTTCTGCTTTAAGCAGGAATGCATGGTGCCATTGGTTAACCCTTGCATCAGTGTATTTGTGCTGAGGTTCTTTGTACTTTTTTATATTTATATTCTCACTTTTTTTCATTTACTGTACTCTATCTCCTACTGCCGGCTGGCCTCCATCGGTCCTGCCCCCTCACCCAGGCCCATCACCCACCTTCTCTGGAACTTAACGCTCTTCTCCAAGTGCACCCTGGCTTACTCCCCAGGGAAATGCTGTCAAAGGGATGGCTACTCCTGGATGGAGACTCAGTCACAGGTCCAGGAAGGAGTGCAATGGTTGGTGGTGTGGGGCCTGCAGTGGGGGGCTGGATGTCCTCTTGTTGCAGCTGGTAGTTTCCTTTTTCTCCCCTTTCCCCAGGGATGCCAAGGAAGCTTCATGAAGCATGCACATGCAATGCATGTGCTCACGTCAGAACATGGTGCTGTCCCCCCTCCCAGCTCATTGGCTCCAATGCACATAGATACATAGATACATAGACAGTGTCGGCAGATAAGGGCCTATGGCCCACCCAGTCTGCCCATTTGAGCTTGTAAGTTCAGTTTGTTTTCCTAGAAGTCTGTTGCCCCTTACCCCTGCCCTCCAGAATTCCTTTATGTCTATCCCATGCATTCTTAAATCCCGTGATTGTTTCAGCCCCCACCACTTCCTCTGGCAGGGTGTTCCACTTGTCCACCACCCGTTAAGTGAAGAAATTCTTTCTCATGTTTCCTCTGAATCGTCCTCCCTCCAACTTCATCCCATGCCCTCTAGTCCTGGAACATCTTTTTCACTTAAAAATAGTGTTTTCCTGCACCCTGTTCCTCCCTGTAAGATACTTGTATGTCTCTATCATATCCCTCTCTCCTCCTCTCCTCCAGGCAGTACATGTTCAGTTCCTTCAACCTGTCTTCATAGGACTTGAGATGCAATCCATGCACCATCTTTGTTGCCCTCCTCTGAACCTTCTCTACCCTGTCTATGTCCTTACGTAGGTATGGTCTCCAGAACTGTACCTGTACTCCAGGTGGGGCCTCACTAGTGTCTTGTGCAGCGGAATTATGACCTCCTTTTCCTGCTGGTGATGCCCCTGCCTATACATCCCAGCATCCTATTTGCTTTACCTGCTGCCTTGTCACACTGTTTTCCTACCTTGAGGTCATCAGAGATGACAACCCCAAGATCCCTTTCCTGCTTGGTGCATGCTATATCCTCACCCCACTGATATATTGTGCCAGGGTTTTTGTGCCCCATATGCATTATCTTGCACTTCTTTGCATTGAATTTCAACTGCCAAACCCCTGACCATTCTTCAAGTTTCTGCAGGTCGCTTCTCATTCTGTCTACACCCTCTGGTGTGTCTACTCTGTTACAGAGCTTTGTGTCATCAACGAACAGTGAAATTCTGCCTTCTAGGTCCTGTGCAATGTCACTGATGAAGATGTTGAATAGGACCGGTCCCAGCACTGATCCCTGTGGTACCCCACTGGTCACTCTTCCCTCTGTGGAGTGACAGCCATTTACCACCACCCTCTGTGTCCTGCCACCCAGCCAGTTACCTACCCACCACACTACTGTCCTGCCCACACCCATATTCCCCAGTTTGTGTAATAGTCTTCTATGTGGCAGTGTCAAGGCCTTGCTGGAGTCCAGATAGGCCATGTCACTGCCCTCCCTGATCCACCTCCTAGTCACCCAGTCAAAAATTCCAACGAGGTTGGTCTGACATGACCTCCCCCTGGTGAAACCATGCTGCCTAGGGTCCTGTAGTCCATTGACAACCAGATGTTCCACCAATCTCTCCTTCAGTAGTGCTTCCATGATCTTCCCCACTACCGAGGTGAGGCTGACTGGTCTCTAGTTCCCTGCTTCCTCTTTGTTCCCACTTTTGTATAAGGGGACTACATCTGCTGTCCTCCAGTCTTTGGGTACCTCCCCTGTTTCCAGTGATAGGCTAAACAGGATAGCCAGAGGTTCAGCCACCACCTCTCTTAGTTCTTTAAGGACCCTGGGGTGCACCCCATCTGGTCCCATTGCTTTATCAACTCTTATTACTTCCAGTTCCTTCAGGACCCTTTCTCGTGTAAAGGGACTTGTGTCCATTTCTGCACCATTCTCACCCTTGTACTCCCTTCAGACCCATTACCTCCTCTTCCTCAGTAAAGACTGAGCAGAAATACCTGTTCAATATGTCAGCTTTACTGTTGTCATCCTCCACGCGGCCTCCATCCTCCCCTTCAGTCTCACTATCCTTCCTTTGTCTTTCTTTTTTTCACTTATGTACCTGTAAAGGTGTTGTCCCTCTACCCACTGATTTTGCAATGTGTTCTTCTGTCTGAGCTTTGGCTTCCCTTACTGACCTCCCTGCCTCCCTTTGCTTCTCCTGGTACTTCTCCCTATCCCCTTCTGTCTGTGTCTTTTTGTATTGCCTGAATGCAATCTTTTTGGCTTTCACTTTCTTTGCTACCTCTTTGGAAAACCATAATGGTCTCCTCTTCCTTTTCCTCTTGCTAACCTGCTTAATGCATAATTCTGTTGTTCTTGTAATCCCCATTTTAAATACTGCCCACTGTTCCTCAACCCTGATTCCTGTCCCATTCCCCTTAATGCCTCTTTCAAGTATCTCCCATTTTACCAAAGTCTGCCCCTAAAATCCAGGATACGTGTTTTGTGTGGTTTGGTTCTGCTCTTTCTGTGATTTCAAACCACAATGACTGGTGGTCACTGTTTCCCAGGTGCTCCCCACTGTTACCCCATCACACTGTCCCTGTTTGTGAGCACAAGGTCCAGTATTACCTTCTGCCGAGTTGGTTCCATGACCAGTTGCTTGAGGAAGGCACCCTGAAGGGAGTCCAGGATAAATCTGCTCCTAGTTGATGCTGCTGCTGGGATGTTCCAGTCCACATCTGGAATATTGAAGTCTCCAACCAGTACTACCTCACCCTTGTCTGCCATCCTTTGGATGGCTAGCATCAGCTCCCTATCTGTTTCTTCCTCCTGGGCTGGTGGTCTATAGACCACACCTATGCGGATGGCTGTCCCCATTTTCCTTTCCAGCTTAACCCACAGTATCTCTCCCCATTTCGTTCCTCCTGGATCTCTGTGGCCCTTATGTCATTTTTCACATACAGTGCCACCTCCTCCCTTCTTGCCTGCTCTGTCTCTTCTGAATATGTTGTAGCCAGGTATGGCCATCTCCCAGTCGTGGTTATCATTACACCAGGTTTCAGTGATGGCCACAATGTCCAGGTCTGACTGTACCATGACAGCCTCCAGATCTTCCATCTTGTTGCTAAGGCTCCTGGCATTTGCACATGGCTTTCCATGATTTGACCTCCCTAGACTGTTTCACTGTTCTACCCAGCCCCTTCCTTGGTTGTCATTTATCTCTGGTTCTCCTTGCTGTCTGCCCTTCTGCTGAATTTTGCCCCTTTTCTGCTTATCCACCTCTTGGGCACTAATCTCCATTTTTTGCACACTATTTTGCAGAGATAGCCACTCCTCTGGTTCACTGGTTCCACTGCTAGCTGTGGGGGGTGAGCAAGTAGGTACCCTCCTTGCTGGCCTGCCACCCCCCTTTGTTAGTTTAAATGCTTGTCAATTTAGCATTTAAACTTATCATTGAGTGCTTGGATTCCCCTCCAGGATGGATGCAGGCCGTCAGGCTTGAACAAACCTCCATCCCTCCAGGTGGATCCCAGTCACCAATGAATCCAAACCCTTCCTCACAGCACCAGTTCTTCAACCATGAGTTAAAGTTCCTGGTGCATGCACTCCTGTCTCTACCTTGCCTCTCACATGTAGTACTTCTGAGAAGTGACAGAAGTAGCTACTTGCTTGAACCCTCCCAGTTTCCTAAACTCTTCCTGAACTTCCTTTGGCTCCCCATTTGCCAGGTCATTAGTACCTAGGTGGATAATGACATCCAGCTCACCCTCCCATCTTGCCTTCCCAGTGATCCCCAGGATCTTCCTTCCATCCCTCCATGCCGTGGCACCTGGTAGGCACCTCACCTCCCTGTCCTCCCCATCCTGTGTTCCTAGCTGGATCCCTCTTATGATGGAGTCCCCCACCAGGATTTGCTTCCTCCTCCTCTGGGGTCCACTGCTTTCCCCGCTGAGGTCACCTCCTTGGCTAACCTCCACATCCTTTCCTTCCACTTCTCTGGGTACCTATTTGGTTGTCCTCATTTGCCAGTGTGGCATATGAGTTCTTGAGTGGAATAGGATCTGGGATATGCCTCTGCCTGACTTCTCTAACCCTCCCTGAGCCCACTGTCATCCAAGTGCTCCTTGTTCTCGGCATCCTTTGAGGCAGTTGCATTGGACTGGGTGGTCCCTGGATAGGGGTGATGGTACTCCTGGCCCAGTTTACTTCCACTCTGAGTCTGGCTACCTCATCCCGCAGTCCAGAGAGATGCATGCAGATAGGGCAGCACCTCAGTGTCCAGAAGGTCTGCCTGAATAGGCTGCCCCACAGCCACTGCATTGCACCACCCCACATTATACTGCAGTTCCACTACTTGTCTGCTACTGAAGCTCTCCTAGTTCCCTTTTATTAATTTACTGTACTAAAAATCCTGCCACTGATCCTCAGATAATTTTTTTTTTAAAAGAAACCAATAAATAAATAAGTGAGTCAAAACACTTGTGCTGAGGGTGGGCTTCTTCCCCTTATGCCTCCTCCTCACCCCTTACTATACCCTGTGTTTAGCTCTTGTCAATCAGATTTAACAGGGCATATAATTAAGAGTTGGGGAAGGGGAGGGAGAGCGAAAATTTGCAGCAATTAAAGACAGCACAGAATTACACCACCACTATGTTTTAAATTTTCAACAGCCCAAAAACAATTATAAGTAAAGACAACAAAGAAAGTATAGTGTCACTAAAGCCCACAATCTAAGTTTAAAGAAAATAGCAATTACCAGTTACTCTAAAGCACTGAATTGAATATGTTTCCTTCCTTCCCTTCTGGCTTCTTCTGAGAAAATAAAACTCTGCTTGCTACTTTAACTCTGACTAAGCCCCACCTCCAGTTATCACGTAGCTGAGGTCAGAGGCCAGACAATTAACACCCTTCACCCAACTACAGGGCAGTCAGACAAGCCAAGATAAAATTTGCAGCAATTAAAGACAGCACAGAATTACACCACCACTATGTTTTAAATTTTCAACAGCCCAAAAACAATTATAAGTAAAAACAACAAAGAAAGTATAGTGTCACTAAAAGCCCACAATCTAAGTTTAAAGGAAAAATAGCAATTACCAGTTACTCTAAAGCACTGAATTGAATATGTGTCCTTCCTTCCCCTTCTGGCTTCCACCACCACCTGTGGTCAACTGATGGTGGTAGACCAGTTGAGACCATGCACCCACCCTCACCAAGGTGGAGAGCATCCAGTGGGATGCTTATATCACCTCCCCCAGTCACCCTCCAATGACTCAGGCTTGTTTCTGAGCCAAGGTCATTGGCATCATTAGCGGTAACACTACTGCTGCATTGGCAGGCCAGCATGTGTACATGGTTTTAGTAGTTTCTATGGTAATCTCTTAGTATAAAAGGTACACAGTAATGATGCACCATCACTCTAATGAAGTTTAGGGGCACCCAAGGGAAATGTTAATGTTTGTCACCGTCAGTTGCAGCCGTCATGGTGTATTATGTACATTCCAGGCTACGTGGCTGACTAGGATTCACACAGTATTGATGAAATAAATATGGTAAGATACTCTTTATACCATTGTGTGGTGCCTTGTGTCCTTGCTGTAGGGTGCTTTGTATGTCGTTTTCAGTCTGTGCTTTCTATTTATTGCATAGAGCACCACAGCTTTACCCTGGTGTTTGTCCGCTGATGGAAGTTTGTTCTTATTAAGCAAATAGTGTTTTTAGTTGCTGGCTGCAGGTGGTGTGGGGCACAGATATTCATCTTTTTATTTTTCACCTGAGTGAGACTGTCAGCCTGTTAGTAACTGAAATGTAAAGTATGCTGCTGTGTGAGACACACAGTCTCTCAGTAGTGTGGTGTGTGTGGTCTGTCAGCGGGGGAAGGGGCCTAGTGGTGTCGCTCTTCTTTGTTGCCTTGCAAGTTGGTTATGACTGTGGCTTGTGTGTGCACCAAATGTGCATGTCACAAGGGCACCTAAGAGCTATAGATGAGTATTGTAAGTCATAATTGTTAGTAGAGATGTTGCGAAGTTAATATTTATGGAGAAGTTCTGGCGAAGTTGGCAAATTTGCCTCCGCAGAGCACTCTGCAAATGTTTGCTAATATGCCCAAAAGTCACCTCTGTGACTTCGCTGTTTTTTATTTTGCAGAATTTCACCCACAAATGGCAGAATTCACCTGCGAATGTTGGAATTCCACTGCAAATGGTGGAATTTCACCATTCGAGGACAAAATTCTAATTTCACTGTGAAATTACGCCATTCTCAAGCAAAATTCCATACTTCATAGGTGAAATTCAGTACTTCATGGGTGGAACTTCACACTTCGCATCCACAAATTAATATGTGAATTCCACTAAAGTTGCAGATTAATTTACGGCAGAAAGTTTCCCAACTTTGCCCACCTCTTCTTTTTTTTCAGTTTTGTTCTTTTAACCCCTACTGTCAGCTGCCAATCATCAGCTCATTCACGGCACCTCTCAACTTCCACCTTTTGTGCTGTACTCTTCCCCTGAGGCCCCTGACTTGCCCTTCAGAGGTTGGGGTCACGACACTGGCCAGATGTCACGAAACAAGTAACTAACTGGGGGAGCCGGCAAGGGAGGGAGGCTAATTGAAGCCGGAGGCTGGCTTTACGGAGGCAGCTGACAGCAGGATTTTCTTCCCCATTTTTACCTGGGGGCCGGGGATGTGCAATGACGTCTTGCATCTGCCCTTCCCCCTTGAGTACTGTTACACGCCAGTAACTGAGGTGCCCCTGGCCCCTGCCAGGGGTCTAACAAGCACCGGACGGGATCCCAACCCTCCCCCTGGAGAAGGAGAGCAGTCCTCAGGACACTTCATCCTTCTCTCCCTGGCTGGCCCTCCAGTGACCCGAGTCCATTCCCAAACCCTGGTCATCAGGGTTGCAAGTGGAAATCCAATCTCTGCACTGACGGACCGGCCCCAACTTTGCCCGTCTCTAATTGTTAGTATCTGATAACAGCTCTATCATGGGATTCATGTCATCATCTGTTGTGTGTGTGTGTGTGTGTGTGTGCATTGTCTGTACATGCAAAAAACCTGAAGAGAAGAACAGATGAAGAAGCAGATGTTGGGGTGTGGAGGAAAGAAGCAGATACATTTTCCAACATAGCAGGTCCATGAAGTACCAGCTGCAGCTGGTGGTGGCAGAAAAGGAGCTGGTCATGGTGCAACAGGGTCTTGGAGTGATATTAAGGTCCTGATTCTGAGTGTACAAGGGTTGGATACATTATAGTACAGCCAAAGAAATCATAGTTTGCTAGTCCTCAGAAATCCATTTGTCCCACTCTAGAGATGTTACAAAGTTTTACTTTGCTAGTGAAGTTTGTGCAAAGTCAAGAACTTAGAAGTTCACAAAACTTTAAGAGGCTCCTGATTTGTGCACTACCATCACCAACTAATTTTTATTTTTTATTGAAAAACCTTTTAAAAAGTATTTATAAACTCCCACCATATCCTTATCATAAATATCCCTGACCCTTTCCTGTAAGTAACTCCCACCCTTTCACATTCTGCATGACCCCCCCACCCTGTGAAGTTTGCTGCTGACTGGTGATGTTAATGTTGTAATGTAATTAATTGCCCCCAATCCACATGCCAAAAAACACTCCTCATCTACCCTACCTGACCAGACCCCAGTGATGAATGAGACCCCTCCCACCCAACCACCACTATGGCCCATATTTCCCTCTTCCTCCCCATGCACACCAAAACATCTGTTTTAGGTGACCTTTTTGGTTACAGATAAGGCACCACATAAATAAATTTTATTTTTATTATTATAAAAAGGGACTCCGACCAAAAGTGTTACATTGAAGAATTAGAATAAGCACACACCCCAATAAATCTCATACTAAAAATTAGGTTTCTACGTTATTTGGTTTTAAAGTTATGAGCTGTTTTTGTAACCCTGATTTCACTACCTATTCAAAAAATCCAGTTTCAGTGAAGAGCCACTGATGATGTCATCTCCTGAATGCACAGTCCAGTCCTCACAGTCAGCAATCTAATAGGGCCTGCTTCTCCAAAGTTTAAGAAACTGTAGCTATAGTAATCCCTTAAAATAAAAAAATTGACATTGGGTTAGCAGCAGTGCTTGCATTTCTAGAATGTTCAGATGCATAGCACTGTACTTATGAACACATCAGCAGGTGGTTTTGGAATGTAGCACTAAACCAAGGCATTGAATGTTAAGGTGGTGCACAATTTTAAAATGTTGAGGGGAGGACATGCAATCTCAGAACGTGGCAGGGATGTGCCATCTCAAAATGTGGTGGGACATTCAAATCTCAGAATGTGACAGGGACACACATCGAGGAAGTTGGTGGAACTGGCAATTTTGGAATATAGTGGGGATGTATGCTGTCGGAATTTAACAGGACATACTATATTATTCTAAAATTGCTTGTCCTTGCTACATTCCAGAATTGTGCACACCCACCATATTTCAAAATTGTGCATCACATCCCCACCACATTCCAACATTATGCATCCCAGTCACACTCTAAAATTGTGCATCCTTGCCACATTCTGAAATTGTACATCCCTCCCCATTCTCAAATTGCACAGCCCTGCCACATTCTGAAATGGTGCATCTTCAACAAATTCCAAAATTGCACATCTCCAACAAGTTGTGTTTTAATGCCACCTTCCAAACGTGTCACTGCCACATTCCCAAATTGTGCATTACTGCCACATTCCCAAATTGTGCATCACTGCCACATTCTGAAATTGAGCGTCACCACCACATTCCAAAATTGAGTGTCACTGCCGCATTCTGAAACTATGCGTTACTGCCACATTCCAAACCTGTACATCACCACTATATTCTGAAATTGAACATCATCGATGCATTCCAAACCTGTGCATCACCTCTGCATTCCAAACCTGTACATCACTGCCACATTCTGAACCTGTGTGTCACTGACACATTCTGAACCTGTGCATTACCACCACATTCCGAACCTGTGCATCACTGCCACATTCTGAACCTGTGTGTCACTGCCACATTCCAAACTTGTGTATTACTGCTAGATTCCAAAATTTCACATCACCACTGCATTCCAAAATTGGGCATCACCACTGCATTCTGAAATTGTGTGTCACTGCATTACAAACCAGTGCATCACCACCACATTCCAAACATGTGTGTCACTGCCGCATTCTGAAATTGTGCAATACTGCCACATTCCAAACCTCTGTGTAACTGCCACATTCTGAAATTGTGCATCACTGACGCATTCCAAAATTGTGCGTCACCACTGCATTATGTACCTGTGTGGCACCACTACATTCCCAAACTGTGCATCACTGCCTCATTCAGAAATTATGCATCACTGCCACATACCAAACCCATGCATCACTGCCACATTTGGATCCTGTGCCTTAGCACCACATTCCGAAATTGTGTGTCACCGACACATTCCAAAATTATGCATCACCACTGTATTACGAACTTGTGCATCACCACCGTATTTTGAGCTGGCACATGACCACCGCATTCCAAAATTGTGCATTACTGACACATTCAAAACCTGTGCATCACCGCCACATAGTGAACCTATGCGTCACTACCACATTCCAAAATCGTGCATCACCAACACATTCCGAACCTGTGCATCACCACCACATTCCTAACCTGTGCGTCACCATTGCATTCTGAAATTATGCTTCACTGCTGTATTCCAAAATTGTGCATCACTGCCACATTCTGAACCTCTGCATCATCACCAGATTCCAAACCTGTTCGTCACAACCACATTCTGAAATTTTGTCTCACTGCTGCATTCTGAAATTGTGCATCACCACCGCATTCCAAACTTGTGTATCACCACCACATTCTGAACCTGTGTGTCACCACTGCATTCTGAAATTATGGCATCACCGCTGCATTCCAAAATTGTGTGTCACCACTGCATTCCAAAATTGTGCTTCACCACTGCATTCAAAAAAGGAGCATCACCACATCATTCTGAACCTGTGCATCACCACTGCATTCTGAACCCATGCATCACCACCACATTCCAAACCTGTGCGTCACCACCACATTCCAAAATTGTTTGTCACCACTGCATTCTGAAATTGTGCATCATCACCACATTCTGAACCTGTGCATCACTGTCACATTCCGAAATTGTGTATCACCACCGCATTCTGAAATTGTGCATCACCACTACATTCCAAAATTGTGCATCACCACTGCATTATGAAATTATGTGTTCCAGCTATTTTCTGAGATTGTGTCATTGCTGCATTCCACAATTGCAACCTGGTGACATTTTGAAATCCCATGCCTGCAGTATTCTGAAAATTGCACACAACTTTGTTGTTATAAAGCCATGTTTGCTGCTGCATTCCAACCCCCCATCACATTCTGAAGTAATGTACCTTGCATCTACACATTATGGAAGTGCATGTGCTGACCTACCCAGTGCCAATTTTCCTTTTTCAGATGTTTTGTACAACTGCAGTTTTAAGTAACATAGGACAAATAAGTCATATAAGGTAACTTCCAGAGGAGGGCAACTAAAATGGTGTGGGGTCTGCACCAAAAGCCATATGAAGAGAGACTAAAGGAGATTAATATGTATACCCTTGAGGAAAGGCGGGAGAGGGGGGACATGATAGAAACTTTCAAGTACCTCAAGAGAACCAACAAAGTCCGAGAGGGCAGCATCTTTCAGAAAAAGAGATGTGCAAGAACAAAGGGGCACAATTTGAAGACAGATGGGGGACAGCTCAGGGGAAATATGAGGAAGTATCTTTTCATAGAGAGGGTGTTGGATGCATGGAATGGCCTTCCTGAGGATGTAGTGGGGTCAGAAACAGTGGGAGAATTCAAGAATGCTTGGGACAGACATAAGGCAATTCTAGTGGGGGTAGGAGGAAGTAGGCTGTTGGTTAACTAAGATCTTCAGCTTATCCAATAGGTAGGGAATTGAGCAGACTGGGTGTGCCAACCTATTCTTATCTGCCATCAAAGTCTATGTTTCTATGTTGCAGGGAGGACTAGGTTGTGAGCTCAGGAGATGACATCATCAGTAGCTCTTCTCCGAAACTATCTTTTTTGAACATGCAGTGAATTAAGGGTTACAAAATGACTTGTAACTTTCAAACTGATTTTTGGCATGAGGCCAATTGAGACTATACTGATCCAAATTCTAAATTTATTGATGCCACAAATTTTGGCCTCAGTCCCTCTTTAAAGAAGAAAACCACCCCCTAGCACAGAACATGCACTCTGTTTAGTGTAAGTATCTATAATGGCATGAATGAATGGTGGATATCTTTATCTGTAATAAAACCTGATTGACTGAGCCTCAGCAAATCAAGTTATATTATAGGCAAAGATATTGCCATTCATTCACGTCTATTAATCTCACACCCTTTTGATCTACAATACACTTTTATAGGAATTGAAATTACTAATAAATATGTCAGGTCAGGTTTTACAGTTAACAGTATCTCTTAATTGACTTTATATGTGATTTACCTCCACCAATTTTAATTTGAGCCCACCCCTAAGAACGTATTGCATCCTTGAGATGCATATACTAAGGCTACATGGTACAGAGGTCCAAACCCAGTTGGAAGTCACATTTTATGTCTTCTTTTTCCCTTTCTTATTTGCTTGAATGCACTTTGGATTGCCTACAAGTGGCAGTTCTACTTCATCTGATAGCCAGAAAAATGTGCCATAATATGATGCATCCACTACTCCCTTCACAAAGGCTGTGTGAGTTCCATAATGACCTCTAACCTCCTCTGCCTCAATACCCTAAACTCTTAGTCTATTTCTAGCTCCAGTTCTCCAATGTTACAATACAACTTGATTACACAGAACCACTGGACAGACATTGTAAGTTATTGCTTTGTAAGTATCATTACTTACTGCACTTTAATAGTGATGTTTGCACTAATGATGCCTATTTTGAAAATGACATTTTATTGATTTAAATTGCTAAAAAATCAACTTGGCAAATACTATATACAGTACTAAAACAAAATAAGTAAATAATTAATGTAGACTACATTAATACAACAATAAATGCATCCTTATTTGGCAAGAAAGAATAGCAAATGATACATGAGCTAAAACAGATATGGTAGAAAATGAGTTGATATTAATAACTGAAACTAGAAAATAATGTGTTCATTCTTAAACAGAACAATCACTAATATCTTCCAACCAGTTCCAAAAATAACTTATGTGATATTTTTACAATGATTGGAACTACATTTTTAAAGCTATAACATTTGAACTGTTAATCATAAAAACTTATTTTTTTTATTAAATGAAAGCATGGAGACCAATCAGCATGATAAACCCTAGCTATGTAGTTCTCCTGTTTTGCTACATACATATACATGTCAGTATAATATGTTGTTGAAAATGACAGGAGTTTAAAAATTTAGTTAACCATTTTATGTTTGTAACATCAGTATGAAGCATTTCAGGTTTTTTATATCGATATATGGTTACTGTAGTGATATGTTATTGATATTTCCAGTTGGCTGACTTCAAGCTTTCATTTAAAAAAATAAGAGTCCAGCCCTTACAGTTTCAAAGTTATCACCTTTTAAAGAAAATATATTTTAAAGGACCTAACTCTGAAAGTGTTGGTGCTAGAAACCTAATTGTTTTAAATAAAAGTTTGGAATACAGCCATTAAGAAATGCTGTTGTTATTATATTGCTATCATGTAACAGTAGTAAATATGTTATCGATATAGAAACAGGCAATTTTCTCTAAATATATCAATTATATATCTTTACATCATGATAGAGTTGGTTTGTTTATCAAATAAATATTATCAATATACTTTTTATATAGTATTAAAGAATATCAACATATTTATCTTTATATCGACATGGACAGTTCCATGACTATTTAAGACAGTGGTACACAACTCTTTTTTTGTGGAGGGTCACTGGCTCAGGGCCACTGTAAAATGGCCCAATGTGATAAATGTCCAGCATGACATTATTAAATGTACACATAAAATAAATCAAAATATCTATCTATCTATCTATCTATCTATCTATCTATCTATCTATCCACATGTTACTAAAACTAAAAACAAAATGAACTAAATAAAGGCTGCAAGGGGAAGCTGCTAGTTCCTCGGGGGCCACAGACAGCTGCTGTGGTGGCCATTTGTGGCCCCTGGTCCATATGTTGTGCATCACTGATTTAAGATAAATAAATATAATTGTTTGCACTTTATCCGAATTTTGATATCAGTCCCTATAATTTAATTATTATCTATGTCAGTGTAATATCCATAGACTTTCATCTTATACCTTAAATAACTTGGTAAGCATTCCAGTTTCCTAGCAGTACCTAGTCTTTCTTGCTTTTGCATTCTTGTCCTGGAAAAGCATTGGAAGATAATAATGTAAACATTTAGAATTGTAGGCACATGAAATGAATATGAGCCATATGCAATATAAGTATAAGCACAAGTAGGATATAAGCAATAAACACATTTTAGACCAAGGCATTTATTCTATCATGCGCCAAAATATGTTTACATTATCTTGAACAAGGATTCACATTCAAATAGATAAATCATCCATAATATTTTTGATCAAACATGAAGCATGATTAATTTGATCAATCACGAATCATGATTAATACCGTCCACATTGTACTGTATATGTCACTATATACTCATTGAGGATGAGATAGATACAGAAAACAAAAGGAATCAGGAAAGAGGGTGAGGGCAGCTAAAGCACTAATAGAGTAGATGGAATGCTAAGAAAGTAGAGCTGGGCAAAAGCTGTGAATTCTGCTTTTGTGGAACTTGTGCAAAAGTTCAGAAATTTTGTGAAATTTTCTGATCTTCTGCCATTGGCGAGATTGGAATCTTCTGAATGTGTTTCATGGATTTTCACTAGTTTTGCAGATTTTTTTTGGCTGAACTGTGGAATAATACATTTAAACTGCAGAATTTATTCCATCTGCAGTTTAATATATTATTTCATAATACAGCCCCTCCATGATCACTGGCACCCTGTAGAATAATATTCCCAAGCCCATTCCCTGGTGTCTAGTGATCCCCCCTGCTGATCACCAGCCTGATGTAAAATTGGACCCCCCACCCACCGATCATGGGTCTGATATAAATGAAAAAAAAAAACTCCCTCCCTTTTGTCTAGTGATCCCTCCCACCAAACAGTTGCGGGCCCAATGTAAAAAAAAATCCTTGGTGTCTCGTGGTGCCCCCCAACCCACTGATCTTAGGCCTAAAATATAAAAAAAAAATCCCTGGTACCTAGTGATCCCTCCATCCACCGATCTCAGGCCTGATGTAAAAAAAAAAACCACTGGTATCTAGTGGTCCCTCCCACCGATCACAGGCCAGATGTAAAAAATTCCCTGGTGTTTAGAGATCCCCCCTCCAGCTGATCGCTGGCCCAATGTAAAAAAAATGTGATAATTCCCTGGTATCTTGTGTACCCCCCATCCCCGATCACCTTAATAAAATAAGGCCATCCAAGTCCATTATTCATGAACCCCCCTCCCTATCCCTGATCCCCTTAATAAAAAAAGGCAGTCCAAGAAAAGTCCATTATTCCTTGATGTCTAATGAAACCTCCTCCCTATCCCCGATCCCCAGTTAAAAAAAGTACTCCCCATTTCCTGGTGTCTAGCAGATCCCACAGCATGGCAGATAATCCCCCACCAACCCACTCCCCGACCCCAACTGAGTGGGTGACTGTCAAAGCCCTTTTTTCTCCTTCGTTGCTGGCAACCCACTGAGCTGTTAATGAATGAGTATATACTTGTACAAGTACGTGATCATATATTGAAATTCCAGCTCCTGCTCATTGAGTGTGAGTCAGCTCTGTGGGATGGCAAACAAGAGTAGAGGACTGTTCTGGTGACCAGCGGGGAGTCAGGATGAGGGGGGTAATTGCATGGGTCCACCATGCCATTCCCCGCATTCTGATCTGCACCAGCCACTGGAACAGCCTTCTGCTCTTGTCTGCCACCCCACAGAGATGTCTGCCTCACACTCAGTGAGTGGAAGCTGTCAATGAATGAGCACATGCTTATACAAGTAAGCGCTCATTCATTACAGCTCAGTGGGCAGCTGGCTTCAGAAGAGAGAGGAGGACTGTGCTGGTCGTCCACTCACTCAAGGCAGGGGTTGGGGGGTGGGCGGTCTGCTAGACACTAGGGAATGAGGATTACCTTTTTTTTCTACAAGGAATTGGGGATAGGTAGGAGGGTTCTGCTAGACACAAGTGAATAATGGACTTGTCTTGGACTGCCTTTTTTTTATTTTATTAAGGGGATCAGGGATAGGGAGAGGGAGAGGTGTTCCACTATACATCAGGGATTAATGGACTTGGACTGCCATTTTTTTTATTAAGGGGATTGGGGATGGGGGGTCCACTAGACACCGTGGAATTATAATTTTTTTTATATATTGCATAATGATCGGCTGGTGGATGGGACCACTAGACACCAGGAACTCTGGGACCTTGGGCCATGATCAGTGGGGCTGGGTGGGTGGGAGTGGGTTAATGCATTAAACTGGGGGGGAGCCACAGAACTGACCACTAATGGTGATCAGTTTTGCAGAAAATTTTCCTGCAGTTTAATACATTAATCCACAGTCCATACATTTATTCCACCATTTGGAGGCAGAATTTCCATGAAAGTTGTGAAAAATTATTTCTGAACTTTCCCAGAAGCGAAAGACCAACTTTTGTGCAAATTCTGCAGATGGAATTTTTCTTTCACACACCTCTATAAGAAGGTCATTAAAGGATACAGGACCTTATTCAGGTAGGTGGGCAGAAGAGGAAGACAAGGGGAGAGATAGTGAGAATCAGGAGAGCTATGCAGAGGAAGAGCAAAGGAAAGTGGAAATACTAAGCGATTACTTCTGCTCAGCTTTCACAGCAGAGGAAGGGGATGCACCAGCATGCTACAATCAGCACCAGGAGGGGAGTGGACTGAAGTCTATTCTTGTTGGAGATAGTCCAGAAGGGACCAGAAGCAATGGGGCCAGATGGTGTTCATCCAAAGGAACTAAGCATGGTGTTGGCCACCCCTCTGGCAGTGCTTTTTAGCACTTCAGAGTACTGGAGGAAGGGCGATGTGGTCCCTCAGCACACAAGCGCCTGTACAGGGGATGCTAGAAACTACAGGCCAGTCAGTCTCACATCAGTGATGGGGAAGTTAATGGAGACACTACTAAAGGAGAGGCCCGTGAAGCACCTGCAGGCAAAAGGGCTGCAGGACCACCAGTAGCATAGTTTCACAGGGGGGAGGTCATATCATACTAATTTCATAGATTTCTTTGTCTGAGTTACCAGTGAGGTAGATCAAGGGAGAGCAGTGGTCGTGTCCTATGTGGATTTCTGTAAGGATTTCAACACACTGTACTGCATAGATGCTAGTTAAGAAATTAAGCAGCCTGTGGTTGGGAGAGAAAGAGATAAACTGGGTATCAACCTGGTTAATGGATAGAAGGCAAAGGGTGGTGGTAAATGGTAACCAATCAGATGATAGGAAAGTGACTACTGGGGTGCCACAGGGTTCAGTGTTAGGACCAGTCCTCCTCAATGTCTTCATAATTGACATTGCAGAGGAGCTTGAGGGGAAGGTGTGTCTCTTTGCAGATGATGCAAAAATTTGCAACAGTGTCGACACTCTGGGAGGGGCAGAGAGAATGCAAAGAAATCTGAGGAACCTAAAAGAATGGTCTAAGGGTGACAGCTGGGTTGCAATGCCAAAAAGTGCTAGTTTATACACTTAGGGCTGTGGCCTTCATGACTTTGTAGCTCTCTCCAGACTGCAAGGTGCCAAGGAAATTGCTGACTTTTCAGTTGCTAATTGAGCTGTTTTCACTCAGACTGCTAGCCTTTGTGTTGCCTCACTATTAATTTGAGCTCCTCTCTCCTTTCTCTAGTCGAGAACCCACTAGGGATCCCAGCTCAGACGCCCTCCATGTGGACCGAGGACACCGGGTGGTCCGCGCTTCTGAAGCCGCCACCTGAGACCTCCTCATCAGACTCCACCACTTGAGAGGTACAGCAAAGCCACAATTTTTCACCCACCCACTCATCCACCCTCCTGTGTGCTATTATATAGACCCGTTAGCACTGCTCACTCCCATCCCTGATGAATCTCCTGCCTTCTGTTTCTTACTAAAACAATTTGTCACTGCCAGGGTTCCACCAGGGGAATCCTGCAAACTAGCAGCCGGTGAGCTACCCTTGTTATCAAAATTTCCTCATTTACCCAACAGCTGCAATTATGGCAGCCTCATGGCAATTCCTCCTCCTGACTGCACTGTGTATCATACTCCTTACTGGCTTATTATCTGAAAAATTTGATACTGGGGGTAAACCACATCCTCATCCTGAAGACTGCTCACCCAATCTGACTCTACACATCACTTGTTATGCCAAGGCTTCTTGCCAACTGATCCAGGTGGACTACCTTCCTAGAAGAGCAACTATTGCAGGTTTGTCTATGCCTCCTTCCTTATCTTAATTAATTCGAGTTACTCCCACTGGCATTATACAGCCAGAGTATTAGCCTCAGTGTCCTTAGGTTTTCATAAATTAAAAAACAAAGCTTGGCACCCCAGTTCCTCCTCCATGCCAAGCTGGAAAAAGCCTCAAGCTCATTGCCTTTCACTTGAATTCCTGAAAAAATTGCTACTGCTCCTCTTACTCTGCTCTGGCAATGTCAAACTTAATCCAGGGCTCATAAATAAACTTACCTCTCCTTCGGAGTCACTGTCTCTTAAAGGTATTAGTTTTATGCACATTAACGTGTGCAGCCTGCTGAAAAAATTCACCCTTATCCAAGCTTGGACTGCCCCTACAATGCCAGATGTGCTTGTTATCTCAGAATCCTGGCTACGGCCCTCTACACCAAATAGCGTGATTAATATACCTAACTACCAGATCCTTAGATGCGACAGGCAATCCAGAGGAGGTGGGGTCGCCATCTACATCAAAGATAGATTTGTGGCATCAACACTTAATTCTAACTCACTGGTAGCAGGATTTGAGTGCCTGGACATAAAAATTGACCTATCCCCATCGTTAGCACTTCGAGTCATAGGATGCTATAGACCACCATCTGCTGGTACTCAGCTCTTGTCCTGTCTTACAACTATCTTGGACACTAGCTCCTGGAAACAATTATCCTCGGGGATCTTAACTAAGATTGGATGTCGGAAGCCGGTCAACCGCTTAAATCTTTCTGTGACTCCCTTGGTTTCACCCTACTCAACGAAGAGCCCACCCATATCAACAAAAAGAATACAGCCAAAAGTACCCTTCTGGATGTCCTGCTTGTGAATTAATCCCATTCCTTCTCTCACGTTGGAACCTTTGACGCAAATATTAGTGACCATTGCCTAACAGCTGGAGTTTGAGCAGCCAACAAAGTGCCAACAACGGCCAGATTCTCCACCAAAAGGTCAACCAGGTCATTCGACCCAAAGGCATTACTACTTGACCTAAAAAACTCCCCCTTGTGGCAGGGTTTTTACCTTGCTAAAACAGTGGAAACTGCATATTCTATACTACAAGAAATCATTACCTACGCCATGAATCTACATACGCCTCTGTCAAAAATACGCATAAAGGCTAGGAAATGCTGTTGGTCACTCAAGATCTCAAGGCTGCACTACTGTCCAGAGATAAACTCTGAAAAACTGCCTGCAAATCCCCAAAAGAGGAAGATTGGTGCCTCTTTAGAACAGCCAGAAATCGCTGCACCAAACTGATTAGGGAAGCTAAATCCTGCCATTACCAAGCAGAACTAGATACTGCAGCCAATTGTCCTTCCAAATTCTGTGCCACAATCAAAGAACTGGTTGGAGCCACGTCACAAAATATGCTCCCTACAAAAATTACCTCTGACAATACAGTAATCAATGACAAAAAAGAGATACTGCAGGCATTCAACACGCACTTAGCCACAGCAGTCTTAGCCTTCGATAACTCGCCTGCATGTAGCCTGCGCACCCAACTTGGCATGACCCCACCAAATTTTGGCTCCATTAGTCAACATTTCACATTCTCATCGGTTTCCCGCAAGGAAGTGGAAGACTTGATTCTCCACCTGGATACTAAGAAAAGTGCCGGCACAGATGCACTTGAACCATACTTCCTAAAGACAGCATGCCACATATTGGCAGTGCCTATTACTCATTTATTCAACCTGTCCCTAACACAAGGTACCCTCCCTCAAATATGGAAGATCGCACACATTATCCCGCTATTTAAATCTGGAGGCCCTTGCGACCTTAATAACTATAGGCCAATTTCTTTCCTACCCGCACTCTCGAAGCTACTGGAAAAAAAAGTAGATGGCCAACTAAGATCCTTCATCAACAGAGAAAAATTACTAAACCGCCTTCAATCCGGATTCAGAGCCAACCACAGTACAGTCTCAGCATTAGCTAAAGTAACTAATGACTGGCAACTGGAGTTGGAGCATAAAAAGTCAGTATGTGCTGTGTTTCTTGACCTCAGCAAAGCATTCGACACAGTCTACCACGACCTGCTCCTCGACTTGTTAAAAACACTAGGACTGGATGCTACTTCTCTAAACTGGTTCTCTGAATATATGACAGACAGATACCAGCAGGTGAAAGTGGATGGCGAACTATCTGCCCTAAAACTCTTACAAAGAGGTGTCCCTCAGGGATCCATATTAGGTCCCCTCCTCTTCGCAGTGTATATCAACAACATTGATGAGGGAATCAAGGATGCAAGTATTCACTTATTTGCGGATGACACAGTGCTGTACCTGAGTCGTCCCACACCAAAAGAAGCTTGTACTGACCTACAAAAAGATTTCAACCTCCTGCAACTCCAACTAATCAATAAAAAATTGCTATTAAACGCTAAGAAAACTAAAGCCATGTTATTTTCCCCTGCAAACTACACAAACACTACTGACTCCATCCCACCAATAACCATGATGCTGAGAGAGTGCTTAGAGTACCTTCTGAAATTCCAATACCTTGGGGTCTGGATTGACTGTAAACTCTCCTTCACTGACCACCTGGAAGACTTGCTGAAAAAATTAAGGCAAAGACTTGGCCTTTTTTACAGGATAAGAAGGCTTCTTACAGCAGACACAAAGAAACGACTAGTTCAAACCACGTTCCTGTCCTTAATTGACTACGCAGACTTCATATACAGTAGCTGTGCAGCTTCCTATCTTGAAAAATTGGATACGCTCTACCACAGAGCTATACGCTTCATCACTGACCTCCCCTTCTCTACCCATCATTGCTCACTATATGCCGCCATGGGCTGGACCTCACTTCACTATAGGCACAACTTTAATGCAGCACTCTGGACACTTAGAGCCCTCAGTGGCAAACTCCCTCAATACATCATCTACTGTCTGTCTCCAATTGTGCCCAAGAATTATTCCCTTAGAAGCTGCTCACAACTCCTGCTAAATATACCTGAGGCACTCACACAAGTCAGGGGAGCCGCCTTTGGAGTCTCAGTCTCATCAATATGGAATAAAACCCCAAAAATACTTAAGCTGAAAACCCCAGTAAGTACCCTTTTGTTCAAAAGGCTTTACCGTGATGGCATTACGGAAATTTGCAACTGCTTTACTAGACACTAACTAACCTCCCTCCCTCAAATGGCGGCCCGCAAACAGCGGCTCCCCAGCTAAAATGTGTGCCTCTGCCTCTAGCATGCCCACCAACAAATCCACAGGATTTATTGCCGAACTCCCATATCTTATACTTTGATGCTCTGAACAGCTGCAGCCTGATTCTAGCACATGCTACCGCACTTGGGGATAATTATCATCTTTCACCCAAAAAAATATTCGGTCCCCCTTCTATCCAACACCTCCCTCTGCCCCAACCTCCAGTACCCTCCCAGTTATGCCCCTACTACTATATTCCTCCTCTTCCACTTAGTACAAAGGCAGCTTTTCTCCTCCATGTGTCACCGCGTTTTGGGGCAAAAATTGCTTTGTCGCCTTTCGTATGGTCCTCTGCCCTCCCAGTCCCTCACTCTGCTGTAACAATTGAGTCCTCTTCACTTGCGCTCCTATTCCCCACCTCTCCCTACATTATGCATTTGATATCTTCTATCTGGTATGCCTACCCTCTCCGTAACATTTCCCACTACAAAATGCACAGTTTTTGGGCTTGGATCCAGCACAAGTTCATTATCCATGACTCCTTGTAGTTCTATGTTCAATGTATATTACCTGTAAATGTGCATTTTTACCATAATAGCAGCTATTTTTACTGTTTGTACTACTGTAACTTGTCTTTCTGTATTATTACTGTAGGACCGCAGGTCCACCTTGTAAATGAGCTTGCTCAATGGTGCCCACCTGGATAAATAAAGATATCAATTGATTGAGCCCAGGGGCTTTGCATAAGATGGAGGTAGTGGAGCTTACAGTCACCAAGAAAGAAAGTGAGCAGACTTAACGGGCAGACTAGATGGGCCAAGCAGTCCTTATCTGCCATCAAATTCTATGTTTCTAAGTAACCTAGGGGTCATCATATCTGATGACCTCAAGGTGACTGGAAAGTGTGACAAAGCAGTGGGAAAGGCTAGTAAGATACTAGCAGGATGCTAGGCCACACTGGCAGAGGGATTTCTAGCAGGAGGAATGTGTAATGTTGTATTGCTCACTGGTGAGGCCCCACCTGGAGTACTGTGTCCAGTTCTGCAGGACACACCTCTGCAAGGACATTGGAGGGTGGAGGTGGTACAGAGGAAGGCAACCAAAATGGTGAGGGGGTTGCATAAGAAGCCGACAGGAGAGCGAGAGGAGACATTATTGAAACCTTCAAGTACCTCACAGGAATGAACAAGATACAATTGGAGGATCTATTTCAGAGAAAAGATGGCACTAGAACAAGGGGGCATGCAATGAAGCTAAGGGGGGAAGTTTAAGAGAGATATACAGAAACACTTCTTCATGGAAAGGGTGGTGGATGGCTTGAACAGTCTGCCAGAGGATGTAGTGGGGACAAAGACCGTGGGGAGCTTCAGGCATGTATGGAATAGGCACAGGGGCATATTAGGTCAAATAATGGGGGGGGGGCGACACCTATGATCAGAGTCAGTGGTGACAGAATAGGCAGGGACAAGGGGCAGACTGAATGGACCTAAAAGTCATTTTCTGCTGACTAAATCTATGTTTCTGTACAAGGGATTGGTGAGAACAAAAGATGGGGAGAAGGTACATGATCAGCCCTAACCCTGATCAACAGTAGGTTGCTATGGCACAGAGAGTGTGTTGGGCAGACTCAATGGACCACTGGTCTTCTTCCGTCTGCACTTTCTCTGTTTCTATTTTCTAAAGACGGTTATGATCTAGGATTGTAATCAAACTAATGATTTCATCATCACAAAATATAACTTTCAAATCACCAGCTGATGATTTTTGATTGTCTCTGGAAATCTAAAGGGCAGTGCACGTAAAATGTCACTCAAACTCCAAAAGACCATAAAAAAAACTCCTTTAAGCTAGCCTGTCAGCACAGCAGCAGGGCTACTGCTCACAGCATCAGTAACTCAGGTTTGGAGCCCAAGACTTTGGGGGCTGAAAGAGGGGAGAAGTACTGAGTGTCTGAGAAGATGGATTCCTCCTCAAGGGAGGAGGGTAGCACACTCTGCTGCAATAATGCCACCTGGGAACCCCAAATGGCAGTGTAGTTGGAACAGCTTGGGTGGAAAGGATGCCAGCTGATGTTGTGTGTAGCCTTTCATTTGTGTGCACATGTTCACTTAGCACCCTTGCCAAGGGTGTCGTGAAGGAGAGGGAAAGAACTGCAGGAATACCCCATGACATGACGCACAGGATGATGCCTGGTGCTTGTGCTCCTTGCTCTCTGAAATGGCCATTCCACCTTACATAATACATGGCAGAGGGTGGCAGTTGACCAAGGACTCCTAGGGACCACCACAGGGCAGAAGCTGCACTGTGGCAATGGAGTTAGAAGTAGTTGACAGCGAACTGTGCAACTGGGCTCAAAGCCCCGTCAAAGGGGGAAGTACCAGTAGTGTGTATGGGGGGGGGGGTACAAAAAATAAAATGAAAAAAGGCATTGGGTTAACCCTGTAGAAAACAGCAATTTGAACATATCCATGTGGGAGTCTGATGTATATTGTTTCAGAGCAGGAACCTTGGGAAACTGAGATGTCACAGTAATGAACAGGGAAGCTATGCTTAACATACTGTAAAACTTGAAATTTTCACTGTCAAATAAAGTTCCCTATTTTTGATGAAGCACCAATTTAACTGAAAATAAATTCATACTAATTAGCTCTTTTTGCATTTTTCCCAATATACTGAATGTGGTGATGGTAACTTAGTGCTAAAATAAATGTATGTAACTATGTTAGCACTTGCCTTTGAGAAAAAAAAATTACTTTGCATGCAAATAAGTGGTTTTACAGCATACAGTAGCTACTGCACAACAGATAAACACTAGTTAATTTATTCAGTCTGCCTATTGTCTACATAACTCCATGTCCAACCTGACACTGGACCAGAGTTACTGATCATCTTGCCCTTCGAAAGCCCCAGTGCTCTTTCCCTGGCTGTCCATCCCCCATTAAGTCTTACTGTCCACATGTGCCAATCCTATCCATGCTTGAAACTGGTCACTAATTAAGTAATAAAGCTTGATAAAGTGTATGTTGTTGTGTAATAACGTCATGCTGCGGGTGAGTTGAAACATGGGACTGATGGCTGAGTGTGTTCAGCACCTGAAAAGTGATATTATTACACAACACACACCTTGAAGTACCTTGCTGCCATTATACAATGGCTCATTTACTAATAACATAATAACAAAAATGATAAATGGAAAAAAAATACTTTTTTGTGCAATTTACATTTGATTTTTATGTGTAGGTATGTCTATAAAAAAATTCCACAATTTGTGTTTTTGCCACTAGGTGGTGCTGCTGCCTGATCTTGCCTGCTCTGTCCCCAAGCTTGTCTGCTTGCCCGTACTACTGTATAGTGTTTGTAAGAGTTGTCATTTCTTATTGGAGCTGAGTAGGAGCTGTAACTGTAGTGACCACAGTGCTTTTGAAATGTGCACGTGCTTCCACAATCATGGTTCAGAGTAGGAGGAGCTGAGAAGCCAGTGTTATAGCTTCAGTTCACTTTTCTGAATGCAGCTGCCGAACTGCTCAGTGAGTATAGCAAGCTCATTGTTGCTGAACTGTAAATGTGCTGTTATTTTCATGCTGCAAAGCAGGAGAGTGAGAAGCGGCAGAGTCATGACTATTTAACTTTTACTTTTTTTTTTTAATTGCAATTCAACTCACGAGACACATACACTGATGGGGGCTATCTATGTGGTCCAAAAATGAAGAAAGTGAAAGTAAAAGTATGGGATGGGGATGACAGTGTTGTGGCCTCACAAATGTTTTCTTTATGTGAGGGGTTCATGTGTGTGCGAAATTGTTTAACCAGGAAAGGCACACTAACCCGGAGTTTGTTTCCAGGTGCGACCTGGGAGTACAAGGAAGTTAAGTGACTTGCTCAGAGTCACACAGTATGCAAGTCGAGGCTGATGGGATTCAAACCCAGGTCTCCAGGTTTGCAGCTCAGTGCCTTTAACCACTACACTGTACTGACTTCTGTCAGATAACATCACTTGTCCAGGACCACACTGACCAATCAGGTCCTTAGAAATGTCCCTGCCATTGTATAATTTGGCTTCTACCACCAACTTTAGAAGATTATTCCTGTTGTCTGCTTCCCTGTCTGTGAAAAACTATTTCCTAACATCCCATTTCACCCTCCCTCCACCATCCTCCACCCATGTCCCATGGGATATATGAGAGAAGATTGGAGAACCTGAACATGTGCTCTCTTGAGACTAGAAGGTAGACCTTAACAACTGCCCATGTAGATTTATTCACAAAAAAAGCCCTGCAGGCTTTGCATGAAGCAGCAGACCCATTGGGAAGGGCCTTAGACCCACCCATAGCTTGCTTCACCCAACCCTGCTTGAAGAAGCAGTCCCACCAGGAAGGGCACCACACCAGAAGGTTGCTTCAATCGTATGAGATTGAAACTGAATATCTGGTACTGGAAAAAAGATTTCAAGGGTAAGACACTACAAACAATATGGAATGTGTTACTGAACAAGATCAATGGCCTGTTAGCTATATATGTACCCGATAAACAAAAATACAATAAGCAGGGCCAAATACCATCATGGATGACCCCAGAAATAAAATACTTTATAAATAGAAAAAAAGGGCATACACAAAGGCTAAAAAGGCCAAGGAAATAGCAACATGGGAGAAATATTTATTTATTTATTGAAATGTTTCACCAGGAAGGCACACTGAACAACCAGTTGCTTATCTCCTGATGTGACCGGGGAAGGGGGTGTACAATTGAATGAATAATTGGACATACAGTTTAATATTTATCATATCCAAGAAATTAAACATTCAAATACATTTGTAACAAGACATACAGTTAAAAAATATAATAAATAATCATACAGTCACATTTGTAACATAACATACAATTAAATATATCATACCTGTGGAATATGCATTTAATTACAGGTGGCATATCTGAGGAACATAGCACAGAAATTTATTGTAGCCTTGGGGTCAACTCCTTGCAGGAATGAATCACGGTTAAGAATCAGATTATTTAGTAATTATTGAATAAATGAGGTCCAGTGAAGGGACATCAAGGAGGGTAGAGGGGTAGACAGGGGAAACAAGCTTGGGGAAGGCCAGGATAAAGATGGGGAGAACATTACAGGAGAAAAGTGAGACAAAAATATCAGTTGTGAAGGGCAAGTTAACACAGTGCTAGTGCAATCTGGGAGCAACTCAGAGAACAAAAAGTGCAAATTATTAGCTCAAGTGAACTAATTCCTTTGATTAAGTGCAGGGAGGTAGAAAGGGAGGCAGGAGAGAGGTGGGGTAAAGGATAGGGAAGGGAAGGACGAGTCTTTCCTGGAACTGGCCCCTTCAGAGTGCGGAGACAGCTGCCAGTGGTGGAATGAAGAGAGGACTTAGAGTAAGGGGCAGGAGTAGACAAGGACAATCTGGGTAGAGATAGTAGAGGGGACGGTAAAGGGAAGGAGGAGGAGTGGGAGAAACTTGCCTAACACTAGGCCTATTCAGGATGCTGAGAACACTGCCAGAGAGCAGAATTAAGTGAGGACGAGTAAGGTAGAGAGGATGGAGGGAAGGGGGGAAGGGGAGGGAAGGAAGAGTCATTTCCCAGTGTTGGACCCTCAGGATGCTGAAAACCTGCCGGGGGCAGAACTAGGTGAGGACAAGTTTGGAAAGAGAAAGAAAGGATCAAGAGAAAGGAGGGAAGAGGAGGGAAAGAAGAAGCTTTCCCATGACTCGGCCACTCCAGAATGCTGAGAACCCTGCCAGAGTGCTGAATCAGGTGAGGACTAGTTGGGTAGAAAGGATATGGGGGTGTGAAGGAAGAGTAATTGCCCAGTGCTGGCCCATCCAGGATGCAAAGAACCATGCCTAGGGATAGAATTAGGTGAGGACAAGTTGGGCAGAGGGAATGGGGGGATAGAAAAGGAAAGAAAAAAAGAAGGAGGGAGGGAAGAAAACTTACCTGAGAGTAGACATCGCCAGGGTACTGAGAATCCTGACAGAGGGCAGCTTTAGGCAAGGACAAGTTGGGTAGACAGGAGGGGGGGGAAGGGGACAGGAAGGAGGAGGCTTGTCCAGTGTTAGACCCCCTCCAGGATGCTGAGAACCCTGCCAGAGGTCAAAACTAAGCAGGGGCAAGTTGGTAATGGAAAGAAAGTTAGGGGTAGGATTGAGGGGGTAAGTGGTGAAGGGAGAGGAGAGCATGCTAAGAAGCAGGCTCGGGGGGGAAGAGAGGTTTAGAGGGGATGTGAGTCATGGAGAGGAGCAGAGGCATAGGAGGACAGTTAAGGCAGGTTAAAGCAGGAGCAGTTAGATGAGAGAAAGTTATGTAAGGAAGAGGCAAGGGAGTAAGAAGTGGAGGAGTGCAGTATTTGGAGGTGGAGGGAGTTCCAGATTTGCGGGAAATGATGGGTAAAGTTTGACTGACCAATGAGAGTGGTTCGACAGGGGACCAACAAATTGCAAGTGTCAGAGGATCTGAGGGAGTGGGAGGGGGAAGAGGGGAAGAGAGTGAGCATGAGAGGTAGGAGGGAAGTTTTCCTAACCAACATTTTGAAGTGAGTTTGGCACAATGAGTGAGGTGCATGTTGGCAAGTGGGAGAGGGGACAGGGCATGGTAGAGGTCACAGTGATGAGTGCATGATGGAGCATCAAGGGCAAATCAACAGAAGGAGTTAAAGAGAATGTCCAATCTGGTTAGGGAGGATTTGGGAGCAGCACCATAGACTACATCACAGCAATCAAAAATGGGGAGGATCATCTTCTGGACTAGTTCACGTTGAGCTGTGGGAGAGATGCAACTATGGTTACTGAATAAGGCACCAAGCTTGGGGCACAATTTTTTCAGGATGGCGTCAATGTGGCCAGAGAAGTTGAGGTGTTGGTCCATCCAGACCCCAAGGTATCTGATTGAGGAGGTGTCCTCTAGGATTGCCCCATCAAGGTTATGGAAAGACAGTAAAGGGTAGAGTATAGAGACTCTCTGCCTGGTGCCAAAGGTCATGGAGACAGTCTTTTTGGCATGTAGGAATAGTTGATGTAAGGCAAACCACAGCTGAACCTGGTGGAAGTCATGCTGAAGGGTGGTTGCTACATCATCAGGGCATTTGCTAGAGGAGAATAGGATTATGTTGTAGGCATACGTATGGATAGAGGAGGAGGGGGAGCATACTGAGGGCACATCATATAGGAAAAAGGAGAAGAGAATGGGTCCAAGCACTGTGTCCTGTGGGACTCCTGTGGAAATAGGGAGGGGGGGGAGAGACTGTATCCTGGATCTTGACTGATTGTGTTCTGCCTGAGAGGTAAGCTCTAAACCAGTTTTGGGCAGAAGTAGACAACCCAGCAGCCGTAAGAGAGTCAAGAAGTAGGGCATGGGATACTGTGGCAAATGCCTTGCCGAAGTCGGCAAAGATGGCAGAGGTAATGAGGCCATTATCCATCCCAGTGAGGATAGAGTCAGTGAGCCTGAGTAGGGAGGTGGTAGTAGAGTGGTTCTTCCACAAAAAACAGATTGGAACGAGGTGAAAAAGGAAGAGTCATCAAGGAAGGCGGTTAGTTGAGAGAGGACCAGGTGTTCTTGAAGTTTAGCAAGGGCAGGGAGCAGGGAAATTGGGTGAACCTTTGCTGGGGAGGAGGGGTCACCACCCATTTGGGAGGGGGAGGACCACCGCATGTTTCCAGGATGATAGAACAGATGAGGACGAGAAGGAAAGATTTAGGATTAAGGAGAGAGGGTAAGCAATAAATAAATATTAAATATAAAAATATAAATAAATTTAACAAACAAATGAAGGAAGCCAAATGGGCTATCACAAAAACCAAAAGGGACTATGAGGTAGGCCTAGCAACTAGAGTGAAGGATAACCGTAAGTCCTTTTATACCTATATAAACAATAAGAAAGGAAGTGTAAGCAAGACTGGCCCTCTAGTAGACCAGAATGGGGATCTTGTGTCAGACATGGTAGCTATAGCAGAATTGCAAAATCTATAATACATTTTGTTTCAGTTTACAACAAAAAAGCAAACCAAGTCAGGACCCACAAGGATAGTGCCCCTATTATTCCATTAACCATAAGAGTAGAGGACATGATCAACAGACTCAATAAGCTGGATGCTAATAAGGCACAGGGACTGGATGGTATGCATCCTAGGCTAGTTTAGGAATTGGTCCGAGAACTATCTGGGCCTCTGACACAGATATTTCAGAAATCCTTGGATGAGATCGAGGTAGTGGACTCCTGGAGAAGTGCCAATGTAACATCTATATACAAAAGGGGCAATAGGAAGGAGGCCAACAATTATAGGCCTGTGAGTCTCACCTCTGTGATGGGTAAGGTTCTGGAGCAGATAATAAAGGAATATTTAGACAATTACAGTGGCGTGCCCCAGGATGAAACCCACTTTTAAAGCACTCTGCAGTATGCTGCAGCAGATCTACTGAATAAAGCAATGTAATTTCAATGGCAGTTAGTCCCCTATGTCATGCAGGAAACTGTGGCATTCTCTTCATCCTGGCAGTGTCACATTTTACTGAATGACAAAAGGGACTAATTGCCATTGAAATTACATTGCTTTATTCAGTAGGTCTGCTGCATCATTCTGCAGAGTATAGCAAAATGCTGTAGAATTGCGTTTCATCCTGGGCGATGCCACTGTATATTGATATTATGAGTATAACGGACAAGTCTTAGCATGGCTTCACAAAGGGGCACTCCTGCCAAACAAATTTATTGGAATTTTTTAGTAAGGTCAGCAAAGCATTGGAAAAAGGGGAATCTGTGGATGTGTTATTCCTGGATTTCACCAAAGCTTTCGACAAGGTACCACATGGTGAATTAATAGTTGTTCTAATAGATATGAATATTCCAGGTACAATAACTAAATGGATCACTTCCTGGCTGACAAAATGGCAACAGAGGGTGATGGTAAGGGGGATTGCTTCAAGCTGGGCTGAGGTAACTAGTGGAGTTCTCCAGGGGCTCTGTATAGGGCCCTTGCCTTTTCAATTTATACAAATCCTCAATGAAGTGTAACAAAGTGATATGGCTTTCAAAATTTGCAGATGGTACATGCATTGGCACAAGGGTTGATAGTCATGAAGCAATAAATACTTTACAGCAGGCCCTAAATAGTTTGGGTAAATGGGCAGAGAAGCATAGGCTTCAGTTTAATTTTGATAAATGCATGGTCATGCACTTAGGTAAGAATAATATACAAGTCAATTATGTATTGTTGGGCAGACAACTGAATGAGGTAAACAAAGGAAGGGATCTGGGCATTACGGTTTCAAATTATTTAAGCTTTAAGTGTCACTATAATCAGGTGATTCAGAAAGCTAATAGGGTATTAAATAGTATCTTGAGGCACATAAAAAGCAGAGCAAGGGGGATTATTGTACAATTATACACCTCATTGGTTAGACCTCACCTAGAGTATTGTGCCCAGTTCTGAGCCCTTGGAATCAAAACAGAGATCAAAAACCTGGAGAGGGGCTGGCCCGGTGGTGCTGAGGGCTGAGGTGTTGGTCATCTTACCTTGCACTACGCCGGCAACCCATGTTTTGGAACAAGCACGGGCCCCAAGGGGTCGGCAGGGGTGGAGAGGGTTCGAGCATCCAAAGGACTGCTCTCCCTCTCCGGGAAGGGGGGATTTCAGTGGTCGGTGCACTTCTCACCCCTGGAGGTGACTGGGGGACAGAGCACTGATGCTGCAAGAAAGGAACTGAGTGGGGCAGGTGCGAGGAGGAATGCGTGTGGATGCATGTGCACTCCCTCCACTGACATCATTGCACACCCCACTCTCGAGGGAGGAAAATGAGAAAATGGTCCTGGTCGGCTAGATGAAGCAGCCAGCTGCCACAGGCCCCGACCCCGAATGACACTTCCTGAACTGGATCCTGGTACAGATGAGTAGAGCTTGGAGGGGCTCCTCGCCACCCCACCATGGGGGGTAAGCCATGGGGGAAGAGGGGTTGCAGCGTGATGTCAGGGTATGGGGCTGGACGTGTGGCTTGGATAGTTACTGACCTGGGACCTGGGGGGAGAAATAGAGTACATAAAAAAAAAAAAAAAAACAACTGGAGAGGGTACAGAGGAGAGCCACAGGATGGTAAAAGATCTCAGGGGCTTGGAATATCAAGAAAGGCTAGACAGTCTAGGGCTATTCACTCTGGAATATTGAAGATTCAGTGGGGCATGTGTCTTCTGTTCAGAGCACTGACAGTGACTTGTGGGACAGTTTGGGCCTGGAGATTTATTACCAGCAGCATAACACAAGATCACACCCCCATCAGATAAAAGGAGAAACATGTCACATTATCAGAAGTCTAGCTGGTATAATCAGAGAGTGGTGGAAGCATGGAACTCCCGATAAAAGTGGTAGGTAGTGGAAATATGGAGGAGTTTAAGCATCAGCTAGATGATTACTGTGCATGCAAAATACATTAGGGGCTCCCTATAACTCATGTGGTAAGCTAAATGGACTAACTTCTACTTTGCTCAGTAAACAACCTATGAAACATATGAAACCAGTAGGTTGCTTCATGAGGGTAGGCCCTATGCAAAGCAGCAACCCCATGACAGACATGTAGCCTGCTTTCTGCTGGGTCCTGTAGGCCCAACACAAAGCAGAAGATCCACAGAGAACACCGCTGGTTCTCTAGCATGCTTTGTGCAGGATTTCTGTAGGTCCTACAGGAAATGGAAGACCCATCAGGCAGGTCTGAAAGTTGCCACTTGGGTGGTAATTAGGGGATGGTAAGGAGCCCATACGCCAAAAATTGGGCTAAAAGTTAAAACATTTTAAAAGTTGTGAAAGTTATGTAAAAATTATGGAAAGCAGGGGGAAAAAAAGAAACAATCCCAGTGTATGTAAAGTTCTTTTTTTGGGGGGGAGGGTAGTTTATTTCAGTATTTTATTTTTACTACAATTGAGAGACAGGAAGGTTATCACTTACCCTCATGACCATTCAGTTGGCACTTTTTTGTTTGGTCCCAAAATACATTTTTGGGACAGCAAATTTTAGCAAAACAATATATATATATATATATATATATATATATATATATATATATATATATACACACACATACACACATATATATGTCCCTGTGCATGAAGTGTGGCTTTTTGTCTCTTAGCCAGCTTCTCCTCCTCAAGCAGTGCACCACAGCCAAATATGGTGCCCAGCCAAGCAGGAATGGGGCTGTGCTGACCACACACTGTGGGACTGAATTAAAAAATGTACTGGGGTGGCCATAGGGTGGGAGGAGTGTGGCATGGGTCACAGAGGGTGGGTGAAGATGGGGGGTGAATTTTATGCAAGGGGCTAGATGGGGGAAGAAGGTAGGAGGTAGCTTTCCACAGTGTGTGTGGGAAAGTGTTATTTTAACTCCAGTATCAAAGTTGGTATCCTGGTGCTTGGTGGGGGTTTGACATCGGGATTGAGCACCAGGTGTCGGAAATCATGGTTGGGAGGGGATATTGCGAGCCACCAGTGCTGGACACTTGTAGGTTGCATTTAATGGAAGGTTGTTTAAAAAAAAAATACCAGCAACACAAGGATTAGGAACCTGGTGCTGCATGAGATGGGGTGGGTGGGAGGTCCAGCACCAGCATTGTGCACCCAGTGTCTGAAAATCAAAAGGAATAGGCGAGTCTGACCCTTTAAAAATAATTTTTTTTTTAAATTTGTGTTTGATTACCTGGTTAGTCAATCACAAGTGAAAGAGGGGCATGTGTTATTTCATACATCTTTTCCTGCTTTTTGTTTTTCATTTGCAGATTTGCCCACTTCACATTACAAAAATCCTTATATTTTTTTTTTGGGGGGGGTGCCTTTTTTATGTTTGCTTGTGTGCATGCACAAGAAACTTTTCGTCACAGCTTAGGAGAGAAGTGGGGTTTTGAAGGTGGGACACTGTGGGGTCCAGTGCCCCCAGTGCCTTTTGAGGCTTGGCCTGCTTTCCCCAATGCAGTGGCACGCTGCTGCTGACACTAGTTCAGCCAGCGTGCCACCGCCTTGAAAGGAATCTGCTGCTGCAATGAGGGAGTGACTCGTCATTGCAGAGCGGTCCCTTGCCTGGTGTAAAATTTCATATAACATGGCAGTGGGCAGAGCCTCTTGCTGCCCGCCTCAGAGTCCCCATCAAAGCTGACTTGGGGGTTCCCAATCACCCAGTCGGCATGTCCCCATCCCCAGTTTTTTTGCCGATGGGGTAGCCCAGTCCCCATCGGCATGATGCGCCCCCCCATTTGTTATATGCCGAGGGGGTGCCCAATCATCTTAGGATCATCGCTCCCACTCCCCCCACCACCACACTGTATGGCTGATGGGGATGCTCAATCCCTGTCAGCTCTAGTACCTACCTCCCCAACAAATATCCAGCCAGGTGACATGCTGGGAGCCCACCCCAGCATGCCAAAAGTGTCCCGCGATGTCTTTGTTTAATTTTAAATCCTTCAAAAAAAGAAAATGGTCCTTCATTGAGCCCCATACCCCTTCCCCCAACCCGCGCCCACCTGCTACTTATTCTACCTCCCTACACCCCCCTCACCCCATACTTGCCTCCAGAGCTTGGCGCAATGATCTTCGGTGGACCGGGAACATGTCTGCACTCCCCAAAGCTGACCGCGAACTGAAGAAATGCCAGTAAGCTGTATAATGGCATAAATGTTTTTTTTTCAACTTTGATGCATATCTCAGCCATTTTTTTAAATTGTGGGACCACATTTTTAATATGGGGTTCTTGGGACCCCACCTCATGAATTCAGTCACTGTCATCTTGTTATTCAGTCCCGAAAGGTGATTTTGCGGTCACTGTGTGGAATCACCTTTTCAAACAGATTAACAAAACGACAGTGTCACTGTTCATGAGGTGGGCTCTCAAAAAGCCTATGTTGCAAATTTGGTGAAAAAATTCCAAAAAATGACTGCGTTATGAACACGCGTTGGGCAGTTTCTACGCATGCTTGTAACTTTACGAATTTGTAATATTTTCACTCCAGATTTTCAACACTGGCATTTTTCCACACCTCCTTATGAACAGTACAGCTGTCATTTTTCACATCCTGGCCAAAATGTGTTTTCGCACTCCCGGCACAGAATAGTGCGCTAGCTTGTGGGAAATCAGTGTCCGGGACAGATTAAGAAAATCACGGTGACAGTGTTCATGAGCAAAGGTCCTAAAATGCCTATGATGAAAATCTGGTGACAAAAGTCCATAAAATGACTGTGTTACAAGCGTGTGTTGCGCAGTTTCCAAGCACCCTCGTAACTTCATAAATTTGTAATATTTTCACTCCAGATTTTCAACATTGGCATTTTGCCACACCTCCTTTTGAACAGTACAGCTGTCATTTTTCATATCCTGCCCAAAATATGCATTTGCACATCTGGCGCACAATGGCGCGGTCGCTGTGGGAAGCTAATGTTTCGGACAGATTAAGAAAATCATAGTGACAGTGTTTATGAGCAGAGGTCTCAAAATGCCTATGTTGAAAATTTGGCGAAATAATTCCACTAAATTACTGCAGTACAAGCATGTGTTGCGCAGTTTCCACATACGCTCGGAACTTTGAGCATTTTCAATATTTTCACTACAAATTTTCAACATTGCCATCTCTTCACACTTCCCTATGAATGGTACAGCTGTCATTCTTCACATCCTGCCTGATCTAAGTTTTCGCACATCTGATTCAAAATGGCACGGTTGCTGTGGGAACTCGAAGTTCGGGACACATTAGCAAAATCACAGTGCCACTGTTCATAAGAAGAGGTCCCAAATGCTTTCATGAGGTGGAGGTCACAAAAAGGCCATGTTGAAAATTTGTGCTGCAAATACCAACACAAGACAGGGGCATTTGGGTTTCTAACCATAATGTCCCATCATGTACAGACTGACAGGCATCAGAGGTGTAACTTTGGATCGCCGACTGTAATGCTCATGCCATCCCACCCCAACCCTAAAGCCAGTGACAGGCATCGAGGTGTGCTTTGCACTCTTCAGCCCCAGATTTCACCCCATTCTCCTGTACTGCATGCATTTCAGTGTATGTCCTTATGAAATGGGGAAGCCAAACACCCCAAGGCACACCTCAACACTTGTTGGTGTCTACAGGATAGGGTGAGGTGAAATGCCATGAGCATTATGGGCAAAGACTCACAGGCACACCCCAATGCCTGTCCATCTCTGCAGGGTGGAGGTGGGATTGGCATGAGTTCAGTACTTCACTGCCACTCCTTTTCTGCATCTGTCTAACTCCTGCACGTCCAATGCTATTATCAGCAAACAAACATTTGGCATTGACAAATGCTTGTCTTTTTTTGTCATAGAGCTATTTGCCCCCCAGAATACCACATTCAGATGATCTGTATGCTCTTTCAGCAACCAGCCAGCTCCATCAGACTCTCCCCCCACTTCCGGACCAGTGGAGATCCACACGGAGCAGGGCTCAAGCATACCAGTGGCCGTCTGGCAGGTGTCAAAGCAAATGATGTTTTTTGTGCTTTTCTCCATCTCTAAATCCTGCCCAGTTTCCACTGACACTGGGTGGTGCCCTGTCAGGCTGAGCACACATGGAATGAAAGCCCCTGTGGAGGAGACAAGCTCCCAGGCCCTCAACAAGTGTCTCTGTGGCAGTGGAGCACAGGGCCATCCCTCCCAGGCTGGCAGTGATGCCAAGGGCAGTGCTACCCCAGCCCACTCAGCCACCTGACCCTACACATGGGTTTGCTCCTGACCCCGTGTTGATAGCATAGGAGCATGATGCACTACTTGCTGGGCTGTCACATGTCCCCTATTTAGCCTTTTTGTCACAAAACCAAGGAAAGGCCCTATTGGTTCTCAATATCTAACAAGGCTGAAAATTCCAGATTTTAAATCGGTGTATTTTTTTTCTCATTATCTGTGCTAATTAAAAAGTCTTTATTCTGGGTATTTTTAATGTAATTTTAGTGCTCAATAGCGCCAAAACCTCTGAAGTGACTGTTTTGCAAATTTGCATGCTCATAGACCATAGAATTGAAATTTTAAAACCCTAGGTTCTAGGCTAGGTGAGTTATTAGCAATGCCACTGATTTATGGTGATTAAAATAAAGAAATTCTATTTTCAAGACTTGAAATTCTGGTAAATGCACTGGTGTCTGTTAGTCTAATTTTCAGATTTTACAGGATTCTACTGTCATTCTTTTAGCATGTATATAAATAATCAGAATACAAGAAGGCTTGATATACAGATCATTGAGTGAAGCAAATTGAAAATAGTACAGCAAGTGAATATAAAAGAAAAATATAAGTCCTTTAGATTTACTAGTCTGGTATAAAATGCCAAATTCCATGAAATTCTTTGTTTTACCAGTGTGCAGACAGTCCAAATTCTAGAGTTTAACATTTTTTTCCAGTTAAAACTCCAAAACTAGTGGCCTTGGTTATAAACTGTCAAATATAGAGGTTTGATACAAATATTGACTGAACCTTAACCATAGTAGCAATATAATTAATTGCAAAAAACTATATTCAGAGCTGGCCCGGTGGCGCTGAGGGTTGAGGTGCTGGATGCCACACCTCGCTCCACGCCGGCGACCCAGGTTTGGGAGTGGTCTTGAGCCACCGGTAGGTTGGCCGGGGGGAGATAGGCTGGAGCGTCCTACGACATCTCGCCTACTCTGGGGAGGGTTGAGGCCACAGCCCAAACACTTGCCTGACTCTGAGTGGAGGCTTGGAGTATTGCAAGCCCCTAGTGGTAGGGGATGGGCGGCCGCTATACAGCCCGATGTCGGCACTCTGCGCCTTGACGTCAGGGGTCATGCGCTGTAGGGGAGAGAGAAAGAGGAAAAATAGCCTGCCATCACCGGGAAGACAGAGCCCCAGAGACATGCCCTCAATGTGCCTTCACCTGCCCGATGACCCTGGACCAAGAAAACACAAGGTATGGGGTAACAGGGGCTTTGCCCCATTCCCTCACGGGGGTACACCATAGTGTCATGAGGTTCCTGGGGTCATTTGGGTAGGGTGGATGGCAGAGGGATGTCTGCCTAGGAGCTTCTGATGGGTCAGAGATGGCAGGCTGGGGACAAGTGGCATAAAATAGGGATTTCAAAAAAAAAAAGCTATATTCAGGCATCATCTAGGTTTGCAGCACAGAGTCACAAAAGTAGGGAACTGCGATATTAGGGTAAAAAAAGAAGTCCCCTCAACCATGATGAATATCTGATGTTGGGTTCCTCATGGTTTCAGAGATCGCATGATGCTGCATTAACATTGTCCAAAAACTGGCAATGTCTTTCAAGACACAGAAAAATACACTTACACTAATGCTTGGAGAGATGGGTGCTGAAGTTAGGGTAACACCAATACTGCACTATGCGATTGTTATAACTTTGAGAAACTCCACACCAAAAATTCACCAACTCTCAAGGAATTTCTATTTTACCCTAATAGTACATTTCCCTCCTTAACCCTAATTTTTGCAAGTAATTTCCTTTTTTTTATAAGTAGTTTAAAAGCAGATACACAGTATTTTGCATTTTTATTATTAAATATTCCAAACACTGGGTTTTGCCACCTACTATTAGAATGGTGTGGGGGCTTCAGCAGTACTTGCGTTTGGCTCCCTGTAACTGCATTTTTTAATTAGATCTTTCCAAAACTGGGGTTGGATAATCACTGTTCATGTCAGGGTGGGAAGGGGTCTTCAGTGGCACTACAGCTGTGCTCCCATTAGCAGATGTTTTTGTTGTTTGTTTGTTTAGTAGGTATTTCTGACATTGGCTTTGGACAACCTGTATTGGCATTAGAGATGTGCAAATCTGGCAACTTCACTCCACGAAATAACTCATGAAGTTTGCTAAATTTGAGGAGTGTTGACTTTACAGACATTTTTGGTAGGTGAAGTAGCACTTTTTCAGAAGCAGTTATGCAAATTCACTAGCAAAGTTGCACCTTCATCTTAACTTCACCTGACTTCATCTCAAAAAGTTGGATTTCCCCCGGAAAACTCAATGTGAAGTGGTAAAGTGGTGAAGTGAGCAATTCGCAAATTTATTTGCAGAGGCAAATTTCACAACTTCGATAGAATATTGCTGGCAAAGTAAAACTTCGCAACATCTCTAGACAATTTGTTTGTGGGGTGGTGAGCACTGGGGTGGTGGTACTTCATTTCAAAAGATTAAGTTAAAGTCAGCAGTTGTGGAAAGAGCACTCACCGCTCCCTTAAGGGAAGACACACAAAACTGATGGTTCAGTAACTGTGCTGTTTAATCTTTGCACTCTAGATATTGTAATTCGTACCTCTGTATCTTGCTGTTTGCTATTTATAGGTATGGAATGTATCTGTTTCCTGGGTCACCCATGAAAAAGGGACTTGTTTGTCTCAGTTGGGCCCACTCAGTCATTAAAATTCTAATAAAAATAAATAATCCATGTCCATTTGAACAGAAAACATGAGAGAACAGCAGTGCTGCAAGCACTGTGGCACTTACGTTTCACGCTGGTAACGGGGCTTCTTCAGGGCTAGTTGCAGCTTCTCACAGGTGAGTTTTAGTACTGATCAAGCAATCACATGTGACTAGTTAATATCAATTGTACTACTTCAATAAAGTCTTACACTTTAAACACACCTCTCGTTATTTTAAGCTTTTAATCTTGTGAACCATTTTTTAATTAAAACACCACCTCATGCTTACACACACCAAATAGAGAATAGTGGATGAGGCAACCGTAGCACAACCAGCGTTGTGCCACAGAGGGGTTCTGATGACATCAGACCTTGAGAGCAAAGCTCGAGAGGTCTTATGTCATCAGAACCCTGAGGTGGCATAACACACTGGTTGGGCATGAGGTTGCCCATCCACTATTTTTTATAGTGTATGTTTTTTTTTAAAGTAGGCATAGGTTAGACATTTTTATATTAAAACATTTACTTTCACATTCTTCATTTCATTCCTTGCTTGAGGGGGTTGCTAGGCTTACTGTATGGTTGTCAGGGGCCAGATATTTGATTTGTATAGCGTATCTACCTATTGGTTACTTTTCTTCGTGGGGGAGGAATTTTAGAAAAAAAAAACATGTCGGCCATTTTCTCTGAGGTGTTCATTTTTAAATGATAAGTTTAAAATATCTGGTTGATCCTGTGTGTTTGTTTTTTTAGTAAATTATATCTGGTTGATCATGTGTTCTTTTTTTATTTAGCTAACCCTGTGTCTTTTGACAGATCATCGGTTTCCAGCGATCTTGCTGCCACTGGCTTCAGTGTATCTGGTTGATCCTGGGGTTATTGTACTAATTAGTGCTGTGTGGTTCTGGAGTGTCGGTAGTGACCCCGAGTCTCTAGAGGCTTTCAAAATGTTGTTGTACCACAGTGTGGTATAATCAAGTTCCATGACCTTTGAACTGTAGTACAACAACATTTTGAAAGGGATGGATTTCCATACACAATCACTACACACTATACACTATATTCAGTTGTGTATCCATGGTTATCAGTTCATTTTCCAAGATTATTTTTCCACGGAGACCTGTGATACTCTGTGTGAACCTGAAAAAGGAAACATCAATATATATAAAATACAGTTCACAAACTGTTTTATCACTTCTTTCAAGTTTTCCAGTGAATCATGAACTAAATTATGCTACCTCCTTTTTTTCCCTAGTCAATATCATGGTGGGTGGATTTTCAGCAGAACTCAGGGTGGACTCTTGGTGTTAACATATTTTTTTCCCCACACTGGGTTTGGGCAAACAGCGTTGGGATCATGGTGTGGTCTGTTTAGTAATTCCAGAGTTGGGCTCCTGGTGGCCTCATAGATTTTGCTAACCAAATCTTTCTGACACCAGGGTTTAGCACCACATATCACAATCAGGGTGGATGGGGGGGGAGTCTTAGGCAGCACCCAGTGACTGAGCTCCCCGTGGCCATGTAGATTTTTTTAGTTAGATCTTTCTGCTACTGGAGTTGGACGTCCAGTATCAGAATCAGACAGTGCACACACGCCCGCGCATGTGTGTGTGTGTGTGTGTGTTTGTGTGTGTGTGTGTGTTGGGTGGTCATTGGCAGCACTGGGTTGGGCTCTCAGTGGCTGCATATACAGTATGTGTTTATATATATATATATATTTTTTTTTATTATATCTTTCTGACTCTGGACTTAGGCACCCTGTGTCAGAATAGAAGGAACTTCAGTGACACCTTAGTTGGGCTTCCAGTGCTTGCATTAAAATCTTCAGGGAGTTAACACTAAGGATGTAGCATGGCTGCATAACTCTTTATCTTTTTATGTCACAAAACCAGGCAGTAAATATATGTTTACATCTGTGTTTGCATAGACACCAAATATGTCCATAATGTAAGTCATTTGTTCTTTCCTGCCAAACACATTGGAAGTTTTGGGAACCCTGAATGACCACCTCCCCCCAAAAGAAAATGTCTCCAGCATTCCAAATCAATATATAAGGCTAAGACGCATAGCAGCTCAAGTTTTTTTTTTTTATTTTACAACAGAGAAACCTTTTTGTAGCAGTGAATCAAATACAATTTATTTTTTACAGTGCCATTCATACCAAAGATATCACAAGCATTTTGTGTTGGTAGAAAATGCATGTAATAACAGCTTCCCCTGTAAGTGTAGTACATATTATACCCTTTATCTTTGCTTCCCACACTGCCTCTATCTTAGCTCCTCATCACCATGGCTACCTTCTCCCCCCTCTCCCCTGCTGTATTCCTCATACTACTCTCACTGCTAGTTCCTGCCCCAAGTCTTGGCTCCTCCATACCCACCCACCCCAGCTCCCACACCCAGCTTTCCACCACCCACAGGTTGTTCCCCATGCCCCCCCCCACCCCGCAACCCCACCTCCAACCCTCCTATTGCCCCTGTTTATCCATGTTCGCCACTCCCCACATACTCTCCCTCCCCATCCCTGTTCATGGCCCTATAACCTCCCACCAAACCTCCCGTGGTTGTTGCTGTCATAGGCAAATCCTGCTGTCACTGCTCAGGCCCTTGCTTCTGTTCTTCTTAATAATGTCTGGTAATGTTCACACCAACCCAGGGCCTCCCACACCTGCCACCCCCAGCCACTCTACATTGGACGGCCTGAAATTAGCTTTGATTAATATCTGCAGCCTGCAGAAAAAATGTGACTCCCTTCAAGTTTGGATTGCACAACATCAGCCAGACATACTATGCTTGGTTGAAACCTGGCTCTCCAAAAATACCCCAAATGCTGCCATCTCCATTCCACATTACTCAGTCTTCCAGGCTGACAGGTGTGGCAAATGTGAAGGGGGCTGCGCCATCTACCTGTGTGATTCTCTGCAGTGCCTCGCCCTCCCACCAGCACACATAGATCATGGTGCTCAAGCCCTCACTCTGCAAATCACAGTCAATAAAGCCTCTGCCCCTCTTCTGGTCATTGCTGTCTACATTCCACCAAGGAATCAAAAATCTGCCTTCCTCGCTACCCTAACCTACCTCTCTAAACTGCCTCCTATAACTGAGTGCCTAGCACTTGGAGATTTCAATGTTAACTAGCACTCCCTCTCTGCTGCACCCCTAAAGGATGCCATCGCTGTGATGGATTTCACCCAAGTAGTCTCCACTCCCACCAGACATAACCCCAAAACTGGCACCTCTACCCTGCTTGACCTGATACTATCTAACCACTCCTCCAGAATCTCATGTGTAGCAGTGCATCCCAATGCCATGAGTGATCACTCCCCTGTGACCTGTAGCTGGTCCTGTAAGAATTCGAAAACCTCTCCCTAAACTCATTTTTCAATGGTGTCTTAAGCCAGGCATGCTCCAGCACCTTAAACTGCTCCTCAACTCCCTAGACTGGTCATCCATTTATAATGCCCCTGAAGTCAACTTGGTGCTTGATAACTTTATCTCCATTTTAACCTCCACTTGCAACATATTTGCACCAGTTGTGAAATGTGTTGTCAAGGGTCACTCCACCCCTTGGATTACCCAGGCCCTTCTGGACTTGATGCACTGACGTGACTCCCTATGCCAACTTGCCCTCAACTCAGGTAGACCAGCCAATAGGCAAATATATCATGCCTTGAGAAACAAATGTACCTGGGAGACTCATAAAGCCAAGGCTGAACACTACAAGTCCTCCTTCACCTCTACCTGGGGCTCAGGTATAAAGTTCTGGGACAATCTTAAAGAACTAAATGGTAAACCCACTCCCTTCCCCCCCATCATTAACAATGGAACTGCTGTCTCTGACCCCAAACACATAGCTGATATCCTGAATACTTCCTTCTCTGACCTCAGCGGTACTCTCCTTTCAACTTCTTCATCCCCCCAGGCCACACCACACCACCATTTTGCTTCAAGATGATCTCCTGCCGACCAGGCCCCTGTCTTCTAAAGGCCTTAGGGCATGCTCGCTACAGTGCTGACTCCCTTGACCTCAAGCTTCTATGCCTCACCTTTGACAATGTCCTCTCCCCCCTCACCTTCATCATCAGTCACTCCCTCTGTCTTGAGACTTTCCCCTCCATCTAGAAGACTGCAGTCATCGTGCCAATTCACAAGGGTGGTGACTGCTCCAATACAAGTAATTACCGTCCTATCTCTATCCTTCCCCCCTTTCTAAAGCCCTGGAAAGAATAATTTCTGACCAATTGACTGATCATCTCACTAAGTACAACCTGCTCTGCCAACAGCAACACAGTTTCTGTCAGGGCCACAGCACCACCTCTGCATTGGTGGAGTTCACGTCCCCCCATTGACTCTGCTCTCGACAAAGGCCACCTCACTGGCATGGTCTTTGTGGACTTGTCAAAAGCATTCAACACAGTTAACCATGCTGTCCTTCTATCTGTATTAACCAACTTCGTCCTCTCCCCCGAAGCTACTAGCTGGTTTGCCGACTACCTCTCAGGAAGAACACAGCACGTCAGGATAGGCTCTGCTCTCTCCTCCTCCCTCCCTTACAGGTCAGGGGTCCCACAGAGTTCCATCCTCAGGCCCCTCTTCATCAGCCTATTCCTTAACACCCTCCCCTTGGCATGATCGGGGCAACTGATTCTGTATGCGGATGATGCGGTCATGTTCACCTCTCACTCAGACCCCCAGCAACTCCAACTCTATCTTCAGATCACCTTCTCTGAAGTGGAGTTCTGGTTCGCAGAACAGCAACTCATCCTAAACTACAAAAAAACAAAAGTAAAGCTTTTTGCCAACCCATAGAGTCGATATAAGGACCATACCCTCAGTATCCTCAACTCCCAGTCTCTACTACTCGACAAGGTTAACCCCATCAAGTACCTCAGTATCCACATGGACTCTGCTCTTAATTTCCACAGCCACATTCATCACCTCTGCACTGCTGTCAATACCAGGACTGGCTTACTCCACCGGGTCAAACATTACCTCACCTCTGATGCCCTCCGCCTTGCTGTCTCCTCCTCCGTCCTTGCTCTCAGTGACTACAGGATCCCAATCTATGGTGTGGCTGACACCACATCCCTCCAGAGAGTTACAGTAACCCTCAACAAGGCCTGCCACCTTATATTAATCTGTGACCGCTACACTCACACATGTTCCCTCTACCAGCAGTCCAGCTGGCTCAACTTCGACAACAGTCTCAAATATCACACCTGCTTCATGGTCAAAAGATCACCACTGGACTTTCCCCCCGGTGGGCTTGCTCCCCTTCTGACACCTGCTCCCCTTACGAAAATCACCCACAACTCTGTTAAATTCCCATTTCTCATCCCTCGCCTCCGAACCTCACTTGGTCAGCGAACCTTTTCCTACCGTGCCCCACTCTGGATGAACACCACTCCTTACCCCATTATGTCCGAATCTAAGCTTGGCCTATTTAAAACCCTCCTTAAGGACCACCTTCAGACCAACAATGGATGCGACTGTCCTTAATCCCCTTGTGCTCCTGACAATGGATTCTCCTCCTGCACCCCTCCCCTAGTCCCAGCTCTATTATGCAATTAATGAGTTGTCCCCTGCTCTCACAGTACATTGTAGTACTTTGACACTGTCAGGCCTATGTCCTGGATTAGACTGTTTCTTGTTTCCTTTGTTTTATCCCCGTAACACATTTATGTACTCAATTTATGTTTATCCCCTGTAACACTTTTATGTACTCAAATTGTGTATGTTGCTTTTACCTGTTGTATATTTGTCTAATGACATGGTACCGTTGGAAATGAGTCTCTGACTCAAAGGTTGTAAACCCGAAAGTTCAATAAATAAATAAAATGCAATGAAAGAAACTGTAAAATGTCAGCCTTCTTGGTAAAACAGTAGAAATACTGCTCTCACTATAGAATATAAAATGCAAAATTTAGTAGTGGTGTAGGTTAATAGTTGCTGGTAGCGAAGCAGGAATGCAGCACAATATACAGTAGCTGCAGACATTGATATTGATCATACAGAGGGAAGGCTTTGATAGGAAATTCAAACAGGGTGAGTAAATTAGTGAATCACAGAGAGACTGAAAGGCCTCTTCCAGACTGTGAGGCGCAGTGGCAGGATCATTTACCCCCAACAGTAAAGAAGGCTGGGCAGAAAAAAAGAGGTCAGGATTTGATGAATGGAGATAGAAGGTGATAATAGCCCCAGGGATAGCAGAGACTGAGGCCATGGTTGGTCAGTGTTTTATTGACCAGTTTTCTTGCTGTAGGTATTGAAGACAGTTTTACTAGCTGGAGTACATTTGACTCCCTTTATTATTAATACAGGAAATATCCATTTATTGATGTTTTTCTGTTAATACTTATATCTAGAAGGTCAGGTGTAATATGCAGTGAACATAGGAACTAGTCATCATATGAAAGCAAAGTGCATGCAATTATTTATGGTTCTAACAGTGCTATGTAAGCAATATGACATAAAAAGAGCTACATTATGATGCTTCATAAAATGGATCAGGAAATACCATGTTGTGATTGGTTAGAGCCTGTGCATTCAGACAGAACAACGTACAGGTAAACAGAAAAGCTGGCAATCAGGGCACAGCACACTAATAATATCAATGCTGTTTACTAAAAATACTGCCGTTATAAATTTGTCTGCCACCTTTACTCACTAAATAATCATCTAGGCTGTGAAAACAAAGCTCCCTCCAAATAAAAAGAACAAACACATTTTCCTTTTCCTTTATATATTCCTTGTTACACACATAAACAAATGTTATGAAGTGCTATACACTGTCTTATTTGTTGGAGCTTCTTTTCTAAACTTGCCCGCCATTCTAACCTGCTTACCAGGGAAATCTTTGCTGCTTGCCCTGCCACAGATAACATAGAAACATAGAATTTGATGGCAGATAAGGACCGCTTGGCCCACCTAGTCTGCCCATTTCCCTACCTAACGGATAAGCTGCAGATCCTAGTTAACCAACAGCCTACTTCCTCCTACCCCCCCACTAGAATTGCCTTATGTCTGTCCCATGCATTCTTGAATTCCCCCACTGTTTTTGACTCTACGACCTCCTCAGAAAGGCTGTTCCATGTATCCACAACCCTCTCTGTGAAGAAATACTTCCTCACATTACCTCTGAGCCGTCCCCCCCTCTATCTTCAAATTGTGCCCCCTTGTTTTTGCACATCTCTTTTTCTGAAAGATGCTACCCTCTTGGACTTTGTTGATTCCCTTGAGGTATTTGAAAGTTTCTATCATGTCCCCCCTCTCCCCTTCTTTCCTCGAGGCTATACATCTTTAGTTCCTTTAGTCTTTCTTCATATGTCTTCTGATGCAGACCCTGCATCATTTTGGTTGCCCTCCTCTGGACATCCTCCATCCTGTCTATGTCTTTGTGGAGATGGGGTCTCCAGAACTGTACACATTACTCCAGATGTAGTCTTACCAACTGTCTGTACAGAGGGCCAACAACTTCCTGTTTTCTACTGGTGATGCCTTTCCCTATGCATCCCAGTATCCTCCCAGCCCTTCTTACTGCCTTCTCAGATTGCTGGCCCACCGTTAGGTCGTCTAATATGACTACCCCCAGGTCCCTTTCCATTTTTGTTGTTTTCAGTATCTCACCCCCCATTCCGTACTCTTCCCCTGGGCTTTTGTTTCCCAGGTGCATTACTTAGCACTTCTTTGCATTGAATCTAAGCTGCCATACATTTGACATTTCATCCTTTCCACCCCACCTTGTGTATCAACCCTGTTGCAGATCTTTGTGTCATCTGCAAAGAGACCTACTTTCCCTTCCAGTCTCTCTGCAATGTCACTTATAAATGTAACCCCCTTGCAAATGGGGGTTTCTAAAAGCCTCCTAGGAGCTTGCCTAAGTGCTCCGAGCCTGAATGGTGTTCGTCGTTTAAGCCGTTTATCTGTGAGTGCTTTTAGAGCCTCTGGTACTGTCTCTTTAAGAGCTGTCTGCTTACAGGCATGATTAGTTTGCATGGGAGGACTGTGTGTTTCCCTGCTCAAGTTCTGCTCCAGTTGCTGACAAATCACTCTGTTACTGCTGTCGCTAAGTGGGCAGAAGGAGCACTTATGAGAGATGTAACTGTTTGCCCCATATCATTTAGAGTATTAGTGGAAATGTAATTTATCTAACCTGCCTTTCTTGCAGCTGGGACTCTGTGTGTTTTGCCCCTCCATTTTGGATCTGAACTGCTAAATAGATCCAATCAGACAAGGAGGGGCATCTAAAATGGAGTTTAAGCGGACCAACCAGGATCAGGACTCTCTTGGGAGCTGGATTGCCATAAGAGGTATAGCTAGTAATTCTGGGAAGTGAAGTTCTGGACCTTAGTGCCTATTTACACCAATAAGGGGAGTTTTGAGTGATTGACAACTGAAGTCCACCAATTGGACTGGGTGGCGCCCCAATGGAATCCCCTGCCTTGTGTCTGGAAAGGCAGATCCATTGTGACCGTGATTGGGGAAGGAGCTCCGAGCTTCTGTGCTACAGAGTTTATCGCAGGAAGCACATGTGAGGGCCTAAGCTCGGGCGGTGTGTTGCCGTGGTGATTTGGACTGAATCCTCGGCTCCTGAGAAGAGGAGAGGTTGAACAATTGGGAACCAGGCTCACCCTGTAGAGGACTGGAGAAACTGCTCAATTGCGCTCGGTCTGTCAGGAAAGTGAAGCTGCAGTGTGAACTCCCAGGTTAGCAGTAAGTGCGATCGGGACCTGAGAGCAGCTGCCTGGTATATAATTTCCTTTTACATATAAATGTGTGGGGTGTTCGTGAAGGACAGCAAAATGAGTCCTCTTGTCCTGTGTGCATAGACGGGAAGGCACTTGCATGCAGGTGGACTGAATCCGTTGCTGCTTGAAGCTGTGTGCCTGCTTGTAGAATTTCATCCCCCTGCTGTGCGAGGGTGTCTGGAAATCCATAACCCCCTCAGTGACAGTATTCAGCATCAAGTTTGTGAGTGCAAATCAGGGTAGCTCCCTGCCATCTGTACATTTAATTGCAAGTGTTTCATCTGATTTCTTTCCTTTTTTCCTTCATGAACTGAGCCAACCGGCTCCGGATTACAATTGGATATTGTGTAAGTGTTTTCCATCACAGGGCCCCAACCAACTGCACTGATCCTGGCTAGCCCCCCCCCATCCTGGGTACCCAGTGAAAGTGACATTTTGGGACTCTGAGTATGTGCACAGTACTGTGATTATTAATGTGTCTAATCTAATTAACCTGATTTCCCCCTTCCTTGTTACAGCTCCTTAAATAAATCAAATCTGTTTATTTCAGCAAAGTTACGCTGACTGAGGTATTCGTTTATGTTAAAGTATTGTACTCTGGCTATCGTATTGCATCATCTTGTTTTACAGGCGGTCCCCAGATTCAAGCTGACTGAACCAGTCCTGGGGGTAAGTGTAAATAGTGAAGATACTCATGGTGTATTGTGTGGGCCACTAGTAGGAATAAAAGGGGGTCTCAGTGTCCCAGAGGGCTGTGACCAAGTTAGTCTAACTATTGCAAACCCTGACCTCTGGGTGGAGGCACCCACCATAGAACCTAGGCCCCTCAACCTGCTAGCAGTTAAGCAGGTAGGGGTAGTAGCCCTTGGGATAGTGCCACCTGGGGGTTACATCTTGGAGGCACCGCTGGGATGTGTGTTCTCTAGTGGCTGAATGAAGGAAGTACCCCATTATGTCTAATTTAAAGGAGAAGATGGAGGGGAATACCACGCCCAAGTTAAAACTCGATCCCATTAAGATGATGGTGCACAAATTGATGGGGTGGTGCAAAATGGAGGAGTTGGACTCCTAAAAAGGCTGTAATATTATTGGATGTCCCATTGGGGATTAAAAGCACTGACATTGTCTCTACTGTAGAGCATGTCAAATGTCTGGGCAAGGTGGAAGTAAAAGGGCGATATACTGACTTGCTCGAACAGACCCTGCAAGTGCTGCTTTTATGCAGTATTACTATAGACCCTGAGAGGGTGCCCCCAGTGATTTTGCCCAAAGGTGCCCAGAAGGGATGGAGGGTTATTCACACATGTAGTGGTTTGGCCACCCCAGGTGGGTCCCCTAAGACCAATAGTTTTAAGGACAAACTGCTCAAACTGTTAGCTGCAGAAGGGAGAACTGCTCAGGAACTGGTAAAGGTATTAGACATCTCAGGTGACCACACTCCCCTGCCATCTCCAGGTACATCTCCCGGGCCCTTTAAGAGCTCCATACTAGCCCCACCCCCTATGGTTATTCCTCCCTTACAACTAGACTCCTATCAGAGATTGAGACGCTTCTCCGGTACTGTTCCCGTGCCTTCAGGGGAAGATGATTTGGAGACATGGATGGATTATGCTACCCCTTTAGTGCAAGAGTGGTAGTGCTCTGAAGGCAAAAAAAGGAAATGATTGATGGAAAGCTTGAGGGGTCCTGCACTGGAAGCCATTCGAGTCCTACTGGCCACTAGTCCGGAGGCCACTGCAGCAGAATATCTTTCCACCTTAGAGGGGGTGTTTGGCAGCACTGAAACCGGAGAGGATCTATTATGGAAATTCAAGTCAGCTGAACAGTGGAGAAAAGAGAAATTGTCTACTTTTGTTACTAGAATGGAGAGGGCTTTGCAAAAGGCCCACTGGAAAGGGGGAGTGTCCACCCAAATGCTAAACCAGGTCCGATTAGACCATATATTGAAGACAGCCAGACTTTCAAGTGTAATACTGCTGAAGCTCAAATTGCAAGACCGGAGGGCTGACCCTCCTGAATACTGTCAATTGATGAGAGAGATTTGTGAAATTGAAACTGATGAAGAGGGGTGGGAACCCTATGCTGGGGCTGTGAATCCATGCCAGACTCCTGAGAAGAGTGAGCCAGATGAGACTCAACAGCTGAGAGGGTTGATCAAGAGGTTGACGGAGACCTACCGGGAGCAAGATCTGTATCAAGCTCCTCCTGAGCCTAAAAGTGGAGTTGGAGTGCATGTTGTTTCCCCTGACCCTGGATTGAGAGCAACCTGAGAGCGGAAATTAGAGACTTAAGAGAGATGGTGAGGGAGCTGCAACAGGCTGCTCTCACCCCCAATAGAATTGGAGAACCAGAGATCCAGCAGGGTAAACACCCCATTCAAGAAGAGCCATGTAGAGCCCCTGAGGTGCCCCGCCAGATAAGTGATCCCCCTCCCTCCAAAGACAACCAAGATACTAAGTTCTGTTACTGTTGTGGAGAGGATGGACACTTTCAGACTGAGTGTCAGTTGCCAGAGAACTTGAGGAAAGTTACCAACAGGTTAGTGGCCTGGCATTGCAAAACCTGTGCCTGGTCACCGGGGGGGGCCAACCGGAAATGTTTTGCCACCAGGGCCAATGCCCGAGTGACATCTCAAGTAATGCCCCCTGAATGGTCTGAAGTGGTGGGTTCCTCTATGGAGAGTGCTGTGAAAGTGAATGGGGTATCCACCAGAGCTGTACTAGATAGTGGCTCCCAAGTCACAATCATGTTTCAGGACTGGTATCAAAAGCATTTGTCTGATGTGCCCCTGCAACCCCTGGAGGGGCTACATGTGTGGGGCTTGAGTGAGAAGGCCTACCCCTACTCTGGCTATATCCAAATTTGGTTGTCCTTTCCTACTTCTGTGGCTGGAGTGGCAGAGCAAGTGGAGACCCTGGCCTTAGTGTGTCCCCCTACTGGACTGTATGATGGGGTCCCATTGTTGATTGGAACTAATGCACATACGTTTGGGTAACTGGTGCAGTTGTGTTATGAAAAACAAAGGTCCAGGACTGGCAGAGATCTAAGAATTCCGGCCTTGATTAAAAGGGCCTATGAGGCACAGAGAAATGTTGATAGAATGGAACCAGAGGAACCGGTTGGGGTTGTCTGGGAGAAGGATCCGGAATCTTTGCTTTTGGCACCAAATGCTCAATGTGTTCTACAAGGAGAGGTCCACATAAAAAAGAATGTCAAGAACAAAATATTAACGCTGGACACACCAGGAGATGGAAAACTGCCTGAGGGGCTGCTGGTCAAACCAAGTATTCTGCCTGCTAGAGCCCATGCTTTTGCCAGAAGAGTGATGGTTCAAGTTCACAATGTGTCTGACAGGGAGATCCGAGTAAATCGAGGCTGCACCCTGGCCACTGTGCACTGCCTGGATACTGATGTACTGCCCAGTAACAAACATTCGGGGAAGAGTGACAGAGTAACACCTGACTTGTTTGATTTCAGTGACTCCCCATTGCCATCTGAATGGAGAGTGAGGATCAGTGATAAGCTTGCCCAGAGAGACCAGGTGTTTTCTTTGAAGGAATGGGACATAGGATGTGTGCAAGGAGCTGAGCACCGTATCCAGCTGCATGATGAAAGGCCATTTCGTGAGAGGTCTCGATGCCTGGCACCTGCTGACATAGATGATGTGAGACGTCATCTGCAAGATTTGCTTGCTGCTGGTGTAATACAAGAATCCAGAAGCCCATATTTTTTTAGTTTTTTGTTGACCAGGTAAGTGCACTAGACAAATCCTGCCTATTTTCAGGCACAACCCGGGGAAGGGGGATACAGATGAATGCCAACTGACCTTGAACCAGATCAAGCTGTTGGTGGTATTTTTTTTTTTTAGTGAATGAGGGAAATTTGGCCAGGACACCGGGGAAATTCCCTTACTCTTTTCGATAAGTGCCATGGGATCTTTAACATCCACCTGAACTACCACCAATCCAGGCAGATGGGACCTCGGTTTAACATCTCATCCGAAAGACGGACATGGTAATGAGGAAAAAGAATGGAACAGTTAGGATGTGCATGGATTATCGCACTTTGAACCGGTGGACTATTCCTGATCAGTACACAATGCCACGCATTCCGGATTCGTTGGACTGCCTGAATAGTAGTAAGTGGTTCTCAGTGTTGTATCTTCGCAGTGGGTACTACCAGATCCTGATGGCCCCAGAAGACTGTGAAAAGACAGCCTTTATCTGCCCACTTGGTTTCTATGAATTTATGAGGATGCCTCAAGGGATTTCAGGTGCTCCAGCCACTTTTCAATGCCTGATGGAGCATGCGGTGGGGGATATGAACTTGTTAGAGTGCCTGGTATACCTAGATGATGTCATTGTATTTGGCAGCTCACTGGAGGAACATGACAGCAGATTGTTCAAGGTGTTGGATCGACTGGAAGACTTTGGCCTTAAACTGTCCATTGATAAGTGTCAATTCTTTCAAACATCAATAAAATATGTGGGACACATAGTATCCACTGAGGGAATAGAGACTGACCCAAGTAAAGTTAAGGCGTTGACCACCTGGCCGCAGCCAAAAAATCTGAAGGAGCTACAAAGATTCCTGGGTTTCTGTGGTTATTATCGGCGCTTCATCAAGGACTATTCAAGAGTGATCCGCCCTTTACTTAATCTTACTCAAGGGTATCCCCCAACCCACAAAAGATACAAAAAGTCAGTGCCCCTCAAGACTAAAAGAGTGTATTTTCATCCAAATGAAGTATTTGGGACCCACTGGACTCCTGATTGTGAGACTGCTTTTCATGAGATCATATATCAACATACCCATGCCCCAATGTTGGCCTATGCTAATCCCACAAGACCTTAAGTCCTTCACACTGATGCTAGCTTGCAAGGGTTGGGGGCTGTATTGTATCAGAAGCACACGGATGGCCTGAGACCAGTAGTATTTGCCAGCAGAAGCCTGACCCCTTCCGAAAAGAACTATCCTGTACACAAATTAGAGTTCCTAGCTTTGAAGTGGGCCATTGTTGATCAATTTCACGAGTACTTGTATGGGGCTAAGATACTGGTAAAAACTGACAATAATCCTTTGACCTATGTGCAGACTTCAGCTAAGTTGGATGCCACTGTCCATAGGTGGCTCTCTGCCTTATCTGCATATGACTATGCTGTTGAATATAGAGCAGGCCTGAACCACATAGATGCTGATGCTCTCTCACGGAGACCAGTCCCCCCGAATAACTGGGTCAGATTCTCAGAACCTGATATTCGAGCACTCTACCAGAAGTTTGACAGGGAGGAACAAATGTCCATGGACACAGCGGACTGTATGGTGGATTGTTTGGGATCCTCTGAGAACTGCATACCTGCTGCTTATTGCCACTTTTCTGCTTTGGACACTGGTGTTTTGCCCCAATTCAATAATGACAGTATTCAACAGGCTCAATCCCGAGATATTATGATCAAGACAGCTCTAGAAGCCCTCCATGCAGGGAAAGATGTGTCCAAATTACGCTCCACTGATTTGAGAACTGCATTGCTATATACGGAAGGCCCTAAATTGAGACTGATCAATGGACTGTTATATAGAGAGACAGTGGACAAAGGGGGCCCAGTGAGCAAGCAACAGTTAGTTTTACCTACTGCCTTTCGAGACCTGGTGCTGAGGTCCCTACACAACCACATGGGACACCTTGGCATAGACAGAACACTTGATTTGGTGAGATCTAGATTTTATTGGCCTAAAATGGGGGCTGATGTTGAACAACACATTAAAACTTGTAGTCGCTGCTTACAGAGGAAAGCTTTGCCTCAGAGAGCTGCCCCCCTTGTTAACATCACCACCAGTGCACCCATGGAGCTGGTCTGTATTGACTTCCTGAGTTTAGAGCCAGATCAAAGAAATATCAGTAATGCACTGGTGGTCACTGACCATTTCACTCAATATGCTGAAGCATTCCCCACCAAGGACCAGAAGGCATCCACTGTGGCAAAGGTGCTTATAGAAAACTTTTTTGTTCACTATGGGGCCCCACAAATAATCCATTCTGATCAAGGACGGGACTTTGAGAGTCACCTAATTAAAGAGATGCTTTCATTGTGGGGAGTGTGAAAGTCAAGAACCACCCCCTATCACCCCCAGGGGGACACACAGCCTGAACGGTTCAACCGCACTTTGCTCGATATGCTAAGCACCCTTCAACCAAAGGACAAGCCCAGATGGAGCCAACAGATTAGCACACTGGTACATGCCTACAACTGCACCAAAAGTGATGCCACTGGGTTTCCCCCCCTATCGCCTAATGTTTGGAAGAGAAGCCCGATTACCAGTAAATGTTTGCTTTGGAGTTTCTCCTGATGGGGTTCAAGCAGCTACTCATTTACAGTATGTGCAAAAGTTAAAGGCCCAGCTAAACCATGCGTACCAATTGGCTCAAACCATGGCTGCCAAAAGAAATCTAGCCAATAAAGAAAGGTATGACAAAAAAGTGATGGCACTGGAACTCCGGGAAGGAGATCGAGTGTTGCTAAGAAATCTGGGACTGCATGGCAAACATAAGATTGCTGACAGATGGCACCATCTCCCTCACATTGTAGTGGGCAAACTAGATGATCTGCCTGTGTACAAAGTAAGGTCTGAGAATAATTCAAAAGGTGTTAAAACAATCCATAGAAATCATTTACTGCCCACTGGAAAAATCTTGATTGACTCTGAGCCCCCAGAAATTGCCCCATCTGGACCAGTGACTAGAGCTACTGCTAAGAAAAAATCAAGAAAGACTGCGCCTACAGAAGCTGAGTTAAAGTGTTCCCCTCCACAAGTCCCAATTGAACATGACTGTCAGTCTGTGTCAGAGGAAAGTGAGAGTGGCCTTGAATATTACCCTTCTTATGAACTGAGTCAACTGTTTCGGGGCAATCCCCTAGTCAACCCTGGAAATGAAGCTGGGCCTTCCGGACTGTCTAAGCCACAGCTTTGTCCCTGGAGCCAATGCTCTCAGAAAGTGAAGTGCAAAGCATCAAATCAGATGATGTGGAATCATTGTGCATGGTTGAACTGCTCGACTTTTCAGAGGAAGAGAGAGATGGACTGGGGCAAACTGGTAATACACCAGAACAAGAACAGTGTGTTGAGTACCCTGATAGTTCCCTGCCAGTGTCAGGAGCCTCCCCAGGTGAACCAAGTTTTGTGGACTCAGAGATTGCAAACCATGGAGCTGAAAGTGCCCCAGTTCTAGCCCCTCTGCCCCAATGGAGACCCCCTGGCAAGTAGACAGTGCTGAAAGGGAGTCTAACCATGCAGAAACTGTGACCATTCCCCCTAGAAGGACTGGCCGAGAGGTGACGCCTGTAGTATGGCTAAGTTACGAGTCCCTGGGCAGACCTGTGGACCTGCCCCTTAATGTGGTCCATAAGGGAGTGTATGTGACCCCGAGCGAGCTGCTCAAACTAAGCCTGGGAGATAACTCCAGATGACTTGTTTTGCCCTCTGAGTATGGTGCCCCTGCCCCCTCCAGTCCCAATGTAGCTGATAGGGAAGGGCCCCCTCTATCCAGGTTTCATGTGCAGGAAGTGATGACCTGAGTTAAATTTTGGTATATATATATATACTGTTGTATAATCAGAAGCAGAATGCATAGTACAGTGCAAGTGTGTATGACAAAGGTTTAATATGCTGATTGCTGTTTAAAAGGCATGAAAGTTCAAATTGTTCCACCTTAAAGTGATTTAGGGGTATCTACTTGATGCGAACGTCAAGCTTTTTCAGGCCAGGAAGGGTGTAACTCCCTTGCAAATGGGGGTTCCAAAAGCCTTCTAGGAGCTTGCCTAGGTGCTCCCAGCCTGAATGGCGTTCGACGTTTAAGCCGTTTATCTGTGAGTGCTTTTAGAGCCTCTGGTACTGTCTCTTTAAGAGCTGTCTGTTTGCAGGCATGATTAGTTTGGATGGGGGAACTGTGTGTTTCCCTGCTCGAGTTCCGCTCGAGTTGCTGACAAATCACTCTGTTACTGCTGTCGCTAAGTGGGCAGAAGGAGCACTTATGAGAGATGTAACTGTTTGCCCCATATCATTTAGAGTATTAGTGGAAATGTAATTTGTCTAACCTGCCTTTCTTGCAGCTGGGACTCTGTGTGTTTTGCCCCTCCATTTTGGATCTGAACTGCTAAATAGATCCAATCAGACAAGGAGGGGCATCTAAAATGGAGTTTAAGCGGACCAACCAGGATCAGGACTCTCTTGGGAGCTGGCTTGCCATAAGAAGTATAGTTAGTAATTCTGGGAAGTAAAGCTCTGGACCTTGGTGCCTATTTACTCCAATATGGGGAGTTTTGAGTGATTGACAACTGAAGCCCACCAACTGGACCGGGTGACACCCAAATGGAATACCCTGCCTTGTGTCTGGAAAGGCAGATCCGTTGTGACCGTGATTGGAGAAGGAGCTCTGAGCTTCTGCACTACAGAGTTTCGCACGGGAAGCGCGTGTGGGGGCCTAAACTCAGGCGGCGAGTTGCCGTGGCGATTCGGACTGAATCTGCAGCTCCCAAGAAGAGGAGAGGCTGAACAATTGGGAACCAGGCTCACCCTGTAGAGGACTGGAGAAACTGCTTAATCACGCTCGGTTTGTCAGGAAAGTGAAGCTGCACTTTGAACTCCCGGGTTAGCAGTAAGTGCGATCGGGACCTGAGAGCAGCTGCCTGGTATAGTAATTTCCTTTTACATATAAATGTGTGGGGTGTTCGTGAAGGACAGCTAAATGAGTCCTCTTGTCCCGTGTGCATAGGTGGGAAGGCACTTGCATGCAGGCGGACTGAATCCGTTGCTGCTTGAAGCTGTGTGCCTGCTTGTAGAATTTCATCCCCCTGCTGTGCGAGGGCGTCCGGCAATCCATAACCCCCTCGGTGACAATATTCAGCATCAAGTTTGTGAGTGCAAATCAGGGTAGCTCCCTGCCATCTGTACATTTAATTGCAAGTGTTTCATCTGATTTCTTTTCTTTCTTCCATCATGAACTGAGCCAACCAGCTCTGGATTACAGTTGGGTATTGTGCAAGTGTTTTCCATCACAGGGCCCCAACCAGCTGCACCGATCCTGGCTAGCCCCCCCATCCTAGGTACCCAGTGAAAGTGACATTTTGGGACTCTGAGTATGTGCACAATACTGTGATTATTAATGGTCTAATCTAATTAACCTGATTTCCCCCTTCCTTGTTACAGCTCCTTAAATAAATCAGATCTGTTTGTTTCAGCAAAGTTACGCTGACTGAGGTATTCGTTTATGTTAAAGTATTGTACTGTGGCTATTGTATTGCATCATCTTGTTTTACAGAGGGTCCCCAGATTCAAGCTGACCGAACTAGTCCTGGGGGTAAGTGTAAATAGTGAAGATACTCATGGTGTATTGTGTGGGCCACTAGTAGGAATAAAAGGGGGTCTCAGTGTCCCAGAGGGCTGTGACCAAGTTAGTCTAAGTACTGCAAACCCTGACCTCTAGGTGGAGGCACCCGCCATAGAACCTAGGCCCCTCAACCTGTTAGCAGTTAAGCAGGCAGGGGTAGTAGCCCTTGGGACAGCGCCACCTAGGGGTTACATAAAGACATTAAAAAGGACCGGCCCCAGAACCCTGCGGTACCCCACTAGTAACCCTCCTTTCTTCACTGTGGACTCCATTTACTATTACCCGCTGTGTCCTGTTGTCCAACCAGTGTTTTACCCAGGTTACTACCCTGGGACCCACTCCCAGGCTGGCTAATTTGTTTATTAATCTTTTGTGCAGGACTGTGTCAAATGCCTTGCTAAAGTCTATGTAGGTCATGTCCACAGCCCTTCCCTGGTCTACTGCTTTGGTCACCCATGTCAAAGAAATCAATTAAATTTGTCTGATGACCTTCCCACTGTGAATCCATGCTGCCTTGGGTCCCGTGCCCACTGGCCTCTAGGTACTAACAGTTCTTTCCTTCAAGTGATTCCATCATTTTCCCTACCACTGAGGTCAAACTGACAGGTCTGTAGTTTCCTGCTCTGTCTTGCTCCCACTTTTGTGAAGAGATCACATCCACCCTCCTCCAGTCCTCAGGTACCACACCATCTTCCATGATTTATTAAAAGGGTAGTCAGTGGTGTTACTAGTTCTCCCATAGTTCTTTTAGAATTCTGGGGTGAATTCCATCAGGACCCATTGCTTTATCCACCTTCAGTTTTAAGAGTTCCTTCAGAACCCTTTCTTCTGTGAAAGGACTAATATCAACCCCCATCCAGAGTGCTTCTGACCCGGATTAGGTATTTCCCTGCTTTTCCATTGTGAATACTGAGCAGAAGTATTCATTCAGTATCCTAACTTTTTTCACTGTACTCTCAACCACCTTCCTCTTTGTTCAGCCTCAGTATCCCTGCCTCAGTCTTTCTTTACTCCCTAATGTACCTATAAAAGGTTTTATCCCCCTTCTTAACCGAGTTGGCTATGTTTTCTTCGGTTTGGGCCTTTGCAATTCTGACTGCCTTACCCGCTTCCGTCTGCTTTAACTGGTACAGTTCTCTGTCCTGCTCCTTCTGCATTTCCTTATACTTCCTGAATGCTATCTTTTTCTCCCTTACCTTCCCCGCCACTTCTTTTAAGAACCATAGTGGATTTTTCTTTCCTTTTGATTTGTTTATTTGCTTCATACAAAGGCTTGTTGCCTCTATGATGGCAGTTTTGATGTTTCCCCATTGTTGTTCCACCCCACCTTCTTGACTGTTTGCTAGTGCTTTTCTGAGGCACTCTCCCATTTTGACAAAATCAGCCCTCCTGAAGTCCAGTACCTTCACTTTTGTGTGGTTGACTCTACAGCTAAGTTTATCGTGAACCACACTGTTTGGTAGGCTTGTTCCCAGATAGCTACCCACTTCAAGATCAGAGATCCTCTCTCCATCCCCATTTGAGAGTACCAGGTCTAAGATTGCTCTCGCCCGAGTGGGTTCCAAAACTAGCTGTCTGAGGCATGCTCCCTGTAGGGCATTGAGAATGGCCCTGCTTTTGGATGTGGATGCAGCAAAGGTGCTCCGGTCAACATCTGGCATATTCAGGTCCCCCATCAGCAATATGTCCCCTTTCTCTGCCATCCCAAGGAAGCCTTCTATCATTTCCTTGTCCATTTCCTCCCCCTGAGATGGGGGTCTGTATACAACCCCTGTGCGGATTGTGGAGCCATTTCCAGTCTCCAGGGTGACCTACAGTGCCTCCTCTCCTCCCTGTTTACCCTTTAGTTACATTGCTTTGATCCCTTCCCTTACATAGATAGCTACTCCTCCTCCTCTTCTTCTCTCCCTGTCCCTCCTGTAGATTGTGTACCATGGCATGTTGACATCCCAGTCATGGTTCTCTGTGTACCATGTTTCTGTGACTGCCACAATATCCAGGCATCCCTCTTCCATCAAGGCCACCATTTCTGGGAGCTTTTTACCTAGACTATGGGCATTGGTACTCATTACCCTCCATTTATTTATGGCTTTATTTCTTTTTGCCCCATCCCTGTCCCTACTGCCTTTGTCTTTTTCTCCATTTACCCCTACCCTTCTCCCTATCAACTGCTCTATCTTGGTGTTTACCTCACTAATTGCCCTGATTTTTTGGGGAGCTAGGATTTCCCTTCTCCTCTTCAGTGCCTCCCCCCTTGGCTAGTTTAAATGCTTGTCACTGAAGCATTTAAACCTATCACCTAGGATCCTGGTTCCCCTCCAGGATAGATGCAGACCACCGTGCCTGTATAGGCCTGCATCCCTCCAGGTGGAGCCCCAGTCCCCAATGAAGCTAAATCCCTGAGCTCTGCACCAGCTTTTAAACCAGTCATTGAATCCCATGGTGCAGAGTTTCCTAGCCTCATCCATGCCATAGACAGGTAGCACGGAGCAGCTGCACGGGGGAGGGAGCTGGATGTCATTGTCCACCTAGGGACAAATGACCTGGTTAAGAGAGGGATTAGAGAAGTGCAGGAAGAGTTTATGGAATTGGGGAGGGGCCTTAGTCAAGTAGCAAGCAAGGTAACCTTCTCGGAGGTGCTGCCCATCTATGGCATAGGAGAGGCTAGGGTGTTCCGCACCATGGGATTCAATCAGTGGTTGAAAAACTGGTGTGGAGCTCAGGGATTTGGCTTCATTGGGGACTGGGGGTCCACCTGGAGTGATGCAAGCCTATATTGGCATGATGGGCTGCATCTGTCTGGGAGGGAAACCAGGATCCTAGGTGATAGGTTTAAATGCTTCATTGGCAAGCTTTTAAACTAGCCAAGGGGAGGCACTGGAAAGAGCAGGAAATCTTAGGCCCCCCAAATAATCATGGTAGTAAGTGTGGCAAACACCAACATAGAGGTGTTGATAGGGAGAAGGGCAGAGGGTAAATGGAGAAAGTGACAAAGGCAAGAAGGACAGGGATGGGGCAAAAGGAGTAAGGCCATCAGGAAGTGGAGGGTAATGAGTACCAATGTCCATAGTCTGGGCAACAAGCTCCTGAGCTGGTGGCCTTGATGGAAGAGGGATGCCTGGATATCGTAGCAGTCACAGAAACATGGTACACAGAGAACCATGACTGGGATGTTAACATACCAGGGTACATAACCTACAGGAGAGACAGGCAGGTGAGAAGAGGGGGAGGAGTAGCTCTCTATGTAAAGGAAGGGATAAAAGCAACTGAACAAAAGATTAAACAGGGAGGAGAGGAGGCACTGTGGGTCACCTTGGAGACTGGAAAGGGCACCACAATCCGCACAGGGGTTGTGTACAGACCCCCATGTCAGGGGGAGGGAATGGACAAGGATATGATAGAAGGCATTCTTAGAATGGCAGAGAAAGGGGAGATACTGTTGATGGGAGACCTGAATATGCCAGATGTTAACTGGAGCAGATTTGCTGGAGCCACATCCAAGAGCAGGACCATTCTTGATGCCCTACAGGTGGCAGGCATTAGACAGCTAGTTTCAGAACCCACTCATGAGGGAGCAATCTTAGACCTCATACTCTCAAACGGGGGCAGTGAGAGGATCTCTGATCTGAAGTGGTTTGCCATCTGGGACAAGTGGCCATCAAACAGTGTGGTTCACATTAAACTCAGCTACAGAGTCAAGGCATACAAAGTGAGGATACTGGACTTTAGGAGGGCTGACTTTGGCAAGATGGGAGAGTGCCTCAGAAAGCACTGCAAACAGGCTAGAAGGAGGTGTGGAGCAACAATGAGGAATCATCAAAACTGCCATCACAGAGGCAACAAGCCTTTGTGTGAAGCAAATAAACAAATCAAAATGAAAGAAAAGCCACTATGGTTCTCAAAAGAGGGCTGTGAAAGTCAGGAAGAAAAGATAGCATTCTGGAAGTATAAGGAAACACAGAAGGAGCAGGACAGAGAGCTGTACCAGTTAAGGCAGAAGGAAGCAGGGAGGAAGTCAGAATAGCAAAGGCCCAAACTGAGGAAAAGATCGCCAACTCAGTTAAGAAGGGGATAAAACCTTTTATAGGTACATCAGCCAGCGTAGAAAGACAAAGGGAGGGATAGTGAGGCTGAATAGAATGAACAGTGGGTGGGCAGAGGGGGACAGTGAAAAAGCAGGGATACTAAACAAATATTTCTGCTCAGTATTCACAAAAGAGGAGGGGGAAGTGCCTAATCCAATTAACAGAAGCACTCTTGATAGGGGGGTCGATCCCAGTCCTTTCACAGAAGAAAGGGTTCTGCAAGAACTCCTAAAACTGAAGGTGGACAAAGCAATGGGTCCTGATGGAATTCACCCCAGAATAATAAAAGAATTAAGGGAGGAACTAGTGAAACCACTGGCTACTCTTTTTAATAAATCATGGGAGGATGGTGTGGTACCCAAGGACTGGAGGAAGGCAGATGTGATTCCCCTTCACAAAAGTGGGACCAAGACAGAGGCAGGAAACTACAGACCTGTCAGTCTGACCTCTGTGGTAGGGAAAGTGATGGAGTCACTTCTGAAGGAAAGAATAGTTGAGTACCTAGAGGCCAGTGGAGCACAGGACCCAAGGCAGCATGGGTTCACGGCAGGGAAGGTCATGTCAGATGAATCTAATAGAATTCTGACTGGGTGACCAAAGTAGTAGACCAGGGAGGGGCTGTGGACATGGCCTACCTAGACTTTAGCAAGGCATTTGACACAGTCCCACACAAGATTAATAGTCAAATTAACCAGCTTGGGAGTGGGTCCCAGGGTGGTAGCCTGGGTAAAACATTGGCTGCACAACAGGACATAGAAGGTAATTGTAAATGGAGTCACTCTGAAGAAAGGGGTAACTAGTGAGTACCAGAGGTTCAGTATTGGGTCCAGTCCTTTTTAATGTCTTCATCAGTGACATTGCAGAGGGACTGGAAGGAAAAGTATGCCTTTTGCAGATGACACAAAGATCTGCAACAGGGTTGATACACAAGGAGGCGTGGAAAGGATGAGAAGGGACTTGAAGGTTGGAGGAATGGTCAGAATTATGGCAGCTAGGATTCAATGCAAAGAAGTGCAAAATAATGCACCTGGGAAACAAGAACCCAGGGGAAGAATACACAATGGGTGGGGGTAGTAACAACAACAAAAAAGGAAAGGGACCTGGGGGTAATCATATCAGATGACCTTAAGGTTAGCAATCAATGTGAGAAGGCAGTAGGGAGGGCTGGGGTATACTGGGATGTATAGGGAGAGGCATCAGCAGCAGAAAACAGGAAGTTGTTATCCCTCTGTACAGACAGTTGGTGAGACCCCACCTGGAGTACTGTGTCCAGTTCTGGAGACCTCATCTCCTCAAGGACATAGACAAGATAGAGGTAGTCCAGAGGAGGGCAACTAAAATGGTGCAGGGTCTGCAAGAGAAGCCATATGAGGAAAGACTAAAGGAGCTTAATATGTATACCCTTGAGGAAAGAAGGAGAGGGACATGATAGAAACTTTTAAGTACCTCAGTGGAATCAACAAGTCCAAGAGGTAGCATCTTTCAGAAAAAGAGACTTACAAGAACAAGGGGACACAATTTAAAGATAGAAGGAGGGCAGTTCAGGGGCAATGTGAGGAAGTATTATTTCACAGAGAGGGTAGTGGATGCATGGAACAGCCTTCCTGAGGAGGTTGTGGGTCTAAAACTGTGGGAGATTTCAAGAATACATGGGACAGACATAAGGCAATTCTTGTGGGGGTAGGAAGAAATAGGCTGTTGGTTAACTAGGATCTGCAGCCTATCCTGTAGGTAGGGAAATGGGCAGACTAGATGGGCCTAGCGGTCCTTATCTGCCATCAAAGTCTATGTTTCTATGTTTTTATGTTTATGTTTCTATGTTTCACTTTAGAGAAATTTACTGTGTGTGCTACTTGTCTAAGGCCCTCCCCAACTCTACAAACTCCTGTTGCACTGCTCTGATCCCTTTCTCAGCCAGATCATTCGTCTCTGGGTGGATAATGACATCCAGCTCCCTCCCCCTTGCTGCTGCTCCCATGATCCTGAGGATTTGTTTCCTGTCCCTCCAAGCCTTGGCACCGGGCAGGCCCCTTACCTACCTTTCTCCTCCCTCCCCCAGTTCTACCCCCCTAACAATTGAGTCCCCCACCAGGAGTTGTTTCCTTCCCCTGTGGGGTCCTGGGCCACCCTCCTGTGGGTCTCCATTGTGGAGGTTCCCAGCATCCTCCTTGGTCTCCACTGCAGGTGTCTCCATAGAGGAACCATGCTTCACCAGAGTGGTGAATGAACTGTGGAGAGGCACAACTGGAGGGATGCACCTCTGTTCCACCACCCTCACCCTCCCTGAGCCCACCGTGGTCCAACCACTCCTCTTTCTTGGCAACTTCTGAGGCAGTGGCGGTGGCCTGGGTGGTTCCTGGGTGGGGAAGCAGGTTTCCCGAATCCCTGCCAGGTCAGCATGGAGATGAACAACCTCCTCCCTCAGACCAGAGAGGTGCCTGCAAATAGGGCAGCAACACAGTCTCCAGAATGTCTCCCTGAAGACTGCTGCTCCACAACCAGTGCATTGCACCACTCCCCACATATCTATGTCCCTTCCAGTTACAGATGCTTTTTGGTTTTTTGTTCTTGTTTTAGTGTGTGCAAGCTTGTGAGTGTCTCTATCCCCTATTGAATCTCTGACTTTGCTGAGGCTTTCATCTGTGTATGTCTGTGTGAATAGAGGTGAACATTCAGCCAGTAGAATTCTGCAGAAGTTTTAATTACTGCATTCTCTAATAAACAGTCTATCTATTGAATCTGTGCATAGGGAGATGTTTATTTATTTGAGTTTTGGTGACCGGGTAAGTCCACTGAGACAATTACAGTCCCTTTTTCAGGATTGACCTGGGGTCGAATAATATACAGAAGCAGTGCAAAAACAGAGGTAATACATTACATATACAATAATGGCTTGGGAGGTGGTTATAATGAGAATGTTAGACACCCCCAAGGTGTGGGATGCCACATAATCCCCAAGAGCAAAGTTTGAGGGGTTTGTACAGGCATCCCACACCGAGGGGGTGTCTAACATTTGAGTTTCACACACCTCCCCAGCTTTTATTTTATATAATTGCTGGGGAACACTTTTTCGCCTCAGCAGTTATATAAAATACAGTCAATTTAACTTACCGCCGATTCCAACTGGCAGTGAACTGCGGCATGCTGTGTGGTGAAGAGGACTGAAAGAGCGCTTTTTGCACATGCTCACACACGTTATAACCTGCAGGTTATAATGGGAAATTATAATCCCCTTCCCCTATGGGAAAAAGCGGTCTCCAGTTATTATAGAACAATATTTGTCAAATAGTAGATCAATAAATACAGTGGTGTGTATAAGTACATGATATTACCGTAAACAAATCATTTTTGCAGTACATATACAAATGAGATCTTATGGGTTATATTTACAGGAGGGGGAAGGGGGATAAGGCAAGGGACAGACAGAAAGGAGGGAGAGGTGCAGGGTAAGGTAGGAGAAAAGGAGGTAGAAGAGAGTCAAGGGGAGCATTGTCAGGGAAAGCAGCAGCAGGATGAAGAGGCAGATAGAGAGGCAGACAAATTAGATTGGCACAGAGGAAGAGAAGAACAAGACAGGATGGTGGGAAGAAGGAAGTTAATTAGAATGTTAGTTGACAGCTGAGGGGGGACTACCTTTCAGTAGTTATTTTTAACAAAAGAAATTACATTTTTAATAAAAAACGGCTTTTTAAAAAATGTTCTGTTTACTAATTTTATAAGCACAATAACACGCTTTGGGGTTGTGCATTTTGCTCATTGAGTCATACTTCGAAGGGCTGAAACACTCTACCTTCATCATCAAGCCTCATTATGCCAATAGGTATGTGGTTAGATCAGCATAGTGCATGCCCTGGTATGTCTTATAGCTTATATAACTGCATGCCTCAGGTGTGTTGTTAGGCATGACATGCCATTAAACACACCAGAGAAGTGTGTTCATCTCACCTCAATTGTACATCCTGGAGTGTCATTGAGCTTATAAAATGGCTTTCAAATATCTCTGAGTTAAACTGAATAAAACTAAGAAGAATCTATTTTTAAAAGATAAAAAAATAAAGACCTTCTTTGAAATATGATTCCATTTTAACTGAGAAAATAAAAAAAAAACAGTCCATATCCTGGTTATTTGGGGGGAGGGAGGGCTAAAAACAATAAAAGAAAGTGAAAAGCAAGTGCAGCACTAATCTGTAATACACACACAGTTACAAAATTAGCATTTCAAACCAGTACAAGTGATTTTAATGGAAATATGTTTAAAACTATGAAATCTACAATGTTGCAGGGTGGGGTACAAATGTCTCCTGAACAGGTCCACCCATCTCTGAATCAAAAGCATGTGCTGTTATGAACTTCCAGACTCCTTTTATGTTTGCTTGTGTGCATGCGCAACACAAACATATTGGTGCTGCTCCAGTAGTGTAGTGTAGTGGCTTGGGAGGTGTATGCACTTATCACCCAATGAAGCTTAGCCTGCGGGAGACCTGGCAGTGAAACCGCATTGGTAGGAAAGCTGATGATGATATAACACAGCTTGCTGAAGGGCAGAAACTTCCCCATGTATGAAATAATGCAGCCGCACCTATCATAGTGGTTTTCCACCCCATTAGAATGCTAAGTGGGCATCATCATCAGTCTTCCGTTCTTTTCCTGTGGCTGATCTCTACCCTTCTTCAAGATCTGTGTGCTGCCATGTGGCTGCTGTCTATTCTCTTGTGCTGTCTGTGTGCTGTCATTATTCCCTGTCAGACCCATCTTTCTGTATGACTGGCAACAGCTGCTCAACAACTCTGCTGTCGGTATCCCCCCACCCACCCAGCTTTCTACTCCCCCCAGCACAGACACAGTCTGAGACTGGGGTGGCCCCTCCATGCCAGATAACCTCTCCACAGAGGATTAGACACTGGGGTACTCACGTTTGATACTGCCAGACAACAAACCGATACTGGGGTACCTAATCCGCAGTGATAGTGCCTGAAACAAAGGAAACATCCCTCATCATTTTGTCCCTCATTGTCTTGTAAACCTTTTAAAAAAAGTTCCTTGACATTTGCAGCTTCCCCTAACCCTCCAGCATTCTTACCCTGACCCCCTCAGCACTCACTCCACCACCCCATACCCCCACATCACTCTTTTACCAATCTGCTGAACTCCAGCAATGACCAGCATGTACTGTTGCTTTCAACAATGACTGGGAACTGACTGAAACAAGATAGGTTTGGTTATGGGTTTTTTAATTGTTTTTTGAACTTTTACTCATAACTTTGCAATTTGTATTTGTGCACCAAATTTTCAACATAGCTTTTCTAGGACTTCTCCTCATGAATTAGGTAGGTGAAATTCTGCCCCCCCCCCCAGCATGTTTTTGCAGTCACTCAGTGAAATCACCTTTCGGAGGGGATTTTAAAAATTCCGCCTGTGTTGCTCATAAGGTAGGGTTATAAAAGACTATAGTGGAAATTTGGGAGTCAGAATGTCAAAAAACAATGAAGTTACTCTAGCAATAATATCCAACAGGGTGGGCAGTATTAGGCTACACCTGACTGCCCCGGGGTGTAATATGGCCCAATGTCACAGGCAGAGGACCTAATAGCTCCTGTAAGATCTGGTATAGCCCATACCAACCACCGTGGAGGGTATTATTGCACTTAGAAAATGGGTTACATGTGGTATTTTTATGTACAATTTAAAAAACAAGCAAAAACATTTAAAATGACTAGAAATCTATTTAAAGTTTCTTTTTTGGTAAAGTAGTCCCTTTATCAGTATAGTTGCCAGTAGAGGTTGTGTCCTAACCCCCCTTCTCGGCCCTAGCCCCAGCTCCTTGTGCTCTGTACTTAACTAATCTTTGGTCCCTTTGGGTCTTTTGTGTTTTTTCTTCATGCCCACATCCCTTTTAACATCCTCCTCCTCCTCCTCTTCACTAATCCTTTCCTTGCTCCCCCCCCCCCTTATCCTAGACAATGTCTGTATTCTGGTGGTTCTGCCTGTCAATCTGTTAATTCTCTATATACCTTTTGTGCTCCATTGACGAACTCAACCCATCATTGCTTCAACTGTTGCTGACTCTCCCCCTGCTATTGTAATTACCAGCTGTCTTATTGTTCCTGCACTTGAATTTTGTACCACAGTCATAGCTGCATTATGTGTTGTCCTCACTGTACCTGTTACTATGCTGATTGAGAACCATATTAATTGTTATGTTCCTGTTGTATTAATCATGTTCCTAATTTTTGATGTGGAACCTTCAAAAAAGAGCATTTTGCTCAAAGGTTATCTCTGAAGAGTTAATGAATGAAATAAAAAAATAAATAGATGACTGCAGTGTTTAATGCACACAGATGTGTGTTTTCTTTAGTGCTCTGATTAACTCTCCCTCATTTCTGGAACTGTCAGCCCCCATGCTCGCTTTTGATTGGAGGTTGGAGGAATGATCGGAAGTATGGCAGATAGGATTCAATGCAAAGAAGTGCAACATAATGCACCTGGGAAACAAAACCAGGGGAAGAATACACAATGGGGGGGGGGGAACGTAGTAAGAACAACAAAAAAGGGAAAGGGACCAGGGGGTATTCATATCAGATGACCTTAAGGTTAACAAGCAATGTAAGAAGGCAGTAGGGAGGACTGGGAGTATACTGGGATGCATAGGGAGAGGTATCTACAGCAGAAAACAGGAAGTTGTTATTCCTCTATACAGACAGTTGGTGAGACCCCATCTGGAGTACTGCGTCCAGTTCTGGAGACTCCATCTCTGCAAGGACATAGACAGGATAGAGGCAGTCCAGGGGAGGGCAACTAAAATGGTGCAGGGTCTGCAAGAGAAGCCGTACGAGGAGAGACTAAAGGAGCTTAATATGTATACCCTTGAGGAAAGGATGGAGAGGGGGGACATGATAGAAACCTTTAAGCACCTCAATGGAATCAACAAAGTCCAAGAGGGTAGCATCTTTCAGAAAAAGAGACATGCAAGAACAAAGGGACACAATTTAAAGATGGGGGGGGTGGTTCAGGGGCAATGTGAGGAAGTATTTTTTCACAGAGAGGATAGTGGATGCATGGAACAGCCTTCCTGAGGAGGTTGTGAGGTCTAAAACTGTGGGAGAATTCAAGAATGCATGGGACAAACATAAAGCAATTCTTTTGGGGGTAGGAAGAAATAGGCTGTTGGTTAACTAGGATCTGCAGCTTATCCTGTAGGTAGGGAAATGGGCAGACTAGGTGGGCCAGGCGGTCCTTATTTGCCGTCAAAGTCTATGTTGGTCCATTTTCTTTTTTTTGTACGTGTGTTATTTAATTAAGCCTATTGTTTGATCTGGAAGCTGTTGTGGTGGGATGATGTTGCAAAGCAAGAATGTGATTGGCATCAGAGGGGATGTGTACAGTAACACTGATTCACTAGACCAGTGATACTTTCTTGCTTTCTGTGCCTGCGATGGAGGCACACTGCCGGCACTGCAGACAACTGATATGGAGCAGTAGGAAAAGGGAGAGCAGGCAGGCGGCTGTATGATGGGGATGTTGTTGATGGAGCTGGCAGCATGTTGTTTGCAGTCAGCTGAGGAGAAAATACCATAAATCAGGTAAAAGATAGTATTTTTTTTTGTTTTAAGCAACAACATCGGACAATAAGGGGAGTTGCACTGCTGAGTCTTGCTAAGCGAGAAAAGCGAGAAAAAAATGGCAGTTCAAACTTTTCAAATTGGCATGGGCACATTGACTTTTTTGGTGAAAGGGCATGCTGGCACAGGACTTGTTATTTCCTAGTCTCTATAGGCATGTAAATGTACTCCTTGGCAAGGGCTTCATCCAGTCAGAGGTCAGGAAATCTCCTTACCCATTTTTTAAAAAGAAACATTGAATTTTATCAACGTTTACTCATAACTTTGTGAATTATGCAGGATTTGGTCCCAGATATGCAGCATAACCCCTTAGTTATCCACCTGATGAACATGACAGATATCAGTGTTCTAATCCCTTCCAAAACATGTTTTTGAAGTCACTCTGTGAAATCACCTTTTAGATGGAATATGGTCATTTCTATGTGTCTTGATCATTAGAAAGGATCATAAAAAGACTATATGGAACATTTGGGATCAAAATGTCAGGAAAACAATAAAGTTATAAAGGAACATTGAATTTTACCAAAGTTAACTCATAACTTTGTCATCTTTGTATATTTTGGCTTCATAGTTGCAACATAGCCCTTGTGTTACTTGACCTCATGAACACAACAGGTGCTATTTTTCAAATCCCCTCTAAAACATGTTTTTGGATTTACTCTGCAAAATCACTTTTCAGACAGGATTTTAAAAATGCAACCTGCACTGATCATAAGATGGGGTCATGAAAAGACTATGTTGAGAATTTAGGGTCAAAATGTGAAAAAAAAACAATTATGTTATGAAGAAAACATAGGTTCTTTGCCTGTAGCTGTAGTTCTAGGAGTGGTATACAGTTCACATCCACCCCCTGGCAGTTCCAATGGAAGTGCTGATTCATTGGACATCTGGGAGCTAAACTCCTCCTACCACTCAGGTAGTATATCTCCAACTCTGCCCGGGACATCGGATCTTTGCATGCTGGAAGCTGGGATCCATGTGCCTCTTGCCAGTGGAGGCCAGGTGGGTTGTGTGGATGTGAACTGTATACCACTCCTAAAAATACAGTTACAGGTGAGTAACCTATTTTTCTAGGGTTGTGGATAGAGTTTACTATCCACACTCTGGCAGATTCCTTGCAGTTCTTCAAGAGGAGAGGCAAGTCACACACCCCTATTTGGCGAAGAGAAACTGGAGCACCGAGGTTCCAAAAGTAGCATCCTGATAAGACTCAAAGTCGATGCTGCAATGGGAAATGAAGGTAAGTGCTGACTTCCAGGCAGCAGCCTTGTAGATTTACTAGATAGGGACATTCCTGGAAGCATCCATTGAGGCAGCGGTATGTCTGGTGGAATGAGCTCTAAGCCCTACAAGATGCTAGCTACCAGCAAACCAATAGCTGAGCTGAATGCAGGATGTGATCCACCTGCCAATCATCCACTTTGCTGCAGGTCTACAAGGAGTGGCTTCAGCGTATGCTACAAACTGCTAGTGAGTCTCACCCCAAATTCTAGCCATGTGCACCTTAAAATAAGTGAGCACTGTCCACAGGTCCAGAGTATGTAGCCTTCAGTCAGCCTCCAAAGAAGAATTGGTCAAATATACCAGTAAGTTAATCTCCTGGTTAGGGTAAAACTCCTATACTACCGTTGAAAGGAACTTCAAGTGGGGGCAAAGAATTACCTTGTCCTTGTGGAAGAGGAGGTAAGGAGAATCCACTAACAGCACCTGGAGCTCACTGATCCTTCTGACTGACATGATGGCCATCAAAAAGGCCATGACCATCGCACACCTGTGTATAAACTCAAATGGCTTGCCCAAGAGCATAGCCAGCACCAGCAGTAAGTCCTATGGTGGTGGTGGTGGTTTATGCATCGAAGGGGACATGTGGGTCAGACCTTTGAAAAAGCACCTGACCACCTTCTTCTGGGCCACCCTTGGCTTAATAGCCCATGTCTGGTAATCAGAGATGTCTGCCAAGTGCACCTTAAGGGTATTGCTCACAGTCCCAACTGAGAGAGGAGGACCAGAGGTATTCTCTCACATAGATTGCCAGGAGATTTGCTCTAAACATATGGATAATAGTAAGATTTGATACAGGTGACATAGATATTTGTTTATTTATTTATTTATTTTGTATTTTATATTTATGTAAAGTTAAGGGAGTAAGGGATGTGTAGAAAGTACTCCATATATTTTGGATCTAGTCTAAGGGTACTAAGCAGACAAAGCAAAGTAAGAGAATAGAAATTGAGAATGTTGGGAGTGGTGCAGTGCAGTGGCTGTGGAGTAGCAGTTTTCAGAGAGACTTTCTGGAGACTGAGGTGCAGCCCTAACTGCACACACCTTTGGTGGGGGATTCGACTGTGAGGGGGATAGATTTGAGAATAGGAAAGGTAGGAGAGGCAGGTTAGGTGTCTACCAGGCATCACACCCCAGAGAGATGGGAAGTGGATCCTGAGGATAGCTAGGGCAGCAAAACAGGAGGGAGACATAGATGTCATTGTCCACCTGGGCACTAATGACCTGGCTAGGGATGGGGCTGGGATAGTGCAGGGGGAGTTTAGGGAGCTAGGGAGGGGTCTTAGGTAGCTCGCTCACTGGTGTTTGCCAAAGGTGCTGCTAGTCTTCAACAGGGGAAAGGAGAGGGATCTCACACCAGGAGCTTCAACCCATGGCTGAAGGAATGGTGCAGAGAAGAAGAGTTCAGCTACATGGGGACTGAGAACCCACCTGGGAGAGTAAGGACTTTTATAGGGGTGATGGCCTGAATTCATCTGGGAGGGGACTCACAGTCTTCAGTGGACAGTTTAAATGTTACTTTGATGAACATTTAAACTAGCTGAGGGGGTGGAGGAAGGAATCAGAGAGGCAGAAACTGCACCCCCCCAACAAAGGCTGAAGTATAGAGAATGGGGAACACAAGGGGAGAGGAATCCCCCAGGGTGCAGATTACTAAAGGAAGCAGGATGGTAGAGATAAAGGGGGAAGGGAATGGCAGCAATAAAAGGAAAGTGAGGAAGGAGGATGGGGCAAAAAGGAAAGAAGGGGCAAGCAGACTGGAAATAAAATCTGGAAGGCCATGTGTATGAATACTAGAAGTCTGGGAAAGAAGATTCTGGACCTAGAGGCCAACCTGGATATTGTGGTCATTACTGAGCCATGGTGCACTGAAAACCATGACTGGGACATGGCCATATCAGGTTATATTCTGTTCAGGAAGGACCACGTGGGAAGGAAATGAGGGGGTGTGGTGTTTTATGTGAGGGAAAGCATAAAAGTGATGGAGATACAGGGAATACAGGGAGAGGCAGAGGTACTGTGGGTCACCCTTGAGATGGGGGATGGAGTCATTATTCACATTGGAGTGATCTAAAGACTTCCAGAAGAGGGGAGGAATTAAATAAGGTACTAGTGGAAGCCATTGGCAAGATGGCAGATATGGGGGAGGTGCTTCTGATGGGGGACGTCAACCTGCCAGGTGTAGAATGGAGCCTCCCAGCAGCAGCTTCAGCTAGAAGCAGGGACATCCTGTATCCTCTGCTAGGGCATTCTTCAGGCAAAGAGGCAGGGAACCCACTCATGATGAGGCAATACTGGACCTGGTACTCAGTAACAGGGACAATACTGCAGATGTCTAGGTGGAAGGCCACCTGAGGACCAGTGATCATCGTATGGTGTGCTTCAATATAAGGATGACTGTGGACTCAAACTGTGCAGGGGCAAGGGTCCAGGGTTTCAGGAGGACAGATTTTTGTAAACATGGGTGAATGTCTCAGGGATAATGTGGCAGGGGTGATGGCCTGGGTGGGGTGAGAGAACAGTAGGTGATGCTAAAAGGGAACATAGTAAAGGAAACAAACCTCTGTGTCAAACAGGTGAGCAAAAGCAAGAGGAACTAGAGACTGCTATGGTTCTTGAAAGAGGTAGTTGAAAAGAAAACAGTTAAAAGGGTTGCATTCAGAAGACATAAGGAAATGCAAATGAAGGAGGATAGGGAGCAAAGGAGGTGTATAAGGGAGAAACAGAGAGAAGCAGGGGAAGCAATAAGAAGCACAAAGATGCAAACTGAAGAGAGAATAGCCCCGGAGGTAACAAAAGGGGACAGAACATTTTTTTTGGTATATAAGGGGAAAGAGGAAGACCAGGGTGGGATTGTAAGGTTATAAAGGGAAGTGTGGACTGTGCAGAGGGAGACTAGGAAAAGGCAGACATCCTGAACAAATACTTTTGTTCAATTTTCATAGAGGTAGGAGAAGGGGAGGAGCCACAAAAAAGTAACAGACGCTTAAGAGAGAGCGAGGTGGACACTAGTTCTTTTTTTGAGGAGAGAGTCCTGAAAGGACTCACTAATCTGAAGGTGGACAAAGCAATGGGGCCAGATAGGGTGCATCCAAGGGTATTGAGGGAGCTTAGGGAAATATTGGCTGCACCTCTGACAGTTCTATTTAACATCTCACTGGAAACTGGAATGGTTCTGGAGGACTAGAGGAGGGTGGATGTAGTCCCACTACACAAAAGTGGAAGCAGAGAGAATACTGGCAATTATAGGCCAGTCAGCCTGACATTGATGATGGGAAAGTTAATGGAATTACTGGTGAAGGAAAGAATTGTGGAATATCTTGAATCCAGGGGGTTATAACACCTGAGGCAGCGAGGGTTCACATGCGGGAGGTCGTGATAAACAAATCTGATAAATTTCTTTGACTGGGTGGCAAAGGATTTAGATCAGGGTGGAACAGTGGATGTGGCCTACATAGATTTTAGTAAGGCTTTCAACATCGTTCCACATAGGAGACTAGTAAGCAGGCTGGGTAGCTTAGGAGTGGGTCCAAAAGTGGTAAACTGGATAAGAAATTGGTTATGGGATAGGTGACAGAGGGCGGAGGTAAATGGAGTTCACTCAAAGGAAGGGAGAGTGACCATGGGGTGACTCAGGGATCAGTGCTGGGAAAGATCCTCTTTAATGTCTTTATAAGTGACATTACAGAGGAGCTGGAAGGGATGGTCTGCCTCTTTATGGATGACACAAGCATCTGCAATAGGGTGGACACTCAGGGGGTTGATGGAAAGGATGAAAAGAGACCTGAGAACACTAGAGAGGTGGTTAAGGGTACGGCAGCTGGGTTTCAATGAGAAAAAGTGCATAATAATGCACTTAGGGCACAGAAACCCAGGGACACAATACAAAACGGGTGGGGTGATATTGACAACCACCAAGCAGGAAAGATAACTGGGGGCAATCATACCAGAAGACTTAAAGAGGGAGGTAGATCAAAGTGTTTGGCATCAATAAATTCAGAACTTGGATCAGCACATCCACAATTAGCCTCATGCCAAAAATCAGATATGTAAGTTATTTTGTTTAAAAGTTACAAGTCATTTTGTAACCCTTAATTAAATGCCTGTTCAAAAAAGCCAGTTTCAGAGAAGAGCTACTGATTATGTTATAACCTGAACTGACAACCTAGTCTGCCCTTCAGACTACCTTATATGACTTACTACTCCTACTGTATATTACTTAAAACTGCAATTATAGTAAACATCTGAAAAGGGGAAACTGACACTGGGTGGGTCAGCACATGCACTTCCATAATGTGTAGATGCAAGGTACAGTATTTCAGAATGTTACGGGAATGCAGTGGAAAACATGGCTTTAAAATGACAAGGTTGTGTGCAATTTTTAAAACGCTGCAGGTATGAGATTTTGAAATGTCACCAAGTTGCAAGTGTGGAATGCAGCAATGACACAATCTTAGAAAGTAGCTGGAACACATAATTTCAGAATGTGGCAGTGATGCACAATTTCAGAATGTGGCAGTGATGCACAATTTTGGAACGCAGTAGTGACACACAATTATGGAATGTGGTGGTGATGCACAATTTCAGAATGTGGTGGTGATGTGCAATTTCAGAATGCGGTGGTGATGCACAGGTTCAGAATGTAGTAGGGATGCCCAAGTTCAGAATGCAGTCATGATGCACAGGTTTGGAATGTAGCGGTGACACACAGGTTTGGAATGCAGTGGTGATGCACAGTTTTGAAATGTGGCGGTGATGCACAATTTCAGAATGCAGCAGTGGCACACAATTTTAGAATGTGTCAGTGATGCACAATTTTGTAATGCAGTGGTGATGCACAGTTTTGGAATGCAGTGGTGATGCACAATTTCAGAATGCAGCAGTGGTGCACAATTTCAGATGCAGCAGTGATGCACAGTTTTGGAATGTGGTGATGATGCACAATTTTGGAATGTGGCAGTGACTCACAGGTTCAGAATGTAGTGGTGATGCGCAATTTTGGAATGCAGTGGTGACACACAACTTCGGAATGCGGTGATGATGTGCAATTTTGGAATGAGGTGGTGATGTGCAGTTTCTGAATGTGCTGGTGATGCACAGGTTCGAAATGTGGCAGTGATGCACAAGTTGGGAACATAGCAATGATGCACAATTTCAGAATGCGGTGGTGATGCACTGGTTTGGAATGCGGTGGTTACACACAGGTTTGGAATGTGGGAGTGATGTAAAGGTTCAGAATGCAGTGGTGATGCACAGTTTTGGAATGTGGCAATGATGCACACTTTTGGAATGAGACGGTGATATATAATTTTGGGAAAATAGCAGAGACGCATAGTTTCAGAATGTGGCAGCGATGCTCAATTTTGGAATGTGGTGGTGACACGTAATTCCGGAATGTGGCAGTGACACACAAATTGGGAATGTGTCAGTGACAATTTTGGAATGTGACATTGAAACTCAACTTGGCAGGAAATTTCCAATTAAGGAATTTGGTGGGAATGCACCATTTCAGAATGTGGCAGCGATGTGCAATTTGGGAATGGGGAAGGGATGTGCAATTTCAGAACATGGCTGGAATGCATAATGTTGGAATATGGTGGGGATGTGATGCACAATTTTGAAATATACTGGGTGCATACAATTCTGGAATGTGGCAGGGCAAGCAATTTCAGAATAATATGGTATGTCCTGTCACATTCTGACAGAGTGCATCCCCACTGTATTTAAAATTGTCAGTCCCAACCAAATTCCTAGATGTGTGTCCCTGTCACATTCCTAGATTGATTGTCCCACCACATTTTAAGATGGCACATCCCTGCCACATTCCGAGATTGCATGTCCCCCCAACATTTTAACATTGTGCACCACCTTGACATTCTATGCCTTGGTTCAGGGCTGCATTCCAAAACTACATCCTGATGTGTTCTAAAGTAGAGTGCCATGCATCTGAACATTCTGGAAACAGATCACGTTTAAGGTCAGTTTGCTGACCTACAAAGCCCTGCATGGACAGGGACCGAGCTACCTGCAAGATCTCCTGAAACCTTACTGTCCTCTCCGACCACTCCGCTCAACCAATGAGGGATTGCTGGAGATTCCCAGGGTATGATTAAAAACATAGGGATCACATGGCTTTTTAATTTTTTAGTCCCCACCCTGTGGAATTTTCTGCCTTTGCAGATACGTGAGTGCCTGACATTGGAGAGCTTCAAGACTGCTTTGAAAACGTACTTATTTGAACTTGCTTTTTGTGCTGTTTTTTAATTGGATTTTATCATTGAGTTGTATTTATTTACCGGAAATTTATTTTAGTATTTCATGGTCTGTTTATTGTACAGCACTCTGGTACATAGTGAAGAGTGCTATATAAATAAATATTATTATTATTATTATTATTATTATTATTAAGCACTGCAGCCAACCCTATGTCAATTTTTTAAAGGATTACTATAGCTACAGTTTCTTAAACTTTGGAGAAGCAGGTCCTATGAGGTTGCTGACATGGAGGACTAGACTGAGTTCAGGTTATGACATCCTCAGTGGCTCATCACTGAAACTGGCTTTTTTGACTAGGTAGTGAAATCAGGGTTACAAAATAGCTCATAACTTTAAAATGAAGTAACACAGAAACCTAATTTTTGGTATGAGATTTATTGGTGGTATGCTTATTCTAATTCTGAAAAGTAGCACTTTTGATGGGAGTCCCGCTTTAAAGGGGAAGCACAGTGTTTGGTTGACAATACAATGTCACATCCCGCACACTGCGCAGAGCCAGTGCACACGCCTCCACAGTGACACAGCGAGGAGGCCAACCCACCCACCACAGCATCAGCAGGTGTGCCAGCGGCAAGCTGAAAGAGATGCACTGCACCTGCACACACAGGTCCGCTGTGGGAGGAGGCATGTCGATAGAATATGTGGAGAGCACTAAGGGATGCAGACTGCTGGTGGTGTCTGGGTACACCTATCAGTGTGAATGGTCACGGGGTGAAAGGACCTATTGAAAATGCTGTGAATATGCAGCAGATGGATGCAGGGGCTGTGCTCTCACAGTGAGCAAGGAAACACTGGTACTGACAGGCACCCACAACCATGTGCCTGACTCCACAGCTGTTGGGGTCCACAAGGTATGGGCAGCGGTGAAGTGGAGGGCCTGGGATATGAATGAAATGAGCCAACAGCTCATAGTGGCATGCTGCTCTGGTGTCAATGAGGCGGTTGGGGGACACCTACCCCCTGTAACACTCCTGAAGCGGTCACCGCAATGTGTCCGGAGGGGCAGCAGGCATGCTATGGTGGACCCATATCAGCTGTCTGAGCTCACCATTCCTGATGACTACACCAGAATCCTGGCAGGTGAGCCATTCCTGCTATATGATTCAGGACAGGGCGCTGAGGCCAGTATGGAACACAGGTTCTCCTCTTCAGTACCGAGAGGAACCTTGAATTTCTGGGCCATAGCCCAGCATAGCTTGGGGATGGCACATTCTGCTGCTGCCCCAGGCTGTTCCAGCAGCTGTACATGATGCATGAGGTGGACAGGGCAACTGTACTCCCTGCAGTATACGTATTGATGGCAAGGAGAATGGCTGCAGACTACATCGCCGTGTACACGAATATCACAGAACTGTGCCCTGCAGGTGGTCCCCGATGCATGCTCATTGATTTCAAGTTTGCCACCTATAAGGCTAGCTGCACAGTGCTGCCTGACATGGACATCCACGGGTGCTTCTTCCACTTGTGTCAGTGTGTTTGGCAGCACATCCAGCAGCATGCAGAGCTGGCACATCTGTAATGCTTGGATAACATCTGTGCCATGCACCTCACATGCTGCCAGCCCTTGCATTTGTGCCCCCTGTGGATGTGTGCACCACCTACGAGGAGCTCCATGGCTGGGAGTACTTCACCTCCCATGAGGATGTTCTCACTCCTGTCCTCGACTATTTCAAGGACACCTGGCTGGGTAGGCCTGTTTGCAGCAGCCACCACCGCAAGCCTCTATTCCCCATCCCCATGTGGAACTGCCACGCCGCCGTATTGGATGGGATGCCCCGCACCAATAATGCCATTGATAGGTGGCACCGGGCATTCAATGCTCTGCTTGGTGCAGTGCATCCAACCCTTTGGTGATTCCTGGATGCCCTGTGGGGGGAGCAACAGCTGATAGAGGTGAAGCTGCAGAAGGCTGTGTCTGGCCAGGCTGTGGGGCAGTCCTGGAGGTGCTGGAGGGAGTCAGCTCAGAGCATCACCGACACTGTCAGTGTGTACAGTGTCAGGAGCTACAGGGACTACCTGATGGGGCTGGCATTGAATATCAGCCTTCAGGTGTAGGTCTCTGTGCCAGGGGACACCCTACCCAGCGTCTGCGCCACATGCCACAATCCATATCCTTCTGTGGTACACCATTCATTCCCCTGCTCCCTGTGGTGCTGTTACTGCCTGCTGTACCCCTGTGCAGGGGTTGCCACCGAGATTCTGTCATGGTCTGCACCGTCGTGCCTCTTCTGTCCATCGGGTGGCTGTTCATGCTGTGTGCTGCTGGTTGGCGTTACCGTCGGGGGGCTCAGTCGTACATTGTGCTGCTGCATCGCTGCCATGCTTGTCATCAGTGCATCCTGTGCGTCTGTGGTGTTGGGTTCATGGTGTTTGCGGTGGGGTGTGCTGGGGTCCTGTGTGGAGTTTCCTTGTTGTCGCTGTGGGGGATGTCGGCATTTTTGCCATCGTGCTAACACTGTGCTTCCCTTTAAAGGGTTCCAGGCAGTGTGACAAGCTGGTCAAGAGGGCTAGTGCGATGCTGGGGTGCATATGGAGGGGCATTACCAGCAGAAAGATGGAGGTGGTGTTGCCTCTGTACTGACTGCTAGTAAGACCCCACCTAGAGAACTCAATATAGTTCTGGAGACTGGAGGCTTAATTTTCAAAGCCCCAGTTTTGATGCAAGGTGCCTGTGTTCAAGAGAAATGATGCAAGGGGCCCCTTGCATCAAAACCTGCAGCAATTCCAATTTATGAATGCAGACTGTGTCAAAATTGGGAGCCCCTGCTCCAAAGTGGCCCTGCATCACCCCTGCATCCAAAGTGGGTGTGTGCCATTGTGGAAGGGGGCCTGTGTTGCAACAGAACTAGAGCATCCCCTAAATCAGGATATTCAGAACCTTGCTGTGTCCACAAGTCCTAGCCATGGTTAGACCAGCCATGAGCTGGTCTAACACCCCTGTGCCAACCACAGGACACTTGTAGATGCCAGAAAGCCTGGGGTGCTACATAGCCATGGACCGCTCCTCCAGCTGCCTGGGGTGGGCATTGTCTGGGCACAACTCCCTGATCTCCGCACAGTCCTTGCTGCTGTCTGTTGTGGCTGGTGAGTGAGTCTGTCTCCATACTGGTGGGTTCCAGTGGCGATCAGGTGGGTGAGACCCGCGTACTGCAGTGTGCTTCCATCAGCCCGAGGCCACAGGCAGTGGCAGATGTGTGCCCGGGCCAAGGGATGAGGGACACAAGGGCAGTTGACAAGGCTGTGTCTGGGCCCCCCTCAGAGCTAGGTGGTCAGATCAGAGGCCCCTTGACAGGTGTGTCAATTGCCCCATTCCTGCTGGTCCTCCATGTCCTGGTTGGACCTACAGTCCTTTATGGGCTGGCCGAGCACAAGGCAGGGGAATGTGGCAGCCTCCATCATTCCCTTCGAGTGCACCATCAGATTGGCACGAGGTGTGGCTTGCGGCAACTCTAGGGACTTTGGAACAGGGTTCATGGTGCACCCAGAATTTGCCTGATGTAGGAGTTCAGCACTACTTGTGCCACTCTCCTGGGGTTTTGAAAATTCGGGTCCATATCTCCAGAAGGACATAAACAGAGTGGAGGTGGTCTAGAGGTAGGCAACTAAAACAGTGCAGGGTCTGCATAAAAACCCCTATGAGAAGAGACTAAAGGACATCAATCTGTACACCCTGTGTACACCCTGAAACAGATGAGGAGGGCATGATAAAGACCTTTAAATATCTTTAAGTGGTACATAAGGTACAGGAGGGAAATATTTTTCAGAAGAAGAGGTGCTTAAGAATGAGGATAATACTATGAAGCTGTAGGGGGTAGATTCAGGAGATATGTGAGGAAGGACTTCTTCACAGAAAGAGTAGTGGATTCCTTTAGCAGACTTCCATTGAAGGTGGTGGGGGTGAAAACAGTGGTGGGGTTCAAGAATGAATGGAAAAAGTGGAAAGGAAGGGGAAGGGAAACAAACTGGTATATTGAGCACTGTCTTCAGTGTATGTAAGGAAAAATGGGCAGACTGGATGGGTCAAGCAGTCCTTATCTGCCATCAAATCCAAATTCTGTGTATTCCAAGATACCAGCCACATGGCAAGCTCCTTGCCCTGTCAACAAATGGAGAACCTCTTCTATTTAAATGCATAGCATTTGCAAGTCAACTCTTTTTGGGAGGCCTCCAGAACATGGAGCATATCCTCTGACAGATCCAAGACCTAGAACTCTAGCTGCTTAGGAACCAGGATGATATATGCAGGGATTGAAGGTCAGAGTGCAGGACCTTCCCCTCTTGTCTGGTCAGCATATCCAGACAAAGAGGCAGCCACCACAAAAGTCTGCTGCTGAGTCTGTGGAGATTCAAACACCAGAACTGCATTGGCCAGTCTGGCGCTATCAGGATCAAGCATGTCTTGTTCTGCCAGGCCATGACCACCACCTTGTAGATCAAAATGAAGGAAGGGAAGACATACAAGATGCTTTGGGTCCAGGGCCTCATGAAGACATCCCCAACATTGTCCTGCACTGTAGAGGGTGGGCACAAGGCAGCCTCAGTTTGGCATTCTCCCAGGAAGCAAACAGATCCACCAGAGGTGTGCCCCAAAAGCAGAACAGGTGGCTCACCACCTCCTGATTCAGGGACCACTTGGTAAACATCTCTCTGACCTTGCTGATAGCATCTGCCAGCTGATTGAAAACTCCTACAACATGGCTTGCCAGGAGATCTGCACCCAGGCTGTGGATGAAGGTCCAGGTGCAGAGGGCCTCCCAGCATAAGTAAAGGGAGTGCATGCCATCTTGCCTGTTCAGGAAGAACATGGCCGTGGTGTTATCCATCTGTAGTTGCATGACCTGAGTAAAATCCATCAGAGCGAGCTGCACTGCATCAAGCTCTAGCAGGTTTATGTGGTGACAGGACTCTCTGGTTGACCAGAATCCATGCGCTCTGTGGTCTCCCAGGTGTGCTGTCCAACCCACCATTGATGTGTCCATCATGAGTGTGACAGCTCTGGGTATACAAATGAGATTCTTTCCTCCATATGTTCTAGGATCAGCCACCACTAGATGGTGTCCAGTATTGACTGGATCACTGTAACCAGCTGGTCAAAATGGCCTAGGTGCTGGGACCTCTGATGGCCCAACTCCCATTGCAGGTGGCACATCCGTCAACTGGCTCAACAGACCATGCTGGTGCAGACATCCATGTACCTAAGCAGCCACAGGAAATCCTGGGTACTCCATGAGAGCCCGTCTCAAAATGATCAGCAAAAGAGGTAAGATCTAGTGCCTGATGCACAGAGAGGTGGGCCTTGGCCCACAGGGAGCCCCAATGAACTTGATCACCTGCAAGGGTACCAGCTGGAATTTATCCGAGTTGACCAGCAGGCCCAAGTCTTGGCAGGTCTGGAAAGCCAGATCCCTGGACTTCTCAATATTCTCCTTGGATGGCCCAGACAGTCATCCAGGTAGGGACACACTCTGATGCCTTGCAGGTGCAGGAAGGTTGCCATCACTATATGCACTTGGAGAAGACTCTGGGCACCAAGGAGAGACCAAAGGGCATGACCTGGAACTGGTACAGGTCCCCTTCTGCTCAGAATCGGAGGTACTGGCAGTGGGACAGATGGACAGGGATATGGAAAAACACATCCTTGAGGTCCAAGGAGCAAAACCACATGTTCTGCTCCAGAGACAGAATAATCTGATTCAGGGTGACCATCTGAATCTTGTGTTTCCACATGAATTGGTTCAGGTCATGCAGATCCAGTATGGGGCACCAGCCCTCCATCCGTTTTGAAACCAAGAAGTACCTGGATGTGTAACCCTTACTGGAAAGGGCATCTGGGACATGGGCTATGGCTCCTTTTGCCAGGAACTGAGTTATGTCCTTCTGAAGGCCAGACAGCATGTTCTGCAACACCCTGGACTCTCGAGAAGCATGTGGTTGGTAAGGCAAGAGAGTCTCAAAGTCCAGAGGCAGCCCTCGGTCTATTACTTCTAACACCCACTTGTCCATTGTAATAGTGGATCAACATGGCCAGAAGTGACTTAGCCAACCCCTGATAGGGAGCACAGACAGAGACAGGATTGTTAGAGGTATGACAACCCCCAACATGTCACTGTTTTTTCTGGGGCACCAGCTGATGTGGCCAGTGGGGCTCCGTTACACTTGCCCCCGCCTCTCTTGAGTTTTGGCCACTGAAATTAGGTTTTGGATGCCAGGGTTGGTACTCCTCCTGCTGGGGCTGCTACCAAGAAGTCTGTGGCTGAAAGGACTGATATTGAAATCCTTTTTCTTAGGCTTTTGTTTCTGGTCCTTCTGAGATGATGCCACAGAGTCAAGGGTGGCAGTGGACTTCTCAGTGTGGGTGAGATCTCCCTTCACCCCAGGGCCAAAGAGGTTTGTGCTTAGGAAAAAGACACTAACAAGCTTATGATGGGTGTCCACCGTGAAGGTGGGTAGACAGAGCCAGGACCTGCAATACATGGAGAAGGCCACTGCCGTAGCACAGACACATTAGTCACCTATTTCCAAGGCCATCTGGAGCTGGTGTTTAGCCAGCGATTGACCTTGGTCTTTGAATATCTTCACTGCCAGTTGCATGTCCACAGGGAAATGAGGGAGGATTTCATAAAAGTCTCCCATCAGGGAGTGACCAAAGTTGGCCATCATAATGGTATAGCTCACCTGATGGAGACACAAGGACACCACAATGTAGAACTTTTTAGTGGTGTGATGAATCTTTCTAGACTCCTTGTCCAGAGGCTTGTCCACATCTCCTTGGCCCCTGGATTTCCAGAAGGCTGAGTCAAAAAACAGCCCTTCAGCCAAAGGGTGGGCAAAAAACCTAGAAAGGCACCCAGAAGGAACTGCATGCTTTTGGACCTTATAGGTGGAGGATGCCACGCAGGATGTTGGATGCTGCCAGATCTCCAGGGCTGGTCCCAGTATGGCCTCAGCCATAGGAAAGGTAACCCCTGGGGATTTTCTCTGTCCAAATTGTCCCTGAAAGGGTACTTGGCCCTTTTCTGGACTGGCTCTAGAGGGACATTTATGGACTCAGATATCAATTGGATGAGTGCCCCGAATGACACCAACTCATTGTTGGTGTAGTATTAGCAGTGTCTTTATTTATTTATGGTGCCATTCCCTGGAGGCCAAGAGTGCCAATACAAGAAGGAAATAGCAGACAATCAAATACTCAGATACAACATTATAAGCAAACAATAAGAATATAAATTACAACCCTACATCCCAAAATAAATAAACCAACAGCAGAACTGCACAACAAATAAGTTCTTCTTACATAACATAGTTGAAACACCAAAAGTGTAAGCAGAAAGAAAGGTTTTAAGCCCTACGTCCAGCAAGGGGGCCTCCCTCAGGGCCCTCGGGAGTGAATTTCATTGTAGCAGACCAGCTACTTCAAAGGCCCTATCCCCGGACATTTTAAGTCTGGTTCTGGGGACAACAAGGAGACCCTACTCAGTGGAATGGAGGAGATGAACAGGCAGGTAAGGATGAAGGAACTCACACAAGTAGCCCAGACCCAGACTGTGTATGGCCTTATTGGTTAGTAAGACAACCTTATAGATGATACGCCACTTATCTGGCAGCCAGTGCAGTTCCCACAGCACCAGGGTAACATGACTCGTCCTCAAGAGACTGGTCAACAACCTTGCAGCCATGTTCTGCATGAGCTGCAGGCTCCACAGCATACCTTCACTGACCCCAAGGTAGAGGGTGTTACAGTAATCAAGCTGAGAGGTCACAAAAGCATGCACTAGAGAGGGCAAGTCCTCATGGGGGATAAGCGAACAAATTCAGCTAATATTTCTCAGATCATAGAAGCCATTCCAGAAAACTGCCGACACCTGAGCCACAAATGTCAGCCCTACATCTATAATGACACTCAGATTCTTCACCTTTTCGGCAGTGTCAAGCCAAGAGGTACCAAGCCAAAGCACCATTTCCCTCCATGACACTGCCACTTCCCCTCTCCTACCCAGCTCAGTCACCAGTACTTTAGATGTGTCTGTGCTGAGTCTCGGCCTGCTCGATGACATCCAGCCCTGGATCTCAGCCAAACACTGATTCAGCACATCCACCACTCCACAATCCTGAGGTACAAAAGATAGACAGACCTGAGTATCATCTGCATTGCAGTGAAACTCAATTCCATGCTGCCTGATGATCCTGCCCAGGGGTAGCATATACACCAAAAACAACATGGGCAAAAGGATCAACCCTTGGGGTACACCACAGTACAAGTCCATTGGGTGCGATGAAAAGCTACACATCACAATCCTCTGAGACCTGCCCTGAGGTAGGACTCAAACTAGTTAATGACTTTGTTAGCGAGTCCCACGTACTCCCTGAGTCAATTCAATAAAAGCCCATGGTCAACGGTGTCAAACGGTGAGGAGAGATCCAGGAAAACAAGGACTGGCAGTTTTCATATATCCCTCCCCATGAGCAAGTTTTTATGTACCCTGACCAGAGCAGTCTCAGTGCTGAACTTTAAGCTAAATCCCAACAGGAGAGGCTTATATATGTCAAAGGTCTCCAAGTCTGTCTTCAGCAGCAACACAATCCTTTTCTATAACCTTGCCTAAAAAAGGTAGGTTAGAGACAGGCCAGTAGCTCACCAGGATATTGGGGTCAAACGTCATTTTTTTCAGAAGGGGTCTCATCAGTGTACTTTTCAATGTTGAAGGGAAGACCCCCTCTGACAAGGAACAGCGAATTATCCTGGAAAACACTGGGCTCAGCTGCCCAGCACGGCTTACCAAGAGTCATGTTAGACCTGGGTAAAGCTCATATGTTGGTTGCAGCCCCAAGATTTCCTCTACAACCTCCTCAATCATTAGTGAACAATACTCTCCACATGACCACTGACCACAGCTGTGACACCTAGACTTGACACTGCTGGGCAGTGACTGCCCAATTGAAGAGATCCCGACCCTGATAGAGGACACTCTGTCAGAGAAGAACTGAGCAAACTCCACACATTTCTAGGATAAAGCAGCCTTCGCAGGCACCAGACAAGCTGGATGCAAAAGCCTGTCCACTGCCCGAAAAAGCTGAGCTGGTCAGTTCCTCCCAGCTGCAATCTCCCTGGACAGAAATTCTGCCTTCTTTTGAGAGATTGCCCTTTGATACGCACCATAGTGAGTTTTCAAAGCCAGTTTTTCCTCCAGGGCCCCAGATCTCCTGCAATGCCACTCCAACCTCCTTCCCTTTGCTTTTATCACTCTCAACCCACTATCAAACCATGGCAAGCTGAGGCATCATACCAATGTGCAAACATGAACTGGTGCTACAAGGTCAAAGACCACACTGATGGCTCTATTATAGGCCACCACTCTTTCCTCCATTTCCTCAGCACATGCCACCATCAAACCTGCAGTGTCCAGTACCACCAGAAGTCTGTCCAGGTTCAGCTCTCTCAAAGGAGAGTATCTGACCACATACATGCACAGGAGATATATGACAAAGGGGTGCACTGAACTCAAACCTGATGGTGCAATGATCCAACCAGTTGATCGGATCAATCTTGAGGTTATCCACATCGAGCACCATGTGTAACACCAAGTCCAGTGCATGATCATGTTGGTGAGTCATAGTAGCAACTTGGTGGTCAATTCCTTGACCAAGCTCCAGTTTATGATGTTAGTCCCAGAGGAGAGCATATATGAAAGGATCGAGTCATCAGAGGACTCCTCAAAAATGTCCACTGTTCATTTCTCACCATGGACCACCCTAATGTCTTCCACTTAGGTGCTCTCCAAGGATAACCATCCTGGCAAACCAGTGGCTGAATGGGCCTCCTTGGTCTGAGCACCCACCCTCAGCTACGTTAGAGACAGCTCCACCCAAAGGTGTGGGAAAGAAGTTATGGGGTGCACCTGTGATGCATGGACCAGTGAGGGCATGACTGGTGGATGCCAGGCTACCATTGTTCAGGAGGGTGGAGCCCTACCCCACCCTGCAATGTTCCGCTGTTGCTTCAGATGCTCCTCGTAGTACCGGTGCATCTTTCGGTGGTGCCTCTCCTCACCTGAAGATGAGGAAATCAAGGAACATTGCCAGCAATACCTCCCAGTCAAGTGAGTTTGAGAGCGAGAGAGCCTCAATTGATATCTTGACCTAGACCTCGACTGTCAAACAGATGGATGAAGATAAGTGGAGCCTTCTGGCTGGCTGTAGTGCACCACATGCCTGGCCACATTTATGAGGATAGGTCTGGAAGACTTGACTGTCAGTGGAGGCTGCTCCCAAGGTGAACCGATAGGGGACACCAACTGGTCCACGTCCTCCTGAGTGAGGACTGGGAGCACTGGAGTCTCAGAGACTGACTCTTTGATCTCATTGTGATTCTTGCTGCAGTGGGCAGGGCTTTCACCCAAGATCTGGATGGTCATGAATATTTCATGGAACCCTTCTGTGAATGACCCTCCAACACTGGCCCCAGCAGGGAACAGCACCAAGACCAGGGAGGTGCCCACCACAGCAGTCACTACATTCTCCTTAATCACAGCAAGCTGCAAAGCAGACCCAGCAGTCACTGAGGCCTTCAGTGGTCCTTCAGATCCTGTTCCAAAGGCCGTCCAGGGTAAGCTCATGATTCAGAGCCTCCAGGGATTCCAGGATCATCAAGAGACAGAGACCCCCACTTGGTCATGTCGTGCTGCCCACCCAGACAGTACAGGCACATTGTGTGGGTCAGTGACCAACATCTTCTGCTGGCACTGAATGCAGAACTTGAACCCTAGTTTCCATTGATCCATCATCGATCACACCTGGGAGTCAAAGGGACTGAATAAAAGAACTGAAATACTTTGAATAACTTTGCAAATAAAGATTCATCTATGGTGCACTAATTCCTAAGTGACAGCCACGGAGGAGGTGACCTGTTTTTTAAGTGGTCAGAAAGATCTAATGTCATGGGACAGGGGATATACTGCTTATGTGGTAGGAGGAGCTTAGCTTCAAGGTATCCAGTGAATTAGAACTTCCAGTGGAACAGCCAGAGTGTGGATAGTGAACTGTATCCATGCCACTAGAATGTTTACTCTTAACTTTCTTATTTTTGCACATTTTGGCCTTACAGTTTCAGCATAGCCCTTGTGTTACCCCACCTCATTAAGATGCGACGCTGATGACCCAGGTTCGAGAATGAGCCCTAGTCATTGGAGGGCTGTCTGGGGAAGGTGCGATGAGCATTCCAGAGGATGCTGCCCACCTCAGGGAGGGAGAGACAACATACTCTACTCTGCCACTGCCACCATGGTGACCACAGGTGGCAGGTCTCTGTGTCCCATGTGTGCTGGGGCCAGAAAAACAGAAAAAAACACTGCCAGTCACTGCAGAAGGATATCTGCCCCTCATCGCAGGCCTCCCTCTATCAAACAAGGCACACCTCTCCATGGAGCATTGACCAAGTCTCCATTGGGGGTACAGCCCTCCCTCCCAATGGCCCCACCCTGGGAGGAAGCAAGGGTGTCTGTTGGGGATGGAGGTAAGTCCCAGAGAACATGGGTGAGGGGACTAGGTGTGTGGCCAGGGTGATGGGTACTGAATGATGGAGGGGACAAAGCCTAGTAAATAAAAAAAAAATGACAGGTGTCATTATCAAATTTCAAATTCCTCTGATACATATTTTTGCAGTCACTCTGCAATATCACATTTCAGGTTGAATTTTAAAACTTCCACCCATCTTGCTTATATGGTAGGGTCATAAAAAGATGATATTGGAAATTTGAGGTTAAAATTGTTGGAGCCCACTGAACATGAGATATTACCTCTCAGCTGGCCTATATTGGGTAAATACATTGTAAAAATGTGTAAAAGCTGGACCCCACTGAAAATGAGATATTGTATCTCCACTGTACTATCCTGGGTAAATACAGTCTAAAAATGTATACAAATAGAACACCACTAAAAATGAGATATTGCAACTCATCCGGTCTGTCCTGTGTAAATATGTAGTAAAAATGTGTACAACTGGGCCCCAGTGCAGCAGTACCCCACTGAAAGATGTGCATCTATGCTGCTCCGTCCTGAAAAAATACATTGTAAAAGCTGCACCCCACTAAAAATGAGAAACTGTCTCTCACCTTAGCTGTTCTAGGTAAATTCATAGACATTGAGATAATGCCTCTCTACTGTGCTATCCTTGGTAAATACAATGTAAAAATTTGTTAAAGCAGGATTCCACTACAGGTGCGATATTGCATCTCATCTGGGGTGTCTTGGTGAATATATTGTAAAACTGTGTAAAAGAAGGACCCTACAGCAAAAGCCCACTGAAGAGGAAATGTTGCATCTAAGTTGATCTGTCCTGAAAAAATACGTTGTAAAAACATCCTGATCCAACATCCTTTAGCTGTCTGGAATATTCCTGGTGGTCTAGTAGTCTCCCCTAAATGGAAATCCAAACCCCTCACAAACTACCAGCCCAGGACCCTCTTCCCCTCACCCCTCTCCTCGTCCTGGTAGCATAAGCTGAACTAGAGCAGTAGTGATGGTGACCAGCACAGCCCTCTCCTCACCACCTTGCCCAGCTGCCATCTGTCTGTCAGCGAGCAGTCATGAGTATTGTACAAATAACTGTTTCTTTAGTACTCATAATGAATCATTAACAGTTAAATGGCTTTTCTACAGTACTCATGATCACTGAGTGACTGTCAGATGATGCCAGTCGAGGTAGTGAGCACAGTGTGGTGCCAGTCACTAACAATTACTGAAGATTTCCTTAGGTGACCAGGATGAGGGGGTGGGGGGTGAAAGGTCCTGAGTAGGTGGTTGGGAGGCGGTCAGATGTTCTCACAGTGGGGGGGGTATGCAAGACCACAGAATATTCAAGATGGCTACAGGATGGGTAATCGGGAGTGGTAGACTCCTAGCAACTAGAAATATTCAAGATAGCTTCAGGATGGGCACTCAGGGGGCTGGATATGCATGTTAATAAACTCATAATGGGTATACAAATGTATCATAGTGCCTTGCATGTCAAATGGGTTCATTAGCATGTTTGGGCTGAATATGGCCCAAAGGAGTCTTTGCACTGTACCATTTGGGCCATGCTATCTGCATTGGGCTCCTGTGGGCAATATTCAGTCAGGGTCTGTATTATGCAAAGAGCATAACCACTATGCACTCCATGGACACAGCCCCATAATTAGACAGTCAGCATGCTTCAGTCAGAGCACAGTAATTTTAAGAATATTTCCCCCAAGATGGCTGTACAGTAAGTCCACAACAGCACATATGGCAAGCTCTGAATATGGGGACCTGTACCCCTTAGACCAGTGGAACCAAAGTCCATGAAACAATGGTTACTGTGGTGAAAAAAGGTCTGCCTGTACACTCAAGATACTGTTCTAACTTGTAAAAGGCTACAAGTAAGCATGTTTGGCATTGACAAATTCTTAAATGGTTGGTGTCGGCCTCTGCTCAGGTAACTATTTTCCCACCTACCCCTTCTTTGTTTTTATTATTGCCACCCTTCCTCACCGTATTTTTTTTGCCTTTCCCCACATTCAACAGATGGAATGTTTATAATGTAATACAGGAACTCAAAATTCTGCAATATTCCACTGGAAATTGTTCATCTCCCAACACTGCACACATACAACAAGGGCTTAACATGGAGCAAGAGCTTCAGTGTAATATTTGGCATAGTAAGCAGCAGAGATATCCCAGATAAGCAAGTAAAGATAGGAGGGTATGTTTTTATGATGAGCAACAACACACTAGCAATGAAAATTATGAGCAGTACCTCATTATTATTATTATTATTTTAATATTGGTATGTGTATAAGAAGAGAGAGAGATGATTAGGGAAACAACATTTAATTCTTTGTTTTATTAAGGGAGTTTCATTTTAGGGACTAGTTGAAGGTTTAAAATGTGTAAAGGTGGTTGCCATGTTTGTGACAGCAGGTCAGTTCTGAGTGTATAGGCACTGATATGCTAATTGTGGCTACCAACAAGTCTCAGTCCTAAAGTATGCAAGTTTGGTGACATAACTGCACACCTTAGAGGGCCTATTTACCAGTCAGGTGGCTTCATTTTCTTACCCATTTCAAAATAAACACTAAACAACATGGTGATTAAATATCAGACTACTTATGGTACTCAGTAAAGAACACATTTACTTTGAATCTTTTTTATATAGTGTTACTTCACAGGTCTAATCCTGATGAGTTAGAGGCTCAGTCTCACCCATGTCAAGCCCTTCATAACTCCATGGATAGGCCTTTTGGCACAGAGAGTGATATTAGTTCTCTATCAAGTGAGACAGAAAAAGAGCATTATTATCAAAGGTTCAGAAGCACCAGGCAGACTTCCAAGACCTTTTTGAACGGTGGACACAGTAGTATGAAGGTGCAGGAGAGTCCAATGCCCATAGAGAACTTGAAGGTTAACTGTAAACTTCAGAATTCAAAGTTGTCTTCAGCAACATCGTGCTCTGGTTTGTAAGTACTTGCAGTATTTTCTTTGTTGAAATTTAAATAATGTTGGTCCTCTGATATTATGACATTTATGGTTAAGAAAGTGTATTTACAAAGGTGGTGCATTTGCCATTGCTTTACTTACTCTATTCAACATGAGTATTAGAATGTAATAATTATTATGTAGAGTAGATTGGAGCATTGAGGCTATGGTAGTACTTTTAACATAAGCTCAGCCATGGCAACATTAGTTAAGTAGAAACTGTACTGCTTTGCACTAGTAGAATTACTTTTAAAGCCACAGTGCACTGAGGAGAAGGAACCACATTTACATCCAAGCAGTAAATCTGATAAGAATGTTTTTATTGTGTATTGTTTATATAAAAACAATGGACTAGATTTTGAAAATGAACACATGATGACGCAAGGTCCTTTTTCCCCTCTATCAGTACCTATCTGATTGAACAAAAACTCATGCACTCTATTTTTAAAGGTGTAGGAGTTTTCATGACAGTTTCCATGATCTGAAAGCTGTAAGACTTTTTGGTGGTCTAAACTGTATGCAAGTATCAAACACAGTTGCTTGAATTTGCATTGCAGGATGATACCAGTCTGTCTTTGATGATAGCACCAATGTTATAAATAATTTCTACCTTGGAAACTGAGTCTGGGAATGACAGCTTTCCTTCTTTAGTCATGGTAACCCTTGTACCAAAGCAATTGTTTTAAATTAATTATTCTCTTTTGCCCCATTTACCCCCTTTTTTATTCTGTACATCATGATCATGCAATCACAGAGTAGATGCTCCCTTCCTTTGGCCTAAAGGACAAGCTAATAGATGCCAACATGGCTGATGCCACACCAGCTTCTTGGCTATCTGGTGGTGTGCAAATCCATGGTGGCCTGCATCTTTCCACTCTGGGCTGTGAATGCCTTGCCTCTGCAATGTATCACTACTGACTGGTCTTACGTGGTCACCTATAAACGCTGGTGTCCTAGGTGGAAGTACCATGTGCTGCAGCCATGCCACTGGGCAAGTCAACCAAAACATTTAGCACAAAAAAAATTGCAGAATGACTAAGTAATTTGCTTTGATCTGAAATGAACTTTGTTAATAGTCTAAGAACTAACTAAAGCTTTAATTGCTAGGGTTAAGAAAAGAAGAAAGCAAACCTACCACAAAAACACATCTTCTAAAGTCTCAGATAGTCTTCCTGAGGAACCAGATGGTGCATATGTTGATGCAACACAGAATTATGGAGAAATTAGAAAATGGCAAGAACATGGTGAAAGAAAGGAAATGAAAAGTGAGAGCTGCGTAATTACTTTGAAACAAAAAGGGAAAACAGGACTGAAAATGATGGACAAGGCATATCTGGAAGCACCCTCTGAAGCAGAGGAGATGGTAACCAAAAATGTCCCTATAGAAAACTTAAATGAAACATCAAAATCCATGAACACAAATACTGATGGAAATAAACTAAAACCTGAACAAGGTCTGAAAGTAATTGTTCAAGGAAGAGGAATGAAAAATGAAAAAAACAGATCTGGTGGAGGGAGAAAAGGGATCGGTAAAAGGCAAGAAGTGAAAGCTATAGAGGATACAAAATTGGTACGTTATGATGAAAAGGAGTCTGAGGAAGTGTATTCTAGTTTGACTGAAGGGCAGACATCAGAAATTGAGGTTAACAGGGAGCTTAGCACTAGAGGAAAGGAAGCAGAAAATGTTGATCTGGAACAATGTAATGAGCTAAAAGAATTAAGGAAAAATAAACAATTTTCTTCAAAAAAACAGAGAGCTAGGCAAACAGGACAGGAAGGGACAAGAAAAAAAGAAGTGTCTGCCTCATGTAGTGAGGAGGATGAATGCAAAGTAAGTTCTGGAGAACTGGATAGGCTTATTGAACCTGGAGGGACAGAGGGTGGAAAATTGGTTGCAAAAGTAGTGAACATTGCACTGACAGGAGCAGAGGAAATAGACCAAAGTGGATCTGGCATGATGAGTGAAAGGAAAAATGAGACAGAAAATGAAGAAGAGGGAGAATCTGCAGATGAAGGAAACAGTGTATCAGATAAGGGAAATTTGATATTGCAGAAGAAGGTAAGCAAACAGGTTGTGGAGGATGGGACAAGGGAGATAGAATCAGAGTTCCAGGAAGAAGAAGACCTGGGTCTGGCAGATACAGGAAAAAAGGAGGAGTCCTCAGAAGTTGAGGGAGAGGAGAAGATGCAACTTGAAATGAAGGTAATAGAGTTTGAAGGACCATCTCAAAAGAGAGTCATTGACAGCCAGGTATTACAGGAGGAGGAGGATTGGGGAATCAGTGTACACTCAGATCCAGAGAAAGAAATAGGAAGGCAGACATCCTTAGATGAAGAGGCCAAGGAGGGGGTACAGAATTTTAAATATAATGTAGAGACAGATGTTGAGTTATCCATGAAGGATCAGGAAACCAGTCAGGGGCATTCAGAGGAGGATGACGAAGAGGATCAAGAAGACTCTGAAGAAAATATTAACCAAGGTTCAGAAATAGTTAAAGACATGGAAGATTCTGATAGTCTGGAAGGGACAGATGAAGGTGATGATGAAGAAGAAATGGGAAAAGAGGATTACAAAGACACTGACAAGGAATTTACAACAGCACATTTAACAGCTAGGTATTATAAAGATTGCATAATAGAGCCTATATATTGTCATACAATGCATAGAAATTTATGCACTTCCTTCTCTAAGGATTTTAGTATTGATATATTAAGCTTTATATTTCTAGAGTCACTGTAATTACTGAGTCTTTTGTTAATAAAATATTTTGTTACCTACTATATGTTCCAGGCCAGTAATCATCTAACTTCTGTGCTCACTCTCAACAAAACAGCTCAAAAACATGACACACATAGTCTGTCAAAATTAGTTATTATAAAAATATTAGATTCAATAAGCACTGAGAATTAACCATGCACTCCAACAGAGTGCATTCTTATTAGTCAGGTTGGCATTGTGATAGTAGTTCAGGGTGTGAGAAGCCATAAGCAGTTTCAAACAACTTTGTTTTACTGAAATATTTAGATCTGTACATAACTAATAAGATGTAACAACCCCTAAACTCACCTGGGCCATCCCGGGGCCTTCAGGGAACTCTGCATATACCTCCGAGGGGCCCAGCCTGAGTTCTGGAAGTGGCAGCAATTGTGGCACAGTGCCTCCACCCAGGGTAATGGCAAGGACTCCTGTGGACAAAGAACAGGTTACCACCCCCCAGCAGATAAGTAGCTGCCCCTGCAAGGCTTACCCCACAAACACAGTGTTCCCTACTGTTGCACCACCCCTCAATAACACTTTTTTGAATAACCACAAAGGACAATAAATAAATGGCAAACCACAACTCTTTTATTTAGGGTACAACACAAGGAGGGCAAGGTCAATCACCTCGTACTTTCAGATAAACAGTACTGTCCCAGTAGAAACCCCTCTCTCCCCACCCTTTGGGTGCACCCAAATTGTCCCTGTATGGCGGGTACCAGTCACGAAGTGCGGCTACCTTTGGCTCCTCTGCTTATCTGGGGGCCAGGGATACACTTGTTTTCATAACGGCCACATGGCTGAGTGGACAATAGGAGCATGACTCCTTTAACTTTTTTTCTCTGTGTGCATGACCTTCATAAATGTAGTTTTTATGAGCGCCCCGCGGTCTCCAGTTATTGAGGCTGCTCCAACTTCCTTGAAGCTCCTAGATGCCTGGGAACACCTGCCAGACCCTGGCCCCATCCACATCCTGGGCTGAGGTCCTGAATCAGGTGCTGCAGCAGCCACGGGCACAGAGGGGCATCCAGGTTTGAGCCCCACCACAGCCGCTTGGAGGACGCCCGGAAGAGGGTTGGAGGGCTGTAGCCCTACCAGGAAAGCCTGAACTGGGGAGCTTACCAGATATATTAAGCTTTGCTCTTTTACTTCATTGCTCATAGCTAACATTCCCTTGCATAGTAGATTTCCTTTTCTGGAGCACTGTGTCTCACACATGCCTGCACTTTGCAATGATAATGATAGGACACAGTATTCTGTTCCCACTGGTACAGTAAGTTCACCAACCAGATAGAAACATAGAAACATAGAAGGTGATGGCAGAAGGGAACCCCAAGATCTATCTAGTCTGCCCGACATTTATAGGTTACTACCCCCTTCCCTGTTAACCGTTCTGGAGAATGACCCCTTTGTGCCTATTCCGAGCTCTCTTAAAGCCCCCAACAGTTTTGGACCCCACAGGCTCTGTGGGTAGGCTGTTCCAGTTGTCCACCACCCTCTCTGTAAAGAAAAATTTTCTAACATTGGTCCTGAACTTGCCCTGTCAGTCTCAGATCATGTCCTTTTGCTCTACTACCCTCCTTGAGATGGCCGAGTTCACGTACCTGACCATTGTTTACCCCCTTGATGTACTTGAAGGTCTTGATCATGCCACCCTTCTCCCAACTCTGTTCCAGGGTGTATATGTTTAAGTCCCTCAGCCTTTCCTCATATGACTTCTGGTGTAATCCCTGAATAATTTTTGTCACCTTTCTTTGAATTGTCCCCAACCTGTCTATGTCCTTTCTGAGGTGCGGTATCCAAAACTGGACACAGCACTCCAGGTGGGGCCTGACCAGTGCCCTGTACTGTGGTAGAGCTACCTCCCTCTTTCTGCTTGTGATTCCTCTCCCGATGCAACCCAGCATGCTACTTCCCTTTATTGCCATCTTCTCACACTGTCTTCCCACCTTCAGGTTGTCTGATATTATGATCCTCAGCTCATGTTCCTGGCTGGTTGCTGCTAGTCTTTCTCCCCCCAGATAGTACTCTGTTTTTGGGTTGCCCTGCCCTAGGTGCATAACCTTGCACTTTTTGGTGTTGAATTTCAGCTGCCATGCTGTAGACCACTCTTCCAGTTTTTTTAGGTCAGATTTAATTTTCATTACTCCTGTTGGAGAGTCCACTCTGTTGCATATCTTGGTGTCATCCGCGAATAGACACACTTTCCCCTCGAGCCACTCTATGATGTAGGCTATGAATACATTGAATAGTAGAGGCCCCAACATGGAGCCCTGGGGTACCCCACTGGTTACTTCCCATTCTGCAGACAATGAGCTATTAACCTGCACCCTCTGCATTCTATTGTACAGCCAATTATTTACCCACAGTAACACCTCTGGTTCCACCCCCATACATTCTAACTTCTTTACTAGCCTTCTGTGCAGGACTGAGTCAAAGGCCTGGAAGAAATCTAGGTAGACACATTAACGGCTCCCCCATTATCTACTGCCTTGGTTATCCAGTTGAAGAATTCTATCAGGTTTGTTTGGTATGATCTTCCTGCCATGAACCCATGTTGCCTATAATCCTGTGCTCCGCTGGATTCAAGGAATGCTATTATCCTCTGCTTGAGTAGTGATTCCATCACTTTTCCCACCACAGAAGTGAGACTTATTGTGTAGTAGTTTCCTGCCTTCACCCTGCTTCCAGATTTGTGAAGTGGAACCACCGAAGGTCTTCTCAAGAACCTCACCGCTCACCAGTGATTTGGTGAAGAATTCCACTAGGGGTTCTGCCAGTTCTTTCACCAGGTCTTTCAGGATTCTGGGGTGCATGTTATCTGTCCCCATGGCCTTGTCCCCTTTCAGATTGTTTAGTGCTTCCAAGACTTGGTCAGCTGTGAAGGGGCTTGTATCAACCCCTGCTCCTGGGATGTTGTTTCTTTGTAGTGCAGGTCCATTTCCATTCTCCTCCTTAGTAAATACTGAGCAGAAGTACCTGTATTGGACTTATGCCTTTTCTGTGTCCCCCTCCACTACAATCCCCCATTCCTCCTCCAGTTTTCCTTCTTTCCTTTATGTACGTAAAAAAGGTCATATCACCCTTCTTTACCCCTTCTGCAGTCCTCACCTTAGTATGGACTTTAGCATTCTTTATCATTTTACCTACCTCCTTCATTTTCTCTTTATATGATTCTTTGTCTTCATTTATTGCTTTGAACTTCCTGTAGGCAGCTTTTTTCTCTTTCACTATGGTTGCTACCTCTTTGGAGTACCATAGTGGATTTATTTTCTTCTTTGTCTTGCTTTTCTTTCTGGTGTATTGATCTGTGACCGTGGTAATAGCTCCTTTAATGTTTTTCCAAATTTCTTCCACCTCTCCTCCCATTCTATCTTTCAGGATTTCACCTATTCTGTCTCTCATTTTCTGTAAGTCTGTTGCCCTAAAATCCAGGACCATAGTACTGGAGTGACTAATGTCCTTTGTAGTGATAACTTTGAATCCGACCATATGAGGGTGTCTTTGAAATCTTCTGGGTCCCGTGCATTTATGCACACGGCCACTACCCTCTGGAATTCTCTACCCTGTCAGCTTTGGCAGTGCATGACCATGAAGGGGTTCAAACAGGCTTTGAAAACCTTTCTATGGATTCTTGCCTATGAAGGCTCCACATAATCTGATCTCCTGTTTATTCTTGTTTGTTAGTTATTTATTATGCTGTCATGGTTTCATATAATTGTAATTGGTTTTATCTTTCGTAAAGCACCTTGAAGGCCCAAAAGGCGATTAAGTGAAATAAAATTTATTATTGTTATTATATTATTTATTAATATTATTATTACTACTACTTCCTAGATGGCTCCCTACCTCAACTTCTTTAACCCTCTCACTGTTTGTGAGGACCAGGTCCAGGATGGCTTCGCTGGTTGTTGGAGACTCTACAAGCTACCTCAGACCTGCTTCCTGCAGGGCCATTAAAAGGCCCCTGCTTTTTGTTGTTGCAGCTGTTTGTGTTGTCCAATGTATGTCATGTAGGTGAAATCCCTTACAAGTATCACCTCACCCTTGTCTGTTAGTCTGTGGATTGTCTCTAGTAGTGCCTTATCCTCATTTTCACCCTGTGTTGGGGCTATAGACCACTCCTATTCTGATGGCTTCCCCGTTTCAAGTGTCAGCTGCCAAGCATAGTGCTTCAGTCTCACTGGGAGGCCCTTGTATCTCTGTAGTTTTTATTCCCTTCTGCACGTATATTGCCACCTCCCCCCTTTTGTCCTCTTATCCTTTCTGAAAAGGTTGTACCCTGGGATTGTTGTCTCCCAGCTGTGGTTTTCCGTAAACCAGGTTTCTGTCACAGCCACCCAGTCTAGCCCTTCCTCTGCCATAGTGGCCATGAGTTCAAGAAGTTTGTTGTTTAGGCTCCTCGCATTTACAGCCATTGCTCTCCATACGTGACTCCCCCCACCCCCGTATGGTGGAGTTTTATATTATTTTGTTGCCATGATCTGCCGGTCTCTCCTGGTGTATTTCGTATCTCCTTAGTTTCTCCAGTTTGTGGGGGAGTAGTGATTGGCACACAGATTTCCATGGTGTGTGCTGTCACCATCTCCCCTTTTCTTAGTTTAAATGACTCACCTATATGTCGAACTTCTGGCCTAGTGCCCTCACCCCTTCCTTGGTGAGGTGCTGGCCATCATACCTAAAAAAATCCTCTCTCCCAGAAGCTCTGCCAGTTCCCTATGAAGAGGTATTCCATTTCTTGGCACCATTCTTACAGCCATGAGTTAGGGTAGCTTATTTTGTCTGCTCTGACTGGTTTGGTGCTATTGTCTTTTTCTCAGAGTGGTGGCACTTCTTTTTTTCCATATATACTTTTATTTCTTTTTTTCTTTCCTCCCCCCCCCCGAGGCCACAGTATACACATGTGTGTGCACATGTGGAGGAGTATGCAGATGCCAGTATCTGGTGGCCCCTTCCACCCCTCCCCTGACTTATGTCACCACTCCGCACCACCTGCGCACCCACCGGACCTCCACCTGGTGGGAGCAGGACTACGGGTGAGCAAACAGCCACCCCTTGGAGGGGAGCACAAGCTCAATCCTGCTCCAGCTCACCACCCCCAGCCTGCTCCCCAGTGACCCAAGGTCGTTCCTGAACCTGGGTCACCAGCATAGCACCAGGTAAGGCACCAGCACCTCAGCCCTCTGTGCCACTGAGCTGGCCTAGTGGTGGCACTTCTGAGAACAACTCTTTGATTTTGCAGTGATAATTCAGGGGCAGAGAGAATGCTACACCTTCTCCCCAGAAATATTTTAATTAAGGATGAATTTATGTATTTTTAAAAAAATATAGCAATTTTATACATGCTAAAAGAGTGGCATGACATTATTATATGTGAGACACAGTTCTGTATATCAAACACACAGTAGGCTTTTCATAAGTTCAAGCAGTCTGGATGTTTTCTATCCCATTTTTACAGTCATAAACAAATAAATAAAATGATCCTAAATAGCCCAGTTGAGATCCATCTAATTTTGGGTGGAGACCTGCTTTTACTGAATTATGCTGTCAAGAGGGTTAAAGCACTGACCAGTTCATAACTAACTAAGGCATATATGGTAGAAGCAGGCTAAGGTGCCCCTAGAATAGCCCACCACCATTTCAGTGATAAAAATTGAATCCACCTCCCTCCAGAATTTGCCTATCAATTTTATGTTTCACTTCAGTTTAAGTTTTACCATTAATGGGCACTATGCATGAATGGGGTGGAAGGTATGTGCCAAAGGTGCATACCCCACCCATGTAGCTCACCGGCCCCAGACAGGCACAGGGTGTGTGGTATTCATTACTGCATGCACCCCAGGTGCACCTGTTCACAGCCCACCCCAACCAGGTTCACAGGGGGCAGCCGGTGCAGAGAGATGGATTCATGTAGACATCCAATCGGATGCCCAACCCAGGTCCCAGAGTGGATCCCTTGTGCCCTTGAGGCAGTCATGAATTGGACCCATGGATCTGTAAAATACTAGAAAATATAAATGTGTATGGGCACTTGTCTGAACGGTTGCCCCAGCCCTCCCCATCAACCTAGTGGGCTGAGGTAGCATGGAGGTTCGTATCCTGGTCATGCAGTGACCAGTGGGTGATGATCATGGGGGTGCGCACTGGGTTTTGGCAGGGTCCTGGGTGCCATAACCGGTGCCCCCCTGTGCAAGGCACTATGCACTTTAGTGAATGGCGCATAGTGTTGGCACACCCCCAACACTCCCCTTGACCACACTTGGTTCCATGCTACCTGCACAGCCAGGGATCCACCATGCAACTAGCTGGTACTTTCACTGTAAATGCTGAGAGGGGTCCATGGGACACCCACTGTGCAGCATTCTCACATAGGGTTGCCTACATGCCACAGCTACATGGCACATAGGCAATCTTTTGTTTTGTTCACAGAGCCCAGTAGTTGTAGGTTAAAGACTATTCCATAGGCCTACCACTGTTGAGTGAAAAGAATATTTCCTCCTGTTTGTTTTGAAGGCTGATAATTTATTTTGCATATTATTGCCCCTGTTGATGTAGTCCCCCTAATCTGTTCTCAATATTTAATATAGTCAATAAGTTATCATCCTTGTTTAAATCATAGAAGCACAATAGGTCCTGTTTTAGTTTTCTATCCTCTAAAGTCCTGTGGTTTAGGTTTGCTTGTAATCCATTTCCTCCATACACTGCATTATCCTGGTTGCCCTTCTCTGTGTTCTTTCTGGCTCTTTCTGTCAGCCTCCCAATGTAGTGAAAAGAAAGGAGAAGCATAAACCATAATTGGTTTAATCAGATTTTTATAAATTGTCATAATTACCCTTGTGTTTCTGCTAACAAAATACCTCTTCTTTCAGGCATTCAGGGATATCCTGTTCAGACTACAATGTTTTTAGTTGTTAAAGTTTTAGCTTCTCCCTACCTTTCATTTATTGTACTATGCCAGATAGATAGATATAGATAGAAATCTGGAGACCTGGGTTTGAAACCCACAGCCCTCCATTTGCATACTGTGTGACCCTGAGCAAGTCACTTAACTTCCCTGTGCTCCCAGGTCGCACCTGTAAACAAGCTTTTAGCTTAGTGTGCCAGTCCTGGTTAAACAATTAAAAAAAAAAAGATACATGGATAGATAGCTAAACAGACAGACAGACAGATAGATAAATATATATATATAGATGGACAGGTGGGCAGTTGGACAGACAGACAGACAGACATAGATAGATAGATGGAGAGATAGACAGACAGACAGGTAGGTAGGTAGGTAGGTAGATAGGTAGATACATAGATAGATAGATAGATAGATAGACAGACAGACAGACAGACAGACAGACAAACAGACAGGTAGACAGACAGACAGACAGATGGCTAGATGGACAGATAGACAGCTAGATAGACAGATAGACAGACAGACATAGACAGACAGACATACAGACAGACAGATAGATATATAGATGGATAGACAGACAGATAGATAGATAGACAGACAGACATACATATAGATAGGCATACAGATAGATATATATAGTTAGACAGATAGATAGATAGACAACCAGACAGACAAACAGATAGATAGATAGACAGACAGACAGGTGGACAGACAGACAGGTAGATAGATACATAGATAGATACATAGGTAAATTGACAGATAGATAGACAGACAGACAGACAGACAGACAGATAGATAGATAGATAGACAGCTAGACAGACAGACAGACAGACAGATAGATAGATAGATAGATAGACATATAGGTATATAGATAGATAGCCAGACAGATAGATATATAGATAGACAGCTAGACAGACAGACAGACAGACAGATAGATAGATAGATAGAAAGAAAGATAGATAGTTAGATGGATAGATGGATAGATGGACAGATAGATAGACAGACAGACAGACAGACAGACAGACAGGTAGATAGATAGATAGATAGATAGACAGACAGATAGACAGATAGACAGACAGACAGTTAGACAGATAGACAGATAGATAGACAGACAGGCAGAAGGATAGACAGATAGACAGACAGACAGATTGACAGATTGACAGACAGATAGACAGACAGATAGATAAATAGACAGATAGACAGACAGACATACAGATAGATAGATAGATAGATAGATAGATAGATAGATAGATAGATAGATAGATAGATAGATAGATAGATAGATAGATAAATCATTGCATAAATAATCAAGAATTCTTCTTCTAAGGGAATGCCATTCTGAGTCTTCAACTGAGAAGAGCCTTGTCTTGCCAGATTCCCCAGGTGAAGAGGTACCAGGTAAGATATGTAGTGACAATCAAACTAAAGAGCATGCTTGAAAATAAAATTAAACAAAAACTAAAACTTTGCTTTACAGTATTTTATCTCCCATTGCTATTTAGTTCAGTTCCATGGTTTTTATAATCTCAGATCCCCAGAAAGACACATCTGATAAGGACCTATCTGAACAAAATAAGAAGGAAAATGCTGGAAACAAGGAAAGCGAAGATGATGAGGAAATTGAGAATATTTTAGCTCCACAGAAAGAACAAACAAAAAGGGGGTAATTTTTTATATAAATCATTTTCTTTATAAGTACGATATTCATGAAACTGCTCTTGAGAAAATGCAAAGCTAATATCCACTCAAAGTCTTCATGTGTCAGTTGTTTATTTTATCATTGTTCTAATGCACTTTGCAATTATAACAAAATAAGTGTTATATATTAATTAATATCTATCTAAAGTACTTTACCAAAAGAATTACGATAACTTTTCCAGAAGGGATAGATGTGCCATTCTCAGTCTTTGTTGTTGCACTAGAACTTACAAGTTGCAAGGGTTTTTAATTAATACTGATGCATTAATATAGTAATGTAAAAGACTTATTACAGCAAGAGAGAGAGAGAGAGAGTTTTTTGGTTATTAACACACAGAGTACATTCCCCAGTCCTCCTAACTTAGCGGGATCGACTTTTCTTGAAGTGGGAGGGTCAATGGATTTTATTTTTTTTTTCAGATGTAGGCATCTCCTTTGCAAGTACAGTATTTAGGTGTTATGATAAGCCATAAGAGATGCCCAAAACTGTCCATTACAGAGACACTTGGCTGAGAACAACAAACTAATTTCATTATAACCTAAGCCTGACTCAAAACCAGGTCACCGAAACACAGGACACTAGTGCAATAATCCAGTGTGCATGTGACCTGTTGGCACAGCAGCAGTGCCACTACTCATGATACCAGTGACCCAGGTTCATAAGCAGGCCTGGATCACTGCAGGGCCAGCTGGGAGAAGTAGCTGAGCATCCTACAGGATGCGTGCCTCTCCTGGGAAGGGGAGACAGCTTTCCACAATGCTACCACCACCTAGTGTCCTCAAGTGGTGGTGGTGTCAGGTGAAGCAGACTGTGGTGTGGGAGGAGACACTGATTGGCTGGAGCAGGTAAAGATGCATGACATGCACATTTCCTTCTCTCAGCTGGTGTCTTCAAGGGGTGGGGAAGTAAACTGAAAACAATCCTGGCTATGGCACTCATGATGGTGTTGCAAGCCCGAAGACCCCATAGCTGCCATCCTGCATGATTTCCTGGCCACCAATAGACCTGTCAGATCTGGGGGAACTTGGTCCAGCCCAAAGGCCTCCATCATGGGGAAGAGATACCATGAGCAATGGCCAGGAGAAGATAAGTTCCGAGAGATGGCAGGGTGATGTGGTTGAAGCTGCAAGAGCACTGAGAAAGGACCTGGATGGCAGCCAGTGAGTAGGAGCATAAAATAAAATCCAGTGTGCGTTCTAATCTATATTGTATGACTGACTGAGTAAACTCTCATAACAAGACCATTGCATTTCTTTTTTTTTTTTATTTACATTGTTTCTTGCCCTTACCTGACTCTGACCAGCCAGCTGGCTTGCTCAGGCTGCTTGTGCCCCCCCCCCCACTATATCCCCCAACTTTCCTTTTGCCCTGCAACCTACTATACAAAACTTCAAGACAACGATAGTTGCAAAGCTGTTCCCCTCTGGTGGGGCTCTTGAGATGGGTGGGCAGCAGCCTGGGAGGAAACGTGTCCACATACAGCACTGACAGGGAGGAACATGAGTGAGAGAGGGACATTGGCATGGGGCTTGGGACCAAACATCATCACAACCTGGCAGGGTTTCTTTGTTCTCCCACGTACTGACTGCTCTCCACTCTGATGGTGAAAATCAGTCCCCAGCCGGTGCCACATGTAGTGGGGGAACAGATGTCTTATGGTCACCCTTGATGCCAAGCTTTCCACAGTTTACCAGGAAGTGCTTCAGGACTGGCTGGTAGGAATGGTCACTCTTCAGGGCTTATGCACAGTGCCCCACTAGTCCAGAAAGCTGGAATCAGGACTGAACTTGAATGTGGGTCTCTCCTGCACTGTAGTGCAGCACACTACCAGCCAGCATCAAAGGGCTGGCAAAGACAATTATATTTCAGTGGTAGACCATGGTCCTGCTATTGTGATAAGGTACCATCCACCATGATAGCAAAATCATCTTGCTGTATAATCCACAAGTCCAGTGTGAGCTCCCATCCTCAAGGCAAACATAAGGCCTCTTCTGCCTTACCTATCCCATCTTCCATGAGCCCTGCTGTGAAACAGCCCAAGGGCATTGGATCAGCCCTAGAAGCTGGATCTGCCTCTGCCTGACTCCTTGCCAGACCCCTCCCTTCTGGTCCCCGACCAAGAGGTGGTGGTCAGAGGTCAGTTCTCCCTCCATCTCAACCAGTGGAGAACCATAACTTCAGATGCTTGGATTCTTCAGATTATAGAAAGAAGTCACACTCTGAAGCTTGTAGATCAACCCCCAGAGACTCTTTTCTGATAGCCTCCACCTACCCTCTGGCCAATGTAATGATTCTTCAGGAGGAGGTATAGTCCTTTCTGCAGAAGAAGGCCATTGAGATAGTGCCCAGGTGGCAGAAGAGCAGGGGATTCTATTCCAGATTCTTCCTGGTCCCCAAAAGAACACTAGACCTGAGGAGTATTCTAGATCTTAAAGACCTCAATCTTTATATCTAGTAAAAAAAAATTCTGCATGGTCACTCTTCCAGGCCTGCAGCCCCCACTAAAGCAAGTGATTGACTGTGCTCCCCAGATATGCAGGATGCCTACCTGCATATCTTGGTTTGTTCTCCGCACAAGCAGTTTCTCTGGTTTCTTTTTCAGGGTGAATATTACCAATATTACCAATTCAGAGTATTGCCCTTTGGCTTAGCCTCTGCACCATGGGTTTTCAAAAAATGCTTAGCAGCAGTAGCTGCAGCTCTTCAAAGAGAAGGCCTGTATGTCTTCCCCTACCTGTACAACTGGCTCCTCAAAACTCCATCCAGGCAGCAGCTCCTCCAGACCCTGGAGAGAATCCTCCAGCTATATCACTCCCTGGGCATCACTGTCAATCTGCCCAAGTCTGTATTGATTCTGTCCCAGATGCTGCAGTATTTAGAGGTGGTCCCAGACTCAGTGCAGTGCAGGACCTTCCTGACCCAAAACAGGGTGGAGTACCTCATTTCCCAGGCTCAGGAGGTGACCCAGAGCCATTATATTTCTGCCATGCTATATTGAGGATATTAAGTCTCATGGCTGTGGCCACACTGCCACGGTCCCCTTGGCCAGACTGCACATACAGGTGCTCCAGTGGACCCTCTGGGTGCAGAGGGATCAATGCATAGATGACCTGGAGCAGCTAGTGCTAGTCTCCTCTCCAGTCTGCAAGGTGTTCCAGTGGCAGATGGACCCCAGAACCTGTTATGAGGGGTCCCATTCCTGATTTCCTCTCACTAACAGATTCTCATTATGGATGCCTCTGGCTTGGGTTGGGCTGTGCACTTGGGTCTCTTTCAAACTCAGGGGACATGGTCCCAGAGCGAGACATCCCTACATATCAACATCCTTGAGATGTGGGTGGTACTATATGCTATGCAGGCCTTACAGAACCACCTCCTGCTGGGTCAGCTGTTGATCTAGTCTGACAGTCTCAGTGTTGTCTACTGCATCAACAAGCAGGGGGGAATGCATTCCTACCCCCTGTGTAGGGAGGCCATGAGAGGCTGGTACTGGGCACTAGACCACGGCCTGGACCTCTCGGCTGTCCATGTCCCAGGTGTGTTGAACATCCTGGCAGACAGCCTCAGCTGGACTCATCCAGAATGCACAAATGGGAACTTCTCTCATCCATTGCAGATGTGTTTCACAGATGGGGTCATCCGTGGACCTATTTGCATACCCACTCAATGCAAAACTGCTCAGTTTCTGCTCGCTAGGTCCAGGGCCTGGAGTTTTCTGGCGAGAAGCATTGTCCCTCTCTGGAGCAGGAGGTTCCTTTATGGCTTCCCTCCATTCCCTCTGATTCAGAGGATGTTAATCAATCTGTAGATGGAGGAGGCCAGCATGATCCTGGTTGCACCCTACTGGCCATGGCAGATATGGTTTTCATTACTGCAACAGTTAGCAGAAGAACCACCAGTGCCTCTGCCCCTTTGCAAGGATCTGCTGATGCAGGCTCAGGGGGACTCTTATTCATCTAAACCTCAAGTCCCTTCGTCTGCATGCCTGGCTTCTGAGGAGAAAGCCATCACCCAGTTTGGAGTATCTCAGAGGGTAGCAGGCATTCTCATGGCAGCTAGGAAGCCCTCCATTAGAGCCACATATGCCATGAAGTGGAAGAGGTTTTGCCATCTGGGCTGCCAAACATCATCTGGACCCTTTTGCCTGTCTGGTGAACCTGATCTCCCTGTCAGACTTAGGCCTCCAGTACTCCTCCATCAAGGTGCACTTTTTGGCTATTTCTGTCTTTCACAAGCCCATGGGCAGTCACACCATGGCTCAGTTAGATGTATCCCATACTTTTCTCAGGGGCATCCTGCACCTGAAACCTCCAGTCCATTCCCCTGTCCTGGCTTGGGATTTAAATTTTGTTTTGGAGAAATTGACCCAGTCTCTGTTTGAGCCAGCCATGACTTGCAAGTTATGCTTTCTTTCTTGGAAGGTGTTATTTTTGGTTGCTATTAGTTCTGATCAAAGGATTTCTGAGCTTCAGGCCCTCTGGAGTGAGGAACCTTATTTGATTTTTCACAAAGAAAGACAAGGTGTTTTTGTGCATGAATCCTAAGTTTCTCACTAAGGTGGGGTCTGAGTTTACCTGGAACCAGTCTATCCATCTACCTGTTTATTTTCCGGAGCATGCCAATCCAAGGGAAGCACTGCTCCATACTTTAGATATGCAGAGAATTCTGAACCTGCTCTGAACTAATGACTGCAGAAAAACAAAACAGCTTTTCGCTTCATTTGCCCCAGGAAAAGAGGGCATTCAGGTTTCCATACAATGTTTGTCCAAATGGTTAGCCCATTGTATTGTATTTTGTTACAACAAGCATGGCAAGGCATTGCCAGGTGTGGTGAAAGCCCACTCTACAAGGGGCCTGGCTATGTCTGTGCCTGTTTCAAGTGGGTCTAAGCCACTGACATTTGTGCTGCTGCCGCCTGGAGTACTGTCCATACTTTCACCAAGCACCACAGTATGGACATTGCTTCTAGAGCCAAAGTAGGCTTTGGCTGGGTTGTTCTGCAGGGTCTTCTGTCCTAGGCCTTAGTTGGCCTTCTTTCCAGGCTGTACTGCAGGACTTGTAACTGCTTGGAACTCATTCCTACAGTGTGACTTGATCACTGAGATACCCTCAAGAAGATAGAACAGTTATGTAAAAACAGTAGCTCTTTGAGCGGATCTCACTCATCAATCAATCAATCAATCAATCAACTTTATTTAACCAGGCATAAAACACCATTGAGCATGCTCATTTTCAAGGTGGTCCTGGACATCAGGTCTGCCTTCCCTCCCACCACCCCCCTTCTTGGGGTCCTCTGGTCAGACTGGCTACATGATGTTTCCAGCCTTTTATTTAGGTCTGGGCACCTCTCTCTCTCTTTTCGGTCCGCGATTGCAAGGGTTTGCTCTCTTAGTGTCCTGGGGAAAGAACTGAGGAGGGAATGCGGCCAATCAAGCCTTTATAGGGTTGATGATGGAAGCAGGTAATGCTGACGTGGGCAGCCCCACTTGTACTGCTTGAACATCTTCCATGTGGATCCTACGTCACCAATGGTGAAGTTCCTATGGTGTGACCTGATGACTGAGATCCACTTGAAGATCTTAGTAATGCAGAGGTTGCGCACCCACCACCAGAGAAAGAACACTTAAAGATCTACTGTTACGGTAAGCTCTTACATAACTGTTCTTTCAGCAATGTCCCTCTTTCCAGGCAAATAGGCACTTGTTAAAACAAGCAGCTTACCATCCCTGACCAATCCTGACCTCTACACAGAGAACCATTTAAAAAGAAATTCCCTTTCTGGCTGTGGCCTTTCCTCCACATGAATGGGGATATGTAAATAAGGAAACTCCCAACCAGCTGTAACTTTTCTTCCTTGTAACCTAGGATCAACCCACTAACATTCTGAGTTCTGGTTCTAATGTAGAACTGTTTAAAAGTATAGAGGATAATGTATGGGCAGCCATACACAACAAGCCTGTGTCTGCATCGAGAGTTTTGTATGGCAACCAGGAACCTTGAGAGCGAAGCTCGAGAGGTTCCCTTGTAGTCATAGAACACTCGAGATGAACACACAGGCTTGTCTGTGTATGGATGCCCATACATTATCTTTTATAGTGTATAGGCATCAATGCCTGTCTATTTCAGACACTCTGATTCCTTTCAGTAAATTGGGAGTTGAGGAGTAGGCAGTTGAAGGTTGGGAACTGGCTCAGATTACTGATTCAATGTGCTGATGCTTTTTATGTAAGTTCAAGTTTAAAAAAACAAAAACAGCTTCCAGTTTGTTCAGACAGAGGGAAAACATCTAGGTGGCAACATTATAAGTTGTGCTGCAGCAGTGATATCACTACTGCCGCACAACAATATAATGATGTCACTACTGTAGCTCAACAAGCATATTCCAGGCATGTTATTCCATGCATAACAGGGTCCGACCATACACTATAATAGGTTTTTAATCTTTAGAATTCAAACTATTCTGTATGTAGGACTAGTGAGAAAGAAAAGAGGGAGAGATACTGAGAGGTGAAAAAAACTAAAAAAACACTGGTCTGAGCTGATACATCTGCTCAGAGCAGCGAGAGAGTGGGAAGAGCGAGTAAAAAAATATTCTGAGCTCTCACCATGCTCTCGTCACACCAGAGTCTGCCCTGAACATAGTTTCAAAATTGCAATGCAAATTGGATTAGTCAGACCAGTCGGACAACTCAGAGTCTGCCGTGGTCAAGATGGTGGCACTGACAGAACTGCGTATGTGTGATAGTCATGCATGCACAGTTTGAGTTGATGCCGCCATCTTATGCATGGTAGACATCAGTTTCAGAGCAGCAAAAGAAAAGGTAGAGCGCCAGCGAAGGGGATGTGTTTATGTGGCCCGCAGATGGGAAGGTCCACATAAACAGCACTAGTGGAAAGTTGCCAGAGCACTGTGGAAGCACACTGGACAGTGGTCCAGTCATGTGCTTCCACAGTGCTCTACAAAACCTCCTATGCTAGCATAGCACTCATGGAGCCCCTGCAGCTGTAAAAAAGACTTTCCCCCTCAACATAGCAAAAACACTCATTTATTGCGCTTGTAGAAAAAAAGAAAAACTGTGACATAAAAAAAGCAATTGTCAAAAGTAACAACTGATTTTAGTCTGGCACAGCTACATACTGTATAAAGGTATATGAGCAGCACTTTCTCGTGTCTCACTTAAATATTTTAGATGTAACTCCGGGCAATTAAGGTTTTTTTTTGTAGACTTGTGTCTCCTGTTTTCAAAATGTGTGACCCAAAAAAGCATGTTATTTAGTGTTTAGATATCCCATTACTTAAAACCCATTCATGTTCTGGTTCTTCATTAAAATGCAGTCTCCTTGATTCTAAAAGGGTTCTAATATGTTTAGAACTAATTCTGACAACCCTACTGCATGCTTGCTACTCTCTCTCTAAAGGAGGGCTTTTAAAAGGAAAAAATGGGCCTCCAGGTTTAAAGTACATGCATGTCATCCAGCTTTTTCTGTCTCACATTACAAGCATTAGTAGTGACAACAAACCCTGACAAAAACGACAGTGGGTAAGTGGCTTGGCAGTTTTCTCAGTTGCTGCATATAATAAAGTTGGAGCCATTTGGTCTTTTCTTATACTATCCATACACATCATTGTTTATTTCAGATGCTTAAAAACATGGATGCCTAATGGGCACCTCGAGTACCATCACACACTTGTTGTCCATGTTCCGCCCACTTGTCTTATGTAAATTGTAAAATTCTGTTCATTTTCTACTCTACTAATGCATTAGAAACTATAATGTACTTTTGAGGGTGTTGCAAAGCTCTTGCACCATTGTATTCACAAAATATTTCCATCTGGGTATGAGCTAGTTTGGAGCCTAACATTACATAAGGCCCCTAGAACAGTCACTCTCCACTTAACAGTAGGACAGCAAGTCCACAGCTAGCATCTTAGCACATTTAGTGTTTAGTTTACTTGTAGTAAGATAGCTTCTGTACTTTCTTGTCTTTTCTACCAGTTCCCAAAGCCCACTAGATGCTTTGGGGGATATGGCTCAATAAAGAAGCATAGGTTCCATTAGTATGCCTGCAAGGAAAGGCGAATCACTGCCACTGCTGTTTTTTTCTCTCCATAGTATCATAGAACATCATAGTCGGTGTCAGTGTAATTTCTGATAGTAAGTAGTGAGGTGAGGTGTGCAGTTGTCAGAAAACTATTTATGTATTTGTGAATGTATTTATTTTTTTACTTAAGCATATTTTAACAGGTAAGCAAACAGAGTCCAGGAGGTTCATTTCATGCGGTGTCCTGGGATGGGGCAGGGAGGGAGGTAGGAGAGTTATAGGGAAGAATACATTTACCGTGAGGGCCTTGATTATCATAAGTACATAGACAAAAACTACAGATATATTAGAGTACATTTTTCCACATTGGACCTTGTAAAAAATAGCAGCAGTTCATAATGTAGGAGACAACATAGTTGTATGTAATGTACGATATTTGGCAGGCACAGCTGAAGTCAGTACAATATAGACACTTATTTGTGAAGTCCATTACCAATAAAGCAAACAATAGGCTATGAGCCAAGCTGGCCTAAGTAGCATGGGGCAGTTGGACCCTGCAGTCCTACTAATTGTTGTCATGTCTCTTACTGTTGTTACTGGTTGAGGTGTACTGGGGCATCTGGGCATGAGGTCTGTGAGGCATGATGAGCTTTAATATGCCTCTAGCATGAGGGAAAGGTAATGGCTGTTGCAATTTTGGCAGGCAAGTTATTCCACATGAAGGAAAGTCTGTAGGTGGTTGAGTCTTGCCCTTGGTTTCTCCTGCAATGTGGGATCTGGAGATGGTGGCTATCCTCACATCTGAGGGAGCATAAGTAGTTGGTGTCTGCTTTGAAGAGACCCAGGAGGTAGCTGGGGAGTTTTTCTGGCCAGTACCTAGCCCCCACCAAGAAAGTGTGCAGAGATTGTCTCTTCGGGGGAGGGAGACACACAAGGTTCTGGTACATTATGAGTGGTGTGTTTTGGGGGGACAAGCCAGAAAAAATCTGCATAAGGCATTGAATAGTGTTAATGGTTTGGGTAAGGCAATATCATTGGCATCTTCATAGACTGTGTCACCATAGTCCAGCAGGGGGAATACGGAACATTCAACCACTAGTTTTTTGATACACTGATGATAGCAGCTTTTCACCCTATACACAGCACCAAGTTTACTGTTAACACTTGGCATTTATATGGAATACATAGAAACACTGAAGTTGTCGGCAGAAAAGGATTGTTCAGTCCATCCAGTCTGCCCCTTTTTCCCTACCTAATATAATCCTGCAGACCCTAAATGGTCACAGTCTCTGCCCTCCCTCTCTCTACCCTTACCAGTGGTGGCAACAGTCCGTGTTTGGGCTCTGGGTTATCTTCCCTACCAATTCTGGTGAAGCCCATGTGTCTATCCCATGCTTTCTTAAATCCAGTAACTGGTTTAGCCCCCCCCCCACCTCCTCTGGGAAGCTATTCCAGGGGCCCACCACCTTTTCTATGAAGAAATACTTTCTCTTGTTCTCGCTGAATATTTCTCCCTCCAATTTCATATTGACCTCTCTGGTCTTTGGATATTTCTTTTTTTGAAAGATGCTCCCTTCCTGTACCCTGTTTATCCCCTCTTGGTACTTAATTGTCTCAATCATGTCCTTCCTCTCCCTTGTGATCTCCAGGGAGTAAAGATCAAGATCCCTTAGCCTTTCCTCATAGGGTTTCTGTTGCAGGCCCTGCACCATTTTGGTTGCCCTCCTCTGCATCCTCTCTATCCTGTCAATATCCTTTCAGAGATTAGGCATCCAGAACTACACACCATACTTAAGGTGGGGTCTCACCAGTGATTTATATAGGGACATAATCACCTCCCTCTACCTGCTGGTTATACCCCTCCCTATGCAGCCCAACATGCAATCTGCCCTTCCTACTGCTTATCACATTGTTTTGTCACCTTTAGGTCATCCAATATGATAATCCCAGGGTCCCTGTCCTGTCTCGTTACCGTGGTTGCTTCCCCTCCTCCCCAGCTCGTACATGGCCCTTGGGTTTTTTATGTCCTAAGTGCACGATTTTGCACTTCTTCACGTAAAATGTCAATTGCCAAGTTTCTGACCATTCCTCCAACTTCCCCAGGTCCTCCATCATTCTTTCTACCCCACATGGTATGCCTGTCCTATCACAGATCTTTGTTCCATCTGCAGATAGGCACACCTTCCCTTTTAAGCCATCTGTGATACCTGCAATGTAGGTATTAAGGAGGACCAGACCAAGTCTGACCCCTGTGCCACCTCACTTGTCACCCTGCCTTCTCCTGAGCGAACCCATTTACTACCATCCTCTTGCTTCTACCGCTAAGCCAGTTTTCCACTAATTTTGCTAATTTACTGTCCTGTTTGTTCACCAGCCTCCTGTGAGGAACAGTGTCAAATACCTTGCTGAAGTCCAGATAAGCCACATCCACTGCCCCTCGCTGGTCCACTACCCTCATCACCCAGTTGAAAAATTCAATAAGGTTCATCTGGCAGGACCAACTCTCAGTGAATCCATGCTGCCTGCGGTCCTGGAGACCACTGGCTACAATGTAGTCACCAATTCTCTCTTTCTTTTTTTACTGTTAAACTTTTTATTGAGTTTTCTCATTACACAACTTATATCACCACAGTTACAACAGTGGGAACCGGATGAAGCAGGGTAAATCAGACATTGGTAACATGTTAAAGGCAATGTGGGAACAGAACAATCAAACAGATCTTATAATATACACTCATCAAACATCTTCTGCCTAGGGTATGTGTGGGAAAAACCCAGGTGTCAATCACAAGGTGACAATCACCCTATGAACTGTGACATAAAGGTCCTACTCAGGATGGGTGTCAGACAAGGCAACATTCACCCTGCAGAAAAGTAGAACAGATCACAAAGTATTTATTTATTTAGTTTTTGTCGATCAGGTAGGTGCGCTAGACAGCAAAGCTTCTTATTTTCAGGTACGACCTGGGAGGTTACATACAATGGGTAGGAAAACAGCAGTGAATACAAAGGATAAATCAGGTGACAACAAGCAGTACAATTAGCCAAAAGCATATAGTCAGGAAACAACAAACTGAAGCCATAGCATTGACCACAGAACAAGATAAGACAAAGAAATGTAACTTCAGCTATGTACAGTTAGAGATCCTAAGAGCAATCTTCATCAGTGTGCTAAGACTGTTGTCTAATGTCTGTAACTTATAGGTTATAGGGTGTGAAGGAGAACAGTGGTTACACTTCACCCAGTCCCTGTTTTGGGCGTTGTATACTTGAGAAAAGGCAGCCAGCAAATCTCAAATTCTGCTAATGTATTCACGGCGAGAAGGGATAGTCTATCAAGTGAGGCAAGCTGGGTGACTGAGGCTAGGATTTCTTGCAGAGAAGGGACATTTAGCTGTCTTCATTTGCAAAGAACTAGGCGTTTAGCCTGCATGACTAGTAGTGCCACCCATCCATATTCTGGGCCAGACAGGTGTGGGGTCATGGATTTCATCACTAGTAACAAGAGTGGGGCAGACATTGGAATAGTTTTGCTAATCACTGGAGTACCCAGGTGGCATACTTGAGTCCATATGGGTTGTAGTTTAGGAATTAACCATAGTATGTGCACTAAGTCACCTTGTGGGAGTTGACACCTCCAGCATTGATTATGATTCAAAACACCTGCTTTATGAAGTATAGCTGGAATCCTGTACCACAGGTGTAGGATTTTATTTTGAATGAGCCTGCTTTTAACATCTTTAAAGGACCTGTGTCCCAGCCTTCAACACTCCAGTCACTGGCCTTCATAAAATGATGTCTGCAGGGCTTGCTCCCATTTTCTTGGAAATTTCTGATTGTGAAGGGAGGGAGTCCATGACCTGTGCAAAGATTTCACTGGCTAGGTGTTTTATTTGAATAACCACCCAGATACTGGGGAAGCGATATCTCTACTTGTCAGCTGCTTGATATATGTCTGGACAGCACTGCGGATCTGCAGGTATCTCCAGAAATCCCTCCCAGGAAGATCCCATAGTGCTTTTAAAGACTGAAATCTGTCTATCTGTGTGAATCCAGTCATCAGAAGATCTCTTATTGTAGTAATCCCAGCCTGTGCCCATTCTTTCAATACTATAGGTTTCTTGTCCATGAGCATCTAAGTATTACCCCATAAAGGGGTTAGTTTCAATGGTGTAAGATTTGTCCCCAGCTTCCACCCTATCTTTGACCAATATGTGATAGAAGGGCCAAGCATGGGATGGGATATCCTGGCTTTAGTTGGAGGATTATAGCGGCGTAATGGAAGTGAATGGACCTTACTCTGGATGGCCTCCATGTAGATCCATTGTGAAGAGTGTTCCACCTGGGGCTGAAACCAGGATTTATGTGATACAGGCAAGTAGTAAATATCACTGACAAACAACAGTGCCACAATAACTATCCAGGGTCAAAACTGTGATGGACAGCAGAGCAACCGTCACAAACAGCAATGGCCGCTACATTTTCCTACAGTACCAAACTTAAATTAACATTTTATGTGGGGGGCTATGCCCCTCACACCCCTCCTTAACAGTGGGCAAGCCCCCCATGACCCCAACTTAATTATTACGAATTCGGGGGGGACTTACAAAATAAAGTAGAACACCCAGGACAAAAAAAAATCCTGTCCTGCACCAGGGCCCAAACTCGGGTCCTTTGCTTCCACTGGCGTTGGCCCCAGTCACTATGCCAAATGGCCAGCTGGACAGGGTTTGGCCAAACAACTCTACTTATCTTCTTCTTGTGGGTGTAGTGAGTGCATCATACTGCTACACTCACTCTAACCTACTATTAGCTCTTTTGCAGCACTCGCTGTTCCTATGAGTGCTATTATTGAGTCGTTCATATTGAGTCGCTCAATAATAGGTGATCATATAACATAATACTCTGAAACCACCATATTGTTTGTGTGTCTGGAAAGGCCCACTTGAATCCTTCAAAACATGGCAAGCACCATCCTTTACCTTCCAGTGGGCCCTGAGCCTGTTACAACTGTAACAGGGTTGTTTGCCCTCCCATAGGAATCTCCCAATTCCCTATCTGTTTGTCTATTGTAGATCACCAGAAACTGGGGAACTCGAGGGGGATGTGGGATAATAGATAAAACTTATAGGGTGTGTCCAGCCCAGCCATCCTCGGTATAAAGGAGAACATTTATTCAGGGAGTAGCCCAATACCAGTCATGGCATATAAACAGAAAGAATTAGATTGGTGCAAGATGAGCCCACTCACCCATATATTTATATTTTTCAAAATGTCTTTAATTATTTATTTCTTTTGTTCAGACTTTGAATACAGTGTAAAAATTCATATGTTTCGGACAAACATCCTTCATCAGTGAAACACTGTATTACGTCTAAAATATAAGGTATAGACATGTAGTTTATTATTCTCCTTATTTCTAAATTCTAAAATTAAATTAGTTTTATCAAAATAAACATAATGCTCTCACCAGAAAAGTTATAGTGTCTTTCCTATGTTCTTTAAATGTGTCATAAGAAATTTGATCATAAGTTAGCAATGCATTTGCTCCATGTTTACCTAACTTAGATATATTACTTCTCAAAATTTACAAAAATAAATATTTGTTAATGGTTTACATTTAAGCACTTCATAATGTGATGCATATTTGTTGCACCTATTGCTCTCTCTAGGTTCACTATTGAAAACAGAAAACACATATTTTGTACATTCTTCCTCTATAAGTTACTTTCTATCTAGAGTAAAACTTCTAAATTCATTTTATTAGTTCCAACAACTTTGGTTATATTGTATCAATTGCATATCTTAGTCAAGTTCCATTAATAAAATCAAAATTTTCCTGTGCTCAGTGTTTATAACTTTCACCCAGTGTTTACTGTTTACTTTACACACATCTACATGCTTGCACTGCCATTTCTTATTCTTTTTTGAAAGTAAATACTTAATTTTACACAGTACAACAATTTAGAAATGTTTGTTACCAATGCACTTCCAAATTAAGTACACTGCACCAGTGAGCTCCCATATTGTAAACCCTCGTAGGAGATCAAGGAGGTCAAGCACATCTTCAAGGTGTGTGATTTCATGAAAGGCACTTTTTTTGGTGCACACCTTTCTTTGTTTGTTTATAAGCACTACATAGGCATTCTAGATGGGGCTTGTTGATATGAATCATGTGTGTGTGGGGGTTTATTTCTTGAAAAGTCACATTTTTTATTACAAGGGTCACAGTGTTATCTCCTTTTGATGTTTGCTTGTGCGCATGCGCGCAAGAAACGTTATGTGTCATTTTAGGAGAGAAGCGGGTTGTGGAGGCGCGGCACTGTAGCAGCCAATAGAGGTACTACCTTTGGGGGCTTGGCACTGGTGGACCAAAGGAGGCACGGTGTCCTGATGACACTGATCTCCAAAAGTGCCATGAAGTACAAATGTTTTCACCACAGCAATCGGGGCTGCCTCGTCATTGCAGCATCAGCCATTCCGCTGCAGTGAGGGAGTGACCCGTCATTGCTGGGTGGAACATTGCTGACTGTAATATCATTTGTGAACATGGTGGCAGCTATTGTAGTAAGGAAATGTTATGGTTTTCTTTCCAGAATGTTGTGTTCTGTGCTTAGTAACTGATTCCCTATAGTTCTGTTTTTTCTCAGCAACCACTCGAGGTTTCTGTTCAAAGATCTGTGCCTCCATGAATGTTGATCTTAGAACATCCCAATGTTTATACACAATTTTTTTTAACTGAAAAAAATGAGTAATTGTAAGTAGTTGCTAGCAATACTTTTCCCCTTGTCCTTATCCATGTAGAGATAGGATTCCCCCCAATAAAGTACTTCTGTCTCTGTTAATAGTTTTAACTGTTGCATCATATAGAGGATTGTGTATGAGCAGTCATACGCAACAAGGATATTCTTGAATTGAGAGGTTTTCTTAGTAACAGATGACCTCGAGATCACAGCTCAAGAGGTGCTCTTTTACCAAGGGAACCTTGAGATACAAGAATATCCTTGTTTGTGTGTGACTGCTTATACTCAATCTTTTATAGTGTATGAGCAGTCACAGCATAGAAAATCACACAAAACCAGCTAGTGAAGACAATGGAGAACAGAAATGTTAATATTGTCTTTTTATGTAGATTGCGCACATGCACAAGAAACATAATTGCGGCAGCTTTCCAGAAGCAGGTTGTGGAGGAGCGGCACTTTTGTGGCCAATGCCCCCACACCCTTTAAAGGCTTGGCCTGATATTCCCAATGTAATGGAATAAATAGGGTTTTTTCAACTTTGATGCATAGCGCAAGCATTTTTTTGAATTTTGGCACCAATTTTTCAACATAGGTTTTCTGGGACCCCTCCCCATGAATTCTGGCACTGTCATGGCATTATTCGGCCCCAAAAGGTGATTTCGTGGTCACTGCATGGAATCACCATTTGGGAGTGATTAACAAAATGACGGTGCCAGTATTCATGAGGTGGGCTCTCAAAAAGCCTATGTTGCAAATTTGGTGGGAAAAATCAGAAAAAATGACTGTTTTACGAGCGAGCTTTGCGCAGTTGCTACGCATGCTCGTTACTTTGCAAATTTGCAATATTTTCATGCCAGATTTTCAACACTGGCATTTTTTAAGACCTCCTTGTGAACAGTACAGCTGTCATTTTCCACATCCTGGCCGAAATGTGTTTTCGCACTTCCGGCGCAGAATAGCATGGTCACATTGAAATCAGTGTTGGGACAGATTAAGAAAATGACAGTGATGCTTTTCATGAGCAGAGGTCCTAAAATGCCTATATTGAAAATTTGGTGATGATACTCCATAAAATGACTGTTACGAGCGTGTGTTGCGCAGTTTGCATGCACGCTTGTAACTTCGCAAATTAATAATATTTTCATTCCAGATTTCAACATTGCCATTCTTCTGCACCTCCTTATGAACAACATGGCTGTCATTTTTCACATCCTGGCTGAAATGTGTTTTCGCTCTTCCGACACACAATAGCGCAGTTGCTGTGGAAATCTGTGTTCAGGACACATTATGAAAATGACAGTGATACTGTTCATTAGCACAGGTCATAAAATGCTTATGTTGAAAATTTGGTGATGAAAGTCCATAAAATGAGTGTGTTATGAATGTGCATTGCGCAGTTTCCACACACGCTCGTACCTTCACAACTTGGCAATATTTTCACTCCAGATTTTCAATATTGCCATTTGTCCATACCTCCTTTTTCACATCCTAGCCGAAATGTGTTTTTGCTCTTCCAATGCACAATAGCGAGGTCGCTGTGGGAAATCAGTTTTTGGGTCTAGAGACGTCTGTAGGCGGCATCTAAAAGCATAGCCACTCAGGACAATAACGCCTGTAGACGTACTCAACTGACTTTCACTCAGGCCTAGAAACATCTGAGGAAGTCAGCAGTTTTTACCTAACTATTAAAAAAAACGGATTGCTTAGAATTGAATGCATAGCACTGTTACAAAGGTAATTTTGCTCTGAACAATTTTGCTGCAGATACTTTGTGTCTATCATGTATACTTTAGGAGTTATTCATATTTGTTTAAGATATGGTATGCATGGCTAACATTTGTCTCTCAAGCTTCACCTAAGCACCTTGAATAAATCTGAAAAAAAACAGTTGTTTGATATTTCAGCTGCTATAAAATAAAAACTAAATGGATTATGACTGATTGCATAGCACCATTGGAAAGGTAACGTTGTGCTGAACAACTTTGCCACTCATACTTTGTGCCTACCACATATACTTTAGGAATTGTTTGCATTTGTTTAAGGGATGGTGTGCATGACTGACATTTGTCTCTCATGCGTCACCTAAGCACCTTGAAAAAAAATCAGAAAAAAATCAGTTGTTTAGTATTTCAGCTAGTATAAAATAAAAACTAAATAGATTATGACTGATTGCATAGCAGCATTGGAAAGGTAACGTTGTGCTGAACAACTTTTCCACTCATACTTTGTGTGTAGCACTTATGGTTCAAGAGGTAGTTACAGTTGTTTGTGGCATGCTGATTATGGCTTGAATTTGCTTAAAAAGGCCCAGGAAGCAGTGCTAAGAGTATACAGGGCACAAGTGGTGGAAGTCTCAAAGAGCTCTTGTGGTGTGAATGAGTTAAGAAAATCACACTGACACTGTTCATGAGCAGAGGTCCTAAAATGCCTATGTTGAAAATTTTGTGATGAAACTCCATAAAATGAATGTGTTACGAGCGTGTGTTGTGCAGTTTCCACGCACCCTTGTAAGTTTGCAAATTATTAATATTTTCATGCCAGATTTTCAACACTGGCATTTGTTCATCCCTCCTTATGAACAGTACAGCTGTCATTTTTCACATCCTGGCCGAAATGTGTTTCCGTGCTTTAAACTCAGAATACTGCAGCTGCTGTCAGAAATCAGTGTTTGGGACAGATTAGGATTGAGTGACTGGGGGGGGGGAGTGACCGAGCTCAACTAAGCTCTGTCGGGACTGCTGTGGATTTCATTGTGGGCAGGAAAAGGCACCAATGCAGGCAGGAGCCCAGTGCAAAAGGCAGCCTGCAGTGCCAGGAGAAACAGAATGAGCGAGAGAGGTGGGAGTGAGCGACCTCAATGGAGCTCTGTCAGGACAGCTGCAGATTTCTTTGTGGGCAGGAAAAGGTGCCAATGCAGGCAGGAGCCCAGTACAAAAGGGCAGCCTGCAGTGCCGGAAGAAACACAACAAGCGAGTGAGAGAGGGGGAGTGAGCGAGCTCAATTGAAGTCTATTGTGACTGCTGCGGTTTTCTTTGTGGGCAGGAAAAGGCAGCAATGCAGGCAGGAGCCCAGTACAAAAGGCCAATCTGCAGCGCTGGCAGAAATGGAATGAGCGAGTGAGAGAAGGGGAGTGAGTAACCTCAACAAAGCTGTGTCGAGACTGCTGCAGATGTCTTTGTGAGCAGAAAAAGCCACCAATGCAGGCAGGAACCCAGTACAAAATGGCAGCCTGCAGTAGCAGGAGACACAAAATGAGTGAGTGAGGGAGGGGGGAGTGAGTGAGCTCAATGGAGCTCTGTTGGGAATGCTGCAGATTTCATTATGGGCAGAAAAAGGCAGCAATGCTGGCAGGAGCCCAGTACAAAAGGGCAGCCTGCAGCGCCGACAGAAACGGAACAAGCAAGTGAGAGAGGGGGAGTGAGTGAGCTCAAGGGAGCGCTGTCGGGACTGCTGCAGATTTCTTTGTGGGCAGAAAAAGGCACCAATGGAGGCAGGTGCCCACTACAAAATGGCAGTCTGCAGCGCCAGGAGAAACAGAATGAGCGAGTGAGACAGGCGGAGTTAGCAAACTCAACAGAGCTCTGTCGGGACAGCTGCAGATTTCTTTGTTGGCAGAAAAATGTGCCAACGCAGGCAGGAGCCAGTACAAAAGAGCACCCTGCAGCACCAGGAGAAACAGAATGAGTGAGTGACATGGGACAGTGGGCGAGCTCAATGGACCAACGCAGTCAACATTCGGCATTGACAAATGCTTGTTTTTTACTGACAGTGTGCTGCAGATGTTTCTGCAAGTTCAAGTTTAAAAAAAAACGTAAAGCTTAATTGGATAGAGGAAAGCAGCTATGAGGCAGCATTCCAAGTTGTTCTGCTGCAGTAGTGATGTCACTACTGGAGCAGAACAACATGATGATGTCACTACTGCAGCAGAACAAGCATATTCCAGACATGGAATTACATTTATTTATTTATTTAGCTTTTGTTGACCGGGTAAGTGCACTAGACAAATCCTGCCTATTTTCAGGCACGACCCGGGGGAGGGGGATACAGATGAATGCCAACTGACCTTGAACCAGATTAAGCTGTTGGTGGTATTTTTAGTGAATGAGGGAAATTTGGCCAGGACACCGGGGAAGTTCCCCTACTCTTTTCGATAAGTGCCATGGGATCTTTAACATCCACCTGAACTACCACCAATCCAGGACCTCGGTTTTAACGTCTCATCTGAAAGACGGCACCTCAGAAGTGCAGCACCCCTCTCATGCTGCACTACAGTGTCAGTACTGGGATATTAACCCAAGTGCCAGATGTGGGAACTGAACCCACAGCCCTCTGATCTCCCGGCCTCAGAGGCGATTGTGCTACCTACTGAGCCACTGACACTGCTAAACATGCATAACAGCATTCAACCATACACTGTAAAAAACTCTCCCACTGTAGTCCTTGTTTTCAAATCTATTAACCATATCTCTGGACACCCTATCAAACCCTGAACTGCTGGTACGGTTAATAATAATGAAGTATAATGAATGAAGCATTCTGGGGGCAGTAACCATTTTGACCACAGCAATTTTCCAGGCTAGGCTAAATTGCACTTTCCCCATCTGACCATTTTGGTGGGGAGACTGGCAAATAAAGGCTGAAGATTAGTTTCCCAGATTTTTGCCAGATTAGTAATAATCCTGATGCCTAAATAAAGAATGTCATCCACTGCCCACTGTAAACCTGAATTAGCCACCATTGTTGGCAGATAGTGTTGGTTTAGGGGCATGACTTCAGTTTTTGACTGATTTATCTCAAGACCTGCATGCAAGGCAAAGTTCTGGTGTAGAAGAAGAAGGGGAGGAATAGATGCGGGCTGATTCGTCACAGTGACTAAGAGACCATCAGCGTACACGAGTGCACTCTATTTCTTTTCTCCAGCTGGGGCCCCTTGAATCTCCTCATACTCTCAGACTGCGGCAGCAAAGGGCTCCATGGCTAGGATGAAGAGGAGGAGAGATAAGGGGCAACCTTGCCTGGTGCCTCTTCCAAATTTGAATGAGGCCAACATTATGGAATTAGTTATAATTCTAGCTGAGGGGTTAGTGTGCAGAGGCTGGAGTGATGCCCTAAGACTACTACCCAGTCTGATATGTTCCAGTACTAGGTGGAGATAGACCCCATCCAGGGATTCAAAAGCCTTCTCAAAGTCTATTGCCACTGCCGTAGCTGGTGAGAGAAGGGACTTTGTCTCCTGGACTAAATTTATTAAGGATCTGATGTGATCTGCACTATATCGCCCGGGCACAAGTCCCACCTGTGCTGGGTGGATAAGTAGTGGGAGAATTGGGTTTAATCAGCGGGCAATGGCTTTTGTATAGATTTTATTGTCCACATTAATTAGGAAGATTAGGCAATAACTGCCAGGCAAAGCGGGATCTTTCCCTTTTTTGGGTAGCACGGTGATAACTGCCTCTCTCAATGTTGGGGGGAAATGTACCTGCTACTTCAGCTTCTTCCTAGACCTGTTTCAGGATGGGGAATAAAGATGAGGCCAAAGCTGACACAACTCAGCTGGAAACCCATCACCCCATGTGGCTTTGCTTGGGTGTAGAGATTTTAGGTCTGCACTGATCTCTTCAGCTGACATTTAGTTTAGTTTAGGTTAGTTAGTTTTTGTTGACCAGGTAAGTGCACTAGACAAATCCTGCCTGTTTTCAGGCATGACCCGGGGGAGGAGGATACAGATGAATGCCAACTGACCGTGAACCAGATTAAGCTGTTGATGGTATTTTGTGAAGCACCTAGGAGAGCTGCCTGCTCTGGGGATATCTTACGAAGTTTGACTGAGTTTAAAAATGAGTTAATAGTGGTGGTGACTGCTTCACTGGATGATGCATACAAGTGCATGTAATAGGTGTTCATAATGAAGTTAATTTGGCCTGAGGATGTGTGTCCCTTCCCCATCGCATCTTTAAGCCTGCTGTGTGCTACTCATTTTGTTGCTTACTGAGTCCATATGCAAGCACCTAGCCTTCCTTTTCACCTCCCTCCCAATGACTCCTATACATGAACAGGCAGGAAATACATGCAGGAGGCATGTATCCTGCTTGCATAAATCTGTGGACAGGTGTGCACATCCTGGTGTTCATGACCAGTAGCCACCTATCCATGGCTTTGCCCCCCCCCCCAGCACACAGGACTTCACAGGGTGGCAAAGGGTGGAGTTGTGGACCCAGGCAGGCATCCAGGGGGATGCCTGGTCTGGGTCCCAGAGTGGATCACCTGCGCCTGATGGCATGGGTCCTGGTGCGTGAATAGCACCCCGCTTGCACCCAGACCCACACTACCATGCCCCAACATCCACTGTGTGCCTCTTGCCCAGTCCAAGGTACAAGGTGCCCTCACACACACTGACAGACACTCACAGTGGGTCCCCCCCCACCACCAGACAGTGGAGTCCCATCCACCTAATGGCATGTGGCAGCCTTTCCCCCACACACACACACCTCCATGCCCCATCACTGGCATAGATCCCCCAATGTAAGCCCCATCCTGAGTGGCCAGCCAGGCACAGAACAACCCAAACACCCCCCCACCATGACCCCTGTACCCCTGCCCCTCATTGGTGGTCAGTGTAGCCCCACCCCCCCCACACAGCACTGACACCACCCTCATACCTGTTAACCAGTGCTGGGCACTGGACAGCCAGCAGCACAACCCTCCTCACACATCCATGGCTGCTAGCAGTCCAAGCGATGCTGGGAGCATGCTATCTATACAGAGGGGCATGCTCCCAGCAGTACTTGGACAGCCAGCAGCTGAGGAGGTGTGAGGAGGGTTGTGCCACTGGCCATCCAGCACCTGTCACAGACTAGTAGGTATGGGGGTGTCAGTGCTGTGGGGGAGCTACACTGACCACAGATGTGGGCCAGGGGTACCAGGGTCAAGAATCTCCTCTGTGTGGACTGGAAGCATGTGTGTGCTGGGGGGATCCTTCTGCACCTCTGGGATGGGGCACCTGTGCTTGTGGGGTGGGGGGATATGCATCAGCCCTACAGGGACTGGGGCAGACTTGTGTTGGGGTGGGGCACACTATTGTGCTGTGGATCCAGGCTGGGGCTCCAGTCATGTGGGGGAGCTACACTGTACTGCCAGGACTGGGTGGTCATGTGTGTGTGCGAGCGGGTCCTATCCTGCTGGGGGTCTTGTGTGCAGCAGGGCAGGGTGCATAGGCAGTTAAGGCTGGAGTCCCCCTGGTGTAAGAGCACCCTCTTCCACACTACAGCGGCCAGTACTTCCTGGCTTGGTGAATGTCGCATAGTGCTGGCACATCCCCAGCATGCCCCCACCCATCCCTAGCATGTTGCTGTCCACGCAGCTGGGGGATCAGGCATGTAACTGTTGAGCAACCCCTTGGTGAATGCCATGCAGTCACCGCTCCACAGCATTCATGCATAGCGATGCCAATGTGCCCGGTGTATGCAGCACATTGGCATCGTGCATAGTGCCCAATATTTGTGTTTGAGGCATAAGATGGCTATCTCTGCTTTTCTTGCCAGAAGGGTGTTTATTTCAAGCCTAAGAGCATAAGTTCTTTTCCCAGAGGGAAATGTGGATTAGGGTAGGGTATGACTTTAAATTTCTGTTCCACCTTTTTCAGATGTGGTTCTAATTGCTGTAAACATTTCTCTTTCTTTCTCTCTTTTTGCCTATATATGGAATATCCTAAAATCGTCCCCCTTATGGTGGCTTTCAAAGCCTCCCACATGTTACATGCTGAGTTCTCATGGATGGGATTTTCAGAAAAAAAACATTGTTCCTCTTTGAACCCAGGTGATGAAATCTGCTTCTTTTATGAGCAGGGGTTCTAGTCGTCAAGATGAGGAGGTGTGACTTGGGGTACCTCACAACAAAATAAGCTGTACTTGAGCATGGTCTGAGATTACCATCGGGAGTATTACTGAATCTATGGAGGCTTGGGTGGCTTGTTGAAATGTGAGTCAGCGGTCTAACCTGCTGTGAGAGCCAGGTACCTGGGAGTAAAAGAAATAATCCCTATCCCTGGGGTGAAAGACTTGCCACACATCTGTTAGTCCTAGGTCAGTCACTAGTTGTTTAGTAGCTAGCCGACCCTTGGGGTGGGTGTCCAGGAATGCAGAGCTGCTGTCCAATATGGAATCAGGTGCAAGTTTAAAGTCTCCCCTAGAATGGTAGCCACATTCCCACTGCCATATTAGTCAGGGTTTTGGCAATTTCATAAACAAAGTTAGGGTCATCTTTGTTAGAGGCATATATATTACCCACAAGAAATGGCATTGTCAGGGTATTGAAGAGAGCAAAGACCCATCTCCCACTAGGATCTTGGGTTATTTTACTAGGGGCCCATTTTAAAGATTTATGGAGTAGTATTGCTTCTACCGTTTTCATGGTGGGGACTGCAGGACAGCAGGCTTGCCCCTCCCAATCTTTAATCAGGTAAGATCGATCTTTAGCGATCAGAGTGGTTTCTTGCAGGAGTGCCACATGAGATTTACACTTTTATAAATGGGATAATACTTTCTTATGTTTAATCAGTGTGTTTAATCCCCAGATTTTCCAGGTGGGGCATACTAAATCATCCATAATCTTGACAGGTAGGAGTCATGGATAGCAAGTTGAAGGTGGTACCATTAATCGACCAAGCTGAGGGCAGAAGATAAGGGTTTATATATTGTTTATGGGAGGCGTTCACATCCAAAGGCATGGGGAATCCTATACCACTTGAAATCAAGGAGCAGAAAAAGGAGTGAGCCCATGTGTTTGCTCCACTAGGACACCATTGGTAGCCTGTTCCATAGATTAACCAATCTAACTGTGTAGAAATATTTTCTTTTACTTGTTTTATAAGTTGTTGTTATTACTTGCAGTGGGTGCCCTCATACATTAAATCTGTCTGGTTTTGTGATCTATATTTAATTCTGTCATCATTCCCGGATCGCACATGATGTCGTGATATAACATATCCCCACTTGTTCTTCATGTTTTGAGACTATGTAAACATAGCATGACTAACTTTTCTTCATATGTATTATGTTTTAAGGAGTGTATTGATTTTGTAAATCTACGTTGAACTTTTTCAAGCTATCTATTTCTTTTTTTTATGTACGGGTTCCATAACTGGCTACCATAATCCATATATGGTGTAATGTAGGATAAGTATTATGGAAGAGGACTTCAGATGATCTGATTTTGATATTTCTTTTGATTGCATATATTGTTTGATTTGCCCTTGCAACAATATTAGTGTGTTGTTTGAAATTTAATTTATTGTCTACAAGTATCCCCCAATCTTTTTCAGTTTCTTTGGTTTGTATGTTATTGTTATTGAGAATGTAATTATACATTGGGTTATTTTTTCTTAAATGAAGGATGCTACATTTTTGAGTATTCAGTCTCATTCCCCATTTTGATAACCATAAGGCAATATTAGATATATCATTCTGTATTGATAATATTTCTTCATGAGTATCACATGATCCCCCTAATTTTGTGTCATCAGCGAATTTTATAATGGTGTTAGATACATTTTCCTCTAAATCTGATATAAAAATGTTGAATATTATTGATACCAGTACCAAACCCTGTGGGACTCCACTTGTAACCTCCCCTTCGCTTGACAAGTGGCCCCTGATGGATACTCCTTGTTTTCTATCAGCTAACCAATTATTGATCCAGTAAATAATTTGATTATCGATTTTATTCTTGTTCACTTTCTGTACAATTGCCCAATGTGGGACCAGGTCAAAAGCCTTACTGAAATCAAATAAGACAAGGATAGAGTCAAATTTGAATAGAATTGGGGGTGGAGGGGAAGGTAAGAAGGCAGCAGGGAGAGGTACAGGGTGGAGGGTGGTATCACTAAATGCTAGGAGCCTGGAGAACAAGATGGCTGAGTTGCAGGCATTTATGGCAGATGGGGTGGTAGACATAGGTACCATCACTCGGCACAGTGCAGGAAGGCAGCAGCAAAGGCAAACAGCATTCTAGGTTGCATAGCAAGGGGGATTACAGCTAGAAGTAGTGAGGTCATATTGCCCCTGTACAGGTCCCTGGTGAGGCCACACTTGGAGTACTACGTGCAGTTCTGGCACCCTAACTTAAAAAGGGACATCAAACTGATGGAGGCGGTGCAGCACAGAACAACAAAGATGATCCTGGGGTTGGGCGTTAGACCTTATGAGGAAAGATTAACAGAGCTCAATATGTATACCCTGGAGAATAGAAAGAGAGAGAGGAGATATGATTGAGACCTTCAAGTACCCGAAAGGGATGAACAGAGTGGCACCAGGTGTGTGTTCACTCTTGAGAGCTGAAGGGAAACCAGTGGGCACTCTCTGTAGCTGGAGTGGGGCAGATTCAGGAAGGAAATGAGGAGACACTATTTCACCAAAAGTGTGGTAGCAGGGTGGAACACACTGCCAGAGGAAGTTGTATCATTGCAGACAGTGGAGAGCTTCAAGAGGTGGTGGGACAGATTCGAAGAGAGAGTACAAACCGGGAGGGGCAGGGAGGGGGAGGAAGGAAATTGAGGGTGGGGTGGCAGCTGCAGTCTAATGGACTGATGTGCTGCACACTCAAGTAGACTAGATAGACCATAAGGCCTGTATCTGCTAGCAAATTGCTATGTTCATAAGATGACATCCCTGGATCTATTTCTATCCATGTTTTTACTTATGTAGTCATAAAAACAGATCTTGTTTGTTGTACATGACCTTTCCTTTTTTAAAGCCCTGTTGATTTGTGTCAGATGTGGTTATATTGTTTAGTTGCTGTAATATTTTTGTTTCCATTGTTTCTAATATTTTACACGGAATAGAAGTTAAACTAATTGGTCTGTAATTTTCAGTGGATGTTTTTGTTCCTTGTTTGAAAATTGGGATATGTTAGAGTATTTCCAATCTGCAGGTATTTCACCAGAATTTAATGATTTCTCATATAGTATTGTTAACGGAATGCAAATGTGCTCTTTCAATAATATCAACATTTCAGGAGTAATGTTATCTGGACCTGGAGGACTATAGTAGTTTAACTCTGATATTAATTTTAATATTTCCTGTTTGTCTATAGTGTGCGATTCTGTTTGAGGGTCCTTATTTATGTTAGCACAATGATTTACCTTTTTATTATATACAGATGTAAAATATGCATTAACTGTATTCACCATTTCTATTGGGTCAGTTATTTCTTTTGATTATGGATGTTAACACTCCTTTATTTTTCTTTAATTAATTTATATAACTGTAGAATTATTTACTGTTGTTTTTTCTTGTATTTTTTGCTAATTTGATATCATATTTCTTATTTATTTATTTATTTATTTATTTATTGCAGTCCTCAGAATTACACCCCTTTGAGTCAGGGACTCATTTCCAAAGGCTCCACGTCAGAGTTACAGTGAAGTACAGTCAATTACATATGAGCATTCCTTATAGACATAAACAATACAGGGGTACAGGGTACAAATATAGTAGGAACACCGCAGGATTTTAAGAACTGTTACAAATTGTATACAGGTGGGGTTACAGGCCTATACATCGAGGTAGCTAAGGACACTTATCAAACTTGCCAGTTGACCAATTTTGAGACTGAGGGCTGATTAGGCTGGCTAGGAAGCCATTGTCATAGACTTTGAGTCATGATGGAGGAGGGGCCCAGTGGACTTGGGTTTTGCTTTATTTATTTTGGTTTTGCATTTTCTTTGTATTTCCTTAAAAGCTGTCCATGCTGCTTCCATATTTTGTGTTTTATATATGCTGTAGGCCTTGTTTTTCTTTTTTATTATTTTGAGAATGCTCTTAGTTAGCCATTTTGGCATTTTCCCTTGATGTTTATACTTTTTTACTTTTTTGACATGTGTATTCATGGTATTGTGCATAATGGTTTTTATGCACTCCCAGCATTCATTTACTGATTTGTCTTTTAGTTTAGTATGCCACTCAGTAGTTAGTTGATAGTTCTCTATCAATTGCTTCTTTATCTGATGTTTTATAGAGATAGAATTCAGTACATCCCCTGATATTAATTTTTTGATTTAACAATTGAAAGAATACAGTCACATGATCACTGTTCTCTAATGGGGTTTTCACCTCGCAATTACTAATAGTTATCTCCTTAGTTATTAACACCAGGTCTAATATGTTATTTTGCCTGGTAGGAGTATGTACTTGCTGAATTTAATTATTTTCTAGGCAAAAATCCAGAAATTGTCTACCCAATTTTGCATTGGCAGTGTTACTTTCCCAATTAATGTCTGGAAGTTTGAAATCTCCAGTAAATATCAAGTTATATATCTCGAGAGCCTTTTGTGCTTGCTGTAGTATTTCCTCATTTATTTCTGTTGTAGAGTCTGGTGGCCTATAACATAGTCCTACAACCTGTTCACTCAGTGTATCATTATTTATTTTGATCCAGAGGGTTTCTGTATTTGAATTTTCATTTTTAATTTGAGGTGAAATATCTATATGTTTTAATGAGCTTGATATATAGATCACAATTCTCCTCCTTTTTTGTTTACACAGTCTCTTCTAATCAGATTGTAACCTTCTATGTTCTTACCCCAATCATTGTGATTTTCAAGCCATGTTTCAGTTAGTAAGGCTATATCCATATTAAATGTAGATAATGTACCCTGTAATTCTGAAAATGTATTATTGAAACTCCTAATGTTACTTAATAGACAGTTTAATGGTCTATCTATATTTCAGTTATTTTTCTTATTTGATGCAGATGAGTTATGTATATTTTCCCCTGCCTGCATCTTCATTAGTTTAAATTAACATTCTCCATTTTTTCTTTTATGAGAGACCCCAGTTTTGCAGCACCATCTATACTTAGATGCAAGCCATCCTCGCTGTAAAGTGATTTTTTCCCTATAAAATGATCCCATGAATCTAAGAAGTCAATTTGTTTTGATATGCACTAGTTTTTGAGCTAGTATCAGGGGTTTGTACCGGTGAGGTGCGTACAGTCATTGGGGGGAATACAGTACAACCATTGATGGAGAAACTGTGGAGGAGCATTAGATGGTGGTATCAACATACTTTCCCCCAATAGACATACCATACCCTCTGTTATCCAGCTGACACACCCATACATAACGATTTATTGAACAAACATGGAGGATCTCTACAACTACAAAAACAAACAATAAACCTGTTTACACTCTTATGTATCTCACCAAAAGATAATGACTCAGTAGAGCCCTTGGGGATATGGGCTTTTAGTTCAGCAGGATAAGCAGGCCACTCCCTGGGCCCTGGGGGCATTGACTTCATAGCTAGCATTGTCCTCTAAGGTTTTATGGCAAAGACTGCCCTACACAGGCTGTTAGGGCAATTTTGAATCAGCTAGTGATGAGGCAGGGAAAGAAAATACACATGAAAAAAGGGGCCACTGCATATCAGACAGGCTTGCGACGTCGCATCAGAGTCCAGGGCTCAGCAGGCTCCAGGATGCAGGGGAGCATCAGCCCATAACCCTTAGTAGTAGAGCACTGCCTGGGGGAGGTCAGGAACTGGTCCAGGAGCATGTCAGCATAGCCACCTTCTCAACCAAGGGGGCCTCACAATCTTCCACAACTTCTCCTTCCATCCCCCCAAAACACTGTGTGAAGTGTTCTTTTTAGAGTGATATGCGAAGGGGGTGTGTGTGCAAACCTAAATGGGCTTATAGAGGACCTGGTGCTGCCCTTTGGTGGATTCCAGCTTCAAAACACACTTGTCTAGGCATTGACTGGTTCCCCTCTCTATGAAGAACTGCAGAAAAGAGAGTTAACAGTGCCAGGCTTCTGCAGAATAGTCAGGCACAGATTAGGGTGCTCTGAGCACCACTGCTGCATTGGGAATCCAATAAACTCACCAGCCCCTTTAGCAGTTTTGAAAGCAACTGGTCTGACCGGCATTCAGCTTCAATCCCATGGGCCCTGACAGGGTTCCCTTCCTATGCTGAAAAAATCTACCCCGTACTCCCAAGGCCACATCAATATTTTAGCAAGCAAAAGACAACATGCACAGCCCATGCTAAAAAACACATGTTATACATTAATATGCTAGGTAACTGATGCAAACTATTCATGCACTTTGGGTATAATGCTTAGTCACAGTGGTGCCTATGCAGTAAGGGACAGAAAGTATGCACCAGGAGTGTCACGTGATGCTGGCTGCCTGAGAGGACGCTTTCTCCAGTGCTCTGACCCATCAAGCCTAATTTTTAAATTAATCCTCCCCTTTTTGGCATGATAGTCCAGCGCGGCATCGTTGCTAGACTTTCGGGCATTTCGGGAGACCGAGAGACTGTGTTTGAAGCCAGAAATATGGAAGCAGAAATGAAGAAAATGGGCCCCCAGCATACACCCCCCATAACACTGGAGAAGGCCCCAAAGAAGTAGAGAGCTCTCGCTGCTCTATCCTCAGCTCAGCAATCCCTCGCCAAAGCAGAACAAGAGCATCTTACCCTGGAGGATTTCTTGGCAGAATTTCGCCCTTTCCAGGATGAGTTGAGAAGAATGGCAGCTGAAATTAAGGCCCTGTCTGCTGCAGTGGAGGAAACAGGGTGGAGAATCTTGGACAATGAGGCCAGAGTGGTCTCGCTAGAGAGGCAGATGGAGAAAAGGGATACCGAGGTTCTCGATCTGCGACAAAAGCTTGCCAAAGTGGAGATGAAGCTAAAAGATCTGGAGGGGCGTAGCCGGCGAAATAATGTAGTCATTATAGGGCTCCCAGAGCTAGAAGAAGGCCCTGATGCAGTATTGTTTGCTCAAAAGCTGGTGTGCAAAGTGGCAGGTCCCTCACCTTATGGCCCCAACTACATTATTGAGAGGGCGTACAGAGCCCTGCTCCCTATGCCTCAACCCGGATCCCCTCCCAGACCACTGATATTATGCTTCTTGAATTACCTAGAGAGACAGCATTTCTTGGCCAAGGTCAGAGAGATACAGGACTTGCTGTGGGAAGGGAAAAGCTTTTGGGTAACACAGGATCTCCTGTTAACCATCCGCCAACGCAGGCAAGCCTTTCACCCTCTGGTTGCCAAGATTATTGCTGCGGGTATTCGTTTTCGTATGATCTACCCAGCGAAACTATGTGTTATGGTCTCCAGTTCCTGGATGTCATTTGAGGATGCCGAGGTGGCCAAAGAAGAGCTTAAAGTTGCCCTGCCAAATTTGTTTCGAGGCACCTGAAGCTTCTGATCGTCGTAACGATTCTTCGGGAGAAGTGCAGATTCGCTGAAAGTTCTAATGTGGACTTTCTCGCAAAGACTATACTGTTAAATGTGGAGCTGATCTAATTTGGTTTATCAGCCCAGCATCTTGTGTTAAAGCCCTCTTCTGTGTTCAGGCTCTGGGCTTCTTTGGGGAATGTTAGCCATTTTGTTTTGGAGCTTTGTTCATCTAAGAGCTCCCCCTGTTCATATGCAGACAATTGTTTGGACTTTCTGTTTTTCAGTTAATGTACCTGCAAGTTTGTTTTATTTGCGGGGGTGACACTAGTGTAGTGATCATGTTCTGACCCTTATGTGGGGACATGGAGAATGATGTTCCTGGTCTTATCTTGTCTCTAATCTCGTATCTCACTTCAGGTTTATTTCTCAATTTGCCCACTAGAGGGGAGCAGTACACTTGATATCGCGAGGAGATCTCCCTTACTTTTGTTTTTGAATCCATTTTAACTTCTGGGAGTTCTCGTTCGGGGCAAAGGTTTGACTTTTGCTAGTTCTGGGCAAGGATGAGGAGCGATCCCTGTCTCTCTTTGTTTTTATGCGACATAGATCGTGTTCTCCTCATACCTGGGCATAATGTTATCTGACTCTAGGGGATTTTGTCATCTCAACAGGGTCGAAGGGGAGAGGTGGGATTTAAGGTAGTAGCAGAACGGTTATCTGGATAGGTCTTGGTGGAGGGTGGGGTTCAAGGGGGATGGAGGGAGGGGCAGGGGAGAGGGGCGTGTATATGGGTTAATGTGGGGGATGGGTTGGGTTTGGTACAGCAGTCTACCAGGGGCTATGGTGCTGGATTACTTTTGCATTGATAAATGGAGGGCATACACATACTTTTATATCTCTGATTTAGATGGCCAACAGTCTTAATTTTATAACTTGGAATGTGAAAGGGATAAGGAAAAAACTTAAACAATATCAAGTGTTGAAACATCTGAACCTGTTGAGTTCTCAGGTCATGTTTTTGCAAGAATCCCACTTATTAGACTCCGAAGCTTTACAACTTAGGAGGCAACAGGTGGGGCAAGATTTTGCTGCTCAGGGCTCTACCAATAGCTGTGGGGTCATGCTAATTCTCAATAGATCAGTTCCCTTTATATCTACACACGTAATCAGAGACCCAGAGGGTAGATACATCTTAGTGCAAGGCACTCTCTGATCTATGCCACTCTTACTATGTAGCATTGATGGGCCTAACACAGACAGCCCCAGCTTCTTTATGAAGCTTATAACCCTTATACTTCCCTTGCTCCCTACAACAATAATAATGGGAGGTGATTTCAGTCTTGTTATGGACTCTAATATGGACAGGTCAGGAGTTGCTTTGAGAGGTCTCTCCCCCTGGCAGAGAGTTTTTCGGGACCTACTGGATCAATGTGGGTTATGTGACATATGGCACATGTTGCATCCCAATAGCAGGGAGTATACTTTTGTTTCATCAGTGCACGGGACACATTCTCGTATTGACTATCTATTAGTATCCCAGTCTGTCTTACCGGGGATTATGTCCAACTCAATTCAACCAGGACCTACATCTGATCATTCCTCAGTTGCATGTGGTTTGGCCTTCATTAATATACCAAAAAAGAGACCCGTTGGAAATTGAACGAGCAACTGTTGAAGGACCCACAACTTTTCAAGAAAATTAAGGAGCAGATAGATTTATTCTTTTCAATCAATTCAACAGGGGGTATGGCACCAGATATTCTATGGGGCGCTTTCAAGGCCTACATGAGGGGAATCCTAATTAGTCTGGTAACAAAGAGGAAAAAGTCCCGGAATGCTGAGCCATCAGCATTACTATCTCAGGTCAGGTCTCTGGAGGTTACTTTACCCCCTAACTCATCAGAGGAGCACAAACAGAGACTTCTAGTTGTTAGGGATAGGTACCTTGGTTTGTTAAAGGAAAAAGCTGAGCTGGCCATTATTTGAACCCGAGCAAGTTATACTGACCAGGGTGAAAAAAGCTGGTCATTTGTTAGCCTTAAGGATAAAACAGCAGGAATCAGCAAGATTTATTCCACCTATAAGGGCCCAAGTGGATGGATCCCTGAGATCGTCCTCTTCAGAGATTGTACAGGAATTTGTGGGATACTACGAACAGTTATACAGGGACATGGAGAACCCTCTCTCTCTGGAAGCATTAGAATCTTATCTCAGGGAGTCTCATCTACCTTCCCTTTCCATTTCACAGAGGAAATCTTTGTCCTCCCCTATCACTTTAGAGGAAATAACTAAGGTTATTACGGCTTTACCCTCGGATAGAGCTCTGGGGCTGGATGGATTTTCCTCTTTATTCTACAAGGTGTTCCTAGAACAACTGGCACCGGTATTACACTGAGTATTCCTTCATATTCTCTCTTGTGCGGTAGCGGACTCTCATATGTTCGAAGCTTTGATAGTTCTCCTCCCTAAGCCTGATAAAGATCCCGAGTTAGTACAGAGCTATAGGCCCATATCTCTTTTGAATCAAGATATCAAAATATTGTCAAAGATACTGGCGGATAGGATTACTTTAGTTCTACCAGACTTGGTGGGTATCTCGCAGGTGGGATTCATGAAGGGACGATCATTGTCAGACCATCTACGCACTCTTTCACATGTCTTCTCGGAGTCCAGAAATGTCAATTTTCCAGCTGTTTTGGTGTCCTTGGACGCCAAGAAGGCATTTGACCGAGTGAACTGGAATTTCCTATTTCAGACACTTAGAGCACTTGCTTTTCCCTCCATATTCATAGACTGGATACTGGCCCTTTATCAGACTCCTTCAACCAGGGTCTCTGGTAATGGGGCATTCTTGAAACCTTTCTGCCTACACTCGGGGACAAGACAGGGCTGCCCCCTCTCCCCCTTGTTATTTAAAATATATCTGGAACCATTAATTCAAAATATTTTAGACAACCTGGAAATACAAGGGATACCGATATGTAACAGTGTGGTGAAGATTACGGCATATGCTGATGATCTTCTTCTTCATTTGTCCCACCCTGTTACATCGATTCCGGCTGTGCTAAATGAGATTATAAAGTTTAGTTCCTTTTCGAATTATAAATTGAACGCTAACAAATTGTCTATTTTCCCCCTTAACCATAAAGTTTTTAAGCAAGAGCTTTCCCCTTTTGGGCTGCTATGGTCACCCGGGTCTCTTAAATACTTGGGCATTAGACTCACCCGTAATCCATCTATGTGGTTCAAGGAAAACCTGGAGCCTCTTCTCCAGGTGATTATCCAAGATCTTGATAGATGGTCGAAGCTCCCTATTTCACTATGGGGCCGGATCAAAATAATTAAAATGAACGTATTTCCTTGTCTTTTTTATCCTTTATCTCATTTAAACTCATTCATTTTGCTATCCTGGTTCTAGAAAGTGCACAGACATTTTGTTAAGTTTATCTGGTCTAAAAAGTGCTCCAGATTGGCATATCACAAGCTGGCTGCCCCAAAACTGGAAGGAGGGTTGCGTACTCCTCATCTTGCTATCTATTATTGGGCTAGCCATTTATCAAAATGCCTTAAGTGGGTGCACCCGGGGCCATAGGACCTAAGGCCAGCTTGGCTTAACATAGAACTAGACTTTATCCAGTCTATGAAATTGGACCCCTTAACTCTGTTTTACGTCAAGCTCTCCTCCTTGCGAGATACCCATAAATGTGTAGTCCTTAGGAATTCCCTAAAGGGGCATGCACAACTGTGTTCCTTCTTGCAATACAACCCACACCTAGATTTGTCCTAATCTATATGGAACTTCCCTTCCTTCATTATTAACAAGCAGCAGATTCCTCCTATGTGGCTCCCCCAGCTAGGGGAAGGAAAAGTATCTACTTTTGTAGATGATAAGGGCGCATGGCTCCAGGTAAGTAACATTATCCAGAAATTTAATATTCCTGAGGCCCAGTATTTCAAGGTACTACAACTAAGACATCTCCTTGCTACCTCACTGGGTGGCATACCTCCTAGACCTTCAGGTTTTTTCTTTCATAACCGAGATCTCCTCCCTACTAGGACCCTCCAGGATAGTTTCAAAGATATATCAAACCCTGTTTCAGTGGCGGTATGGTGGCACATCCAGCCCAACAGATTTTTGGGACTGTACCTTTCCCCAACATAACTTGGACTGGTCTGCATTATGGCGATATTGTCATACATACGTGTCGCAAGACAGACTATGTCTGATGCAATATCACATTTTGCACAACCTGTATTACACTCCAGTGAAGTTAGCGAAATGGGGGCTTCTGGAATCTGGGTGGTGCACCAGATGTTCTCAGGAGAAGGGTACGCTTTTACATATATTCTGGTCATGTCCCAAAAATTGTCCCATTATGGAGTACAATCAAAGCTAAATTAGACCCCTTACTAGGGCTGCATGATAGTTTCATCCCAGAAATTTGCCTGTTGGGAGATTTGTCCCTTATTGATACTAAAGTTCGGAGGTTTCACATGGCTATGATAACATTATCAGCTAAAAAAGTCATACTTAGACATTGGAAAGATAATGTCGCACCATCCTATCAAGAATGGGTTCATGAGATCCTTGCTAATCTCCGTACTGCAAAAGCTATAGCGAGTCTCTTTAATAGACAGCGAGCTTATAAGCGTATCTGGAATCCCTTTCACACTCTAATTACTGTGGGTTTGAACAAAAATGTTGTTGACAATTGTATGTCTTACACCAACCATAGCACATGTGATAGAACCTGGACTTAATAGCATTTCAGGATGCTGCTATACGGGGGTGGGGGGAGTGGGAGGAGGTAGTAGATACTGTATAGGCTTCCTTTGTTGTGACATTTTTTCATGTCTACCTCCTGTATTATGGAAAAGCTGTTAATAAAGTTTGAATGGGAAAAAAAGAAAGTATGCACCAGAGGTGCATACCCCACCTGCATAGCTATGAGCCCATAGACAGGTGCGAACCTGTTGGTATGCATGAACACCTGTCTGTGGCCCCCTCCTCCCAGTGCACAGGACTGTGCAGGGTGGCCAGTGGTGGAGTAGTGGACCTAAGTGTGCATCCAATTGGATGTCTGTCCTGGGTCCCATAGTAGATCACCTGCATGTGAAGGCACAGGTCCGAGTGTGTGAATAGCTAATGCAGGCACCCGGACCTCTGTGGCTGGACCTCTGCTAGAGAACCCCCTGCCCAAGTGCCTGTGGCACTGTGGCCTCCCACTGCACAGCTGAACAGTCACCAGCAGGACCCCCACCCCATGCCTGTATGCCAGCCCCCACCACTATTATGCCCCATCCCTGTAGTCATACCTGCAACCCACCCCAAACACACTGGTGCCCTGTCCATGTAACAAAAAACACCCCCAGACACATATCTGCCCCATCTCCATAACAGTAGACATCCCCAGACACATCAGTGCCTGAGCCCCATAAAAGCAGATAACTACCTGCATACACTCCTGACCCTGTCCAGACCCGGCATCAATAGCTCCCCCCCATCAGAGCCCCAGTTTAGGTCCACTATCCAGGGATGCTCTCCCCTCCCTTCCCCAACCATAGTTTTTGACACCATCAGTCACCGCCTCCTGCTTGTCCAGCTTCAGAACACTGTGCTGTCAACCGACTCCATTGGCTGGTTTAAGAGCTACCTTGAAGAACGGTCCAAACAGTAACAATCACTGATACACTCTTGGACCCTAGACCAGTCCACTCGGGAGTCCCCCAGGGCTCCATTCTGGGACCCCTCTTCTTCAGCCTATTCTTAAACTCACTACTGGACAGCTGCTCAGAACAAATAATTCTCTACGCCAACGATGCTGTGATCCTCACCTCAGACCCTGATCCAATCCAATTACAAAATAAACTTCAGCAGGCCTTCTCCTCCATTGAATCCTGGTTTCTAAATCATAAACTGCTTCTCAATCAGAAAAAAAACAAGTCTATGGTCTTCTGCAGCCCCCATAACAAAAACAAACAACTCCACCTCTCCATTGCAACCAAACAAGGGGCCATCCTAGAGCAAACACAATCGTTCAAGTACCTCGGCATCAACCTTGATCCCCACCTCTCATATGCTGTCCATATCAGCAATGTTGCAAAGTCTGCCAATGTGAGGTTAGGCATATTATTCTGGCACAGGAAACACCTAACCCCAGAAGCACTGGCAGTGGCCGTCCAAAGCTCCATTGTCAGCATCATAGACTATGGTCTTGTCATATATGGATCTGCAACTACATCTGCTCTCAAATGTATCACAACCTCCCTGAATAAGGCCTGTCATCTCATCACTGGCTCACATCACTATACCCACACATGTGACCTTTTTTCCAATCTGGATGGCTTCAACTGGACAAATGCATAAAATACCAAACCTGCATCCTGGTGTCTGTGCCCTCCTTAAGCCTAGACATAGGAACGTCACTTCAAGGAGATCCAATTCCCATCTACTACATATCCCACGATGTCGCACTACCCAAGGACAAAGATCATTCACCTATCGGGCATCTAACTGGCTCAACTCTCTTGGCAGCAACATAGCGACCACTTCAACACTCAGCCTCTTCAAGTCCAAGCTGCGCCTCTCACTGCTTGTATCCCACGATTGCCCATCTTAACATTTCCACCATTCCAGCTGCAAATGCCCCAGCACCCAGCACTTACAATCAGTCTTTGCACCCCTAGCACCTTACCTGTCATATTCCCTCGACAAGGCCCCCTGGCTGCACTGTCTCCTACCCTCCCACCTCCCCATAACTCCACTCCTGCCCCACCCCAACCACCTCCTGTCTCCCCTTACCCCTGCACCTCCTTCCCCTTGATCTCCTACCTCACTCCCCCACCACCCACCCACCAACCCTTCCCTTGTCTTGCTCATAGCTCAAGTCTTTGTACTGGTTATTACATGTCTGTAAGTCAATGACTATATGTTTGTAACTAAAAATAATGACTTGCACACGCTGACGTGGAACCTTTGTAAAAGAGCCTCGGCTCAAAGGTATTGTAATCCTAGATTGAAATAAATAAATAGCCCTGTCCTGGTGTCTACATAACAGTGCTTCCCTTGAAGCAGCATTGGTGGTTAGTGGCCCCTTACTCGGTGGCATTAACACCACCCCCATCCCCAGTATCTGCCAGTCAGTGCTACCATGAGGGATGTCCAGTAGAACATCCCTCCACACAGTTCCTCAGCTGCCAGCTATACAAGAGATGCTAGGAGCGTACTGCTATATATAGGCAGTGCATGCCCAGCATCCCTTGGATGATTGGTGGCTGGGGATGTGTGTGGAGGGATGTGCTGCTGGCCATCCCTTGTGGCAGCACCAACTAGCAGGTACAGGGGTTGGGGATGGTGTTGTTGGTGCTGACAGGGTGGGGGGGCCACTAACCACCAATGTCACCTCAAGAGCTCAGAGGTTGGGAGTGTGCAGTCCGGGGCAGCACTGTTATGTGGACACCAGGACAGGGATATGGTTGTGGAGGGTTTGGGGTCCTTGGTTAGTGGACCGGGGCTGGGGCTCTGCCCAGGGGGTATTGATGCTAAGACTAGAGTGGGGCAGGAATGTGCGCGGGGGGGTGGCTGCTGTTATGGGGATGGGACACTGATGTGTTCAGGGGATGTTAGCTGTTACGGGTATGGGGCACTAATGTGTCCGGGGGTGTCTGCTGTTACAGGGATGGGGCACTAGTGTGTTCCCGGGGGTCACAAATACTACTACTGGAATGGGGAAATTGTGTTTGGGGGGCTTACATTCAGCTGCTGGGGCCAGGGGAGGGTTGTGTGTGCATGGGTCTTGGTGCACACAGCAGTTATGGCAGGGTCCCACCCTGCCATAAAACTGCACCCTCCTATGCCCCTCTGTGTACAGCGCTACACACTTTAGTGAATGGCACATAGTGCAGACACGACCTTGGCATGCCCCCCACCCACTGCCCAAGTGCAGCCAGGGATATGGTGTGTAACTGACTTGTGCACCATTTGTGAATGCCATTGGGGGTTCACGGAACCCCCACTGCATGGCATTTACACGTATCTATACCTACATGTCTGGTTTCTGCAATGCGTAGGCATAATGCATTGGGCCCAGTATCCATAAGAAATAAGGTTGCCAACATTGGGCAGAAGGCTGTATATAAAAGTCTTTAGCAGCCTGCCAGCTTTGGTAGTGGTAGTGAGGCTGGGGACTTAGGGATGTGAGGCCATTTGCAGCCTTGCTGGTAAGTTACTGTCCCAGTTTCAGGAGGGGGAGGGCAGCATTTCAACTGTTACCCTGCCCTGAGCATGACTAAAGACCCAATTTGTGTGCAGCATACAAGGTATTTACGCCACTTCCCCTTCTCCACCTCCTTCCCTGACCACCAAACCAAAGATAAGCACTTACAGTATCTGAGCTCATGTAGCACTGGTGTACATTGTGGTGCTGTCCTTGGGCCTATTGACACTGTATTCCATTGTGACAGTTGCTGGAACTGACAGAGCTGAAACTGGAGATGAGTTCACAAAGTTCAGGTTTGGCTGGTCATTGCTGGCTGATAACACAGCTGCCCAAGAAATGTTAGCCAAAGGTTCAGTTCCTAAGGCAGATGGCTCTTGTTGCTCTTCTTGCATGGCCTAGTGGAGCTGTGTTGTGGCCGGTGACAGAGATCTCAATGGGGCATACCTATTCTGCTCCAGGAGCTGACCTACTGCATTGGCTTCTTCCTTGGGTGGGTGCCCTAATCCCTGGCTCCTCATCTGGTACCTGCTACTCGGGTGATTCCTCCTGAAGTGGGTGGTCCTTAAGCTCCACTTTCGGCTTCTTCTCCAGAGGCTCTATCCATCCCCGTCGTATTCTTCCATGCCATCCATCTCTTGAGGCTGCTGGTCTGCTATGTGCCCTCTGTCAGAGTGCCGAAGGGAAACAGTAATTTGTGAAGTGTTGGATCCAGTGTTCCTTGTTTCTTGTGGTCAGAACTACTTCAGAAATCCCTGTACTGCCTCTGGCACCAAAAGGTTGAGCACAGTGTCATTGTAGAAGACCCTCATAGTGGCAGGGTACTGCATAGGAAAACTTTAGACAGATCCTATGCATCCATTGCCTTGCCATCATGTAGGCTGTCCTTTGGTCTGATAGTTATTTAAAAAAATCTTGATGATCTTTGAATTATGTTGTCCTGCTATACTAACAACCCAGTTCACAAGCTCTAGTCATACTGTAATATCTTGCGGGGTATTGTAGCTTAGAAATTTTGTCAGAATTGGTTGAAGCCTTTTCCCTCATTTGGGCACCGGTGCTAGAGTTCTGTTGGCGTGTTCTATGTCCAGCCGGTAATCCCCCTTGATTCATCGCATAGTGGGTAAAACACTGAAGGAACCCCACCATGTTATTCATTTCTTCCCCTTATGGGAAGCCCAAGAAGTGGAGCTTATTCCTCTGGCTCCTATTCTCAAGCTTGTTAACTTTCTCTTGAAGCTGTTGAATTATCCTGGTTTGCTCCTTTGCAATAGTCGCATCAGTGTGATGAGATCCACCGCTCTTTGTGTAACAAATCTAGTCTCCAGGCTGTGAATTGCCTGTGCTGTTTTTTGTGAGGCGGCAGTCACCTCGGCTATCTGTAGCATGAGCCAAGAGAACATGCCTGACACTTCTGTCTGGGGATTCTCCACCATGTAAATCCCTGACATGCTTGCCACATGGTCAGGGGTGTTTCTCTGCCTACGTGAGCTCTGAGTGTGTCCCCTTGCTTAATTTAGGATCAGCATGTAGCACTTTTTGTAGGATGCTGCTAGACTGCAATATTTACTGAAGTTAATGTCTGGAAAAGAGATTCTGCACTGGATTCCTTCCTCAGATCACTCACTGGAAATAAATAAGCTGCCATCTTGGTCCCGGCTTAGCCACACACACCCAATTCTCTCTTTCAACAGTGACTCCATTACCTTTCCCACCACTGAGGTCAGGCTGATCGGTTGGTAAATACCTGCCTCTTCCTTACTACCACTTTTGAGCAGAAGCACTACTTCCACTCTCTTCCAGTCCTCCAGAACCTCCTCCATGTCTGTTGAGAGTCTGAACAATGCTGCCAACAGTGCAGCCAGCACCTCTTTTAGCTCCTTCAGCACCTGAGGGTGTACTCCATCTGGACCCATTGTCTTATCTATCCCTAATTTGGACAGTTCTTTGAGGACCCTTTCTTCTGCGAATGGCCTAGCATCCACTCCCCAACCCTGTATGGCCTTTTCATGTAACATCGGACCCTTATCTTCCCTCCCTCTCTTCCATGAAAACTGAACAGAAGTAATTATTAATTAAATCTGCCTTCTAGGGATCACCATCTACTGAACCCCCCCCCCACCTTCCAATATCTGTCTGTCCCTGTTCTGGACTTCCTTTTCTCACTGATGCATCTGAAGAATGTTTTTATCACCTTTCTTTACCAACTTGGCTATCTGTTCCTCCCTCTTGGCCTTTGCCCTCCTAACTATCTGCCCTGCCACCCTCAGTTTCTCCCTGTACTTCATCCTGTCCTTTTCTTTCTGTGTATCTTTGTACCTACTGATGGCTTGTCTCTTTTTTTGCTTCACTACTTTCACTTCCTCTCTAGAGAACCAAATTGGCCTATTTCTTTTTTTACCCTTGCTGACCTGTCTTATGCATCGTTTCATAGCTCTTTCAAATCCCCCCCCTTCTGATTGTTGCCCACTGCTCCTCAATTCTCCCCAGTTTCTCTATACCTACCAGGGCACCCTTGAGGATTATTCTTATATTATTAAAATCTGCATGTCTGAAGTCCATGAGCCTTGTCCTTGTGTGACTCATCTCTGGTCCCACTCATATCTTGAATTTCACCATTTGATGGTCACCGGACCCTAGATTGTCCCCCACCTTGACATCAGCAAATCTGTCCCATTTGGTTAGTACAAGGTCTATTATCGCCTCTCCACAAGTAGGTTCCTATACAAGCTGCTGGAGGAATGCTGTCTGTAAGGAGTCTAGTATTTCCCTGCTCCTAGTTGTTGCTGCTGCTGGAAGTCTCCAGTTCACATCAGGGAGATTGAAGCCCCCACAAGGAGCTATTCCCCCTTTCTGGCAATCCATTGTGCTGCTTGCATTAGCTCCCCATCTACTTGTACCCCCTGTGCTGGAGGCCCATAAATCACTCCTATTCTCAAAATGGCCCCTGACTGTGTCTTCAGTGTGACCCACAGCACCTCCACTTCCCCTTGCTCCTCCTGTCTCACTGACACCTGTATGCTCTCCCTCACATATACGGCCTCCCTTCCTTTCTGCCTTGTCCCTCCTAAAAAAATTAAAGCCTGGGATGACCATCTGCCAGTCCCATTTTTTTGGTACACCAGGTCTTCTTGATGGCCACCAGGTCCAGTTTCTCCTCCATCATTGTGGACTCTAGGTCTGCTAGTTTGTTGCTCAGACTCCTTGCATTCATGCACATCTCCCTCCACCAGTTTCTCCCTTCCCCACTGCTATCCCCCCTCCTTAACCCTGCCCCCATTTTTGGGGGAGTACCAGCTAGGTAACATCCCCTATGGCCTACTTTCCTTCGCTAGCCTCATAATCCCCTTTTGTCAGTTTAAATTCATTACCTTGGCAATGTATTCTTATAGTTTTTCCCCTCAGTACCCTGGACCCTGCCTAGTTCAGATGTAACCTGTCTTTCGAATATAATCCTTTGTCTTTGCCCCTGTCCCCCATTCACCAATGCAGACAAACCCCTCTTTTTGCACACCATTCCCTTAGTCAACTGTTGGTTTTCAATCCTCTTTTGTCTGACAGTACTGGCACTAGGGACCAATAAGACTTCTGAGAAAGTCAGTGAGCTCACCTCCTCCCTGCAGGCCCTTGCCAAATTCCTAAACCTGTGTTGTACCTCATCCAGCTCTTTTCCCACCAAATTATTTGTACCCAAGTGAATGATCAGGTGTGATTTGCCCCCCAATTTCAGTATTTCTTTCTTTATTTTATGCCCTGCCCTCCTGGCCCCCATTCTTGGTATGCAGAAGACCAACCTTCTCTTATCTGGGTCCCCCTTCCTAAGCCAGTTTACATCTTTTATTATGGAGTCACTATAAACCATGACTTTTACCTTTCTTTCTGTCCTGTTTAATGACCCCCTGCTAGTATCTCGTGAACCTGCCCTCTCCCTCTATGATTTTGCCCTGTTCCCAGTGTCCAACCTCTTGTCTGAACCCCTTTTTTATCACCTTGTTCCTTTTGAGTCCCCCTACCTCCATAGTCCCTCTGGCACCCCCTATTCACCCCTGTCATGTTCCTCTCTCCCTGGACCCCATTCTTCATCCTGCTTCTTGTCCCTTTCCAGATTGATAGGACCTTCCTCCTTCTTTAAACTTCCTCCTCCCACCAGCTTAACTTGGACTTCATCCCACATGTTTATTCGAGCCCTGATCTCCTAATGTACCCTCTGGTCCTCTATATCTGCAAATGGTGAGAACCTGTTCAATGCCCTACCCCTGACTCCTGTACTTATCTAAGCATTCCCTTCTGCTATACCTCTGTTATTCACTTGTGCCACTTTTCCTTTTCTTCTCACTACCTGCCAATCACTGTCCCTAGTACTGGCTGGTCTTACTTCCAGTTCTTTTGGCCTACCCCTGACAACCATCCTAATATTGCCCTCACCCCAGCCTTCAGTAGATCTGCCCCGCTCCTTTCCCCATTGCTCCTTACCCCATCCCCCACTCCTCTCTCTATCTCCCTTCTTAGCCAATCTATCTCAGCCCTAAGTTATCCCAGATTACTGCATATTAGGCACCCCCAGCATTCCACATCATATCCATGAACACTGCTGACCCACACCCATTACAGCCAACTACTCCCCCCTTTCCATCCCCCAGAATCTTCCTGTCTCTCTTCCCCCATGCCCATCTCCACCCTCCCCCAGTGCCTGCACCTGCCATTAGTATACCACATTCCTCGGTTTAGATTTGCTATGTAGACTTGGGGATTTGACTACTGTAAGTGGTGAATTGAGGTTCCTAAATATTAGCACTCCTAAGGGAAAAAGCCTGGCTAGCAAATGTCCCAATAGTATCAGATAGCTAAAAAGTCTCAGATATCAAATGACAAACTACACATCAATGGGATACTTTAGAAATACTATAGACTGTTTAGCAATGCTAGTACAATGAATTAATGCACACTAATAATACAGGACGGTTGTATAAAACCCACACTATTTTCTATAAAACCTACACTAAAGACTACAGAATGGTTTTATAATACCTACACAGTAATGCACCCTAAAGATCTAGAGCTGTTTTATAATACCTACACTAAATACCAGAAAAGAGATTAATAACCTGTAATTCTATTGAACGGTTCTATAATACATACACAGTAACGCTCACTAAAGAATAGAGTTGTTCAATAATATCAGCACTAAATACCATAGGACAGTTTTATACCACCTACAGTCTATAACAAATACTATAACCAATTTTATAACACCTACACAATGTCTTAATGCAGTCCCAAAGTTATATAATGACTAGAAGAAATTATAAAAGTTTGGTTTCACACAAGGCTCCACTCCTTCACCATGCTTTGCTCCCAAGAGAGTAAGAAGGCTCACTCGGGTGAGTCTACAGACCAGACCCTCTAGTCACAAAAATCCCATCTACTTTGTGATGTCCTCTATGTTGGCAACCACATCGATCAGTGGCTGATGCCACTCTTGCTTCAGTGTTCTGTCCATAGTTGGGTGGGTGGGGTGGGAGGGAGAGCAACAGATTTCCTGACTGCTGTTGCTGCTGTTGGAACAAGGGCTTATAATACCACTCTTTATAATAATGCACTTAGATTCACCTTGGGCCTTACCCAAAAATTATTTAATAAATTCCCCAAAATAATAAATATTTGCATGCGATATTATCCTATGCTCTCCTGATTCAAGTATAATGGTAAATGACACTTCTTACCACATGTATAGTTTTATGAAAAGTAGACAGTTTATTTACACCTATACAATGGTTCTAAATATTTCTCATTAGCATAAATACCAAGCCTAATTTTGTAAACATCAACAAAATTGCTTCAGAAAATCCAGCAAGTAATAAAACACATTTTTAGCAAATATGCATTGCAAATGATAAGCCACATGCATTATGACGAATGGTAATAATTAAACTAAACTTTTGTTATACTTAGTATTTAACATAACCTTCATGCATAAAAACATGCAAACTCATAAGATCAATGTCTTAGATTATTTCTGTATAAAACTTGTTTCAGAACTTCATTGCATCTAAAATGTATTTTCCATGAGAACTGGCAACAACTCATTATATCAGTGATCTGTACTACACTTTCATAAAACTGAGTTTTAATGTTTCAGATCATGCAAAATTTCTTTGTTCAAAGATTTTAAGCTATAAACCCAGATTCTATAGTTAAGAGCAAGTTCACTTCTTACTTTCCCAGATAAGCAAAATTAAATTACCAAGACTATTAATTGAAATTAGTGAAAGTAAATAAAAAGAAATACTTATATTTCTGGTTGTAGAAGTAGTTATTCTTTTCTCAAATTAGAACTCTTGCTGAATCTGGCTTTTGATGAAAAGGTCTCTTTGTCAGCTAACTTTGACCCTGGAACTTCTTTTAGCATGGATACACTCTGTAAGTTAGACTTCTGCTGAATGTCACTTTACCAAAAATCAGTTCTTGGATTTGTAGAACACAGCTTCAATCTGCACAATCCATAGCAATACTGGATTCAAAGAACATTCTTGTGAATCACAAGTTGTTGCAACAACTGGAACTTAATGACTGTGCATGTTTCATCTGTTTTTAAAACCTTAAGAGACTAGACCTTTTTCTCACAATGCTGTAAAGCTTGTGTGAGTTTTAAAAATTAGTCTGTGTCTGGTTAACAACGGGCAACATTACTTCAGTCAAGGTTCAGCAAATAAAAACACAGACCTTGCTTCATACACAATGAGAATGTCCTTACATCTCTTTCTTGCCTCTGGATAACTTCAGCAGCATTGAGCTTTTGCTCTCCGTAGGCTGACCCCTGCATTTCAAACAGAAGTGGCCCAAAGTTCTTTGGCCTAGCTTCAGCATAAAGCCATTACAATTCTTAAGTAAGCTAACATAGGTTATTCTGCATCTTTATTCTAGTTTAGACTGAGGAGTGGTCAGCAGAATTCACTAATACGAAACTGCCCTGGTGATGTTATCACCAGACTTTGATTGGTTTGAGTCACTAAGGAGGTAGGTCATCTCAAAAGATAGACGATGACATACAGGCGTGCCTCTTTAAGACAGTCCATTCTCCTCAAAATTGCTTTTGGTCAAAATCATTTTTTTTTTAAATAAAAGTCTTATTTAACATAATTTAAAGATTAAACTTGCACATTCAGGTGTTTTATCTTAAGCAAGGCCCCTGGAATTCTGCGATTCTGCGGTTGCAGAATTTTCCGTAGAATCGGCATCATGCCGCAGAATATATATAGTGCCACAGAATTCATTTGTTTTGGTGAATTTTCATTCAAATATACTGTTTTTCCATAGTGTCAGACTTTCTTTCCCATCATGTTTATCCTGAAGCCCCTCCTCTATGCTCAGCATATGATGTCATTGATGACATCACAACATATTTAGCCAATGGCAGGACTGCATTCTGCCAGAGAAATGAATAAATTATGCCGCAGAAATCAGAAAATGCTGTCGTAGAAGCCAAGGAGCCCTGCCGCAGAAATTATAACATTCTGCCGCAGAGCACTAGGGGCCCTGATTTTAAGCCAAACATTCTAAAAAAAGTCTGATATCTGTAGTATGGATACTTTTTAAACTACACTATTAAGGTTATAACTTCATACTTTCAATAAAACTTCTTAAAATAAAATGATTGTTTTACTCTAAGTAGTCTAAGCTACAGAATGATATATGATTTGTAAGAAAAATCCATTCCTAATGTCATTAAAACATTACTTTGTTTAGAGACACATGAAGGGCAGGATTCACAATGTGATTTGGGACTAAGTCCCACTCCACAACTCCAGTTGTGCTTCGAAATCGCCACAGCTGTGGAGTGGCCGATCCACAGCCGCAGCAGTTGTGGAGGGTGCTACAGTGGGTCCCACTGCCCATAGCAGCCTCCCACAGCTGTGGTGCAGTCCTTGGCAACAGCACCCACAATCTTCTGTAATCTGTGGCACCAGTCATACTCCAGCTCCACCTTAGTGAATACCCACAGCTGTGGGCAACCTGCGGCTTCGCAAGTGGAAACCCAATAGTGCCGAGGTTTTCCTGCAGCTGCGGGACCTTCCCCGACATTCGTGAATCCTGCCCAAAGCCTTTTGTTCTCTTTTTAAAGACATCAATCACTGTCAGAAAAGTTAATTTACTATAAACTTTTAGATGGTATTTCTCTCTATAGCAACAAACTACAGATTTAAGAGTTATATTGTTAGACTTCCTAAGATGTGAGCTATCATGAGATACTAGATTTGTCTAGTTTTGAAATAAGAAAATGATATTAAATAAATTATATTTATAACTTTAGACCCCTTTACTCTGCAATCATAAAACTTGGAAAGCTTACTTATCATACTATTGTCCAATAACTGTCCAGTGTTCATTGTGACAGTACATTGCATCTTTAAACTATGAATACAACTTCTTATTTTAATGTAAAGTAATGGAAATTTTACTCATTTTTTTTTAGACAAGTCCATCCTTGGTGCTTGCCTGCATCTTGGTGCTAGCCTGCATTAGACACATGACCTCCTATCTGATTGTAGTCATGGATACCTAGCTCCATCTAAGACTTTCCCATACAAACACATAAATCTTAATAAAAGTATCTTCCCTGGAATGTGAAACATGTAAGTTAGGCCCCATCTTATCTCTGTTCTACAGCTAGAGCACAGAGCCCTGATATTTAAAATAATCTCTTTAAAACCATTTTTTCCTCTCTGAACTCTGAGCTGACTCCATTTTAAATGGCATTATTTCTCCATTTTACTGTTTCTAAGACTTAATCAACATTAATCTTAACCAGAAATAAGAGTAAACATTCCCCATTTTAATACCATATAAAATCACATAAAATAATAATAAATAAAAACTAAACCAATTCTTGATAATAAAAATAAAATATTTTTTTCATCAAGGGGTTTTGTCCCTACACTGCACTGCAGTGGGACTCTGGCAGTCTCAGGAGCTGGACTCCTGCATTAATACTTTTCAAATGTCCCAAAATATGACCCAATGTGTTGCAGCAGAAGGGGCAGAAAATCTGTCTATTGTGTCCTCTGACCTCTGCTTCCAATGCCCCATCTCTGGTGGCTTTTAGTAGGTTGCAGGGCTGATAAGTACAATTTAAAAGGAAATATAACTAGAATAGTTAAGATTTTGGTGCAGGTGCCTGCCTAAATATTTGTAACAGAAGTGTGAGTCAAGGTGATCCCCTTGTGTGGTGTGTAGCTTGAAAGAGTCAGGAATTCTGCTTAACTATTGACTAGACACAAACAGCATGGATAACACTTTTTTATTTTTCATTTCTACACAGTTTTCATGAAACCAATGGCCTTATGATGTGCATCAACCAATGAGGTTATAGGATTTTTATGGACTATTTTATAACTCATAATAATGAATGTTGCACCTGCCTGGATGGCAGAAGTGGGACTCAGTAGACCCTTGGTCTGTTTTACATTTAGTTTTTCTTATGTTCCAATGTTCCTATGGAATCGTCTTTCTTAAAGCAGCAGTATTTGTTAATCAGCAAAGAAAAAACTATTGTTTTTTTTAGCAAAATTGAATATGCTGCATCCTTAGATTCATTCTCAGTCTCATTCAATTTTTGTTGTGATAATTGCAAAACAGCTGTTTTAATTTTGCAATTAATGATTCAAATCAATAAAGATAGCCACCTTTCACAGTTTTTAAAACAATCTCTTCCAGTGAGGTTAATTTTTGAATGTACATACTAGGTGGCATACCGTAGATGCATTAGGATGGTGCTACCACATGTTTCGGATGGTAAACAGCATATAACTGCACCAATATATTTAATTTTTATGGGGAGTGTGGAAAGACAGCAGAAACATTTAAAAAATCTTCAAATTCCTGTATCTCAGTTCAGGACTAAAAGAAAATGGAAACAAAAATTGGTATATTGAAGTTATTGCCAGAAGAACATTATTGCTGAAAAAAAGAACAACTACTGTATATGGTGACTAACAAATACTGTTGCTTTAAATCACCTACTGTATTGCCACTACCTTGGGTATACCACCAATGAGCACATTCATAGCTGCTAGGAAATGAATAATGGTTGAAGAAACTGTGTCACTCCTCAGGATGTCAGACCTTGTTGTGGGCATCTTAATCTCAATATCTGAACTTTGCTCCAATTCTACCTCTGTTCCTTCTCCAGTTCCACCAGCCTCTCTCAATTTATGCTATACACTGGTTGTATACTTGTACTTCCATTTCACCTTGCACTGATGATTTGGACATGCTATAATATGACTATTTTCCAATGACTACAATGACTAGACATCTTGAGGTGTCCCCCATCTTCCTTCAGTTTATCTTTTTGTGGCAAACAGTAAACAACAATTGACAGTTCTCTTTTCATTGTGATCATGTGTGAAAAAGCCCAATACAAAGATGATGTTGGGGTGTGTGTCCACCTGAAAGAGAACATGGCTGTGATTTTTACTTCCTCCTCTTTCCTCCCACCACTATTACTTCTTTTTCCCCCCTTTTACTGCCTCATTCAAGTGATTTTTGCTTACTTAAGCATTTACATGGGGATCCAGTTTCTCTCTTTTCAAGCTTTTTATAATTTTGGAATTTGTTGGAGCATGTTCAAACTCTCTCCTAAAACTGTTCTTCCTACTCTAACTCCTCTTACTCTGGTACTTAATTTGATATCACATTAAAATCAATGGATTTTATTTTTAGATTGCTTTGCATATTGGACTGTCGAATGGTCAGGTGAAGACCCCTTTTCTTAACCTGCTGCTTTTGTCTTCTGATTGAGAAAAATCCTTCTCGCACATGTGCAGTTGTGCACTGACAATATCTCTATTATTATAGGGTCACGATTGTGCCCCTATAGTTAGGGTTGAGTAGACTGTTTAATGTTAAATCTCAAATTTTGCAGTTTAATAACTTTGCAATGGATAAGTAGATTTGCAAAAAATTGGTATGTGCTGACTCATGGGGCAGATCTCTTGACATGGCAAGTTTTGCTCCGGTCAGATGTAAAGATTTTGATAGTGCAAAAACCTTAAAAGTCATTATTTTTTGCAGTTTTTTTCTCATTGTCTTGTGTCCAGACGTTGTAGAATTTTGGTGTGATTTTTTAATGGTAGAAACAGCTTGGGTAACAAAACTGCAATGCATTTGTTTTGCAAAAAATATTAATTTGTTGCAAAGTTATTCAGTTTTTCAGTTCCCATTGTTTTCAATGGGAAGATCACTTTTCAGGATAGAGGGAGAAAGTTCAACAAAAGATTTTATCTCATGAAAAAGAATTCTGCCTCATTAGATCTGTTCCTTTTTCGTAAGGAAAAATCCTTGTTCGTGAACCTTCATATTCTTGATTTTTTTCCACAAACTAAAAAGTGTTGAAAATACGTAACAATTATGGATGGAAATACTTTCCTGGGCACCTGAAATCCCTGCCCAGCTTATCAAGAGGAGTGTTTCTCCCGCATTCTCTGTATGAGAACAGTAGGAATTCCTTGACTTCTGCAGCTGCAGCTGAACTCCTGCTGCTGGCTGCTGCTTGAACTGTGAGCCCCCTTGGTCTGGTGTCTAGTGTCACCCCTCACCCCCAATCACTGTCCACCTAAATAAACCACCTTTCTTCCCTGGTGTCTAGTGGCACCCCCACCCTCCGATCACCACCCCCATTATTTTGATATTATCCCTGGTGACTAGTGGCACCCCATCTTCTGATTGCCTTTCCCATAATTTCTGTTTAATTCCCTTGTGTCTATTGGCACCCCCCCACCCTCTGATCACTGTCCCCATAGTTTTTGTTGAAGTCCCTGATGTTTAGTGGCATCCTCGCCCTCTGATCACCATCCCCATAATCCTTCTTTAATTTCCTGGTGTCAAGTGGTGCTCCCCCCACCCTCTGATGTAATAAAAAAACTGAAAAAAGAAAACAGCTCCTCAACGTTGTTCTCTAAACCTGTATAAAAACCAGTCCCTCCCCAATCAGCCCTCCCCATCCTCACATCCCACTCAACCCACAACCCCACACCCCCAGTACACCTCCACATGCCCTCACTCACCTGAACAAGGCCTAGGTTTGAGATCCACTCTCCGACTGAAGACATATCTTGCTGCTGGAACCAACGATGGCAATATGAGAAGCTAAGGTAAATGTGGTTCAATGTATTTCCATGCGGGTTTCAACTTTTATGCTTAACTTTACCATTCTTTGAGATTTTGACCTCACATTTTCAACATGGCCCTCTGAGGACCACACCTCATGAACAATAGGACTGTCATTAAACAACTTCTGCTTGAAAGGTGATTCTGCAGTCAGTTGGTGAAATCACCTTTTGGGGAGGAATTGACAATTTTGTCTAACCTTGTTCATGTGGTGGAGTCATAAGAATGCTATGTTGAAAATATGGGCTCAAAATATGTAAAAATGACAGAGTTATGAATGTTCCTTGCAATTTTGATATGCACACTTGTAAAGTTGGAAATTTTAAATATTTTGACCCCAGATTTTCAACATATCCTTCTTATTACCCCACATCAAGTATGTCACAGCTGTCATTTTTCAAATCCTGGCCAAAATGTGTTTTCGCACATCTGGTGTGGAATGGCATTGAAGTTGTTCAGAATTACATTTTGGCAGGGATTCAAACATTTTCTATAATGAGTACATGAGGTGGTGTAACAAGAAGACAAAGAACAAACTGGCACTGCTCCAAAAACTTTTAGAATAAGGCTTTATTTAGTAAAAATATTAAAAGGCAGCATACCCAGTAGGGCAGACTCCACACAAGCAGGACGCACAATAACCCCGACCAGTTTTGCACCTAGTGCAACATCAGGAGGATGGTCACATACTGCAGTCAATGTAAATTAAATAGTAGCCCCTTAAAGGGGAAGTGCAAACACCAATGTGCTTTACATCTAGGTGCTAAGCAAAACAACATGACAAGTATATACAGTATAAATTACCAATGTACCAAAGCTATCATTAAAACCATATTACAGCAATAAGCAGGGGAAAAAAATATTTTTATATTTGTCTGAATCTGATCCTTAATTTTTCACAAAAAGGATACAGAAGCAGATGTTAAAAATTTTAATTATTAGCACATCAAATCCTTTCATGCAACGACTTCTTTATCTTTTCCAGAAGATAGGCTGTAAACACTAGTTCCAAGAATATCTGGAAGGGAAATATGCAAGAGATGTGTGTTATGTAACATCAAATACAAGGGAGAATAAATACAAGACTAAGTTACAAACAGGCAATTCAATACATTAAATCAGAAGGATATCATTTCTTGATACAGGACAGTAATTCTATTTTATCATTGAGACCTGGTGTTCTCAAAGTTCCAAGCATGAAAATCCCAAACGACTCTCTGTGTTTCAACTTATCATCAAGATCACCATCTCTAAGTCCCAAGGAGACCTTTTCAATAGCACAAAATTTGAAAGAATGGCCATTTCTTCAGCCATGCTACTATGATTTGTTAGTGCATTCCCTGGGTCACTTGCCAAAATACACCTTAAGTGTTCCCCTATTCTGTTTTTGAATTGTCTTGTTGTCTTACCAACATAAAATGCTGCACATTCTCAAGTTGCTAAATACACTATGCTTGAAGTATTGCAATTAAAGAAGACATTCACTTTAAATTCTCTATTGCAATTGCAAGTAGTGAATGTGTCAGTTTTTAGAATTGAAGTACAACATTTGCATCTCCCACAGGTAAAATGTCCATTTGGTAGTGATGGCAACCTATTACCCTCACCTGTACTAGGTAGACTAGAATGTTGATAACTATGGACTAATCTATCCCTCAAATTAATACTCTGTCTGTAAACCATTCTAGGTTTTACTTTAGTTACTTCCTTTAACAAAGGTTCAGTCTCCAAGATAGTCCAATTGTCCAAAATTACTTTTTCTACTTCTTTTGCATGCCTTGCATACTATCACAAAGTTAATTCTAGGTGCATCTTGAGTTTTATCCCTTACTATTAAAAGTGCCTGTCTGTCAGTATTCAGTGCATCATCATATGTTTGTCTCACTACATCAGGATTATATCCTCATCTCACAAACCTCTCACACAGATCTGAAGCATGAGTAATAAAATCAACATCCTCACTGCAGTTCCTCCTAAGTCTCAACATCTAGGCTTTGGGTATATTTTTTATCTGGTGGTGTGGATTACAACTGGTAGCAAACAGAAGTGAATTCCTGTCTGTCTCCTTCCTGAATAGATCAGTTTTATAGGTACCATCTGATTTCTTAGTTACCCTTAAATCAAGGAAAGGGACAGACACAGGGTCACACTGCACAGAGAATTTCAGATTTTTGTTGCCCTTTTCCAGATAGGAAACAAAATCCATCAGTTCTTCTTGACTACGTCACCACACCATAAAGATGTTGTCTATAAAGCAACACCAAATGTCAATCCTATCCAAATAATGGTTGACCTGGCCATCATAGACATGTTCCTTTTCCCACTTGCCCAAATAGAGGTTAGCATAATTGGGGGCAAAAGTAGCCCCCATTGCTGTCCCTTTAATTTGTAAATAGAATGTGTCCTGGAAAAGAAAATAGTTTTTAGTCAAAACTTGTTCAGAACATTCTAAAAGGAACTCTTTTTTACCAGTATCCACCATGGTAACATTGTCAAACCAGTATCTTAATGCTTGCAACCCCTCATCATGGGGAATATTGTTGTAAAGGGAACTAATATCCATGGATACCAAGAGTCAGTCTGGTTCTGACTGCATATCCTGCAGGACTCCCAATATGTGCATGGTATCCCTTATATAAGAGGGAAGACTAGTAACATAGTCCATGATGTGAAAATCCACATATTTTGACAATGGTTCAATTAGTGAGCCAATGCCTGCCACTATTGACCTTCCTGGAGGGCTCTTCATGTCTTTGTGGATCTTAGGCAAGATATAAATAAGTAATAAGAAAGCTAAGTCAAAAAGTTTGGGTTAAAATGTGAAAAAATGACAACATTACAACCATTTGTTGCAATTTCACTACACACCCTTGTAACTTTGGAAATTTTACATTTTTTGATCCCAGATTTACAACATAGTATTCTTATTAGCCCACCTCATGTAAGTCACAGCTGTTATTTTTCAAATCCTGCTAAAAATGTGTTTTCACACCTGTGGCATGGCATGGTGTTGCAGTTGTGCAGAATTGCATTTTGGTGAGGATTCAAAGATTTTCTGTACCGGGTACATGAGGTGGGGTTATATAGTAGTAGTACTGAATTAGTCAAGGGATTTTTAAGGATTTTTAAAAATCCCTGTTGAGAATTGTTAAACCTTTAGTTAGGGATTTTGTTTTGTTTGTTAGTGTGTTCACTGCTACCCAGAGAGGGTTGTCTCATCTGATAGTGCAGTTGAAAATCTACCAGATGGCACTTAAGTACTGTAATATGAACTTGCCTCTTTCTGTAGGCATAACAAAAAGACATTTTGAGGATTTTTTCCCTAAATTTTGTGAAGGATAAATAGGGATTCTCACAAAATTGTTTGACAAATTCTGCGCTACTACTGTAAGGTGGCTATGCTGACAATTTGGTCACTATTGTCATATAAATGGAAGCACAGGACTAAGTGTGTGAAAGAAGGACTTAGTTTTTTTTTTTGTCATTCTTTTTTCATATGAAGGAATCTTTTTTGTATGAATGACACAACCTCACGAAAAAAAGATCCCTTCATATGAAAAATAATTTGGTCTTCATTTTTTTTCACATTCTTCTTTAATATTATGGAAAAAAGAATTTGGACTTAGTTTTTTTTACTTTTTTTGTATGAAGCAATCTTTTTTATATAAATGACGATAACCTCACAAAAAAAGATCCCTTGAACAAAAAAAAATTGTTTTCACATTCTTTTTCATATGAAGGGAAAAATAATTTGGACTTAGTTGTTTATTCACATTCTTTTTTCATATGAAGGAAACTTCTTTCATATGAACCACAACCTCATGAAAAAAGATCCCTTCATACAAAAAAAATAATTAGGACTTAGTTTATTTCACGTTCTTTTTTCATATGCAGCCATTTTGTTTCATATGAACAACATAACCTCATGAAAACAAATTCCACATTTCAACTTAAACAAGCCATAACTCCTTCAATATATGCAGCTATGGAACAATCTACAGTATATACCAAAATAAAGGTCTTAATGAGTACTACACCACTGATTCCTAACACCCCCCCAACAAAATGTAGGGACCATAAAACAACACAAAAATTAAACGATTACAATTTCCATAGGATAACATTGCAACTTTAACAAGCTGTAACTCTGTCAATCTTTGGAGTTAATAGACAATGTCAATATAAAGGTCTTAATGACTACTGCAACACTAAGACCCTAAGGAATAAAACTAAATACAAACATAATTACAAGGAAGAACATAAATTGCTTTTCTGGATGAATGTCTGGGCCCTTCACTTGCACACCCACATACACATGTGAATAAATGGAGGCACGGAAACACTGTGCCCAGAGGGTCCTGTGCTTCTACAATCACATTGATGTGTTCATGCAGGTTCTAAAGGGACCAGTGTAAATATGATACAATTGTACTGTCTCAAAAAGTAAGGAAATTCATTGCAAAAAACCTTGTTAATGTACCAGTTAGGGTTAAGCTGACAAAAGTAGGGAAATGCGGTATTAGGGTTTCCAACACTAACACCCCACCTCCACCCTGCAAGCAACAAGAAGAAAAAGCTTTACAGTTTTGGCTGTCTTAAGTCTTGGCAAAACAGGCCTGGGGTCTTCCTGATCAATGTTAAGATAGTGGCTTCCAAATGGTGTGGAATGAAAATGGCACAAAATCACAGTGCATGCTGTATTGGTGAACTTTCTGTTTATGGAGGGCTTTGCCCCCCCCCGCACCTCCCCTTGTAGAGGGTTTTGCACCCCATCCCCCTACTTAATATACCAACTCTGGGTGGCCAAACCTCAGGGAGGGGGAACCGTCAGTTGCTGATATGGCACGCACTGTGATTTCATGCTGTTTTCACTACTCACCATTTGGGAGTTTCTATCTTGGGTGGATGCCATCTGGGCCTGGCGTCTTTCTATCTACTGGGTCTTCCTTGGGGTTATCAACCCTAACGCTCACCCCCATTCTTACAGGTTTATAGGTTCATAAGTACATGTACAAGTCCATGAGCAACTAGTGCTATTTAAGGACTGGCCACTAATTAGTGGACAAATTCCCACTTCCTGTTCCTCATATGAAGATCCAGCAGACGCTTGAAAGCAGATAAATTATTTGCTGTAACTACTGCTGCAGGGAGTGAATTCCAAATACCTACAACTCTTTTATTCAACCACCTAGCTTTTTTTACAGTCCTGCATTGTTCCTCCTTTAGCTGAAATGGGTGAGTCCTTGTAGTTCTATCCGATTTTTCTTTTCTACACAGCCCTGCAGGCTCCCAAAGTATACCATCTGTTAGGGCTTTGAACACAAAACATAAATCCCCCCTGACCTTCTGATAAGCCATAGAAAAGATTCCTGATTCATGTAATCTAACACTATAAGGTTTAGTTCTCAATTTAAACACGTTTTGCTAGCTACCTCTGTACTCTTTCAGTCTGCTTACTACTAGCAACACTATGAGATGTACAAAAAGGTGCAGCATATTCTAATATGGCCCTGACCAAAGACCTATACAGAGACACCAATACCTCCTCTCTTCTACTTCTAATATTCCTTTAAGATATTTTCCAACAACTCTATGTGTCCATTTCATTGCATTATTATTGTGTGTGTCAAACGTTAAAGTGCAGGAGTCGATGACTCTTAAGTTCCTTTCATTGTCAGTATGGGCAATCATTTTTTTATTTATTTTATACTGTGCTCAAACATTATTATGTCCAAAGTGCATAACTTTGCACTTTTTTTCATTCAACCTTAATTTATTTTTAGTGGCTCGAATTTCTAAATTTAATTGTTTCTGGATTTCCTGTATGGATTCTGCGTCATTTACTATGGAACCCTCCTTTATGTCATCTGCGTATTTGCAGAGCCACGATCCACCAGCAACATGCATTGAGGAGACAAAAAGATTAAATAAGAGTGGTCCCAATATCAACCCCTGCGGGACTCCACTCAACACTGCACCCCAATCAGATAGGTACCCTTGAATCTGCCCTCTTTGTAGTCTGTTCTCCAACCAAGATTGAATCCAAGCTATTAAACCTTCCTGCACTGCCAGATATTTTAAGGACATCAACAGTATTTCATGAGACACAGAATAAAAAGCTTTGGTATAATCCAAATATACCATACAAACATACGAACATACAAAATTTGCCAGCAGATAAAGGCCTAGAGGTCTATCAAGTCTGCTCGAATGTGCAGCTTGCACCCCTTATTCTGCAGCTGCCCCTCCCTTCCACCCTTCCCCTTTATTGACCCTCCCCCTTGTCCTGTCCCATCCCCTTTTGAAGCAGTCCACTGTTCTACTGGATACCACTTCTGCAGGTAATGCATTCCACCCAGCCACCACCCTCTCTGTAAAAAAGTGTCTCCTCATCTCCCTCCTGAACCTTCCTCCCTCCAGTCTCATATCATGGCCCCTGGTGTCCCTCCCCTCCCTTACTTTGAACAGCCCCTCTTTACTTGTCTTGTTTATTCCTTTCATGTACTTAAAGGTTTCAATCATGTACCCCGTCCCTCCTCTCCTCCAGTGAGTACATGTTCAAATCCCTCAGTTTCCTCTCGTATGATAAGTCCCCCAGCCCCTTGATCATCTTTGTCACCCTGCGCTGCACCCCCTCCAGTAATTTAATGTCCCTCTTTAGATATGGGTGCCAGTACTGCATGCAGTACTCCAGGTGTGGGCTAACTAATGACCTATACAGTGGCAGAATCACTTCCTCCTTCCTCGAGGATATACCCCTTGCAATTTTGCAATATATTACATTTTGTTGGCCTTTGCAGCTGCCTTCCTACATTGTGCCGAGTTGTTCATTGACCCTGTAATGAGCACCCCCAGATCCTTCTCCTCCTCTGTCTAGGCTAGCTGCACTCCCCACAGCTGGTAACTCCTCCTTGGGTTCTTCATCCCAAAATGCAGCACCTTGCACTTTTGGCATTAAACCCCAGTTGCCAGGTGTCTGACCAGGTTTCAAGCTTTGCCAGATCATTCTGCAACCGCTTCCATCCCCCTAGGTCATTCTCCACCGCTCCTACCTTGGTATCATCAGCAAACAGACTGATCTTGCTCTTGATGTCCAATAATATGTCTGCAATGAATATCCCAAACAACACTGGTTCCAACACCAAACCCTGTGGATCACCGCTCATCACTACCCTTGGGTGTGAGAGCTCCCCACCCACTACCACCCTCTGTTGCCTTCCCTGAAGCCAGTTCCCTACTCATCTCACCAGCTTTGCACCTGCCCCTGTGCCTGCTAACTTTCTTCCCAGGCTTCCATGTAGCACTGAGTCGAATGCCTTACTGAAGTCCAGATACAGGACATCCACTGCATGGCCCCTGTCCAGTTGCCTAGTTACCCAGTCATAGAACTCCACCACAATGGTTTGGCAGGATCTACCCCATATGAAGCCATGCTGTCTGCTGTCCTGTAGTTCTTTGGCCTCTAGGAGGGCCACCAGCCTCTCCTTCAGGATAGTCTCCATTAGCTTACCCACGATAGATGTGAGGCTTACTGGTCTGTAGTTTTCCAGTTCATCCTTGGGACCACTCTTGTGGAGGGGCACCACATGAGCCATCCTCCAGTCTTGAGGTACACATCCCAAATGTAGTGAGGCATTAAATAGGTCTGCCAAAGGTCCTGCAAGAACCTCTTCCAGCTCCTTCAGTACCCTGGGTGGATGCCATCTGGGCCTGGCGCCTTATCCACCCTCAGTGCCTTCAAACCCTCCCGAACTCTACCCTCCATGATTTCCCCATCTGTCACCCCCTCCCCCCCGTTTCTGCCATCCCCCCCTTGGGTGTCACCCCCTCTTCTTGTTAGTAAATACTGAGCAGAAGTACTCATTTAGTGCTTCTGCATTATAGCACCTCTGCCACCCAACCCCCTCCTTCCTAATCCTTACTATGTGGTCCTTACAGCTCCTTTTCTCCCTGATGTACCTAAAGAAGTCCCTCTCCCCCCTTCTTAATGCCTTGTGCCAGCCTGAGTTCCATAGATGCCTTGGCTCCCCTTACTGCCCTTGTCACCTCCTTCGATTCCATCAGGTACTCCTCCCTGTCCTCCCCCTCCCTGTTTTCTTGTACTTCCTAAAGGCAGCTCTTTTCATCCTTACCTTTTCCATGACCTCCTTGCTCAACCAGCTTGGTTTCTTAGCCCTAGCCTTCTTGCTCTCTGCTTTGCAGCAGGTTTTGGTTGCCTCCACTATCCCCAGCTTTATGAGCTCCCACCTCTGGTTAGTGTTCATACTAGATTGAATTCTGGCCAGGTACCCTTTTACCACTTACCCCATCCTCCCAAAGTTGGCCCTCCTGAAGTTCAGCACTCTTGTGCCAGATTCCATTCCTTCCTTGCCTATATCCAATGTGAGCCATACTGAGTGGTGGTCACTCCCTGACGGCGGTTCCTCCACTGTAAGTTTTCTCACAAAGTCCCCATTTGCCAGCACAAGGTCAAGGGTATTCTCCAACCTGGTTGGTTTACTGACCATTTGCAGCAGGAAGCTGTCCTGGAAGGCATCCAGCAGTACCTGCTCCCTTCTGTTCCTGGTTGTTGGGGTACTCCATTCCAATTCTGGCATATTGAAGTCCCCCACAAACACCACACTACCCTTCTCACAGATTCTCCTGATCTGTCCCGCTAGTTCCCTGTCTAACTCCTCCATCTGAGATGGCGGCCTGTACACCATTCCTATTCTAAGAATCCTATTCTTGGAATCCTGGATTTACATCCAAAGTGACTCTGTGCTACCCTCCTCCTCTTCCTCCCTTACACACTTCAGTCCTTCCTTCACATATAGTGCCACACCCCCTCCTTTCCCAATCACCCTGTCCCTATGAAATAACCTGTACCCTGGTACAGACAGGTCCCAGTCATTGTATTGGGTGGCCCATGTTTCTGTGGTGGCTACAATATCCACCTCTCCCTCTGACATGAGCACCTGTAACTCTGCAGTTTTCCTCCCAAGGCTCCTAGCATTAAGGGTAACCACCTTCCACCCTTTTCTCCCCCTCCCATCCTGCCCTCCTTCACTAACATCACCAATAGTACTTGCCATTTGTCCTTTGTCACTGTTATGGGGGTGGTAAGCTCATATGGTTTCCCAACCTGTGGTCTCTGCATGTCTCTTGACCAATTGCCATCCCCCATTCCTAGTTTAAATTCCCTACTTCCTCTATGTACTCCTCTATCCTCTGTTTCAACACTTTCTTTCCCTCCTCACTCAAGTGTAGTCTGTCCTTGGCATACAGACTACTGTCCCCCAGGTCCCTCCACCCCCCAACAGCCCTTACCTTTAGCACAACACCAGGTTCTTAGCCATCCATTAAATTCCTCTATTCTCAGCTTTCTTGTTGCTTGCCTTGGTACTGGAAGTATCTCTGAAAAAGTTACTGATTTTCCTGCCCCCTCACATAATTGTCCTAGTTCCTCAAACTTCCTCTGGACTATATCTACTGTCTTGTCAGCCAGGTCGTTCATCCCAAAATGTATAATTAAATGAGGCTTGTCCCTACCTCTTCTAGCATATTTCAGAACAGATTGTCCCACCCTTTCTGCTGTCATTCCTGGCATGGCCTCCACCCAAATGCGACTATGCCTCTCCCCCTTGCTAACCCACCTGACTCCTCTTAGTATTGAGTCCCCCAGCACTAAGATTCCATCACTCTTACTCCCTGCTTGCTTCTATTCATCTCCTTCTCTCATTTCTGGCTCCTCTTCTTCCTCCTGCACATTATTCCCCTTTGCCCCTGTTGCAATTCTCCCAGCAGCACTTCCCCGCGCTCCAGTTTGGTCCAGGAATTTATCAATTACTCCTCTAATTTCATCATTTCCCTTCTCCACCTTCTTCCTCTCTAGCAGTGCAAACCTATTTTCTGAAGACCCTTCACATATGCCCACTCCCTCTCTCTTCATAGTAACCTGTTCTCTCCTTTTCAGTCCATGACTTTTGCCACTTCTTCGCCTCCCCTCACAAGTCCCTATCTCCTCCTTCCATTTGTCTTTTGTCTCCTGACCTGGTTTCCCCAGCAATAGTTCTTCCTGGTCTGGGTCCCCTTGTCTCTGCTTCCCTTCTTCTGACCCTCTTGTCACCACTGTTGGCTTAAATCACCCTCCCTCATCTCCCATTCTTCCTCCCTCCAGTATTGGGCTAAACCCACCCCCAGTCTGCCTTGCCTGTCTTAGTTTCTTCTGCAGACCCTCAATCTAAGTTTCTCTATGTGGTTGCACACTAAACATCCTCCCGCACTCCAGGCAATTTTTAGAAAGATTGGTGCACTGCAGTTGTTGCAGCCTAACACCCTACACATTGCTGTCATTGCCCAAGCGACCCCCCTCGCTTCCAGATGCAGGATACCAAACACTCCCCCAAGTCTCCCTTCTCCCCTCTATCAGTGAAAAACATTCTTTTCTCAATTTCCCTTACCTCCCTTTGTTGTACACATTTAGATAGATTGAGCAACTGCTCTTTATATTCCTAACCTTCCTATCCACACTCAAAAGGAGACTTTAAGTAGCTATTGCACAACCTTCTTCAAACTCCTACTCCTCCTTTCTACAATGCAATAGCAATGCAAAGAAGTAACAATGAAAGCTCCTAGATTTGCAGTTACTTCCCTTCCACTGAGATAGAAGTCACCTCTTCACTCACTGCTGTTCCTTTCCTGGATGTCTGCTTCTGCTATGACAGGTGCATATCCTTTGCCCATTTGAGAAAGTGATGTCAGAACCCCTGGTATAAAGGAAATCATGGACCGGGGCAGTGGGGTAAGGGGTTGGGGGTGTGGGATGAACCCAAGTCTTCCAGAAACAATCAGGTAGCTGAGGCCCCTGGTCAGATGATTAGCACCTTTCCCCCACTATGCAATAACCTTTGCAGCTAGTGAAGCTAGCAAAAATGAATCACAATTCTACTCAAAGCCCCCAAAATAGGTTTGCTACCAAAAGCAACAGGTCTCCAATTCAAACAGCTTCACCAACAACACATCAAAATAGGCTTGAAATTAGAAGATATAGGTCACTGATTCAAAGAAACAGCCCCAGTTAAATCACACCAAATAGGTTTTAAATCAGAATAAATAGGCCTCTACAAATGCAGCTTGCTACACAGTGAAACATCAAACAAATGAGCCCACTTATAGCCACCAGTTTTCAAAATTCCAACAGCCCCAAAACAATACCCTGCTAGACCTTTAGAAGTAGTAAGAAAGAAAATAAATAACCTTCTACCAAGTAAAATCCACAAGAAACAATGTAAAAACAACAAGAAGCTACTGTACTGTAACAGATCTGATCCTTTCCCTTCCCATGTATACTGGAAGATCCTGATCAAGTGCCTGACTCACAGGCTAAAAAAGTGAAACAAATTACTCGCACATGATTTTCCGGAAGCAAAGCCATGCTGTGTTACATCAATTATTTGCAATTCCCTCAGATTTTCTTCTAAGTATTCCTTAATGAATTTCTCCATTAGTTTTTCCTAAGACCGAAGTTATATTGATTGGCCTGCAATTATCCACATTAGCTATGTCCCCTGTTTTAAGAATTGGACTAATGTGTGCCACCCTCCATTCCTTTATTACTTTACATTCTCTTAGTGAAACATTAAACAGTACTGAGAGAGGCCCAGCATATAGTCTGCACATCTGATCTTATTTGCTGAAGGAATGGGCGGAGCATTATGGTTGATAACCTGAAGGAAGACCCCAGGTGTGATTTGCCATGCCTCAGGACAGCCAAACCCTAATTGCTAATTCGGGGTGGGGTGTCCCTAACACCACATTTCCCTACTTTTGTTGGTTTAACCCTAACTGGTGCATTAACAAAGTTGTTTTGATATATATATACAGTATATATATATATATATATATATATATATATAGATAGATAGATAGATAGATAGCTAGCTAGCTACCATAGTTAGGGTTGAGGAGCACTTTTAAGGTTAAAGGGTCAAATTTTGCACCTTAATAACTTTGCCACCATTCAATGGATGTGCCTGAAATTTGGTATGCACAATTGGGCATGGTGGATCTTGGGATCTGCCAAGTTTTGTACCAGTTGGATGTATGGCTGTGGAGTTATTAAGCAACAACAAATTGCGCAGTTACGCTTTTTTGCGATTTATTTGCTCTCACCTACAGGTCATACGGTTTGTGCGACCAGTCCAAAAACTTCAGGGAACATGCAGATAAGGTCCCTGATGTGCCTTTTGAAGATTTCATGAAAAAATATTGAATGGTTCAAAAGTTGTTCAAAAAACAAGTTCCCATTATAAGTCAATGGGAAAAGTTAACAAAAAGTTTGAAAGTGTCGCAAATGCAGTTTTTACTTTTGCAAATGGCCCTTTTACTTTCACAAATCCACCATTTTGTTTTCAGTTGGGGATCAGAAAAATGCTTGCCATTTAAATTTGGGACCCTCTAGCAACCTAATTCTTTTTGTATTCCCCTAGTCGGACCCTGAGGATGCTAGGCATGTCTTTATTTTGGGGTAAAACACCCAGAAATATGTTTTAAAATTTCTGAAAAAGTACTTTGTAAAGTACTTTCGGACCTACACTTTCAAATCAATTTACGAAAGCTTTTGCAAAGTTCGACAGTACTTTTCAAGACTATGGCCAAAATGACAGGAGTTCTTTGTCACCCTGCTGCAAAAGAACTGTTGGTTTTTTTGGGTTGAAATTTGGAGGGAAGGCAGCCAACATCTCACAGATGTGCCCTTCGGTGGTTTGGTGAAAAAATATTGCATGGCTGCCAAGATACGGTAGTCTGAAGTTGACATTTTATCCCATAGACTAACGTGGTGGCGTACGCTGCGCATTTCGGGGCTCGTATCTCGAAAACAGTGTGAGATACAGAATTTTTGTCATGACTATGCATAGCCATAGGACATAGGCTACGCATAACAAAAACATAGCCAGGAAGTGCATGATTTATGTGACATTTAAATTTTATTTCTACATTGTACGGTCACTGAGATATAAGCAATTTAGAATTCCAACAGCTCATTTTCTGCTCCAAGGCCCATTGCTATGCATACATTCTTCATGCACACTGTGTTTCTCTATGCAGCTGTTGGGGAAAAACAGAGTATGCGCGTCTGTTAATGTTACAGTTACTGTTTCCACTTGCTTTTACATACCCGTTGGTGTTTCTGTTCCCATATGCACCACCGCATCCGTTACCTTTTGCGTTCTCGTTTGTGCTTGCGTTTGTGTTACTGTTAACATTTGCATTTCCCCTACTGTTTGTGTTTGCATTTCAGTTCGTGTCCCCATCTGCATTGCCATTTGCGTTTATGGCAGCCCTTTCCTTTGCTTTACCATTTCTCTTTTGTTTTGCATCTTCTTTGCTGTTACTGTTACCATTTGCATTTGCAATTGCGTCACTGTGCCCATGCACATTACGGTTTGTGTTTCCATATGCGCTTGTGTTTCCTTTTGCATTCCTGTTTCCTTTGCTGCTATTGTTGCTGTTACCATTACCATTTGCCTTTAGAATTGTGGTACTGTGCCCCTGCATGCATCACGTGGTGGGAGCATGGGGCCCTTCATTCAAAAAAGAAGAGAAATTAGAGGCAAAAAACTCAGTTCAGCCATCATTTAGGGCTGTTTCACAACAACAAAAGCGAGGAATTCAGTGTTAGGGGTTGAAAGTTCTGCTTGACTCCCAGCACTTCAACCGGCATCGGGGTGTGCTTTGGGGTCGTCGGTCCTAACTCTCACCCCATTCTTCTATACCTCAGCTTCTTTACACATGTGATGGGGTGAGAGTTAGTGCCGATGACCCCAAAGCGCACCCCAATGCTGGTTGGGGTTGGGTTGGGGGGTCCAAGGGGGGCTTTCAACTCTATCACCAAATTTCCTCACTTTTGTCACTGTGGAACAACCCTAACTGATGCATTAAATGGAGTTTTTTTGCCTCTAATATATATATATATATCAAGCCTGCTGGAACAGGAAGATTCTTAACCTCTTTTTAAAGACTTCTACCAAGGCAGCCTCCCTCACACAAGCCAGAAATGAGTTCCACAGGGTAGGTGTGGCCAATGAGAATGCCCTGTCCCCCAAAAGCCGCAACCTTGCCCTGGGAACTCTAAGAAGGCCCCTCCGGTAGAACAGAGTGCCTGAGCAGATGGTAAGGGACAAGAAGATCTTGCAGATAGACAGGTCCCCAATCATGCAGGATCCTGTAGGTCAGAAGCCCTACCTTGAAGACAATCCTCCACCTGACTGGCAGCCAGTGCAGTTCACGGAGAACCAGGGTGATATGATCACACCTTCTCACCTCTGACAATAATCTTGCCGTCATGTTCTGTACTAGCTGCAGCCTGCAGAGGTTGCCTCCAGATAATGCTAGGTACAGGGCATTGCAATAGTCTGGCCTGGAAGTGACGAGAGCATGCACTAGTGTGGTGAGGTTGCAGCCAGGATCAAGGCTCTGATTCAGCTGATATTTCTCAGATGGTAAAATCCACTCTTGACCACGGCCAACACCTGCATATCCAGCATCAGAACATCATCCAGGATCACACCCAAATCCTTCACCAGTCTAGATGTGGTAAAGGGAACACCCCCAACATTAAACTGGGGAGGAGACCCCACACCGCCTCCGCCTCAATGACCTGGATCCACCACTAGTACCTCTGTCTTGTCTGGGTTAAGCCTAAACCAGTTTTGAGACATCCCAGACTCGATCTCCTCAAGGTAGGTGTTTAACACAGAGACTGACATCTGGATATCGGGTGCACAGGACAAGTACAGCTGGGTATCATCTGCATAACAGTGAAAACCCAGCCCGTACCACCTGATAATGTCCCCCAATGGCAGCATGTACACCGTGAACAACAAGGGCAACAAGACCGATCCCTGCGGAATCCCACAGCACAAAGACTTCGGGTTAGATGAGGTCAACCCTATCATCACCCTTTGCACTCTGCCTGTCAGGTATGACATGAACCAGTTGATGACATTGCCGGACAGGCCACACCAGAACCAGAGATGGTCAAGCAGCACCTCATGGTCAATGGTGTCAAACACAGCAGAGAGGTCTAGGAGGACTAAGAGAGTACAGTCTCTCCTATCCCTCACCATCAGGAGACAATTAAGCACCCTCACCAGGGCAGTATCTGTACTATGCCATGCACAAAACCCAGACTGGAAAGGCTCATAGGTGAAGGAAGAGGCAAGATGCCTCTCAAGCTGAATGGCCACCACTTTCTCTATAAATTTCCCTAAAAATGGGAAGTTTGAGATTGGCCTGTAGTTGCTGAGGCAGTCCAGGTTCAGGGAGGGTTTTTTCAGAAGCGGTCTAACCACGGCCTCTTTCAAGGCCAATGGGAAAACCCCACTTCTCAAGAAACTCCGGATGACCTCAGCAACCACAGGTCCAGTTAGGTCCAAGCATCCAACTAAAAGTTGGATCAGACCTGGGTCTAGATCACATATATATATGTATATGTAGATAGATAGAGAGATATTATATGGTTGGTCCTGTGTCCCCAATGAAAAAGTCATAAGTCAATATATGATAGTAGCCAAATAGTCAATTAGCATGTATGACACCAAAATCCAATTAGTCAATTAGCATATATGACACAAACACCATCCATAACTGATAGTAAATAACTAATATTAAGTAATTACAACATACGATAACATTGTAATTAACACTCTATTAAAAGTGTGGACAAAATATCTACATGTTATTACAAAACTATTACCATGTGCAACAGCCACCTGAATAACACATGTAACAACAACCTACTAACCACCCACATTACAGCCCTAGCAGCCTCTCTGACTACAGCCCCTTCAAAAATGAAACAGATCCCCCACAAATCAGTACCAACCAAAGCAGTTATTGCCTCCAAATCACTTGCCAAACTAACAACCACATATGTGCTCATCGAAATGAGGTTTGATCTGAGTCAGTATCAATTAGTTTGAAAACAAAAGTATAAAAACCCTGTAATACACAGTTGTTATGTTACAATTGTGTGTTATGTTTTTTAAGTGCTGGATATAGGTTAATGTTGGACTTAACCAGTATTTATAAGAGCATACATGATCAATCTGCTCTCCTGTGGCATTCCTATAAGGTTTTTCTTTCAGCCTTTCAAACTTTTGAACTTTGTGGCTTTCTTCCTATTTAGTTGATACTTGTTAGTAGTACTGCCTGCAACAACCTTTCCCTTACTCTAATAGGGCTTTGTGTTTTATTTTTCATGCTGCATGGAGGTACCTGTTGCTTGGGGTTTGGGGGACAGAGAGTGTGTGTGTGTGGGGGGGGACATGAGTGTGTACATGTGTACGTTTGTTTGACTGTCTTAACAAGTACTGCTGTAACAAAAGTAAAAAAAAAAAAAAAACTCCACCTCCCCAGGAATAACTACCAGAGATATGTCAGAGAAAGATACCTGGAGGGCGATTGGGGTGGGGGGAAGAATCACTTGACTACCAGGGATATTTCAGAAACGAATTACCAGAAGGATGAAGAGCGATTGGGGAGGGACCACTGAACTACCAGGGATATTTCAGAATAGAATTACTCGGAGGGCAATGGGCATCGGGAACAGGGGAGGGACCACTAGACCACCAGTGACTACAGCTGCATCAGGCAGGGGCTGGGGGGCACGCTACAACACCCACAGCCCATGTAAATGAGCCCATAATGGGCATTCAAATGGAAAGCTAGTGCCTTGCATGTCCAATGGACTCATTTGCATGGCTGCTTTTGTGAATACCAAATAGCACACTGGAGCTATTCACTGTCTCTCCTATCCCTCACCATCAGGAGATCATTAAGCACCCTCACCAGGGCAGTCTCTGTACTATGCCTTGCACAAAACCCAGATTGGAAAGGCTCATAGGCGAAGGAAGAGGCAAGATGCCACTCAAGCTGAATGGCCACCACTTTCTCTATAACCTTCCCTAAAAATGCGAGGTTTGAGACTGGCCTTTAGTTGCTGAGGCAGTCCTGGTTCAGGGAGGGTTTTTTCAGAAGCAGCCTAACCAAGGCCTCTTTCAAGGCCAGTGGGAAAGCCCCACTTCTCAAGAAACTCCAGATGACCTCAGCAACCACGGGTCCAATTAGGGCCAAGCATCCAACTACAAGTCGGGTTTGACCTGGGTCTAGATCACATATATACAGTATATGTATATGTAGATAGACAGACAGACAGACAGACAGACAGACAGATAGATAGATAGATAGATAGATAGATATTACATGGGTGTTAGGAAATATAAGACACGGAAATGTGTTCTGCCTGTTTGCATAAGAACCTGGTTACATTGCTTTCTCTTGCTAATTCGATCTGGCAATGTTGAAAGCAACCCTGGTCCTTTAGCAAGCGATATGGCAGATAGTGATTTTTTTTTGCAGCATTCATATGGCCTCAAAATGATGCATTTTAATGTATTAAGCTTAACATCTAAATTTCATGAGGTGGAGTCATGGATTAGTTTATATAATCCGGATGTTCTGGCACTGACTGAAACCTGGTTAACCTTACCTGTTCTTGATACTGAACTTTGTATACCTGCTTATAAACTTTTTAGAAAGGATCGTGTCACTGGTAGAGGGGGTGGGGTTTTGTTTTATGTTAAGGAATATTTAATGGTAAATGAGACCACTATATTTAACAGTAATTTGGAATATTGTGAACATATTACTATTCAGTTATTGTTGGGATTTGTCAAAAATTAACTATTTGTTGTGTATATCTTCCACCTAATGGTAGCAAATCAGGCTTACAAGAACTTGTAAATGCTTTGAATACTGGGGTTTCTACAGAGTTAATACTACTGGGGATTTTAATTTAAATTGGATGGGTTCAGATATAACAAAGTTAAATACGGTCTTGTCTCAGTCTGGTTTACAACAAATTATTACTTTGCCCTCGACACAATAATAGATCAGGAAATCACACATTGCTGGACTGGATATTAACAAATAGACCTACTAATATGATAAAATGTGGTTTGACCTCTGATTCGTTAAGTGATCATCATCCAGTCTTCTGTATTTGGAAACATGGGGGACTGAAGAAGTCTAAGCCAATTATAAGGATTTCGAGATCTTTTTCTAAATTTGATGTACATTCTTTTTGTACAGAGTTGGGTAAAATAGATTGGTCTTTTTTATATTCTATCCCTGATGTGGATTCTGCATTGCATTTTTTCATTACTGAGTTTACACATGTTTTGGACCAGTTAGCTCCCCTTGTTAAAAGAAGGGTCCGAGGGAAAACTTATGGGTGGTTAACACCTCCTTTGATTAAACTTATGAGACAACGAGACAAGGCCTGGAAAACGTATAAAAATGAACCATTCTGCTTCTGGTTATCATGCGTATAGGACTTTAAGGAACCAATGTAAGGCTAAGATAAGGAAGGCTAAAACAGACTATATTAGTCATAAACAATGTGAAGGGTTATCTAACGCTACTACTTTTGGAAAACAATTAACAATTTCATAAGACCTAATGTTTGTCAACCAGGTTCAATGAGGTTGAGCGGTGACTTGTTGTCTTGTCCATTGAAGATAGCTAACGAGTTTAATTTGAAATTTACTGCATTGCCTGCTTCCTTTAGTGACCAGTCCAAGGTGAACTACTTCGGATTGACTGAAGATTTTACAGTTAATCCTAAACTGTACTTAAGGACTACTACTCCGAAGGAGGTAGAAGTTGTTGCGTTGTATTAAGAGGGACAGCTCAGCTGGTTCTGATGGCTTATGTCCTAGTTTATTGGCGGATGCTGCCTCAGTTATAGCACTTCCAGTTAGTATTATTTTCAACTTGTCTTTTGTTACAGGTACTATACCTAATATATGGAAACATACTTTGGTCACTCCTATATTTAAATCTGGTTCACAACATGAGTTTTGTAACTACAGACCTATTTCTATCTTGTCTGCTTTAGCTAAAGTTCAGGAAAGAATAGTTTATAATCAGTTGATTGGGTATGTGGATCACTTTGGATTATTGTCTCAGAACCAACATGGTTTTAGAAAGGGAAGAGTACTGAGACTGCCTTGGTGAGTTCATGACGCGGTACTTAATGGCATGGATAAAGGGTGTCTGACTGGTGCCGTGTTCGTGGACTTGACCAAGGCATTCGACTCAGTTGATCACCAATTGTTGATTTCTAGACTTGAGTCATTGGGAGTTGGTGAGTCTTTCTTGGACTGGACGAGGATTATTTAACAAATAGGTTTCAAAGGGTTAAATATAGGGGTGCTGTATCAGACTCTGTAATGGTTAAGTGTGGGTTCCACAAGGTTCTATTTTGGGGCCACTTTTGTTTTCTTTGTTTTTGATCAACTAGTAAGTGTGATTAATAATGCTTCTCTAACACGTTATGCGTGATGCAGTAATTTATCATAGGGTTTCTCAGTTGGAGATCTAGGTGTTTCTTTAACAGAGGAAATGTGCAATTTTCAGTCTTCACTTATGGCCTGTAAATTACTCTTAAACAAATCTAAGACAAAGGTGATGGTTTTGGTACCCTACCTAGACTGAGATCTGAGGTTGGTACTTTGGAAGTTAAATCTCTTGATGGATTACTGTTTGACTATGTTGATACATTTCAATATCTTGGGGTATTACCAGATTCTCATCTAAGTTATGACTCTCATTTTTTGAGGGTTACCTCAAGAATACATTGTAGATTAGGTTCTTTGTACAGAATCCGTTCATTTCTTATTCCTGAGTCTAGGCTGGTTATTTCAAATTGTTGCTTACTTCCTATTGTGAACTATGCAGCTATGATTACTGACACTGCTTCTGCAACAGTGATTTCAAAGAAATCCACTTTACTTCACTTGATAGCTAAGTTTGCTTTAAATTGTTCTAAGTCATCTCATCATTGTGTGATTTTGAAAGAAATGGGCTGGTTACGGTTTCATTAAATTTCCAATACTGTGTGGCCAAGTTCATATATAAAGTTATGGACTCTGGAATTCCACATAGTATTTCAAAGTTTTGAGACCATATATTGATGGTCATTATTCTAGACATAGGTCAGACAGTAGGTTTCTCGAGATTCCTTTTATGAAATCTAAAAGTGGACAAAGATCCTTTGCTTATATTGCTCCATTTATTTGGAATGAAATTCCTCAAGATATTAGGGTGGTTGTGTTCTGTCAAAAGTTTGCCGATGCATTAAGGATGTATTTCAAATCTCAATTTAATTGTAACTGTTTTTTTTATGAATTTTATACGTAACAAAGACATTTTTGTCTGCAATTTGCTGCATTGTATATGTATGTTTGATTATGTATTGTCTGTATGCAATATATGTGGGTCGCACCTGTAAAAGGAACTTGTTTCCAGTGTGCTTACCCATTAAGCGAATAAACAAACAAACAAACAAACAAACATGAGTGGTCCCCTGTCCCCATTGAAAAAGTCATAAGTCAGTATATGATAGTAGCCAAATAGTCAATTAGCATGTATGACACCAAAATCCAATTAGCCAAGTAGTATATATGACACAAACACCATCCATAACTGATGGTAAATAACTAATATTAAGTAATTACAACATACGATAACATTGTAATTAACACTCTATTAAAAGTGTGGACAAAATATCTACATGTTATTACAGAACTATTACCATGTGCAACAACCACCTGAATAACACATGTAACGACAACCTACTAAATACCCACATTACAGCCCTAGCAGCCTCTCTGACTACAGCCCCTAAAAAAATTAAACAGATCCTCCACAAATCAGTACCAACCAATGTAGCTATTGCCTCCAAATCACTTGCCAAACTAACAACCACATATGTGCTCATCGAAATGAGGTTTGATCTGAGTCAGTATCAATTAGTTTGAAAACAAAAGTGTAAAAACCCTATAATTACCGGCTCTCCCTTTTTCCCATAGGGAAACCGTGGCGTAATTTGCCGTTATAAAGGAGCGTTTATAACGGCAAACACACGCACAATTTCCCTTCCTGTGCGCATGCTCGTGCAGCAGCGCGACCAGCCAAGACTGTTCACCGCTTCCGTGTTACTTGAAACAGAACCGCCACAAGAACAGCAGTAAGTCATTTTCTTTTCTCCCCCCTTATACCCAGGAAACACAGAAAACCTCAAGAAACGGGAAAAAAAAGCAGCAGTTTAAAATACAAAAATCTCGGCACCAGACTAAAAGGACCAATGTTAGGATACATTGGGAGGGTACATAGAGCTGTTTATTTTATATAAGTGCTGAGGCAAAAAAGGGAAACCCAGCAATTATATAAAATAAAAAATGAGTCGGGGTGGAAAACTCGATTTTACACATACCCTCGTTGTGGGATGCTTTTCACAAACCCCTTTATGTAGCATCCCACAACTCGGGTGTGTGTAAAATCTCATTACACACCCCGACCCATACTTTATTCTATATGTAATACACAGTTGTTATGTTACAATTGTGTGTTGTGTTTTTTTTAAGTGCTGGTTATAGGTTAATGTTGAACTTAACCAGTATTTATAAGAGCATACATGATCAATCTGCTCTCCTGCGGCATTCTTATAAGTTTTTTTCTTTCAGCCTTTCAAACTTTCGAACTTTGTGGCTTTTTTCCTAGTTAGTTGATACTTGTTAGTAGTACTGCCTGCAACAACCTTTCCCTTACTCTTCTAGGGCTTTGTGTTCTACTTTTCATGCTGCATGGAGGTATCTGTTGCTTGGGGTTTGGGGGACAGAGTGTGTGTGTGTGGGAGGACATGAGTGTGTACATGTGTATGTTTGTTTGACTGTCTTGGCAAGTACTGCTGTCACAAAAGTAAAAAAAAAAAAACTTCCACAGCCCCAGGAATAACTACCAGAGATATATCAGAGAAAGATACTGGGAAGGCGATCGGGAAGGGGGGAGGAATCACTAGACTACCAGGGATATTTCAGAAAAAAATCACCAGAAGGATGAAGAGTGATTGGGGAAGGACCACTGGACTCCCAGGGATATTTCAGAATAGAATTACTGGGAGGGCAATGGGCATCGGAGACAGGGGAGGGACCACTAGACCACCAGTGACTACAGCTGCATCAGGCAGGGGCTGGGGGACACGCTACAACACCCACAGTCCATGTAAATGAGCCCATAATGGGCATTCAAATGGAAAGCTAGTGCCTTGCATGCCCAGTGGACTCATTTACATGGCTGCTTTTGTGAATACCAAACAGCACACTGGTGCTATTCACTGTGGGGCAATTGAAAGGGCTGCAGGTCAGGGCAGTGCTAGTGGGGTTAGAGGCAGCAGTAATGGTGTTACCACTGCCTTTACCTAGCACTATTCACAGTTGGATAGTGTGGTATGCTGTCCATCTGTGAATAGCAGTTTTACACACCTGGGCAACAGCAAAGTGCCACGCAATATTTTGCGTGGCACTTAGTGATTTTTTGTGAATCTGGCCCTGGGTAAATTCTTCCCCCTACAACTAAGAAACCCTTTTTGTGTGTAACAAAAATGGATGGTTGTGAATCAGTCTGCCTCTTTGTACTTCATTTTTTGCCAACTCATTGCATCTGAGAATGGGGACTCTGGGGTGAACAGTAGGTTTCCTTATTGCAACTGTACAACAGGCACAATGTTTTTTTTGAAATTTTATTTTTTTCCCTCCCTCACGTCCCTGAGAGCCATTATCATGGGGGGCACCAATTAGCCTGTCCCTTGCTAGTGCCTTACCTGACAACTTCGGTCCCTCCATCCTGCCTCAGACCCCGGGTGGTCAGGGGTAGGAGTCAACCTCTGAATCTTGTGGTCCTTGTCAGGGTCTGGGACTGCAGGCAGGCACTGGCACAACGGGACCTGGCTCAGCACTCCATCTTCCCTGCTCTAGAGGTTTTTTTTCCTTTTCTGTGGGACATTGCGTGCCCATATGTCAAGGCACGCACAACAATGTCTGCAATGTCCCTCCCCCTCCTTCCACAAAGGAGCTGCCTCTTGAGCTGATAGCTCCCAGACCTTTGCCTGTAACCAGTCATGCCCCAGTGGCTCCAGCTTGCTGTCATGCCCCCAGCCTCCACCAGGAGTCACCGTTTGCCGGACTGTAGGGCCTTCCCACCCCCTGGAGAAGGGGAGCTGTCATCGGATGCTCCAGCCTTTCTCCCCACGGCCAACCCCTGGTGGCCCGAGCTCATTCACAAACCCAGGTCGCCGGCATGGAGCAAGGTGTGGTGTCCACTGCCTCAATCCTCAGCACCACCGGGCTGGCTGGCACAATGTTTTTTAGTCATATTCAAACAGAGCAGCAGTTTCGGATCAACAGTTTAGAAGCTATTTGTAGTTTATGGTCTGAGGAACCCATGTGACATATACTGTGAAGGACACATTGCTCACCTTAATGAGCAATTGAAACACAACATCTCACATTCAAAATGGCAAAGTACTATAAAGAGAAGGGTCATGGATTTCAAGCTACATTAACATTTTTCAGGCTGCCAACCTGATAACCCAGCAGTTGTTTGTCATGCTGCCATGTGGGTGATTGGCATCTATTGTGAACCTGGGTGTCTACTTCTCTAGCAGTCCAGAGTCAGATATATTGCCATGGTCAGCACTTCCTGGCTTGGGGTGGGGAGTACTGCCATGCCATTCTTACAGTGACTGCTATAGCAGGTTAAAGAGGACTTTGGAAGCATGAATCCCTACCTCGTTTATAGGAATGCTATGGACACTGAGCAGCTGCAGCACTGGTGTGAGAAGAGGGTGGAGTGATGGGAGCATGACATATCGTACTGTATTAGAACTGAGAACATAGGGGCATATCATGTAAATAGCTAGAAATATCCAGATATACTAACATACTAACATACTATTTGCCAGCAGATTAGGCCTTATGGTCTATCGAGTCTGCTCGAACCTTAGATCCTTAGTTGGGTGCTGAGACCCTCCCATCCCTTGTGCTCCAGAAACCCCTATCATCCATCCCCACCCCCCTGGGACAGGCCATTATCTAATACATCCACTTTCTGTGTCTGTCCCACCCTCTCTTGAAGCCCTCCACTGCAGATCTCTGAACCAGCTCACCAGGCAGTGCATTCCAAGGGTCCACCACCCTCTCAGTGAAAAACCTCCCCCTCTTTTCCCCCTCACCCTTCCACCTTCCAACTTCAAACCATGCCCTCTGGTGATACCTCCCTGCTTTAGTCTAAAGATTCCCTCCATGTTTACCCTATTTATTCCCTTGAGGTACTTGAAGACCTCAATCATGTCCTCCTGTCTCCTCTCCTCCAATGAAAACAGGCAGAGCTCTTGAGTCTGTCCTCATACCTTAAATCCCCTAGCCCTCTGTCATCTTTGTTGCCCTCCTCTGTGCCCTGGAGCTGTATGTCCCTCTTCAAGTGTGGTCTCCAGTACTGTCACAGTACTCAAGGTGTGGTCTGACCAGTCCATTGTACAGTGACAGAATCACTTCCTTGCTCCTGAGGTGATCCCTTACGATGCATCCCAACATCCTGTTTGCCTTGCTAGCTGCTCTCCTGCACTGCTCAGGTTATTCATACATGCATCCACCATGACCCCTAGGTCTTTTTCCCTATTGAGGCCTCCAAGCCTCCCTCCCAGGGTGTACCTGTGTTTAGGGTTTCCCGACCTAGATGCAACACCTTGCACTTGGTGATATTGAAATTTAATTTCCATGTGAGCCCAGCTTTCCAGGGTGTCCAGGTCCCCTTGCAGGGGCCAACCTCCCCTCTTCTCCCTCAACTACTGCTCCCATCTTGAGGTCATCCACAAAGAGACTCATTTCACCCTATACCTCCCTGATGTCCAATATGTATGCATTAAACAGGATCAGACCCAGGACCGGGCCCTGTGGTCCCCACTACCAACCTCTCTAGGGTTCGAGAACTCCCCACAGACCACTACTCTCTGAGTCGTCCAGCTAGCCAGTTTTCAATCCATCTGACCATCAAAGGGCCTACTCTAACCCCATCAGTTTCTCCACCAGACCATTGTGGGGGACAGAGTCAAGCGCCTTGCTGAAGTCCAAGAATAATACATCCACAGGCTTACCCTGTCAGTTCTGATGTTACCCATTCATAGAACTCCACAAGGTTGGTTTGACATGATCTACCTGGCACAAACCCATGTTGCCGACTATCCAGACCTCCACCTCCTCTAAGTACACCCCAATCGTTCCTTTAGTCATACTCTCATTAATTTTCCCACCACCGAGGTCAAACCTGAGTGGGTCTATAGTTACCTGGTACTTCCCTCGACCCCCTTTATGGATTGGTACCACATGTGCCTCTCGCCAATCCCTAGGTACCCTCCCTGTCTCAAGTGATCTGCTGAAAGCTCCGCCAGAGGTTGCAGCAAGTATGTCTGCCAATTCCCATAGTACTCTGGATGAATGCCATCCATTAGGAAGATTTGTCTTTCTTTAGGGCCTTGAGAGACTAACCACACCCTTTTGGTGGAGATAGCATCATCCGTCCCTCCACCTTACTGCCTTTTTGTCCTTACCCAGATGTGACACCCTGGGGTACCTCTCCCTCCCTCTTGCTCCATTTCTGTTGCTCCCTGATCCCACTTACTGGCCTTCTATCCCCTTAGTGCTTTGCTTTGTAGATATCCATCCCCCTCCCTAGTGAACACAGGGCAAAGTACTCGTTAAATACCTCTGCCTGGTCCTCGCCTCTTCACCCACCCTCCTTCTGATCTCAGTCTGCTGAGATGGCCCTTATTTTTCTCCACTCCCCAATGTACTGGAAGACCCCTTTTCCCCTCCATGTCCCCTGTGCCAGCCACTGCTCTTACTGGACTTAGCTCCCCTCACCATGCAGTTGACTTTTCTAGATGCAAGCTGGTACATTTCCTTATCCCTATCCCTCTTGTTGTTTTATATTTTTTTGTAGGCCTCTCTTTTCTCTGACTGCTACCTGTACCTCACTGGACCACCAGCATGGTTTATGTGACCTTGCTCCCTTATGTTTCAACTAGCAGATCCTGACTGCCTACGTGAGTCCCCGTTTATGACCTTCCATCTCCTTTCCACACCTGTCGTTGGTAATCCCTTCAAGTGATCCTTGAGAATATGTCCCATGCCCATAAAAGTCTGCCCCCTGAAGTCCACTGCCAGTGTCCTAGATCTCCCCCCCCCCCATGCTTATTTGAAACCAGACAGTATTGTGGTGGCTCCCAGTCAGGGAGTCCTGTACAACCATGTCCCTTACCAGATCCTCATCTGCAGAACCACATCCAGGACATGCCCTCCTTGTGAGGCTCCATCACATGCTGTGTTAAGAACACATCCTGGAAGCCATCCAGCAGCCTCTGCTCCTTGGCCATCTCAGAGGACATGGCTCCCCAGTTTGTACCTGGCATATTAAGGTCCTTCATCAACACCACTCCTTCCCCTTTTGGTCCACACTGGGCAATGATGTTGTCCAGCAAACCATCTTCTAGAACATCACTCATCCCGGGGGGCCTATATGCTACACCCAGCTTGACCTTATCTCCTGCTAGGGATCGTGGAGGTGACCCATAAGGCCTCCACGTTTCCCTCTGCCTCTTCTACCTAGCACTTTCTATGTCATCTCTAATGAACATAGCCACTCCACCCCTCTGCCCTCCTTTCTATCCTTCCTAAGCATAGTGCACCCCGTACGTTTAGGTCCCAGTCATGGTTTTGTTGTTACGTCTCGTGACCGCCATACATCCACCCCCCCCCCAACAGCATGGCCTGGAACTCCGGGACTTGTTTCCCAGGCTCCTGGCATTTACTACACCAACCCCCCCCTTATCTGATTCTCTTTGTCAAACCCACCCAGATTCCTTATACTTCCATCCTCCCTCTGCTCCTCCTGAAACCTCCACCCCCAGTCTGTTTCCTCCTCCCCCCCTTAGGCAGAGGCTACTCCCCTCATCTGGAGAGGGCTGGTCAGCCCTCCTTATCCCTTCCCCCTTACAAGTTTTAAACCCCACCTTTCTTGTATGTAGTCAGCCATCCCTGTTTGGGACTTCCTTCCTAATGGGGCAAGATGAAACCTGTCCTTGGCATATAGTCCCTTATCCTCCCAAACTCCATTTCAGTTCTAACACCCCCAACCCTCTCTTCACCCCACTTCCCTGAGCCAGTCATTAACCTCTGTAAATCTTCATTTTTCTCCACTGAGGCCTTTGGTACAGCAATATCTCGAAAAGGTAATGTTGCATCCATTATCCGACAGACTCTGGCAAGTTCTTGGAACCTTGCTTGGATTTCAAAGCGCTATTTCCCTCTAGATCATTGGTTCCCAAATGCACCCAGAAACCGGTTTCCCTCCACAATCTAACCATTTCATCACCATGAACTTTACTCTGTGCTCTGTCAGTCCAGAGATACTCACTACCTTCACCTGGCTATGGCATCCACCCCCCTGTCCCTCCCACTGGATACCCCTAATCATTGAGTCTCCCAATAACAGAACCTTAACACCGCCATCATCCTTATGGTTACCTCCACTATGCCCTTTCAGCCCCCTTCCCCCCATTCATGATCTCAATTTCATGGGAGTCTTCCTGCCTTATTAGAGACCCCCTTGTCACCCTCCCCTTTCTGCCTCCCTTGCTATTTTGCCCACTTAACTCAAACCCCCTCTGAATAGGTGTCCCTTTAACCCTCTCTTATCCGAACCATTTATCCTTGGCCCTGATGGTTTCCCCTTCCCCCACACAGCCATCCTCCCCCTTGTAATGGTACCCCTGCCTCCAGAAGCTCTCTGTGGGTCCCCTTTATTTATTTATTTTATTTATTTATTTAGTTTTAGTTGACCGGGTAAGTGCGCTATCCAACAAGTGACTATTTTCAGGCACGACCCGGGAGGTACAGTTACAGAACACAGTGACACATAAGAGATTACACAAAGCAGGATACATTTGCAGGATACATAAAATCACAGAGCAGGATACATTTGCAAAGGACAAAGTCACACAGTGTAGTCAAGCATAGCAATAAGGATAAAATACATGTATTCAGTTGTTGAGAACTAGGGGAGAGGTGGTAGGGACAGGTGTGAGGTAGGGCAGGAGAGCGGCAGGCAGGTGGTAGAGACAAATAGCAAAAAGGGAGGACAGGAGGGAGGTTAAGGTGCCAAGTCGCGGCATTAGCGGGAGAAAGGTTACCACCTGTGGCCGGGACGGTGGAACCGGGAGTCGGCAAGAGAGGCGGAGGTGGGGGAACAGGACAGTGAAGCTATGGGTGCAAAAATAGAGAGAGAGAGGGTGATGTGCAGGAGGAGTGGTGGGGGACTAGGTGCAAGGGTGAGGAGGATTTGAACTAAAGGAATGGGGGAGGGAAGGTAGAGTGGGAAGGGCAGGGTATGGGAAAAGGGATGAAGAGCACGGAACAGATAGGGAAATGGTGGGGGTAGAGAGATAGAGTGCACCTAGTAAGAGCGCAGTGGAGCAGAAGAAGGAGGAGGACAAGAGGAGGTGGTGAAAGCAGCATTGGCGGGGTAGAGTAGTAACCTGCTGGCCAGGGCGGTGGAACTCTGAGGCAGCAGGAGAGAGAGGGAGTCATGCAAACTGGTGGGAGGCGGGATAAAATAGGAGAGGGAGGGGTGAGGACTGAGCATAGGGAGAAGAGGAAGAATAAAGAAGGAGGAAAGCTGGCAGGAGAGAGCAGAAAGGTGAAAGAAAGGTAGAAAGGTGGCGGCAAGAATTCTGGCATTAAGCGGTACAAGTAGCAACCTGTTACCAGGCCCTGTGGAACCGAAGACGGCAGAGAGGGAGTGGAGGGGCGGTTGAGGGGTAGGCGGCAAGAGCAGGAGAGGGAAGGGGCAGGAAAAAGGGAGGGGGTAATGACAGGGGGTACTGGAGAAATGGCTAAGTGGGAAGGGAAGAGAGCGGGGCTGGGAAAGTAAGTGTTACAGGAACAGAGGGTGCAGGATAAGGAATGAAGGTGGGGGAAAACAGTTCAGGAGCTAGGGCCCCATCCTTGGTACTGACCCCCTGCTGAAAGGGGGGCTCCTCTCCCACCTCCTTGTCTCCCAGTTTCTCTCCAATCATGCTCTCCTCCCTCATGTCTGGAATATGTTGCATCTCCCCCATTTGCTTAGCATATATGTTTCCCCTTCTCCCTCTGGGACTATTTCTATCCTTTCCATAGCCGGTCTGTGATGCCCTATGGGTATCCAACTCCCTGCCCCCGGCCTCTGTATAAGTTTCCTCATTTCCACCAACCCCTTCTTCCCCCTCTAGGTTGCTTAGTAGCTCAAATTTATTGTGACACTCTATGTCAGCCTCCATCAAGTAACCCGAGTTTCCCCTGACTGCATCTCTAAACTGCCCCTCTTCTTCTCCTCTTGCTCTGTTCACCTAAGGAGCTCCCTTCCCACAGTCTGCTGTTTTAGGCTTCCGCACAACAGCCCCTCCTGACTCTTCCCCCTCCACTCTCTTTGTATTCAGAATGTTCACCCCGTACGCTTTCCTCTTAGCATCAACTTCCCTATGTAAGGGTCCTCTGTCCCTAATATCCCCCCTCCTGCTTGCTGTAACATAACGTCCTGTAATTTCAGATCGTTGCCCCAGCCTCCCCTCAGCCCTATGCTTCTGCTGCCCATATCCATACCCCTTATCCTTGGACACCCCCCCAGCTCCCCCAGCTTACTCCTTAACCAATATACCTCAATCCTGATACAAGATAGCTGTCTACAGAGTGGGCAGCCTCCCTCTCTCCAGGCCCAATTTAGAATTATTGCCATCCCACAGCCTGTGCAGCCTACAACCCTTCTGAAGATGCCTGCCATGGTGGAATATGTCCACCCTGTTTATCCCCCCTCTGTTTATAATGGCACACCCCCTTTTCTTAGTCCCTTTTCCCTGGAATACAGTTTCTCTCTATACTGACTGTAGTTATTTACAAACCCAATTTCAACCCCACCAATAAAGTTCCCAAGTCTCACAAACACATACAGTCCAGTGTGTGTTCGGTCCCACTAACAGTGTGTGTAAGCAGACATCAGGTACCGTATGATGTCACAGGCCCACCAGCTCCTGTTGCTTCGAATTTCAGTCCCAAACAGAAATACTCAGCCCTTCAATCCCAACCCCCAGTGGCTTTTCAGTATAAAAGTAACAGTTCTAATTCAAGGTAATAATTTTTTAACACATAGAACTAATTTCACTTACAAACTATTCAAATATTTCAGTTAAAACAGAATATAACCCCAGACCTCTGTCCTACCAGCCTGCTGCTTAAGTTCCCAAGTGAACAATGAAGGCCAAGGTAATTCCTGTTTAAAGACAAGGTAATTGCAGCTAATGTCTCCTCCCCCTAACACCAGGCAAACAACACATTTAAATTTCCCTCTAATTAACCCTGCCAAACAACTGTCCCCAAGCCTCCAAAGTTACAATATCACAGCCCAAGTAACAGTTCTAATTCAAGGTAATAATTTTTAACACATAGAAGTAATTTCACTTACAAACTATTCAAATATTTCAGTTAAAACAGAATATAACCCCAGACCTCTGTCCTACCAGCCTGCTGCTTAAGTTCCCAAGTGAACAAATATATCACAGAAAATCCAATTGAAATAAATGGGGATTTCCTGTGATGTTGTACTGTATCTAGATGTATTGTGACTTTTCTCATTTTCTCTGGCTAGCATTGTAAACATTTCTACCAGCCCATCAAGAAACAGCATTGGCATCAGAAGTTGTGGTGGCTCCAGGAATTCAGATGGACCTGGGGCACAGCCAGGGCACAGAAATCCTGATACAGGGCACCAGTTCACCGTGCCATGGAGTCATAGATGGTCCAAGCATGGTGATTATAAGTCAATGGCATGGGACAGAGAGGAATTACATGCATGCATGATCTCAGCTATTACACATTATTAGAGATGCTACTCAGGTAACCCCCTCAGAACCCCTCTAGCCATACAGCTCAACTGCCCCATAAAAGGGGTGTCACTTAATAGAACAAATCACAACCATTCCATCTTGTAAACTCCACACTGACAAAACAACAGATTTAAAAATGGGTTTTACAAAAGCCATATCAATAATATCGCTGGGTGAATATTGTTTTAATAGGGTTCTAAGATGACGGTTTGACAGAAAATCTGTCAAACAGCTTCATAGCAATTGCACTATGTCGACCACGATTGTGGTTGACGTGCCATCATAAAAAAAGTGTGTTTTTAGCAGGGGGTCTATGACCACTGCACCCTCTAGACTTTAATATAATGAACTCCAGGTTGGAGTTGTTTCTGGGAGGGGGTGCAAGACCTGGATAAGCCATGTCAGGGTCCCGCACAATCATTACAGCGATCTATCTTTGTTGTTGCTGTAATGATCTTCTCCGTAAATGTTTCACTGTAGCAACACCATATCTTTAAATAGCATACAGAACACAAAAAGGTTAACTAAACGTGCTTACCTGGTGCTGCTTCAATGCAGAAAGCTTATTTTTGGACAGAGCATGATGTTTTTCATTGGGTATGTTTTTTTACCTTTGCTATCACACACACAGAGGATATGTTTTAGTATTACAATGGGGATCAGGATGTAGAGGACACTGCTAGACTACCAGGGTATATACAGTATGAGCATTACAATGGGGATCAGTGTGGGAGGGGGGCCTACCAGACTTCCCAGTGTATATTTTATTATTACAGTGGGGATCAGAGCAGCAGGAGGTACAGTACCAACATATTAGCAGGGTATATTTAATTATTACAATATAAAGTGGGCTGGGAAGGGGGTGGTGTTTTCATATTGCTTGGCACCAGTGCTGCCGGGGGGATTTTCTGCATCACTGTGTGTGTTGATAAGAGTAAGGTTTTAGAAGCAGTAAATGGCATTGCTTCAGCAGCCTTTTAGCTCTTCCAAAATTCTGTAAATATACCACTCGATCCTATATGCAAGAGGGTCCCCTCATTTGCATGAAAGTAGTGGTATATTTAGCATGCTCACAGTATCTACTGTGTGCCACACTACAGGACCTTTGTAATATGTCCCCTGCACTTTTCAGACGTAATATGACTGGTTAGCACACTGCTACTCATGTTAGCATCATGTTAACCTTGTAAATATTGAGGCCAATATCTATCTGCTTATTACTGTTACATAGAAACATAAAAACATAGAATTGGATGTCAGATAAGGACCACTTGGCCCACCTAGTCTGCTCATTTCCCTACCTAATGGATAAGCTGCAGATCCTAGTTAACCAACAGCCTACTTCCTCCTACCTTCATTAGAATTGCCCTATGTCTGTCCCATGCATTCTTGAATTCCCCCACTGTTTTTGACTCCATGTTCTCCTCAGGAAGGCTGTTCCATGCATCCTCAACCCTCTCCATGAAAAAATGCTTTCTCACATTACTTCTGAGCCGTCCACCCACTACCTTCAAATTGTGTCCCCTTGTTCTTGCACATCTCTTTTTCTGAAAGAAGCTACCCTCTTGGACTTTGTTGATTCCGGTAAAGTACTTGAACATTTCTATCATGTCCCCCCTTGCCCTCCTTTCCTCAAGGGTATACATGTTAAGCTCCTTTAGTCTCTCTTCATATTTCTTCTGGTACAGACCCTGCACCATTTAGGTTGCCATCCTCTGGAAAGCCTCCGCCCTGTCTGTGTCTTTGTGGAGAAGGGGTCTCCAGAACTGCATGCAGTATTCCAGGTGGGGTCTCACCAACTGTTTGTACAGAGGGATAACAACTACTTGTTTTTTACTGGTGATGCCTCTCCCTATGCATCCGAGTATCCCCCCAGCCATCCTTATTGCCTTCTCACATTGCTTGCCCACCTTTAGGTAATTTGATATAACTACTCCCAGATTCCTTTCCAGTTTTGTTGTTGTCAGTATCTAACCCCCACCCATTGTGTACTCTTCTCCTGGGTTTTGTTTCCCAGGTGCATTACTTTGCACTTCTTTGCAATAAATCTAAGCTGCCATACATTTGACCATTCCTCCAACCTTGCCAAGTCCCTTCTCATCCTTTCCACCCCGCCTTGTGTATCATTCCTGTTGCAGATCTTTGTGTCATCTGAAAAAATACATACTTTTTCTTCCAGTCCCTCTGCAATGTTACTTACAGTATAAAGACATTAAAAAGGACCCAGTACTGAACCCTGCGGTACCCCACTAGTAACCACTCTTTCTTTGGAGTGTACTCCATTTACTATTATCTTGTGTGACCTGTTGTCCAGCCAATGTTTTACCCAGGCTACCAACCTGGGACCCAGTCCCAGGCTGGTTAGTTTGTTTATTAATCTTTTGTGTGGGACTGTGTCAAATGCCTTGCTAAAGTCTAGGTAGGCCATGTCCCAGCCACTCCCTGGTCTACTACTTTGGTCTCCCAGTCAAAGAAATCAATTAGATTCATCTGACATGACCTTCCCACTGTGAATCCATGCTGCCTTGGGTCCTGTGTTCCACTGGCCTGTAGGTACTTAACAATTCTTTCCTTCAGAAGTGATTCCATCATTTTCCCTACCACTGAGGTCAAACTGACAGGTCTGTAGTTTTCTGTCTCTGTCTTGCTCCCACTTTTGTGAAGAGGAATCACATCCACCCTCCTCCAGTCCTCAGGCACCACACCATCCTCCCATGACTTGTTAAAAAGGGTAGTCAGCTGTGTTACTAGTTTGCTCCTTAGTTCTTTTAGAATTCTTGGGTGTTGTTTAACATATTAATATAGAGTAGCACAGAATGTAAGTTTGGAAGGGACTCAATGCCTATTCCCTCCCCCACAGCACACACAATTCATAAGCAGGGATCAGTATTTTTTGGACAAATGTGGATTATTTTATAAGTTCTCAACTCACTCTACTACCCAGAGTACACTGTAATTCCCTTGGTAAGTAGACATTTCACCATGGTTGCTGTGGAGGCCTGTACTGTGTTCATATTTACTGCATCCACTGGTAGACTGCTATATGGATTTAGCACCTTCTGGGCAAGAAGTCTTTCCTAACTTTACCCCTAAATTTACAGACTCTGAGCTTCAGGGTTTGTCCCTGCATTTAGTAGGAGCTATTTATGTTTGAGCAGCTGCTGCTCTCTCACAACCCCTCTTCATATTTTGCCATCCTATGAACAATGATTTCACAGTATACTGCCATGGAGATAATCTTACTCCCATAAAAATGTATGATAGAGACATTGTTTAAAACATTTCCCAGTTTTCAGCAAAAAAAAAAAAAAGAAAATTATAGTTGGCATCAGCAGAATTCAGTTACACCAAACTCTACCAATGTTTGAATTTCATGATCTTCCATTTTTTATTGCTGTATACATTTTCATTAAAACAGGATCTTTTCTCAGGCTTCATCTGTCCACATTACTTATTCCTGCCTTGAAATCATAATCCTCTGCTTGTGACTTTACAACCTGTTCTCACAGAAAGGATTTTGATGTCACGAATAGAAGATTTTGACTTCAAGGCAGGAAATGTAGCCAGACAAGATGAAGTCTGAGTGGCACAGAGCCTGCTTCCATGCAAGTATCTTTATTAATAAAGAATGGACTAACCTGAAATCTAAATGTTGGCAGAATGTTATGAAACTTGAGTTCTGCAAATGCTGCCATTGTTTTGCACTGCAGATAACTAGTGAATCATTTCATGGACAGACAAACCTAAATACTGGTTTGAATGAAAGATTGGAACTGAGAATGGTTCTTTGAACCTGACCCCAAATGAAACAACACATATATCTGGAGATATGATTCCATAGCATTCACTAGATGGTTATTAATGTGGAAGCAGCAGGCTAGGTTGCAGCATCCAATTCGTTTAAAGAGAAGATTACATGGTTTGCTGCACATAGAGCATACTAACCTGAGGTTACCCCAGATATACTCACCTGTAAGTTGACCTCATATTTAAGTTGACCTTACTTTACCTTGTCAGTTTTATTAAAATTACAGACAACTTTGCTGCCCAAAGTGGATGGAAGAATCCATTTTGTGATCAACAGCAGAAACGGAATGTGCCTCTACGGCCTAAACAAGACACAAAATAAGGTTACACAGTTACAAAAAAAGTTTACCACTGGAAACCCCACAGATAGGTTGACCTTACAAATAAATTGAGACCCCCCCCCCATTGGGGTCCTATTTTTAGTATCAAACACTAGACTTACTCGTGAGTGTATACATACAGTATATCAGAAGGTGGCAGAAAAGCAGAGTATGGAGGCAGACAGAAACGGGGGGATTGATTTTTTTGGGGTAGTGGTGGTGGTGGTGATTGTGGTGGTGGTGAATAAAAAAGGTCTCAATGACATTCATTTATACTAGATCCCTCACTGGTGCTCACTGCCTGCCTGCCTCATCACATAGGGCTTGTTACACATACCATTACAGCATTCAGGAATGCACTATGTTCATAAATTCCTACAAAGAGAGTGTATAAAATTATGATTTACCATGAAGTAAGATGGCAGGCAACAGTGATGGGTGTATGACAAAATTCTATCTTTTATAAAGTAAGCAAGGGCAGACTTTAAAATAACCAGTACATAAGAAGTCATCATGTATTACATATAGACTTTGTAACCACCAATGGGGAAGAATAAGCTGGTTCAATCACTGAGTGGGTATAGTGACATCACGTAGCATAAGAGCAAACCTTGAATGCTCTACATGTGTCATGATACCAACAAGGTGTCTTAGGCAGTTTGTTCATCAAAATTGGGAGGGAGGAGGTGTTGTTTCTTTTATAATAGAGGATTTTCATGTTGTCACGCACATTAAATCAATCAGATATCTTTACATACACCTAGTGAAGAAGTTAGTTTCATATTTTCACACAGGCACTGGAGCAACATGTTAAGGGAAAGAATCTTTTATTAATTTTTAAGGTTTGGCTTCAGGATCCATATGCTGCTGCCTATCACACAGCTGCTTGCGCTCAGCATTCAAAGTTGTTCATTGCATTTGAAGTTGTTCTTCATGATTCTACATGAAGGACAACATTTAGAAAACACTGGTGAAACATGAGCATCATAGATTACAGTATATAGCTGTTAAGTCCATTGACTTTGTTTTACTTAGCACCAAGTCCTCCTGGGACAGTACAAGGTGGCCACTGAAAAGGAACTATTACACTTAATGGTGTGGCTTTTAAAGTCATCATCTTGCCTAACAAAGGAGGCTAATTTCAACTGGACAAAAGCCCCATATAAAAACTCATATCAACATTATGTGTTTTCACACAGATCCTGTGTATCCATGGCTAGAGATAGGAGGCAAAAGATCCAAGACTAGGGATGAACAAATGCCGAATTTGCATTCAGCCTTCTATTCAGAGCTGCCAATGTTGATGTTTTGGGTACTTTGGGTCACTGTGACCCTATGGTAAATTGATAAAAAAAGTCTAGTCATTTTTTGGTTGGCTAGGGCTAGTTTTGAGGTCACCCTTCCCCACCCCAGTCACTTAATACTCTCTACCCCTGCTCTATTCTCCCAGACTGTTTTGCTGTGAAAATAAATGCCAGATCCTAGCAAAGTTCCAGCCTAGGAGGCATTTGTTTTATAAATAGCAGTCTGGGGGAATGGGAAGGGAGTGGAGGGTGGTATGTGACAGGTGTAGTAGAGGGGTATCATACACTGCAACTTGTAGCCAGCATGCCAAATCAAGAATCCAAAGTGTTTCAACCAAATTATCAACCCTGGACTGAAGTCAGGGGTGAGGCTGAATCGAGATTGGACTGTATTTGCCAATGGCCAACTTCTCTCACCCTTTCTCAACACCTTTGATTTGTTTTTTGCTTGCTCTCATCAGTCAGGTCCACAATACGGTTATGAATCACAAGTGTCCATATGTTTCATTTGACTACTTTGGAGTATAAGATGCCTAATTGTGTACTCAAATGTTCTGTTATATGGTACCCTTCTGGCTGTGTGTGGAGTTTGCTATGGGCTGCACATGTTGGTTACATTTAGAGATCAGAGAACCACAAGTTACTGAGGTTCTAAATGATTTTAATGCACCATGAGAAGTTCAGATTCTTTCAGGTTTTTTTATTTATTTAAAGTACAAACATGGATTTGAATTCAGTTTTCACTCAAAAATTACTGTAGTGAAAGGAAATGCTAGTAGTGCAAACACAGCTTTGAAAAGTGCTAAATAATCTCAGTGACATGCTGTAGGTGCCCTTTTTGCAACACCACTGATCATGACCACTTAATACAGACCTGGCTGACTGAGTCTGCCCATACTGCCACCCTAACCTTCTTTCTGAGTCTTATCATTACCACCAGTCTTCCTTTAAAAGCAACTGAACAAAAGAGTAAACAGGAAGGAGAGAAGGCACTGTGGGTCATCTTAGAGACTGGAAATGGCACCTCAATCCACACAGGGGTTGTATACAGACCCCCATGTCAGGAGGAGGGAATTCGACAAGTATATGATAGAAGGCATACTTAGAATGGCAGAGAAAGGGGAGACACTGTTGATGGGGACCTTAATATGCCAGATGTTAACTGGAGCACCTTTGCTGCAGCCACATTCAAAAGCAGGGCCGTTCTTGATGCCATTCAGGTGGCATGCCTCAGACAGCTAGTTTTGAAACCTACTCATGAGGGAGCAATCTTAGACCTCGTACTCTCAAATGGGGACAGTGAGAGGATCTCAGATCTAGAAGTGGCTAGCCATTTGGGAACAAGTGACCACCAAACAGTGTGGTTCACAAAAAACTCAGCTACAGAGTCAAGCCATACAAAAGTGAGGGTTCTGGACTTCAGGAGGGCTGACTTTGGCAAGATGGGAGAGTGCCTTAGAAAAGCACTAGCAAACAGGCTAGAAGGAGGGGTGGAGCAACAATGGGGAAATATCAAAACTGCCATCACAGAGGCAACAAGCCTTTGTGAGAAGCAAATAAACAAATCAAAATGAAAGAAAAAGTCACTATGGTTCTGAAAAGAAGTGGAGGTGAAGGTTAAGGAAAAAAAGATAGCATTTAGGAAGTATAAGGAAACACAGAAGGATCAGGACAGAGAACTGTACCAGTTAAGGCAGAAGGAAGCAGGAAGGGTAGTCAGAATAGCAAAGGCACAAACTGAGGAAAAGATAGCCAACTCGGTTAAGAAGGTGGATAAAACCTTTTATAGGTATATCAGGGAAGCGCAGAAAGACCAAGGGAGGGATAGTGAGGCTGAATAGAATGGATGGTAAGTGGGCAGAGAGTGACAGTGAAAAAGCAGGGATACTGAATGAATACTTCTGTTCAGTATTCACAAAAGATGAAGTGGGGGAGGTGCCTAATCCAATTAACAGAAGCACTCTGGAGAAGGGGGTCAATCCCAGTCCTTTCACAGAAGAAAGGGTTCTGAAAGAACTCCTAAAACATAAGGTGGACAAAGCAATGGGGCCAGATGGAATTCACCCCAGAATTCTAAAAGAATTAAGCAGAGAACTAGTGACACCACTGACTACTCTTTATAACAAATCATGGGAGGATGGTGTGGTACCTGAGGACTGGAAGAAGGCTGATGTGATTCCCCTTCACAAAAGTGGAAGTAAGACAGAGGCAGGAAACTACAGACCTGTCAGTTTGACCTCTGTGGTAGGGAAAGTGATGGAATCACTTCTGAAGGAAAGAATTGTTGAGTACCTAGATGCCAGTGGGGCACAGGACGCAAGGCAGCATGGGTTCACAGTGGGAAGGTCATGTCAGATGAATCTAATTGATTTCTTTGACTGGGTGACCAAAGTAGTAGCCAAGGGAGGGGCTGTGGACATGGCCTACCTAGACTTTAGCAAGGTATTTGACACGGTCCCACACAAAAGATTAGTAGTTAAATTAACCAGCCTTAGAGTGGATCCCAGGGTGGTAGCCTGGGTAAAACATTGGCTGCACAACAGGACACAGAAGGAAATTGTAAATAGAGTCCACTCTGAAGAAAGACGGGTTACTAGTGGGGTACTGCAGGGTTCAGTACTGGGTCCAGTCCTTTTTAATGTCTTTATAAGTGACATTGCAGAGGGCCTGGAAGGAAAAGTATGCCCCTTTGCAGATGACACAAAGATCTGAAACAGGGTTGATACACAAGGAGGTGTGGAAAGGATGAGAAAGGACTTGGTAAGGTTGGAGGAATGGTCAGAAGTATGGCAGCTTGGATTCAGTGCAAAGAAGTGCAAAGTAATGCACCTGGGGAACAAAAACCCAGGGAAGATTACACAATGGGGGAAGGGGTAGTAACAACAACAAAATGGAAAGAGACCTGGGGATAATCATATCAGATTACCTTAGGTTGGCAAGCAATGTGAGAAGGCAGTAGGGAGAGCTGGGGGGATACTGGGATGTATAGGGAGAGGCATCACCAGCAGAAAACAGGAAGTTGTTATCCCCTTGTACAGACAGTTGGTGAGACCCCATCTGAAGTACTGCATCTAGTTCTGGAGACCCCACCTCCGCAAGGACATAGACAGGATGGAGTCAGTTCAGAGGAGGGCAACTAAAATGGTGCAGGGTCTGCAAGAGAAGCCATACGAGGAGAGGCTAAAGGAGATTAATATGTATACCCTTGAGGAAAGGAGGCAGAGGGGGGAAATGATAGAAACGTTCAAGTACCTCAGTGGAATCAACAAAGGCCAAGAGAGTAGCATCTTTCAGAAAAAGAGATGTGCAAGAACAAGGTGACACAATTTGAAGATAGAGTGGGGACGGCTCAGGGGCAATGTGAGGAAGTATTTTTTCACAGAGATGGTGGTGGACACATGGAACAACCTTCCTGAGGAGGTTGTGAGGTCTAAAACTGTGGGAGAATTCAAGAATGCATGGGACAGACATAAGGCAATTTTTGTGGGGGGTAGGAAGAAATAGGCTGTTGGTTAATTAGGATCTGCTGCTTATCCATTAGGTAGGGAAATGGGCAGACTAGGTGGGCCAAGCGGTCCTTATCTGCCGTCAAAGTCCATGTTTCTATGTTTAAGGCAGAGACCTGCTGGAGGTGTACACTAAGCTCAAATAACAATCTTTTAAAATTTATCAGACCCTTTTCAGATCTTGAAAAATGGTTCCAATAAGGTTCTTTTACAGAAAAATGGCAGCGGTCCTGGGATGTTCTGAATTTATCTAAACTGGTTCTCTTATCCCTAGTTGCAATTGTCTCATAGTGAGTCTAATTAAGACCTTATTCAACAAATCATGTGCCACAGAGTGCACCCTTAGTGGTCCCAGTCAAAACAAATGTGTGTGTGTGTGTGGGGGGGGGTTATGTTTGCTAGAATCCTAGCTGAGATTTTGACATCTATCTAGCAGGATTGTGACACTTATTCAGTTGGTGACAGACTGTTATGAAAAAAGTATGGGACAAACATGGCTGAATAAGGAGGGATTAACCCATTACACTGCATGGATTTACTAAGCATTAATCCACACCTTGGTGTGTGGGGGGGGTTATGAGGCATGAGGCCACAGGCCAAGTGACTTCAACCACCCAGGCATGGATTAATGCTCCATAAACCCAAGCTCTAGAGTGAGTTTATCCCCTTATAAAATGGGCAACTTTATTTTAGAGGTTTACCTAAATAAATATAAAAAAAACACTGTTTACATGCATTTGTAATAAAATAATTCTTCCACCTAAAGAGTTTGTCCTTCTGAGGATGCCATAGTTGTAGTTCTCCACTAGGTGGATTTGTCCTAATGAGGATGCAGTAGTTGTAGTTTTTTTATGTTTCTGTGGTGGAGTGATCTGAAAATGTCACTTTACATTGCTGTCACTCAGGATTTTGTAGTGTGGCAATGCAGCTGTGGGGTTATAGGGCATTAATCTATTGTCAGGTGACCTGTTTAGACAAATTAGAATATAGGATTGTCAGCACCCATTTTATAAGCAGCAATAATTGGAGGTACCTCATCAGTAAATAAAATCCAGTATTCTGCTTTTTATGACATACTTGAGGGTTAGTCCTCTTATTATTGGGCTTTATTTTTTTTTATCCTGGTGGCTACCCTGTCTGTATATGTGACAGTGCCTTGTTTTAACGTCCATGATTTTTTTGTCTTTTGTTAACTAGCACCCATTGGCTTTTAGACCTGTGTTGTGTGGCTTCATTTGCAAAATCACTATCTGGCATTTCTAAGCGGAGGTATGTGGAAAATAATGTACAGAATGATTTTATTGATTGGCTAAGGAAACTTACATCTTTTCTATCACATAAGCTGTCATGAATGTCTTAAGATAATCAAAATGAGATAGGTGGTGGATTCAGGTGTGGACTTGTGTTTCTCCTCCTCCTATAGTCATTGGAGGTTGAGTATATGGCAGCCATTATAGGCTCATCTGTTAACTCTGTCATGTGAATAGGGTCAATCTGTATAAAATCATAAGTATCCTGTGAGCTGAAGCAACACAGTAGTTTGATAATTAACATTACAGTTGTCATTTTGAGAGACCATAGCTATAACAGTTTACTTAACCTACAGTAGTTATTATTTATACAGGTTAAGAGGTCTTAAGAAACTCCACCAGCCTGATCTGCATGTTCTTATTCAATCCATAATGAATGCCATTCTGAAACAATTTACAAAAATCTAACATTCAACCGTATTGTAATTATTTATTTTTAACTTCATAGTTAGGGGCATTCAAAATGAGACATTAGTTTAACTTGATAGTCTTACCTGAAGAACAAGATTCCAGGGATGTTAATTAAAGCTGCAGACAGAGATAAACAGCATTATACATCTACAGTAGATACTACACATCTAGATATATCACAGGAAATCCTATTTGGATGACTGGGGAACTCATAGTGATATATTTAGCTATACTGAGATATACCAAATGCACCGGTTGCCACTGTACCTCAATCATTGTATTGATATAGGCATGCTGTCATGTATCTTGAACTACTTTGGCCCTATGAGAAATTAAGCAATATTTTTGTAATGTAAAATATGTGGTATACATCTGCTCTGCCTTCCCTAGACTGTTTTCTTATTCTAGGAATTAGTTTTGTTGGAGGGTTTCCAGTCAAAGAGAGCACACAGCTGACAGGAGGCTGACAGTTTATGCTTCAGTCACGAAACAACAAAAATATTGACAAATATTTTCAGGTATTCTTATTGTGAATTTACTGTAAGTGTTTCATTCCAGATCAGTAATGATGATGAAAAACTCTTCTATTAATCAACTCTTCAGACTGGCAAATTGAAGAACTAGTACCCCCTCTAAAAATACTAAGGTTTAACGAAGGGGTCCTCTACACATTAGCGTAAACATTTATTGGTAGTATCAGAACTTTGTTGTTCTACATTTCCAGAAAATGTGAATTTCCCAATACCATCTTCATTACTAATAGTATTTGAATGAAAACAGAAGCTGTGATGCTTACAGAGGATCTACAGCTGAGGCTGATTCAGGAGCTGAAGTCATATTGAGGCTTGTTTGTGTCATCACATCACAGCCATTTCCATAGCAATGCACTGTGATATTGCAAGCAGGGGATTAAAGGGAATCATGTACAAACAGTGGCCATCAAAATTTGAAAGCTGATCAAATGCCATTTTAAATGAGCTATTGGACTTATCTGTAAAGAATGAAATCACAGTACCTCTGTGTCCCAGTGGTTTAGATACTGAAAGAGTATGATCATAAAAAGTGAAATATGTCACTCATCCCCATTTGTTCATGCAAAAATGGGCAATATTCTTGCAAGCAATAACTCCAGAAAGAGCCAATGTTTTGCTTGGTAACCATGTTTTGTCAAGAGAGACAAAAAAACCTTGACAAAGTTTGGTTACCATTCAAAATGTTAGGTCTTTAAGAGGTTGCTGTCTGCATGTAAGGTACCCTTTTTCACATGAATAAAGGAACAGTCTAACACGTTATAAAGGTCTCTGTTCTCTTTTCTATGATTATTGATGGAGACAAGTGCTAAATTTCACTTTCTATGAGCATACTACCTTGCCACACTTATTATAACCTTGTGATGTCCTGGAAGGTGAAACTCTATCGAATTACAATGAGCAGGATATTAAAAAGTGGAGGATACTGATGCAGATGTGACTTACACATGTGTCAGCATTCTCCCAATTGCAATATAACACGAGCACCTTATTTTCATAGACACTCCTACATTTGCAACAGTTTCAGGATTTACAGTTTGGATAAAAAAGGTACTTGCATCATTTCTGTGATTCAAGCACCACCATTTTTGACGTATAGTCATGCAATTTTTCCAAATGTTACAGCACCTTTTAGGTGGTCTAGCACTGTCACAATGTAAGGTACAATTGTTTGAAACTGTGTTAAACTCATTGTGGATTTTGTGAGAATCCTGCCCAGTGTGGTTAGGGACTGCTTTATCAATGACACTGCAATGTTATAACAAACTCAGGTCAGAGACAATATGGCTGCAGAATTATTGTAGTTATGGTGGTGAGAGATGTGTAGAGAAGATGAAGCAAAGAAATGATGGTTAAATTAGTTAAGGGTTATTGTGGTTTATTGAAATTATATTGCATCTTGTGGGGATCTTTATAATAGTATCCTAAGTACATGGACATGTCCTGCAAATATAAATGTCCAGATTTCAAAGCAGGATCATAAACGCATGCATATGTCTATAATAATGCACTGAACGGCAGCAGTGACTGAGAGATCACTGCAGCTAAAGCATGTAAGAAGTAATGTTTCCATTTGATGGACAATATCAGTAATGGCACCCCATGGTTTACAATGTAAGCACTACCATTTTTAATACATAAATATTTTAAACTGTAATTTCAATGAAGTGCAATGCAGTGATAGAGGGGATAAACCAAAGATAGTGGGTGCAGAGAAGGGGGGAAGGATATAATCATACTGAGAGTAATACATATTGACATTATTGACCAGTTATCATAGACATTTGCATGTATTTTTCATCCTGCTATACATTCTGGTCATTCGTTTTAGTTGCTGGATATTTGCATGCATTTAGGACATGTAAGCTATTTTTATGGACATTCCTTAAATTTAGGATCCTGCATTGAAATCTGGATATTCATAACTGTAATAAATTTGCATATCTTTAAAATTCTGTTTTGAACATGGGGATATTTATGGGCTTTCTGATCAAGTATGACTTTTTGGGACACTGATTTATCAACATTTTACTATGGGTTCTTTGTGTATTCCTTGCTACTTCTTATGCCATTTTACAGTCCTGCTCATTACCTGCCCTGATATGTATCTGTGTATCCTACATCCCTTATAATAGGATTCTAAATATATGGAAATTTCCTTCAATTATAAATATCCAGATTTCAAAACAGGAACCTTAAACCATGCAAATGTCAATAATAATGCACTGCGTGGCAGCAGTGACTGAGAGATCACTGTAGCTAAAGCATATAAGAACTAATGTTTCTATTTGGTGGACAGCATCAATAACCAACCTTCATAGTTTAGGACACAAGCAATCACTCCTACTCCAGCGAAATATTCCTTTGATGTTGGCTGCTCCTGCATTCAAACATTCCACAGTCAGCATACTGTAAGGCTGCCGATGACGTCTCTCATTATGGTTGGCATGTGTCTCACAGTTATTTCCCTTTGCTGTGAATCTGGTACATAATAAAATATTACATACTGTACTGCAGATACTGAAAAGTCAAAGAGTGATCCCCTCTGCCTTACCAAAAATTCAGTAACCAGAAACTAGCCAAGGGGAAGTCTCACATCTTTTCACAGCAATATTTTTCTAACTCCTTATGTGTAAGTGTTGTGCACCTCCTCTGGTTGCCAGTAGTACTATTTCTGTCCAAATCTTGTTATCATTGTGTTTCTCCACCATTTTTCCATCAGAGTTGCTGGAGGCTGATGTCATCAGAGCAGCAAAGATAATGGTGTTACATAAAATGGAGTTCCTCCAGTAAACTGCTGCCAATAAGGATCTCACAGACATAATTTCTATAAATATTTTTTTTTTTTTAGTTTTTGTTGACCGGGTAAGTGCACTAGACAAATCCTGCCTATTTTCAGGCATGACCGGGGATACAGATGAATGTCAAATGACCTTGAACCAGATTAAGCTGTTGGTGGTATTTTTATAGTGAATGAGGGAAATTTGGCCAGGACACTGGGGAAATTCCCCTACTCTTTTCGAGAAGTGCCATGGGATCTTTAACATTCTCCTGAACTACTACCAATCCAGGCAGATGGGACCTTGGTTTAACATCTCATCTGAAAGACGGCACCTCAGAAGTGCAGCACCCCTCTCATGCTGCACTACAGTGTCAGTACTGGGACATGAACCCAAGTGCCAGATGTGGGAACTGAACCCACAGCCCTCTTATCTCCCAGCTTCAGAGGTGAGTGTGCTACCTACTGAGCCACTGACACTGCAAAATATGTATATCTGCAACTTTTATAACTATGTTCCTTTGATGTACGATATAGCTCTATATGACTATCATTTTTGTAATACTGTTAATTACTAATTAAGTTTTTCCTATTGTACTATGCTCCATCCCCTTCCCCCAGGACACATCTGTTAATTAGCTGCTTATGCATTGCTGCATACCCTGGAAAAAGCATACCGTGGCTGTTTCACAATGCACAATTGTGGGTGCAGTTATTCTGCAAACCTTGTGACACTTTTGCGTGATAGGCCTCTGGTATATGCCACCTTGGTTACATGAACACAATTGGCTCTGCCTCATGCCTCAGTGCATACCCAGGAAAATGCATACCATGGCTTGTTCAGTATGTACAGAATGAGACTGCACTTATTCTACAAACTTGGTTCTCATTTTACATGTTCAGTCTCTGATATACGCTAACCTGTGTTAATGAATACTGGCCTCTGCCTTGTGCCTCAGTGTCAACCTTTGCTTGATCATTATGTACAATTGTGAGTGTAGTTTTTCTGAAAAATGTCATGTCACTTTATGTGATCTGCCTCTGATGTATGCCTGCCTGGGTTACATAAAGACACTTGGCACTGTCTCAAGCCTCACTGCATACCCTGGTAAGTTCATATCATAGCTGCAGCACAAGGTATATCTGATTCTGCAGTTATTCTGAAAACCTTGTGTCACTTTTCTGTGATCGGCCTATGCTATATGCTCACTTAGGGTACTTGAACACATTTGGCTCTGCCTCATACCTCAGTGCATACACAAGAAAGTGCATACCATGGTTCCATCACTATGTGGCTACAATTATTTTGCAAACCTTGTCTTATTTTGTGTGATTGGCCTCTGATATACTATCACCTAGATTGCAGGAGCACATTTGGCTCTGCTTCATGCTTCCGTGCATACCCAGGAGAGTGCATGCTATAGCTGAATCACTCTGTACAAATGTGACTGCACTTATTCTGCAAACTTTGTCTCTCTTTGTGTGATCAGAATCTGACATACAGTACTCTCTTTATAAAACCATGGTGAGACCTCACCTGGAGTATGGGATCCGGTTCTGGAGACCTCACCTACGCAAGGACATTGATGAAATTGAACGGGTTTATTTGTTTATTCAAGGTTGAAACCATTAAGTATAAAACTCATTCACAATGGTGACCTTACATAGATACATACATACTCAACAAAACAATTACATCAATTAAATACAATTCACTCTAAGGGTGCAGAGAAGGACAACAAAAGTGGTGCATGGTATGCATAAGAAGACATATGAGGAGAGCTGGAGGGAACTGGAACTGTACCCATTGGATACTAGAAGGGAGAGGGGGATATGATAGAAACATTTGAGTATGTGAAGGGGATTAATAAGGTGATGGAGGAGAGCTTATTTATAAAGAAAGTGGATGCTATAACTAGAGGTCATAATCTAAGATTAAAGGGAAGAAGATTTAAGGGCAATGTGAGGGGGTGTTACTTCATGGAGAGGGTGGTGGAACCCAGGAACAAGTTACCTGAGGAGGTGGGGGGCCAAAATGGTGGAGGGATTCAAGCGGGTGTGGGACAGACAAAAGGGGTTGACCGGGGGAAGGTGTGGTCCCTTGATAAGGATGATGAGTGGAGAGGTAAGGGGCAGACTTGATGGGCCAGAGAGGTCATATTCTGCCATCAGATTTTTCCTTTTTTTTCAGTTAAGCTTTTTGACCCTCGTTGCCACCTCCCACCTACTTTGGTGATGGGGGTACATGGTAGAGCTGACATGAGGCTATGGCCCCCCCTAAAGGAGTTCAGTCTCAGGACCCCATGTCTCCGCACCCAACCCTCCTGACAATCCCCCCATGGGTTACCCCCTGTGGTAGGGCCGTGGGTGAAGGGCATTGACTCCCCCTTGGAGACCAACATCTAGACTCTGGGGGGCCAGTACTGCGGGGCCATCATGGAGCTGTTAGCTCCATGTTTTTCATACATTTTTCTCCCCATCCCTTTCTGCAGTTGCTCACATGCATGTGGAGACACGTGCGCACAGTGACACGCAGCACCCTCCCAATTCTAGTCGCTTCTGACCGCACTACCTCTAGGCTTCCATCTGGGGGCAACCTTGCAGCAGGTATGTCTGGGTTCCCATCTGGGAGAGGAGATCTGCCTTGTGGCTGCTCAATCCATCTCCTGGCCTCCCACCCCCGCCAACTTCCAATGATCCAGATTCATTCCAGAACCCAGGTTACAAATGTGGCATGGGGTGTGGCATCCAGCACCTCAACCATCAGCACCACTGGGCTGCCAGCCATCAGATTTCTATAATTCTATGATACACTGTGTTCATTGAATACACTTGGCTCTACCTTGTGCCTCCATGTCCACCAAGGTACCTTTTCTCAATCACAGTGTACAATTATCTGCAGATCTTCTGAAAACCTTCTCTCTCTCTCTTTCCATGATCAGCCCCTGATATGTGCCTGTCAGGGTTACATGAACTCACTTAGCTCTGCCTCGTGCTTCACTGGATGCACTGGTAAGCACCAACCATGGCTCCATCACAGTGTACAATTGTGAATGCAGTTATTCTGTAAATCTTGTGTCATTTTTGTGCGATCGGCCTATGCTATATGCTCAACTCAGTTACATGAAGACAATTAGCTCTACCTCATGCCTCAGTGCATACCTGGGAAAGAGCATACCATGATTCCATCACTATGTACAAATGTAACTACACTTATTTTGCAAACCTTGCCTCACTTTCTGTGAATGGCCTTAGATATACTCTAACCTAGGTTGCATGAACACATTTGGCTCTACCTCGTGCCTCAGTACATACACAGGAAAGTGCATACCAAAGCTTCATCACTATGTACAAATGTGACTGCACTTAGTCTGCAAACCTTGTCTCACTTTGCGTAATCAGCCTCTGATATATGCTATCCTGTGTTAAATGAACACACTCGGCTCTGTCTCGTGCCTCAGTGTCTACCCATGTAACTACATACCATTGCTTGATTACTATGAACAATTGTGAATACACTTATTCTGAAAACCTTCAGTCACTTTGTGTGATCTGCCTTTAATATACACTAACTTGGGTTATGTGAACACACTTTGCTCTGCCTTGTGTCCTGCTGCATATCCTTGTAAGAAGATACCATGGCTCCAGCACCATGTACATTTGTGAGTGGAGTTATTCTGCAAACCTAGCTACTTGGTGTGATTGGCTGCTGATGTACACTTACCTTGGTTACATGAACACACTGGGCTCTGCGCTGTGCCTCCATGTCTACCCAGGTTACTGCATACCTTTGATTGATCACTGTGTACAATTCTAAGTGCAGTTATTTTACAAACCTTGTGTCACTTTTGTGTGATTGACCTGATATACACTCAACTTTGGTACATTAACACATTTGCCTCTGCCTCATGCATCACTGCATACCCTGGCAAGTGCATAATGCGGATTGATCCATGTGCAGCAGTGTATACCCAGCTATGTGCATATCACATCACCACTACACAATGCTAGTCTTGGATTACACACTTCTTTGCATTAAAAGACACAACAGTCACTTACTGCAATGTAACAAAAGTTACACATTCTTTCTAAAGTTTAGCTCTAGCCACATCAGTAACTCCAGTTCTGATTTATCCACAAAAATATGCTACAGATGCCGGGCCAGCTCGACACATTTTTAAGACTTTTCAGAAATAATGACAACACATAGAAACATAGAATTTGACAGCAGATAAGGACCGCTTGGCCCACCCAGTCTGCCCATTTTCCTACCTAACAGATAAGCTGCAGATCCTAGTTAACCAACAGCTTACTTCCTCCTACATCCCACTAGGACTGCCTTATGCCTGTCCCATGCATTCTTGAAGTCCCCCACTGTTCTTGACTCCATGACCTCCTCAGGGAGGCTGTTCCATGCATCCACAACCCTCTCAGTGAAAAAATACTTCCTCACATTACCTCTGAGCAGTCCCCTCTATCTTCAAATTGTGTCCCCTTGTTCTTGCACATCTCTTTTTCTGGAAGATGCTACCCTTTTGGACTTTGTTAATTCCCTTGAGGTACTTGAAAGTTTCCATCATGTCCCTTCTCTCCCTTCTTTCCTCAAGGGCATACATATTAAGCTCCTTTAGTCTTTCTTCGTATGTCTTCTGGTGCAGACCCTGCACCATTTTGGCTGCCCTCCTCTGGACAGCCTCCACTCTGTCTATGTCTTTGCGGAGATGGGGTCTCCAGAACTGTACACAGTACTCCAGATGAGGTCTCACCAACTGTCTGTACAGAGGGATAACAACTTCCTGTTTTCTACTATTGATGCCTCTTCCTATGCATCCCAGTATCCCCCAAGCCTTCCTTACTGCCTTCTCACATTGCTTGCCCACCTTTAGGTCATCTAATATAATTACCCCAAGGTCCCTTTCTATTTTTACTGTTGTCAGTATCTCACCCGCCATTGTGTACTCTTCCCCTGGGTTTTTGTTTCCCATGTGCATTACCTTGCACTTCTTTGCATTGAATCTGAGCTGCCATACATTTGACCATTCCTCCAACCTTGCCAAGTCCCTTCTCATCCTTTCCACTCCATCTTGTGTATCAACCATGTTGCAGATCTTTGTGTCATCTGCAAAGAGACATGCTTTTCCTTCCAGTTCCTCTGCAATGTCACTTATAACGACATTAAAAAGGACTGGTCCCAGTACTGAACCCTGCTGTACCCCACTAGTAACCCTCCTTTCTTCACTGTGTACTCCATTTACTACTACCCTTTGCGTCCTGTTGTCTAGCCAATTTTTTTATCCAGGCTACCACCTTGGGACCCACTCCAAGGCTGGCTATCTTGTGTATTAATCTTTTGTGTGGGACTGTATCAAATGCCTTGCTAAAATCTAGGTAGGCCATGTCGGGCAGCCCCTCCCTGGTCTACTACTTTGGTCACCCAGTCAAAGAAATCAATTAGATTCATCTGACATGACCTTCCCATTGTGAATCCATGCTGCCTTGGGTCCTGTGCCCCACTGGCCTCTAGGTACTCAACAATTATTTCCTTTAGAAGTGATTCCATCATTTTTCCTACCACTGAGGTCAAACTAACTGGTCTATAGTTTCCTGCCTCTGTCCTGCTCCCACTTTTGTGAAGAGGAATCACATCTGCCCTCCTCCAGTCCTCAGGTACCACCCCATCCTCCCATGATTTGTTAAAGAGAATAGTCAGTGGTGTCACTAGTTCTACTCTTAGTTCTTTTAGAATTCTTGGGTGAATCCCATCAGGTCCCATTGCTTTGTCCACCTTCAATTTTATTAGTTCTTTCAGAACCTTTTGTTCTGTAAATGGACTGATATCAACCCCCGTCTTCAGAGTGTTTCTCTTGTTTGGTTTCGGTAACTCCCCCTCCTCTTCCTTTGTGAATACTGAGCAGAAATATTCGTTCAGTATCCCTGCTTTTTCACTGTCACCCTCTACCCACATTTCCTCCCCTTTATTAAGCTTCAGTATCCCTCCTTTGGTCTTTCTTCACTCCCTAATGTACCTATAAAAGGTTTTATCCCCCTTCTTAACAGAATTGGCTATCCTTTCCTCGGTTTGGGCCTTTGGTATTCTGACTGTCTTCCCAGCCTCTTTCTGCTTTAACTGATAAAGTTCTCTGTCCTGCTCCTTCTGTGTTTCCTTATATTTCCTGAATGCTGTCCTTTTCTCCTTAACCTTCCCTGCCACCTCTTTTGAGAATCATAGCGTTTTTTTCCTTCGTTGTGTTTTATTGATTTGCTTTACACAAAAGCTTGTTGCCTCTGTGATAGCTGTTTTGATCATCCCCCATTGTTCCTCCACCCTCCTTCTTGCCTATTTGCTAGTGCTTTTCTGAGGCACTCTCCCATTTTCCCAAAGTCAGCCCTCCTAAAGTCCAGTACTCTTGCTTTTGTATGGCTTGATTGTATGGCTGTGTTTATCGTGAACCACACTGTTTGGTGGTCGCTTGTTCCCCAGATGGCTACCCACTTCTAAATCTGAGATTCTTTCTCCATCCCCATTTGAGAGTACCAGGTCTAAGATTGTTCCCTCCCAAGTGGGTTCCAATACTAGCTGTCTGAGGCATGCCCCCTGTAAGGCATCAAAAATGACCCTGCTCTTGGATGTGCCTGCAGCAAAGGTGCTCCAGTTAACATCTGGCATATTCAGGTCCCCCATCAACAATATCTCTACAACAACACATTCAGGAAATCAGGAGAGTGGAGATTTCCCAAGCCTGAAAGTGCTAGCGGGGCCTTTATTTTGTCACAGGCTTTTAATTTGACATAGTCATAGTAAGTTACTGTTCACTGCACATTCCTGTGTGAGGGACAGACCTTTTCTTGGGAATTGCCCTTCCCCCATGGAGATCACAAACACACACATACACACACACACACACACACACACACACACACTGATCACAATTACAAAAATCCTATGCAGCCTTATACTATGTTAGGAAATGCTTGAGTACTGAAATCCAAGGAGCACTCCAAAACAAATTAAATACCTGTGCCATATAATAGTATGCACTCCATCAAGCCCAGCAGTGATGAACATTGCATGCATATTCTGTAGGTTACAGTCAGTGATTTCAGAAATACATATTTTTTTTTATCCAAGTCATCAGCCTCCATTTTGTACACATAGCAAGTTTATTTGTGAAAGGCTGGGAATAGATCAGTCCTGAAAGGGTTAACAAACCCTACAGACAGCAGTAAATTATTGTACATTCACAAACACACACACACACACACACACACACTTGGGAGAAAAATGTAATTTGAATCTCTGCTGGAGCAATGCAGTCTCATTACAAACTCAGTTTTGACCAACAAGGCATTGTTTAGATAAAAATGTATAAAAAGAAGGATTAGGTGTCCTTTAAGACTAAAGACAGCAGACAGGAATTTCTCTAGTGATGCTTAGTTTAACAAGCTGCCTGTGCTGTTTACACTGAGCATATCCACTGATAGTAATTTGAGCTGGCATGAGTATGCTACATGTTGGAAAGGAACTCTTTTTCCTCCCCACCTCTAGTGTAGTGATTTCAGATAGCAGAGGGATTGTACTCCAACTCCAAAAGTGTGCTTTGGTGGGAGTCTAAAGTGCTCTCATTTCCCAAGTGATAGCAAGATATCCACAGGGCTCCACCCCCTGCAGCTGTAAAAATTGTAGCAATGCCATAAAAATACAGGCAGACAAGGTATCAATGTCTATGGACTGCTGCCAGCAATGTGTAAGCCCAATTCTGCACTTAAAGGAGATCTACATCCATGCCTATTGTAAATGTTATGTTAATTTGTCATCAGTCGATTCCATTTCTGCAGCTGCCAGGGTCTGAAAAGTTGAGGAATTTGTTTGTTCTGTCAACAGTAGCCACCTGTAACTCTCATGAGTGCATCCACTTACTGACAGATGAACTCTTTCTTGATTTTTAGAGCTGCATTAGCATTTGAGAAGACAATGTCATATAGCACATTAGTCTTTACAGCACATCTGCTAGTTAAGAATAAGAACAGAGGCAGCAGTAATGGTGTGAAATAACCTGGGTACCCTCAGTTAGCTTCACACCTTCTCAACAGTGGTGGAACAGGAGTTGTCCTTGTAATTGTTTGCTCTGTTTTTTTTCTGGAAATTGTGACAGTGCTGGCTTTCAAACAGTTTAATGAGACAGACTCAGCTATACAGTCAAACATTATAGATTGTCCCGCTCAAGCGTCAAGAATCAAACAAACTTCATCCCCACCCCAAGCATCAAGAATCAAACAAAATTTTAGGGAATGGCCAAAAATACATATACTATTAGTGGGCATATTGATAATGTTCAGAGGTAGGTGAAAAAAAGGATAGAATTTTCCACTTAACTTATTGTAATATTATAATGCATACTAGTATAAGCTAGGGCATGCCTGCATAACAATCTTGTGAGATTTAGTGCATCCTAGTAAACAGCACTATAGAGCAGCAGCAGTAATAATGAGAAAATGGAGATTCCCTACTGAAAATAAAGGTACTGAATGCATTCTCTTTTAAAAAGTCAGTAACAAAAAACTACTGCTTACACAGAGAGCATAGATAGACTCAACTGGGCAGACTAGAATATATATCTTTGAATTTTATTTTCTCTTTATAGCTCCTTTATAAAAGCTTTTAATGTACTTTCAAACAATAATGGCCACTGTTCATGAGTATTCACCTTTAAAGTGAATTTCTAAATTTATGAAGGAAAGATATGCTTTATATTTTTTTGTAGCTTATATTGACATAAGTCAAGCTCTGTAATTATTTTAAAATTTTGAACTGTCGTTCTGGAAATCAAAGGATTGTATTTTGGCCCAGCCAAGGCAGCCAGCTGATCCCTTCAACTTTTCAGTTGATCAATCAACCCGTAATCTACCCCCACACTCAGGCACGTAATGACATGTGCCCAGGGAGAGCTCAGGGGCACGCTCCATTAAAGACTATGGGGGCAGTTTTAAGAATGTTTTTGTATACAATAATTGCATTGTGATGATTAATAAAGGGCACTGGTTGACTAACAAGGCCCTTGTAGTCGACTAGTATCCTTGATTAATCATTATGTGGGCATTGTTAAGTATAACAACATTCTTAAAACTGCCTCCATAGCCTTTAATAGTGCATGCCCTTCTGCTCTTCTTGGGCACATGTCATTACATGCCTGCGTGTATTGGCATATTGATCAAGTTGGAAGCGGAAGGATCAGCTGGCTACCTCAGTGAGGCCAAAATATGTTCCCCTTCCACTTCCAAAATGACAACTCAGAATATTATAAAAGTTACAGAGATGGACTTTCACTGGTATTAACTATAAAAAATGTAAGGCATACAATAATCCTGGCAAATCACTTTAACATCTGTTCCTGAATAAGCCTCAGCTGTAAGGAAATCGTCAGACTATGCAGAAAAAAATATTGATTCCTAGATAACATAAATAATTCCCTGTTCATTACTTGAGAATGAATAATGAATATCATCTCATATTTGGGGTATCCTTACTAAGTGCTTATTTTTTTTTAAAGTTTAAAAATAGGAAAATACCTTTGGCCCAGATCCATTGCTATCCCCCACCTCTCTCAGTCATGTTCCACAACAACCACACATCCCTGGTGCACTTGTGGCACTTGTTGTGAATTTGTGGCAAAAAAAAGATATCTAGCATGTTGCTAACCACATCCTTGCCAACAAATTCTGGTCAGAGCTGGTATGGCTGCTCAGAGCGGTGAGAGTGATTGAAAGAATAGTTGGAGCTCTCGCTGTGCCAGAGTCTGCTGTATGCAATATAGCTGGGGGACAGAATTGCGCATGTGTGATACTCGCGCATGCGCAGTTTGACTCCATGTCCAACATGGCTGCTGTGACAGAATTGCACATGCATGATACTCACACATGTGCAGTTTGATTCAATGGACATCTTGGGCATGGTGGCTGTCACTTCCGCAGTTGTAGGAGAGAAAATAGTGCCCCATGAAAGGCAGATGTTTCTACGGCAGGTGGAGGGGAAGGTCCATAGAAACACAATGCATTGGGACTGTTCCCCAGCACTGTGGAATCATGCTGGAGTGCAGTCTGGTCACATGCTCCCACAGTGCCTTTCTTAAGAAAGAATGACAGCAATGCATCTGCAGAGCTCACCCCATGCAGCCGTAAAAATTATCTTTAGAATCCTGATTCTCTATGACAGCCTGCCTAGGCAGACTGTGTCCCACCCCCACACCTCAGAGAGCCTGTCAGTCTGCTGACAGAGGTAACAGCTAGTACTATAAGAGGGAGGACTTGAGTGAGCTGCAAGATTTACCAGTTGTTCCCCCTTACAAGGATCGGTGTGGAGGCTACCCTTTGTAATACTGTTCTATTTTATCCATAAAGTGCTGGGAATCAGTTTAGGGATGCTGATGATGATGTTGGGAGGAATCCAACTGTGCTGCTGGGATTTGCCTATTGTATATTGACCCAGTCAGCATAGAAATACAGTTTTGTTTATAGAGGGTGTAGGGGTCAGTTGAGGGATTCAGATCACACTGTTGGTTACATAAATAGTTGGCAGGATAGCATTTAGTTAGTTAGTTAGTAATTATTTTACCAGGTAAGTATATGGGTCCAAGGGACCATTTACAGGAATGGCTAGGTAGGCAAAAAAAGTGGTGATGACAGATTCATGGTTAGAAACAAGCTGGGAAATATGTTTACAAATGTAACTGAAAGTACAGATTAAAAACAAAGTAAATAAAGTGGATACAATTTCAATAAAGTGGCTCAAGAAACGTGAGTTAAAAATGTGTTGCGTAAGGATGCAATACTGATGCTAATACAGCATAATGAGTATAAGTGGTGCTAACACAGCATATATAACAGACAAGACAATAGCTAGTACATGAAGCTACACAGTTGCAGTGTGATGCACTTAACAGGTGACTCAGAAGCTGTGATTTAAAAAGAGGGGTGGGAGAAGACCGTTCTGATTTCCACTGGAAGTGTGTTTCAGACGGATGGACCAGCAGAAGAGAAAGTCATTTTGCCTGTGGTAGAATTTTAATTGTGGTTTTTCAAGCAGAAAGTGACCAGAAGAGTGCAGGTCAAGTGGATGTGTTTTGTGTCTTAAGAACCTCGATAAGGTAGAGAAGTTAGGGATGCATAGTGACTTCTCAATCAGGCAGCAGAGGGTGAAGTTCCTCCGCACCTATGTGGAAAGTCAGCCAAGGTTACTATAAAGGTCACAATTATGTTCGAAAAAAGACCAAATAGGCAAATCTGCATATGCTGTTGTAAACTGTGATTAGTCAAGAGAGGTCTTTCACAGTGGCTTGTGAATAAATGGGCAGGAATAAAGCAGTACAGGTAGTAAGGTACTTTTGGCAGTGATGAGGTAAAGTTCAGATGTCATAGAGGTCTTTAGTCTGCATGTTAGACCCAATATTTGGTGAGTTCTTTTATTCAGAGAATGTGGTCCGAGTAGGTGAGGGAGAGGTTATGTGTGACTTCTTTTTAATAGCGTGTCCTTGCTCCTCGATCCAGCCATCAGAGTGGGCCAGATGTGTGTGTGGGGGGAGCTGGTTGGAGGGTTTTGGTTTGGAGCCATATAGCATGGATTTAGTCTTTTTGACATTGAGTAGTAACTTTTTTCTCAGGAAGAAACTTTGGTGAGGGAAAAATAACTCACGTTCTGAGAGAGCTTGGTCAGTGACTTTGAGCTATGAAAAATGATGATAGCATCATTGTACAGGAGTATGTTACAATTGTTTCAGGCTTGAGGGAGGTTGTTTGCAAATATGGAAAACAGCAGAGGGCCTAACATAAACCCCAGTGGCTCCCCTTACTTTATGAGCTGAGTGGCACAGCATGTTTCCAAGTAAAACACATAGGAATCCAGGAGGTGGCCTTAAAAGATTTACAGTACCAAGATTTGTTAGTTTAGTTATTAGAAGATTGTGGTGAATGAGATCAAATGTTTTTGCCAAATCCACAGATGCTACACCTGTGAGATTGCCGTCATCCATAGCTGAGTGGGTATGGTCAGTAAAATTGATTAGGACAGTGTTAGTGCTCTACCCCTTCTATACTAGATATGGGTATTTGCTACAAAAGGACTAGGGTGGGGTTGAGCAACAATTGAAGGGTTAGTAATGGCCATAGGACTGACAATTGCCATGTGGGAAGGGTTAAAGGCCTTTCCTGAGGATTTTAGTTTTTTTACTTATTATGACTTGAATATGAATTTGCAAGTATTTGGGGGTCTCAAGCATGAATATTTGCCAAGCATTTGCAGGAAAGTACTCGCATAACCCTAGTGAGCTGTAAGGTATGAAGATTTAGTTTTCATATTGATGCCTGTAGGAATGAAATAAAGATTACTTAAAGTTTCAGTTTTTGGGGGTATATTCCAGACTTAAATTCTACTGATTCCAAATTTGATTCTTGCTGCTGGTGACCAAAGCCATCTGTTATTATTTATATCTAAAACACCTTGATATCTTTCTGTTTGTTAATCAGATTTTGTACCTGACAAAACTAGATGTGGGGGGTAGCGGAGGAGATAGGACCAATGCTAGTAGCATAGTGCAAAGCTATGGAAATAGCACAATTAATGCTATACTGTAACTGTGCTACAGTACTTTTATTGCATGCTTGCCACTGATTTTGGTTTTGTTTGTTTATTGAGCTGGGGGCACTGCCTCCCATACCCCCTTTGTTTTTTTAACATAGAGAGTTGGGGGGGGGCAAAGCCCCCTAACTCAAATAAACTAATAAAAAAAACTACAGGCTGAGTAGGTATAGAGTGTGCCATAAGTGGGCAAGTAGTGTAACTTTGTGCTACACTAATAGTGATGGTCCAATCTGCACCACAATAGCCTAGATGTGATGTATGGAGCAGCACTGTGTCTGAAAGCTAACATATCTAGTTATTTTCTGCTTCATATTATTGCAGCTTTTGCCAATAGTAAAACCATAACGGATTAAGAAAATGTACTCGGCTTCACCCAGAGTATTTAACACTTTACACTAAATACTATTAGGTAGACACCCTGCTCATTGGTAAAATAAAAATGATTCCAAAACATTGAGCAACAACTGACTACTTTTACATTTTATTAAAAAAACGCTGTTGTCTTCACTTTTGGTAGTACAGCATCTGCTTTTTAAAATTCTACTTCTAATCAACATTATTTCTGCAGACCACTGACAAATCGGTAGATTGTAAAATATATATTTTTGACCTGTATTTCCCGTTTGCTGATTCCTACATAGCACAGTTACAATGCAGCATATGCATGAGCGTGCGCACACACACACAGACACACACACACACATACACACATACATACATACACACACACACATAAACACACCCCTTCTCACACACCTAGAGACATACTCACTGAAATGGCTGAAGTTATGGGGTCCTCCCAATTCTTTCATTCATCTTCCCAGTGGTATTCCAGGCCTCTGAAAACATACCTCCCAGCTTCAACATATTGTACATTTGAGCCAGATTTTTCAATGAAAAAGGACAACTCTGAACTCATTTCAGTTAAAAAATGTTTACAATAAATTTTTAAAAGAGCATCTTTTCACGTCTACATTTTCCAATGAGTCAAGCCAGAGCTTTCCTTTTGCCATCTACAAGTCCTTTTCCCAACCATGGTAACTATTTCTATAGCTCACTGTTTTCTGTTTTACTGCTTGTAAGCATCTGCAGGCTTTAACCCCTACCTGCAGTGGTCTTGGCTGTTCCTGGGCTTCTCCAGGTAACACAATGATATAGTAAGACAGAAAACTGGAGGAAATGCCAGCCATATGCAAAATGGTAACATCATGCATTTGGACCACTCCTATTTCTTTCCTTTCTTTCCTCTCTGTTCGCCCCTCCACAGGTGGAATCCAAGTCTCTACTTTCTGCTTCTGATATTTCTGCTGCTCCCACAAGTACTGCATGCCCTAGGATAATAGCAGTAATGCTGCAGTGGTGCTTTCTGTTTAGTCCACCCCACTCCAGGGGAAGTGAGGCACTCAGTTCTCTTCTACCCAGCCCCCTGCATCCCAAGCTTTAGTAGAAACCCAGAGCACTGGCATGGTAAGTGCCTACCTCCACTAGCTTCAGTGCTATCGGGCCAACTGGTAAATGCATTTCCTCATTTATTTTGAAGCTGATTATCATTTTCTTAAGACTATGAGCTTGAGAGCCCTGGGGAAGCACTCTGACAATTTGAACACTTACATGCTGTTTTTTTTTAATTACAAAACAGGGATGGCAAGGAGGAAATCCAGAATGCAAAGGATAGGGACATCAGTGAGGAAGTAGCTTCGCAACAACTTGTGGAAGAGGAGAAGCCTTCAACTGAATTACCAGCCATTGAAAACTACAGGTACTGAATACTGATCATGCTTTGCCACATAATCAGGATGCCTGCTAAAAATATTTCACCTTCTATTATCTTGTAATGTGAAATGAGTTTGGATTTCTTACCTTTGAGAGGATGATGGCCATTTATGTAACAAGTACAATGGAGCCAGCCATGATGCAACACAATAACTTACAGTAAATAACACGTCACAAAATACTGCAGTGAAAAATGTCTTAATTACCATTGAATTATACTGTTCCCTGCAGCATACTGCAGCATTTTGTGATATACTTCAGTATTACTGTGTTGCATCCTGACTGGTGCCACTGCACTTCTGACTCTAGTAATAGTCAATGACTTCATTGAAAAAATACTTACTGTAGTTAATTATGTTTCATTGTACAATGGCAAGAAAGAATCCTGGACTCTGATTGGTCAGTGTATGCCTGAGACAGTGATGTTATTACACAATAACATCACTGTATGGATGAGGATATTTATTTGCTCATCGTTTCTTAAGAAGCAAAGATATACTGCCACACTAAAAATCTACTAAAAACATTTTTTTTAAATGTTTTTTATTTTGTATAACAATGAGCCATTGTATAATCGCAATAAGGCACTCCAGTGTGTGTGTGTTATTCAAGCAATAACACACGATGAGGTGTGGGTTATCTCCTGACAAGAGCATGCCCAGGTGCATTGTTAGGCACGAGGTGCTTGCGCCGAGTGTCTTATGCACCTGGGCATGCTCTTATCAGGAGATAACCCACACTTCGGAGTGTGTTATTACGCTTATAAAATGGGCCCTGAAGTAATTACTTATTGGGAAAACACAAAAATTATACAAAAATTACAAAATATAAAAAACATGGTTTAATAACTCAAGTAGTAAAAAGTAGTCCCCCATGAAGTCAGAGTTAAGTTGTGTTTACTGATTTAGATTGCTTTAAATCCTCCTGTGACATTTTTGTATTGTTTTTCCTGTTAAATGGTGAGAACACTAGGTTTTAAGACTGAGCTTGCACTCACACTGACAGCTGCCCCATCTGCGATCTTGTCTGATGAGGTTGCTCTACAGCTTTCTCAAATATCACCAAGAAACCCGCAAAGAAAAAATGACCATTACCGTGATCGTTATCAGTTCATTTCCATAAACTGTAAAGTCAGTGAGACACATACTAAAACAAAAACATAGAATCCATCCCTACGAAGTGGTAAGCCTGTCTACAGTGGCCGCTGATGGACACGCTCAGTCCAATGAAGCCAGCCATTTAGCAAATATTTTTTTTTTAATAAAGCTGCACCAAAATAAAACAAATATTTGCTAAATGGCTGGCTTTACTGGGAGCGAGCGTGTCCATCAGCAGCCACCGTAGGCAGGCTTATCACTTCACGGTTTCAAACCACAACGGACGTTCAGGGTACAGAAAATAACTGCTTTTACATTGATTGTGCAGTTTGTAGGGATGAATTCTGTGTTTTTAGTTTACTATGTGCCTCACTGACTTTACAGTTTGTGGAAACGAACCGATAACGATCACGTTTTTTTCGGCAGATTTCTCAGTGATGCTGGGAAGGAGAGCTATACACTGGCGGCCAGAGGCAGATGAGCAGTGAAATTAAAAACAGGTACCAAGTTGAAAGTCGTAATAAAAGTAAAAGTAAAATGCAGCTTTGTACTTGGTGGGGGGAGTTGCAAGGAAGGAGGATGGCTGTTTGTCCGCAAGGGAGGACAGCAATCAGCGAAAGAGCCTGACAGAATTTTTTTCATAACTGGCACGCATGGATCTCTGGCTGCACTACGTCTTGCTTGGTGTAACAAGTACCAGTTGCCAAATATATCAGCTGATAAGGACACGGCTACTGGTACCTGTTAGTCAATCAGGATGCAGGCTCTCTCTTGCCCATTTTATAATGTGTAATAACATCACTCCTGGGGTGGTGGAAGCACTCAGCTTCACCTCGTACTTCAACCCACCCCACGAGTGACATCATTACACGATAACACACACCTTGTTGTGCCTTTTTGCTCAATTGCTTAATACAGTAGTGCATAAAACAGTATTACAAAAGCATTGCTATTTTATTTCCCCCCCATATTTAACATCTACCCCCTCCCCAACCCTGACAATCAGGTTGCCAAGCTACATCATCTAACAAAGAGGGTGAGTTAGGGGTAGCCTTCACTGTTGCTGTTTATGTTGTTCTTTAGCTGGCTGGTAAACATTGCAAGAATACTACGTGCTAAGTGCCCTACCTCCCTTGAAAAATGTGCTAAGCCAGCCCCAGGTGGGATTCTGGTGGGGATCCCATGCAACACTCTCTCATCTGGCCATGTGACAGGCTGCCAAAGTACCACTGAGACAGCCCACACAGACACATGTTTAATGGGCATGGGCAAATGATTTTCTCAGAAAAAAACCTTTTAAAATCAAACCTAACTTTGAGGCCAAGTTAAGAACTAAAGTTTGGTTTCCGTTCCAGGAAGAACCAGGCTGAACCATGAATGAACTGGGAAATCAGCTGTCACTGTAGCATCTAAATGGCATTACCTCCCTCTCCTCATCCCATTCAATGTACTCCTCGATGTTTATGTAGCACTCCCTCCCTCTCCCTCTCCCCATCCCATGTAAAGTAATCTCTGGTATCCAACTGGCATCACTCATCCTGTCCCCCTCCCTTGCCCAGTAATCCATGATGTGTAAATGTTCACGTTTGAAGTTTATTGATCGCTCAGTCATAAAGATCATTACAATTCAGGTTTTACAATATGTACAAAATAGTAAAATATAGACAATAAAAAGAAAAAAATAGGAAAAACAGATAAATAAATGAGAACAATAAATAAATACAACAATAATTAATGAATAAGAGAATCTAGGCGATAAACAGTATGAAAACGACTTATGGAGACTTAAGGAGTGGAAGTGTGTAGTGAATGACGGTTGAGAAAAAAGTGAAAAATACAAATTAACAATGCTTTAATTGTATTAATTTTTAATTTTGAAGGATCTCAATATGTATACACTGGAGGAGAGGAGGGAACGGGGGATATGATTGAGACATTCAAGTACCCCGAGGGCATAAATAATGTGAGAGGGGAAAACATCTTCCAGTACAAAAAGAGTACTAGAACAAGAAGACATTACATGAGATTGGGAGGGGGCATATAAGGGGAAACAGGACAAAGTTCTATTTCACTGAAAGGGTGGAGCATGCATGGAATGGACTGCCCCAGGAAGTGGTGGGAGTATGCACTGTGGCAGGATTCAAACATGGAATAAGGAAACCATAATGATGGGAAGGAATAGTTAAGAGAAAGAATAGCTAAGCCAATGACCAACTAGGGTCATTGGCCGCTAGTACAACTGGGGCAAATGGGCAGACTGGATGGGCCCAGTAGCGGAGCCAGGTTTGGGAACATTTGGGAGCCGGGGGCCTTCAGTCAATCATTGGCTCCACGATGGGCACTAAGCATTAAATAAAGATGGTGGTGGGGCACCACTACTCACACTGAGGCAGCCAGGAGGGGCAACCACCACCCCAGCTCCCCCCTCTGGCTCCGCCGAAGGATGGGCCTGGTGGTCCTTTTCTGCTGACAACTTCTATGTTTCTATGATTCTAATTAGGATGACAGCCTTGTTCAATTAGTTACTTGCTACATGAGTGGTTCAAGAGGACTGGAGGAGGGCAGATGTAATCCCTCTTCACAAAAGTGGGAGTAGGGAGGAGGCTGAAAACTATAGACCAGTCAGCCTAACCTCCACAGTAGGGAAAATTTTGGAATCACTACTTAAAGAAAGGATTGTTGAACACCTTGAATCCAGCAGTGCACAGGATCCAAGACAGCACGGATTCACTGCGGGAAGGTCATGTCAAACAAATCTAATTGATTTCTTTGACTGGATGACTAGGGAAGTGGATCAGGGGTAGCAGTCAATATGGCCTACCTGAATTTCAGTAAGTTCTTCAATACCATTCCACATAGAAAACTTGTGAACAAGCTGGGAAGCTGGGGAGTGGATCACAGGATGGTAAGCCGGGATAGGAGCCAGCCCGGTGGTGATGAGGGTTGCCTCACACTATGCCAGCAACCTGGGTTCAGGAGTGAGCTCGGGCAGTCTGGGGTCAGCTGGGGGAGGTAGGATTTGGACTGAGCCACCAGTAGGCAGCTCTCCTTTCCCAGGGGAGGGTCAGTTGCATCAAGCAGCTCTGGTGGCTCCTGGTGGCAACTAGGGGATGTGGCTGATGTGGTGCACATTAAAGGGGTATGGGGGCTGTGGCAGACATCCTGCAGGTGTGTGCAGGAGTGTGCCCATGCTGTGCTGGACATCATTGCATGTCCACACCCCCGGGACCACAGAAAAGGGAAAAAGTACTGGCACGTGGGTAGGTGACAGTGGGTCCAGTGGATAGCCCCCATGATCAATGCTGGGTCATTTCCAGCCAATCTCCAGCTGTCCTCCATGCATCGATCACCCCCTGCTGGATTCTAGATAGAGTGCCAGAGGAGTGGGTGGTCCCATCTCAGAGGGCTCAGAGCCGTGGGGTTGTGGGGGTCAGTAGCTGTGGAGGATGATATCCTGAGATGGAAACCTGACTTGGAGAGGACCTCAGGCAGAGCAGGAACTGGCCGGTCTGAGTCACCACACCTGAGCGAATCATAAGGGACCAGTGAAGGAGTCTAAAGAGAATTTACAAAAAAAATAAGCTGGATTAGGAACTGGTTGAGTGATAGAAGACAGAGGGTGGTGGTAAATGAAGTTCAATCTGAGGAAAGGAGGATGACCAGCGGGGTGCCACAGGGATCAGTTCTGGAGCCAGTCCTGTTTGATGTCTTCATAAGTGACACTGTGGAGGGGCTGGAAGGGAAGGTGTTTCTCTTTGCCAGATACTAAGATCTGCAACAGGGTGGATTATTCGGGAGGGGTGGAAAGCATGTAGAGGGACCTAGGCAAATTGGAGGAATGGTCTAGAGTGTGGCAGCTGAGATTCAATGTGAAAAAGTGCAAAATCATGCACTTGGGGTGCAAGATTCAAGGGGAGGATTACATGATGGGGGGAGAGATACTGACAGTCACCAAGCAGGAAAGAGATTTAGAGTAATCATATCTGATTACCTATAAGTGGCCAAACAATGTGCCAAGGCTACGGGAAGAGCCAGTGGGATAAGCAATAATACACAACAGGGTGGGCGGTATTGTGCTATACCAGACCACCCAGGGGTGCAATGAGGCCCGACGCTGCAGGCGGAGGGCCTTATAGCCTCTGGAAAGTTTGGTATAGCACAATACCACCCACCCACCCTGGAGGGCATTATTTCGCTTAGAAAATGGGCACCATAAAAAAAAATAAGTTTAATAAAAAAATGTTACTGAAAAATTAGTTTAAAGTTAGTTTTGCAATAAAATAGTTCCTTCACCTGCATTAGGATGATGTTTAGAGGGCACTACAGTACTGTATTCGAGATCTTTTTTTTTCTCTTAGTTTTCTTTCTGGTGTCTTTTCAATGTGCCCCCCCCCCCACACACACACACACATTGGCAAAAGGCAAGAAAAAGGACTATCATTAAGCATTCATTATTTAATTAGTTTGTAGTCTGTAGCCAGTGCTGTTGTGAGTGATCCCAGGGAGTGAGCACAAATGAGGGTGCGTTGAGGACCAATTACTGAATGGTTATTACAGAAGCAGTGGCAGTGTTTGATGAAGTTTGTCCTGAAAAAGACCTTTCTTTAGTCCAATTCTGGCTCCGTTGCCAAAACTACCTTCCCAGTCTCTCTTCAGCCATGGTTCTTAGCCTGTCAGTCCTGCTGCTCAGTCAGCTGGAACTCTCTAAATATAATGACAGGCAGCAGCGCAGAGACTTTAATTTAGAAAATGGGCTAATAGTGACTTCTGGGGTTGACACAGTTTGCGAGAATGGAAACAATTTAAAAACATGCCTCTTCATGTTGAAATTTTACAATTATCAGGAATCAGGAGGGATGCAAGTGCACTGCCAGTTGAGAGGGAACAGGACGTTAGAAGTGTGCCCCCGTTCTTAGCCTGCTGTTTGCCAGTTCAATCGTGTCACTCAGTGAATCCCCAAAGTCATTAAATTACAACAGGCAGCAGCATGGCAGCTTTAATTTTTTTTAACTTAACACAGTTTACTTTACAGGAATGAGGGGACGTTTTATTATGCTGATTACGCGCATGCACAAGAAACATATTGCTGCAGCTTTCTCCAGAAGCAGGTTGTGGAGGCACGGCACTGTTGTGGCCAGTGCCCCCACAACCTGTAAAGGCTTGGCCCACTTCCCCCAATGCCGTGGCATGCTGCTGCTGCTGACACTAGTTCAGCCAATGTGCCACAACTTTCCAACATTTTAGCAGCTGCAATCAGGGGCTGCCTCGTCATTGCAGCGTCAGCCATTCGCTGCAATGAGGGAGCAACCCGTCATTGCAGAGTGGAACTTTGAAACATTGATATTGTTTGTGAACAGGGCGGTGGCATGCCGCCATGTTCACAAAAAATATTAACCCATCCACCCATCGAGGGGGAGTCCAATTCCCCTCAGCAGCATGTGTACCCCCCACCGTGTTTGTTTGCTGACAGGGGCTGCAATCCCCATCAGCTTCAGTGCCATAAGTTTAACCCCTGCTTACGTTGTCTGCCGACAGGGTGCCCAATCCCCATCGGCATAATATAACAACCCCCCCTTTCTTGTGTGCAGACAGGGGTGCCTAATCTCCCGTTGGCTACAGCTGCCCCCTCAAACAGAAGACTCCATTGGCATGCTGGAAGCCTACCCCAGCATGCCACATGCCCCTATAAAATTTAAAAACGGTCCCTCGATGTCATTTTTTTAACCTGAAAAGAAGGAAATGGTCCCTAGGCGGTCTCCTGCCCCCCACAACCCGCACCCACCCACTGTGCACTCTGCCTCCCTCACCTTCTCACCCCATACCCTCCGGAGTCTGGCGTGATGATCTTCGGTGGACCGGAAACACGTCTGCACTCTTCAAAGCCGACCGTGAACTGAGGAAATGCCGGTAAGCTGTATAATGGAATAAATAGGGTTTTTTCAGCTTTGATGCATATCTCGGGCATTTTTTGGAATTTTGGCACCAAATTTTCAACTTGGGGTTTTTGGGACCCCTCCTCATGAATTCTGGCACTGCCATGGCATTATTCGGCTCCAAAAGGTGATTTTGTGGTCACTGTGCAGAATCCCCATTTGGGATCGACTAACGAAAAAACAGTGCCAGTGTTCATGAGGTGGGCTCTCAAAAAGCCTATGCTGCAAATTTGGTGGGAAAAATCCAATAAATGACTGTTTTGTGAGCGGTCATTGCACAGTTGCTATGCACAGGCGTAATGTTGCAAATTTGCAATTATTTCATGCCAGATTTTCAACACTGGCATTTTTTCAGACCTCCTTGTGTACAGTACAGCTGTCATTTTCCACATCCTGGCCGAAATGTGTTTTCACACTTACGGCGCAGAATAGCGCGGTTGATATGGGACATCAGTGTTCAGGACAGATTAAGAAAATGACAGTGGCATTGTTCATGAGCAAAGGTCCTAAAATGCCTATGGTGAAAATTTGGTGATGATCTCCATAAAATTACTGTGTTACCAGCGTGCGTTGTGCAGTTTGCACACATGCTCGTAACTTCATGAATTTATAATATTTTCACTCCAGATTTTCAACATTGCCATTGTTTTGCACCTCCTTATGACCAGTACAGCTGTCATTTTTCACACCCTGGCTGAAATGTGTTTTCGCTGTTCCGGCGCAGACTATTGTGGTCTCTGTGGGAAATCCATGTTCGGGACACATTATGAAAATGACAGTGACACTGTTCATTAGCAGAGGTCCTAAAATGCCTATGTTGAAAATTTGGTGATGAAAGTCCACAAAATTAGTGTGTTATGAATGTGCATTGTACAGTTTCCACGCATGCTCGTACCATTGCAACCTTGCAATATTTTCACTCCAGATTTTCAGCATTGTCATTTTGCCACACCTCCTTATGAACAGTGCAGCTGTCATTTTTCACAACCTGGCTGAAATGTGTTTTCACTCTTCCGGCGCACAGTAGCGCAGTCGCTGTGGGATATCAGTGTTCGGGACATAATAAGAAAATCACACTGACACTGTTCATGAGCAGAGGTTCTAAAATGCCTATGTTGAAAATTTTGTGATGAAACTCCATAAAATGACTGTGTTACGAGTGTGTATTGTGCAGGTTCCACGCACCCTTGTAAGTTTGCAAATTAGTAATATTTTCAGGCCAGATTTTCAGCACTGGCATTTGTGCATGCCTCCTTATGAACAGTACAGCTGTCATTTTTCACGTCCTGGCCGAAATGTGTTTCCACGCTCAGGACACAGAATACTGTAGTCGCTGTCGGAAATCAGTGTTTGGGACAGATTAGCATTGAGCCACTGGGGGGGGGGTGACCGAGCTCAACTGAGCTCTGTCAGGACTGCTGCAGATTTCTTTGTGGGCAGGAAAAGGTGAAATGCAGGGAGCCCAGTACAGAAGGGGCAGCCTGTAGCGCGGGAGACACAGAACGAGTGAGTGGGGAGTGGATTGAGCTCAACAGAGTTGTGTCAGGACTGCTGCAGATTTCTTTGTGGGCAGGAAAAGGTGAAAATGCAGGTGGAGCCCAGTACAGAAGGGCAGCCTGTGGCGCGGGAGACACAGAGAGTGAGGGGGGGAGTGATTGAGCTCAACAGAGTTGTGTCAGGACTGCTGCAGATTTCTTTGTGGGCAGGAAAAGGTGAAAATGCAGGCAGGAGCCCAGTACAAAAGGGCAGCCTGTAGCGCCGGGAGACACAGAACAAGAGAGTGGGGAGGTCAGTGAGCTCAACGGAGCTCTGTTGGGACTGCTGTGGATTTCTTTGTGGGCAGGAAAAGGCAGCAATGCATGCAGGGCTGAGTACAAAAGGACAGCCTGCAGCGGTGGGAGAAACAGAATGAGCTAGTGACAGAGGGGGAGTGAGCAAGCTCAACAGAGCTCTATTGTGACTGCTGCGGATTTCTTTGTGGGCAGGAAAGGACAGCAATGCATGCAGGGGCTGAGTACAAAAGAGCAGCCTGCAGTGCCTGCAGAAAGGGAATGAGTGAGTGAGACAGGGGGAGTAAGTGAGGCTAACGGAGCTCTGTCAGGACTGCTGCAGATTTCTTTGTGGGCAGAAAAAGATGCTGACAGAGGCCGGAGCCCAGTACAAAAGGGCAGCCTGCAGCACCAGGAGAAATAGAATGAGCGAGTGAGACAGAGGGAGTGAGCGACCTCAACAGAGCTTTGTCGGGATAGCTGTAGATTTATCTGTGGGCAGGAAAAGGTGCCAACACAGGCAGGAGCCCAGAACAAAAGGTCATCCTGCAGCACTGGGAGAAACAGAATGAGTGAGTGAGAGAGGGGGAGTGAGTGAGCTCAATGGAGGTCTATTGTTACTGCTACGGATTTCTTAGTGGGCAGGAAAAGGCGGCAATGTAGGCAGGAACCCAGTACAAATGGCCACCCTGCAGCCCCGGCAGAAACGGAACAACTGATTGAGAGAGGAGGAGTGAGTGACCTCAATGGAGCTGTGTCGGGACTGCTGCACATGTCTTTTTGGGCAGACAAAGCCAGCAATGCAGGCGGGAACCCAGTACAAAAGGGCAGCCTGCAGCAGCAGCAGACACAGTATGAGCAAGTGAGGCGGGGGAGTAAGTGAGTTCAATTGAGCTCTGTTAGGACTACTGCGGATTTCTTTGTGAGCAGAAAAAGGCAGCAATGCATGCAGGGGCCCAGTACAAAATAGCAGCTTGCAGCGGCGGAAGAAACAGAATGAACGAGTGAGAGAAGGGGAGTGAGTGAACAAGCTCAATGGAGCTCTATCATAACTGCTGCAGATTTCTTTGTGGCCAGAAGAAGGTGGCTATGCAGGCAGGAGCCCAGTACAAAAGGGCAGCCTGCAGCGCCGACAGAAATGGAATGAGCGAGTGAGAGACGGGGAGTGAGTGAGCTCAATGGAGCTCTGTCAGGACTGCTGCAGATTTCTTTGTGGGCAGAAAAAGGTACCAACAGAGACAAGAGACCACTACAAAATGGCAGCCTGCAGCACCAGGAGAACAGAATGAGCAAGTGAGACAGGTGGAGTGAGCGACCTCACCAGAGCTCTGTCAGGACAGCTGCTGATTTCTTTGTGGGCAGAAAAATGTGCCAATGCAGTCAGAAGCCCAGAACAAAAGGGCAGCCTGCAGCACCAAGAGAAACAGAACGAGTGAGTGAGAGAGGGGGAGAGAGCGAGCTCAATGGAGTTCTATCATGACTGCTGTGGATGCGACCCTACTCTAGTTAAGAAGCTCAATTTAGATGACCTATTAGATAGAATTAATTCTGATTTGCAAAGATGGGGTAAACTGCCATTATCAGTGGGTGCCCGGATAAGCATTGTTAAAATGAACGTCCTACCCCATCTCTTCTACCCCCTGAATCTTCTGGATACCTGGCTACCTAAGTCCTTTTTTAAAAAGGTCCATTCGACCCTGATCGACTTCATATGGAACCATAAACCTCCAAGGAGAGCTTTCTATAAATTATGTCTGCCTAAGGATATGGGGGGCCTTCGACTGCCTAATTTCGAGTTCTATTACTGGTCTAGTCACCTAGTCAAAGCAGGGAAATGGTTAGGGGGATTGGAGGATACTTACTCCCCCCTATGGTTGAGTCTGGATCTTGACCTTATCAAACAGCACAATATAGACCCCACTAGTCTTTTTTATTGTCGTTTTGCATCTCTCCCTAGAGAGATTCGGGATTCCCCAGTTGGTGCCACAGTTAGAGTACTTAATCAACTTTATTCCACCGCCAAAATCAGATATATTAATGATCCTGGTCAGCCATTGACGTGTAATCCCAATATTAAAATAGGGTCCAAACCGTTAGCTCCTAAGTGGTTACCCCAAATACAAGGGCTTTCAGTTGAGGATTTCTATGTGCAGGGTAGGCACGGCTCAATAGCTGACCTTTTGTTAGTTTTGAATATCCCCACCAATGCCCTTTTCAAGATATACCAACTAAAGCATCTGGTCGACAAAGAGTTTGGAACAGTAGTACCCTCTTCAATTGTTAAACCGTTATTAACGGAGGTTAAAAGTTGTGCGGTTAAACCCCATGGAGTGTCCAAACTGTATGTCTACCTTCTGAAGCTTATTTTTCCCACCCCCCTAACTGGCTCTAAATTCTGGTCCTTATCCCCCTCAGGCTCCTCGCCTACATGGGGTCAAATCTGGAAGGATTTGTACACGTACAATACCTTAGATAAGAACAGGTTGATCCAATACTTTATAGTCAACAACATGTACATTACACCAGTGCTGAAATCGAAATTTGACCACTCCATCTCCCCAAAATGTTTCAGGTGTGGGAAAGCACAGGGTAACCTTCCTCACATTTTCTGGTACTGCTCTAAGATTGCCCCTCTCTGGAAGGCCATTGAGGACAGCTTAGACCCTATATTAGGTCTGAAAGACCTTTTACAGTAGAGGTCTGTATTCTAGGGATTATACAGGTATCAATGTTAGGGAAAGAAATACCATATGGCTCTTATCTCTATGGCGGTTAAGAGATTAGTGCTTCGACACTGGACAGATAGCCTCAAGATTTCATACCTAGATTGGTGGAAGAAATGTCTCAATGTTTTAAAATTGAGAAATTGATTGCTAATATTAGATCCTCCCCGGGGGCCTTTCAGAGAAAATGGGGCAAGTTATATGCTCTGTATCTCCACTGACTGAGATTCCATGGCTCCTAGAGCAACTGAGGGAGAAAGACTAATCTTTCCTTTTCTGAGCTCCCCGACACCCTCTTCTATTTCCTATATACTAATTCCAAAACCTCTCGCTCCACTAGATTGTTTGGTCCGGCTTTACCTGGCCTGCACTCCGGATTAAGCATATTTATAATAGCTCAATTACTTGAGTTAGCCTTATCCTCTCTCCCTTCTTCAGTGGTGACACCTTCAGTGGGGGGGGTTTTGTTTTTTCTTGTTTTGTTGTGTTTCTTGTTATTTTATTTTTTCCTTGTCCGGTTCTTACCTGATGGTTTATGTCCGGGCTATACTGAAATTTTGTATCATGTTCAGATGATATTTGCTAAACTGATGTAACAACAGTTGGAAATCAATAAAAAGAGAATTTCAAAAAAAATTACTGCTGTGGATTTCTTTGTGGGCAGAACAAGGCAACAACGCAGGCAGGAGCCCAGTACAAAAGGGCAGCCTGCAATGCCACCAGAAACAAAATAAGTGAGAGAGAGAGGGGGAGTGACCCACCTCAATGTAGCTCTGTTGGGACAGCTGCAGATTTCTTTGTGGGCAGAAAAAGGTGCCAATGCAGGCAGGAGCCCAGTACAAAAGAGTAGCCTGCAGCACCAGGAGAAACAGAACAAGCGAGTGACCCAGGCCCAGTGAGCAAGCTCAACGGACCAATGCAATCAACATTCAGCATTGACAAATGCTTGTTTTTTTCCCCTTTTGTTTTAAACATGCCTGTCACTGCTAGACTTACAGCAGTCAGGAGGGATGCCAGTACACTGGGATTTGATCTTTTAAAGAAACTACAGTCTATTTTCAGGCAAGCACAGTCATGCTTTTAAAATACATAAGAACAGGTAAGCTGTCCTCCCTTCCCCTGTCTAGCAGCCTTGTTCTGTGTGTTTTTTCTTAATGGCCTGCTGGATGGGCAGAAGAGGTGGGGAGTGATGAGCTGGTGAAAGAAGCATTGACAGCTATGCCGAGGAAAAGTTTTTTTCTTCTTCATGTAAGTGCGGTCATGCTTTGTAAGAACAGATAACAGTTTGTCCCCCACCACCCCGGCCAGCAGCCTTGTTGTGTGTTTTATTTTTTCTTCATCTTTTTCAATTTTCTCCACAACATGGCAGGGAGATGCTGTGGCTTCACTGGAAAGTTAATGGTCACTGTTAATGGAGGTTGGATGGACGGAAGAGGCAGGGACGATGAGCTGGTGAGAGGAGCATTGGCAGTGCTATCTTGTTTATAAACTTTCAGACTGCCAGTTTAAATTGGATTGTGGGGAGGTCTCTCACTCGCTAAGTGAGGGAAAAAAAATGGCAGGGTTAGCATTTTGAACATTCTAGTGCCCATTGATAACAGTGAGGTGGTCGGTTGGGCACTGGTACTTTTAATACCTGGGCTCTGTTGTCTGATAGATGCCCACCTTGCCAGGGCTATCAGCCAATCAGAGCCCAGGCATTTCTTAGCCCATTTTCTAAAGAGAGGTATCACCAGCAGAAGAAAAGAGGTGATGATGCCACTGTACAGATCATTGTTGAGGCCTCATTTGAGTATGGTGTCCAGTTCTGGAGACCGCATCTCTGCAAGGACATAGACAGGGTGGAGGCAGTTCAAAGAAGGGCAACAAAGATGGTGCAGGGCTTGCACCAAAAGTCATATGAGGACAGACTGGGAGACCTCAATATGTATACCCTGGAGGAGAGGAGGACAGAGGAGATATAATAGAAACCTACAAATATCTAAAGGGCATAAATAGGGTACTACAGGGTAACATCTTTCAGCAAAGGAGATGTTCAGGAACTAGGGAGCATGACGTGAGGTTGAAGGGGGGTAGACTAAGGGGGTAACATGAGGAAATATTTATTCACAGAAAGGGTGGTGGATGCATAGAATAGACTCCCAGCAGAGGTGGTGCTGGCAAACACAGTGGGGAAATTCAAAAATCTGTGGTGTGGGACAGGCATAGGGAAACTCTAGCAATAGGAACGAGAAGGTAAAGCCAGAGAACAAGTAGGGTTTGTGGCTTTTGCAGTAGGTGGGGAAAATGGGCAGACTGGATGGGCCTAGCAGTCCTTATCTGCTGTCAGTTTCTCTGTTTCTATTCTATTAATTGAATGTAAAAACCATGTAGCCTTTGTAATAACATTATCATCTTTGGTTGTAAACAACAATGATAAAACTCATGCTTATTAGCTGTTTGGATACTTTTCCACAGGGGTGTAAACCAGATTCTTCTGGCTTTATTGTACCAGGAGCGTTCATATATTACATGATTCAAATCTTCATGGTTTTTCAAGTCACAATTACAAAACTTCCCCTCTATATTTTTTGAGCTGGCATACCTGGCTTTTAGTACATTACAGTGGAACAGTTCAAACCTTTTTTATATAAAGTAGAGTCTCCTTTTATGGGGATCAGTCAGGAGGTCAAGGTAGCATCGTAAAACATGTCTTATGTCATTATGCATAAGCCATGGCGAATATTTAGACTGACTAATTTCTATTAAGTCCTCTTTTATGCTAAAGGGTGGACCTTGAAAGGGCCTTTTGTTTGTCTTTTCATCTGTGATCTGTCCGTTTACCCTCCAAAGCCGTACAGAGTATGGGCCTGCATTTGAGCATGTATACCACATCCATAATGGTGACAGTCTTTCACTTGGCATGTTCGGTGTAGCTGACAGCATCTGGAGTCATGTTCTCCAGAAACACCTTCAACATACTACAGGTATCTTCATATGTCAGTTCTGAAATGTGCTTCATCCCACCACAGTAAGTCAGGTGGTGGACAGCAGGCTTCTTGATGCCCTAGAACTTGTCCAGCAATACCTTGTGATGTCTTTTGACACCTTCTTTACCGAGGCCTTTCCTGCCCTTACCTTGGGCAGACATGGTTCTTTGTTCAAAACAAACTCCTACCAAAACTAAGTATGACTTGGTGTGTAATTGGCACCCCACCTCTTTCCCATCCTGTTCCTGCTACCCCTGGTATCTATAAGGCACTCTCTCCTTCTCACTGTATCATGGTAAGTAATCCCTGATGTCTTAATGGCAATCGCCATAACATAAAAAAACTCCCATGACAGCAAATGGCACAGCCCTCCATTCATCTCTGCAGCCAGCCATCGTCTAACTTAAATGTACCACTATATAAGTATGTACCTGAATATTTCAATACAGCTGTTTGCATGACTTCTAACTGGAAACCACACAAACAGCCATAAAGAAATAACAGATACATCTTTGTAGCAGTTTGTGTGATTTTCAGTTAGCAATCACACAGACAGATTAACTGATATATTCTGGTATCTCTTGATATAGTGATACAGCTCAGTTTAATTGCAACTGGCCAAGGGGGAGGAGACCGGAGGCGTATGATGGTTGCCATTGTGGAACAGGGTGAGGGGGTTGATAGAATGGTGATGTCATGTAGACACAAGGGATTACTCCAGTTGATATGCGGTCAAATTTAAGTTGTGCAAGAAATAAGCCAGTGAATCTGTTGATAAGTTCATTTCAGCATTTACACTCCAGAGGAGCATTTTAACTATGGAGAAATATGGGATGAAATGATCCATGACCAGATTGTGAAGAGGCTTTGATACAGCATATTGGCTGAATGCATATAGCTCAATGTCAACCTTAAATTGGAGAAGGCCACCATGATGGCCCAACACAGCTAGGCTGTACCAAAACAGTAGTCAGATCTAAGACCAAGAACAGGCTAAGGGGTAGAGCACCTCATAGCTTGATGTAATGCAGGGCAGATGCGTCTTCATCCAGAGGAGTCTAAAACACAAATCCTGCTCCAAAAGGGAAACAGACTAAAAAATGTAGGCTAAAGGACACTCAGAAACAGTCTTTGTGTGTGTGTGTGTGTGTGTGTGTGTGGGCAGGGGGGTGTTATATAAAGACACCATTACACCCCAAAGCTCAGGGTACAGCAGACGCTGTTACCTACCATACATGCCACAAGGTGGGGCACTACAACAGTGTATGTACAGTTGGTCAAAATCAATGATACATGAAGTTCAAGATTTACTAAAGTACAATAGTAAGTATTCCTTTTGGGATTGGTTTGGGCAGAAGGGATTGACTGGAACATGACAGTTCTAACCAACAAGATGCAGGCTGATTTCATCAAGGACATGGGTGCATATGTCACAGTCTTGCTGGAAACCCTGTACAAGAGACTGTGTGGTAAACATCACATACCACTGAGAGCCACACGTAAAACCTGATGGGGCCAGGAAGACATACTCTGGATGTGTGTGGAGTGTTCACTGCCATCATATCCAAAAGTGGTAATGAAAACTGGGAGGACATTTATATTGTGTCAGGAACTTCCACACCCAATTGTTATGCAGACAAGCAATTAGGAAACTTCATCTTCCTGCCAAACTGGACAATGTGGAACAAAGCAAGTGGACTGAGAGGTTCCCAACTTTTCTCAAGAGCCTATGAGAACTCAAAGACTACCAAATCCAGCTTGCATCAGGAGCCATGCCCTTATCACTGACAGCACCCAGACAGATCCTGGTTCCATTGCTATTCACTGTCAAGAAGAACTATTCAGATTTCAAAACAGAGAACCAGGGAGTGATCATCAAGGTCAATGGATCCATTGACTGGTGTGCCAGAATGGTAGTGGTCTTGAAGCTGGATGGGACTGTACAGATCTATGTTTATTTTACCAAGCTGAATGAGTCAGACATGACAAATAATTTTTTCCCTCCATGGAGCAAATGATGGAGATGCTGGAAAATGCCACTCTCTTAACCAAGCTTGATGGCAATGTGGAATATTTCAGATCTGTCTGACAGAGGCTTCAAAGAAACTGACCACCTTCATTACACCCTTTTTACATTATTGTTTTCAAACGCTGCCCGTTGACATCTTGTTCATCCCTGAGCACTTTCAACACAGTATTTATTATCTCCTGAAAGGCTTTGATGGGGCTGTGTGCTAAATAGGTGATGATCATGTCTTTAGACAGACACTAGAGGAGCACAACCAATGAGTCCATGCTGCTCTGAGAAAATTTCAGAGCACAGAGATGACACTGAATGTACAGAATAGTGAATTGTGGAAAATAAAAGCTCAGGTTCTGAGACAATGAAGTACAGTTTGACCCAGAGAAACTAACAGCAATAATGAGACTGACAATTCCACAAATGTGTGTCGAAGTTTAATGGTCAATGAACTGGGGAAAAGCATACCAGCCCTAGCAGAAAAAACAAAAGCTGCAGGAGAGATTTTACCACAAGCAAACTAATGGATTTGGTCCCACTCAAAAGCTGAAGTTTGAAGTTCTCAAAGCAGAATGCATGGCACCACCAATGCTAGCCTTAGTCAATACCAAAAAGGAAACAAAAGTTGCCACAGATGCATCATCCTTTGGATTAGAAGTAGTTCTGAAGAAGAAACATGATAATCACAACAAACCTGCAGATATGCCTCTATAATGCTAACACCAATGGAACAGTGCTGCATATAGACTGAAAACATAGAAACACAGAATGTATTAGCAGAAAAGAACCATTTGGACCACCCAGTCTGCCCAGACCAGAAAAAGAGACACTTGCCCTTTTGTGGGCATCTGAACACTTCAGTTGTTACTTTCTGAGAACCATTAGTAAGCCTGTTGGATACCAGAAGCATTGATGACCTTCGTCTGAGGATACAGAGGTTCTGCATTGGGTTGATCAGATACACCTACACTGCTGTTCACATCTCAGACAAGTCTTTCCTCATTGCCAATGCAGTGTCCAGAATGCTTTTCTAAGGACAAATCACAGTTGATGGAAGTCTCATGGAAGAAACAAATTATCTGTCTCACACAGATAAGAGACACTTTTCCAGCACCTGACAGAAATCCTGAATAAATTACACATCAACTGCAAAAGGATCATGTCTGTCAAAAGGTAATGCATTTTTTGCTTACATAGTTGGCTAGCAAGAGTTCTAAGTCCTGATACTCTGAAACCATTTTATATAAATTATACACATTGACAGTTTAAATTGGACTACATATGAAAGGGACTAGAATAGTGATGCCTCAGCCTCTTCAGGCTGTCACCCTGGGGTTTCTCTACAAGGGACACCAGGGCATCAAGATTGTTGCAGGAGAGTGCAACAGACTGGATGGGGCCCAGGGACTGGTGCACAACTGAAAACCTTGATCAACAAGTGTGCAGTTTGAATCAAACACTGCAGCAACCTGGAAGAGTCAATGATTCCCTCTATGTTTCCAGACAGCCAATGGCAAAAACATTGGTACAGATCTCTTTGACCTCAAAATTCAAACATTCATTACAATTGTGGATTACTATTCAAGGTACATAGAAGTTGATCTCTTGAACCTCACTACAGTGAACCATGTTAACAGATATATGAAAGCTATTTTTTCTCATCATAGAGTGATGGAAGCTCTCAGAAATGTCAATGGTCTACAGTTCATTTGTTTGCCTTTTCATAACTTCGCAAAATGCTATGGAGTTGTACATCTTACAAACAGTCCTTGATATCCCACGGTAAAGGAGAAGCTGAAAGAGTAGTCCAAACAGTAAAGAGGCTTCTCAAGAAAGCTGAAGACACATACAAAGCTTTTCTTGACTATCAAGATACACTGCTTACCGATAGATACACTCCAGTAGAACTGCTGATGGCCAAAAACTGAGAACACCAGTTATTCTTCCATTTCTTTTGAATCCAAAATTATGAATCAATGGAAACTCCAATGACACAACCAGTCTTCATGTTCTAAAAGGAAACAAGTATACAGTACAGCTCAAGGCACAGAGCCTGTACTTTGCAGCAGGTCAATCCTATGGAACAGGTCTGGATTCCAGACATGATGATTTCAGTACAGGTCTCAGAGCAGCTGTCTCTCATTCTTTTCTTCTGTAGAGTATGCAGGGTCTATTGTTGCATAATAGGCTTCACACTGTTTGTCTTTACTCTAAAAAGTTAGAAGGACAGGGATAAGAAAATAATAGACAACCAGTGCCCCTGGGAAATTCACTAAATGATCCACCAGAAGAGGTACAAATGGCACCACCGGCAATTCCAGCAATAGTGCTGTTACCACAGCTGAGGTCATGGTAAGAGAGGCCAGTCACTGAACCAGCAGACATGGATAGAATGTTATGACTAGATCCAGATGAGTGTCAGTCTAACTATGGAGGCTGAACTTCAAAATAAAGAGGCCAAGGCCCAGATATTCAAAGCTTTGCGTGATGTGCAAACTGTTTGTGTGGGTTTAGTGTGGGATTAGCGCTGGTCTGCTATATTCAAAAGACCAAATAGCACACGCAAACCGCATTAGAGTCGGGCAAACCATAATCATATGCAAGGGACAAACTCAACGTGAATACAGGCACTGTGGGATATTCAGCGACTAGCACTGCACTAAGGTGCTTAGCGCGACTTAGTGTGACCCTTTGCAAAGCTGGTCTTAAATCTGGGCAAACAGCTTTGTGCGACATTGTGGCCTTGTGCAGCATTAGCATGGCTTTAGCACGGCCTTGCTTGACCCTAACATATGACTATGACACAAAGAAAAAAACAAACATGGAGGAAACTTGCTGCTCACTGATGGCACCACAATGATGCCAACCACTGCCGCCAGTCCCAGCCATGCCAGGCAGTATGTGGTGACCCGGTCCCTGGGGGCCAACATGATAGTATGGCCATACAGCACACACCTGCAGATCATACGTCTGTGGTGACCAACAGATGCCAGCACACACATGCAGCACTGTGGGCATGGTGGGTGCTGAGGGGAGGGTGTATGGGTGGCCAGGCCTCACCACAGACCAGGTGTGGCCACAAGGCTGGGACACAGCACGCAGTACACACGGGCCAGTATTGGGAATACCCCAATATCAGTGTGCCTGTCCAGTCGTACATAGCCCCCCAGTCACTTACTGCACAGCTGTACATACACCACAACACAGACAGCCATCCATGTCTATGTCACTATGAGCATCCCATACCAGAGGTGCAGCATCTGTGGGTCACACAACAGTGTGACAGTAATGTCCACTGGCAGTATACACCTGCGAGGTGGGCTTGCTACTGTGTACAGTGCAATGGTTTTCACTACCCTACACACCATTAGCATTGCTGTGTCCCTCACACTAGTGGACCCCTTGCTACTGTGGTGTTTGCTGTGCTCTGTAGCACACCCTACAGTGTGCCAGTTGCATGCATCACCACCACCGTCTGTGCCTATGTTGTGTTGTCCCCTGGGGTACACAATGCTATACTGTACTGCATACATGTAGCCTGCAGCAACCATCATGCACTGTCAGACTGACCTACAGGTGGAGCTGTGGTCAGACCTGGCCAGCCCCTGTACTTCCAGACTGACCTACAGGTGGAGCTGTGGGACCCTGCAGGAATGCTGGGCAAACTGCATGTAAATCAGGGCATAATGAGATACTAATCTGGCTGTTTGCCCAGAGACTACCTAAGTAGGCTCATTTGCATGTCACTTTTGAATACGGCAAATCTTAGAACTTGGCAAATGTGTCTGCACTGGGCAAATGGCTTAGCTCCACGTTAATGGTTTGGAGAATATTATACAGTTTTGAACACTGTTCTTTCATACCTGCTACTGCCTGCAGCCGTACTGGGTCCACATATTTGCTGGCACACACATTGACCACATAGTTCACCTCTACCTACCCTCATGTCACTGTGTACTGTGTCGTTGTGGTTTGCACTTTCTGGTTGCTATACTCAGTGCTGTCTTATTCCAGGGCTACGTTTGCCCTGCACTCCCAGCCCAGTTTGCACGGCCTCATTCCCATGCTATATTCAGAAGCTGTTTGCCCCGGGCTATTCCTTTTGAATATAGCTTGCTTTGTTCTCCGGGCTAAGTTTGCCCACTGGGCAGTGCTAATTTAGCCCCAGGGCAAAGTTTTGAATATCTGACCCCCAATGTTTTAAAATAATTTCAAGGGAGCTAAAGGTAGAGTAATCCTTGCACTTAGCCAGAAGTGTTCATGCAGTCTGCCCTGACCTTAATTGCTTGCTAATGTTATGAAATAACAGAAAGACTAAACCAGTTTAAAAAACTATTTAAAAGGTAACAAATAATTGTGAGCTAGTTAAGCATGTTATATGTGTAAACTGCATAAATGCACATAAACATGAAACTGTATATTCCAAAAGGGGAGATATGATGGTGGCATTGTAACCTAGCCAGCCTATTTATTGAACCATGTGACCTTCTGGGCATGCTTACCCAGAGGACCATCCTGTAATAAAGCTAACTGCCATCTTACCTTCAACCTAGGTGCCCTGTGGTTCTTATTCCAGCACACTCAACAATGTCTGCAATCTGTTTAGTTGGTACAGCACTGAGTACCACCCGTGACTACAACTCCAAGAGGCACTTATGCACATATTAATTGCTATGCAAGAGACTTTGAGAGTGCCTCTTGAAGTTGTACTGTAGTTAAAAACCCTTGGCACTGCATAAACTAAAATAGATTGTGAACGTCATGCTGGCTTTAAATAAATAAACAGAGACAATATGTTCAATTCAATTTTAGTTATTTGTGAACTTGGGGCTTGTTGGGAGTAGATTATGCTACTGGGCAGAGTGGGATACAGTTTATGTTTTTGAAATAAGAGACAACATATCGGGGATTGCACAGTAAAACAAAGAAACAATAGTGAAGTCTATGGTTTATTTTTTCTGAGCAATGGGATGCAAAAAAAAGCCAAGTAGAAAACACATGTTAAAACAGCAGTGCAACAAAAAGATTGTTCAAAAAATCTAGGTTCAGCTAAAGTTAATAAAAATATTACCATACCTGTAAATGTATTTTTCTGGGTACAACTTATGCTGAACAACATAAGTTTTCTTTTTTTTTTTTCCTGATCCTAACCCTTTTCAGGTCTACAATGCTATTTCTTAGCAAAATGTGAAGGTTATCTTTTTTTCTTCAGAAAAAAATTAAAACATTCATAAAATACTCTTATTTGGTGGAATTAGAACATTGGGCCAACAAATAAAACTGAAAGATGCCTGGATTCATTTATAATGAAAAAAGGTAGGGCAAAATGGTTTGCCTAACTTTTGTACTGCTGCTTTAACTTTGTAGATGGCTCACTGATGGGTAAGTGTAAGAGCTGTATAATTTTGCTTATGGTGAAAAACAAAATGGTGGCCAGTTCAAACCCAAACATTTCAAGGTCTTGGCACATTGATTTGCTTAAGTGATGCACCCTGGCTGTCAAGAAACATATTTATCCTTTGGTTGTAGTGTGATCAGCCAATGAGTAAACACCTGCCTTAGCCAATCTTGAGGCTCCAAATTCCCTACCCATTTTATAAAAAAGTTATAAAACATTTAGAAGTTTCCTACTTTCCAATTGGCTGTATAGGGTCAGAGACCCACATGTGAATTTCCCAGAAATTCACAGGTTTGAACAACTTCAGGCAGTGAGATTAGGAATTTTGGTCCATCGAATACAGAATTCATGAAGCACTTCATTCATCTCTGACTGCCATTACAAACTTTGCTACCACCTTTATTTACTGAAAACCTTCAACAAGGCCCTAAAAAGTAAAACTCCCTAAATAAAGAAAAATAAACAATCGTTCCTCTCATGATGGTCTACTTACACACATAAACTTAAAAAAATGAAGTACTATTCACAGTTTTAATTCCTGGTGTTTCTTTTTGTGACCATGAGGAATCCCCACTCTAGCCTTATCAGCTTGTCAAGGCAATCTCTGCTGCTTACACTGCTTCAGACGCAATTGAGACCATGGGCAGGATTCACAAAATTTTGCCTGGGCGCAAAACCAGTTTTGCCCCTCAAACTGGGTTTGTGCCTAGGTGACTGGGTGACCAAAATAGTAGACCAGGGTGGGGCTGTGGACATGGCCTACCTAGACATTTAGCAAGGCATTTGACACAGTCCCACACAAAAGATCAATAATGAAATTAACCAGCCTGGGAGTGGGTCCCAGGGTGGTAGTCTGGGTAAAACATTGACTTGACAACAGGACACAGAAGGTAATTGTAAATGGAGTCCACTCTGAAGAAAGAGGGGTTACTAGTGGGCTACCGCAGGGTTCAGTACTGGGTCCAATCCTTTTTAATGTCTTTATAAGTAACATTGCAGAGAAGGAAAGGTATGCCTCTTTGCAGATGACACAAAGATCTGCAACAGGGTTGATACACAAGGAGACGTGGAAAGGATGAGAAGGGACTTGGCAAGGTTGGAGGAAAGGTCAGAAGTATGGCAGCTTGGATTCAATGCAAAGAAGTGCAAAATAATGCACCTGAGAAACAAAAACTCAGAGGAAGATTACACAATGGGGGGAGGTAGTAACAACAACAGAAATGGAAAGGGACCTGGTGGTAATTATATCAGATGACCTTAATGTTAGCAAGCAATGTGAGAAGGCAGTAGGGAGGGCTGGGGAGAAACTGGGATGTATAGGGAGAGGCATAACCAGCAGAAAACAGGAAGTTGTTATCTCTCTGCACAGACAGTTGGTGAGGCCCTATCTGGAGTACTGCATCCAGTTCTGGAGACCCCATCTCTGCAAGGACATAGACAGGATGGAGGCAGGCCAGAGGAGGGCAACTTAAATGGTGCAGAGTCTGCAAGTGAAGCCATATGAGGAGAGATTAAAGGAGCTTAATATGTATACCCTTGAGGAAAGGAGGGGAGAGGGGGGACATGATAGAAACTTTCAAGTACCTCAAGGGAATCAACAAAGTCCAAGAGAGTAGCATCTTTCAGAATAAGAGATGTGCAAGAACAAGAGGACACAATTTGAAGATAAAGGGGGGATGGCTCGGGGGCAATGTGAGAAAGTATTTTTTCACAGATAGGGGTGGTGGATGCACGGAACAGCCTTGCTGAGGAGGTTGTGGGGTCTGAAACTGTGAAAGAATTCAAGAATGCATGGGACAGACATAAGGCAATTCTTGTGGGGGGTAGGAAGAAATAGGCTGTTGGTTAACTAGGATCTGCAGCTTATCCTGTAGGTAGGGAAATAGGCAGACTAGGTGAGCAAAGCGGTCCTTATCTGCCATCAAAGTCTATGTTTCCATGTAAAGTTGGGAGGGGAGGGCCACAATGCAAAGAAGTGGGAGGACCTGCATATCCAGGCAATCCCATTCACAAACATTTGCTCCACGCAATGGCCATTCACAACGGAGCAAATTACCACTCAGAAAAACCTGGCAGTGCTCCCCACAAAACCCCAGAGGGTCACGGAGGTACTGCAGCCCTCCCATCCCCATCAAAAGAAAACTGAAGTCCCCCCTCCCCGGTCCCGCTCCCAGTATAAGTTAAACAAAATCCCTGGTTTCCTTAGTATAGTGGTCCTAGTTCCTCCCCCTCCCTGGTCTGATCTTGTTAGAATAAAAAAAATCCCCAATTTCCATGGTATAGTGGTACCTCCACTATCCCCCGTCCAGATAGAAACATAGAAACATAGATGTTGATGGCAGATAAGGACCACAAGGCCCATCCAGTCTGCTCATTTCTTTTTCTACCTTATAATTGTGCCATTGGCCTTTGCTTTATCAAAGGCCTGTCTAGTCATACTCATCTGTATTGCTCCCTTATGCCTATCCCATGCCTGTTTGAAGCCCTGCACCGTATTCATATCCACCACTTCCTGAGGTAGGCCATTCCATGCATCCACCACCCTTTCTGTGAAAAAGAACTTCCTCACTTTACCCCTAAATCCGCCTCCCTCTAATCTCATGCTGTGTCCTCTTGTCCTGCTATTTTTCTTATATTGAAACATTAGACTCTTTCACCTTGTTAATGCCCTTAAGGTGTTTGAATGTTTCAATCATATCACCCTCTCTCCCTCCTTTGCTCTAGGGTATACATATTGCGCTCCATTAATCTGTCCTCATATGTTTTCTGATGCAGTCCCTGCACCATTTTGGTTGCCTTTCTCTGAACTGCCTCAATTTGGTTAATGTCCTTGTAAAGGTGTGGCCTCCAGTACTGCACGCAGTACTCCAGATGGCCCAGTTAGAATAAATAATTCCCGTTTTCTTTACTGCAGTGGTCCCCGCAACTACCCACCCACTTCGGTAACCACATCCCACCCCACACCCCGCGGCCCAGTATGGCCCCCGGGTCAGTGAGTGGCACTGCCCTCCTCTCACCTCCAAGGCTGCCCACCAACTGAACTGTCAATAAATGACAGCTTACAGTACTCCCTACAAGCCCATTGGTTGACACCATCAACCAATGTGCTTGCAGTGTGTACTGAAAGTTATCATTTGCAAAGTTGTAAATCATTTCTAATATGTTTATAAGTAACGAAGTATGGCTCGCAAAGTTTGCGGATGACACACGGCTGGGTTACTTAGCCAACAATATAACTGAAGCCACTATGTTGCAGACAGCACTTATTGAATTGGAAGAATGGGCTAACAATAAGGGCTCATCATTTAATATAGAAAAATGTGTCGTTATGCACTTGGGAAGGAACAATCTACATTTTAATTATAAACTATCGAATAAGGATTTAAGAATTCTGCAGGAAGAAAGGGATTTAGGAGTGATAGTAGATAATGAATTAAAATTTGGTCAACAATACTTTCAGACGATAAGGAAGGCAAGCGGCATTCAGCATTGTATACGTAAACACATCACAAGCCATGAAAGGGCAGTGTTATTGTCATTGTACACCTCGCTGGTGCTCCCCCATGTGGAGTATTGTGCCCAGTTCTGGTCACCAGGCTATAGGAAGGACTTGGCTATCCTGGAGCGGGTGCAAAGAAGGGCAACAAAAGGCATAAAAGAGGTTCAGGGTTTTAAATATGATCAGAGACTGGAAAAACTAGGATTATTTTCTTCGGAGTACCGTAGATTACACGGGGATATGTGTCAAGTATATAAAGTACTCAGTGATGAGAAACTACGGGAACAACTGGACATTAAAATTAAAAAACAAAGTTATGATACTAGGTCACATACCTACCAGCTGTATAAAGATAAACATAACACCAAAAAAAGAGGAAATTGGTTTACTATAAGAGTTACAGGAATTTGGAATTCACTGCCAAGTGAAGTGGTATCAAGTCCGACTATGAATACCTTTAAAAATAGGTTGGATTCTTACTTGTTTAGCAAAGGTATTAGCGGGTATTGTTAGTAAATCAGCGAGCTATATGGACGCAAGTCTTCTATGCTCTGAAGCACCTATGAACCTAAGTACACACTGCAAGCCCATTGATCAACAGTGTCATCCAACGGGCTTGTAGGGAGTGCTATAAACTGTCATTCATTGACAGTTGAGTTGTCGGGAAGTCGTGGAGGTGAGAGGAGGGCTGTGCTGCTCACTGACCCAGGGGCCATACTGGGATGTGGGGAGTGGGGTGGTATGTGGTTACTGAAGTGGGTGGGTAGTTGGGGGGACCACTACACTATGGGAAAAGGGGATTATTTTATTCTAATGGAGATTGGGACTGGAGAGGGGGGAGGGACCACTATTCTATGGAAACTAGGGATTTTGTTTTCTATTCTAATGGAGATCAGACTAGGGAGAGGGGATGGACTGCTATACCACAGAAACTGGGAATTTTGTTTTTTAATTATTTACTTATACTGGTATTAGGACCGGGATGGGGGAGGGACCACTACATATGGAAAATGTTTTCATTTTCTTTACGTGCGATCAGCAATTGTGTGGGGCATTGGGGGGTGCACAGCCACCTGCTAACCATGCAAATGAGCCCATAATAGGCATGCAAATGGCCACCTAGAACCTTGCATGCCCAATTGGCTTATTTGCATGGCTCCCTTTGTGAGTAGGGAGATTGCGCTGTGGTGCTATATGTGCCTCAGACCATCCTTCTGGCTGGCTATGGCAGCGGTGTTAATGGGGTTTCCCCTGAGTTAGCACTGCCCCCACCTTGCCCCTATTCACAGTCAGATTGCCCACAGGGCTGTCCGACTATAAATAGCACAGTTGCCCACCAGCACAACCAGGGAGCGCAGCACAAACTTTTGCGCTCGCTTTGTGCAATCTTTGTGAATCCTGCTCCATGGCTCTATATAAGGCCTTCTGTTTAGTATAAGGAGTGAACATTCTGCTACAAGCATTCTGTAGCAATTTGAATTCCTGTGTGCCATGTATGTATTATTTTATCGTTTGACTATTTAAATACAAGCATATTAATATCAGTTATTACAATATTCTATGAAAAAGAAAAAGACAAGTACAAATAGTTGAAAGAGGCACATCATTGCTTTTACAAATAGAAAAGATAAAAAAGCATTACTTTGACACATTTAAAAAGCTTCCAGTGATATTAAATTGAAAGCATTCGTTAATGGAGAGTGTTGTACATGACCTTAATAAAACCTCTATCTAATACTTCATTTAGTAACTAATGATAATTTAGATTGCTTCCTCTTCTTAGTATAACAAGCATTTGTCAATGCCGAATGTTTGCTTGCTGGCACTGGCATTGGTAGTGTAGAAGTTACAGAGCTGCATAATAGGAATGGCAGCGAAGTATTGAACTGAAGCCAACCCCACCACCACCCTGCAGAGAGTGGCAGGCATTGGGGTGTGCCTTTGGGTCGTCAGGCATAATGACCACGCCATTTCACCACACCCTACCCTGCAGACACTGACAAGTGTCATAGTGTGCCTTGGGGTCTTTGGCCCTTATGCACACCCTATTCCATCAGGAAATATGGTGAGATGGGTGCGGTATAGGAGAATGGGGTGAAGTTTGGGCCCGAAGAGTCCGAGGCACACCTTGATGCCTCTCACTGGCTGCAGGGTGTGGGTGGGGTGAATGGTATGAGCATGACAGGCAAGAATCCCAAGTCACACCCCTGATGCCTGTCATACTCTACAGGGTGGAGGCGTTATGGTTGGAAACCCTAGCGCCTCGAGCATTCATTGGTATTTCACCCAAATTTTCAACATGTTTTTATGACCCCACCTCATGAACAGTGGCAATATCAGTTTGTTAGCAGAAAACTGCTTTTGCACAGCGACTATGGCATTTGGCACCACAGGTGCAAAAACACATTCCAAACAGGATGTGAAAAATGACAGTGGTACTGTTCATGGGGAGGTGTAAAAAATGGCAATGTTGAAAATCTGCTGTGAAAATCTTAAAAAAACTGGTGAAGTCACGAGCGTGCGTAGAAACTGTGCAACGCACACCCGTAATGTAACTAGTTTGGGGATTTTTTTACAGCAGATTGTTAACACAGGCATTTTGGGACCTCCGATCATGAACAGTGTCAGTGCGATTTTCTTTATCTGTCCCGGACAATGATTTCCCACAGCGACCACGCATCTCTGCACTGAAAGTGTGAAAACACATTTCGGCCATGTTGTGGAAAATGACAGCTGTACTGTTCTTAAGGAGGTGTGAAAAAATGCCACTGGCGAAAATCTGGACTGAAAATATTACAAATTCACGAACCTACGAGGGTGCGTGGAAACTGCGTAATGCTCACTCGTAACACAGTCATTTTATCAAGTTTTGTCACCAAATTTTCAACATAGCCATTTTAAGACCTCTGCTCATGACCTGTGTCACTGTGATTTTCTTAATCTGTCCCAAACATTGTTTTTGCACACCGACTGTACCATTGTGCGCTACATGTGCGGAAACACATTTTGGACGAGATGTGAAAAATGGTAGCTGCATAAGGAAGTGTGGTAAAATGGCACTGTTGAAAATTTGGTGTGCAAATATTACAAATTGGCAAACTTGCCAGCGTGCGTAGGAACAGCGCAACGTGCGCTCCTAAAACAGTCATTTTTGGGAATTTTTTCTCCAAATTTTCAACATAGCCATTTTAACACCTCTGCTCATGATCAGTGTCACTGTGATTTTCTAACGTGTCCACAGATGATTAAGACACCGACCGCGCCATTGTGCGCTACATAGGCAGAAACACGTTGTGGGTGAGATGTGAAAAATGAAAACTGTACTGCTCATAAGGAGGTGTGATAAAATGGCAATGCTGAAAATCTGGAGTGAAAATATTGAAAATTTGCGAACTTACGAGCGTGCATAGGAACGCTGCACCACACGCTCGTAAAACAGTCATTTTTAGGAATTTTTTCAGCAAATTTTCAAAATAGTCATTTTAAGACCTCTAATCATGAACAGTGTCACTGTGATTTTCTTAATTTGTCCCGTACATTGATTTCGTACACCGACTGCGCCATTGTACACTACATAGGCGGAAACACGTTTTGGGTGAGATGTAAAAAATGACAGCTGTACTGCTCATAAGGAGGTGTGGTAAAATGACAATCTTGAAAATCTGGAGTGAAAATATTGAAATTTCGCAAACTTACGAGGTGCGTAGGAACTGCACAACGCACGCTCGTAAAACAGTCATTTTTAGTAATTTTTTCACCAAATTTTCAACATAGCCATTTTAGACCTCTGCTCATGAACAGTGTCACTCGATTTTGATAATATTGTGTCGTGCATTAATTTCGCACACTGACTTGCATTGTCTGCTTATGGCGGAAACACATTTTGGGTGAGATGTGAAAATGACAGCTGTACTGCTCATAAGAAGGTGTGGTAAAATGGCAATGTTGAAAATCTGGGTGAAAATATTGAAAGATTCGCAAACTTACGAGCGTGCATGAGAATTTCGCAATGCGATCGTAAAGCAATCATTTGAATTTTCCACCAAATTCTTCAAAATAGGCTTTTGAGAGTTCACCTTATGAACACTGGCAAGTCATTTCGGTAATCCTTCCGGAAAGGTGATTTCACACAGTGGCTGTGAAATCACCCTTCCGGCCTGAGTAACACCATGACAGTGCAAGAATTCATGAGGAGGGGTCCCAAAAACCCCATGTTGAAAATTTGGTGCAAAAATTCCAAAAAATGCCTGAGATATGCAACAAAGTTAAAAAAAAAACCCTATCAACCCATTATACAGCTTACCAGCATTTCCTCAGTTCGCAGTCTGCTTTGAAGAGTGCAGACGTATTCCTGGTCCACCGAAGATCGTTGCACCGGACTCCGGAGGTAAGTATGGGGTGAGGGGGGGTGTAGGGAGGCAGGGTGCACAGTGGGTGGGTGCGGGCAGGTGCAGACTCTGTGGGGACCGTTTTGCTTTTCAGGTTTTTTTTTTCGCGATGGCAGGGGCGTTTGCCGCGCTGGTGGGCTCCCAGCGTGGCAGAAGGACGCTGGGGGCATGGGCTGACGGAGTTGGGCACCCCTGTGCCATGGCATCTGTTGCCATGGGGGTGGGCTCCCAGTGTGGCACCCTGTACTGGGGGGCAGTGGAGCCAGGGATTGGGCACCCGTCGGCGACAGCATGGGGAGAGACAGTGGAACTGATGGGATTGGGCACCCCGTCGGCCATAACATCATTTGCCACGCGCTGGGGTGGGCTCCCAGCGTGGCACCTGGATGTTTTGCAGCCGACGGTGGATTGGGCACCGGCCGGCCATAAAACATTTTGCCACACTGGGGTGGGTTTCCAGCATGGCACCTGGATGCTTTGGGGCGTGGAGCCGACGGGGGATTGGGCACCCGTCAGTCATACAGTGTGGAGGCGATGAGCATGCAGTGTGCATGCGGCGTGTCCGTGTGGGGGAGAGCCCTCTCTTTCAACTGTATGCCATTGCATTTTCAGCTGTCATAGACAGCTGGAGCAGTGATTGGTGCTCTGTGACCGCGCCTGCAAACACACTGACTGAATTGGAAGAGGCTGACACACCTCTGGAAAACTTGTATGATGGCACTATGTTTCTTGCACATGCGTACAAGCAAACATAAAAAGGTAAAGAAGTAACAGACTGAATCTTTAACAGTAATGACATATGTTTTTATAGAATCTTCCATGTCCGGCTAGGTAAAGATAGATTTATTTGAGAAGCGACGTCTTCTGAGGCTAACCGAAATCTATGATTTTTACTATATTTTCCAGAATAGAAGGGAAGAAAAAGTCATTGGCTAATGCCAACCTGCCAGCAGTCATGTAAATCAAATAATCTCAGCTAAAATATGTGGCAGCTTTTCCTCCTGTTTTAAGTGAACAGATAGTCACTATACTGACAAAGGCTTAAAGTAAGCAGAAAATGCAGTATCTTCTGTCCTCATTGGAGAACGTGGGCATTATCCTATTTTCTTTCTTTTTTTAATCGCTTTGAAGAATTTGGCTATCTGATTACCCTGTTTAACTGTCACTGGATGTAACAATAGAAATGGTAGATCATATAAACTATTTGAATAAGTGTTTAAATAAGTGCCAGTATAATGTTTCCTCTATATATCATAAAGTGGGCACTACAATAATAGTTATTTTGTCTGTGTAACCTTAATTATGCTGCTATACGGTATCAGCATAACTAAGGTTATGTAGACAAAATAACTGTGAGTCATTATCTTGCATATATAATCACATGTCAAAAGAAAATAGCTCAAATCTAACAATGCTAAACATGGGGGATACAGGGGGCACCGGTACAAGGGCGGTTGAGTTTAGGGGGATGGACTTTAGGATAATGGGGGAATTTCTGAGCAAGCACCTGGCAGATTTCCAACAACACATGAATGCAGATCAGAAATGGAATATAATAAGGGGAGGGCTGGCAAAGGCAACAGATACCTGTACTAGGGAAAAAAAAACAAGATGGGCAGGGCAACGAAACCCACTTGGCTGTCACTGGAGGTCAGGGAAGGGGTGAGACCCAAGAGGGTGGCATTTCAGAAGTATAGGAAAACTGGGAGAGGAGAAGATAAAGATGTATACAGGGAAAAGTTTAGGGAGGTCACCAGACTGGTAAGGGGGACCAAAGTATCTAAAGAGCTGAGACTGGCGAAGGGGATCAAATGAGGAGAAAAATACTTCTTCCATTACATAAGCAAGAAAAGGAGAAGCAAAGACCAGCTTGTGAGGATCAAGAAAGATGGGGGGTGGGTGGAGAAGAGGGCAGAGCAGGCAGAGGCACTGAATAGGTACTTCTGCTCTGTGTTCTCGCAGGAGAAGGGGGGAAACAACTCAGGCAAGCGGGGGGTGGGTAGGGGGAGAGGATGATAGATGTAGGGGTTACAGAGGGCAGGGTGCTAGAGGGGTTGAGGGCATTAAGAGTGGACCAAGCGCTTGTGCCGGATGACATTCACCCTAGAGTATTGAGGGAGCTGGCAGTGGTCCTTGCTGGGCCACTGGCAGACCTGTTCAATACCTCCCTGGACACAGGATGTGTGCCACAGGACTGGAGGATGGCCAACGTGGTTCCCATCCATAAAAGTGGGCCGAAGGAGGAATCAGGGAACTACAGACCAGTGACCCTCACCCCGATCATAGGCAAACTCATGGAGCCCATCCTAAATGAGAGGCTTGTGAGCTTCCTGGAAGCAAACAGTATCCAGGATGACCAGCAACATGGGTTTGTTGCAGGCAGATCATGCCAGACAAACCTGATAGAGTTCTATGACTGGGTGAGTTGGGAACTGGACAAGGGCCATGCTGTGGGACATCCTTTACTTGGACTTCAGTAAGGCTTTTAATTCAGTGCCACATGGGAGATTGGGGGGAAGCTGGAGTATGTGGGGGCAGGACCAAAAATGGTGACCAGGATCAGGAACTAGCTGAAGGGGAGACAGCAAAGGGTGGTGGTAGGGGGAGAATTCTCATCACCGAGAGCAGTGATGATCGGGGTACCACAGTGATCCATGCTGGGACCAGTACTGTTCAGGATTTTCATTGCAGATAATTCAAATGGGATCTGGAGCAAAATCTGTCTGTTCACAGATGATACCAAGATGGGAGCTGTGGTAGATGACACGGAGGGGGGAAGGGGCTACAGGAGGACCTGAATAAGCTGAAGGAGTGGGCAGATAAATGGCAGCTGGGGTTCAATGCCAAGAAGTGCAAGGTTCTGCACTTCAGAGCCCAGAACCAGGGGAGGGATTATCACTTAAATGGGGTTCAGTTGGGTTGCTCCACAGAACAGAAGGACCTTGGGGTGATCATAACAGGGAGCATGAACATCTCTGTTCCATGTAGAACGGTGGCAGCAAAAGCCAACAAAATGCTGGGGTGTATAGCTAGAGGGATTTCTTCCAAAAGTAGGGAAGTTATTCTGCCACTGTATAGGTTGCTGGTCGGGCCCCATCTGGAGTATTGCGTGCAGTACTGGCTCCTGTTTCTGAAGAAGGACACCAAATTGTTGGAGGGGGTACAGCGTAGAGCTACAAAGATGATCCAGGGATTGGAGGGCAAGCTATACAAGGAAAGGCTTGGGGAGTTGAATATGTACTCTCTGGAAGAAAGGAGGGACAGGGGAGATATGATTGAGACCTTCAAGTACCTGAACAGAATAAACAAGGCTAATACAGAGAGAATTTTCCAGAGGAGAAAGGGGCGGGGCACAAGGGGACATCGACTGAGATTGGAGGAGGGTAGATTCAGGAGAGAGATGAGGAGACATTTTTTCACAGAAAGAGTGGTGAACAAGTGGAACTCCTTGCCGGGGGAGGTAGTGGCCTGCAAGATGGTAGACAGCTTCCAGAGGAGTTTGGATAGGGGATGGGGAAGGAGTAATAGGATGGGGGAGGGAGGGGCAGCAGCATTATAAGGTGCTAGCTGCACACTCGAGCAGACTCGATAGACTATGAGGCCTGTTTCCGCTGGTATTTTCATATGTTCATGTGCTCGAAAGTGTGATAGGTCTTCTGGTTTCAGAAACAATGGAGGAATCGAATAATCCTCCAATCCATGGGAAATGTTATTTTTTCTGAACCACTGTGCACTTTTAGTTTCTGTATCTGTTTTTGAGCCAATTTATATAACTTTCTTTTGATAGCATCTATATATATATGTGTAATTATAATATTTTTACAGTCAGTCCACACATTAAATAATTTAATTTCTTTCAGGGTACTTATTAATGATGGTAACTATGAAGAAGGTGTATCCAGATTTATCCATTTAATTTTTTCATTAAGACAGTTGAATGGCAAATCATTACTTGGAAAATTAATTAGTCATATCCAATAGGAGAGAATGCGTTGTTTAGCTTGGAAGTGAAGATCTAATTTTTCCCACTTCAGTTCTTACAATTGTCATGGCTATAGACATGGGTACTCTAAGCAATACTTTATAGTAACACAGCAACGTTTTTTTTGGTCTAAAGTGTTAGTATACTGGGCCCCCAGACTTCAGTGCCATATAATAACACTGGATTTAGTTTCATGTCTTCCTCTACTAAAGAAGGTATAACAGTTTTTCTACCATACAGTATGTATAGTTAAACTTAAGGAGGGCTTTACTATATGCAATGCCTTTAAAGATTGTTGTTTTATGTGTTGGTGCCACTTTCCATTGTAAGTAAACATAACACCTAGATAAATACAGTGTCTTACCAGTTCTATCTTATTATTAAAAAAAAAAAGTATAATCTTTGTTTGTGGTGAATGTCATTATCTTTGTTTTTGAGAGAAATTATCACAAGCTAATTTGAAAGCATTAATACTTCTTTGTAATCCCTTAGGTGAAAGTGACAGTATAACCATGTTATCAGTGTAAAGTACAATTACCACTGGAATGTTATTTATTTTAGGTGAAACAAAAAATTAATTAGGATTATGCTGAAGCAGTGAGTTGACATATATTTATAAAATAAAGTAGGGGCTAATAAACACCCTTTTTCACTGTTCTGTTGGAAGAAAAAACACATGACAAGCTTTCTTCATTATTCATTCTAATCATGGTTGTATTATTCTCATGCAGTTGAATGATTGGAATAAGAATTTCATGAAGTATTTTCAAATTTATCAACTTTTCCCATAGGGTGTTTCTATTTCGCAAATCAAAAGCTGAAGAAACATCAACAAAAATGGTGCAGAGTTTTGACTGCTTTAGTATACAGCATTTTTCAGTGTAATGATTCAGCACTGCCAGTGTACCATAATAAACAAACATTCCATCTACTGTATATGGGGAAAGACAAATGATTGACAGGGGCAGAAGGACTATTGCTTTACTTATTACTTGTAACAAAAGGAAATATTGTACTGTTTTAAATTTTAAGAAGGCATTTTTTCAATTGTTTCTTAATTTATCCATTTTATAACCACAATAAGACACTCCAGGTTGTTGGAAGTCTGGTATTAATACACTTCCAGCTGCTAAAGACAGTCGGTGCAAGCACCTCATGCCTTATTCTGCACCTGGGCATGCACCAACCCTGACAACCAACACCCTATCCTATCTAATTGCATACATATTTTGCAGGCTGTATTGAAATTGTGTCTGTGGAACCCACAGTTCTAAAGGTTGAACTCTGAATTCTGTAAGCAGAATTCTAATTCTGCTGTAGAATTCCATGCCACTCTTGCTGGTAATTGCTGAAGTGGAATCAGAGAACTAGCAGGAAAAAAAATTGTCTAGCTCTTGTTATTATGTTTGCTTGCACACAAACCAAAGCAAATATTTTGAGACTGCTCATACAAAGTAGGGCCCAGTGAGGTGTGTGCTGTACCCAGCCAGTACAGCTGAGCTTGCAGGTGGTGTGACTGTGCACACCCAATCCTGGCAATGCTGCTGCTGACGCTGGTTCTCTGGCTGATGGGCATAAATTTCTTACATAAAGATGCACCTACACAAATCACAGTGAGGCTGCACCTGTCATACATTCATCAATCAACATTTCCCCCTCTCACTTGCCCAGCTTTGTGATCCTAAAGAAACCTCTTGCTCCATCCCTCCCTCTGCATGGATCCCAACCCCCACCATCCATTCCTGCCCAGTCCACTTGAAATAAAGAAACATCCTTCACCATTTCTCTCCATGAACTCCAACCCCTGACCTCTGGTTTACCCCCACACAGGAAACAATACCAGGGTGCCCGCCACAGTGCCATAGACAACAAACTAACTCTGGGGTGGCCAATCCACAGTGTCGGTACTTGAAAACATAAAAATGACTCCTCCTCCTCTGGCAGGCTCAGTGATGCTCAGGGTTGAGGTGGTGGATGCCACACCTTGCACATCACTGGCAGAGCCCAAGTTCAAGAGTGAACTTGGGTCCTGGGTTTGGCAGGTGAGGGAAAGGATCAGGTGACTGGAGGACTGCTGTCCTCTCCCAAAGATGGGGTAACCTGCTGCATTACTTTTAGACTGCCACCACACTGTGGCAGGGCAGTGAGTGTGACACATTGGGACCAGCCAGTGGCAAAGCATGTGGTGTGTGCATGCCTCCACAAGCATACATACTGGTGCTCATTGCACACCACCAGGTCAGGGGAAGAAAATTGAAAAAGTGATGGATGATGGTAGGCTCATTCTTTGGTCTGTGCTATCACCCCTGGACTACCTCAGAATTCTGGATGTATGCTATGTGGGGGTGGTGGACCTCCCTGGTCCATCATTGGGGGGCAATCCATGGTGGAAGTACTGTACGTGAGTTCTGGGGGGTGGTGGTAGTCAGCTGTTTCTACAGTATTTATAATTCTTCACTGATAGTCAAATAGCTTTTCTATAGTATTGATGATCCCTCACTGACAGTCAGATTATGGCTGGCCAAGGTTGTGAACAGAGGGCTGGGTCAGTCACTGCCATTATTGCTGTAGTTCAATTTAGGAGGGTCCTGAGCGGGCAGGTGATGAGGGTGTGGGATGCCCTTATGGGGGACAACTAGACTAACAGGAATACTCAATACAGCTACAGGGTGGGCAGTCGGGGGGGGGTCTATGCATGCATAGTAATGAGCCCATAATGGGCATTCACATTGTCCAAAGCATGTTGGATGCCCAATTGTCCCATTAGCATGTTAGAGCTGAATATGGCCTACAGGAGCCCTGAAAGCATCCTGTTTTGGCTGCCCTATCTGCACTGCACTCTAGTGGGCCATATTCATTCTTTAGCTGTGTCAGCATAGTGCATATCCACTATGCAGTGCACCAACATGGTCCCATATTTAGATAATGCATTCCAGTCAGAGAGCACTCATTGTCTGAGTATTGCCCCCAAGTTGGCTGTGCAATAATTGTTGCAGATCACTTGGCCAGCTCTGAATATGGAAGCCTATACCCCTAAGCCTGGTAAAACTTTTTCTCTATTTTTCAAGCAGATTCTCAGTGTGGCCACACTATTGAGAAAGTATAAATGCAGTGGTAAGAGTTTGTTTCCAAAAACCTGTGAGAAAACTATGACTGAAGTGGAGATCCACTCACAACCTTGTTTGTTTCCAATTTTTTTTAGTAATATATACAGAAGAACATTTGACTACTACTCATTTTTCCAACATTTTGTGACCCTCATAGTCACACCATGAAGGTGGAAACATAGGGCCCGATTTTCAAAGGGGTTAGAATGATACAAGGGACTTATGTCTTAAAAAATTTGAAGCAGTGCGAGACTTGTGTCACAACTTGCTGCAATCACAATTTTCAAACTCAGCCTGCATCAGATTCTGATGCAGCCGTGCCAAAGCCCCTGTGTGTCATGGTTACATTAAACAATTCAGTGACCCTGGTCGCAAGGGGGCTTGCACCATGACAGGGCAAAATCCACTTTGTTGTGATTTTGCAAGCCTTGCCAGAGACACAGCAATGGGCACCACTTAGACCAATCAGGAGGTGGTCAAAAGTGGTGTGTGTCAGTGGTAGAGGGGTCTGACACTGGGCTGCCCGGGGCAGAAGGGGACAGGAGGTGGCAGAGGGAGAGTTGGAGAGACAGCTGGGCATTAATGGGAGTGCTGCAGCACCTGGTGGCATGCGTTTGCTGATGTATGTATGAGTATACATATAATACCTATTACAGTACCGCAAACTACTGTACCTATAAATTGTACTGTATGGGGGGGGGGCAGGGACTGAATGTGCAGCTGGCATGGCTCTGTTCAGCTGGTGCCATGTCACATTCTGTCCCTGGACCCCCCACCCCATACAGTATAATTCATAAGTACAGTACTTTACAGTAACTCTCATAGAAATTGATAGACAATATGGAATTACATACAAAAGCAAACTCACCCCACTGGGTGCCACAGCACTTTCTTGTATGTCCAGCTGTCTCCATGACCCCCATGCAACTTCCCATGCCCATTCTGTCTCCAGCCCCCTCCTGTCCAGCGCAATAATGACCACCCCTGCACCCATCTCGGTCCCTCTAGTGTTTTGCCTGGTGGGAAGGCTGGATCCTGGCGGCATTTCCCGTAGGAGTGCCAACTGTTTGGTACAGATGTTGGCTTGTGGCAAACCTGGGGAGTTTGGCGTTGGACCCTGATTTTTCTGAAATCAAGCACAGGGTCCCTGGCCTACCCAGAGTTTGCTGAAGCCCTGGAGTGACGCAACTTGCATTGCTGTAAGGGCTTTTTGAAAATAGAACCCATTGACTTTAATTGCTTCTTTCTGGTATCCACATACAGTCAGTGGTTGCTAATGAATCTTTTAACCAGATTAGGCTTTTCAAAACACATGACACTGATGAAATTCCCAGTTTTGGGCACAGATTGCACTATGTTAAATGTGCCAAAACATGTGCTGGTAGTTCTCAGGTGTTTTGATGCATTTACAATAATCTGCATACTTTTCAGCAAAAAAGAAAAAAAATAACGTATACATTATTATTTTGATGCATGTCATTTTTTGTGCAGAACATGCACACTTGCAGCAAAATGTCTGACTGCTTCTTCTGTGGCCTAATAGTTATATTACAAGAAGTGCAACTGTGATAAAAATATGATGTAAGTGTAACCCCAGGGCCGGCATGCCGTTTGTATCTGACAGCAATACCAGGTGGGCTGGGTTCGGGGAAGAATAGGTCACTCGGCACAAAGGCAAGATTTGGCTACTCTGCACAGGGGCACCCAAGTAATTCCTAACACAGGAAGCAATAACTGTAATGTCCAATACCAGAAGTGGGATTCTAAAGTGTGGCTCTTTATTCGCATCCAAACAGAATAAACAAAGCATAGGTGGATCCCCATGGGGCTACACTCCTGGTAATGCAGATTAAAAGAAACAAGAACACTTCGTCAACACTTTAGCTCTCAGGCTCTGAACCCACCAGGCACACAGCCCAGACTTGCACGCTGCTTTGGGTTACACAGTCCAAACTTGTATACTGTTCTGGGTTTTCCCTGGCTCGGCTCCCTTGCCGGCCACTCGGACACCTTCCATATTTCAAGGAAACATTTTCTGGTGACTCCCTAAACCACCTAAGAGCACACGGCTCCATCAGGGAACTCTTCCTCTTAATCCCACGTCTGGGTACTTTCCTCAGGCACTGGCCAAGTACCTGAGAGAAAGTAAAAGGTGTCTCAGAGCAAATCCGTAGAGGTGAATTTGGTTACTACTGATGGGGGTCTCCCACCTCTCGCTCCCACAATTCATACCCGGCCATTTCTCTGGACAGTAAACACCTCATCCTGTAAAGCTTTGCAATGTAGATTCTTGCTAAATGTATATCACATTCCATCTACTTGTCTTGCTTCCCATTTGTGCTGGACTTGAGCATACTTTTAAGTGGCATTGTCCATTTCTCTAGACCCCCCACTGAGTTAAGCAGTCCAAACCCCACTTTCCAACTGTTCAAGTGAAAAAACACTTGGCCCTTTTTTAGAGCGAACTCACCCTTTGGTTGCAGGTGCCCCACAGGCGATTCCTCCACAAGGAATTTCTCTCAGAGCTTCTGGTGCCTCAGCACAACTTGAATAGGCAGCTTCTTCCCTTAGCCGGACCCAGGAGGGTTGCCCCTGGAAAACAGGCAAATCCTTCCCCCATCCCCTCAGGGATGGGGCTCTTGAACCACTGAAAGCGGTCTCCACCACTTCAGTTACCAGTTCCTGTGTTCCTCTTCAGGTGGAAACACACACCTTCCAAAAGTAGCTCTAAAACAGAGCTTAAAGCTCTGAGAGTCTGCACACACTCAGCTGTACTACTGTCTCTTTCTCAGACTGCACACAGACTGAATTCAATATCCCCAATGTTCTACACTAACCTCCAACTGCAACATTCCAGTGTGGCTTATGCAGCTGCGAAAGTTCTATGGTGATGTCATCCCTCAGTCTCAGCTGAGACTGAGAACAGAGTGAAACAGTGTGAAATCCATTTTACTGGAGTTTCACAAGCTGCATTCCCTGCCTACCACTAGGTCTTACTGGGATTCTAGTAACCCCGGATAACAGGGGGGTTACATAAGTCTTTGAAAATCTAGCTCTAAATCATTAACTTGTTCCTTTTTATTTCAATTTTACTATAAAAAGAAACTCTTGTGCTGGGATTTATGCAGAAAATGTGTATGAAGTCTCAGCTCTTGTGATTCAAGGCTGAGAGCCACAGAGAACTGAGACTCCAGAAACAATTCTGACAGATTTTCTGCATAGATCCCAGCCAGCCACAAGGGTGACTTTTTATATAATAAAATTGGAATAGAAATATGATACTTCTCGCCATAATAAATCAATAATAAATATTAATATAATAATCATTACATTAAAAATAAAAATTGGGAAAAAAGGTGGTTAGTGGGTCTTCATTACAATTGTTGGCTTTCACCTCTCGCTTGGAGGGTCAGTGGGAGACACCCCCCCCCCCAGCAGTACTAAAACTAAGCATGCTTAAGCGGCCCATAGATGCTTAGTTTTTTCATGCTGTCATCCTCCCTGCCTCCTCCAACAGTGCCTTTTCCCTTGATGTTGGGACTTAGAAATACAGAAACATATAATGTGTTGGCAGAAAAGGACTGATTGGCCCACCCACTCTTCCCAGATTTTCCCTGCCTATTCTGTCTCCACAGACCCTAGCTGGTCTCTGCTGACCTTTCCTGCCTATTTACCAATATTCCATTATTCCTATCTCATGCATGTTTGATGGCCCCCACCTGCCTTCACACCCACCACCTCTCTCTCTCAATCAGTGAAGTAGTACTTCTTTACTTCCATCTTAAACTTCCCCATTTCCTGCTTCATTACATGCTCTCTTGTCCTGGGACACATCTATATTTGAAACAGACTCCCCTCCGGTACCCTGTTCACCTGCATAAGGTACTTGTATGTCTCTGTCATGCTCCTCTCTCACTCTTGTCTTCTAGGGTATACATATAGAGATCCCTCAGTCTCTCCTTATAGGGCTTTGGATGTAACCCCTTCACCGCTTTAGTTCCGTTGTGGGCAAAGTTATGGAAACACTACTAAAAGAAAGAAATGTGGAATACCTTGTGGCCAATGGATTGCAGGATCCTAGCCATCATGGGTTCACAGTGGGGGGAGATCTTGTCAGACTAACCTGACTGATTTCTTTAGCTGGGTGACCAGGGAAGTGTATCAGGGAGGGGCAGTAGATGTGGCCTACTTAGATTTCAGTAAGGCTTTCAACACTGTGCCTCACAGATGACCGGCAAACAAGCCGGGCAACCTTGGAGTGGGTCTAAAGGTTCTTAAATTGGTAAAATGTTGCCTAAGTAGCAGAAGTCAGAGAGTGGTGATAAATGGGGCAAACTTAGAGGTAGACACAGTAACCAATGGGGTGCCACAGGGGTCAGTTCCGGGACCGGTCTTTTTCATTGTCTTCATTAGCAACATTACAGAATGGCTGGAAGGGAAAGTATGCCTGTCTGCAGATTACATAAACATCTTCAACAGAGTGGACTGCACACAGGGCAACCTGGGGGAGGGGTATAAAACATGAGGGAGAACCTGAAAAAGCTAGATGAATGGTCAAGGGTATGGCAACTGGACTTCAATGCTAAAAAGTGCAAAATTATGCACACTAGGCACAGGAACCCAGGGGTAACGTACCATTTGGGGAGGGGAGACAACAACAAAGCAGGAAAGGGACCTGTGGTTCATCATATCAAATGACCTAAAGGTAGCAAAGCAATTTAATAAAAATCAATAGGAAAGGCTAGTAGAATGCTGGGGTGCATAGGGAGGAGTATCACCAGCAGAAAGAGGGAAGTGGTGTTACCCCTGTATAGATTGATGGCGAGGCTAAACCTGGAGTACTGTGTCCAGTTCTGGAGGCCCCACTTTATGAAGGACATAGATCAGGTGGAGGCGGTGCAGAGGAGGGCAAACAAAATGGTACATGGCCTGCATCAGAAGCCATATGAGGAGAGACTAAGGGAATTAAATATGTACTCTGTGGAGGAAAGAAGGGAAAGGGGAGGCATGGTCAAAAAATGCAAGTACCTTAAGGGTATTAATACAGTACAGAAAGGTAGCATTTTACATAAAAAAAGAGATGCTCATGGACAAGAGGACATGACTGAAAGCTGGAAGGGGGAGGCTCAGAGGGGATGTGAGGAAATACGTCTTCACAGAAAGGGTGGTGAATGTCTGGAACATACTCCCAGTAGAGACTGTGGATGCCAATACAGTGGCAGGATTCAAGCATGCATGGGATAGACACAAGGGAACCACAGTAACAGGGCTAGGGGGAGGCAATGCCAAAGATCAAGTTGGGTCTGTGGTAACACAATAGACAGGAAAATCTGTAGGGCAGACTAGGTGGGCCAAGGAGTCCTTATCTGCTGACAACTTCTATGTTTCTATGTTGCCCTCCTCTGGACTGCCTCCACCCTGTTTTTGTCCTTTTTGAGATGTGACTTCCAGAAGTAGACACAATGTTCCAGGTGGGGTCTCACTAGTAACCGATACAGTGGTAGCACCATCTCCATCCTCTTGCAAGTGTTATGTCTCCCTATGCACCCCACCATCCCTCATCCCACAGGCCCTGCCCAGTGCCCACTGCCTTGTCAGCCTACTCCACCACTTTGAGGTCATCAAACATGATAACCCCTAGATCTCTTTCCTGCTTTAGTGACCATCACTACCTTCCCCCATCCTATACTCAGCTCATGTGTTACTGTGCACTAGGTGTATGATTTGCAGTTTTTGCCATTGAACCCAAGCTGCCATGCCCTGAACCACTCCTTGTGTTTTCTAAGGTCCTTACTCATTTCTCTCCCCGGTATCCACTCTATTACAGATTTTGGTGTAATCTGCAAGAAGGCATACCTTCCCTTTCAGTTCCTCGGCAATGTCGCCTACAAACTGTGCCCCAAGCTTGGAGCCCTTTACAGGAACCATGGTTGCATCCCTCCTACGGCCCAGTGAGAACTTGTCCAGAAGATGATCCTCCCAATTTTTGACTACTGTGATATAGTCTATGGTGCCGCTCCCATATCTTCTTTTACCAGATTGGACTCTCTTTTCAACTCCTTCTGTTGATTCATTCTTGATGCCCCATCTCGAACCCATCATTATGACCTTTACCATGCCCTGTCCTTCGCTCTGCTTGCTAACAGATACCTGGCTCACTGTGCTAAGCTAACTTCCAAACTTTGTCTTGGTGTACTTGCTTCCTACATCTCATGATCCTTCCGGCCCCCCCCCACCTTCCTCCCACTCCCTCAGATCCTCCAACAGTCGCATCCTGCTAGTCTCCCGTCTTACCACCCTCATTGGCCAATCAGGTTTCTCCTATCGCTTCCCCAAAATCTGGAACTCCCTCCCACCTCAAATATGACACTCCTCCTCCCACTCCCTTGACTCTGCCTTACATAACTTTCTCTTTGCTAGCTGCTCCTGCTACAATCTTCCCTAACTTGTTCCCCTATGAGCCTGCTTCAGCTTCATGCCCACCTCTTTCCTGCAAAACCCTCCCCCTTCATCCTCCCCAAAACCCCTTCCTTTCCACCTTACTCCCACCCCCCATTCCCTCCTCTGTACACCAGCTTACCCTCACTACCCACTTGCCATTGCTTGGCCTAGGCCCCTGGCAGGGTTCTCTGCATCCTGGAGGGGTACAGAACCTAGGCAAACACCTTCCCCACCTCCTACTACCATCGTCTTCTTTCCTGAAAGGGCTGGTTCTCGGCCCCTCTTCTCTCCCACCTCCCTCTCTCTTAATCTTTCTGAAGCCTACTCCCCATCGTTGCCTACTTCCCTCCTGTCGTGGTCTACCTCTGCTGCCTACAACCTGCTTCACTCCTGTCATGCTGTACCTCTGCCTTATGGAGGCAGGGTCCACAGCATACTGGAGGGGCCAGGCCCTGGCAGACACTTCTCTTCCTTCTCTCTTCCTTTCTGACATGCTTTAACTCCCACTGCCTACAACCTGCTTCCTATTCATGCTTGACCTACACCTGGTGCAGGCAGGGTCCCCAGCATTTTGGAGGGGGCAAGCCCTGGCAGATGCTTCTCCTCCACCCCTTTCCTTAACCTCCTCCAAACCCCCCTTTCCACCCCCTGCTCTCTGCCTATATGCCCCACCCACCCACCCTCCCCTCCTTTCTAGCCATAGTTGTTGGCTAACCCTAATCTCTAATGCACTTACAGTCAACCTTGCACTTTTGTTACACCTTCCAAATTTTGTTCTATCTGTGTCTCTCCTCGCAGTCTTGCCCTAGTTCAACCTCCTTGTATTCTATCCAGCCATTTTCTAACTACAAAGCTATGTCCCACCAAGTGTTTGCCAAAGACATTTGTGCTATCGTATCTATCTAGTTCAAGACTGTTAGCATTGTATTCCATCTAGCTTATACCTGTTAGCATTCCTCCTTTTCAGTACTTCTGTATAGTCTGCTCACTTTATTGAGTATAATCAAATTATATATCTATATTGTGTACCAAATCTCTGTATACTATCCTCATGTCCTCCTACCCCCCAGGTTGCACCGGGAGATAAGCAACTTGTTGCCCAGCATGCCTTCCTGGTGAAACATTTCAATAAATAAAATAAAATCAGTCGGATTCATCTGTCACGACCTCACCCTCCCACCATGAATACATGCTGCCCTTGGTCTTGTAACCCATTGGATTCAAAAGATACTCCACTAGCCTTTCCTTTAACAGGGTTTCCATTAGGTGCTTTTGGTCTATGGAACCCCACGCCTGTTACACCTTCAAGGGTGGAACCCTTCCTTCAGGGCACCAGTGTGTTTATGTTACCCTGACAGGGTGGTAGTCCCTGCAGCAATGACAAGGAGTGTAAGCCAAAGTTTAAACAAGTTCCACAAACATTCACATACTATAGCCAACTACTCAGTTCTCATTAAGTCCTAACCATTCTTACATTAGGAACCCAATGGCCCATTTAATTATTGTAGTCTTCCTGTTTTACACATAGATTCTCCTATCCCCCACTCTGATAATTGAGTCACTGAAGCTGCACCCTCCTGGGGTGAGGGTGGGCAAATCAGTTGCTGCCTTCCCTGCTGACATCAGTGCAACCACGACTTGGTTAGCACAACTGGAGGCACAGGAATGCCAGGCAGCAAACACTCTCTTTGCCTGAGTGCTGTGTGCCACACCTCTGTCCACTAGGGTTGTTATGAATATAAGCGAAAAGTCTCTTTTGCAGAGTAGGGGAAATGCAAGGCTTTTGAGTCATGGCATTTAATGGCAGTGCTGCGGATCCTGCAATTAGAAGTTTTCAGTATTAATAAACTGTTAAATTAAAGGGCAACTGGAAAGCAGAGAATTTGGAAATTGGAATGGCAGTTTATAAAAGAAGGTAGAGAAGTCTGGTGGTCTGCAGGAGCATCGGCAGGTACTTCTAAAATGCTTCCTCCTTGTTTCTGTTGCCTTTGGTCATAATACCATGGTCCATGTACAGTATGATACTTTTTTAAATTTAATTTCAATTTATTAGGATAGAACCACTGAGCAAGAATGCTAATTTGCAATGATGTCAATACAAAGTGCAGTTTACATAAGACATAATACAAAGTCATTCAAACATCGCAACTGTATAAAAGAGAAGAAAAAACACATTATGCATTTTTATTGGTGTGTATATATTTTGAAGTGCAGTTGAAATGTTCACAGAAAGGGCCTTTTTATGTCACTGATAATCTTAATAACATATGTATTTCTTCTTGATTTGAATAATTTGAAAAGATGCAACAGAAGATGAGTAGGGATGAGCAAACAGTTAAGTGAAGATTTCATCTGCCACCTGTTATAAGATACTGTATAACATAATGGCTATCAGAAAAGACAAAAAAAATAACTTATCTGCAATGGGTGTTTCTGGCCACTGAGTGTCACTATTGCCGCATGTAAAGGCCAGCTGTACAGGTGAACATACATATTGCACTGTATTTGCACTGTTTATTGGGTGACTCCAACTGTATTTTGTCTTTAAGATTTTAAAAATGATATTTTGAGAAGTGGTGAACACATTAAGTTTTTGGGGGGATTAGATTGCTCAAGGACAGATGTAAATAGAATTAAAACAGAACAGATGAGATTGTGGATGTATATAGTACTGTCATGTATGAAACAATTTAACATGTTTTACAAGCAGTTCTTTACATACTTGTCCAGTAGAATCATGCACACTGATAAGTAATTGAGTCAGTCATTATGCACAAACAACAGGGCTCACACAGCTATGAATGACTGAGGACCTTATTTCAGTGGCAGAGCCAGGTTTGGGACCATTTGGGAGCCGGGGGGGGGCATTCAGTCAATCATGGGCTCCACAATGGGCACTGCACAGTGAATAAAGATGGTGGTGGGCCACCACTACTCACACTGGGGCAGCCAGGAGGGGCAACCAACCCCCCAGCCACCCCTCTAGCTCTGCCACTACCTTATTTATTAAATAGGGAGAGCTAACCAAGTCACAGGGGTTATAGGTTACTCTTAGTAAAATGTTTGCTTGTCATAGGCAGCATTGCAGTAGTGACTGAAAACCACCCAACCTGAAGGTGGAGGAGGAGGAGGAGAATAACTGCAAGGATGCTCAGTCCTCCTCCAGCTTGCCATTAATGACCTCTGGGCTTGAAGTGCAACCCTGAGCTTTTGGCACACCTACTAGCACCTGCCACCACTTTGCTACTGGGCTGGCCTATAACCTGTTTTATTGAGAGGTGAAATGTTGGATAGGACAGTGGGACTATCCCATACTCTTTATTAAAAGGGCCAAGGGATCACTAACTTCTTCATGGACAACCACCAGGGTAGGTCAGAAGGAACTGCAGGTTAGCGTCTCATCCAAAGAGCACCACCATAAATTGTGCAGCACCCCTGTTACTGAATTTGTGTCAGCTTTAGTTGTGAGATAAGCCCCTCATGTGGGATTTGAACACATAAACTTGTATAGGCACCAAGAAGCATGAATTTGCAGCCTTAGAGCTTAGTGTAGAGCAAGGATCTGAACATCATGGGAAACCTGAAGCACATACCATGTCCCTGCACATGCCCCATTGTGTAGCCATGGTGTTGAACATGTACATTGGATTTAGGGCATATGCACATGGGGAGTTCGAGATTAAGTAACCCGGGTTTAAAAATATGGGATCTGTCTGAACATTATGCAGCACAGTGTATAAAACAAAAAAACACTTATGCTGCTAGTGCACCTTGTAGTGTCTTCTGATACCATTTATGTTGCTGAGACCGTGTAAGTGCTTTTTTATTTTATACACTGCTCTGCATAATAAAATGTAATATTGCACATCAGTGCTTGGCTTTGGTGCTGTTTTTTTACTGGCTGTGGAATTTTGTAGAAGCTGGCATGTTCGTGAGTGGAGCTAATTTCTTTGTTCTGCATCTGTCTGAACATACCACCAGTTCTAAACTCCCAAAGTCTTAGCTGGTGGTCTGTCCAGTAAACCCTTCTCTAAACACAGGCTTACTCTTAACACACCGGCACCACTGCAACACTGCAGAGGGCTGTCGAATGTTTTGGAATGCTGCTTAGTAGAGTCATAGAGACCGTGGAATCCTGCCAGTGCAATTCATGTAGAATAGCATGTCTGTTTCCTAAACGCTTTTTGTCATTTCTTTTTGAATTCCACAGATTTCCAAAAAGCATATTTAAGTAAACTATGGAACAGTTTTCAAGGATTACATACACTGCTGAATAATATTCCTCAGCTTGTCGAAAAAGAATCTGCAATTTATGAAAACCACTGATTACTAATCCGCAAAATACATTCCACTTTCAAAATGTTGGACTTTTCCAACCAGCTGAATTCTATGAAATTAAGCAGAGTTTTCTAAAAATTCCACAGATTCATGTTCTGTTGGAGTCTGAAAATTCCACACAGCCCTGCTGCAGAGGTACTGTAAAGTAGGTTCAATAAACTTCTACTCTTGGCTTAGGGCTGTGCAGAATGTGAAATTCTGCCATCTGAATTGTTGCAAAATGGCACTTCCACTTCAGAAATGCTTTGCGGAATTTCTTTTTAAATTCAGTGGAATTTTGAAAAGCATTTATGTGCAAGCTGCGGAATAAGTTTCAGATCATGTAAACTTTGGAATAATTTGCCACAGATTGTGGAAAACAAAATCCACGGTTCATGTGAACTGTGAAATATTGTTCTGTAAAAACATTTCACATGCGGAATGTCGAAATTCCACAAATGATGGAAATCAGTAGAATTCTCTAAAATTCCATGGAATTCCATTCTGTTCTAAATTCAACATTCCTCACAGCCCTATCTTGGCTTTGATGTAGCACATATAGTAAATGTTTCTAACAGTTTTGTGTATAACAAAAAGCTGTGGTCTGTTCCCACAGAGATAATTTTTATTCTTTTAATAAGCTAAATAAACTATATGGAGATAATCTTTAAACTGTGCTAAATCTCAGTCCTCTCTCTGCTTGTGCAGAATTTCCAGTGCCAACTTTGAAATCCTCTCTTGTCCTGAATGTTTATCCAATCACAGCAGTACTGGTATATGCATTGTTCATGTACAGTACTGCACGTTCTGAATTCTGAATTGTTTCTAAGACAAATTTGAGGACCTGTCTTGACTTCTGTGTACTTTAAGGTGGTCACTCTAGTCATGCCATATGTATAGATTGCAGTTTTCTTTTCTTGTCCAGCACACGGAAACACAAAGCAGCTGCTTGTTAAGATACAAGAAATGAAACAGACTAAATATTCCAGCTCCTTCCATAGTATGGACCATTTTGATAAGCAGTCATTTTAGAACAGGCAACATTTGTTTCACTCTTAATGGGTCCTATGCACGAATGCAGGCTGGGCAAGCGTGACAGGCACATACCCAGGCTGTGCTCATCTGCACCCATGGGCAGGCATGCAGTGTGCACCATTCTTGAATGCTGGCCACCTGTCCATGGCCCTGTCTCAGCAGGGCATTGGTGCATCGGGGCATAGACTGGTAGACACAGGCAGAAATCCAGTCGGATGCCCACCCTGGCAGCAGAGTGGATCACCGGCTTCATGCAGAGTAGAGGATTATGGGTCATGGTGGGTCTCAGTAATTCGATAATGTCAGGCAAGTGCCCCAAGGGCTGTCTTCAGCCCTCTCTACATGTCTAGAGGACTGTGGCAGCATGGCGGGGGGGGGGAGGTCACTTGCCTTGCTGTGGCTGGTGGGTTCCAGACAGTGAGGGCATACAGCGCCTACAGCAGGGTTTCTGCCAATGTAACTTGCCCCCCTCATCATTTAGCTCCTTGGTACATGGCATGGAGTATAGGACCACCCCCAGCCACTCCCCTGTCCATCCACATGTGCAAATCTCTGGATGGACAGGGGATTGGGTGCAGAAGTGGCACGTGCCCCTTTAATGCATGCTGCTGCTCAACTTTTGCACACAGCTATACCTCCACACAATGCACCTGCAGTGCACAGGCATAGTGAATAGAATCCAATATAACTAACATAAGATGTCTAGCTGAAATATATTTACAGTGCATCAGTGCTGAGTGCCCAGTTTAATTAAGAATCAACATTTACTGTAGCTAGGAGTTCAGACTGAGCTTATGATAACAATCAGCTATTCATCACTTGAGGGTGCCAATGTTTCTATTTCTCAACAGTAGAGCTGTGGAAATATGCAATTCCAGCAGTGGAATTACTGCAATAGTCAGAATTTTTCTTCCATTAAATTTCAGAAAGCACTTAACCAGCATAGCCCATCTTAGAAAGGCAGAATAAATGTATGGCATGGGGTCATAATGTCGGCTGTAAAAACAGCATAGTCAAAAACTGCTAACCGAAAATGGCAAAAGCAAAGATAGCGCTCAGAAAAACAGTGAGCGCTACCTTCATGAACTTGGCACACAACACACAGACTGTATGTTTGCATGGGGCTATGCCACCTGAACCCTCCCACCCACATTAAAATAACTAACTCCAGGGGGATGAAACTCAGGGATGGGGAGAAACCTTGGGGGGGGTTGCCGATTCTTGAAGAGGGGAAGGGGACACAAGACAAAAATTACAAGGGAGACAGAAAGTAAAAAATAAAATCAGATGTCCTGGGACAGGGAATCAAACACCAGGACACTGCCCTCCCCACCTGTGACTCTAACTTCTGAGCCATAGCAGCTTCTCAGCAACACACTGCCAACCAGTGGCTTTCACCTCTTTCCCTAAAAGCAATATAGCTACAGGGATAGAGGTAATTTACCTTTGCTATAGTCTCCCTGTAGCTATTTTGCTTTTAGCTGTTTTGACCGCACTGTTTTTCCTTCAACATTTTAACCTGGTTCCTAAATGTATGTATTGCAGATTGATGTATTAAACTGTGGAATGAAATTCCACAGAACTGATTACTCTGTTACCTATTGAACTGTGGAATTATTGCATATACTGTGGTTTGATGTCTTAAACTGCGGGACTGAATTCGGCAGGACTGTCATTGTGCAGTTTGTATTTATTATTCTGAAATTCAGCAGGAAAATTTAGCAAAATGGGGTAAAAATTCACATAACAGATTCAGAGGATTTGGATTTCATGAAAGTCAGCATTTCAGAAAACTTAGCAAAATCTGCAAACTTTTCACGATATGAGAATTTCCAGTTTCTACCCAGAACTACTCAACAGTACAGAAAGAGCAACATCTTATAGCATTACATCTTACAATGAAATTTAAAAGTTTTACATCTTACCTTCAAGGTCTACATTGTCAAACTCCTCAATACCTGGTTGACCTTCTTTCTGAATACTCTCCTTTGAGTCCTTTTAAGAGTGTCCACTGCTGGATTGTTTACAGCCGCAAACATCAGATTAAATTCTGTTGCTGGTAGGGCCGTTGCAGTCAAGACTCCTTCCTAGTGGAAAGCATTGCCATCCAGTAGTCATCCAGATATCTCTATATCACTATCCAGAAGCCTGTTAAAATCAATATGTTATATCTGTCCAGAAGCCTGTTAAAATCAATGGGCCCTATTCATGAATGGGCAGGAAATACGTGCCAGAGGCACGTGTGCCACCAGTGTAGCTCCACACCTGCGAACAGGTGCACACGGCTGGCATTCACCATTGGCCACCACCTGTCCATGGCTCCACCCCCAAGCATGCAGTACTCCATGGGGTGGCCAGGGTCAGAGTTGTGGACCCAGTCAGGCATCCAGTGGGATGCCTGGCATGGGTGCCACAGTGAATCCCTTACACAGGCAGGCGCGGGTCCGGGTGCATGGACATCCCCTGCAGGCACCCAGACACACACAGCCACATTTGCCACATCCCCTAAAGCTGATCATCCCAGGCACTGAGGTCTGCACCATAGATCTGCCCCCATCAAATGGCTGCCTCATCTCTGAATGGCCAGGGGCAGCCCCCACCCAAATACAGTGCCTCCCCGTCCCTGAGTCTGCCAATTACCCCCCCGCCACAATGCTGGTGTGTCTTGACCCCCATGCTGCATTGCCATCACCCCCCTCCACACACATACACACACGCACACACACATATATATGTCAGGCCATGGCCCCGGGGCAGTACGTCAACCCTCCCCTACACCTCTCTGTCGTGGTCTACAGTGGCACACCCCCACAGCAGAACATCTGCACTTGTGCCAGTGCCCATTACAGCACACCCACCCATCCTGCCCCCAGCCCAGGCCCAAAATCCCCACACCATCATTGGTGGTCAGTGGTCACCCCCCTGTGGCACTGAACCCCCCCGCTCCCACCTGTTGATGCTGCTGCCCCAGGCAGCCAGCGGCACAGTCCTCTACACACCACCTCAGTCAACAGATGTTCAACTGCAGCTGGGAGCATGCCCCTATAAATAGACAGTGTGCTCCCAGTAGCAGTCAGTTGGCCAGTGGCCAAGGAGGTGTGCGGAGGGTTGTGCCACTGGCCATTCCTGGCCATGGCACCAACAGGATGGTATGGGGCAAGGGGGGGTTGTTGTGCCACAGGGGGCACTATCCATCACTGCGGAGGGGTGCTAGCCATCACAGGGGGCGGGTCTGCAAATGGGTGTAGGGGGGTCAGGTGCCACTGCTATATGAGCCAGGCTCTGAGTTGCGGGCATGCGGGAGGGGGTGACATTACCAGTGCAAAGACAGGGCAGCAGTTTGTGGTGAAGGGGGATGCCATATTGGCATTAGGGGTCAGGGCACCTCTAAGGGTTGGGGTGGGGAATGCTGTATATGGCCTCAGGGTGTGGGCCACCTGTGTGTGTTGGAGGTGGGTGCCAATTGCCTCCACAGGTGGGGGGACAGCTGTGTGTGTTTGGGGGGCTATGGACAGGTGCCAGTGGGCTGTGTGCACGGGGTGGTTGCATAGGGCTGTTATGGCAGGGTTCACCCGGGTGTAACAGGCATCCTTCTATGTCCCCCGGTGCACAACACTACTCACCTTAGTGTATGGTGCATAGTGCTGGCACACCCCCGGCATGCCCTTTTCCAGCCCCCAGCATGTTGGTGTCTGAGTGGCTGGGGGATCGGGTGCATAGGAGCTGCATGCCCTGATTGGTGCATCCCTCACAGGGGGCGCAATGGGTGTGGAGTGGCTACGTGCTGCAGATACATGGTGCATAGCCACTCTGCACCTTTGTGCATAGGGCCCCATATGTTTACTCTTGCTTTTGTGAACTCCTGACTATGTTACCATATTGATGGTAGTCCTATACATCCTGGGAGAGTTTTTTTAACATGTATTTTGAAGTTATGTGATGTATCTTTTTCCTAGTACTTTTTAAATTTTTTTTTGCTATAATGGTGTTAATCCTCCATGGTAGGACAGGTGGCTGGTTCCACTCTGTCCCATCTGCTACAGCAGTCCTGACTCTTCTCTGCTCAACCGGGACCAGTATATCTTGCAGATTCCCCCCCCCCACAGCAAAGCCAGGAAGGGAGGGCCATCCTCCCTCACCTGGAACACAAATCGAAATGATCCTGGGTCCCAGAGAGAGTGGGATGGCCAACAGCTTGATGGGCAGGACTTTATACAGCCTGTCCCCCAGATTTTCTTCCTGACGGTTTTCTCCCATGGCTCCGCCCTACATGCAATGAGCACGTTGCGCATACTCCACTTCCATAGAGTTACAACCCTGGTGCTCTGTCCATGGAGTCCCCTAGTGGTGACTCGCTTGCACCTCCACCAGGATTCCACCAAGTGACTGTCAATCGCTGAGCCACAAAATCCCCCCTCCCTGAGGTCGGAGAGCAGTTATACAGATGCTAGATCCTCCTATCCCTAGACGACCCCGAGTGACACCTGTCTGTTCTTGAACCCTGGTCACCAGCGTGGAAAAAGGTAAGGTGCCTATGGCACCTCAGCCCTCTTCATCACTGTGCTGGCTAATTGCCTATTACTTTTTAGCTCCTGAGATCCCTGGTTTCATGGTGCCTCCCTAGCTGATCACTGACCCATCTCGTGGACTTCTGGGTAAACAACCATTTCCTCTGAGCCATGTTAGGCAAGTGACCTGCCATGTAGGGTTGTGTGGGGCCTGCAGTGGGGGGGGGGGCACTGACCAAGCTGGATCAGTTTCTTCTGTGTCACCCAATGAGAACTGCATATTGCACAACCACACACGTGGGTCTTGAGGCACAGCTGGTTGCAACAGCATGCCTAACACTCATGTCTGCTGTTCCCACTGTGTTGCTGCTCAACTTCTGCTTGGGCACTGGCAAGTAGTGGGACTCAGTGTCTCCCCTCGCCAAGGGGGGGAGAGCTTCTTCCTGGGGTGCTCAATCTTCCCTCCCCCAGCTGGCCCCCAAGCAACCCAGATCCATTCCCAAACCCAGGTCACCAGCATGAGTGGAGATAAGGCTTGCAGTGCCTCTGACCTCCATGCCACCGGGCCAGCTTTATTGATGTATTTTATATTGGGGGGATAAAAGTGAAGAGTTTTATTTTTCTGCTAGTTTTGCACTAATTCAGTACAAAACTGCCAGCCATCTGGGAAAAGGGTTTTGTAAATTACTTGGATTGGAGTGGACTGGATAACTAGATGGTACAGCTAGTCATAGATGACTTTCCAGGTACAGTATGCAACAAAGAGTTCTGAGTTTGCCTACACAGCACCGAAGGAGACAACCACAAGCAAAGCTCAAAGCCTGTGAACTTTAACTAATGTACATGTACAGAGAACTTGATCAGTTTTCTCTGTAAAAAATGTCTAATGTCCATATGTCATCTTTTACTCGTTGCAGGGAAGATAAAAAAAAGACTGGCCTTGTCAAAAGCAAAGGTAGGTCCTGCTATCTGCATTGGCAGTACTGCTGTTATTATGGGTCGATGTTAGACTTTTGTTTAATGTAGAAACATAGAATGTGTGGGTAGAAAAAGGCCATTCAGCTCATCTAATCTGCCCAGCCCTACCTAGCACTTGAGCAATGGCGCTATTGACCATAAACCCTTTTACAAATAGCAACCTTATCCTTTACAGATCTTATCAGATCACTGAGCCGGTCCCACTCCAGTTTGAGTACCGCCACTGTTTTGTACATATTGTCTCTTTTGGCAGTTTGTGCCTTCTGTCCACCTCTCCTTTAGTGAAAAGTACCTTTGGACATCCCTCCTGAATTTCCTTCCAGCCAGCTTCAAAGGATTCCCGTATGGGTGTGTGTGTGTGTGTGTGTGTGTGTGTGTGTGTGTGTGTGTGTGTGTTGTGTTTAACTTAAGAATAATTCATCCCAGCTTACTCTATTACAACCATGAAGATACATATATGTTACTATCATGTCTCCCCTCTTACTCCTTGTTTCCAAAGTATATATAGTGAGATCTGTCAGCCTTTCTCCATGTGACTTATGCCATAACCCTTGAAAGGCTGCCAAAAAGAAATGACTTGCTTTTAAGCCAGTTTTAGATCTACTTTTGATGGGAAATAAACAATTTCTCTGTTTTGCACCAGTTTATACAGTCACTGTAAAGGACAATGCACTTTGATAATGTTTCACTGGCCTATCCTATAATTTTATTGCAGTTTGGTTATATTTCACTGATGTGAAACACCATTTTGATTGATTTTGGTGACATGCCACTGACTTTGGGGAAATGTCACTGATATTTGAAAAAATGGTCACCGTGTTTCACCATTTACAAGCATTCTGTCAGTTTTAGGAGCATTTTAAATTTCACATTATGTACGTTTGTCATAACTCAACTGGCAAGGCCTGGCCTGAAAGAAAGACTCGGTCAGTGACCTGAATTTATAGGGTAACGTGACAAATCAGTCTCACTTTCATTGATTCGTTTTGAGTCCTGAAGTAAACATTTAAAACTGTTGTGAACTCCTTGAAAGAGACACAAATTGTGGTGCCTTGGAATGTTTTTTCTCAGTGAATTTTTCTAGCTACAGTATCAAGCAATTGATGTTCACTGACCTTGTATCTCTTTATGTAAACAAGTGACACCCTTACAGTTCCCCCTGTGAAATGAATGAAGCCTGTGGGAAAATAAATGTTTTAGATGACTGATTCATGAAACGTTAGAGATTAAAAAAGAAATCGATTAAAATGAAGTGCGTCATATATCTTCAGTTGAAGGTTATTTTAATAACTCTTTGAGTGTTGAGTATTTTTGAATGTATACAGATTCTCGATATATATATATATATATATATATATATATATATATGTCTGCAGTTTCCTATTAACAGTAAAATAGTAAAGCAGTCATGACGGAACAGTTGCAAGTATTTAGTGACTCCGATAACCTTAAGAGGTCTTCATATAATGGGAGGGCTTTAAGCCCAAGGTTCAATGGGTGGAGCAACAATGTCACTCCCCCAAATAGCTTAAAAGCTCTCAACATCCTGGGCTTCCCCAGGATTCTTTTCATTGCATCTGGAGGCTAAGACTGTTCCTGCTCTCTGCCATTCCTCCTTGCTCGCCTCCTCACTATCCACCCCATCGATCAGTTCGGCATCCTTCTCTTGCCCAGCTCTGGTCTCCTACCCTCCTCCCTCACTCCCCTCTCCTTGTGGGCTGCTGCTTGTTTCCTTTCTCGGTGCCTCGGTGCATCTCTTCTTGGTCCTGCTGCATTGCCCTGCATTTTGTTCGCCTCTCCTGCCCCCCCCCGCTGCCAGTTTGCGGCCACTTTGTCCATTCCTGCCATGCTCCCTCCCATCTCCCTTCATCGTACTTTCTGCCTTCTTGCTCCTCTGGGCCAATCCTCCTCCCTGTCCCATCCCTTTGCTCCTCTGTGCACTCCACTTACCAGCTGTTCCCCCTGCCACTTCTCGCAGTGGTCCGGTTGGGATGTTGCTTTCCTTCGTGGTGTTTTGCATTCTCCCTTTTTCTCCGGTGGTGCTTCCAACTCTGGGAGCTGCTGTTGCAGTGGGGGCATGGCCATTTTTGACTCTCTTGACATGCACATAACATGCTGTCATCAGCCTACAGATGTGTCTTAACATCAGTGTTATATAGTGTAAGGTACAGGGATTCATATTTATATATATATACAGTATATATATATATATATATATATATATATATACATATATATATATACATATATATTCTATGCAAAATCTTTGTTAATGCATCAATTAGGGTTCTTCTACAGTGGAAAAAGTGAGGAAATTCAATTTTAGGTTTCCCACCCCTTCCACCCCACCCCAGCCACCTCCACCAACAGGCATCGGGGTGTGCGTTGGGGTCATTGAACCTAACTCTCATCCCATTCTCCCATGCTGCACCACCTCAGTTTGTTTACACATGGTTGGGGAGAGTTAGGGTTTACGACTCCCAACGCACACCCCGATGCCTGTTGATGGGGGTAAAAGTGGGTGGAACGCTAAAACCGAATTTCCTCACTTTTTCGCTGTAGAAGAACCCTCACTGATGCATTAACAAAGTTTTTTGCATAAAATATTTATATGTATATATATATATATATATGAATCACTGTACCTTACACTATATAACACTGATGTTAAGGCACATCTGTAGGCAGATGACAGCATGTTATGTGCATGTGGAGTCTTCATTAGACAAATTGAAGTAAGCCTGCAGAATGCATTTGACCAATTACAAAACTTTTTAACTGGGACCAAATTGGTTTTGGAATCTTAAAAAGAAACATATGATTTTGTGCCAAGGAAATCATAATTTGGTGAAAGACTAATTGGCAGTAGCTAGAAAACTTAACATGATCCTAGAGCAAAGCAAGTATTATAAATACTTAGGAATGTGACTGGATGAAAAAGGTAAATGGGACATTCATATACAGTAGAAAAATAGTGGCCAACTTGGGAATAAAGCATAGAATGCTATACACAGTAAGAAAACATCTTTCTAAAGAATCTCGGAAGATGATTGTGGATTATATGATTGTTCTGATATTCAATTATGGTGATTTGCTTTTCATGGGGGCATATGTGGCTATTGATGGCAGAAGAGAGGATGTATCACTACCTCTCTATAGATCACTGGTGAGGTCCACCTAGAGTACTGTGCCTAGTTCTGGAGTCCTCACCTAAGAAAGATAAGAACAGGCTGGAGATAGTGCAATATAGAGTAACAACAATGATTCAGGGCCAGCAGGGCAGATCTTACGAGGATTGGCTCAAGCCACTGAACATGTTCTTGGTGGAAAGATGAGAGAGGAGAGATAAGACACAGACCTTCAAGTTCCTGAAAGGAATAGGCCATGTAAACTGTGAGGAACTATTTAGCATAAGTAGCAGATCAAGAGCACAAGTACCTGAGTGGAAACTGGTGTGGGGGGGGGGGATTCAAGAGGGAAGTGAGAAAGTTTTATTTTACTGAAAGGGTGGTGGAGGCATGGAAAAAAAACTGCCAGATGATGTGATGAACATAAAAACTATCATTGGTTTTAAACACAGCTGGGACTGAGTGAAAGGCTTAGTAGTTGCTTAGGGAGATAGCAGTAGGGCAGGGAGGATGGGGGGATAGCATGAGTTAGAACCCTGTATGGACAATAGGTCCCACATTTGTTAGAGTTTATGCACAGACTGGATGGACATGTGATCTTTTTCTGCAGAAAAGATGGATCAGTGGTCTTTTTCTGCAGAAAACACTGTCATTGTCTGTGTTTCTATTGGGGAGGGATCTCTCCAAGCTGGATGTTACATACAACAGATTTGCCAGCTTCATCCTTGATTGCCCCGGCAGACACACCATTGTCACATATACTTGGAATTGAGTTGGTTAAGACTGGCTGAGAGAAGAAATGTGCATCTTGTAAACTTTTATGGGCCAGATTCTAGAAGAGTTATGCCTGGCGTAACAGCAGTTGCGCCAAGTAGAATGGCGTATGTAGCAACTTACGCCAGCAGTTGTGACATTCGCACTTCTACAAAGTGGCTTGTGACATGGCTCAGGCCACTTGCGCCAAACAGCGGTTACACCGGCAGTTGCGGCCATAGACCCCCTGTGCCATGGCACTAGGGGGTTTACGGCAGCAGTTGCTCCCCATTCTAGAAGAACAGCCACAAAGTCCCCACCATTGGGATTCTACAAGAACCCCCAGAGGAGAACTGATTTCGTAAGTCACACCTGCATTTAGCTGGTGTAACTTACATACCACCTCCGAGGGTTCTGTAGAACCTGGTCCATGTGCCCCACATGCCCAGACTGCACCTGCTCTTACATAGATACATAGATACATAGACAGTGTCGGCAGATAAGGGCCTATGGCCCATCCAGTCTGCCCATTTGAGCTTGTAAGTTCAGTTTGTTTTCCTAGAAGTCTGTTGCCCCTTACCCCTGACCTCCAGAATTCCTTTATGTCTATCCCATGCATTCTTAAATCCCGTGATTGTTTCAGCCCCACCACTTCCTCTGGCAGGGTGTTCCACTTGTCCACCACCCGTTCTGTGAAGAAATTCTTCTCATGTTTCCTCTGAATCGTCCTCCTCCAACTTCATCCCATGCCTCTAGTCCTGGAACATCTTTTTCGCTTAAAATAGTGTTTTCCTGCACCCTGTTCCTCCCTGTAGATACTTGTATGTCTCTATCATATCCTCTCCTCCCTCCTCTCCTCCAGGGAGTACATGTTCAGTTCCTTCAACCTGTCTTCATAGGACTTGTGATGCAATCCATGCACCATCTTTGTTGCCCTCCTCTGAACCTTCTCTACCCTGTCTATGTCCTTACGTAGGTATGGTCTCCAGAACTGTACACTGTACTCCAGGTGGGGCCTCACTAGTGTCTTGTATAGCGGAATTATGACCTCCTTTTCCTGCTGGTGATGCCCTGCCTATACATCCCAGCATCCTATTTGCTTTACCTGCTGCCTTGTCACACTGTTTCCCTACCTTGAGGTCATCAGAGATGACAACCCCAAGATCCCTTTCCTGCTTGGTGCATGCTATATCCTCACCCCCAACTGATATATTGTGCCAGGGTTTTGTGCCCCATATGCATTATCTTGCACTTCTTTGCATTGAATTTCAACTGCCAAACCCTGACCATTCTTCAAGTTTCTGCAGGTCGCTTCATTCTGTCTACACCTCTGGTGTGTCTACTCTGTTACAGAGCTTTGTGTCATCAGCGAACAGTGAAATTCTGCCTCTAGGTCCCATGCAATGTCACTGATGAAGATGTTGAATAGGACCGGTCCCAGCACTGATCCCTGTGGTACCCCACTGGTCACTCTTCCCTCTGTGGAGTGACAGCCATTTACCACCACCCTCTGTGTCCTGCCACCCAGCCAGTTACCTACCCACCACACTACTGTCCTGCCCACACCCATATTCCCCAGTTTGTGTAATAGTCTTCTATGTGGCACAGTGTCAAAGGCCTTGCTGAAGTCCAGATAGCGCATGTCCACTGCCCTCCCTAATCCACCTCCCTAGTCACCCAGTCAAAAATTCAACGAGGTTGGTCTGACATGACCTCCCCGGAGAAACCATGCTGCCTTGGGTCCTGTAGTCCATTGACAACCAGATGTTCCACCAATCTCCTTCAGTAGTGCTTCCATGATCTTCCCACTACCGAGGTGAGGCTGACTGGTCTGTAGTTCCTGCTTCCTCTTGTTCCCACTTTGCATAAGGGACTACATCTGTCCTCCAGTCTTTGGGTACCTCCCTGTTTCCAGTGATCGCTAAATAGGATAGCCAGAGGTTAAGCCACCACTTCTCTTAGTTCTTTAAGGACCCTGGGTGCACCCATCTGGCCCCATTGCTTTATCAACTCTTATTACTTCCAGTTCCTTCAGGACCTTTTCTGTAAAGGGACTTGTGTCCATTTCTGCACCATTCTCACCCTTTGTACTCCTTCAGACCCATTACCCTCCTCTTCCTCAGTAAAGACTGAGCAGAAATACCTGTTCAATATGTCAGCTTTACTGTTGTCATCCTCCACGCTCTCCATCCTCCCCCTTCAGTCTCACTATCCCTCCTTTGTCTTTCTTTTTCACTTATGTACCTGTAAAGGTTTTGTCCTCTACCCACTGATTTTGCAATGTGTTCTTCTGTCTGAGCTTTGGCTTCCCTTACTGACCTCCCTGCCTCCCTTTGCTTCTCCTGGTACTTCTCCCTATCCCTTCTGCCTGTGTCTTTTGTATTGCCTGAATGCAATCTTTTGGCTTTCACTTTCTTGCTACCTCTTTGGAAAACCATAATGGTCTCCTTCCTTTTCCTTTGCTAACCTGCTTAATGCATAATTCTGTTGTTCTTGTAATTCCCATTTTAAATACTGCCCACTGTTCCTCAACCCCTGATTCCTGTCCCATTCCCTAATGCCTTTCAAGTACTCTCCCATTTTCCCAAAGTCTGCCCCTAAAATCCAGGATACGTGTTTTGTGTGGTTTGGTTCTGCTCTTTCTGTGATTTCAAACCACAATGACTGGTGGTCACTGTTTCCCAGGTGCTCCCCCACTGTTACCCCATCACACTGTCCCTGTTTGTGAGCACAAGGTCCAGTATTGCCTTCTGCCGAGTTGGTTCCATGACCAGTTGCTTGAGGAAGGCACCCTGAAGGGAGTCCAGGATAAATCTGCTCCTAGTTGATGCTGCTGCTGGGATGCTCCAGTCCACGTCTGGAATATTGAAGTCTCCAACCAGTACTACTCACTCTTTGTCTGCCATCCTTGGATGGCTAGCATCAGCTCCTCATCTGTTTCTTCCTCCTGGGCTGGTGGTCTATAGACCACACCTGTGCGGATGGCTGTCCCCATTTTCCTTTCCAGCTTAACCCACAGTATCTCTCCCCATTTTGTTCCTCCTGGATCTCTGTGGCCCTTATGTCATTTTCACATACAGTGCCACCTCCTCCCTTCCTGCCTGCTCTGTCTCTTCTGAATATGTTGTAGCCAGGTATGGCCATCTCCCAGTCATGGTTATCATTACACCAGGTTTCAGTGATGGCCACAATGTCCAGGTCTGACTGTACCATGACAGCCTCCAGATCTTCCATCTTGTTGCTAAGGCTCCTGGCATTTGCACACATGGCTTTCCATGATTTGACCTCCTAGACTGTTTCACTGTTCTACTCCAGCCTCTTCCTTGGTTGTCATTTATCCCTGGTTCTCCTTGCTGTCTGCCCTTCTGCTGAATTTTGCTCTTTCTGCTTATCCACCTCTTGGGCACTAATCTCCATCTTTTGCACACTGCTTTGCAGAGATAGCCACCCTCTGGTTCACTGGTTCCACTGCTAGCTGTGGGGGTGAGCAAGTAGGTACCCTCCTTGCTGGCCTGCCACCCCTTTGCTAGTTTAAATGCTTGTCAATGTAGCATTTAAACTTATCATTGAGTGTTTGGATTCCTCCAGGATGGATGCAGGCCATCAGGCTTGAACAAACCTCCATCCCTCCAGGTGGGTCCCCAGTCACCAATGAATCCAAACCTTCCTCACAGCACCAGTTCTTCAACCATGAGTTAAAGTTCCTGCATGCACTCCTATGCTCTCCCTTGCTTCTCACAGGTAGTACTTGAGAAAGTGACAGAAGTAGCTACTTGCTTGAGACCCTCCCCAGTTTCCTAAACTCTTCCTGAACTTCCTTTGGCTCCCCATTTGCCAGGTCATTAGTACCTAGGTGGATAATGACATCCAGCTCACCCTCCTGTCTTGCCTTCCCAGTGATCCCCAGGATCTTCCTTCCATCCCTCCATGCCGTGGCACCTGGTAGGCACCTCACCTCCCTGTCCTCCCCTCCTGTGTTCCTAGCTGGATCCTCTTATGATGGAGTCCCCACCAGGATTCGCTTCCTCCTCCCTCTGGGGTCCACTGCTTTCCCTGCTGAGGTCACCTCCTTGGCTAACCTCCACATCCTTTCCTTCCACTTCTGGGTACTTTATTTGGTTGTCCTCATTTGCCAGTGTGGCATATGAGTTCTTGAGGGAATAGGATCTGGGATGTGCCTCTGCCTGACTGTTCTAACCTCCCTGAGCCCACTGTCATCCAAGTGCCTCGCTCGGCATCCTTGAGGCAGTTGCATTGGACTGGGTGGTCCCTGGATAGGGTGATGGTACTCTGACCCAGTTTACTTCCTGCTCTGAGTCTGGCTACCTCATCCCACAGTCCAGAAGATGCATGCAGATAGGGCAGCACCTCAGTGTCCAGAAGGTCTGCCTGAATATGGCTGCCCCACAGCCACTGCATTGCACCACTCCCCACATTATACTGCAATTCCACTACTTGTCTGCTACTGAAGCTCTCCTAGTTCCCTTTTTATTAATTTACTGTACTAAAAATCCTGCCACTGATCCTCAGATAATTTTTTTTTAAAGAAAAAGAAACCAATAAATAAATAAATGAGTCAAAACACTTGTCATGCTGAGGGTGGGCTTCTTCCCCCTTATGCCCCTCCTACTTCACACCCCTTACTATACCCTGTGTTTAGCTCCTGTCAATCAGATTTAACAGGGCATATAATTAAGAGTTGGGGGAGGGGGGGGAAATTTGCAGCAATTAAAGACAGCACAGAATTACACCACCACTATGTTTTAAATTTTCAACAGCCCAAAAACAATTATAAGTAAAGACAACAAAGAAAGTATAGTGTCACTAAAAGCCCACAATCTAAGTTTAAAAGAAAAATAGCAATTACCAGTTACTCTAAAGCACTGAATTGAATATGTTTCCTTCCTTCCCCTTCTGGCTTCTTCGCCCCATTGGGCACCGCACAACCAATCCTGGACTCGGGACCATGATCCTGCCCCAGCCTCCTAAAAACTCATTTTTATCAAATTGCCTTCTTAGAGTACTGATTGTGTTCAAGCTGTTGATGAAATTGTAGTTTTATCTGTGTTTTATATTGAATTATAATGTTTGATCTGCATTATGTGTTTTGTACAGCGCCTTGAAAATCTGAAAGGTGCTTTAGAAATAAAATTTATTATTACAGTATTATTACTGTACAGCCCCCATACAGTTCATGCCCCACAGGGCTGCTCACACCAACTGACACCCAATCTGTGCACATGTACTGCCCCGCAGGGCTTCCCACACCCCCAGCCTCCTGGATCCCCCCCATTGAAATACACCCTGTAGGGCGGCGCTGCCATCCCCCCACCCATACCCCAATCCCTGAGTCGCCGGCTGCATATGCGGAATTACCCTTCCCTGGTAGTCTAGTGGTCCCCCCATCATTATAAAATAAAAACTTCTCCAAGTCCCTGGTAGTCTAGTGGCTCCCCACCCAGCCATGCCAGTCCACCCAGCACCTCCCCACCTATCCACAGCTGGCGACTGGCACAGCCCACCTCTCACCACCATGGCCAGCCGCTGACTGAGTTCAGTATCAGCGCATACTGAAAAGGCGCACTCATAAATTAGTATCTGAGCGCATATTTACAGTATGCACTGATACTGAATTCTGTGCTGGTGGCTGCCATGGTGATGAGAGGTGGGAGCTGTGCCAGTCGCTGGCTGGGGATGGGTGGAGGATGCTGGGTGGGCTGGCATGGCTGGATGGGGGGTGGGGACCTACTAGGCTACCAGAGATATGGAGTTACTTATTTAATGTAGAATGATCGGGGGGGGCCACTAGACTACCAGGAACTTGAAGAAGTTTTTATTTTATAACGATCAGTGGGGCCACTAGAGAGACTACCAGGGACTTGGGGATGTTTATATATTTTATAATGATCGGGGGCCACTAGACTACCAGGGAAGGGTAATTGCCACATATGCGGCCAGTGACTCAGGGATCGGGGCACGGGTGGGGGGATGACAGTGCCTGCCTGCAGGGCGTATTACAATGGGGATCCGGGGTCTGAGGTGGGGTACGGGGGCATATCTAAGGTGGTGTCTGGGGCCTGTTGTTGTGGCCAGCCCTGTGGGGCACATACTGGTGGTTTGAGGGGGCAGGGAGCATGGGCCACCTTGCGGGGTGGCTATTGCGGCTTGCTGGGTTGGGGGTGCACTTGCGCCCTGCGGCAGCAGGTTACGACATGCTGGCCAGGTACGCTGTCTATGCGGCATACCTAGCCACATGGCACAAGTCGCAGGACTTTGCTGTGGAGACCCTTTCCCTTCTAGAATAGGGCGCAGGGTCAATGCCGCAGTTGCTCGAGGTGCAAGTTGCGTTCGACGGCAACTTGCTCCACCCTTCTAGAATTGGGCCCAATGCATTTATGTAGTATTGGTAAGATCCTAACCTAGCTATTAAATTGTGTGGAACAAGGCCAGATTAAAAAAGACCTGAGATCAGCAAAAGGAGTAGATTATATTCTCCTTCCCTGGAAGACATCTATAGGTAGATTGGTCTTCCATTATGTAGGCCCAAAAGCCTGCAATTCCATCCCCTTTAGTGTAAAACCAATAAACGAACAATTAAACCTAAGTAGGATAGAAATATGGTTAATTGAACTGGGAAAAAAAATCACCACCTTGCTAATATTGTTTTGATTTAGGCTAAACAGTTAAGTAGTGTTCCCCCATTTTAAACTGCATGATAATCCCTATTAGATAAATGTTAGGGTCTTGAGTATATTTATACTAAGTAGTACTGAAATATTCATAATATATGTAAATTTTTTGTATGTATTATGTTCTACACGTTTTGATACATGATATGTAAATGTCTTTTTTGACTATTGTATAGAACTTATGAGGTGTATTTGCAACTTTGTAATAAGGACAAGATTGAAAATGTGCTCTTCTCAATTGGGTAATCTGTATTCATATTAGCCCCTATGCATTAAGGGGCAAACTGCCTACGCACCGCACATCTGTGACACTTAGGCAACGCAAAGTCAGAATCACATGAACTAATGGTCCAGTGAACCCCCGTCAGCATTGATGGAAGGGCTCACACCCTTAAGCATTCAATCCCCAGTCTGATCACACAGTTATGCACTGCAGGTGGTCTGGTGGTGCATCTGGGGGCATGACCACACTATGTGCATTAAAGCGCAGAGTGCCAGATGAAGGGGAACAGGATATGACAGATGGGATCCAGTCATATCTTTTGTGTGCCCCCCAATGATGCCCACTGGCCACAGTGGGACAGGGAATCCCTCGCCATGATTCCCCAGCCCACTGGGCTAACAGGGAGGGCTGGAGTATCCAGTTGGGCACTCAACCATATTTTTAAAATGGTCTGGTTCCGTGTCTTCCCAGAATCCTCTGCTTGCATGGAGATGTAGCAGTGGATCCACTTCAGGAACCAGGTGTGGCATCCAGTTGGATGCCTGCCTGTGTCCCTCAATCCGCCCCCCCCCAAGCATCCTGCACCTGCCCCAGGTGCAAGCTACGTAAGCTGAATTGTATGCACCCAGCCTGCAATAATGCATAGCCCCCATCATGAATAAAATATACTACTACTAGTATTATTACTACAAACATGTAGTGAAAACTAACTTAATAGAATGATAATTCATGATTCTGTAATTATTTCAAATGTTTTCTAATCAAAAGTCACACTTTTTCACATAAAAGGAACTCATTCAGTAGCCACATTCTTTTTCTGGAAGTGACAGCTGGAAATGGCACTGAAATGTGTGTAGCCCAAGGAGTTCTCAGTCTCCAGCATCAGTGATTGGCTGTTGCATTTCATAAGGCTTGCCAACAACTAAGGCATGCTCAGTGTGTGCTCCTTGTAAAAAGTATTGTGTCAGAATGTCAAAGTGGGAAAATGCCAAAGAGAAACTGAGTTCTTTTGGACCTGCTTTGCTGGTGTCTAAAACACCAGATTTCACCACATTCCCCAAATGCAAATTTGGCATCAGCTCCTTCTTAGGCCGGTGCTAAAACAATAATGGGTGATGTGCAAATTTAAGTGATGGAATATGGTACCAAACAGAATAAAACAATGTGTTAAAATGTTTATGGTAGGCATGCAGCAATGTGGGAAACTGGGAATACTAGTGAAAAGAAAAGGGCACATACATATCTTTATTTCGGAACATCTTCTGGAAATCATGTTGCAGGCACATAACACCATGTGACCAATATTCTTCTTTTTGTTCCACAAACTCTTTGTGATAAAGTTTTTACAATCATAACTCCAGTTCCTGTCTGCTGTTTTCCTTTTTTTTTTTGGCATGAGAATTTACAGGTAGTAGACCTTTTGTTTGCTACTCAGAATTCACATTAAACTGCCATACCAAAGATTTGGTTTCAGATTGTTTCTTCAAATTCGCACTGCATTGGCAACTTTCTTTTTGTTGTTTTTCAAAATGTAACCAGTTCATTAGCAACTTTTATAAAACATTGTGAAAGTCTACTAGAATGCATCTGCAGTTCAGTCACAATGCAGTGCATTGCAGCACTGAGCTCCAGCTCTTAATGCAACAGGTTTTGAAAGGCTTTGTGCTGAATCCAGCAAAACTTACACAACTTACTGAGAAATATTTACACAACTCATTGGCATGATGGTGTAATGTGAATTGTGCTGTACTACCAAACTATATTAAGTCAGCATTATACACCAGTGAAGTGAGGAAGCAGGAGAACCCAGAACAGTAAACACTGCTTTTAAAAACTTCTGTGAAGGACTCCAAGCTCCAGAGGTGCAAGCACACATACAGGAAATTAATAACTTTCTTAACTCATTGGACATAGAACAACTTAATGAAGATGAAAGGGATGTCCTAGATTATGATATTCAAGAGGAGGAAATAACAGACTCTATAAAAGATCTGGCAAATGCTAAAATCTCCTGGCCCAAATGGATCTGAGTGGGAATTTTTCAAATCCTTTATTGAAGATTTCAGCTCGGTTTCTAACACAATTATGCAATGCCTTTATAAAAGGTTGGCTGCCTCCTGACTTCAGTGAGGCCATGATAACATTGTTACTTAAAAATGTTAAACCGCTGGAAAACTGTGGGTCTTATAGACCTATATAATTATGCAATACAGACTATAAATATTTCACAAAACTCCTAGCAAACAGGTTAGGAAAAAATAACTCACAACATTATACACCCAGATCAGACTGGCTTCATTGAGGGAAGGAAGCTAGCACACAATATCAGAACACTGAACCTCATGGAAAAGGCAAACTCCACACAATCAGTGCTAGTTGCTCTTGACACTGAAAAAGGCATTATATAGGGTAGACTGGAAATTTTTATTTGCCACCTAAGAAAAATGTGGGCTCTGGCAACAGATTCTGTAAACGTTTACCTTTAATTAACAATATACCATCTGTAAGGGTCAAGACAAATCCTCAACTCTCAGTCACTATCATGCTAGGCAAGGATGTCCTCTATCATCCCTACCTTTTGCAGTTCCTATAAAACCCTTCACTCAAGCCATTCAAAATACAGAAGGAATAGATGGAATAGAAGTTGCAGGAGAAAAGTGTATCCCATCAAGGTGCAGACTACATTTTGCCACCACAATTAGAACACCACAACAAGGGCAGCAGTGACAGGGGTGATCTTGATTTTAGATCACCCCTCACTCATGTCACCCTTTGTGCCCACACAGTTTCTTCCCCCTCCAGGGCATGCCTGCCCCAGAGGAGGTTATATTTAGTTCAGGCATTGGAGGATGCTGGGAGGGGCAAAGCCCCCTGCAAAACTGGAATGTTTCCCAGGAGGGCCCTTTGGCACTGTAACTCCTGGGAGATATAATGACTTGTGCTGTAATGACAGGCAGCACGTTGCCTGCCTTGTAATCAGTGTTGGCAACATGTATGTCACTGCTCCATGGGTGTACCAGGGAAAAGCATGCACTATCCCTATAAGCTGATGATGTTTTGTTCAACTTACAAGATGCTTCAAAGATTCTTCTCCCCTTGTCTAATATAGTTTCAAAGTTATCTAGGATCGCTAGGTATGAAGCAAATTGCACCAAAACAGATATTCTCCCTCTGAACCTGAACTTCCTGTTGGATAACTCAACATTTCCACAAATAACTTTGGTCAGCAATGAATGTGTTTATTTGGGAATCATCCTATCTAATGTTCATGCTGATCTGTTTTGCCTTAGTACTTCTCCATTTTTAGAAAAAAATCTATTCAAATCTAGATAAATGGGTTCTTCTACCACTGACCCTGGTAGAAAGGGTAAATATTGTAAAAAGGAATATTCTCCCAGGATTATTATTCCTCTTTCAAGTCCTCCCAATATACGTAGACAAAAGAGTCTTTCAGAAATTGGAGGAGAAAATAAAAACATTTTTTTGGGGCAGAACAAAAAAACAGGCTATTATTAGCCAAACTGTATTCCTCTTCAGAGCACACTGGCCTCAGTCATTATAATTTTCATTGGAATTTTCTGACAACTCAAGTGGAACAATTTTATACTGATTTGAGGAAGGAACAGAGACCCTATCCTGTGTTCAAAGAGAAAGGAAACTAACCGCTTGTAAGGATGTAAGGACTATCCTCACTGTAGACTGTAATAATAATCAAGATGGCCAAAGGTGTACATATACCACTAAAAGGTTCACTCATGATGCTATGTGGTTAAGAACCACAGCGTTCTTTAGGCCACCAGCTTTATCCCACATGGAACAAGTGCACAAACGATGTTATGTGGTTAAGAAACACAACATTCTTTAGGGCACCAGCTTTATCCCACATGGAACAAGTGCACGAACGAATACTCAGATATTTAAGGGAATTGTGCAGCAATTACAGCTATCTAACTGGAGCAGTGCACCCCTCCCGAGGAACAGAAAGGAAACACCAGACACAACACTAGATTACACAGAAATAGAATTCACCCCCACCCCCACCCCTATTAATATAACAAATTCTGAGCCTGAACTGTAGTGGAGGTATGATGAAACATAGAAACATTGAAGTTGATGGCAGATAAGGACCGCAAGGCCCATCCAGTCATGTGAAATGTAAAGCAAGTGACATGACACTCATGGTGGGCCATGTTAGAGAGAACAGCAGTTTATTATTCTCAATATTTCAGCACACAATGGACACATCAGTCATAGGCAATGGTACTAAATTAATTGAGAAACTCAGTTGCACACAAAGAACAGAAACTGAGTAGCAAAGCCCAACCCCTTTTGGTATTGGAACTCAGCTTCACACCTGCAACTGAAAGTTAGCAGCTATTCCCTGCAAATAGTCTTTAATATTTTTGCTGTCATAATTCTCTACTATATCCATAATGCACTGACTACAGTCTTTATGTTTCTTCCTATCCATGGGAACATGTCTCCCTGAAACAAACTGCTAAATTTTTATTTAATTCTTCTTCTTCTTCTCTTTTTTCAACGCTTCAATACATTTCCATAGGGTAGGATGACATACCCCAAGTAAAGAATTAAAACCCTTATGCCACACCTCCACTGCATTAATCATACGTGGGAGCCTAGACTTTGCTGCAGCAAAGTAGTTCCATAAATTCAGTAGGAAACAGTGGTCTCCATCTCACTCCACTACGAATGAGTTGACCCACCCACGTGTCCTCAAAGTATTCCATCAAGGGACACAGCAGCTCATCAGTCTGAACAAAAAAGTCCCAGTTCCTCAAGTCCTCAAACACTATGATAGTCTCAGCACCTGGAACAAAAGCTAATGCAGGTAATAGTTTGATATTTAAGCAAGCTTTTCCGAATCCTCGTACAACCACTGAACAGCTGGCAGCTGCTGTACTTTCCTCAATATGGCTTGACATAGGTGGAAAAAACATCCACGTAGTTCAACCTCTGGAAACACTAAACCAAACACTTTGTGAGCAGCAACCTCGAAGTCCACCATGATAGACCATGGTCGTAACCGTGGGTTCAACTCCTGCAGCTTGCTGAACACAGCACAATATGTGGAAGTGGTTCAAGTGGACATCAAAACAAATGCAGTCGGTATTACCGAAGAGAACTCCACCCCATGTATAGTGTAAAGCTGATTAAACAATTGAGGACAACATGTGAAGGTACCATCAGTGTAGCAGTCCCCAAACTGCTCCATATAACTCAAATTAATATAGGTAGCAAACATCAGGAACCTGCCCCCTCCTGCACTGTAGTTGAACAGGAGAAAGCCCTCACCTTCCTCTGTAACCCAGTACTCTTCTGGGATTTCCAACTCTGCCAGAGAAGCCATTTGTGGTGGCAGATGACAAGCAGCTCTCCTAACCCACTGCACAGTACTTTTCATGTACTCTACGGATGGCAACTTTCCACCGACAGCAGCAGGGAAAGCGCTACAGGCTACCACTACCTGCTGTAATGACTCTGAAGTGGTCAGCACTCACCATTGCACATCACTCTGTACTCAATGCACACAAATATCTCTGCAATCAGGGACATGATTATGACTAAAAAAAGAAATGTTCAAGCCTGCACTCTGTGGTGGTGAAGTGATATGAAGAAAATATCAAAGACGATTCCACTCCAATTAAATTTTATTCATTTCATTGAAAAAAATTCCAGCTTCCAAATACAAGTTAAATAACTTTCAAGTACCCAACGGCTCACACTGTGATGCCAGAACCCCATGATTATGACTGCCAAGTACTGTCACAACCTTATCATCCACTGTGTGAACTCTCTCAAAACACTCAGAGGTACGATACTACACACACCTCCAGTAACACTTGCCACCAAGCTCACACTCCCTCCGATAAATGTAGCCATCATACACCAGCAGTGGATTCCCTGTATGGCTATCCACAAATTCCAACAGCATAGTCTTCTAGTTCCTACAGGAAAAACACAGTGCCACAGCAACAGTGGAACCCACAAGGAAAATTACCACCCACAAACATGTAAAACACAACCCATAAGAAACAAGCCTTAAATCCACAAACCACTCAGCCTAACAACACAGACCAATATTCTCCAGGCACACATGCCCACAAGAATACCAATAGTAATAAGCACTATTATAAGCACCTAGAACACCTGTCATGCACGGCGGTCAGAACACCTGTCACACAACAAGGCTCATTCACACGGCCAAATCTGGGCCATTTTTGGTGGTGCACAGTAGTGAGATTGTTGCCACTGTGTACATCTGAACATCACCCTTTTGCCATTTTCAGGTAGTGTTTCATTGTAACCGTGATCCCCCTTTTCTTGGGGTCACATAGTGGTGCAAGTGTTTTTCGCCATTTTGTGCAGACAGTTGAACACCTGGCACCACTCACAATGATGCCAGCTGAATAGCCAGCCTGCAATTTCGGGAAGATGGTGGCAATGCAGGAAGCAAGCCTGCAACAGTGCACAGCTGTACTGTGTGAACACTGGTCTGCAGCGTTATTAGATATAGCTGTGGATCCAGTGAGGACAGCAGTGATCCTGATACCTGCCATATGAACGAGACTACACGTGCTCTAATTAACAACAGGTATCACAACATTCAAGGGTCTCCAAATCACAGTCACACAGCACTCTAAAAATCCAGATGCCCCAATAACTGATGCTTCACTACTGTCGCCCAAATTATGGCACCCAATCACGGCATCCTAACAATGGAATATCCCACTAAACGTACCTCAAAAACTTGGCAAAATACTACTGAATTATAGTATAAAAGGGAAACTATCCCAGTTCTCTTCCACTCTGCATAATCGCAAGAGCTCCACAATTAAAAGTAATCCCTTTTTTAGAATCTGGAAGGCTAGGGGATTAACTCAATTTCAACATCTGTGTAGGAATAATGAATTAATGGACTTTGATACAGTGAGGGAAATGTATACTTTCCTACATGGTCAATATGTGGTATACCTCCAAGTTCGAGACTATGGTATATACAGAAACAACAGGAACTTCAAATCAGTATGGTTATCCACTCTAGAAGAACTATTTTGTAAACAAAGCTTCTAACAAAAAGTGAACAGGAGAAATCTATATGCTAATCCATAAAGAAAAATTAACCAGCCCGGTGGCACTGAGGGTTGAAGCACTGGACACCAGACCTCGCACCACATCGGTGACCCAGGTTAGGGATCGGACTCAGGTCACCAGGGGTCAGCAGGGAAGGAGAGGATCGAGCATATGGAGGACTACTCTCCTCTCCTGGGGCTGGTTCTGGGGGATTCCCCGCCTGGTAGCAGTTCCTGGCGGAGGCTGGGAGGCACAACACGTTAGGCAGGGATAGCCAATGGGAACTGGTGTTGGTATGTGTCTGAGTGAGGGGACGGGAGGGCACCCTCCATGTGCTGACACTATTGCACTTCTGCACCACGGGGTGGAACAAGGAAACTGGCCCTAGCTCTTGGTAGGTGAAGTTAGGTTCAGGGGATGACCTTCATGCCCAGCGCTGGGTCCTTCCAATCAGCCTCTGGTTCTCCTCCTTGCCTGGTCACTCTATCAGATTCTAGATGGAGCACCAGGGGAGTTCGTGGTCCCACCTCAGGGGACTCAGAGCCGAGGGGTCGAGTGATCAGGTCATCATGGGGATAGGGCAATCGGAGGTGTATCTGGTGGACTTCAGGCAGGTGGGAAGCAGGCCACGCTGAGCAACCCACTGGAGAGAGTCCAGGAGCTAGTGAGAGGAGCATAAAGAAAATAAAAAAAAAAATGAAAAATGCCCTCTTTAAACACACTTACTTTTTTTTAACCCAAACTCCTGTCATATCTTTGTTTTCATGCATGTGTGGTATGCTTGCATGTGTAGATATGCCTGCACACATGTCCGTTAAGTAAGTGTGTGTGTGTGTGTGTGTGTGTGTGTGTGTGTGTGTGTGTGTGTGTGTGTGGACCTACCCACACAAGCATTTCAGCTATATGTTTATATCCATTTTCATTTTCTCAAGATGTTCCTGTCTCCTTCCCCCACCTTAGAGGTGTGTGAAAAAAAATTTTCACTGGCATAATGTAATCGAAAGTCTGACTTTCGTTTCCATGAAAGTTTGGGAATCCATTTCCAAACTTTCACAGAAATTCTGCCTATATTGGCCAATTGTCCAAAATAAATGAAATTTATCCCTGGTGGCTAATGGTCTCTCCCTCCACCCAATCACCCACCTGTCCAATGTTTTTTTCACTCTTTACATACACTATTGGCATACTGGCAAAGTTGAGATTGGCAGTGGGGCCTGGAGTCAAGCAGAGCTGAAGTGCTCTGCTCCCAGGGAAGACACAAGTGAACTGGCACTTGTGCACTTTTTGCCAGCTGATCACAGAGCAGCGTTGATGTCAGCTGTGATAGCTGTCACTCAGCTATTGTTTTGACTGAAGATAAGGTACAGCCATGATGACCCGGAACATCAGGGTGGGAAAAAGGGAGGTCCATTAGCGTAAAATCAGGAAAAAAAAAAGAACACAAATAGTGATTCAAGAAACTAGCAAGAGAACTTACAGTACAATGAACAGTTGTAAGCATTCATAATTGGCTGGGTCTCCAAGCTAATAGCCACAGCAGTATGTTCATAGCATTATGACCTTTGCTAACCCTATCAAAGACTGCAATGATTGCACTGTTTAAAGAGGATGGTAATTCAATGAGCCCACTCTCTACCATTAGAGCAGGTGGAGGAATGTCAAAGAAGAATTAGATGTCTGGGAAAGGATGAGGGACATGCTGTAGAAAGACAGAAATTTAGACAGTGATGCCAGAAAAAGACCAATGGTCCATCCAGGCTGCCATAACACCCTAACATACCCCAAGCCCTTTTGTCAATACAGATGTTTTGTCTACAATATCCACTCCTTGCTCCTTCTTTTACTACTATCCCCCTGAGTAACAACTAAGTCCTTAACTCTGTCCTAACAGATGTGAAAACCACTGTGGTTGTCAAATACCCTGGTTACTCAGTCAAAGAATACTATCAGGTTGACCTGAAAAGACCTCCCTGCCACAAACCTGTGCTGCTTACTATCCTAAAGCCCATTTTTCTCCAGGTATTCCACTTGGTCCTTTTTGACTAATATCTCCATCAGTTTCCCTACAATGGAGGTAAGGCTGACTGGTCTATTGTTTGCTAGTTGCTTCTTGTCCCTTCCCTTGTGTAGCAGAACTATGTCCACCATCCTCCAGTCCTTGGGAACCACCCTGAACTGTAAAGAGCTATTGAATAACCCCACTAGGGGTACAGCTAACACCGATCCCAGTTCCCATACTATCCTCAGATGCTCCCATCTGGCCCCAGGGTCTTGTTACCTTCCAGGCTGTTAACCCTTTTCTGACTCTTTCCCTAGTATGCTTCTGTAGCCTCATTTTCAGCATCCCTTCATCAGCTGCCTTGATGCCTCTCTGGCAAGGAATCACTGTTCTCCATAGTGAATACCAAGCAGAAGTAGTCATTCAGCATGGCTGCTTTCTGCCCATCTTCCTCCATTACTCACCCCCTCCTTTAGCCTGACAATTCCCCCTCCACTCTTTGTAGTTCCCCTTATATATCTAAAAAGCTGTTTTCCTCCTTCCTTGACCTCCTCCGCAATATGCAGTTCTGTGTCTGCCTTTGTGATCTTGACTGCCCTCTTGGCTTCTCGTTTTTTTCCTCATACTCGTCCCATTCCTTATCTCCCTTCTTTTCTTTGTACCCTATAAAGGCCTTCTTTTTGGCATTCACTGCCTCCTTGACCTTTCCAGAGAACCAAATTGGTCTCTTACACTTGTTTCTCTTGATAACTGTTCTTGTGCATGTTTTAATTACTGGGAGAATGGCACCTTTTATGACACTCCATCTTTCTTCTACTCCCCCCATGATGTCCACTCCAGCTAACTTGCTCAAGACTAGTTCCTTCATTTGGTTGTAATCTGCCTTTCTAACAATCCATCCCTGCATCCTTAGATGAAGGTTTACTGGTACCCAGGGCCATCTCAAAGCATATAGTATTGTGGTTGCAGAAACCCAGTGGTTCCTTAACCCACACTCCATCTACTCTTTTCAAGTTGATGAGTACCACATCAAGAATGGTGGATTATCTAGTGGGTTTCCTGACCTGCTGCAACAGCATGCAGCCCTACAAAGTATCAAGTAGGACCTGGCATCAGTTGCTTCTGGATGTTGAGAGGGCCCAGTTGATATCTGGCAGGTTGAGATCTCATACTACTACAACCTCCCCTTTTGCTGCCCACCCTTTTTACGACTGGGTGGAGCCAACAGGAGTATTGCATGTACAAAAGGAGTGATGTTGTGTTTTCTGTCTGTGGAACTGACTGAAGGTGTAAATAGTCTCCTCCACCTTACCCTCCTCCAAGCAATGTTTTCCACCCTCAGATAAATAAGCTTTCATGTCAGTCAGTGGTTGCAGGGTACTATTTTCTTTCTTAAATGGGTGGTACAAGAACTGGAACCTGAGTAGTGGGAGGCAGCATTAGGTTTTTTTTTTGGAATAAGATCCACCTCTGCCTCCACCCCAAACTTTTTTCTGATTCATGTGGGAGGGGCATGAGATAGCTCTAGCATGCTGTAATGAGATACACTAGTTTGGGACCTTATCAACCAACAGACATGCCTTGGCAGTGGAGAACAGAACAGAACAGAACAGAAGATATTTAAGGCCTTCAAATTGCCTTAAAAATCCTTTGGAACAAAAGATTATCAGAGCCACCTCAGACCTCAGAAGGAGACCTTTTTCCAATTGTTTAACCAGGTGAGACACACCAAGCTGAAAGCTTGTTTACAGGTGCAACCTGGGAGCACAGGGAAGTTAAGTGACTTGTTCAGGGTCACACAGTATGCAAGTGGGGGCTATGGGATTCAAACCCAGGTCTCCAGATTTGCAGCTCAGAGCCTTAAACCACTGCACTATACTGCCTCACACATCTAGCTCTGTAAGAAATTTTTCATTTTTTTTTGGGGGGGGGGCTATGGGATTCAAACTCAGATCTAACTGCCCAGATCATCAATGCTATAAAATGCTATAATTAACAGAATCTAGCTGTTTTCTTACAGAAACCCCACTCAGTTAGAATTCAAGTATTTGCTAAATTGTAAATGTAGGTATCAGCATTCTGTTAGTAGTTAGTGCTAATTGTGGTCTGTGACAAGATCATTTTTTTTTTACAAATGAAGTGTATGGTAGGAAGCTGAAAACAGACTTTGATGACAAAGTGTGTTTTTTTTCTTTTAAGTTGAGATGTATTAGAAAACTTTGAACAAGAAAATAATTGGTGATTTTAAAAGCTATTCTCATCAGAGCTGACATAAAAAAAATCTTAACTATTTTTATGTTGGTGCACTTGCACAGCCAACATCGTGGGACAGTGCAGCTTTGGAGGTGGGGCAGCAGTTGGGCAAATGCAGGGCATGCACCAGTAGATGTGTCCCGCATTCCCCAATCAGCCTGCACATCGGTGCCACACCATGCATGCATAATGTGGCGAGCACATCTAAGAAAAGGTCCATTGCAATCTGAGCAAAGCTCATCATATGCAGTGGTCCTTTTCTTGCTGTGCTCACTGCCATTATGTGCATGGTTGGCGAGCAGGTAGCCGCCTAACTAATGCCGACTTTGGCGGTGCCCAATTCCCCTGTCGGTTAACCCCCCCTTTGTGTGCCAACAGGAAGCCCACCCATAAAACCTCCCAATTGTTGAATACTTAGGTCCCTCAATCCTTGGCTCACGCCCCAGCTTTTGTGTACAACAGGGGTGCTCAACCTCGGCATTACTTCCTCCTCCCAGTGTTGTAGCTGATGAGGGTGCCAATCGCCCGTTGGCTACAGGCACCCCCCAAACAGTTAGGTGGCATGCTGGGCCCACCCCAGCGTGCAATCCCCTAAAAAAAAAAATTGTCCCTTGATGGTTGTTTTTTTTTCCCTGTAAAATGAGAAAATAGTCGCCGTAGTCTTGATGCCCCTCCCCCAACCCACACCCACCCACTGCACACCCTGCCTCCCCTCACCACCCCCTCACCTCATATTTACCTGCAGAGTCCAGCACAACGATCTTCTGTGGACCGGGAACACGTCTGCACTCTTCAAAGCCTACCGCGAACTGAAGAAATGCCAGTAAGCTGTATAATGGAATGAATAGGGTTTTTTTTTCAACTTTAATGCATATCTCGGGCATTTTTGTGAATTTTGGCCCCAAATTTTCAACATGGGGTTTTTGGGACCCCTTCTCATGAATTCTTGCACTGTCATGGCGTTATTCGGTCCACAAAGGTGATTTTGCAGTAACTATGCGGAATCACCTTTCAGGACCGAGTAATGAAATAACAGTGCCACTGTTCATGGGAGGGGCTCTCAAAAAGCCTATGTTGCAAGTTTGGTGGGAAACATCCAAAAAAATGACTGTTTTACGAGCATGCATAGCAACTGCGCAACACACACTTGTAAGTTAGCGCATTCACACTATTTTCATGCCAGACTCTCAAAATTGGCATTTTACCACACCTTCTTGTGAACGGTACAGCTGTCATTTTTCACATCTGCCCGAAATGTGTTTTCGCCTTCTGGCGCAGAATAGCGCAGTTGCTGTGCGAAATCAGTGTTCGGGACACATTACAAAAATGACAGTGACACTGTTCATGAGCAGAGGTGCTAACATGCCTGTATTGAAAATTTGGTGACAATACTCCATAAAATGACTGTTTTACAAATGTGCGTAGCAACTGCTCAACACAGGCTCGGAATTAGCGCATTTGCAATATTTTCATGCCACATTCTCAATATTTACATTTTACCACACCTTCTTGTGAACCATACAGCTGTCATTATTCACATCCTTGCCAAAATGTGTTTTCATACTTCCGGCGCAGAATAGCATGGTTGCTGTGCGAAATCACTGTTTGGGACACATTACGAAAATGACAGTGACACTGTTCATGAGCAGAGGTCCTAAAATACCTGTTTTGAAAATCTGGTGACAATACTCCATAAAATGACTGTGTTACGAGCGTGTGTTGCACAGTTTGCACGCACGCTCGTAAGTTCGCAAACTTATATTTTCACCCACATTTTCAACAGTGCCATTGTTCTACACCTCCTAATGAACAGTACAGCTGTCATTTTTCACATCCTGACCAAAATCTGTTTTTGCAGTTCCAGAGCACAATAACGCGGTCGCTGTGGAAAGCCCATGTTCAGGACACATTATGAAAATGGCAGTGACACTGTTCATTAGCAGATGTCCTAAGATGCCTATGTTGAAAATTTAGGGACAAAAGTCAATACAATGACTGTTTTACGAGTGCGCGTTGTGCAGTTTGCACGCACACTCGTGACTTTGTGAATTTGTAATACTTTCACTCCAGCTGTTCATCATTGCCATTTTTTCCATACCACCTTATGAACAGTACAGCTGGCTGAAATGTGTTTTCACACGTCCGGTCCACAATTGCACGGTCACTGTGCGAAATCACTTTTTGGGACACTTTCAGGAAATGACGGTGACACTGTTCATCAGCAGAGGTCCTAAAATGCCTATACTGAACATTTGGTGACGAAAGTCCAGACAATGACTGTGTTGCAAGCGTGCATTGTGCAGTTTCCACATACCCTTGTAACTTTGTCAATCTGCAATATTTTCATGCCACATTTTCACCACTGGCGTTTGTGCACACCTTATTATCAACAGTCCAGCTGCCATTTTCCACAGCCTGCCCAAAATGCGTTTCCGCAGCTCTGCCACACAGTGGCATACTCACTGTGCAAAATCACCTTTTGGGGACACATTAACAAACTCACAGCGCTATGCCTCTCCACCTCCACCACTGCCAATGCCATCGTGACAACATTCGGCATTGACAAATGCTTGTTTATTTTATCATGGACACTAGAAATAGGATGTCACCATTCACTCCATTAAACCTGTTTTTCAGTTTTTTTATAGCATCCCAGCCAAGGTGATCTTCCCAGAATGCAATACATATGTTACGTAGAGTGTTTTGATATGTATGTTAAGTCCTAGTGTGTCCTTCTCTCTGTTGGCTATTTGGAGTTTTTCCTAAATTGCCTGTTAGCTGTATGGTAGTTTTACGACCCCTGGGGATCTCCTTAACAAATAGTTTTATTGGCTTTCTTTCTACTACGATGCCCACTGTCTCATGTGACAGTGATGTAGACATGCCCTTAGATTTAGCATGTGTACTGTTTTAAAATTAGTTTAGCAACTGCAGAGTCTTGTAACTGTTCTTATCTAGGGAGCACAAATGCCAATAGTTAGTTTGGCAGATACCTGAAAGTTATCCAACTGGGGTTTCTGTAAGAAAACAGCTGCTAAATAGCTTTAATTCATTATTTGTGTTTTTGATGTTAAAACACTCCTACTAGCTTTACCTGATGCACAGAGAAAACAAAAATAGTGAATTAGAGCTATTTAGTATCTGTTGTCTTACAGAAACCCCAGTTAACTTGCTCAAAGGTTTGTAAATCTGATATTTTTTAAATAAATTAATAAATACATGTTTATGTTTAAGCCCATGAAACACCCTTATCTAGTTAATGCATTCACAGTTGTAGTGGCTGTGCCAGAGTTTGTTTACTTTTGCTCCTAGTTTCTTATCTCTCTGCCCTGGTAGCCTCTAAACCACTCACAAGCAAAGCTTTCTACTTGTTGACTCAGTAAACTGTACCCACAATGTTTCCACCACCCATTTCTCTTCAATGGATGCATCCTCTACTGCCTCTGTTCCTTCTCTGATACAAATGGTCATCCCTTCACCTTTTTCCATCCCTGTGTTGCACCTATATAAGGTGTATCCAGGGATTGCTAGGTCCCAGCTGTTGTTCTCATTAGCCCACACTTCTGTAATGGCCACTAGATCCTGCCCAGAATCTACACTTAGTGCCTTGAGTTCAGTAATTTTATTACCCAGACTCTTGGAATTGAGGCACACCGGGACTTCCGGTGACGTCACGGAGCTGATAGGAGCTTAGGGTTTCTTGCTTCCTGCAAAGTCCGCCGATCCAACCTCCAAAACCAAGCAAAATTCACCTAAAAATGTCAATAAACACAGGAGGGATGCGCCTAGCAACCTATAGAGGCAGAAATAGATCGAGAGGAAAGGAGAAGAATACAGATGGCGACCGATTACAAGACGACCCCCCCAGCAGGTCTCTCTCTCCGGCAAGCTCCCATGCGGCCAGCTACGACACGGACGGAGAATCGGAACAACTATCTCGGACAAGATTCAAAACTTTACTAAAGGAGATTCAGAAATCAAGAATTGAAAATAAACAAGAGTTTAAAGGTGTTTGCATGCAACTTTCCACATTTGAGACACGCATAGGCAAAATAGAGGAGAGAGTGGCTGAAAACGAAGAGTCTTCCACGCAACTTGTGGAGATAGTGCAGGCCCTGGTACAGCAATCGGAGGAGCTGAGGTCAAAATGCCTGGATCTGGAGGGCCGCACGCGGCGGGACAACCTCCGCTTATATGGCTTGCCTGAAGGAAAGGAAACTACCCCTATGGCCTCGTTTATGGAGAATCTACTTAAAGACATTCTGGACTTGCCCTCTACTTTCACTTTTCACATAGAGAGAGCACATAGGTCACTCCAAGCAAAACCATCCGACCCAGTGGCCAGGCCCCGCTCTATAGTGTTTAAGTTAAGTTCCTTCAGTGACAAAGAGGAGATATTGCGTCGTGCCTGGGCCAACAAAGAAATAAAATACCTCACTCACAGACTATTTATGGATCATGATTACCCACAAGAAGTACAACAGCAAAGACTAAAATATCTTCCAATCTTGAAATCTTTACGAGAGAAAGAGATCCGTTTTCATACTCCTTACCCAGCCAGACTTCATATTTTTTGGGAAGATGGAACAAAATTGTACTCTACAGTAGAGGAGGCGAGGGAAGCCCTGAGAGAGAGGAAAATACAAATAGTGGAGACTTGAATCCGGAACCAAAATAGCGAGAAAAGTGACCCATTTTGGCAGCGCACCCAAAACAGGAAGAAGACAGGAACCAAAATATTGCTACACTGAGAAGTGCAATGCAGACTGCAAACTATGCTCAAAAAGCAAAGAGGGGAAGAAGAGAAGCCTGCTTGATTCATCTTGATTACCTGAACTTGCCACAGAACTAATAAGGCCTCTCATGTTAAGACAGTGGGCTGCTAGAGATAAGTGTTTCACAAATGATTATGCTCCAGTATGGGAAGCGGGGAGGGGCGAGAGGCGTGATAACAAGCCAATATTATCCCTTACAGTGCAGTAATTTGGTAATGGTAACCTTAAATTGCACCTGTCATGGGACTCTTACTATATGGCAAAGCTGTTGATGTACAGTTAGAGAACTGCTCTCCCACAACTGCGATTGCCTACAGTGACTCTATGGTATCAGGGCCCCCCATTTATCCCCTTTGATTTTGTTTACACTTTGTATTCTATACGTGGGTGTTGATGATGCCGGCCAACTTACAGAGGGGATTTGATAGTGCAGCACAGGGAAATTGCCTATAAGGTGGTATAAAATATTCTCCCAGCACTGGTAGAATTTGAGCTCTCATGCTTTCGCAAAGGGGGAGAGAGTTTAAAAAGTTATTACTGCAGCATGTTGGCCAGAGTAACACTTAAGGCAATAACACATTGCTTGCTTGTCTGGTAGTACTCTATAGCTGTAATGATGGTGGTTGCTATAAACTATGGATCGGTGGACTGGGTATGAGCATAGAGGGATCTTGTGTAGTTTGAGACCTAGAAATCTGTACACTTGCCTCTGTTCCTACAGTGGGGAGACATATGTCCCCACTTAATAAATTAGGAGCACAATAACAATAGTTGTTCAGTAGGAGGTCTTCCGGTAACAGAAGCACTAGTAATCCTCCTCGTTCTTCTTATAAAGAGACAGAACAGAAGGGCTAATTTGGGTAATAGCCCCCTACCTTGGAAGTTCTAGTTAAAAGTTCAACAGGTTGTTAGTTGTTGTATTAAGCCATGTTGGCTGATGTGAAATGTTTTGTTTTTACCAGGGTAAATGAAGCAGACAAAGGTGAACTTGGGCATACAGATGAGGGCGGGGGGGGGAACCGAGGGGGCATGGCATTCTGGAGATCAACCGAGGTTATGGGGTAGTACAAGGGAAATTAAAATATACTCATGATTAATGTAACACCCTATACGATCTGCACTTACAATGTGCATGGAATTACCAGCCCCATAAAAAGAAGTAAAATTCTACAGAGTATAAAAAGGGCTGGGGCAAACATTGTTCTGTTACAGGAAACACATCTCTCCCAGGTAGAGCATAGAAAATTTGAAAGGTTGGATTTCTCTCACGTCATGGCCTCCTCATACAAAGGGGGAAGAAGAAGGGGAACAGCAATACTGATTAAGCAGGGAACACAGTTTGATATGAAGGACAAAGTAATAGATAAGGAAGGGAGATATGCCATGGTTAAAGGTCAATTAGATGGACGTTTAGTAACCTTTGCATCCATATATATTCCCCCGGCCTCAGAATATGAGGTATATAGATCCTTTTTTTCTAAATTAATGGAATGGGCTGAGGGGTAAATGATATGTGGTGGCGATCTGAATTTGAACATAGAGGAGGCCTACACCACCCCACAAAACCAGGGCAAAAGAAAGAAGATCACAAGTCAGGTGAGGAAATTGCTGCAAGAATTCGGTTATCAAGATATTTGGAGGCACTTTCATGGTTCCTCCCCTAGACATACATATTACTCCCAGGCCCACGATGTCTACTCTTGTATAGACTATTTTATAACCCCTAAGGAACAAATGGGAGACATTTTAAAGATTTGGACGGGGGACCTTGTATTATCCGATCATGCCCCAATTTTTTGTCATTTTAGCCCCCAGGCTAAGAGGAAGGCAACTTTCTGGTGACTAAATCTCTCTCTGTTAAGGGACGACCAGGTCCTTAAAAGTATAGAGGACACTATATCTCAGGCTTTAGAACTAAATGACATGCAAGACATGTCAGTAGCAATCCTATGGGATACCATAAAAGCAATCATTAAGGGGCAAGTTAATAAGCATATCGGTAAACAAGAAAAAACTTAGGGAAACACGACGAGTAGCCCTAGAGAGCAAGATAAAAGAGCTGGAGGAATTGCAGACTATTGAAAATACCAAGACTAGAAGTAAAGAGCTTGCTCAGCTAAAGAGCGAATTTAATAAAATATCAGATTACTCTATAGAGCAAAAATTAATGTACTTAAGACACAACTACTATGATGGGGGCCCGCAGTCCCTCAGATTATTAGCACACAGGCTGAGAGTACAAAAAGCAAAATCAAATATAACAAAAGTCAGACACCCACAAACGGGTAAAATTCATAACATGATAAAAGGAATAGCCGAAGCATTTCTCAACTATTACACATTGCTTTACAAATCCAAAGACTCCTCGTCAACACAGGAAATAAGAAGTTTTTAAACTCATTAAACCTCCCGACCCTTTCGGAGCAACAAAGTTCCCAATTGGTTACTCCTATTACATAGAGAGAAATTGACACTGCAATAGGTAGCTTAAAAACGGGAAAATGCCCAGGGTCCGATGGACTCCCAGGGGAATTCTACAAATCATTTTCTAAAATTTTAACTCCCATACTCAGTAGGGTCTACGCTCATGTCATAACAAGGGAGGGGAATGTCCCTCCTTCGTGGAATGAGGCTATAGTCTCAGTTATCCCGAAACTGGGTAAGGACCTCTCCTATTGCTCATCTTATAGACCTATATCCATATTGAATATGGATTATAAAATCTTTACATCTATACTCGCTAGGAGGCTCATCCAATTTTCCCCGAATAAAATCCATATGGACCAATGTGGGTTCATCCCGGGACGTCAGGCCCAAGACAATGTAAGACGCACCATATACCTAGTGGAACATTCTCAATCCCAAAATAAACCAACCCTTCTACTAGGATTAGATGCCGAAAAAGCGTTCAACATGGTATCTTGGAGATTTTTGGGGAGGTCCTTGCCCACTTCGGATTCCAAAACCAGTTTATAGAAACCTTGCTTAAATTTTATAAAAGTCCCTTGGGTTATATTCGGGTAAATGAGCACCTCTCTGAACGGTTTTCCCTTTATAGGGGAATCAGGCAGGGCTGACCTTGTCCCCCCTCTTGTTCGCCTATTATATAGAACCGCTAGCACAATATATTAAGCAATCCCCTGATATTGGTGGTATTACTTTCTCTGGGGTCGAACATAAGCTGGCGTTGTTTGCGGACGACTTACTACTATACTTAACCAATCCGGAAGCCTCATTACCTACGGTCATGCAGAAAATCCAAGTTTTTTTACATCTGTCCAGTTACACTTTAAACATTAACAAGACAGAGGCCCTTAGGGTAAGCTATGAACCCTCACTTGAGCTCTGAAATAAGTTTCAACTTAAATGGGATGGCTCTTCTTTGAAGTATTTGGGAATACGGATTCCTAAAGACCTATCCCAATTGTATAAACAGAACTATACTCCTCTAATAGAAACATTAAAGAACGATATGAGAAGATGGGATCTTCTCCCAACCTCCTTTTACACTTGCACTATGTCCCTAAAGATGAATGCAGTACCCCGTCTCCTTTATCTATTTCAATGTGTTCCCTCTATTATTAATCTGAAAGAAATATTATCCTGGTAGAAATTATTTGTGGCCTTCCAATGGAACCATAAAAAACCTTGCTTAAATTTTAGGAAACTCACGTTCCCTAAAGTAATGGGAGGACGATCATTCCCTTCCCTAGCTGACTATTGGGCCGCCGCCCAAATGCAGTAAGCTCTATTGTGGGGTACAGGGAATTATCATGCAGCTTGGAAGCAAATGGACTTAAACAGGGGAGAATCCCTACCTCTCCCTGCAGTTCTTTTTTCTCCCCCCTTGCTACAGCGAACAATGCTTACTACATCGAAAGCTACCTCTACTATACTGGAAGGCTGGAGGAGGGGAACAAAGAATAAACTGATATTAAACCATTTTTGGAAGTACCAATGGTTTATAACAAAGGAACAGTTTGAGTCCCCTGTGGTGGGGTCATGGTATAAATCCCAATTAAAGAAAGGTATAGTAGCTCCTTGGCAGATAATGAAAGGGAATATACCTATGACCTTTGAAGAAGCCCAAGAGAAATTTGCTTGGATTGAAAGGGACAGACTGTTCTTTTATCAAATGAGGGACTACGTGGTAACACAACTTAGAGTAAGGGAGAGGGACTCTCAATTTTATGAAGACCATTCCCCGTTTCTGCAAATTTGGTCCTCTACGTCGGGAGAGAAGGCCATCTCAACAATATACAAATTCCTAATTTCGTTGCACAAACACTCTATGGACCCAGTCAAGGCTAACTGGGAAAAAGAATTCAAACAAGTAATAAGTGTCAAGGACTGGCCTAAAATATGGAAAAATACTTGGACGGCTACCTCTTCCCCCTTGTGGAGGGAATTTATATGGAAGGTTAGGGCGAGATTCTTTCTAGTACCCACAACGTTAGCACAGAGAATTCCGGGAATATCAGAAAGCTGCTGTAGGGAATGTGGAGAAAATAGGGCCGCATATAAACACATATTCTTTGATTGCCCAAAAATGATCACTTTTTGATCCACAATTTTAGCCTACATAGTAAACATTTTAGGTGAACACTACCAAGTGACTGGGATCAACCTGGTGCTGGGTATACCCCCAGAAGGAATGAGAGATAGACACATCATATATCTTTGGACCATTTTCCTGGGGGCAGCATATAAAGCAATTACAAAGAAATGGCTCCAGAAAGCCTCCCCTACTGTGAGGGAATGGAAAGCTATAGTTCAGGACATTCAACACAATGAGCAAATGTCATATGCTCTAAATAATAAGATGCAACTTTATACTACAAGATGGTCCAGATGGGAATTAAACCAAAAACAGATTTTGTAAGTAAACAAGGGAGTAGTTGGTAATGCAAATGGCTAAGATCCAGAGATAACAAGTAATATTGTCCCGTGGAACCTCCTCCCAGGGACCCTCCTTGTCTGAAGGTAGAAAATGAAATAAATAAATGCAACTTCCTACTGTTGAATACCTTTAAATAAGACTATAATCAACTAGATTTACCTTTTTTGTGCCCAATGTCTGTCTTCAACTTAAAACTATCCCTGGTATTACCTGGAATTTAATTATTAGTGTATAAGTGTGCCATATTTTATGTATTTTATGTTTGTATAAATTTGAAAAGATCAACAAAGAATCGTATGTAAAGTTAGCGGAACTTTGAAACGTGTATGTATGAAATCTAAGATTTTGAATTACTGTAACAGAATACTATGGAAGTAAGTGAAAGCATTAAGATAATAAAAGAAGTATAAAAAAAAAAAAGGAAATGAGGCACACCACCATCCATCTTACACTCCCACTGCTCTTGGTTCTTGATTGACTTCCCTGTCATAATTTCTTAAGGTGTCTTGTGCATTTCCTTTTTTTGCTTGTCTATTTATTCTGCACTCCCCAGTCCCCTGAACTCATTCCAATCTGCTACTACTTCTTGCACTCCTTGCACCATCCCTGGGGAGTCCTGTCTAGGTTCACCATTTCACCTACCACAGCTGTGGAATCCCTAGCTCCAGCCTCCCGCACAGTTAGTTTAACTGTCTGCCAATGTAGATGTCAAAGCCCTAATGCATTATTCCCTTCTCTTGTCAGGTGAAGACCATGCTCTCCCAGTCCCCTTAAAGTGGTACCCCTGTTCCTAACACCACCCTTCTAACCACACATTGAACTCCTCTGTGTCTTCCTTCCTTACTCTATCTTCCCCTTCTCCCTACCCTAGACAGGGATGACCTCAGAAAAAATCAAGGAAGGTTAGTGCTTCTTCACTCTGTCTCCCAGCCTCTGGCAGTCCCGCTTCACTCTCTCCACAGGCCAGTTCACCAGATTGTTGGTATCAAGGTTTAACAGCCCTTCCAGCTTCCTCCCCACCACTATCCTCCCTATCCTCTTCCAATTCCAGAAGACAGATGCTTCAGGCAGGTATATGACCACCCCCTCCCCTTTCCTGCTCTCCCTACCACATTCTCTAAGTCCATAACCATAGATTCCCAGCTCACTAGAATCTTCCTTACTAACTTCTTCCTTCTGTTTCTCCCAGGTGTCACCATGTCTTCTTTTTCTTCAACATCAACTGACTCAATTTGCCATTGTTATATCTTAAGTATGAATTACTGCAGTGTGACTAGCTCAGCCATCCAATCTCCTCCTCCTCCCTTCCTCACCACCCTCCATCCCCCCATCCAGTGGGTCTCAGGTTTAGTGGGGGTGTGAGGTGTGTCCACCAGTTTAGTTTGAGTTGCAGCTGGAATATTTCCTCCCTTGCTGTTGCCAGCAGAGCATGGAGAGTCCAGAAGGTCCTACATATTTGCAGTGTCCTGTCTTCCATAATGTAGTGCTGAAGATGAATGTCCAACAATTTCTACAGCTGTTGACCTCCTCTATGCTTCATTCTAGCCTCTTGCTGAGTGCATATAAAACTGTCTGATTTACTTAGTAATGTGTGGACATCAACTGCCTGTCTTGTAACCTTATCCTACATAGGTAGAAACTAAGATAAACAGTAACAGCAGTAACCATTAACACCCCACCTGAGACACAGTCTGTCTGTCTGCCTGTTTGTAATCTAACTCTATATAGGTAGAAGCTAGGATTTAACAGATTTGGCAGGAGTCAATAACACTACACATTATAATGAAAATATCAAAGCTACAGAAATTCAGAATACACATAAGGAGCCAGAAGAACTGTGGGTCACCCTGGAAACAGGAAATGGGATAGCCATAAGAACTGGGGTTGTCTACAGGTCCCCAGACCAGGGGGAGGACATAGACACATTACTGTTAGAAGATATACAAAACATGACAGCTAAAGGGGAGGTTCTGATAATGGGAGACTTCAACATGCCGGATACAGATTGGTCAATACCAGCAGGAACATCTGCCAGAACTAGACACATAGTGGATTCCCTGCAGGGGGAGGGCCTCAAACAACTGGTACAGCAACCCACGAGAGACAGGGCTATCCTAGATCTAGTACTGACTAACAAGGAAGGGATCACAGATCTCCAGGTAGAAGGTCACCTGGCGGCCAGTGACCATCACATGGTATGGTTCAATTTGGCTACTACATCTAAATCGTTCCATTCCAAGGCAAAAATATGGGACTTCAGAGGATCTGACTTTGATAAGATGGCCAACAGAGTTAAGCTAGCCCGGGCAAAAAGAAACACAGGTGAGGGGGTACAGGCAAAGTGGGCAAGCATTAAGGATGCAATACTTGAAGCAACATCCCATTGTGTTAGACAGAAAAGAAAGTGCAAAAGAAGAAGGAAACCACTTTGGTTCTCAAATACAGTAGCAGAAAAGGTCAGAGCCAAAAGGCTGGCCTTCAGAAAATCTAAGGAACACAACGGGATGAAGATAGGAGGCATACAAACTGCCCTAAGGGAAGCAGGGAAGGCAGTAAGGCAGGCAAAGTCCCAAACTGAGGAAAAACTAGCACGGACAGCAAAGAAGGTGACAAGACTTTCTATAGATACATTAGTGAAAGGAGAAAGTCCAGAGGGGTATTGCTAAGCTTAATGGAGAAAAGGAGCATGTGAGGAGGAGGACCCTGTAAAGGCATCTATCCTAAATAGATACTTTTGCTCAGTATTTACTGAAGAGAAGGTAGGGCAGGGCCCACAGCTCAGCATCATGGACACAGGGGGGAGGGAGGTGAGCACTACTCCCTTCACAAAAGAAAGGGTCCTACAAGAGCTTGCTAAGATCAGGGTGGATAAGGCAATGGGACCTGATGGCATACATCCCAGGGTACTTAAGGAGCTAAAGGTGGAACTAGCAGAGCCATTAGCAGAACTGTTTAGTGAGTCTCTGAGCACAGGAGAGGTCCCAGAAGACTGGAGAAGGGCTCATGTGATCCTGCTTCACAAGAGTGGTAGCAGGGAGGAGGCAGGGAACTACAGACCAGTCAGTCTTACCTCAGTAGTGGGCAAGATTATGGAGGCACTCCTTAAGGAAAGGATAGTGCAACACCTGGAATCCATAGGAGCACAGGATCCAAGACAGCATGGGTTTACAAAGGAAGGTCCTGTCAAACTAATCTCATAGATTTCTTTGACTGGATAACCAGAGTGGTGGGCCAAGGGGGAGCAGTTGATGTCACCTGCCTTGACTTCAGCAAAATTTTTGACACTGTTCCACAGAGAAGATTGATAAATATGCTGGGTAGGCTCGGGGTGGGTCAGAAGTTGGTCAACTGGGTGGCAAACTGGTTGACGGGCAGAAAACAGAGAGTGGTGGTAAATGGTATACAGTCAGAAGAGATGCAAGTCACAAGTGGGTACCTCAGGGATCAGTCCTGGAGAAAGTCCTCTTCAACATCTTCATTAGTGACCTTGCAGATGGACTAGAGGTAAGGCTTGTCTGTTTGCAGATGACACCAAGATCTGCAACAGAGTAGATGATCCAGATGGGGTGGGCAGAATGAGAAGAGATCTGGATAAACTAGCAAAATGGTCAGAAGAGTGGCAACTGGGATTTAATGCAAAGAAGTGCAAGATCATGCACATAGGAAGAGAAACCTGAAGCCACCTATAGGCTGGGAGGAGTTAGCAGTCACAAAGGAAGAAAGAGACTTGGACATTATCATCACTGATGACCTGAAATCATCCAAGCAGACCTCTAAAGCAGTAGAGTAAGGCTAGGGGGTGTTAGGGTGTATTAGTAGGAGTATCACAAGTCGTGAGAGGAGGTAATAATCCCTCTTTACTGAGACACCTGGTTAGCCCCATCTGGAGTACTGCATGCAGTATTGGAGGCCACACCTTCACAAGGACATTAACCAAATTGAGGCAGTCCAGAGAAGGCAAAACATGGTACAGGGACCACATCAGAAGACATAGGAGGGCAGATTAACAGAGCTCAGTATGTATACCCTGAGCAAAGGAGGGAGAGAGGTGATATGATCGAGGCATTCAAACATCTTAAGGGCATTAACAAGGTGAAAGAGTCTAACATGTTTAAATATAAGAACAATAGCAGGACAAGAGAACACAGCATGAGATTAGAGGGGGCGATTAAGGGGAACATGAGGAAATTTTTCACAGAAAGGGTGGTGGATGCATGGAATGGCTTACCACAAGAAGTGGTGGCTATGAATACAGTGCAGGGCTTCAAACAGGCATGGGATAGGCATAAGGGAGCAATACAAATGACTATGAATAGATAGGCCACTGACAGAGCAAAGGCTGATGGCACATTTATAAGGTAGAAAAAAGAAATGGGCAGCCTGGATGGGCCTTGCGGTCCTTATCTGCTGTCAACTTCTATGTTTCTAGAATTTGTGTTTATGAACTGCTGTTTCATAACCTTACCTTACATAGGTAGGAGCAAGGATTTAACAGTTTTCGCAGAAGTCAGTAATGCTACACGTTAAATACAGTTTGTGCTTACAAATTGCAGTTAGATGGTCGCTGCTCCTTCAGGGTCTCCTGCAGAATGGTGGACTTATCTGAAGATGTCCTGTAGATGTCACAGAACAGACAACATCCTCCTGCTCCTGTGATCCTCATCCACATGCTCCTGGGGGTCACAGACCTATGAGGTTTAGTAGTGCCCAGCTGACCCTCCATCTAATATTCCATTCTGGAGTTCTTCTTTCCTATGTGCATCACCTTGCACTTTCTGGTGTTGAATTTGGGCACCAAATGTTGGACTACCTCTCAAACCTTTGCAGGTCCCTCTGCAACACCCTTACCCCATTCTCCCTGTCTATCCTACCACAGAGCTTAGTAGCATCTGCAAAGAGACACACCTTGGCCTAAATTCCTTCTCCTATTTCAGTGATAACAATATTGAAAATGACTGGATCCAGGAGTGATGATTGTTGCACCACACTGGTGACATCCCTCTCCTCAGATCTGATTCTGTTTACCACTGCCCTCTGCTGTCTCCCTACCAACCAGCTTCCCGCCCATCTTAACTATGTCCATCACAGAACCCAGTCATTATTTTTTCTGGCTCAAGTTTCCATATCAGCTTCAAGGTCCAGCCCTGCATTTGCTACCATCACCCGGAGCTCACTGATTTGGTTTTCCAGTCACCTGGCAGTAAGACAGACCAATTTCCATCTTGTTCCCAAAACCCTTTTTGTTTTTTACAGGTCGTCTTCCTTCATTTTACACTGGCCTCCTTAATTTCCTGTTTGTTTCCATTTTCTGCAGACTTAGTGAGTTCAGCCTCACTGGCATTTTTCCTACCCTTGTTTGAACTTATTTTGCTGCCCCCCACCCCAATGTTTCTAGACCACAGTTCAGTGGAACCCTAGCTAGGTTTCCCACTTTCTGTCCCTTCTCAGGGGTTTCTCTAGCCTCAGCCTCACCCACAGTCAGTTTAACTGTCCCTAATGTAAACAACAAACTTCTGACCCAGTGCACTGGTCCCCTCTGGTGAAAGCCATCACCCTTGAATTTCCTCCTGTCCCAGAATCCCCAATTCCCCACAATGTAACACCTCTCCTCCAGATACCATCCCTTCAACCACCCTTAAAAGTTCTCAGTCGCCTTCTTCCTCACTCTGTCCTACCCATTTTCCCCACCCTGCATAGGGAGGACCTTGAAAAAGGCCAGGAAAGATGAGGGTACCTTCAATCTGTCCCCAGCTTTTGAAAGTTATACTTCTGTACCTTAATAGGCTGGTTTATCAGATCATTTGTAATTCAAGAGTACTGGCATCCCCAGCTCCCCCACACCCGCCTCTACCATCCTCCCTATCCTATCCATATTTTGGATGTCTAAAGCTCCAGTAAGGCATCTGACCAACCCCTTTCTTTTCCCACTCCACCTACCACCTTCTCCATCCCTCAGATCCTTGGGTCCCCATTAAACTAACATGCTCCTTATTGCTTCCTCCTGCTTTCACCTCTGGGTGCCACCAAGTCATCCTACCAACTCTTCCCTTTTGACTCAGAGTTCCCTCATGCCAGGTCAGGCACCCATGCCTCCTTCAGGGGTGCAGAGGGATTTGTTGTCATAAATGACTGCTCATCAAGAATTCCAGGGATTGCAATGGTAAATACTGTAGGGGAACTGCTTCAGTATCTGGGGAAGATTTTCATCTGTAACTGGGCGACATGCATTGGTAACTGAGACTTGCATCTCTACCTGAGGGAACACACTGGTAACTTGAGGAACTTGCATCATTAACTGGCAAGACTTGTATCAGTAACAGGAAAAATGCAGCACTGGTGCTAGGTGGGGGCTGGGCCTATAATTTTACCTGGTGGATTTGGATTGGGAGACTAGAGGATTGCATCAGAATGGGGGTAACTTGGAGTGGATGATGGAGGATTGCATCAGAATGGGGTAACTTGGAGTGGATGATGAGGGATTGCATCAGAATGGGGTAACTTGGAGTGGATGAAGGAGGATTGCTTTGGGAGACTATTGAACAGCATCAGGTGATCAAGGGACTGTGCTGGTGATCAAGGAACTACATTTGGTGATGGAGGACTGCAGTGGGTGATTCTGAGTGGTGAACTGTAGGAAATAATGTGGCTTGACACTACAGGTGTGGCCTTACAGTGTATCATTGCAAAATATAGATACATAGATACACTGGGTTTGATGGCACAAAAAGGCCTAGTGGCCTATCATGTGCAAGGTGAATGTCATAATGCTACATAGGTACATTAAATGTCAATGGCCACCACATGAACTTGCACCGCTCCAAGGAATGGCTGGAAGCACACACAAAACACTAAGGTGAGTACTCTGTACAGTAAATGTCACAATGCTACATAGTTCTGCACCTACAATGCCATGCCAGGATGTTAGCAAATACTAGTCGTGATATTGCTTGTCAACATCTGGATCATTGATTTGAATTATGATGCTTACAAGGAGGACTCCAGTGTTCATTCTGCGTATTTCCTTTTGTGTATATCACAAACTGATGGTGGTGCAAAAAACAGATATAAAGCACACACTTTGTGCTGCCACAGATTACAACTGAGAATCAGGCCCAAGGTCAATGTTCACAGCAGTACTCAAGTACTGAAACAATCCACAATCTGAAAAAGCTTAAAAAAAGTTAAGGCAACCCCAAACTAATATTAGGTATCACTTATACTTTACATGGCCTACTGTAGACATTTCTCAGAAAAAAATAGCTCTTAAAGGAATTATTGACTGACAGTTGAAATCACTGCCATCCTTCTGAATGTCCCGTTTGTCTTACTTGTAGGGTTGTGCTGAATTTGATGGAATTCCATGGAATTTCAGAAATTCCACCTCATTACATGCATAATTCCATCATAAGTGGAATTCCAAAATTGTAAAAGTGGAACATTAACTACAGAATTGTAGTCTGCAGTTCATGTAAACTGCACATTAATTTTCCATAAACGTCAGAATATTATTCTGCAGATTATGTGATCTGCAGAATGGTATTCCCTGTTTTACATAGAAATTATTTTTAGAATTCCACAGAATTAAAACAGGAATTATGAAAAGCATTTCAGAAGTGGAATTGCCATTCCCCATCAATTCTGCCAGCGGAATTCCACATTCTGCACGTCTCTACTTACAGGCTGATCAAAATTGTTGGGCTACAGAGATTGACTTTTACTGATAAAAATCAATTAAACTGCTATGGCACTTGGATGTGGTTCCTTACACTTATTTAAGTACAGACTGATTCATTTCTATAGAAATATTCGTAGTTAATGCACAACTCTTGGTGCATGCATTATTAATGTTATAATGTTACAAGTGTTGATGAAGTATATTTATAAAATGGGTCATGATGGTTAGGATAAATACTGCTGTCTTTTTTTTTTTGTCAACTATTTTTTGCACTCCCTAGGCAGCTATGGGGTGTACTTACCCCACTCAGGCAATGTACACCGATGCTCAACAGAACCAGATGGAGCCAGCCTCTGCCACAACACTGAGAGCAAGGAGGACCATGGCTTACCCCCCACAACAGGGCCACCCCCAGCGAGGGGACAACTGAGAGAGGAGACTGCATCACCCTGAAACAACTGTCCCCGAATGCTGGACTTTGTTTGGCCCAATGATTCGGTCGTCAGTTGGTGCCTTCATGCTGCTGCCAGGAGGATTTTTATCCTTATATTTACCTCCAGGAGCCAGATGTGCAATAATGCCAGCATGGAAAGCCATAGGCATCCACTGCGCTCCTCCCCATTAGCATACCTGGCCCAGCTTAAACACCTGGTCACTACCAGGAGTCCCCACTGTGCCAAGGAAACCCAAACCCACCTCTGGTAGAGGAGAGCTGTCCTCTGGATGCTCAATCCACTCCCACCCTTGCCAACCCCCGATGACCCAGGCTCGTTCCCGAACCTGGGTTGCTGGTGTGGCGCAAGGTGTGGCATCTAGTGCCTCAACCCTCAGTGCCACCAGGCTGGCTTAAATACTGCTCTCTTATTGGATGAATCGGGCCACACATCATGCCTTTACACATGCACATACAGTCTGGCCTTCATTTTCTAATCCAAGTCCTTTTATAAGCTTTCATGAATGCAATAATACACTCCAGGGTGCTATGTTCATTGGGAGATAACAGGCACTCCTCCAATGTGTGCTGTGGAACACCTGCACTGTGATTTTGTGCCTCATCACGTACCAGAGCAATGCCTATATCTCCCAATGAACACAGAACTTGCCAGGTGTCACTGCCCAGTTATGATTCACCCAGTATAGTTTTAATTAACAGGACACAACCTTTGATGGTGAGAAAAGCTTCTCATGTCATGGTTGTAGACCATGATCTCAGTAGTTATTTTATACCATGAAGGCTTATAAATCTCTATAAAACCACTGTTATTTTGTTTTGGAATTTGCAAAGAGAAACCAACTGAGTACATTGCCCCCTGACCATACCATAGGCTTCTGTTTTTGAATAAAGATTATGTTTTGTTTCAAGTGTTCCTTGTGATCTGTAAATGAAGCATGCTGGTTGGCAGCACAGTTTTATTGAATGTGAGTTACTACTCTTTCTCTTTGTCTGTCTTTTGATTTTTAGCCTTCTTGGGTGATTCAGAAGACAGTGCCTCTGAAGAGGAAGCAAACTGTGGTCCTCTTCAGAATGAAAGACACAACAAACAAGAAGATGACAATTTTGATGATTTTTATGACTAAGGTGGTCAAATGGTTTTGCTACTGTTCTACAGTGATGAGTGTAGGATGAAAAGAAACTGAGATGAGACCACCCTCCCATGCTATTTCACTCATGGCTTAACACAGGATTCAATCTGCAAGGGCTGTTTTTCAAAAACAATACATATAGATTTTCAGCTTGAAAATGTGAATTAATGTGAGGCCATGCTGCAAATCAGCAACTGTGAAATGCGTGTGTGTTAGTTTTAGATATGTGCAGTTTATGGTAATGTGTTAAAATTGGAAAAAAACTTAACATATTGTTACTAGATATGCCCTATTCTAGCTCTGCCCCTACCTCTTCCCTTTGTATAGGAATCTTTGTTATGACTTTGTATCTTGGTGTGGGACTTGAAAGATGTTCAAGGTGTGTTCACTATGGCAGATCATTATGGGTATGTTAAGCTAGTGCCATGAACCTCTGTATCAACTATTTTTTCTATAGAGATTCTTCTGGCCCTGGAGCCTGGTCAGCCCTCTCTGCCTCAGATCACTCTCAACTGGCAGCCAGCCTCCCCAGAACTCACAGGCCATGATCCCTCATAGCTTTCCTCTCATGGCAGGGCCAGGAGGAGGATGTCCTCCCTTCCCTCAACCTGGAGCACAGGTCGATAGGTTGGGAGCAAGCCAGGCATCATCAACTGGCTCTTTTCCTCTTTTTTGTTCCCTCAGCCAACAGCATGCACCATGCATCATGCCTCCAGCCATACTGCATTGCTGGCACAACTGTTGCCTACCACCATGCCTCCATGTAGTGGCAGCATTGTGGCAGTGTGGCAAGTGCCCCTACCTCAGGAGAAAAGATCAGTCTATTGGAGACTTGATCCTCTCCTCGCACCGGCCAACCCCCAGTGACCTGGACCCACTCCTGAACCCAATCTGCCAGTGTGGTTGGATATGAGGCACCCAATGCTTCAACTATTTGCTCAGTTGGCTGGACCCTATATCGCCTTTTTTAACAACTGTCAGCAGTATCACTGAGCTCCTCTTCAATTTTGTGTCTTAAACTGTGTTTTAGTAAGTAACAACAACTTCTGTTGACTTGTATAATATGGAGATTCCAGAAATAAAGAGAGGTTTGAACAGAAAAGGACTGTACTTGATTAGTAATACTAGTCAAAAACTTTGGACATCACAGATTCCAGAATTAACTGTCTTTATAAAATTTATCGTAGCCCAAAAGGCAACACTACAGTAGATGATGAAAGATTAAATGGCAGTGTCAAAGATTCAATGTCAATTTGCTGAGGTGCTGCCTGTCTAAGGACATCAGGAGGATAGGGTACTCTTTATCAGGAGCTTCATCACTTGGTTGAAAGAATGGTGCAGGAAGGAGATGCTTGGATTCACTGGGGACTAGGAGCCAACCTGAAAGAATATTGGTCTATATAGGATCTTGTGGACAGTTTAGATGTTACCTTGATGAACATTTAAACTAGTCAAAGAGTAGGTGGATATACAAAGAAAGACATAAATAACCCCCTCCCCACAGATTGAAGCAATAGTAAGAGAGTGCCCAAGTGGAGGAGATCCCCCCAGACACAATTTAAAGGAAGCAGATGCATAGGAGTGGACAGGGGGATAAGAACAGAGAAGTTGGAAAGGGAGGTGATAAGGAGGCAAGGCACAAAGAGGGTAGTGTCTGGAGGAGGAGAAAGGGAAGTTTCAAGTGGCAACAAAAGCAGGATAGGGAGTTGCAGGCAGAATGGAGTCAAGGTGTGGAGAGCCATGTGTGCCGGTGCAAGGGGTGTTGGAAATACAGTTCCAGACCGAGAGGCTATAATGGCGGAAACAGACCTGGTTCCTGTGACCATTATTGAGTCATGGTATACAAGGAGCCACAATTGGAACATGGCTACACCAGGCTACACTCAGTTCAGGAAGGATAGGGAGGGGAGGAAGGGTGGATGGGGTTATGCTGTATATGACAGAGGGTATCAGAGCAATGGAAATGCAAGGGAACCTAGGGGGTAAATGATAGGTTGGCGGTACAGTGGGTCACCCTGGAGACAGGAGCTAGAGACACTATTCACACTGGGGTGATATGCAGACATCTGACAGAGGGAGAAGACTTGGATAAGGCAATGGGGAAGCCATCAGTATGATGGCAAAAGGATGGAGGAAGTGCTACTGGTGAGGGACTTCATTTTGTCAGATGTAAATTGAAGCCTTCCAGGCACAGCCTCTGCTAAAAGCAGGGCCATCCTAGATGCCATTCGGGGGATATTTCTCACAAGACTAGTCAGAAAGTCCACTTGAGATGGGGCAATACAGGACCTGGTGCTCACAAAGACAGTACTGCAAATGTCAAGGTAGGATACCACCCATGGACCAGCATTCATTATACAGTATGGTTTAACATTATAGATCGTGGGAGAGTTTCCAACCAATAACAGCCCTCCCTTCTGTTGCCTGTAAGGTACTCTTAATACTGTAAGAGTACCTCATATTCTGAGCCACTGTAATGGGCTTCTCACTGACTGCACATGCCACCAGCATTTTAACTAAAAAAGTTATTGTTTTAATTTAATAAAGTTGGCGAGCTATAATCATTATATTAGTCCAGTGGGAGGGCCATATATGGATCTAAGAGTGCTGCCTCTTGCGTCCATTGAACCACAGAACTGTTTACCTTCAGTTCTCAATCCTCTGGTTCTAAGAACGCACAAGGTGACACTCTTATACCCATAAGAGGCCCTCCAAACTAACCCATACACTTAAAAAGGAAAGCAGCAGAGACAAACCACACAAGGATGAGGGTCCTGGACTTCAAAAGCGCATAGTTAAAAAAAAAAGAGTGAATGCCTCACAGACAGTCTAGCAGGGGGGGATTGCCTGGATGGGGTGGAAGAACAGTGAGCCAAACTGAGGGATGAAATAGTAAAAACAATAAACCACTGTGGGAAAGAAGTGATCAAAAACATGAGGAAAAAGAGATCACAATGATTCTCAAGGGAGGTGGCTGTAAAGGGAAAGATTAAAGGAGTGGCATTCAAGAGACAAAAGGAGACACAAGAGAAGACAACAGGGAGGTGTACCAGGGAAACAGAGAGAAGCAGGGAGGTGGTAAGGGATGTAAAGGCACAAACAGGGGGAAGAATAATCAAAGGGGTAACTAAAGGGAACAAGACCTTAAGAGAAAAGAAGAAGAAGGGGGGTGGATTGTGAGGTTGAAAAGGGCTGGGGGAGACTGTGCAGAGAAGGATCAGGAAAAAGTAGATATCCTGAACAGATGCTTCTGATCAGCCTTCACAGTGGAGGAAGAGGGTGGAAGGACCACATAGAAGCAGCAGGAATATTGGGGGGAAGGAGGTGGACACAAGCCCATTCAGAGGAAAGAGTCCTGAGGAGACTTGCAAATCTGTAAGCTAATAAGGTTATGGGGCTGGACGGGGTACACCCAAAGGGTGCTGCGGGAGCTCAGGGAGGTATTGTCTGCACCTCTGGCAGATCTATTGAACAACTCACTGGAAACAGGAGTGGTTCCAGAAGACTGAAGGAAAGTAGATGCAATCCTGCTTCATAAAAGCGGCAGCAGTGAGGAGGCTGGCAACTATAAGTCAGTCAGTCTAATGTCAGTGGTGGGGAAGTTAATGGAAACACTATTAAAAGAAAGGCTAGCGGACTATCTTGAATCCTGCTGTTTACAAGACCCAAGGCCGCATAGATTCATGGAGAGAGGTCATGTCAGACAAACCTGGTCGATTTCTTTGACTGGGTGTTTGAGGGTATGACAGCTGGGTCTCAATGCAAAAAAGTGCAAAATCATACACCTAGGATACATAAACCCATGAGCATTGTATAAAATGGGGGAGAGCTGACAGTCTGAAACAAAAAAGGGACCTCAGGTTTATTATATCTGATGATCTCAGATATAATAAACCTTATAACTTACCTCAGATAAACCAAATGTCTACAGATGTTATACATTTTTATAAAATGGGAAGGAAAAATCCTGTATTTATGGTGGGGGGGGCAGTGTAGAAAGGTACTAGACAGGGCTAGTGAGATGCTGGGGATGAGTAGAGAATGGAATCACAAGCAGAAGGAGAGACATGGTGTTACCACTGTATCGATCATTGATGAGATTCCACCTGGAATACTGTGTCCAGTTTTGGAGACCACATCTCAGGAAGGACACAGACAGGGAAGAGGCTGTCCAGAGGGGGGCAACTAAAATGATGCATGGGTTGCATCATAATCCCTGTGAGGAGAGACTGAGGGATCTCAATATGGGGACATCCTGAACAAGAGAAAGGAAAGGGGACATAATAGAGATGTGAAAGTACCTCATGAGGGTTAATAAGGTACAGGAGGGGGGTATTTTTCAGAAGAGAAGATGCACAAGAACATGGGGCCATGCAATGAAGATGGAAGTGGAAACATTTTGGAGGGATGTGAGGAAGTACTTCTTCAGTGAAAGAGTGGTGGGCGCCTGAAACAGTCTTCCAGCAGAGGTGGTATGGGCAAAAACAGTGGTGGGCTTCAGGCATGCATGGGATAGACACAAAGGAATTTTGGTAGAAAAGCAGGGGGTGTGATATATCCAGAGATCAGGTAGGGTCTGTGGTGACAGTATAGGTAGGGACAAAATGGGCATACTTGGTGGACCCAGCGGTCCTTATCTACCAACAAATTCTGTGTTTCTGTGTCACAGTGATGCTAAGAATATATTAAAAGCTATGTCACCAAATTGTAAACAGTGCAGAAAAGTCTGTTTGTGATGTCTTAAGTTTGTGATTAGTATTACTAGCTGAGTACACTGCTTTTTAGTTCAACCCTCCTAGTGCACTCTATTTCTGGAATTCTGGTATGAGAAGGGTTTAGCCAACCATTGAGAGTCAACATCCCCAGTACTTGTTGCACCATCATGAACATTGGATGGAATGGAACTTGTATAATATGAAGGGTGTCCAGTGATTTGGCTCTTTGGATATCACAGTGTTTCTATGCTCTTTGAATGCCAGCTGATATTCAAGCAATGGCTATCCAAAATATGTGTCTGGGATATATGATGTCATATAAATGAAGTAGGGGTACTGTAAGTCCAATCAATAATATATGTTTCTGGAAAATACTAGGCAATATGTGACACTTGTAACCAGGATACAAAAAAATGTTTTCTTAACTAACCTGGATACAGGGGAATACTCTGAATGATTTATTTCTGATGTGTGATAGTGGGCCGAACAGTGACTCATGCTTCGCATGTATACTGCAAGCTGCACCTGATCATGTAAACTGTGATAAAACCACTCATGGCATTGAAAATAAGCTGCATGGGTTTAGTCACATCTTGTGGGTGTGGGTGCTTGCTTGCAACCCTCCCCAGCAAGCAGGGGCCACAGTATGTAATCCAGCAACAGAAGCAATAAACAAACTACAGCATATACAATGGCACCAGCTGGGATGCAACTCAGTAATGCTGCAAAACATCACAAAATGCTGCAGTATACTGCAGGAAGCAGCGCAGTTCAATGGCCATTATTCCTTCTTGTCATGCAGTATTTTGTAACATGTCATTTACTACAAGTTACTGCATTGCGCTGTAGCTGGCTCTGCTCTATAAATGAGGTATCCGGAATAGGTATCCAGAATATGCAAATCTTAGGTTCTCAGATACTTGGAATACTAATTAAAAATGAGATTTGAAAGATTATGACCATACTCCTTTGTAAAACCTTAAATTATTGAAACTGTGCTGTTGTAGCTCAGCTAGTTGACCCTTTACTTTTGGCACCTGAAGGCTAAGATTTTGAGTCCCACTGTGCACCTCTCACTGTCTCATCAAGTTTTGAATGCAGCATTAAAACTGGCATCAATTATATGAGAGTCCAGTTCACTGAAATCCTTTGCAAGTAGAACACAAACATTGTTTTTAGTGCTGTACAAAATGTAAAATTTCACCAGCAGATATTTGTCAGGGTTACGATTCTGATTCTGTGAAAGTTAAAACATCTTGCTGAACATTTTGTGGAATTACATTAAAACTTGCTGAAGACACCATGGTGACATATGAGAAAGTCTGGCATTCTTTCTTTAGCACCTCAGCTCCGGCAGTCGCAAACCAAGGGGCTGACAAGTACAAAGGACTTGCTGAGACTGCCTTGAAGAGGGATTTTCCCCTGACGTATAACCCCCTCCAGTACATTACCATAGCACCAGTCCCCTCCCAGTACTGAAGTTCATCCCTAATGGACCAGGGTGGTGCCTGCACTCCCGCTCTTTTGGGAACTGCCTCACCAACTGGCAGTATCTGGTAGGTGTGTGCCAGCTGCCCTTTTGAGATGGAACCAGGCCCACTAAGGAAATACAGGTATCCAGAGTTTGTTGGGGCCCCCCATCCATCATGTCACTATTCACCTCTCTAAGCTTCTTCACTTTGAGAGAATCCACTGAGGAACTGAATCAGGTGGCACTTCCACTCTATGTTTAAGCTAGCATATATATGAGGTGGCCTTCTTAGACTCTGTAACTTACCTCAGATAAACCAAATGTCTACAGATGTTATACATTTTTATAAAATGGGAAGGAAAATCCTGTATTTTGATTGGTTGGTAGCCATGCATTAGAAGTGTCTAATGCAGGGCTAGCAACATGTTGAGGTAACCACAGCCACATTTAAAAAATGTTGTATTAAGAAGCCAAATAGAATGTTAAAATTTTTTTCCACTGCCAAACACTAACTTGCCCAAACACTAAAAACCTCACAGTCAAATCACTCTGTGTAGATTAGCAGGTTATTTATTAATTTTTTAATTTGCTCATCACACCCGCTATTTTATCACTCATTCCCAAATTAACAGTTACAAAGGTTTCCAATTAATCCAACCCATCTGTTAACTACTACCACCAACGGCTCACACGATTTCATCTCGGCTCCCTGTCTTGCCCTTCCGATGCATATACAGACATAGCTTAAACTCAGGAGAGCAACCCTACTTAAGATTACTTAATCCGTGCCTCAGCAATTAAAATTGGAAGCTGTTTTGTTTGCAGCAGTCACAGAATTGATTCACATAGTGGTTATGCTGAAACACGCCCTGCCACTTCTGTACAGCACTGCAGGTTTGTTCTAAATTTTAAAATGAACAGTTCAAAGCACAGCAACTCCCAACACTTTATTTCAATTGAATGCTTAGCATATCAAAGCAGTTCTGCACCATTTCCCTATGCTCTCTATATCAGTAACTTATACCACTGCTGTCCCACTCACTTTTTCTCTTTCATGTACTGCACCAAAGCTGTCTCGGTCACACAGTCATTTTCCAAATACAGAATAAAAAAAGGACTCTTGTAATTCTACTACTGAGTTTTGTGGCAATTCATTTTCCTATCCGAGTCAAAATATCAGTCTGGAGGGCATTTGCTAACTGTAGCGCTCTGGTCCTGACCTAGGAAGTTTAGGAAACCATGACAACCAAGCACCTAAAGCTAAGGCAGCCACAGTGGGACAAAACTACTGGAAAAAAAAACAAAAAAAAAACAAGCAGAGTAACTATTTTACATCAAAACCCCTCAAAGAGCTTATTATTTTACAATGTAACCCTATTACTTTTTATTTTTACATGCATGTGAAATACACTGCCCCATTTTATAAGTGCAATGAGACATTCTGGGGGTTTGCATTAGACATTTCTAACTCACGACCAGGGGCTGAAGGGATTCTAGGCCCCTGACCATGCATTAGAAATGTCTAATGCACACCCCTCATGTCTTATTGTCTACTTATTCACTCACCTGCAACCTGGTTTTTTTTTGTTTGTTTTTTGGAGACAGTACACCTACTGTGCGAACAGTTGCAATATTGATCTTCTGTGATGACGTTTCATGGATTGTATGAACTATTATAGCAGTCATTGCAGTTTTTTAACCCTGCATATTGAACTCAATTCTTTTAAAATACTAAAAAGAATTAACTGATAAAGAATTCTGCCAAAATGTAGATGTTAGTTGTTTCCATCTTATTTTAAAAAACACATCTAAATTTCAGCACATTAGGCAGATTTGACGTTCCTTATTATTTGTGTACTAAGTTTCAGGTCCTTGACTTTAAGGAAGGCTAGACAAATATGTCATTAAAATGTAATTTTCTGTTAATTCCAGCTAATTTTCGAGCTACTTATCCAAATTTCTCCTCATTTGACAAGTTGGAGGAAATGTATCACATGAGTGTGTATACCAAGCTTTATGTCTCAAGCTTTAATGTGGGCTGAGTTATAGACAGCCAAACATTTTGTAAAAAAAATTTTGTAAAAAATTAACTTTCAGTAATCTGTATCTAATTGTAACACAGCTTATTCAAATTTTACCAAGTTTGAAACACTTAAGCTACTTTATATAATGTACATTAGCACTATTTTATGAGGATTAAAGTGCAATCTCAAACATAGACTCCTAGCTAGCAAGATAACTTTTATCTTGCTAGTAGGGTATGCCACTTCTGTTTATCCTTACAGTAGGGTACATCACTCGGTATCATTTTATGAAGATTAAAGCTCAATCTCAAACATAGTATCCTAGCTAGCAAGATGCATTTTTTATCTTGGTAGTAGGGTATGCCACTTCTGTTTATCTAAACAGTAGGGTACATCACTCAATATCTTGCACTGAGCGCTATGCCTCATTCTATGTTGAACTGTGCCAACCACATTTTTTACTAGGTTTATAAAGGCCATAATGTACATTGTATAAACAGCACATTTGATGGGCACTGATAAGACCTAATTTGTATCTTCATTTGTGGTTAGTGATCTCTTGTACCTTCTCTTGTGGACTCCCATTTATGAGGGTCAAGATGTCACTGACCACTGAAGAAGATAAGAACTATATCTCATCACCACCCATCACGTATTCCCCATATACCACCTGGGTATCTGTGTTATGTTTCAAGTATGTAGCTTTAAAGGGGACTGAGTTATAAGTAGCAAAACCTTCAGACATTTTTAAATTCAATTTTATAAAAACAGCATGTAAACTGTAAAATTAAAAGACCCTGTAACTTTAAATCTGGAGAACGTAATGCCACTAAGTTTGGCAAGTTCATAAGCCTTAAAAAGGAGGCTGTGTCTACTTTTACATCTCTTGCTTACAAAATGCCCATGTTTAAGCTGCCAGAAATTGAAAAATAGTACCGGTACTCAAAGTCAAATTATGTGAATCATTTGATAGTTTTCTTCAACTGGGTAACAATGGAATTGGATAAAGGCCAAGCCATGGATGTACTCTGACTTCAGTAATGCTTTCATATCTGTGACCTCAAGATCCTGCTTGGACCTCTGACACCCTTAAGCAGGCTAAACAATTTGACAAGGCTTGTAGCAGGGCAACAAGATGTTGGGGTGTATCAGGAGGACTACTGATGCCAGGAAGAAAGAAGTGATACTTCCCTTTACAGATCTTTGGTGAGGCACACCTGGACTACTCCAGTTCTGGAGCCCTCACCTTAGAAAGAACAAGGATAGGCTGGTGGCAGTACAGCAAGAAATTGCAAAATAGTACCAGTACTAAAAGTCAAATGATGTGAATAATGTGATAGCCTTCTTCGACTGGGTAACAAGGGAATTGGATAAAGGCCACGCCATGGATCTACTCTGAATTCAGTAACGCTCTCAAATCTGTGCCTTACAAATGCCTGCTGAAGAAGTTGGAGGACCTAGAAGTGGCTAGGAATGTAGTTAGGTGGGTGGAAAATTATCTTAAAGGGAGGCAGCAGTGGGTAGTGGTAAAGTTAAATCAGAGGAGAGGGTGGTCACTAGTGGAGTACCACAGGGGTCTGTCCTGGGCCTGGGCCTTTTCAATATCAATGATATTGGAGGAGGGATTCAGAGTAGGTTAGGTCTCATGCTGAGGGAATTAGAGAACAACACTATGACCTACAAATGCAAGACGTGGTCAAATGGCTGGAAATTAAAAATCAATGTGAAAAAGTACAAGGTAATGCACCTCGGGGGAAAGAATCCCAAGTCAGAATACTGGATGGGTGGGGTAAAATTCTGCACTACAGCCAAAGAGCATGACCTGGGAGTCATCATTAGTGACACCTTTAAGTCGTCTAGCCAATGCGACAAGGCTTGTAGCAAGGTAACAGGATAATGCGGTATATTGCGAGGGGTACTGAGAGCAGGAAGAAAGAAAGAAGTGATACTCCCCTCTACAGACCCTTAGTGAGGCACATCTGGAGTACTCCATTTCTGGAGCCCTCACCTTAGAAAGGACAAGGATAGGCTGGAGGCAGTACAGTGTAAGGAAATGAAGACAATTCAGGATTAAGAAGGGAAGTCCTGTGAGGAACATCTTAAGGCACTGAACATGTATTGGCTGGAAACCAGAAGGGACAGGAAGATATAACAGAAACATTCAAGTTCCCGAAAGGAATAAACAAAGTGAGCTACAGCGAATTATTTAACAGGAACTCCAATTTGATGACACACGGGCATGACTGAAAGCTGACAGGTGAGAGGTTCAGAAGGGATATGAGGTAGTAATACTTTATGAAAAGAGTGGTGGAACAATGGAAATTACCTGCTGGCTGATGTCGTGGCAACTGAAACTATAGGGGTGTCAGACAAGCTTGGGACAGAATGAAAGGAATAGTAATCACTAGTAGTGACAAGGAAGGGGAATGGAATTGGAAATCTGATGGGGAGGGTAAAAATCCAGTAGGAATGTTAGGTTGCAGGGTTTTATAGGGACTCATTGGCAGACTGGATGAACATTTAGGGCTCAATATTCAAAAAATTGCCCAAGGGCAACTTAGCACTGCCCTAAGGGCAAAAGTAGCCCCCAGCCATTTGCATGCAATATTCAATGGAACAGCCCAGGGGCAAACAGTGTGAATACAGCAAGTAAACAAATGTGCGCAAACATGGCTGTGATTACAGTGTAAAGACAGCCCAGTAAAGAAGACATCTCTGAATGCATCAAACAAGACAGCTCTGATTATAGTAACTGGGCACTGCAAACAGCAACAGCAGCCCAGTGCACACAGAGGTGAAGTCAGGCACAGGTAAAGCACATGGCCACAGGAGGTGCCAGCAAAGAAGCAGCAAAGGAATGATGAAAGCACGAGCACAGAGCAGTGTAAAACACACATAATAGCAACAGATACACCAATGGCAATGCCAAGAAACATGTAACCCAAAACACAGCAACACTGTTCGGATGTGTACTGTGGAAAAAGGGCAATGAAGGGACAGTGGGGAAGGGTCCAGGCAAATAAATATCCCTGTTGTTGTGCCAGTACGACTCCAACCTGTGCCCACTGTGCACAGGGGGAGGAGACAAGGAACCCTGACATGGAGCAGGGGACAGCACACCAAATGATATACAGCATAAGGACACAGGGGGATGGACATCAGTCATAGCAACAAGAACAAAGCCACAGACAGACCCACAGACTGAGGCCCCCCAGCCAGTCAATGACGAGGGGTTGCCGAAGGAACAGTGACCAATCTATGACTATGGGCAGTCACAACCCAGATGCTGGCATGTACAAAGGAAGTGCAGGATACACACGGAGAACAGAATGCATCAGTCAACAGGATTACACAGGCACCATGCCCAGTGCACTGTACACTTTGATGTGTAGCCAGAGACATTGCAAGAAAAGCAGTTGGAAACCCAGTGCCATAGGATAGGCAAAGATGTCACCCACCAGGGTGATACAGGAGTTCAATAGGGGCAACACTGCAAAGCAGAGAAACTGTCTAGAGGGAACCAATAAAGATGCAGGACACAATGTGAAGTGGGTGGGAATAGATGGACACAGAGAACATTTCAGGATGCAAAAAAAAATACATACACCATGCATAGATTTATTATATACAAAATAAAAAATGCAAGCAAACTTGTTCATCAAAATAAACAAACAAACGAACAAAAAAATCAAACAATAAACAGCACCGTTTCAATCCTCTAGCACTCCTGCTAGCACTCTTCAGGCTGAATGGCTATACCAAGCCCAATATGATAGGTTTGAAATGTAAGCAAACCTTACTCAAACTGAGGTCAGTTCACTACCGACCCTCCAACAAATCTGAATCTGTTCACCAGGTTGGGCAGCTTTTATACCTGCTACTAATCAGGTGATCACATCTAGCTCCACCCTTTTTGGACAAGACATTATTTCTCTATCAAAGAGCATTACTTTTACATCTATATACATGTAATCATATTTATTTTCTAGCACAAACTGTTTGGGGTATGTACATTCTGAAAGTATCCAATATATACAAAGATGTTACAGGTGCTAACTCAGGCTCCTTCCATAAGGCTGTCCAGTGTATAATAAGGCGGATGACAGGGATGGTTGGCTCCTATACAGACACTGGAGGGTGATAGGTGAGACCTTAGCAACAGCAGCAACCTGCAGTACAAGGTAACCTTGGTTTAGCCACATTCTTTCTTTTCATGCAGTTATATAAAATACTTTTTCCCACAGGGTTTTATTTCATCCACAACAGTATTTTATGATATATACAATGCAACTTCCCATTGTGTAGGCATTTGTGTATTGTTCAGCTGCTTATTTTCAAGCAGTCAGAAGCACTGCATACTATCTCGGGGATTGTGGTCCCAGAGATAAACTGAATTGCCTGTATTTTCTTTCTTTATTTTACCAATAGCAAACATTTTGGGAGTGTGATTTTGTGGAACAAGCGGTTGGACCAAATGTCCCCGACGTGTTCTTTACTGCACAACATAGCTCCTCAGCTACCAAAACTGGGTCAAACAAAATAAAGTCTCAACAAATTTATTTTATAAAGCAGAGACCAGGGCTAAAAAAAGGTTTTTCAACAACATTACTGGCTCTCTGAATATAAGAACATGAGGAGGGGTAGTGCAGTCCTGCGGAGAATCGCAAAGCAAGGGGGAAAAAATGCACCTGTCCTACCACAAACTTTCCTTTTTATTACAGCAATGTTCATAAGGTTTATTTCATAGTAACGTGCTCCAAGAGCACACAGAGGTGTAATTTACCTTTATTTCTTTAACTAGGCTCATACACCAAAACGAGGGGGTGGGGTGCAAGTGAGGCAAGTTCATACCAGAGGGGACTTTGGAAAAACAGAGACAGTAGAAGGACAGATTTTTGCAGGTGACCAGCCTGCAAAAATAAAAGGGATAGAACAGTAAGGAAAAGAGGAAAAGAGAAATGCTGTTGTAACAGACTTGAAAGGGTCCTTTATGGCAGAACAGCCTACTGTGACACAAACCTCCCTACCTAAGAGGAAACCTGGGGATTTTTCTTTTAATCCCTACTATTTACAGTCCGGGTTTCCAGACTGAACTACTGTAGTGACACCACAATAAAGCATAGTGAAATCAGATCTTTCACAGGAAGAGATGGAGCTTTCACTCACTCACTCCAAAAGCTCAACCTAGGGGTACCTACAGTAAATAAACAAATGACAAAAAAGAGGTTTCCCTCAACTTTAAACACAATTCAGTACCCCAAGGTCTGATTATGCATTCCTATCCTCGTGCTCTGTTTCTGGGTCTGCGCCAAATCTGGACATAAAGTCAGCATTTTTATGTGCAGACCCTGGATGGTGTTTTATGGTAAACCTGTATGGCTGAAGGGCTAAGTACCATCTCATGATACAAGGATTCCTATCTTTCATGACCTGTAACCAACAAAGTGGCTTATGATTTGTAATAAGCTGGAATGAATTCAGAACTCCACAAAGAGAATTTCAAAGCTTCAGTTGCCCACTTTACTGCAAGACAATCTTTCTCAATTATAGTGCAACCCCCCCCCTTCCACCGGCCCCTCCTTGTTTAACCAGCACAGCTTCTCCTCTTGCCACAAAAGTTTTGGGGCAACAGAGAGGGGTGGGGGGTTACATGAATTAGTACAAGACATAAAAAAGAGAGAAATGGCCACCCTTAGACTTGGTAGACCAGGCTATCATACAAAAAGTCAACCAAGTGTGGCAACTACCTGGCATACACCTGGTGGGACCATTTACCATGGCCAACAACCCGGGTCCCTGGGAGAAAACGTTTGCTCAAAATTATGCTAGGTTTGCATTTCTGGACAGGGGCACCCAAGTAACTCCAGACACAGGGAAGCAATAACAATACTGTCCAAACCAGGTTGGGATTCTAGAGTGTGGCTTTTAATCAAGTAACAAAGTAGGAATAATCAAAAAGTGAAGCTGGACCCCCATGGGGCTACACATACTGGTACTGCAGATTATCCAGGGTACAGAAATTCCTGAATTCCCATTTAGCATAGGCAGAAAAAAACACAAAACAGCGAACATTCTGGTTCTGAAATGGAGAGTGGCACACACGGCCAGACGTAGAACATTCCCCATTGACTAGGCACACATGGCCAGTACTGGGACACTTTCCCATATTTCATGAGAAATTAAGGTGATACACATGACCACAAAGGAGCACATCCAGACTCAGAACTTTCAGAACTCACTTTACTGTGGTAAACTGAGAGAAAACAACCCACATTCAGGGGTAAACACTTTTCTCAGGCATTAGCCAGTTGCTCTGAAGAAAAAGTAAAAGGTTCCCTTCAGAACCCGTAGAGGTAAACTGGCTACTCCAGGTGGGGGTCTCCCCCCAGAGGGAAGTGAAGGGTCCAAAAAGTCACTACATGGTGATATTTCAGTGTTACTGTAGCAGTGTACACTTCCTGTGCACTTCATTCCATTGTATATTCCATGAGTGTTTAATTAGTGCACCTGTAGGTTTCTGTCAGTGTGTGCGCAGTGCTGACACAGTGTGTACAAATTATGTTAATTAACACTGCAATCACACTGTGCATGTACTGCAATTAGCAGTGCTGGGGCAGCAACTCTGCCTGAAGCAGTGTTACATTGCTTTTTCAGTGTGTATGAATTATGTTAATTAGCACTGCAATCACACTGTGCATGTACTGCAATTAGCAGTGCTGAGGCAGCAACACTGCCTGAAGCAGTGTTGCGTTGCTTTTTCAGTGTGTACGAATTATGTTAATTAGCATACTAAATCAACACCTCTAGTGCACTTCAGGGCACAGTGTGGTTTTGATGGTTAGTACCACTCCTGACAGCAGTGTTGCAGTGCTGTTTCAACATGTCCTCATTATAACTGCATATATCCACCTCCTCATCCAGAGTACAGTTGGGCACAGGAACAGTACAGCAGACATGGGGCCATGTGTTCCAGAGTTTCATCCTGCTGGTGTAGTGCCCCAGGGAAATTGGGAGCACCACAGAAAATAGGGGATCCTCAGAGATATGAGGGGTCAGACAGTTATGGGGACCCTGGCAGCTTAATGGGGAACCCTTGAAAAGCTTTGGTGACCCTCTGAAACACAGAACAGGCCCAACTCCAGCAGACAGTTCTAGTCATCTAAATTCAGGGTTTAAAAAGAAAACCATCTTTTTTTTTTCTTTCCTTTCCCCCCTTTCCCCTGCTCAAGACCAACACCCAGCCAGCCAAACCAGTTGGGCAACATTCCTGTCCCCAGTGGAGAAGGAAGCCAGGCTGATCCCTCTCAGCCAATCCCTGTGGCTAGGGTAGATTCAAATCTGGAGATTTTTTTTAAGCCACTGACCCAGCTTCAGGAGGCTGACCTCTGGATGGAGGAGCCAACCCCTGGAAGGTAGCCAGGACCGCCCCAGCCTAGGGTAGGCTCTGCCAGGCTGGAGGGAGGGGAGAAAGAGTTTGACCAGGGAGGGTGAGGGACAGTAAGGCAATGGATGTCAGCTTCCCTGTTAGGAAGTTGAAGTGAATCCCCTGGGTCCCTTTGGTGTAACTCCCTCCAGAAGATCCCCAGTAACAGCCTCAGTCAGTTTTTGCAGAAATCTGCTGTCTAGTCAGGTCCCCCAGTGTGTCGAGTCAGTTCATTTGGCCGGGAAACAGACCCAGTGAACCTTCCATGCAGCAGTCTCCAGGAGAAGAAGCCTTATCACTCCTTCTTGGTTGTGCATTCCCCAAAGAACAGAAATCTTGGTTGAACTCAAGTGGTGAGTAGGCTGTTGGCCAACATTTCCTTTAATAATTAGTCCTAGCTAGACCTGCTTCAGCCAGGGGAAGGATTGTTTGTTTAGCAATTGTATTGTTGCACTGTGTAATTATTGTTTAAAATTGTTAAATTGCTTCCATTGTACTCCCCGGGTGGAGGAAGCTGCTACCTTGTCCAATTGTATAGAGACAGAGGGAGAGAGAGAAATGAGAACCAAAAAGGCAGAAGCTAGAAGGGTTCAAACCAAATCATTGTTAGACCAAGATTAAAGGTGTTTGTGAACTCCTCTCTTGAAAGAATCTCTGCAAGTTTAACTTATTCTAGGCAGTCTGTGGCCATATAGAGAGACTTGGGCACTCCCTCTTAGCCAAGAATCAAAGAAGTGCTAGGTAAAGCCAGGTCAAAGTATTATTGGTGAGAATGTGCATTTTCTGCTGAATTTCTAATTGTTTAGCTGTAAGAAGCTAATTACTAAAAACCTGGCAGAGTCTTATTGCATGCTTTTCTTAGAGTTCTAGGGTAATCTAAGCCCAAGTAATGGAAAAACGTAGTCCTTTTTCCATGTAGTAGAAGGGCATGGCAGCCCATAGCTGGGACAGAGACACTAGGTACCCTAGCCTCCATATTCAGAAGGGAGGTGGGTCATCAAACTGTCTCAATGCCCATGAAGCAAACTGTATTTTCTTTATCTGCCAGCAATTTTCTGTTGCTTGCCTACCTCTCAGCTGTTCCTGATTTTCAGGGATGTCACTGATTTTGCCTCAGAAATTTCTTCTGTCCCTCCTAGGTCTGGCATTTCTGGCACTAAAGAGTAGGGATTGGGATCACAGAATAATGCCAACCATTGATGTTAGTCTCATTCTCACTAAGAAAATGCTATTCACACTAAGAAACATGTGGTATACAGCTTCTGGGACTAATATTACTGTTTTATCTGATGTGTTCCTGATTTTGGTCATTTGTCCCTGCCCTGTGATGAGGGAGGTTAAGAGGTATGGTTGCCTGGACCCACTGCTTGCTGTGTCTGAACTGCTGTATTCAATCAAACTGTTTTAAATTGTTGAACTGCTTGCTATGACTGAACTGTTATATTCAATTGAGGAGTTTAAATGACTGCACTGCCTTATTTTCTCAATTGTCCTGTGTGACTGCACTGCCCCGAGGAATTGATTAGTGCACTTGCCTACTGCTAATCCCTCTGAAGACATTTGGGGCCACCCCATCCCAAATGGCAGGGCTCTCAGTCATACAATGGGGGGGGGATTGCCTTTCAGGTTTTTAATTTTTGTTCTGTTCCAGGCTCCTACACACACCTCACACCTCATCCAGAAGTCCTCCAGTGTCTCTTCTTCAACCCAGGGAAGGTCCCCGGGAAGCCCAGTATCACCTGCACCCACTTCCAATGACCTCCAACAACTCCAAGTATTCACCACGATGCCCCAGGTTCAAGTTGCGGGTAGTAAGTGGTAGCTAGCTGGTAGCTAGGGCCCACCAAAGTGAGTCAGATTAGGGGCCGCCCCAGCTCTAGCTCGAGGGACTTAAGTCATCTGCCGAACTCAGAGTCACGTTGCCCATTCTCCCGAATAGACATTGTCCTAAGGTGGCAACAGTACCAGTGGCCTATACCAAGGCCTTGCCGAGGATTGCCAGACTCTGTGCCCCATTCCCTGAGGTGGCATAAGTACTGGTGGCCCACGCAAGAGGCCACACCAAGGGTCGCCACACTCTTGATTGTACTGCCCATTGATGTCTCATGTTCCAGTGATGCATCAAGAGGTCACACCGAAGATTTTCGGATTCTGAAGCTGCAGGGGTGAGGTGGTAAGGATTCTGGGGATTTTCCCAGAGGTCGTCCAGTGGATCATCGCACCCAGCATCCTTTCCTTGACTGGAGATCACCTGCCTGAGGTCACCGCAGCCAACATCCCCAGAGGAGGTTCTCTTCCCCTACAACCTGGTGTCAACACCCATCCCCGACCAGGCGCTGCCCTGTCGACGTTGCTTCAGTGATGCCAGGAGTCACCTTCTTCCCAGTGCCAGGAGGCCTATAGTGTTTGACTTGGTTTTTGGTTCACTGGGGATGCCCCATTTTATGGCCTGTGTAGGAAGCGCTTCCTTAGGTTCACCTTCAGCAGTCGGCTGACCAAAATACTAGAAACCCAAGCTTGATGCGTCGGATCGCTACACCTTTAAGACTTGAATAACCTGGACTTTTGTAGGACTTTAGTGGCATTAGTGTGGCCAGTCTGTGGACTCAGTAACCTTATTCACTTTTTCTCATGTCTATAGTGTTAGTGAATGCTAAGCCTTTTCTGTGTGTCCCAACTGTGGCTAATAAACCTTGCATCTTGGCGCTGGAGTACGTCTCCAGTCTCTCCTTCCAGATTTATCTGGCATCACCCTAAACTATAGGGATATGAACCACCACAGCTCATCCATCACACTGGCCACTCACATTTTCTACCTTTCTGTCAAAGGCGAAATCAGCCAGGACTACGCAGGCACATGAATACTGAGGCATGGGAGCAACCTTGCCGTATAAGCTTGTTGTGCCCTGTTCATCATGGTGCCTGGTAGTCAACTGGAAGCAGCTATGGAGCAGTCGACTCTACCCTTCTCTCCAGTCGTTCAAGCTGCAACCTGCTGCCACACTTACAGTCGCACTGCTGATACAGCTCTGACTGAGAGCAAAATGACACTTTAGGCGCCAGACTGCCAGCACCATCTCCTGTGCTGTATCAGTGACTGTGACTGTTGGAGAATGGGTCAGTTGGGGGGCTGTGGTCCTGGTCACCAAAGACTACTATAGCACAGATCAGGAAGTGAGAGGATTGTGTTGTAACCACACTAGCAAGCATAAGCACCTCATCCTCCTGCCTCACAACACCACCTCCAGTCACCAGGTGGAAGGAAAATGGATAGGGACTTTAAAAAAAATCATTATTGTTTTTTTTTTAAACAGAGCAAACCAAAGTTTGCAAAAGACTGTAGAAAGTTTGTGGGTGTTCTCACCCATGAGAACAGCTGGGGTTTGACCATTTTGGAGTGAAGGTCGAACCGAACTACTGTTGTGTGACAAAGATTTCTTACCTGGCTCCTGGTGACTGTGGGATGGCATTCGAGTGGTTTGAGAGAACATCCAGTTGTACCTGTAAAATAAGAAAAGCAATGGGGTCACAAAGGATCTGCAACTCTTTAGTAACTAACTGGGACAGACAAGATACTCTAAACATAAAACAATACTTATCTGATATACGTGGTCAGTGTCCTCCAATGCCGGGGCTGGTGTCTATCATTCCACTGGACCTGTAAACAAAGTGGAAAATGAGTTAGTACGATTAATAAAAATACCAATAAGCTGTGTCAGGTGGAAAGTGATTGTATATTGGGGGGTTAAAGTTTGTTGGTCAGGAGGGTACATACCGGCACCACAGCAGTGACCTGGGTTTAGGAACAGACTTGGGTTGCTGTGAATGTCAGCGTGGGGGACACAGACACAATTTGGTATCCCTGGGCCCTCTCTCCTCTAGGAAGGGCACAAGCTGCTCCACTCATTGACTCGCTCCAGGGCAGGATGGAGCCATCACCATTCATGTGCCTGCAACATTGACAGAGTGAAAGACTGCAAAAGTGGCTGACAGTCAAGAGGGCAGACTTTCATCCTCCTCCTATCCTCGTCATGGGGGAATTGTGTGTGTGTGTGTGGGGGGGTACCAATTACTACAAGTAATTTCCTGAGACGAAGAGTAATGGTCCGGGCAGCTGAATGCAGTAGGGGGCCAATCGTTGGTATGGGGCCTGCAGTGACCAGACTGGTCATCCTGCCAGGTATACTCTTCTCCATTTTTTTTTCCATCCCTGTCCTGATGCAGTGTGTGGGTCTATCAGGTCTCAATACACATGTCAACCCCTTGAGAAGGAAAGCTCCCTTGCCCAGCACAAGATGCCTTATGTGCACCTGCTTTGTCCCTCCTCAGGCTTGGGCCAGTGCCACACACAACAGTGCCTTCCACCCAGCCTCGGCCCATTCAGCTGGCTCACCAGGTTTTACCCAAACTCAGGCCACTGGCAAAGGAAGGCAAGGCCCCCCTGAGTCAATGACAGTCTCTGCAATCATCTTACTTCATAATTTTTTGGGGTGACATTTTAAACCCAAATTTTCAACAGTCTTAAGACCCCACTTCATGAACCGGGTAAGTGAAAATGCTCAGTTCCCGGCCAGAATGTTATATCCCGCCTCAAGTATAAAAATCCATTTTTGCCAGGTTTTGGAAAAAAAAAAAAAACAACACCCATCACTTACATGGCGCGGAGTGAAAAAATGTCTATGTTGAAAATTGAGTTTTGAGCGAGCACTAAGAAATTTCAATGTACCTATTGAACTTTTTTTTATTCTGACCCCAAATTTTCAATATAGTCTTCTTTTGACCCTGCCTTAGAACCTGATAGCAGTTCTGTACATCTCCCTCACTCCGGTCACAACTTTATTTACCTCCAGTCTGTTGGTCTGTAGCCATTTGTTTTGTTCCCGTGCCCCCAGTAACAGTGCTAGGGGTTTTAAAACATGGGTCAAATTAGACCTACTGGTGTAAAAAATGTGGGTCAAAATGAGAAACAACTGGGTCAAAACCTACTGTAATCACAAGTACAAGTTTCACCAGTACAGAAGCTTAAATTTTTCAAGTGAAACTACTTTTCTATGGTTTACTTTTCCATTTTTCAGCTATTGTTATAGACAGGTGCATCCTTACCAAAATAAATATCCTCGGAAAAATGTAGCATTACCGTTTGTCCACCATTTCCATACCATTGTAAATTCCATTGCAGTACCATTGTACCCCCTTGACTGGTAACACACTGGATTTGTTTCAATTCTATTGTAATACTATTGTTGCCATTGTGGTACCACATGGACAGTGGTATCACAATGAGAATGTGTGCATAGATGCTACCACAATGGCTCATCAAACACACACCATTGTATTCCCACTGCTGTTGGCAACACAATGGATTTATTTCAATTCCAGTGTATTACCACTGCTGCCACTGTGGTACCATGTACCGCACTGGTAACACAGAGGTGATTTCCATCTCCAATGGTAACACAACGAGCTGCCATTGCAACACCATTGAAATTGGTCTCACAAAGGATTTGTCTCAATTCCATTGCCGTACCATTGGTGACACTGTGGTACCACCTGTGTGTAATGGTAGTGCCGTGGTTCTCTAAGGAGATGCTGGTAGCTCAGTGAGGACATTGCACTACCACTGCTATTGGTAATCAGGATGTAGCACATGTTAGTACAGTGGTTCTCGTGGTATGACATCGACCACTCGAGATCCTCCCGCTAGTTCCCCCCCATCCATGATATCAGACTGACATCAAGTCCTCCCCCCCAGTTCTCCTCCCTCCATGCATGCCTCTCACACCCTCCACTTTGGCTCCCCATGCCTGTCTCCCCCCTCACCAGCTCCCACAGAACTTAGGTCTGCAGCTGCTCAATAAGAACCATACATGCAACAGTTTTGCTCAGTCGTAATAATTTTTAATCAGTACTTTTAGTGATGCTAAATCATTATCTATCATTAATGATCAATACCCGAAGCCACCATAAACCATAACTTTTCTTTCATTGCTGACGATGTTTTGTTTTTATCATGATTAATCATAGTTAATCAATACCTGATGCAGGTTACTGGCAGCCAATCAGAGTCTGCTTCAAAGATCATACTTGGTCATAGGCATTCACAAAAAAAAAAAAAAACACCAACAGCTTAATCTAGTTCACTTTCAGTTGGTTATCATCTGTATCCCCCTTCCCTCCCAGTCACCCCTGAAAAAGGGACTTCTAGTTTCAATGCACTTACTGGGTCAACACAATTCAATAAACAAAAAATAAATAGGCTTGTAATATTTGGCCATAATTAATCATGAGTGATGTACCTGGCTCTCATTGGCTGCTCTGCTGTAATTTGCATAATTTGTCATGTTTAATCATGATCAGTCTTTGCCTTTTAAAATAAAGGTGTGACATTCTGTATTGGGCTTCATTAAGCCCATCCTGCAGCGGTGATAGTCTGTCCATGCAGAAATTATAAAATTTACTGCTGTCCTGTAGGGGAGGGAAGAGATGGTAACTCTGGCCAACTGCTGTCCAACCGACCCCTTTTCATTTCCCAATCTGCCTGCTCTGCCCCCACATTCTGACATTGTGTGATATCTCCAGAAAGGGCACGTGGAATGCCCCATACAAGTATATGGGGCTCATTTACAAAATGGTTTTACAGACATTTAAGCAACCTCTGATAGAAAATGAAAGCCACTGCTCAACAGATACATAGATACATAGACAGTGTTGGTAGATAAGGGCCTATGGCCCACCCAGTCTGCCCATTGGAACTTGTAAGTTCACTTTATGTTTTCCTAGAAATTTGTTGCCCCTTACCCCTGACCTCCAGAATTAATTTATGTCTATCCCATGCATTCTTAAATCTTGTGATTGTTTCAGCTCCCACTACTTCCTCTGGCAGGGTGTTCCACTTGTTCACCACCCATTCTGTGAAGAAATTCTTCCTCACATTTCCTCTGAATCATCGTCCCTCCAACTTCATCCCATACCCTCTAGTCCTGGAACATCTTTTTCACTTACAACTAGTGTATTCCTGCACCCTGTTCCTCCCTGTAAGATACTTGTATGTCTCTGTCATATCCCCTCTCTCCCTCCTCTCCTCCAGGGAGTACATATTCAAGTCCTTCAACCTGTCCTCATAGGACTTGTGATGCAATCCATGTACCATCTTTGTTGCCCTCTTCTGAACCTACCCTGTCTATGTACTTACATAGGTAAGGTCTCCAGAACTGTACACTGTACTCCAGGTGGGGCCTCACTAGTGTCTTGTATAGTGGAATTATGACCTCCCTTTTCCTGCTGATGATGCCCGTGCCTATGCATCCCAGCATCCTATTTGCTTTACCTGCTGCCTTGTCACACTGTTTCCCTACCTTGAGGACATCAGAGATGATAACCCCTAGATCCCTTTCCTGCTTGGTACATGTTATATCCTCACCCCCCCAACTGATATATTGTGCTAGGGTTTTTGTGCCCCATATGCATTGTCTTGCACTTCTTTGCATTGAATTTCAACTGCAAAACCCCTGACCATTCTTCAAGTTTCTGCAGGTCCCTTCTCATTCTGTCTACACCCTCTGGTGTGTCTACTCTGTTACAGAGCTTTGTGTTATCAGCAAACAGGGAAATTCTGCCTTCTAGGTCCTGTGCAATGTCACTGATGAAGATGTTGAATAGGACCGGTCCCAGCACTGATCCCTGTGGTACCCCACTGGTCACTCTTCCCTCTGTGGAGTGATAGCCATTTACCACCATCCTCTGTGTCCTGCCGCCCAGCCAGTTACCTACCCACCACACTACTCTCCTGCCTACACCCATATTCCCCAGTTTGTGTAATAGTCTTCTATGTGGCACAGTGTCAAAGGCCTTGCTGAAGTCCAGATAGGCTATTTCCACTGCCTTCCCCTGATCCACCTCCCTCGTCACCCAGTCGAAAAATTCAATGAGGTTGGTCTGACATGACCTCCCCCTGGTGAAACCATGCTGCCTTGGGTCCTGTAGTCCATTGACAACGAGATGTTCCACCAATCTCTCCTTCAGTAGTGCTTCCATGATCTTCCCCACTACCGAGGTGAGGCTGACTGGTGTGTAGTTCCTGGCTTTCTCTTTGTTCCCACTGTTGTATAAGGGGACTACATCTGCTGTCCTCCAGTCTTTGGGTACCTCCCCTGTTTCCAGTGATCGGCTAAACAGGGTTGCCATAGGGACCCTCCTGAATGCTAATGTTTTTGCCATAACCTTTCCCAACACTTCCATTAAATACCATAGTGGTCTTTTTTCCTTCTAGCTTCTGTTTACATTTCTAACACCTTCACTATAGTTATTTTTAATTTCACCCACTGTTCCTCTACTACTCCCCAGTCCCCCTCCCTGCCAGGGCATCCCTGTGGCAATCCCCCATCTTTGTAAAATCTGCCCTCCTGAATTCCAGGATCATCACCTTTGTGTGGTTCAACTCCATCCATTCTTATACTGAACCACACAATTCAACGATACTGGTCTCCAGGTGGCCACCCACTATGACATCTGCAGCACTGTCCCCATTGGTGAGCACTAGGTAAAAATTACTCCCTCGTGAGTGGGCTCATTTACTGATTACCTAAAAATGCTCCTGCAGGGAGTTCAGGATAACCCTACTCCTAGCTGAAATTGCAGCCAGGATGCTCCAGTCCACATATGGCAGACTAAAGTCTCCCACCTGCAGCACCTCCCCTTTAGTTGCCATCTTATGGATGGCTTCCAGTAGAACCCTATCCATTTCCAACACATGTGCTGGAGGTCTGTAGATCACCCTAGTGCGAACAGCTGCTCCATTTCCTGGTAATAGGGAAAGTTAAGTTACTTGTTCATGGTTATACAGTGTGTAAGTGGGCGAGGGATGTGGTATTCAAACCTGTGTCTATGTTTGCCGCTCAGTGCTCTGCCTTCAAGCATATGGTGCCCGAGTACCCCCAAAATAGCACAATGTCCCCACCACATAGTGTATGTGTGTGTTATATACGATAGATAGATACATGTACTTGTTGTAAACCAAAAACACTACATTAATGCAGGCATTAGAATGCAAAGCACACAAAGCAAGAAAATTAAAAACAGGGTTTGAGCCTCACGGGTCTTGGCAAATTGGTTGTCTGGTGTTCCTTGGAGTTCCCATCCTTAATGCCCATCCCCTACCCCCCAAGCCCATAGCCTCCTTTCTAAAGCACAAGGTACAGCTCCAACCCAGTGCCTCACATAGCAGCCATTCGTACCAACAAGAACAGCAATGGGCTCACAAAGGATCTGCAGCTCGTTATGAACTACTGTATGACAAACAGTGTAGGGTAAACAGAAAAACAATACTTATCTGACACGTATGGTCAGCGTCCTCCTACATCTGGTCAATGTCCTGTCAGACCTGTAGATATAAAAGGGAAAATGGGTCAGTATGAAAAATAAAAATACTGATCAGCTGGGTCAGTTGGGAAGGTTCTGTAGAAGTTAAAAGAAAAAAAGTGGTGTGTGTGTATGTGTGTGGGGTTGGGGGGGAGATACCAGACCTGTATCACACCATCAACCTGGCTTTTAGAATGGACTCTGTCACTCAGGGGATGTAATGGTTGGGGGGGGAGGGAGGAAGACTTATTGCCCTGTGTCCCTAGAACTGATCTTTTTTGGGGGTAGGAGGCCAAGTTGCTCCACACATTGACCAACACAGGGCAGGATAAAGATACCAAGGGACAGATATTCAAGGCACAATATATGCTTCCCTGGTGGTGTAGTGGATCACCCTGCCTTTTCCCAATCTGCCTGTAGAATACATAGGAACATAGGTGTGTGACGGCAGAAAGGGACTGCAGGCCCACCTAGTCTGCTGAGTTTGCCTAGATATCCACTAGGCCTTTTCTGTAGTCCCCCCCGCCAATTGCCCTCTGTGCTTATCCCATGCCCTCTTGGACCCTCCCATCTTCTCTCTGCCACTTCCTTCAGCAGCCCATTCCAGTTGTCCACCACCCTCTCAGTGAAGAAGTACTTCCTAATGTTTCCTCTAAATTTCACCCGATTTGGAATTTCCAACCACCATCCATTGCAATATAGCAGACTGCAGTAGGCCAACTGTGACCATCTGTAGGTCAACAGCCCCAGCCACAACCAGTCCCAGAACTCCCTGCAGCTGGCACCAGAACAACAGGCAATAGAAGCTCCAATAGCCCACAATGCACATTTCAGCTTCCACAATCTCTGATCAGATGTTTTCCACTTCTGCTCTTCTCCACTGGATAAGTCAGTCCGTGACAGAACTTAGCCCAGGGAGTACAGTTGGGCCAGTAAACAAAAGATGAGAGCCTATATAAATTTAACATGCACTGTAGGACAATCTCCCACCACCACCCACTGCAGAGGACTCCAGGATCTGCTGCAAATGAAGCTGTCAGTGCAGAATCAAGCAAAACCAGTTCACCATAATCCACTACACTACAGCAAACAGCAGGCAAACCAAAATGACTCCACATGCAAAGGGCACATTGGCACCAGAACAGTGCGTGCACTGGTAAGGAGGGACACAACCTTTTCCATGCAGGTACATCAGGGAGAAAAGGAAGACAATGGGATATATTAAGTGTCTGAAAGGGGAGGATGGAGGGAGGGTAAAGGATGACCACCAAAAAGCAGAAATACTGAACAAATACTTCTGATCAGTTTTTACAAAGGAGGGGGCAGGAAATGGGCCAGCATTAAGTAATAAGGATGGGGAGATCACAGAAATGGACACAGGTCCCTTTGCAAAAGGAAGGATCCTCATGGAACTGACAGCAATAAGGCTATGGGGCCAGATAGGGTGCAACCCTGGACACTGAGGGAGCTAAGGGAGGTGTTAGTAGGGCCTCCAGCTATCCTGGTTACCCCGTCATTGTAAACAGGTGACATGCCCAGGGATTGGAGGACAACTGATGTGGTCCCGCTATACAAAAGTGTTAATAGGGTGGATGCAGGAACTACATACTGGTCAGCCTGACCTCAGCAGTGGGAAAAGTCATGGAAATACTGCTGAAGAAAAGAATAGTGGAACACCTGGTTGTCAATGGTTTTCAGGCGAAGGGGGGGAGGGAACATTGTTTAACCAGGAGTAGTGCACTATGCTGAAGCTTGTTTTCAGATGCCACCTGGAGCACAAGGAAGTTAAGAAACTTGAACTGGATCTCACTTATGCACCTGTTGGATTCGAACCCAGGTCTCCAGATCTGTAACTCAGAGCTTTAACCCACTGTGCTATACTGCCTCCAGGACCCAAGGCAGCTTGGTTTTATGGGAGAGAGGTTATGCCAGACAAACCTAATTGAGTTTTTCGACTGGGTAACCAGGAAGGTGGATATGGGGGGGTGGGGGTCTACCTGGATTTCAGCAAGGCCTTTGACACCTTGCCACATAGAAGGCTGGTAAATGAGCTGGAAGGCTTCGGGGTGGGACAGAAAATAAGGTGGGTGGAGAACTGGCTGAAGGACTGAAGCCAGAGGGTGGTAGTAAGGTAAATGGGGTGCATTCCGGGGTGGGAGTGGTGTGCCCCAGGGGTTGGTGCTGGGACCCATCCTTTTTTACTATCTATAGCAATGTTATAGCAGAGGGACTGCAGGGGAAGATGTGCCTATTTGTAGAGGATATGAAGATCTGCAATACGGTAGACACCCTGGGAGGAGAGGTGGAGGCAATGAAGGAGGACCTAAGATTCTGGAGAGGTGGTCGGAAACTCGGCGGCTGAAATTTAATGCCAAACAAAGTGCAGTAATGAACATGGGTGTAATAACCCGCAAACCATTTACACATGGTGGGGGGGAAGGAAACTCAGCAGGAGAGAGATCTGGGGATTATAATTTCAGATAACCTTAAGGCGGGGAACCAGTGCAGCACAGTGGTGGGCAAAGTGAATAGAATGCTGGTGTGCATAGGGAGGGGTATAAAACAGAAAGAGGAAGGTGCTGATGCTCCTTTATAAATCCATGGTGAGGCTTCACCTGGAGTATGTGGTTTAGTTCTGGAGGCCTCACCTACACTAGGACATAAGACAGGATTGAAACAGTTCAGAGGAGGGCAACCAAGATGGTGCACACAATGCATAGGAAGCCCTATGAGGAGAGGTGGAGGGAATTGGATCTGTACCTCTGTGCCCACTAGGGACTAGTAAGGTGAAAGTGGGAAGCTTATTTGCAAGGAAAATAAGTACTAGAACTAGGGATCACAAACTAAGATTAGAAGAAGGAAGGTTTAAGGGCAATGTGAAGTGGCATTACCTCACTGAGAAGGTGGTGGAGTTCTGGAACAAACTATCGGAAGAGGTGGTGGGTGTAAAAATAGTGAAAGGATTCAAGGGGGCATGGAACAGACACCAGGAGCTGACCAGTGGGCAGAGTGGAGTGTCTCTCAACAAAGGAGATGAGTGGGGGTGGGGGTAAGGGGCAGACTCGATTGGCCAAAATGGTCCTTTTCTGCCACCAGATTTTTATGATTCTGTGATTCTAAGGCAGTTACATAATTAGGACTTACCTGCTCCATCAGAGTCGGGGAGTCCAGAGTTGGGGTGTCCTTGGTTTAGGGTATTCTGGTAGGACCTGAAAGGGAAGAACAGAGAAGGTTGAGGGGACACAAAGGGTCTGAGGTGCTAGAGGAGAGATTAGGGTGTTAGAATTAAACAAAGATACTTATCTGATTGGTATGTTTGGCCAGACCTGTAGAAATAAAGGGAAAAAATAGATCAGTATGGGGAAGTTATAGTAGCAAGAGCAGAGAGATACAAAAAGGGTACAGTATAGCACAGGAGTAAAGGAAGAGGAGTTTTAGAGGAAAAGACAAACTAGGTCAAAGTAAGGAAACCAGAGAGAGAAAAAAATGCAGACAGCTAAGAACAGAGAAGAAAGTGATATTTGGGACTCAGCAAAATACCCCTTAGTGCCCCTAGATGACCTGCAGGTAGCTAGTAAATTTAAGAAGTAATCCAGATGGGCAGGTGGGGATGCTTTTGGTCTAGTGGCCCTTATATTATTTAAAAAAGGGTACACTGGTGGTTCAGGGGTCTTGAGTTGTCCCAGGAGGCCAGTGGTTTAAAAGGTATAGCTCAGGTGGTATAATGGGCCAAGTCCCTCGTGGACAGTGGCAATTTTTTTTTTCTCTTTCCCTGGCATCTAGTGTGTGGGGGGGGATGTTCTTGGTCCCAGATTGCATGTAGCAGGCAGGAGGCTGTTCAGAAAACTGCTGACCAGAAATGCTGCGGCTGTTGCTATGCAGCCAGTTTAATGCTACTGAATGACAATGACAGTTATGGCATGCACTTTCAACTGCCAGCCCAGAGGAGGGCAACTAAAATAGTGAAGGGTCTGCACCAGAAGCCATACAAAGAGAGACAAGCTGAATATGTATGCCCTTAAGGAAAGGAGGAAGAAGGGGGACATGATAGAAAATTTCAAGTACCTCAAGGGAATCAACAAAGTCCAAGAGTAGCATCTTTCAGAAAAAGAGATGTGCAAGAACAAGGGGGCACAATTTGAAGATAAAGGGGGAGGACTCAGGGGCAACATGAGAAAGTATTTTTTCACAGAGAGGGTGGTGAATGCATGGAATGGCCTTTCTGAGGAGGTTGTGGGGTCAAAAATAGTGGGGACTTCAAGAATGCATGGGACAGACATGAGCCAATTCTATTGGTGGGTAGGAGGAAGTCAGCTGTTGGATAACTAGGATCTGCAGCCTATCCACTAGGTAGGGAAATGGGCAGACTGGGTGGTCCAAGCAGTCCTTATCTGCCTTCAAGGTCTATGTTTCTATGATTCAGCCTACAGAGCTCAGGTTGTAGCCTGCTCCATGTGTGTAGGAAAGAAGATGATAGATTTTTGGGAGGGAAAGAAGGCTAGAGCAAATATGCCTCCCTCTACCCATCATCCACAAACTGGCATGTGAAGAGCCCCCAAGGGGCAGGTTAAGAGGGTCTGGAGGGTGGGCAGCTAACAGTAGGTGGCAGGAACATTTAGCTAAGCTGCATGGTGGCAGACTGTAGGTGCCCTGAGGGACCTGGCAGAAAGGGACTGGGAGAGCAAATGCACAGGACTGGGCCACAAAGGGAAATCCACAGTGCAGCTGAAGGGCAATATCTGAAATTGTCTTAAAAGTAGCTGTGGGTGGGAGGCAAGCAGGGGAAATCAGTGGGCTCCCTGAAGGGAACATGAAAGCAGCAAGCACTGCATACAATAGAGTTGCACAGCAGCTAATGTCAAAGTACCAGGGGTTAACAAAAGGATTTGGGGGAGAAAAAGAACAGCATAAGGTGTTAGACAGCCCATAATTAAAAACACTGAGCAGTAAACAGAAAGAGCCCTGTTGGGTTATAAATATAAGTAAATTTATGCAATGGGTTGGACATAAATGGAGTGTGGTAAATCCATTTATCCAAGTATGTGTATACATGCAGAATCCTGCATTTATACATATAGTTATCATTACGTCATCCTTGATTAATGTACATAGTGGACTGCATCACACATCCCCAACCCTCACTTCTGCCATTTGGCACTACTTACTGGTATCTTGTCCTTAGTTTTGTTTCTTCCAGGTTACCTGTCCCTCAACCACATCACCTGCCATTTAGTCATACTTCCCCCCCACTATCATACCGTGATCATTTGTTTCTGTTCAACAGTTTTCGTTTTTTGCTTTTTATGTTGCTTGCATGCATGTGCAAGAAACATAGTGCCATCATCAGACATTTCGGAGGTGTGTCACCTCCTCCTCCAATTCAGTCAGTGTGCTGGCAGGAGCAGCCCCTGTAAGCCAAAGCATTTTGGAGCTGTCTATGACACGCTCCAAAATGCAGTGACATACAGTTGAAAGGGGGAGCTACACTTCAGCGAGCACCGATAAGAGGCTGCTCATGCACAGCTCCCCCCCCCCCGCAGGCGTGGCGCCTCATGACGCACTGTATAGCCGATGGGGTGCCCAATCCCGTCGGCTGAGCTGCGCCCCCCAGTAGTAGGTGCCACTCTGGGAGCCCACCCCAGTGTGGCAAGCAGTCCTAAGGCGGGGTGCCCAATCCCCGTCGGCTGAACTACCCTCAACATCCTTGTGCCATGCTGAGGCCCACCCCAGCATGGCAAACGTCCCACAATGTCTTTTTTTTTTTTTGAAACCTGTAAACGAAAAGCGTAAAAGCGCCGCTCCCAGTCCCCTCCCACAACCTGCACCCACCACTGGCACCCAGCCTCCCCACACCCCCATCACCCCATTCTTACCTCTGGAGCTATGGTGCGGCACTTCGGTGGACCAACGCCTGCACTCTTCAAAGCCGACCGAGAAACTGAGGAAATGCCGTAAGCTGTATAATGGGTCAGATAGGGGGTTTCAACTTTTGCATATCTTCAGGATCTCTTGAATTTTTCAATCATTTTTAACATGGTTTTTGACTTCTTCATGATGGATAAACACTGTCATGGAGTTATTCGGGTCTGGCGGGTGATTTCGCTTAGTGACCGCGCAGTGACTGTGAAATCACCCTTGGGCCTGAATAATACCACCATGACAGTGACATCATTCATGAGAAGAGGTCCTAAAACCCTATGTTGAAAATTTGGGCCATAATTCCAACAAATGACTGTGTTACGAAGGCAGCGCTATGCAGTTCCCACGCAGGCTCATAGTTCCTGAATTTCAATATTTTCACCCAGATTTTCAACATTGCCATTTTTACCACACCTCTTATGAGTAGTACAGCTGTCATTTTTCACATCTTACCTAAAATGTGTTTCTGCCCATGTAGCGCAGGAATGGCTAGTCGGTGCGTAAATCAATGTACGGGACAAATTAAGAAAATCACAGTGACACTGTTCATGAGCAGAGGTCTTAAATAGCTATGTTGAAAATTTGGTGAAAAATTCCTAAAATGACAGTGTTTTACGATAGTGTGCAGCAGTTCCTAAGCAAGCTCGTAAGTTTGCTAATTTTCAATATTTTCCCAGATTTTCAACATTGGCATTTTATCACACCTCCTCATGAGCAGTACAGCTGTCATTTTTCACATCCTGCCCAAAACATGTTTCCCCCATGTAGCTATTGAATGGCGCAGTCGGTGTGCTTAACTCAATGTATGGGACACATTAACAAAATCACAGTGACACTGATCATGAGCAGAGGTCTTAAAATGCCTGTGTTGAAAATTTGGTGAAAAAATTCTTAAAAATGACTGTTTTACGAGTGTGCGTTGCACAGTTCCCACACACGCTTGTAGGTCTGTGAATTTTCAATATATCCACTCCAGATTTTCAACATTGCCATTTTACCACACCTCCTTATAAGCAGTACAGCTGTCATTTTTCACATCCTGCCCAAAACGTGTTTCCGCCCATGTAGTGCACATTGGCGCAGTCGATGTGCAAACTCAATGTATGGGACACATTAACAAAATCACAGTGACACTGTTCATGAGCAGAGGTCTTAAAATGGCTATGTTGAAAATTTGGTGAAAAATTCCTAAATGACTGTTTTTACGGCAGTATTGCAGTTCCTATTCACGCTCGTAAGTTTGCAAATTTTCAATATTTGCACTCCAATGACTTCCAAATACCTAAACAACACATAGAAGAAAGCAACATTCGGCATTGATAAATGCTTGTTTACCAAAGCCTTGTTCAACTGGCTGCTCTAAGCTGCACTCCAGCTGTCACATTCCTCTGCATGCTGCTGCTGCTGTGTCCTCTCCACACCTCTCGATATACAAAACAGACTTTTTTTTTTAAACTTCTTCCTCAAAAACTAATAAGCCCTCACTCTTACTCTTCCACTCTGGTTTCCCAGCCTCACTACAACTGCCACCAGAGCTCTCCCCAACACATAGAAACTGTCAGATTTATTTTTTTTCTTAAACTGCGTGCTTGCAAACCCTACTGCTGATGAGCCCTCACTCTAGGTCACACTTCAGCTGTGGCACTCCCTCTTCCCTACTTATTTACTGATATTCCCCTATGTCTATATGCTACATATGTTTTAAGCCTCCCCCACCATTTTTCACTCCTGATCTCCAGCACTATAATGCTGTCAGTCTGTTCCAGGTATCAACTACCCTTTCAGTGAAGTAATTCCTCAAATCCCTCTTTCCCCAACCACAAGCTTCATCACATGCCACCTGGTCCTGGTCCTTTTTCCTATTTGAAGGAGCCTTCCCCCTGCACCCTGTTCATCCTTGTAAGGTACTTGTGGGTCTCCATCATGTCCCCTCTCTTTCAAGGTTTACAAGTTGAGATCCCAGTCTCCTCACAGGGCTTTTGCCAGCCCATGTACAATTTTAGTTGCCCTTTATACTGCTTCCACCCTATGGCCTTTCTAATGTGCAGCCTCCAAAACTGGACACAATACTCTAAGTCAGATCTCACTAATAAGGAATTACTTATAACACCACCACCTCCATCCTCCTGCTGAAAATACCCCTCCCTATGCAGCCCCAGCATCCTCCTAGCCCTACCCACTGCTTTGTCACACAGCCCAGCAACTTTAAGATCATAATAACCCCAAAGTCCCCCCCTGCTTAGTGATCGTCAGTACCACCCCCAACCCTATAAAGCAGCTCTTGGATCCCTGTGCCCTCGGTGCATGATTCTGCACTTTGTCATTGAACCCCAACTGCCATGATCTTGACCACTTTTTGAATTTCTCCAAGAGGCATGTGCATGCTCTCTGTTCCCTTCTTAGTGCCCAACCTACAGATTTTGGTATTGTCTGCAAAAAGGCATTCCCTTCTCTGCCAGTTTTTCTGCAGTGTCACTTATGAAGACACTGAAGAGGATCTGCCCCAGTACTGAGCTGAGCTGCTCACTGTCCCATCACTGCAATGAGTGCCATTAACCATCACCCTCTGACACCTTAATCCCCCCCCCCAGCTACTACTCTTTTTTCCAAACTGCATCTTTGGTCATCCCCCTTCTGTTCAGCTACCACAACACCATCTCTGGCATCTGCCAGGACTTGCTGCACTGTAGAGTGAATCCAATATGTGGAGGAGCTGCCTAGATAGCCAGGATACGTTCGCATGTTCTTCCATCCCCTAGGACATAAGCAGCAAAGGGTGCACAAACACGTGCACAGACGTGTGGTGCAGCAGCAGTCAATGTCTTGGCCCACCCATGAGCTGCTCCCGCCTGCACTGCCACTTGCGGTTACTCAGTTGGCAATACTGCAGCTGAGCTGGCTGTCCTCCTTCCCCAGAAGAGAGCCTCTCGTATATCAGTTGATCCTCCTCCTCTCCCCAGAAAGCCCCCAATGCGAGCTCATTCCTGAACTCAGGTCACCTCTGCCACAGGCCATAGCACTATTGTTGAGCCGAAAGGCCGACATGTTAACCAGTTTCTAATTAATTTCACTACTCTGGATCCCTCCTAGGCTGATCAATATCTTTAGCCTTACCCAACCCCCCCAACAGCCAACCCCCCTCTGCTAGATCACCCTTCCAGGCACCAGACTATCCTCCATGCAGCTGGACAACCCTTCTAGCCCCAGCCTCACATGATGGAGCAACCTCACTGGAGCTAGAACAACACACAAGCTCTGGACCAACCTCTTCCCCAGCCAGCCACCCTCCCTACATCTGGACCAGCCTCCAACTACATTCTATACAACCTCCATGTAGCTGGAGCACCACCCCAAACCTCCACTCCAACAAACCACATATCTGAAGCTGTCCCTCCCTGCCTCTGGAACAGCAGTCCCCCACCCAACCACTCAACCTACAGCTAGATCCACCAGAAGCCCCACACCAGTCTCACCATCCAACCACCCACCCTGCAGCTGGACCTCACTTCCAACCTTGAACTAGCCCCACCACCTACAACCACCCTCCCTGCTGATGGCTCACTCTTTCATGCCCTGGACTAGCCTCCCCCAGCAGACAACCCTCCCTGCAGCTGGACCTCTGTGTTCATTCCCACCCACAGACCAGCCCCCTCCTCCACAGGTTGAGTAACCTCCCCGGAGCTGGACACTCTTTCCAAAAGCTGGACCCACCATCCTTCCAGAGCAGAACCTCCCCCTGACCACCCTCCCTATACCTAGACCCCCCCGATCACCCTTCCGCAACCATGGACCCCATACTTCAATGTAGTATTAAAAAAATAATAATAATAATATGTGACACTAACATATAAAATACAAATTCATGCAGTCTTCAGCAAAAGAAAAAAAAGTACACTGATCCCTAGATTACAAAATGGATTAAGACATGCAACTGTTTTAATCAAATACACATATTAAATGCAAAAAAAAAACAGTTCCCCTACAAACACACTTAAATATCTGCAGTAAATAATTCTTCTTTTATCTGCAGGTAACGCCAGGATTTTCTCAAATTAAAAAAGTTGTATTCTTTTCTCTGTAAATATAGTTAAATGGGTTACTGAATGGATGTACACAGAAAATGCATTCTGAATTTGCTCATTTATACAATCTTCCTGCTGTTAATTCCCCTGCCCCAACACTACTTTAAAGTAACTAAATCAGCAAAAATTCCACAAATAACAAGTAATCTAGAGGCACAATGCATACTAGAGACTTTAAGGTGGGGGGGATTTGATTGAAAATAAATTGTGTATTTCAAAGTTTAGCCACGAGTTCAGAGCAGAGAAAATGTCTTCATGACAAAACATTGATAGTGAAACCTGCACAGCATTTCATTTACAAAAGAAAACAAAACAACTGAGTAATAATTCCCTTACTGTATTTAACATTTCAGGGAGTTAAAAAGATATACTTTTTAAAAATAAGCTCTTACCTTAACATGTAAACCTTAGCTGCAGGAAACACTAGTTGTTCAAAAATGAAGACCACTGCTCGCGCAATACATTTAGGCTAGACAGAGACAGGAAGTGACCTAGGAAATGTAGTTCACTGACTGAGTAGAATTCTGGAAAATGAAGTTCAGTATAGACTTTTAAAGGGACACTGCCAACTTTTTTTGCATCATTATTTCTAGGTAAAAACTCACATTTTATGATTGCTTACCTTCTCTAAAATTCATTGGTGTTGCTGGTTGTTTTATCTGTCTCATTGCTTAGTAGAACTGAAATGCATGGTAATGTACCCAGCCTTGACTGGCTAATTTAAATCCTAAAACTACTCCGCTGACTATAAGCTTTATTTATGATTAAGTAGTATTAAAAAAAAATTGTACTTTGAAGAGTATTACAGTTTGAGAGAGCAATACTAATGTCTTAGCATTCTTGATAGAGCAAAAGTTATTGTAAAAGAAGTGATCATACTAAGGATCACATTAAGATAATGAAGGAGCTAGGAGACTAATGAAGCCCATGTATTCTCCTATCTACAGTGCATAATAATCCAGGTTATGCCCCATGATCCGAATGAAAATTAACAAGCTTGCATATAAAACAAATGGAATTATTGAAACTAAGTCTTCATTTATCATTTAAAATTATTCAATAATGTGTACTTCTAAAATTAGTACAGTATATAATATTCATTTAGTAATAATGTACTCTTAAAACACAATTACAGTTGACCTTCTTAGAATTAAGTAAGATAAATTTAGTATTCCACTTTGCAGGAACAGTCCTTGATACCACCATCTACCCCACCTCCCACATCACCACACCTTGCTTTATGCCAGGCCAACTGTTACTGTACCAGCTTGCTTATCTTGCTCAAGGCATCCTCCCAGAAACTACTAGGCACCTGGATCTGTGTGTTGCTGTACTGTGTGATTGGTTTCTTAGTGCCCCAGAGTTCCAAAACGAACTGCACCACCAGACCCACCAACAGCCTCTCCTGCAGCAGCTCAACCAGTTGCCACAACTGTAGCACTTACTTTTTGTTCTGTCAGTCGAGTCAACTCGGGTTCCTTATTGTTCAGTCTGAATTGAAGAAGACTCGACCTCTGACTATCGCAGTTGCACCAGTACATGCCAGCCAGCAGTGACTTCCAAGCAGGCCCTGACTGTCCTCCGGCTCCTGCTCCATCCTCACCTCTATCACACACCTCTGGGCTGGCCACCTGACTCCCACTCCACGACACTGTATCCACAGACCACCACCATGATCCCATTGACTCTAGTGTCTCAATAATTGTCTGATCAAAATCACCTCGCCAAGTCTAGAGTCTTCTATGGTTGGTGCTCAATGGCTAGAAATGCAGTCTTGAATTTATTTTCATCTTTTGGTGTTGGATCTGTTTAAAGTCTGAGTCAAACAGACTGACAAAAAATGAACAACGAGCAACCTTACAGAGCCATGGCAGGCAAGCAACTTGATTTAGGCACAGCAGCAGGCCATTTTCTCTTCTGCTCTCTTTCGTCCTGTGGTGAGTCAGATTGTCACGGGTGCGTACAAAAGCTCACAGTCATGGATCTGAACAATGTTTTTTTAGTGTGGTGGCACTGCAAATATGGGAATAGGAGTCCCATATGAATAGCCAACAGAAGGAATTTTGCTATTGAATAGTGAATGAGGTTATTGGCTCCAAAGTTTTTTTGTTTATTCTTCTGTTTCTATGTATTTAATATATTGTTTGTGGGTATGGTATTATAGAGGTAGTTTGGTGGCAGTGGTTTAAGGTTCGTGCTACGGCCTGAGACCAGGTTTAATTTACAACTTCACTTATATATTTTGTGACCCGAGCAAGTCACTTAACTTCCTTGTGCTCCCAGGTTGCATTCATGCTGGCTTATTACTGGCCTCCTGTTAATCAATTTTCCATTCAACTTGTATGACCTGTTTAATTGTGTCAGTGTTTTCTACTACCTTTCCCAGAATGCACCGGAGATGAGCAATTATTTGTTCAGTTTGCTTATCCAATGAAACTTACTAAAGAAATAAATTCAATAAATGTATTCAGAAATAAGCATTGGGGCCATTAGGGCGCAATCCAGATATAGGAGAGTATTCAGTGATGTATGGTAGTTATGGCAAACAGTAGCCAAGTAGCATTGTGAAATTGTAGTATTTATTGATTTAAAGTGCTCTTGGTATAGTTTAGTCGATCATGAGAAGAGTGGACCAGGCAGTTACCCACACCACCAGCATAGTTGTTACAGCCCCAGCCTGTTATCCACCCCACATAGTTGGCACAGCCCAGCAAAGGGCTAGTAACTGAGTAACTGATCCAGAATTTACAACATAGTTGACTACTGAAGACAATGGCACAGTACCTGTATCATCTGGGGCACTGACTTATAATCTGTTGCTAAAAACTCTGGGACATAGTAATTATTCATAACCCAACTGGTTAGTCATTTAACTGCTTATCATCTTGCCCTTCTAGTACCTGTTTATTATCCAATCAGGCCTGCCTCCACTTGCTATCTCATAGCTACTCATTTGAATGCTGTCTACCCTGTGCTCCATTAGCGTGAGTTAAATAAATTTATGTACTTGAATGCCATCTCACCATATGCCCTCCCTGGACCGATGGCACATTTAACAGATCCACCCTAGCAGTCCTTGCCCAGACCACCAACATCCACGGCTGTCTTATGTGTTGCACTCACTGTGCAGTTAAACATCTTTTATTTCAGTATTGTTCAGGTGACAGTGCCTGCTTTATAGCACTGTCACTGACTTACCACCCAATAAGGGAAGGAGGAGAGGTGGGTTATACACTGGCTGCCCCTGGTTGCAGGTAGGGGGAGGTCTTCGATGGTAGCTGGCTCACCTGATGCCTCTCATCTACTGATGCCTACTTGTGGGGCCACCGCCCAGGACTGGCATTACTTTTCCACAAGAAAACAACAGACAGGACTAAACAGAACCCAGACTGCAGCTGCCAACTGTTGATCTTGGGGACTCCACAACTATTTGACCACTGACACTGCTGGGACCACTGAGATTGGACAGGAGAGGAAGACTGCAGTACTACCTTGCCTCTATATTTACTTCTGTGTCCCCACCTTTTCTGCATTTCTTCATTTTTTTTGTCTCTGGGCCTGAAATTGCCTGACTGTTCTCCTCACATCAATTCAAACTCCCCATGGCTATTACTGACCATTACTGACTACTTTCAGTATCGACTTGGCATTTGGGATGCTGAGTCTTATAACCAGCTGTCCAGCAAGCTGGACCTGTAGATGTGACATGGTTTGCCATGTACAAGAGAAAAAACTTAAACTACAGACAAATACTTATTTATGGGGCTCATCGCCACGCACACCCTCCCCTTGCAACTCAAACTATAGGGGGCATATGGGGCACCTATTGAGGCCCAGCATCAACTGAGCTTGCTGGTGAGCCCATCTTAGGGATATACACCTGCCTTGCCGCTACTAAAACATACTCAGAATAAACCATCTCAAACGAGGCTGTCATGCCCTTATTTTGATGACTGCCCTTCCTCATTTTAATGCAAAAGTAATGTCCCTTCATGAGCTTGCAGGAAGTGACATCCCATTGATTTGTTCTGCTGCCTGGTACTGTCTGAGCGAGACCATTGCTGCTCAAATATCGAACATAATGCCATTGAAATGAATGCCATATATGTTTTAGTAACTCTTCATTTAATGGTGATTTTTCTGGTCATTTTGTGCTGTGTTGGTTGCTGATTTTCAATTATTATCCCTGATCTTTAGTGTTTTGAAAAGGTTTCTCCCTGTGACTATCTGTAAATCTCTAGACTCGTAGTGCAGGATGGCTACATGTGTGGAGAGGACTGTCCCATACCTCTCCAACAGTCCCTTAGTTGATGTGTCCCTTGTTTTATCCTCAGCATCGCTTTGTCCCTCCCTATAAATGTTGCTACACAGAGAAGGTACTGTAGCAAAATGTTAGTCTTCAGCTGTGGGGTCTGAGCTGCAGTAGCTTCAAGGTGGGGAGCCAGCTATAGGAGCCAGATCTGGGAGACTGATCATACCTCTTAACTGTCCCTCATTACAATATAGCATCCATGGCACCAACTACAGGTATCTGGGCTTCCACTGTAATGGATGCAGATTCAATTATGGCTTGAACTCCCCATCCCTAATCAAGTAATTAATTCACGGGTACTTTATGGTCCAGGTTTGGGAACCTCTTTGGAGATACTGATTCTGGAGATTGGATGAGGAGTACCTGTAAAATAGAAGGCTACACAGGAGTCAAAGGGGACCCATAGTTCTTAGGGAAAAGTAGTACAAATAGATAGTAAATAACACTATGTTCAATGGCCATTAATGTATTGCCACAACATGACTGAATTTTCATGGCAATGAAAAGCTCATTGCTCAGTTTTAATGGTTGTTAAACATGCTATTAAAATAGCCTGATACAAAATATAAGGGGCATACCACATCCATTAAATATTTAATGGATACCTGTCATGGTTAATTAATGGCATGGATGAGTAAAATAATAGGTTTGCACCCATGAAGCATCAACAATTAATGGAAATTTAATGGGAATAAAAACTGGCCATTAAAAAAGGTGATACAAAATGTAATGGTGAAAATGAATGGGTTTACATGAAAATAATAGAAAAGTAATGGAATTTAATGGAATTGTCATGGATTTCAATGCAGTGATGATATCCCATCCAATTTGGGAACTTAACTGAGGGTTGTGATTGTGATTTGCATATAATGTTTTTCTTTATCAGTGTATGTTTCATTTTGTATTTCTTTCAAACTTTGTTTGATTTTGATGTGTACCATGTTGGTGCCATAGTGGTATCAATTTTCTAGATGCACTGATGCCACAGTGATACCATATAAGCTTGGGATTATATGCGCACCAATTTGCTCCTCTAATGTAATACCCTTGTGGTGACAATACTGATACCACGGTGGTACCAAATAAGTCTTGGTGGTATATAGAAAACAGTTTCGTACTACCATTGCATTATCATTGGGCACTTCTAGGGCAATTGAGAGTATCACATGAAAGGGGACTCAAAATTACGTAATACCAGTGTGCTACCATTGCCCATTTACCAGTCTGGGCAACCCGCCAAAACTGCAATAGGGATGCCACTGTGCCATGGCACTACCACTGAGGCCATAAAACTTGACTTGGTTGACACCATTGTACTAGCAGACTACCACTGGGTAGTACCATTGCTCAATTTCAGGCATACCCAGGTATTGCCATTGATTAAATACTGTGTTGCCATTGCAACACATCACCACTTTGGACTCACTGTCATGTGGAAAGTTGGTCATTTCTGTGCAAGCTGCAACTTTTTTCTTTTTTACCCTATACAGCACTGTTCCTGTGTGCCCCCTGTCTGGCCACTCCTTCTGGCCCCCTTGGGCACTCTGCCGGCTCTTCCCCCTGCCACTAGCCACAGACTCCACATTGCAGACCCCTCAGTAATCCAGCATATCCCTTCAGACAGGCTACCCTCTCCAAGGGAAAAGGCATAGGTGGGGCAGGTCAGTGCATTCAACATGGCCCGGGTGCTGCTGAGGTTGGTCTGGGTTGTCCCAGTGCTTCATGTCAACGGGGGACCAGAGACCATCATCCAGCTGGCCAGGGAGCCATTTTTCCTGGTTTTCTCCCTTGGGAGCATGACATGCAGAATGTCTCAACATGAGTCGATGTCTGTCACACTCTCTCAACAGTGCCTCAATGTGCTGCCCTACCCCTGGCCTCCGCCACAGGTCGATCAAAACCAGGTTGCAGTCCCCCTTCCTCCAGGGAAATGGTGAGCAGCTGCGGATGCTTTCGAACCATTCTCCGCTGTTCCTCCAACTCCCGGGTCATCGGCATCGCAGTGGAAATTCAAGCACAGCGCTCGGAGGGCTGGCCCAGGCTGTAGCCATTCTAACTTAGCATTTTAAAAACTTAAAAAAGGGGGACCAATGCAGATGATGGGGAGGGGGGAGCTAGTGCAGGACCAGCATGACAAGCAGTAACCTGAATCTAAAAAATGAACATACAACATAAAATACTACACACACACACACACACACACACACCCCAAGTTGACTTCAAATTAACAGCCACAGAAAGACACATTTTGCTGTCCTCACTGCCACACAGCTACAATATGACAAATTTCACATACAACTATACACTGTTTTCTTGAACGCTATGGAGTATGAAAGAATACTTAAATCTTTACACAGCTACAAACTAATACTAAGCAAACTCCACATGAAATATAACACAGCTATGCCTGTACTATGCCAGAATAGAGTACATTTGAAAGAAACTTTTACAAGTAGCATATAGCCTGGACAGTGTATATTTTTTTGTTAATAAACAGATTGATTGTATACCTGAACACAAACGCCTCCTGGTCTGCTCCAGAATACGATCAGCTCTGCTGCTAACTGTTGCCTCACTACGTCATGACCACTGCTGCAGTTCCAATTTCCCAGGCATCAAGGTCAGTCAGATGCAGTAAAAGGATGGAGCCAGAAAGCTCTTTTTGCATGCACTCATTTATTAACATTTTGTTTTGAATAAAACCCACCATAAACCACCCTCACCAGTGCACTCTTAACTCACACTAATGGCTGCCTGATTTTTTTTTTTAATCCTCTGCGCACTGACAATGGCACTGAACCATTGGTGAGCTATTAGCCGGAAGTCCTACCTAGTGCATCCACCATTTTGCTGCTGTGTCAGGAGAATTTTGTCAGTCTTTCCTTCCCAATTTTCCAGGCACAGAACAGAAGAGAAAGACTACAAAAGCAGCACCAATCAGCTGCCGAGCACCTGTAAGTGAAGCGTGCCACTATATTGTGGATGTCAAAACCCAGAAGCAGGGTTACTGACATCCATGTGTATTTGGCAGCAAGCTTAGTTTAAGCTGCATTTTTTTCAATATTTAAAATAAAACTATACTTATTTCTTAAGACTGGACTTTTTTTTTTATTCTACCGAAGCAGTTTTATGGATGGATGTGCAACATAGGGCATAAAAATGGTCTTGCTTTGGCTGTTCAGGGGAACTACTTGCAGCCTGGGGGAGGGAATGTATTAAGAATTTGCACTGTAGCTATTGGCTGCAGGGATGCTTACTTGAGCAACGTGCTGTGCTGGGGGTCTGTGTTAGATGCAGGGTGTGCTGGTCCGGTGCTGTGGGGGGGTACCCAGTGTGTTCTGCAGAACTGGACATGGCCAGTACCCACTAAGTGGCTGGCCATAGGATTCGGTCCAGGGGAACACACCCTGAGTTACTGTCTCCTGGAAGTGGGTGCCATGTGATCTAGGCCTGAGAGTCACAAAAGGTGCCAGACACCTTGATGAGGTGAGGATATCACCAAATTAATGGGTGGCACCCTGAAGGCATTTGGAAAGGGTCTCTAGCACAATAGATGGATCCCAAACTCTGCACATGATAGTGGGACTGCAGGAGTTTGGCAAAGTTGCAATATGCAAGGAGTAGAAATTAACACTTCTGGGAGCTGCCAGCTAGTTGTACAAATGTAAATCTTTATTCCATGAAGATTGACAGCTGGTGCACTAATCCCAGTGCTTTGACTTTACAGGTCCTTATCAGGGCGTCGAGCTGGAATCCCAACTTGCTGAGAATTGTGAGGATGTGGGATGTTGCCCAGAGCTTGACAGTTTAGTGGGACCCTAAGAGGGTTTGGGTACCCTAAAGGGAGACCTCATGATGGCTTTTGGGCCTGTGACAGGTTCCCTGAAAATCACTGTGAGACATCTTGGTGGCAGAGTGACCCCAGGGACTTGTCTGAGCTAATGAGACCATTGAACACCAACAGAAATTGAAGAAGCAGGTATGGCAGGAGGCATCAGGAGTAAGGTGGGATGTTCATCTCCATAAAATAAGTGTGAATGGAGTAAATTCATGAGGGGTGCCCACAGTCTGCACCACCGTACAGCAACCCAGGATGGTGAGCTGGAGGGCCATCTATTCACTTTGAAAAGGGGTAGGCGATGTCCAGTGAGAAAAGACTGCACCCTGTTAACCCCTGTGAGGTACCTGAAGGTCTCAATCACATCCCTCTCCTCTCTTCCAGTGCATACTTCAGTTCCTCCTCAAGGTGCTTCCAGTGCAAAAAAAAAATCAGTATAAATTCAAATAAATGTGCAGGGGATAACTGTAAAGATCTGTTAGTGAAACATACAATCTGTTAGTGAAACATAGCAAAAGCAATTTGAATATTAATTATAATGTGGAAGTATAATAAATGTGTGAACAATTTGAAAGTATACTAATTTCTAAGACAATGCAGTGGTAAAGAAGTGTAAAAAAATGTTTAAGTGAGTGGTGTATGCATCTAAAAATTAATTAAGGAAATCAGTGGTTAAGAAGTGCACAAGAAAACTTGTCAATATTTGCAGTGCTATTACGGTGTGCATCTAAAATTAAGAAAGATAATGCAGTGGTAAAGGAGTATAACACAAAATCTATGGAGTGCATTCACGGTGCAGTGAGTAAAAGCAGTGGTATGTCAGTCTGAACTGTAATAACACTGACATGAGACTCAAGAATGCAGTGTACACTCCACTTCCCTATGAGCCACCTTTTGTTTCCAAGCTTATACTTGGCCATTCATCTGGTTAATAACACCATACAACTGCAGAAACACTGTAGATGCTGTCTTGAAATGTATATCACATTTAACATCCTACACACACACCTCTCAGAAGTCAGAAATTAAAAGTTCTGTACTTGGACAGTCACATACTGGACTCCAATGTAGGCAGACACTTTTAAACAGAAAGTCTAGGTGACAGGGTCCCTTTGTCAGAGGAATTCACCCCTAGGTATTGCAGATGCATCTGGGCTTACTCACAGAAATTGTATTCACAACAAATGAAGATGTCCAAAGCAGTTACGCCAAACAAGTGGATCAAGGGAATTGCCTCTGAATCCTGAAGTTCAGCCCCATCCCTCCTGGATTGAGGCAACAGAAACCTTACTGGCGTAGGTCTCCACCATTTCAAAAAAATTGTCTTCTTTGTTCTTCTTCTAGGGTGAGAACAAACTAGCACAAAACCAAAAGGGGTAGCTCTTTGTCAGCGCTAAACTGATGAGCTGCCCAACAGCTACAGCCTCCTCCTACTCGAACTCCTTCAGAACTAACTCAACATTCCAATTCTCTCTAAAGCCAGATGAACAATGTGGCTTATGCTGCTGTGAGAGTTCTATGATTACCTCATCACTCCAGCTCAGCTGAGACTGAAAACAGAGTGTGACAGTGTGACAGTGTGAACCCCATTTACCTAGCATTTCATAAGCTTCCTTCCCTGCCTGCCACTGTTTCTAACTGGGATTCTAGTAATCCCTGAGAACAAGGGGGTTACTCGCACCCTTAACCAGGAAAATGACTGTCCCCAGTCATTACCTACCCAGCACCAGACCATCCTACCCTATGTGTTGACTACGGGGAGGAAGCGCTACCTTCCCCCTATCATGTGCCAGGCACAGGCAGACAACACTAAGGGCCCAGAGGCCATTGGCTGATGCATCAGCCCCTACACTATGATCTCACTATGGATAATCAGTGGCTCTGGAAGAAATGCCCAGAGCATGGACCTAAGTGACCAGAACCATGACCCCTACTGTAGATCAGGATCACAACCTGTATAACCCCCCTAGCCCTCTAGGGAAAACTTATCTAACCAAAAACCTACTCCCAAAAAGAGAGGAACCTCCCCCCAACCTAGGGCACCTCCAAACCAAACAACACAGAACTAACACTTTACCTAAGCATTACACTGCTACTATCCCCAATGCACTAACACCTTTGGAAGGAAAACTGTTAATACATGTTAACCATACAATTCTACAAAACAGTCTACAAAAACAGGAGAACTCGGTTGAGTTCCCACATCCTCTTCTGGTCTTCTCTTCTTTCTTCTTTACCAGGAACCACCTGAAAGAGAAAAAGAGACACAAACAGACCCCAAATCTGCAAAACACACAGTATAACAACAATAATCCTTACCATCAAAACACTGGAGAATCCAAAAAAGTATTTTTTTAGAAAAGTAGAAAAATTAGAAAACAGCAGAAAATCTCTAAATTTATGTACAATACACATTTTGGGGGAATGGAATGCCCTAAATGTCCAAACTAGTGAAAAGCAGTTATGCCCGCAGGCAGGGTCCATAAAAGAGATTCTCCTGGGCTGGAGCCCATTGAAGCACAGTTTTTGAAGTACTGCAGTCTCAAAGGGGAGTGTCTTTGTGGACAGTTCAAACAGTTTGTTGTCTGCCACGTGTAGAATGTGTATTGCAATGTCAATAACGTAAAAAAGTCTGGACTTACCAGTCCCTTGAAGAAACGAAAAATGGACATCGCCTACTTCTCCAGCTGAAGACTCTCCCTGGCAGCATTTTTCAGATACAGCTGGGTGGAAATCTTGCTCCTGGATGCATGTTCTGGCTTACTTCCTCCACTAGCCAGGCTCTCCTGTTTTGCTCAATCTCCTCCCAGACTCTCCGAGGAAAGGTAGGAAAGTACCACCCATAGATGTCATTGGCCCTCCTATGGACCAGTCTTTCCTCCTTACTGCTCTTCATCAGTGTACGACCCTTGGCCTGGCTTGGGGTGGCCAGTCCTGGTTCAGCCAGTGTTGCATACTCAAAGCAATGTAGAACTTGTCCCTGACCACTTCTGAGGGCAGGGCTGTGGAGTCACCAACTTCTTCTTCTGGCTCATCCAAGGCAAGAGCTTGAGGCTGCAGACTGGGACCCTCAACAGAAAGATACATATCTTCCTCGTCCTCTTCTTCACTCGAAACTTGGGCCCAGGAGTGAGCAGTCATCCTCACTCCTGAGACAGTCTACTATTCACTGGGCACAGTGGTGGACACCTCCCATTCTAGAGTCTCTTGAACCTCATCCTCTCCAATAAGGCAAGGGCTAGGACCCTCTCTTCATGGATCCACTGACTCTCCCTCTGCACTGTCCATCTGTGACACAGGCATGGAGACATCATGAGGAATCTGCTCTAGCAGTAAATATACACTGTCTTCCTTTGTGCCACACTCTGCTGGGCCTCCCCCAACAGGTTAAACATGGTGCTGTATGCTGCTACATGCAAGGTCTTGTACTTTTGTTCAGGTCAGTGCCAAATGAATTCATGATGTTCTAGTCAGACCTTGCTTCTCTAAACATCCTGAACAGTGAGGAATCAAGAATACATCCCTTCCAGCCTTGAGGCACATTATGCATACTCTCACAGGGTAGTTGGGAATCGCAACATGAAGAGGCAAACTTCCACCGTAGAAACTTTGCTCAATTTCTTTAAGCTTGGCACCCTCCTCAGGTATCATAGTTTGAGCATGATCTGGGTAGCGGGATGGTCCTGAAGCCATGTCTGTAAATAAGCACACAAAAGTTCACTGTTACTACTGAGTTCACTATACTTGGAACAGTCTCTCAAGATGGCTCCTTGGTGCTGTGCTTACATTACTGCCCCACCCTGTAATGGCAGCGGCAGCCCTCCTGATGCATCAACAAATCTGTATCTGACTCAAGCAACTGCGCATCCAACTTTCTGGTACTGATAATTTGCTCAAACTGTAATGATTGCACTGCTTTTCATTCTCAGCACATTCATAAGATTTTAAGACTTTACGATTAGCTTACAATCAATCTTACTTGCTTAAAGTCACTAAAAGCCACAGTATTTCTTGAACAGAATTGCCTAATTGTTGCAGCCTCTCATAGAACTCATAGTCTCTCTTTTGCTCAGAAAATTATACTAGTGCTGAATCCATAAACATGTTCACATTCTATTGCTTAGAATTCTTGCTTGCTTTTGATTTCACTTTGCAGTCCTTCTTTGCAAAAACAATTACACTGTTTACACTCAGATCCAGCTGGCTTTTGAAAATTACAACACAGTTTGAGCTCAGTTTTGCTGAATGGTACTCACTTAATCAGTAGCTGGCTTGCTCCACTGGAAAATCTCGGCCTACAACTGATCCTGGAAGACCTCTGGGTTGAAACGGGCTGGCGATCCCGCCGATTGTCATTGATGACAGCTCGCTTGCTTCCCAGTTGGTCAGATTACGAGTTGAGCCCAATTTTGCACAGAAAGTCTGTATTTCATAGTATTTAGAATGTTCACAGTTACCGCAACAATTCTCCTTGCTAACCAGCTCACACACCACTCGCTCTCTCCCTCTTGAACACTGGGCAGCACTCTGAAACTGTCTAGATGGAGGAACCGATTGCAGTCTCACCAATCACTCTACGCCATGCAAATGAGCTTCTGTCTCTCTTCTCATGCTTTTCCTCCATGGCAATCATCGAGGAGGCAAAATTTAAACTGCAGAACAACTTTTTTTCTCAGCTGACCTTTTTCACTGTGGGAGTGCCATTTTTGACCATTTCTTTACTCAGAACTTGGCTATTTCTTTAGCGATTCCCCCATTGCACACAATAAGCACATGAAACTTTCAGGGCACAATTGTCTCTTTGTTTCCTCAAGTCCACAACACTTTTTGTCACAGAAAACTTGAGAATTAAAGTTTGTAAATGTTCTGTCTTGACGCAGAACAAGGGGCACACACAATTTGGCTTTACAGCTCCTTGGTAAATGGTGGCACAACACACAGCAGCACATGAACAGCAAGCCCACAGTGGCACATACAGATGGCACTATTCTGGACAAATCCTTCTGTGCACACCTTCCAGTTTTGGGCTACCAACTGCCAGACAGGCAAAACACTAGCTACAACTTGAGTAAACACACTTTGTTTTCTCCCAAAATTCAAAAACACATCGTTGGACAAGCCCCCATTTTTGTAACCCCCCACTCTGGCCCCCTTTGTTTAACCAGCAGGGCTTCTCCTCTCACCACAAATGTCTGGGGGCAACAGAGAGGAGTGGGGGTTTATATGAATTAATATAAGACGTAAAAAAGAGAGAAATGGCCACCCTTGAACTCGGTGGACCAAACTATTACACAAAAACAGTCAACCAAGTGTGGCAACTACCTGGCACACACCTGGTGGGGCCTTCTACCATGGCCAACAACCCAGGTCGATGGGAGAAAACAATTTGCTCACAATTATACTAGGTTTGCACTTCTGGACAGGGGCACCCAAGTAACTCCAGACACAGGGAAGCAATAACAACACTGCCCAAACCAGGCTGGGAATCTAGAGTGTGGCTTTTATTCATGTAATAAAGTAGGAATAATCACAAAGTGAAGCTAGACCCCCAAGGGGCTACACATACTGGTATTGCAGATTCTCCAGGGTACAGAAATTCCTGAATTCCCATTTAGCATTGACAGAAGAAACACAAAACAATGAACACTCTGGTTCTGAAATGGAGATTGGCACACATGGACAGACGTAGTACATTCCCCATCAACTAGGCACACATGGCCAGTATTAGGACACTTTAACATATTTCATGAGGAATGAAGGTGGTGCACATGACCACAAAGGAGCATATCCAGGCTCAGGAATTTCAGAACCCACATACTGGGGTAAACTGAGAGAAAACAACCCACATCCAGGGATAAACACTTTTCTCAGGATTTGGCCAATTGCACTGAAGAAAAAGTAAAAGGTGCCCTTCAGAACCCATAGAGGTAAACTGGTTACTCCAGGTGGGGGGTCTCCCTCCTTTTTGTTTCCAAGCTTATACTTGGTTATTCATCCGGTTAATAATACCACACAACTGTAGAAACACTGTAGATGCTGTCTTGAAATGTATATCACACTTAACATCCTACACACACACACACACACACACACACACACACACACACCTTTGAGGTGTTAGAAATTAAAATTTCTGTACTTGGACAGTCACATACTGGACTCCAATGTAGGCAGACACTTTTAAACAGAAAGTCTTGGTGACAGGGTCCCTTTGTCAGAGAAATTCACCCCTAGGTATTGCAGATGCACCTGGGCTTATTCAGAGAAATTGTACTTACAACAAATGAAGATGTCCAAGGCAGCTTCACCAAACAAGTGGATCGAGGGGATTGTCCCTGAATCCTGGAGATTGCCCTATCCCTCCAGGGATGGGGCAACAGAAACCTTACTGGCACAGGTCTCCACCACTCCAGAAAAACTGTCTTCTTTGTTCTTCTTCTTCTAGGGTGAGAACAAACTAGCACAAAAACAAAAGGGGTAGCTCTTTGTCAGTGCTAAACTGAGGATCTGCCCTGCAGCTGCAGCCTCCTCCTACTCGTACTCCTTCAGAACTAACTCAACTTTGCAATTCACTCTGAAGCCAGCTGAACAATGTGGCTTATGGTGCTGCGAGAGTTCTATGATTACCTCATCACTCCAGCTCAGCTGAGACTGAAAACAGAGTGTGATAGCATAAAACCCATTTACCTGGCATTTCACAAGCTGCCTTACCTGCCTGCCACTGATTCTTACTGGGATTCTAGTAATCCCTGGGAACAAGGGGGTTACAGCCACCCTTAGTGAGGAAAATGACTGTCCCCAGTCATTACCAACCTGGCATAAGACCATCCTACCCTATTTGTTGACTTCGGGGAGGTAGCACTACCTTCTCCCCTACCACGTGCCAGGCACAAGCAGACAACACTAAGGGCCCAGAGGCTATTGGCTGATGCATCAGCCCTTACACTATGATCTTACTATGGATAATCAGTGGCTCTGGAAGAAATGTCCAGAGCATGGCCCTAACAGACCTTGACCGTGACCCTTACTGTAGATCAGGATCACAACCTGTATTTCTCCCTAGCCCTCTGGGGAAAACTTATCTTACCAAAAACCTACTCCCAAAAAGAGAGGAACCTCCCCCCAACCTAGGGCATCTCCAAACCAAACAACACAGAGCTAACACTTTACCTAAGCATTACACTGCTACTATCCCCAATGCACTAACACCTTTGGAAGGAAAACTGTTAATACATGTTAACCATACAATTTTACAAAACATTCTACAAAAGCAGGAGAACTCAGCTGAGTTCCCACATCCTCTTCTGGACTTCTCTTCTTTCTTCTTTAACAGGAACCACCTGAAAGAGAAAAAGAGACAAAAACAGACCCCAAATCTACAAAACACACAGTATAACAACAATAATCCTTACCTTCAAAACATTGGAGAATCTCAAAAAGTATTTTTTAGAAAAGTAGAAAAATTAGAAAACAGCAGAAAATCTCTAACTTTATGTACAATACACCTTTTGGGCGGATGGAATGCCCTAAATGTCCAAACTAGTGACAAACAGTTATGCCCGCAGGCAGGGTCATAGAAACATAGACACATAGAATTTGATGGCAGATAAGGACAGCTGGGCCCACCCAGTCTGCCCATTTTCTTACCTGATGGATAAGCTGCAGATTCTAGTTAATTGACAGCTTACTTTGTCCTACCCCCCACTAGAATTGCCTTATGTCTGTCCCATGCATTCTTGAATTCTCCCACTGTTCCTGACTCCACAACCTCCTCAGGAAGGCTGTTCCATGCATCCACAACACTCTCTGTGAAAAATACTTTCTAACATTACCTCTGAGCAGTCCCCACCATCTTCAAATTGTGCCCCCTTGTTCTTGCACATCTCTTTTTCTGAAAGATACTACCCTCTTGTACTTTGTTAATTCCCTTGAGATACTTGAAAGTTTCTATCATGTCCCCCCTCTCCTTCACAATGTCCATAAAAGAGTCTCTCCTGGGCCGGAGCCCGTTGAAGCACAGTTTTTCAAGTACTGTAGTCCCCAAGGGGAGAGTCTTTGTGGACAGTTCAGTTTGTAGTCTGCCAGGTGTAGAATGTGTATTGCAATGTCAATAAAATAAGAAATGTCTGGACTTACCAGTCCTTTGAAGAAATGAAAAATGGATATCACCTACTTCTCTAGCTGAAGACTCTCCCCGCCAGCATTTTTCAGAAACAGCTGGGTGGAAATCTTCCGGAAAACAGGATGATGAAACAGAAAACTATTGGGCTGATGTCATCTAGGCTATCTGGAAGACCAGGCGATGAAATTGGAAAGGCACACTGCAGGGCTGATGAATCTGGATGCACCTTAAATCCTGGAACATCAGACTGGTGGAACAACATGGGTATGGCAACGGCTGGATGGCAGATACTTGCTACCACTGCTCTGCTTCCCTCTGGGTAAGCACGGGCATATTCTCAGGAGGATGGTAACATTGAAGGAGTACCACAATGGGTCAGGTGCATGAATTAAGACTCCATCTAGGTGCTCATAATTGACAAAATGGAAAGTCTCTTTACCTGCGTTGTCCCCATATCGTACAGTGTCTATGAACAATGTCCTGCCCAACTTCCAAACCTGCAGTCTGTCTCTTATCACTTTGTTTCTGACATAATGCGTTGCACCTAGATGCACGTTCTGGCTTACTTCCTCCACTAGCCAGGCTCTCCTGTTTTGCTCAATCTCCTCCCAGACTCTCTGAGGAAAGATAGGAAAGGACCACCCATAGATGTCATTGGCCTTCCTACCAACCAGTCTTTCCTCCTTACTGCTCTTCATCAGTGTATGACCCTCAGCCTGGCTTGGGGGTGGCTAGTCCTGGTTCAGGCAGTGTCGCATACTCAAAGCAATGTAGAACTTGTCCCTGACCACTTCTGAGGGCAGGGCTGTGAAGTCACCAACTTCTTCTTCTGGCTCATCCGAGGCAAGAGCTTGAGGCTGCATACTGGGACCCTCAAAAGAAAGACACATATCTTCCTCATCCACTTCCTCACTCAAAACAGGGGCCCAGGAGCTAGCAGTCATCCTCACTCCTAAGACAGTCCACCCTTCACTGGGCACGGAGGTGTACACCTCTCATTCTAGAGTCTCTCGAACCTCATCCTCTCTAATGAGACTAGGGCTAGGACCCTCTCTCCATGGATCCTCTCTCTCTCTCTCTCTCTGCACTGGAAATCTGTGACACTAGCTTTGACACATCACGAGGAATCTGCTCTAGCAGTAAATCTACACTGTCTTCCTTTGTGCCACACTCTGCTGGGCCTCCCCCAACAGGTTCAACCTGGTGCTGTATGCTGCTACATGCAGGGTCTTGTACTTTTGTCCAGGTAGGAGACAAACAAATTCATGATGTTCTAGTCAGATCTTGCTTCTCTAAACACCCTGAACAGTGAGGAATCAAGAATACATCCCTTCTGGCCTTGAGGCACATTATGCATACTCTCACAGGGTAGTTGGGAATCGCAACATGAGAAGGCAAACTTCCACCATAGAAACTTTGCTCAGTTCCTTTAAGCTTGGCACCCTCCTCAGCTATCATAGCCTGGGCATGATCTGGGTAGCAGGATGGTCCTGAAGCCATGTCTGTAAATAAGCACACAAAAGTTTACTGTTACACTGAGTTCACTATACTTGGAAACAGTCTCTCAAATGGCTCCCTGCTGTTGTAGCATTATCACCTCTACCTCAATGCATGTTAAGTTCTCCTGATGCATCAACAAATCTGTATCTGACTCAAGCAACTGCACATCTGACTTTCTGCTACTGATAATTTGATCAAACTGTAACGATTGCACTGCTTTCCTTTCTCAGCACATTCATATAATTTTTAGACTTTACGATAAGGTTTCAATCTGTTTTACTTGCTTAAAGTCACTAAAAGCCACAGTATTTCTTGAACAGGATTGTCTAATTGTTGCAGCCTCTCATACAACTCATAGTCTCTCTTTTTTTCTCAGAAAATTATACTGGTGCTGAATCCATAAACATGCTCACATTATATTGCTTAGAATTCTTGCTTGCTTTTGATTTCACTTTACAGTCCTTCTTTGCAAAAACAATTACACTGTTTACACACAGATCCAGCTGGCTTTTGAAAATCACAACACAGTTTGAGCTCAGTTTTGCTGAATGGTACTCAATCAGTAGCTGGCTTGTTCCATTGGATAATATCGGCCTACAACCGATCCTGGAAGGCCTCTGGGTTGAAATGGGCTGGCTATCCCACCGATTGTCACTGCTGACACCTCACTTGCTTCCCAGTTGGTCAGATTACGAGTTGAGCCTGATTTCACACATAAAGTCCGTATTTCACAGTATTTTGAACATTTACAGTCACCGCTAAGATTCTCCTTGCTAACCAGCTTGCACACCACTCACTTTCTTCCTCTTGAACACTGGGCAGCACTCTGAAACTGGCTATGGGGCAGGACTAATTGCAGTCTCACCAATCACTCTACGCCATGCAAATGAGCTTCTTTCTCTCTCTTCTCATGCTCTTCCTCCAAGGCAATCGTTGAGGAGGCAAAATTTAAACTGCAAAAGAACTTTTTTTCTCAGCTGACCTTTTTCAAGGCGGGAGAGCCATTTTTGACTATTTCTTTACTCAGAACTTGGCTATTTCTTTAGCGACTTCCCCATTGCACACAATAGGCACATAAAACTTTCAGGGCACAATTGTCTCTTTGTTTCCTCAAGTCCACAATACTTTTTGTCACAGAAAACTTGGGAATTAAAGTCTGTAAATGTTCTCTCTTGATGCAGAACAAGGGGCACACACAATTTAGCTTTACAGATCCTTGGTAAATGGTGGCACAACACATAGCAGCATATGAACAGCAAGCACACAGCGGCACATAAGGGTGGCACTACTCTGGGCAAATCCTTCTCTGCAAACCTTCCAGTTTTGGGCTACCAACTACCAGACAGGCAAAACACTAGCTACAACTTGAGCAAACAAACTTTGTTTTCTCACAAAATTCAAAAACACATTGTCAGACGACCCCCCCTTGTTTGTAACCCCCCTCTGGCCCCCTTTGTTTAACCTGCAGGGCTTCTCCTCTCACCACAAATGTCTAGGGGCAGCAGAGAGGAGTGGGGGTTACATGAATTAGTACAAGACATAAAAAAGAGAGAAATGGCCACTCTTGGACTCGGTGGACCAGATTGTTATACAAAAACAGTCAACCAAGCATGACAACTACCTGGCACACACCTGGTGGGACCATCTACCATGGCCAACAACCCAGGTCCCTGAGAGAAAATGTTTGCTCACAATTATGCTAGGTTTGCACTTCTGGACAGGGGCACCCAAGTAACTCCAGACACAGGGAAGGAATAACAATACTGTCCAAACCAGGTTGGGATTCTAGAGTGTAGCTTTTATTCATGTAACAAAGTAGGAATAATCACAAAACAAAGCTGGACCTCCATGGGGCTACACATACTGGTATTGCAGATTATCCAGGGTACAGAAATTCCTGAATTCCAATTCAGCATAGACAGAAGAAACACAAAACAGCGAACACTCTGGTTCTGAAATGAAGACTGGCACACACGGCCAGACATAGTACATTCCCCATCGACTAGGCACACATGGCCAGTACTAGGACACTTTACCATATTTCATGAGGAATGAAGGTGGTACACACGACCACAAAGGAGCACATCCAGGCTCAGGAATTTCAGATCTCACTATATTGGGGAAAACTGAGTGAAAACAACCCACATACAGGGCTAAACACTTTTCTCAGGCATTGGCCAATTGCACTGAAGAAAAAGTAAAAGGTGAACTTCAGAACCCATCGAGGTAAACTGGTTACTCCAGGTGTGGTGTCTCCCACCTTTTGTTTCCAAGCTTATTCTCATCCATTCATCTGGTTAATAACACCACACAACTGTAGAAACACTAGATGCTGTATTGAAATGTATATAAAACTTAACATCCTACACACACACCTCTGAGGTGTCAGAAATTAAAAGTTCTGTACTTGGATGGTCACATACTGGACTCCAACGTAGGCAGACACCTTTAAACAGAAAGTCTAGGTGACATGGTCCCTTTGTCAGAGAAATGCACCCCTAGGTATTGCAGATGCACCTGGGCTTACTCAGCGAAATTGTACTCACAAAAAATGAAGATGTACAAGGCAGCTTCACCAAACAAGTGAATCAAGGGGATTGCCCCTGAATCCTGGAGTTTGTCCCCGTCCCTCCTGGGATGGGGCAACAGAAACCTTACTGGCAAATGTCTCCACCACTTCAGAAAAACTGTCTTCTTTGTTCTTCTTCTAGGGTGAGAACAAACTAGCACAAAAACAAAAGGGGTAGCTCTTTGTCAGAGCTACACTGAGGAACTGTCCAACAAATGCAGCCTCCTCCTACTTAAACTCCTTCAGAATTAACTCAACATTCCAATTCTCTCTAAAGCCAGCTGAACAATGTGGCTTATGCTGTTGCGAGAGTTCTATGATTATCTCATCACTCCAGCTCAGCTGAGACTGAAAACAGAGTATGACAGTGTAAAACCCATTTACCTGGCATTTCACAAGCTGCCTTCCCTGCCTGCCACTGATTCTAACTGGGTTTCTAGTAATCCCTGGGAACAAGGGGGTTACAGTAGAGTATCTGGTCTTTCTTTGATGTAGTTTGCAGCTAATAAAGATAATGGGATGTCCTTCGCCTTCGATTGTCTGAGACAATACTGCCTCAATGCCAACGTTGCAAGCATTCATATGTACCACAAATGGCAAAGAAAAGTCTCGACTCCTCAGTGCAGGGAAGGAGCAGGGAATTGATTTGATGATACAGAATGCTTCCTCACAAGCTGGGATCCATTTTACTTTAGCTGGGTTCCTTTTCTTTATAAGAGCTGTCAAAGGACTGGCTAAGGTGAGAAAATTTGGCACAAGTCGCCTGTAATTCCCTGCCAATCCTAAGAATGATCTCACATGTTTCTTAGTAATGGGATGGGGGCATTTGGCTACTGCATCTACCTTCCCAATGTCTGGCTTGACCTGACCATTCCCCAACATGAATCCCAGGTACTTTGTTTCCTGCATTGCCACAGAGCATTTTGGCGGGTTTATTGTTAAACCCACCTCTGTTATGACTTGCAACACATTGGTAAGGTGGTTCAAGTGTTCATACCAGCTAGGGTTATAGATCACAACATCATCGAGGTAAGCAGTGCAGTATGCTGTGTGATGTTTAAGGGTCTGATCCATAAAGTGCTGGAACATGGCAGGGGCTCCATGCAAGCTGAAAGGCATAGTTACAAACTGGTACAGCCCAACTGGGGTGCTAAAGGCAGTCTTGACACAGGATGTTTTTTCTAAGGGAATTTGCCAGTAACTTTTTGTAAGGTCCAAGGTGGTGATGTACTGCGCATTCCCCAGTTTATCCACAATACCGTCAATGCGAGGCATTGGATATCCATCAAATTTGGATATGGCATTCAACTTTCTAAAATCTAGATAGAGCCTGATGCCTCCATCTTTTTTCTTCTGCCACTACACTAGAAAAGGCCCTTTCAGTATTAGATGGTTCAATCACCCCAAGTTGTTCCATTTTTCTTACTTCGTGTGCAACCACCCCCTGTACCTTCTTGAGTAGTCTATAGGGTTTTTGCCTGATTGGGGTATTTTGAGTGACCTCTATATGGTGTTCTATACCACGTGCCTTCCCTGATATACTGGTAAAGGTTTGCTGAAACTGCACCAACACTCTTTCTTGCCCCTGTTGTTGCTGACAGACTAAGGCAGGGTTGATTGTCAAATCTTTCATTTCCCCATGCCTTTCTAGTCTCTGATAGGTTACTTCTAGCTTGCTGTCAGTTTGGTCAGGGTACACATACATCACAGGGACAGGTCTCTTATGCCATAGTTTCAAGGGGGGTTAGCATGGTATATCCTCCTCTTATGTCTCCTATCTGGCAGACTGGTTTCATAATTGACAGGTCCCGTTTGTTTAACAGTATATGGGCCTTGCCACTTCATAGTTAACTTGTTTTCTGTGGATGGGAGTAGTAACAATACCTTATCCTCTGGTTTAAAGGATTTGTTCCCTACTCCCTGGTCATAATGCACTTTTTGGGCAACCTGTTTTTCTGCATTTTGTTGATGGGCAACCATTACATTCTTAATCAGCTTCTGCCTTAACTGAGTCATGTAATCCAGGACATCTGTAGGGCCTATGTTTTTCCCGTCCTCCCAATATTCCTTCATGACATTCAAAGGGCCTCGAGGGTTCCTGCCATTCAACAGCTCAAAAGATGAGAATCCCATGGATGTCTGTGGTACCTCCCGGTATGCAAACATCAGAAAGGGTAGATACTAATACCAGGCTTTCACCTCATTCTGTACAAACTTCCTCAGCATCTTTTTCATGGTTTGCTTGAAGTGCTCAACCAAATCATCCATTTGTGGGTGGTATGGGGAGGTACATATGGCCACTATCCCTAGGGTCTGTTATAACTCTTTCAGAAGTTTTGAGCAAAAGCTGCAAACCGATCAGTTAAAATCTCCCTATACGAACCCTACTAAAGAGCTTAGCCAATTCTTCAGCTATTTTCTTTGGCTGTAATGGTATGCAAAGGGATAGCCTATGGATGCTTGGTGATATAATTGCAGATGACCAACACAAATCTGTTCCCTCTAGAGATTTTTCTGCAGGGGCCCCACAATGTCATTGGCTATACATTTGAAGGATGTGGTAATCAAAGGAAGGGACTGTAGGGGAACCGTCTCCTTTTTCCCAATAGAGGCCACTTACTGGCACTCCTCAGAACTGTGACAGTATTCTGACACCTTTTCATGAATACAAGGCCAATAAAACCTGTTGAGGAGTCTGTTCAGGGTGTGATCCCTCCCTAAGTGGCCTGCAAGGGGAATATCATGTGCTAAACATAACAGTTGCACCCTGTGCTTTTCAATAACTGTTCCACCACCTCCCCAGTAGTAGTATTCACACATTCTCTATATAACACCCCCCAAGACATATTTAGACCCTTTTTGTTCTTGGTTTTGATTCACCTAAAAAAAAAAAGTTTTAGTGTCACATCACTTTGTTGTTCACTCACTACATCACAATTTTGAACAGTCTCTAGCAGTTCAGTTTCACAGTCCACATTAGTTTTAGTCCATTGTTGTTTCACCAGTCTCTAGACTTCTTAGATTTTCTGTTTTTTCCTGGGGTCCCAAAAATATCCTCTTCAAAAGAAAACAAGTGTGCAAAGCAAAGCAAACTATTTTTTAAACGCTATTACAAAGCCAAATCATAGCATTGTACATATAGATACTACAATAAAAACATAGTCTAAGCTGAAACAATAATCATAAAACCATTAATAGCAGGCAGCAGGAATTTCAAGTGTCTGGAAATGCCAAATTAAATAAACAAGTCTTTAAGGCAGATTTAAAGGGACACAGTCGTGCCAAGCTACTCTTTGTTCAGGAGGGATATGGAGAGGAAGACCAGTTCTATACGTGAGGGATGGAATAAAGGCTGTGGAGATACCGGGGAACATGGAGGAACCAGGGTCACTATCTGTACAGAGATAGTATACAGACCTTCAGCACAGGAAGAGGAATTGGATAGGGCACTAGGGGAGGCTATCCTCAAGATGGCTAATAAGTGGGAGCTGCTGCTTGCTGGAGACTTCAGTCTGCCAGATGTGGAATGGAGCCTTCCAGCTGCAGTTTCAGCAAGGAGCAGGGCCTTCCTTAACTTCTTACAGGGGGTGTTTCTGAGGCAGCTATTTGGCAAACCCACTAGGGATGGGGCTGTGCTGGATCTGGTGCTTACAAACAGGGACAGGAACAGTGTTGCAGGCATCATAGTGGTCACTCCCCTAGGTGCCAGTGAGGACCATACAGTGTGGTGCAGCTTTAATACTGGTGTGGTGGAAAACCACGTGAGGATGAGGATCCTGGACTTTAGGAGGGCAGATTTTAAAGAAATTGGAGACTGCCTCTGAAACTGTCTTGTATGGTTGAATTACTGGGGGGTAGAGGAACAGTGGGGAATAATAAGGGAGGGTGTGATTAAGGCAACTAGTCTCTGTATGAAGGAAGTGATAAAAAGCACAAGGAAAAAAAGACTTATGGTACTCCAGGATAGTGGCCAGGGCAATGAAGGGAAAAAGGATGGTACTCAGGGGATGCAAACAAATGCAGAGGGAGGGAGGAAGAGAGGGAGGTGTACCAAGTAAAGCAGAGGGAAGTAGGTAAGGTGCTGAGGGGAGAAGAGGCATAGACAGAGGAAAGGATAGCCTATTGGGTAACTAAAGAGGATAAGACTTTCTTTAGGTACATAAGTGAAAAGTTTAAAGAGGAAAGTGGGAAGGAGATAGTTAAGATAAGGAGGATGACAGAGAGAGGCTGTGCTGAGGAAGATCAAGAAAAGCAGACATCCTGGACAGGTACTTCCCGCTCAGTCTTCACTAAGGTGGAAGAGGAAGATAGACCACTAGGAAACAGCAAGAAAAATGAGAGGGGAAGGGGCGGACACGAGTCCATTTCCAGAAGAAATAGTCCTGAAGGGACTTGCAGTTCATAAGTGGATAAGGCCATGGGACCAGATGGGATACATCCAAGGATTCTAAAAGAACTAAGAGAGGCTCTTGCTGAACCACTGATGGCCTTATTCAACAGCTCACTGGAAACAGGCATGGTTCCTGAGGACTGAGGACAGTACGTCTCACATCTATAGTGGGAAAACTGATGGGGACATTGCTCAAACAGAGGATAGTAGCATTCTTCGAAGCCAGCAGGTGGCAGGATCCCAAGCAACATGGTTTCACAATGGGCAGGTCATGCCAAACCAATCTGGTTGAATTCTTTGACTGGGTTACCAGGGAGGTGGACAGAGGGGGGGCAGTGGACATGGTTTACCTGGAATTTAGCAAGGCCTTCAATTTGGTCCCACATAGAAGGCTGGTAAAGAAGTTAGACCACAAAGGGGTAGGGCAGGTGGTAGTTAACTGGGTAAAGAACTGGCTGCAGGGTAGAACTCAGAGGGTTCAGGTAAATGGAGCAGTGTCACCAGAAGGAAGGGTGACCAGTGGAGTACCCCAGGGCTTGATGCTAGGCTCACTACTATTTAACATTTTTATAGCTGACATTGCAGAGGGGCTAGATTGCTGATGACACTAAGATATGCAGCAGGGTGGACTCCACAGACAGAGTGGGAAGGATGGAATCAGACTTAAAGAAACTTGAAGAGTTGTCTGTAGCATGGCAGTTGAGATTCAATTCCAAAAAGTACACAGTAATGCACATGGGTAGAGGTAATCCAAGGAAGATGTACTTCCTGGGAGGGGAAGAGCTAGTTGCCTCAGACCAGCAGTGTGATCTTGGCATCATGATCTCTGATGACTTAAAGGTTGGAAAACAGTGTGAGAAGGCAGCATTCAGGGCCAGTGGAATGCTGGGATGCATTGGGAGGGGGAATCACAAGTAAGAAAGGGGAGGTGGTCCTGCCACTCTACAAGGCTCTGGTTAGGCCACACCTGGAGTATAGTGTCCAGTTTTGGATGTCCCACCTTAAAAAATGGCATCAACAAATTGGAGACAGTTCAGAGAAGGGCAACAAAAATGGTGCAGGGATTGCACGGCATGTCTTACAAGGAAAGACTGAGGGAATTAAACATGTATTCATTGTAGCAGAGAAGGGAGAGGGGAGACATGATCGAAACCTACAAATACATAAAGGGAATAAACAGGGTGCAAGCACAGGAACTTTTTACCTTCCAGGAAGACAGTAGCACTAGGGGACATGATCTAAAGGCTAAAAGGGGGCAAATTCACCACCAACATCAGGAAGTTCTTTTTCGCAGAGGGAGTGTTAAACTCATGGAATAACCTTATCCCGGGGTAGTGGGGGCCAAGACGGTGGGTGAATTCAAAAATGCATGGGACAGACACAGGGGAGCCTTTACATAAAATAGGTAGTAGGGGGCTAGGATATTTAGGCAGGCTACTACAGGGCAGACTAGATGGACCAAAAGGTCTCCTTCTGCCGTCAATTTTTACATATGTTTTTATGATTGGAGGAAGCCAGGTGGGATACCACTCCATAAGACTGGCAGTAAGGAAAAGGCTTGCAAACAGTCTCACATCAGTAGTGGGAAATTAATGGAAATTGTTGAAGAAAATGCTAGTAGAGTATCTAGAAGCCAAGGGACTACAAGACCAAAGGCAGCATGGGTTCGGGGGGGGCATGCAGATTAATCTGATTGATGTTCTTGATTGGATGACCAGGAAAATAGCACAGGGGAGGGCAGAATACATGGCCTATTTAGACTTTAGTAAGGTCTTCTGCGCTGCAGCAAACAGAAGACTGTAAAAGAAATAGAGCAGCTTAGGGGCGGGATTCAAAGTGGTAAATTAGGTAGAAAACTGGTTAATGGATAGGCAACAAAGGGACATTTTAAAAGGCCATCACTGTAATGAGGAGAAAGTGACCAGCGTGGTGCCACTGAGCTCAGTGCTGGGACCAGTCCTCTTCAATGTCTTTATGTAACCCCCAGGCCACTTTTTAACTAGCTAGCATCTCCCCCCCCCCATTAAAATCTGGAACACTGGTACCCACTTACTGGCATACAACTTTACTTTACAAAAGGATTGGTATCACCCTTGGCATTAGGATGTATACCTGGCTCATTTTCTAGAGGAACAGAGGGGGGAGTACAGAAAAAAACAACAACATGAACCTTGTATAAACATTATAACCCAGGTCCAGGGTGGAGGCTGCTAAGCATATGTTAGGTCTAACCTGCTGAGGGGGCCCCAGTAAATCCACACAACCAGAAGCAATTGTCAGAATGTCCAGAACAGTAACTGGGATTGTGCAGTATGGCTTTATTCAACAGATGGAAATTTAAAGCAGAATTGGACCACCAAGGGTCGGTTTAGGCAGAACAGGTACATTTCACAAACTCTCCTTGCATGCAGTACAGTTCATGACCACAACAAAGAAAAACATCTTCTTCCCAGTTTCCCAAATGGTGCATCTAGTGGACACCTGGCCATGCACCTGAACATTTTCCTCCCATGAGTGTCATTCAGTGAATCTAAGCCACACACTTGGAACTCTTCTTCAAACATAGGTGCACATAAATGAAACTCAGTCACTCACCTTAACCTGCAGCTTGGCCCTTCCTCAGGTATAACTAGTGCCCTTTATGAACCAGGAAGCCATGCCTTGTAATCACTTAGATGGCATTCCTCCCACCTTTGGCCCCAACGAACAGACTCTGCCATTCTTCAGGGTTACACCATTGAAATCCCCTTTTCCTACTGAAATGCCAGAGGCCCCACACTTTAACTTCGTCACACATTGGGGTGACCAGAAAACAAACTGCACTCTCCTGGGTAAACAGTTCAACAGAAACTTCACTCACTTGGGTGAACTAGGGGCACTGAGAGGTGCAATCCAGCTTTATCTTTTGGCGCACACACCCCAGGCTAATGTTTCCCCTAAATTATGTGGCGATTTAGACTCCTGGAATGGTACTAGCAAAGGTCCCGTCAACTGGGCATGGAACAACAAAAGAAAAAGGAACTCTCCTGGGCAGCAGATCAAACAGTCTCTCAAAGTTCATTCCAAGGTAGCTGAAACACACATAGAATCTTCAGGGGATTGCCCCTTGAGTTCACTGAGAACAATCAGTTCCTTCCACTTCACTGGGAGTAGAAATCAGGAAATCCTACTGTAGCACTGGTCTCCACCACTTCACTGGAAGCTGGAAATGACACTCCACTAGGATGAGAAATCATGGGCCATCACCTCAGAGCCCACTGGCAATCCTTCTGCCACTTTCACCTTCTCACTGAAAAACTAACCAAAACTCTCTGACTCACTGCTGAGCATTCTAAGCTCCCCAGAGCAACTGTCCACACAGTGTGGCCTATGCTGCTGCAAGAGTTCAGAATAACCTAATCGTTCTTCCCTCAGGCTAGCAGAGTAAACAATGATGTCATTATGTAAGGAACCCTAATGAACTCCCTACCAGCTGCCTGCTACTTTCCTTTTTTTTAAACCTCTTTATTGAAATTTTATTGCAAAATACATACACACACAGCCCGAAGTAGACACCAGGCCCACACCCCAAAACTGGGTGCGGAAACTATATACATCCCCATAACTATATACAATCACAGTTACCCAATCCAATCGCCATACCCGTAGCTCCCCAACACACTGTGGTGGACTAAAAATGCATGCACTACACCAGACTCAATTCAGGCCCAGTTAGACCCTTCTACTTAACAACCTGAATTATAGATATAGTGAAAAAAGAAATCCCAGGAAAAAAGAAATCCCAGGAAAAAACTTTCCTAACACTAATACTGATAGGATTCTCATAACCTCAAGGAACTGAGTGGTTACACTCACCCCTGCCAGGCAAATGACTGTCCTCAGTCATACCTCTTCCCAGCACCAGGACATCTTACCTCTGATGATCCCTATGGGGAGAGTTGATCAAGTCCTCCCCTACCATGTGCCAGGCACTGGTAGGTAACACCAAAGGATAGAGGCCCACTGAAGAAACTTCAGTTCCTAGTCTACTTCTCTACTATCTATGGATTCTCAATGGCTCCAAGAAATTGCTTGAAGCATGTCCTACCAGACAGCATTGGTGACCCCTATATCCAGAGTCAGGACCACCAACTTGCCTTCCCCCTAGCCCTCTAGGGAAAATCTATCTGACCTATGCTACCTACAAGGTACCCAAACCCAAAAAAACATTTTACACCAGCACACCTGTAAAATAAAAAGTTAGACATTATACTACACAGTTACATAAACCTAACAACTCTACACATAGGAGGATTCTGATGAGTCCCACAAATCCTCTTCAGGTTTTCTTGTCTTCTTCTAGGAACACATGCAAAAGAAAACACTACAAAAACACATTTCTGCACACAACTACAACCTGTAAAGCCAAACACAGTGACCAAAACCCTCCCATTGGATACTGTACAAGCCCCAAAAGCATTTTTTTAAAAGGATTTTCCACAAAAGTACAAAAATAGAAAACATAAAACATTTGCAAAACATTTTTTTTGGAGGGGGCCCTGCAAAGTCCCAAACTAAAGAGGAGTCCAGAGTGCTGAAGCACTTCAAGAGTCTCTCCTAGGCTGGAACCTGCTGAAGCAAAGTTCTGGAACAGGCACAAGGCCTGCTAGCACTGCATTCTAAATGGATAGTCTATTGGTAGTTCTTCAATTGCAGGTAAACAGTCAACTTAATAATGAAAAAGGTCTCTTACAGGTTCCAGGTGACAAAAGGATGTCAACGTCACCTCTCTGGACCTGTGGCACGATGATCTTTGGTTGCTGGGTAGAAGAAGTCTTCGGATCAGATGCTTCCAATACCTCCTACTTCACCCGGACTGGAAATCTTTGACAGCTGGGCTGATAAACCTGGATGCTACTACAGATGAATCTGGATGCTGCTGGAACTGAATCTGGATCCTGCTGCAGACGAACCTGGATCACCAGAAGAAAGGCACCTCCATCCTGGGTTACTGCCTCTTCGGTGTCAGATGGCTGAACTGGCATGGCTGCATTCACTTTTGGCAAGTGGGCAAAATTTCAGGAATGGCACCAATTCTGGGATAGTATCACTCAGGATCTGGGGCATAAACTGTCACCCCATCTGGACTAACCATGGGAACATTGTAGAATGTCTCTTGGCCAGCTTTACGAACATACGAATGTGCCAGCAGAAACAGACCACCCGTTCTATCTAAGTCTGCTTGAGTGTGCAGCTAGCACTCCTAATTGCAGCTGCCCAACCCCCTCCCATTTGTCATCCCACTGCCACACCCCACCTTCCCCACCCTCACTCTCCCCTGTTCCCTGTCCCATGCCCTTGTGAAGCTGTTCACAGATTTACATGATACCACCCATTCTGGTAGGGCATTCCATTTTGCTACCACCCTCTCTGAGAAATAGTGTCTCCTCATTTCCTTCCTAAATCTTCCCCGTCCATTCTTAGTGCATGTCCCCCAGTGACCCTCCCCCTCCTTAACTTAAAGACTCTATCTGCCCCATCCTTACTGATTCCCCTCAGATGCTTGAATGTCTCTATCATGTCCCCCATCCCTTCTATCCTCCAGGGTGTACATATTCAGGTCTCTCAGCCTGCTGTCATAGTCTGTCCCTTCCATTCCACATATCATCATTGTTGCCCTCCTCTGCACCCCCTCCAGTAGCCTGATAGCATGCTTTAGGTATAGCCTCCAAAACTGCGCACAATGCTCTAAAATGCATTTTTTTTTGACCTGGGCACTACACATCCCTGGTTGCAACCACAACCTTTCTGTTTTATTACACAATACTCTAAGTTCGGCCTTACCAGTGACCTGTAGAGGGGCAAGATCACCTCTCTTTGCCTGGACAAAAAAAGCCTTGCTATGTACCCCAGCATTTTGTTCACTTTTGCAGCCACTCTCCTGCACTGGACAGTGTTGTCCATGGTCCCTGTTATCATTACCCCAAGGTCCTTCTCCTCCTCAGTGATCCCCAGCTTAACCCCTTCCAGCTAGTATTCTCTCCTTGAGTTCTTCACCCCAAAGTGCATAACCTTACACTTCTTTACATTGAACCCCAGCTGCCACCTCTCTGACCACTCCTCTAGCTTGCTTAGGTCCCCCTGCAGCTGCTTCCATCCCTCCTCTCCATTCACCACTGCTCCGATTTTGGTATTGTCAGTGAACAGACTTATCTTGCTCATCTCCCCATATGCAATGTCTGCTATGAAGAGCCCGAACAATACTGGCCCCAACACAGAGCTCTGTGGCACCCCACTCATCACCGGCCTTGGAGTTGAGAGCTTCCCTCTCACCACCATCTGTTGCAGCCTCCCACTCAGCCAGCTTGTAATCCAGTTCATCATTTTTGCCCCTACCCCTACATCAGTTAGCTTCCCCAAGCCACCCATGAGGCACAGAATTGAAGGCCTTGCTGAAGTCCAAATAAGGAACATCCACCGCATGACCCTTATCCAGCTCACTTGTCACCCAGTCATAATATAGTATCAGGTTGGTTTGACAAGACTTCCCTGAAACAAACCCATGCTGCCTCACATCCTGGAGGCCATTGTCCTCCAGGTACGACACCAGTCTTTCCTTTAGTATTGTCTCCATGAGTTTGCACACTAAGGAGGTGAGACTTACCGGGCGATAATTACCCTTTAGCTTTGTCCACTATTCTCAAAGAGTTAATTAACAAGGTTCTGCCATGCTTCCAGAATTGCAGTCTCTCATCACACACTTTCATTCTGACCCACTTGTTTACTCTAGGCTGCAGGTAGGCAGCAAGCTTCCTCTCAGAATCAGGCATGCCTGTCTTTCTCAGTTCCTTCTTATATTTTCCGAGGGTAGAAAGGATACAATTGTCCATACTTGACCTCAGCTCGTCTACGTACAATTCTCTCTTCCTTGCTGTTTTTAACTAACTCCAGTCTAGAAGCATGGCTTGGGGGTGGGTGGCCAGTCCCGGTTAAGCCAGTCATGAACACTTAGTGTAGACCAAAAGCAGTCCACCTCTGCACTCAAGGGCACATTTCTTGAGCCTTCCTCCCCATGGACAACGGGAGGCTCCATGGAAGCCAAGGCCAATGGTGACTCATGGGGCCCCACCGAAGCTATTGCTGCTTCCTCTTCTTCTTCTTCCACACATTCTGCCCAGGAGCTGGTAATTGTGCCAACCCATGCAGTTGTCCATTCTCCACCGTACTTGAAGGCACTGGCCTCCCAACAATATGCTTCCTCCTCCTCAAACTCTCTCACGAGGCTTGGACTTGGGCCTTCCACCTGCGGATCTACTGAACCTGCACTGGCAGCATCCAACTCCACCCTCTGTGGCGTGGAACACTTAACTTCCTCTGGGCCTTGCAAAGCATCAACACAGACAATGTCCAAGAACTCCTTTACAAACTTTATGGGGTCTCTTTCACCGCACTCAGCCTGTCACTGTTGTTCTGATTCTACAAGGTCCCCTGTCTATGTCCAAGTTGGAGCTAAACGGATGTGTTTCGCTTTAGCTACTCTTGTGCCACCTGACATGCTCATCCCAAATCGCATTCTACAGTCTGTGCAATGTGGAATTGGCAAAACATATCTTCCTGGCTTTAGGCATATTACATACACATTAACCAGATAGTTTGGCACAGCCACCTTGGCAGGTGCTGATGAACAGTCATACAATTTCTCAGAATTGGCTAGTTCTTGTTCTTGTTAGGCTACCCACATCCTGGCATGGAGCGGGTAGTGCAGGGGTTGCTGTGCCATGTTCTGTAAATGAAACACACAAGTCCCAATATGACTGTTTTTGCAAGCACTCTGAGATTTGTTTTTAACACACTGGAAAAAGTTCACTAACAGGCTGACTATCTGCTGTAATTGTATTCCACAATTTAGCAAGAAACCATTTGAAACTTTGTTTTGGGTTTGAAAACACTGGTCTAAAATAGCACTGCTTTGTTTACATTGCTGGCTACACCCCAACATGGCGACCATAATTTTGCATCACACTCAGTTAAAAATTGCTAGGATTCTGTCCAGATCATTTGCATTTCAACTGATTTTTCTCAAGCACAAGCTCACTTTACTTTTTGTCAGTCCATTACTTTAGAAGCACTTGGACCAGAGAGACTGTTTGTCTTAAAGTTCACTTTCTTTGAAAACAGCACTTTCACACACATACTCCAAGAATTAACAGTTCACAAAACTCTCTCTTCCAGTACTTTTGCTTCATTTGCTCAAGTTGTTACACAGTTTTCCGACCTTAGCACCACAGTCATTTATTTTTGCACAGGGTATTTACAGGCAGTAGATGGTTTTCACCATCGATGGAATAGGGCCTGCTGCCAACTCAAGGAAGGACTCCGGGATGACACAGGCTGGTGATCCCACTGATCATTGCTACGATCGCCTCAATCACTCTCCAGTCAGTCCTAATATGGGTTGAGCCTGTTTTAACTGCAAAACTTTAGAAAAACTGCTGCTACAGAAGTGCTTCTGCTGTAAGCGATTCCTCTTTCCTGCTGCACAAACCACACACTGCTCACACACTGCAGGCTGCTCCTCCATGAATGTTCCACGATGCTGAGACTCAGGCAAGGGCAGGGCTTAGGTGTACTGGGACCAATCACATAGCACCATGCAAATGAGCTCTCTCTCTCTCTCTCTCTTTGCTGCACTCCTGCATGGCGATCGTCGAGAAGGCAAAATTTAAACTGCAAACTGTCACTTTTTTCCTCGACTTGAAATTTCACCGGGGCAAGCATTTTAAGGCATTTTCACTCAGTACTTGGTGAATTTTCCTTAGCGACTCCCCCAATTTTCACTGCACAGTACCTACTTGAAACTTTCTGAGCACTTAGAAAACACTGTCTTTCAAGTCCACAAATATTTTTCTCTGGAAATGTGCATCTTTTAAACAGTTTTAAGTGCTTTTACTACAGGACAAGGGCAATTATTTCTTAGTCCATAATTTCAAGGTAAACACACAAGCAGCAAATTCTTCCTTTTTTTCCCCCTCAGAAACTCAGGCAGTAAAAGACTTTCAGGTGGGATTTTACTTGCCACAATTTTGCTTTCTGGTTAAATGATCTTCTGTTTGGGTGCACCGCCACCAAACAGGAAGATCTTAGACATCCCCTCAGCATGCCTCTCATCCCAAAACATATTTCTTTTGGACAAGAGACATTTCCTTTGTACCTCTTGCCCAAATTAAATATCCAAAGATGAGCCCCAATTTTTATAACCCCCAAGCTGCTTCTTAACTAGTTAGCATACACCCCCATTAAAATCTGAAACACTGTTACCTACTTACTGGCATACAACTTTACTTTTCAAGAGGATTGGTATTACCCTTGGCATTAGGATGTATACCTGACTCATTTTCTAGAGGAACAGAGGGTTGGGGGTACAGAAACAAAACAACATGAACCTTGTGTAAACATTTCAACCCAGGTCCTGGGTGGAGGCTGCTAAGCACATGCTAGGTCTAACCTGCTGAGGGAGCCCCAGTAAATCCACACAACCAGAAGCAATAATTAGAATGTCCACAACAGCAACTGGGATTGTGCAGTATGGCTTTATTCAACAGATGGAAATTTAAAGCAGAAGTGGACCCCCAAGGGTCAGTCTAGGCAGAACAGGTACATTCCACAAACTCTCCTTGCATGCAGTACAGTTCATGACCACAACAAAGAAAAACATCTTCTTCCCAGTTTCCCAAATGGTGCATCTAGTGAACACCTGGCCATGCACCCAAACATTTTCTTCCCATGAGTGGCATTTAGTGAATCTAAGCCACACATTCAGAACTCTTCTTCGAACATAGGTGTACATAAATGAAACTCAGTCACTCACCTTAACCTGCAGCTTGGCCCTTGCTCAGGTATAACTGGTGCCTTTTATGAACCAGGAAGCCCTGCCTTGTAAGCACTTAGACGGTGTTTCTCCCACCTTTGGCTCCAACCAACAGTATCTTCTATTCTTCAGGATTACACCATTGAACCACTCAATTCCCACTGAAATGCTAGAGGTCCCACACTTTACCTTCATCACACTCTAGGGTGACCAGAAAACAAACTGCACTCTCCTGGGTAAACAGCTTAACAGAAACTTCACTCACTTAGGTGAACTAGGGGCACTGACAGATGTGATCCAGCTTTATCTATTGGCATACACACCCCAGACTAATGTTTCCCCTAAACTATGTGGTGATCTAGTCTTTTAGAACAGTACTCATAAAGGTTGTCCCGTCCACTGGGCATGGAACAACAAAAGAAAAAGTCACTCTCCTGGGTAGCTGATGAAACAGTATTTCAAAGTCCTTTCCAAGGGAGCTGAAACACACACAGAACCTTCAGAAGATTTCCCCTTGAGTCCACTGAGAACAAACAGTTCCTTCCACTTCACTGGGAGTAGAAATCAGGAAATCCTGCTGTAGCACTGGTCTCCACCGCTTCAATGGAAGCTGGAAATGACACTCCACTAGGGTCAGAAATCATGGGCCATCACCTCAGAGCCCACTGGCAATCCTTTTGCCACTCTCATCTCCTCACTGAACAACTAACTGAAACACTCTGACTCACTACTGAGTATTCTAAGCTCCCCAGAGCAGCTGTCCACACAGTGTGGTGTATGCTGCTATGAGAGTTCCGAATGACCTAATCATTCTTCCCTCAGGCTAGCTGAGTAAACAATGATGTCATTATGTAAGGAGCCCCTAATGAGCTCCCTACCAGCTGTCTGCTACCTTAATAACACTAATACTGATAGGATTCTAGTAACCCCAAGGGACTGGGTAGTTACATTTATAAGTGACAATGCAGATACACTGGAAGAGAAAGTATGCCTTTTTTGCAAGACACTAAAATATGTAATAGAGTAGATACTCTGGAGAGTGTGGAGAGAATGCTTAGAAACATTGTGAAACTTGATGAGTTGTCAAAGGCATGCCAGCTAGATTTAAATATCACAAAGTGCAAAATCATGTACCTGGAGTATGAAAACCCAGAAACTGAGTATGGGATGGAGAGAGGTACTGGCAGTCACAAAGGAAGAAAGGGACTGTGGGGATATCATATCTGGTTACCTCAAAGTGGACAGGCAGTATGACAAGCCATTGGTAGAACCAATGGGATGCTTTGATGCATAAAGAGAGGAACTGTATCCCCAGCAGAAGGAGGGAGGTGGTGTTACCACTTTATCGCTCTTTGATGAGACCCCACCTGGAGTACTGTGTCCAGTTCTGGAGGCCCCACCTCAGAAAGGACATAGATCAGGTAGAGGCAGTCCAAAGGATGGCAACTAAGATGGTGCAGGGGTCCCACCATAAGTCCTATGAAGAGAGGCTCAGGGATCTCAACATGTACACCCTAGAAGAGAGGTGAGTGAGGATCGACGTGATAAAGACCTACAAGTGCCTCGCAAGGGTAAACAAGCTGCAGGATGGGAAGTCTTTTTCAAATGAGTGTCTTGTTTGTTGCAGCACCACTTAGTTATACCTGGAGGGTTGCAACTGGATGGGAGGGAGCTACCACCCAAAAATCTAACATAAAGAACCAGGTACCACTGAACTCCTGGTTCAGAATAAACATGTCCACACATACAGAAGAATTTGGTGTTACTGTAGCTTTCATTACATGCCCACATATAAAAATAACTTTCAGAAATCAGCATACAGTGTGGATGGTATTGCCATACACTATGGAGATTGGATACTCCAGTGCTTTGCCATGAAGGTTTTGGTGGCAGAGACTAATACATAGAGTAACGCTTTTAAAGTTCTCCTGTTGCATCATCAAATAGTCAATCACACTGTATAATCCATTTTCCAAAAAGAATTGATTAGGTAGAAATTTGAAGACACAAGTACATTACACAAGGTGCCCTAAAATGGGGTGGAGGGGGGCACACAAGTCCATTTCTGGAAGAAAGAGTCCTGAAGGGACTTGCAGTTCTGAAAGTGGACAATGCTGATTAACTAAAAACTCATGCCAACTGTTGCAGGCTATCTGAGAGACACAGTCTATCACAACAGCCACAACAGTGGACACACGTGTTAAGCCTTTACTCAGGATATGAACACAAGTGTTAAGCCTTTAGCCAGGATATGAGCACAAGTGTTAAGCCTTTACTTAGAACATGAATTTGATTTGGTGTGGGAAAGAACAGTATGTCAAAATATGTATTACATTCAAGTGTTCTTGTATATCACAGATTGCCTTATTCCTCCTCTTTGAGCAGTCATGATATACCCTTTTTTGTGTATTTATTTATTAGCTTTTGTTGACCAGATAGGTGCATTAGGCAATAACCCTGCCTATTTTCAAGCATGACCTGAGAGGGTACAAGATGCAGTCGACATACAAAACAATGGTGAACTACAAAACAGTTTTTGAATGCTTACAACAGATATACTCACGAGGATAGTCAGGGAATGTAAGCATACAGGTAGTAACTATTTTTAAAACTGAGAAACAAAAAAAACAATTGTAATGATTTTTTTTTTAAAAACAGGTATTATCTTTTTTTAAGCTAACTAGTAAAAAGTAGTTCCTTAGCAGCTGCCATTCATCTGCCTTCCTATACATTCAATGGATGGAATGTTTGTTTATTGTAGACTACGGAACTCAATAGTCTGCAGAACTCCACTGGTAGAATATCCACCTCAGTGCATGTGTGAGCGCACACACACACACGCACACATGCACACACACACACCCATACACACACAAAATGCCTCATACTGAGCTAGGGCCTCAGTTTCATCTGTGTCAAGGTAAGCAGAGATTTCCTTGGTAAGCAAATAAAGACTGGAGGGGGAATTTTCATGGACAGCAAAGCATCACCAGAAAAAACTGAGAGCAGTGCATGATTCTATTAATTTGTATATTGTGTAAGGAGGGGATTATGATGGGAAAATATTTACATTTTAGGGCCTAGCTGAAGTTTTTAGTACTGTAAATGTGGAGGCAATAATTGTGATTGAGGTCAGGAATTGTTCATGGAGGCACTGCTATTTCAGTGTGCTCTGCCCTGGTCGCTAAAAGAAAAGAAGTCCAAAACCATTAGTTCTTGCTCCATAAATACATAGGTTCAGAATCTTTTTGACCGGTAGGGGTTTAAAACATTCCATATCCATTTAAAGGTAAGCAATAAGATCTAACAGGGTGTAGGGTATTGTTAGATACCCCCACACCTAGGGGTGTGATTAGACCCAATGCACAGAAGATACCCTACCCATTTTATAAATGTATGTGATGGAAGAGGGCACTAATGTTTTGTTTTATTGGCTTTTTGCTGCTGGAGTGCAACATAAATTATGTGTATCATATTTAGATTGGATGTAGATAATCTGTCAGTCCAGTAGATACTGAGCAGATCAAATTTTGCCTTATTTTTGCATCCTTAATTCTAAGTATTAAAGATGGCTTTCTAACAGGCAGCTGAATGAGATAGCACCATCAGCTAGAGCCCCTGCCTTATAGCTTCTAACCACTAGATGGTACTGATGACTTGACTTGTCTCATTCTGCTTATTCTATTCAACAAACTCCTGTGGGATTCTACTAAAAAATGTACAGTTGGAGAGCCTTATTTAGGTGCACTACCTAGTTTCCATGATGGCCTCTGAAGGTTATGGCAGCATCGGTGTTATGTGTGTGATTTAAGGTGCGATATATTTTAAACACATGGGACAGAATTTTCAGAGGGATCCATCCTGGATATGCCATCTGCTATTTTTAAAAGCAGATCTATGTACACTGTTAGATCTTCTATAATTCTGGGTGCATTTACATCCAGAATGGACGCATTTCTGTAAAAAAAATATGCAAATCACATTTGAGTAGATTGCTGTGCAGCAAATCATTACTTTTTGTGCCAAATGGATGCATCCTTTGAAAAATATCAGCAGAGTACCTTGGATGCAAGCAGGTGAATGCAGACACAGGTGGCTCTGGCACTTGCACCTGCCTTTGACATTCTTTGTATATCCTTTCCACAGTGTGCAATAAATCACATAACTAAATAACAAATGGTAATTTTACAGGAATTCACATCAAATATTATAGGTATAAATTATAGTAACAAAATTCATATATCAAGTTGATTGCAGTTAATATTTAGATACAGAAGCACATTTAGGAGTTTGAAGAAAGTAGATTTAAAATGATTTAGGTCTACAGTATTGTGGGATTCATTTACAGCATGTTCCAGCTGGGTGGATTTGAGATTGCAAATGCTTTCTTCCCCAATGACTTTTTAATCTTGAGAATGTGCTTCTTTATCTGGACTTATGATATTAGGATCTTGATTCTCAGAAGGTTCCTGCCTCATGCACATGTGTGGAGGAATGGGAAAAGCCACAGAGTGCCCCCTTCATGTAGGATGCACACCATCAAGACACTCCATGGCATTCATAAATATGGATGTGTATCCCCTCAGCATCTGATCCTGAGCTACTGTAGGTGCCTGGTTATGTGGGTGGCTGGAATGGGGCAGTCAAGAGGGTGGGGACAGGTATGCACCCCATCCTAAAAGGCATTTTCTCAGTGTTGTGGCGTTTTGATGTTGATCTGCCACTAAGGACTCTTACTTTCTCTTTAGACTTGCCAGGCCCATCTCTTGCTGTTGTAGAGGACCCCTTGCTGGACCATACAAACTGAGATGCATGATTAAAATAATGAACAAATGCTGTTTATTCTTGTACTGCAGAGACATCAGTAGGCTTCTTCATCTGACCATGAGGTTCAGACACAGACTGACTATCTGACCGACTGACTGACTAAAGGGGTTCATAGCCCCTTCTAAGGCAGTAATTAGCATACAAAATTATCATCATGACCCTATATTTGCTACATTGTTCTGCTCTTAAAGGGGCAGCAACTATCATTAGCCCCACGCCTAAGGTGTACTCAGCATCACCGCTGGGACAGTGCATATGAGCACCACTCAAACAACTATAACATGTGAACATTACAGTAAAAAACAGTTGTAAAAAAATTGTAGGCATGGTAAGAAACATTCACCACATTAAGAAAACTTTTTTTTCCAACAATACTCCACTGCAGGAGGAGGGTGAGGAAAGAAGTTAGACTACAATGGGGACCAGTCAGAGAAGTGCCAGAGGAAGGGGAAACACCATTGCAAATTGAAAGTTGGTTAGGGTGACAAGTGCTACAATGCAGGAAAGGGAGGAAAGGGTAGCAGCAGGACGACACTGAAAATGCAGGATAAACAGTACAATAATAGTTGTAGACCACTAATATTTATAATGACACAGAAATACCAGCAGAAAAACTTAACAGTTGCAGAACAGTAATTTTTATAGAATGCAGACATGAACTACCAACATAAGTGTGTTTAGTACCATTACTGAGTCCAATTACCAAAAGTTCAAGACCTCCAATGACTTTTCCAGTCAGTGGGAATGGAGGCATTTGTGGCTTGAGCCAGTTCGTGAAAGGATGGTATCAAGTTGTTAAAAGCGACCCAGGAGTTCTGTGCACTATCAAAGTCACATCACTCCACTCAATAAGTCCAGGATCCATTTGTGTACTTCTTTTGTAACATCTTCTCAATCTGGTACACAGGTGTGTGTATGAGAGAGTCATGAGAAGAAGAAAAAAGAAGGCTGAGAATTCCCAGGAAGTTCATCTGGCTGATCAGGGAAAATAGAATCTGTCTGGAGATTGTCAGGACTGTGGGGTCTGGAGAAGCTGGTTGCAAGTTATCAAGAGGAATTTCAGCTTCAGAGAGTATGGGAGGCTCAAGTGCAGCTTCGTTACTGGGTGGACTGGGATCATCTAGAAGGTTGTTACTCAGGTACTCATGTTTCAGTCGATTGATGTGGCCTTTGTTGTGTATCATCTTTTAACTGGACTTGCATCGCAGATGAACGTGAACTGGAGGAAGCTTTGCTATGATGTAGTAGGGAACAGTCCAAGGGCAAAGCAGTTTCTTGGTTGAATCCAAAACTAGGACAGGTCAGTATAAGTAGACAATGTCCCCAACAGAAAATGAAGGTTCACGTGACTTGGCAGCTGATGTTTTCTGCATGGTAGATTTTCTCTGGCCCAACACAGTGATTGCAACATTTCTGGCAAGTTCAAGCCATTCCAGTACAGGATTAATGAAGGAAGAAGCTGACTTTGGAACCTCTAGCAGTGAGAGATCCTTGTCCAGTGGAGTTCTTGGGTGATGTCCATGGACTAAGAAAAATGGTGCTTACTCTGTACTGTTGACACAAGGGCTTGTATTGTAAACAGATTGCACAAATGGAACAAAAAGATCCCACATGTCATTAGTTTCATCCAGGTACTTAGAGAGTGTGTTGAGAATGGTAAACATCATTATTTCACTTTGTCCATTGCATTGTGCATAATGACTGGTTGTGTGTGTCTTTTTTATGTCAAAAAGTTTGCATGTTTCTTGGACAACGGTAGAAAGGTAGTTAGTGACAATGTCTGAATGCTGGTATGAGGAGGTACCATGATGACACATGACAGTGTTGAGGAAGGCATTTGCTACAATGGCAGCTTTAATGTCTTTTAGGGGGATTTGCTCCAAATACTTTGTAAGGCAGTCCACAAAAAAAAGGATGTATTTGTTGCCAGAGTCAGAGCATGAGGGTAAAGACTCAAGAATGTCTGTGCTGACTCTTTGAAATGGTTCACTGGCTACAGGCATTGGAATGATGTGTGCCTTTGTAAGTTTGGCTGAAGGCTTTCTTTGGGAACAGGGCTGGCAGGATTTGATAAATTGGATAATGTCTTTGTTCACGTCAGACCAGGAGAAGTGAAGCCTTGTCTTTTTGAGAGTTCTGTGGATTATCATATGACCTCCAGAAAGTGGAGAGGTATAAGTGGAGAGAACTTCATTGACTAGAGAGGCTGGCACAAATAAATGAACATGAGCGCTATTCGTGTGAAGGCCCTTGCCTTCCTTGGTCCAAATGTGGAAAAGCACACTGTCTGAGAAAGTATTGTGAAGCAAAGAAAAGTACATCCTGGTGATGTTCCTTTTGTTGCAGTAAGGTTCCAAACTCTAAGTACGTGATTATGTCTGTGAATTGAGGCTGCCAGCTTGGTGGTGTAGAGGGCTGAGGTGCTGGCACCTTACCTCTTATCACATTGATGATCCAGGGTCAGGAGCAACCTCGGGTGTCGGTGGGTCAGCTGGGGAGGAGGAGGATTGAGCATCTCAAGGACTGCTGTCCTTATCCAGAAAGGGTGGTAGGGGATGACCAGGGGCTGGTGCAGGCTCAGTGGGCACAAGTGTAGGTAGGCACAGGCCAGCATCAGACATGCAGCATGCAGAAGCATGTGCAGCAGTGTCCCTGATGCCATTGCATGCCCTTGCTGTTGGGGGGATCACATGGGGAAAAAAACAATCATCCAGCATGTAGCATGAAGGCTTACCCTGGTGATCGCACAGTGGACACATTCAAGTCAGCTTCCCCTGAGCTCATCCTCCAGGTCTTCTGCAATGTGTGGGGTAATTACCTACTGTGAAGCAGCCTGTGGTGGGCAGGGTGAATAGGGTGAGAGGTCTGAGTGCGGCTGGTGTTGGGGCTGAGGAGTCTGCTGGATGGGGGGAACCATAGGTACACCCCTCCAGCTGAGGAGTTAAAAATAGAATAAGAAAAAAATGTCTGTGAATTGAGGATCAGTTCTTTGTTGCATTTTAAATGTCACCAGGGAGATATCAGAAGTAGAGGAGGTGAGAAGCTCTTCAGCTGCTTGCAGTAAGTGAGGATTTGTGCTTTTTTCTGTAGAAGCAGGTGGTAGCAGCAAAGCAACTTGAGCTGTAGGAGTGTCCACAGGAAACACATCCATGGCATAGTAGAGAAGAACTTGTAAGCAGGATTCTTTGTCTGCTGAGGATGATGTAGAGGGATACCATCTCCAGCTTAGAGCATCATCATTGGCGTGAAGTCAACCTGGTCGGTACTGAATTTCAAAGTTGTAGCATTGCAGCATGGTGATCCATTTGGCAAACTTGCCTACTAGCTCCTTCATTTCGAATAACCATCTGAGGACAGAGTGATTAATAATAGCTGTAAAGGAGGAGTAGCAATGGTAACAATCACATTTCTTTATGGCAAATACCATGGCTAGACGTTCTTTCTCTGAGATTCCATAGTTCTGTTCAGCTGAGGAAAGGGAGCGCCTGGCATAGAAAACAACTCTTTCTGTTCCATCTTGTATTTGACATACAAAGTGCCCACTGCAAGGAACTAGCATCTGAGTAGAGTATGAAGGGTTTGTTGAACCTTGGGTAGGCCAATACTCGAGAAGAGATTAGTTTTTCTTTCAAGGTTTCAAAGATCTCTTTGCACCCGGAATTCCATGTATATTCACATCCCTTTTTGGTGAGGGTGTACAGTGGAGCTGCAATCTTGGCATAGTTTCTGTAGTATCCAGAAAAGCATAGAAAAGCTCTACGATCTTTCAGATTGTTAGGTTCTGGATATTCTCTGACTGATGAGAGCTTGTCTGGATCTGGAGAGATGCCTTGAGAACTAACAGCGTGTCCCAGGTAATGAATTTGATGCTGTGCAAAACAACACTTTTCTGGACAAAGCTTGAGATTGGCTTGTCAATGTTTGAACACTTCTTTGAGATGTTGGAGGTGCTCTGGCAATGTTCTGCTGAAGACAATAACATCATCTAGGTAGACTAGGCAAGATTTCCAAAACAACCCACATAGTACGGCTTCCATAACACTCTGGAATGTAGCTGGACTGTTCTGAAGTTCCATAGACAGTTGTTTGAATTTAAAAAGTCCCAAGTGACAGTGCCAGGCTGTGTATGGATGAGAAGCTGGATCAATGGAGACTTTGTGGAACCCACTCCTGAAGGTCTAGAGTGGTGAAGTAAGCTGGGCTGGCCACATTAAGATTCTCCAAGGCATCTTCGGTTGTAGGTAAGGGATGAGCATCCTGCACCGTGCAGTTATTGAGTCTTCTGTAGTCTACCACAAAGTGATACCCTTTCCCCTTCTTTACCACCAGCAGGCAAGGTGCACCCCAGGGACTCATAGACTCTTCGTCAATGTCTTGTTCAAGCATATCTTTGATTATGTCCTCTAGAACTTGTTTATGTTCATGTCCCACTTTATAGACTCACTGACAGATTGGTTTCTGGTTGGGCTGTATCTCAATGGTGTGTTACAGGATATAACAGCATTCAAACTGGTTATCTGGACCAACAAAGACATCTGGGTAATTCTCCAGGAATTTCAAAAGTTGTTTTTCTGTTGGAGATGCCGGAAGTTTTGAAGAGGATAGTTACTTACTGAGGGGTAACTCTGGGGAAACTGGAATAGTCATGATAGTACTGATAGGACTAGAGCCAAGAAAACAAAGCTGAGGTTCTTGCATGCAATGGAGCTGGTCCCCTGTAGATAAGCAGACAAACTTTCTGATATTGGAACCCTTTGAGATGACTACTGTGAAGTTACAGCATTTTTGGAAGACTGTGCCACCATGCACAGTAGGCAAGGTGTTTCTTTGGAGAAGACCTGATGAATGCAGAGCGGGGGATCTTGTGATGATGCCAACAACACCATGTGGAAGTGGTTCACCTCGAATCTTGGCAATCAAAACCATATCTGTCTGAGGAGGCACAGTTACTGAGTCTGTAGCTGCGAGTTGCCTCTGAGGGCCTAGTGACAGTTTGTTTGATGCAAAGTCTAGGATGGCTCTGTGTGCTTTGAGGAAGTCGAGGCCAAGAATCACTGCTGGTTGTAGATCAGGCACTAGGTAGAACCTGAAAGTAGCCTTCTATGAGCCAAAGTGTAGCTTGAGATGGACCACACCTGTGCTAGGTACTGTGGCGGTACTTGCTGTAATAATGTACTTTAGGTCAGCTGGAGAGACACTTGGTAAATGACGAATAGCTTGGTTGTTCAGAATACTGGTATTGATAACTAAGATTTCTGCTCCAGTGTCGACCAAGGCATGCATGGACCAATCTCCGATGGTTACAGGGACATAATTTGCTAGGAGTGGTGATCTGATAACAGGTACCTTTGCCCCTGAAAGTGAGAGGGTACCAGAGTTGGCATCATTTAGAGGATGCTGGTTGCATGAATTTTGAGAGTTAGAGCAGTGGTCAGTTGAAATGCTCCACTGATCCTGGGAATAATTGAGATCATCCTGCTTACTGTGCTGTGGTGGGTGTCCTTGTGTCCCTTGACTTCTGTTGTGATACTTTAGCTTTCAGCAGGAAGCAGCAGTGTGTCCTCTGAATCCTCACCACTGGCAGGTCACACGGTCATGCGAAGTGGGGCGGATCAGTTGGTTGTCAAAATGGTCAAAAAGCACTGACAAAGGTAGCAAAAGAAGCAGTTATGCTGAGGTGCAGGCAACTGACAGTTGTGTTGAGTGTGTCTATCATTGCTTGCTTCTGCTGAACTCATGCTGTGAGTGTGGCTATCTGTGACAACTGAGGTGCTTGTACACTGGTGGGCTGAGACATTAATATGGACTCTTATACAAGTCATGCCACTTGGATTGTGTCCATCTAGGTTGTTGGCTTTTGCTGAATTACATAAGTACGGAATTGAGGAAACAGTCCCTGGACAAAGGCTGTGATTTTCTCTTTCTCAGGTTTCTGCAGACATTTGCAGCATGACTCAATATCCACTGTGAAGGCTTCTAGAGATTCAGAGGGTTGCATGGTACATTCCCACAGCTGTTGTTTCATTAACCAGGGTGGATGTGCTTGAACAAAATGGTCTTTGAAAGTTGCATATAGACTGGCAGTATCTCCTTTGACATGTTCTGGAAGTGCTCTGAACCAGGAAATGGCAGTCCCTCTCAGAAGCAAGCACAAGGCATTGGAAATATTTAAAGGATCAGTCCAATCATGTAAGGAAATTTGGGCTTGGAACTTCTTGAGTCAGTCAACAACATCTTCGTGAGGCAAGGCTGAGAAGGGTACTGGCTGTAGGCTGGTATGGACCATGGTCTGAGGTGAAATAGTCATAATGTAGGCAAGGTCATCTTGAATGGCTTGCATAGCTGGTGCTCTTTCAGCTGAGATGGAAGACTGGATGTCATGCAGGATGGTTTCTATCTTGTAGCCCCACGCCTTTGAGATGGGTGAAGGTAGAGCTCCTGATGCTCCGGCACCCATTTCTGCATCATCTTGGGACATTGTGGTTGGAGACAAGCTTTATTTCAGTGAGCGATGGTCATAAGGATGAGAAGGAGTTGCCGTCATGCAGGAGATGGGAGGTCATGAAGTAGATGAAGTGCTGAGAAGAAAATATTTTTGTAGGCAAAAGTACAATTATTTGTAAGCAGAGTTCATTACATGATGTCTTAATATACAATTCCAACTCAATTATGTGTTGTCTGTTGTTTAAATAAAGGTTTCTTTGCAAAAATCAGCTAGTTGTTGCAGTGTCCATTCATTTCAGTAGGACTGCCATTGATTTCTAAGGAGTGAGGTCATTTTAGCATTCTGGTGCCCTTCACAACATGGCCGCTGAACCTTGACATACAGTTCCTGTTTATAGAGTTTGCCAAGATGGCCGCCAGGAGGAGAATTAAGGATCACTTTCTTCCTTACCTTTTTTATAAACAAAGATGGCTGCTTTGTGCCACAAGGCTGACTGAGGAGCTGCAGTGTACAAAACTGTGACTGCCACACTGTTGTCCTTCTTCCCCAACCCATACACAGAAAAATGGTGGGTTTTATGTTTTATGGTGAGTGAAAAAATGCTGAGGTAATTTACTGTAGTTTGTTCTGCTGAGTATTTCATTACTTGACTGCTCATTTGGTTATTGTACTTTCTTTTATTTATATTTTCTTTTGGTCTCCCAGGCTGTGTACTGTAATTATTTCTTGTTCTGCCCCCAAGTTTTGCTTTCTCTCTCTCTCTCTCCTGTTTATTTCTTGATGCTTTTGCTTGCCCTTTTTTATTTTATTGCTATTTGCCATTTTTTGTTTTATTTATCTATTTCATTTATTTCTACATTTTGTATGGCTCTGAGTCAGGTATTTGCTCCGAGCTGAAGTGTGGCTGGATGAGGAGATGAGCAAAGATGAGTGCTCCATTTTTGAATGGCCAGTTTGAGCATGGTCAAGAGGAGAGGAGCTGCAGAGAAGGGTAGATTATGGTGCAACACTGCTGCTTGCTGTGACTGGAAGAGGCTGTCTGCAGATGCGGCATTGCAAGAAGCCATGGTTGGGAGGGAGCAGAGCTCCAGTACGTTTCTTGTGTGCACCAGACCCTCCCAGGTAGCTGTCAGGAGTTCATGAGGCTGTATAAAGCTGTGGTTGTTTAGGAGGAGCACTCCTTTGTAGCAGCAGTGGTGAGAGGGTAGCCACAGTTCTGAGGAGGCAGTGCAGATGAAAGCAGGCCATGCTGTGGAAAAGCTGCTGGTTTGAGAAGAATGGATCCCTGAGTGGGCAGGCAGCAACCTGTCTCTTCAATCTTTCATTTTCCTGCTTGTCTCTCTCTTTCCTTTTTTTTCCTTGTGGAGAGCTGACTGAGCAATGGTTTGGCAGCAGGAAGAGTTGGGGAACCCTGTTCAGGACTGGGCTGAGGCCTGTACTGTACTGCTGGGTGGGCGAAGTGCTGCTGCTGAGGCTCTGTGCAGCTGTATGGAGGGACAGAGTGGCTGGTTTTGAGTCAAGGAGCTGTAGTTTTGAGAGCAGACTATGGGAGGGCTTATTTTCTAAATTGTGTTTATTTTTCTGTAGCTGCAATCCCCACTGGTATAGACACTGTGGCTGCAGTTGGGAGGGACAGAGGGAGAGTGCTTGGCAAAATGGAACAGTTTGAGAGGAGTCCTACCACGAGGTTGGAGTTGGGGGTTTGCAATTTGAAGCTCTGTGGGGTATAAGGCTTGAGAATTATTTAGTGACTGATAGAACATTTACTTAGGAGCAACTGGCAATTAGTCCCATAGTGGTAATGTCTATAAAAGTCCAGTGGTTCAGTATTTCAGGAGAGCTGCAGGTTAAAGCAGGAGACAGTCAATTTTTTCACTACAGCCAGGGCTGTGGTGCAGGAGATATTCAGAGCTATTCAGGCATACTGGGGTAAATGATTCAGGGTACCCAGTGACACAGATAAGTGAGATGGGGTCTGGGCAGAAGAAGGGCTGCATTCTCCACCATGTGTGGCATTTTGGTGTTGGTCTGCCACTAAGGTCCCATACGTTCTCTTCAGACCTGCCAGGCCCATCTCTTGCTGCTGTAGAAGACCCCCTGCTTGACCGTACAAACTGAGATGGACGCATAAAAAAATGAACAAATACTGTTTATTCTAGTACTGCAGAAACATCAGCAGGCTTCTTCATCTCACCATGAGGTTCAGACACAGACTATCTGACTGACTGACTAAAGGAGTTTCTAGCCCCTGTTAAGTCAATAATTGGCATACAAAATTATCTTAATGACCCTATATTTGCTACATTGTTCCACTCTTAAAAGGGCAGCAGCTATCATTAGCCCCATGCCTAAAGTGTACTCCACAATGTATATGCCCAGTGGAGGAGGCATATTCTACAACACCCAATAGGTTGTAATAGTGTTTACCCCATCAAACCACCAGACCACTGATTAAAGGATGAACCACCCATAGCCAGCCCTCTGAACCTCTTGGGAAGGCTGGAGGCCATATTTGCACCAGGCAGTGTAAATATTAGACTTTCAGGGATAAGCATAGAGGATTTTCATATCCCATCAGTCCCTGAATCCTGCCCTGGCAAGGATCCACTGGCAGACTGGCAAGGGCATTTGATTGGATGTCCATCATCTGAACTAGCTCTGCTCACCTTACAGCCCCTTTTCCCAATGTGTGACTCTGCACCAATGGAGCATGGTGGGTGGTTGCTCTGGATGCCACACAGTGTAGACGGACATCAGGGGTGTTAGGATACACTTGATTAAAGCATAGCACAACCACATGTGTGTATCAGGCTCAATATATATATATATATTTTCATGGCACAAAACTCCATTTAATACATCAGTTAGGGTTGTTCCACAGAGACAAGAGTGAGGAAATTCAGTGTTAGGGTTACCACCCCTTGCCCCCCATGCCCACCCTGCCCCCACCAACAGGCATCAGGGTGTGCATTGGGGTCATTGGCCTTAACTCTCACCCCATTCCATGTGTAGGAAGCTGAGGTGGTGCAGTATAGGAGAATGGGGTGAGAGTTAGGCCCAATGACCCCAGCGCACACCTGATGCCTGTTAGTAGGGAAGGGTGGGCATAGGGGCAAGGAGTGTAATCCTAGCACTAATTTCCTCTTCTGTTGCTGTGAAACAACCCTAACTGATACATTAAATGGAGTTTTGTGCCATGAATTTCCCTTCTTTTTGAGAATGTGCAATATAAATAGTGAATGAAATGTGGTGGTGGGAGCATGGGACCCTGGGCCCCATGCTCCCACCATCCTGTCCATGTCTGCATTACAGCCATGACCATAATGGTAACACTAACATTAACAGTAACAGTGAGTGAAATGCAAATGCTAATGGTAACTGTTACAGCAACATAAATGTTAATGCAAACAAAAGTGGTAACTGTTATGGTAAAGCAAATGGAAATGCAAATGCACATGGTAATGCAACTGTTATCGCAAATGTAAATGGTAATGGTAACAGTGACACAAATGAAAATGCGAAACTCAATAGTAATGGTAACAGTAATGTAACCGCAAATGCTAACAGTCATAGTAACAGTGAAGCAAATGTAAAAAGAGACTCAAGTGGTAACAGAAACGCAAGTGCAAACTGTAACACAAACGGTGAGGGAAATGCAAATGTAAACACAAATGCAAACAGTAACAGCAAGCTGATTTAAGGAAACAGTAGTGAAAAGTCTGTATCTCACTTCGTTTATGAGATAATGGCACAAAGGTGATGTGATCCAACAGTAGTGAAAACTCTATCTTGCTTTGTTTCCAAGATAACGGCATAAAGGCAATGTGATTCAACAGTAGCAAAAAGTCTGTATCTCGCTTCGTTTCTGAGATAACAGCACAAAGGCGATCTGAGTTAACAGTAGCAAAAAGTCTGTATCTCGCTTCATTTCCGAGATAATGTCACAAAGGCGATGTGAGTGAACAGTAGCGAGAAGTCTGTATCTCACTTTGTTTTTGAGATAACGCAAAGGTGATGTTATCCAACAGTAGCTAAAAGTCTGTATCTCACTTTGTTTCCAAGATAACAGCACAAAGGTGATCTGAGACAACACAAGCGAAAAGTCTTTAGCTTTCTTTGTTTCCGAGATAACGGCACAAAGGCGATGTGAGCCAAGAGTAGCAAAAAGCCTGTATCCCACTTTGTTTCCGAGATAATGGCACAAAGGCTGATATGAACCAAACCACTGAAAGAGGCCTATGTACCACTAGGGCTACCTATGCAATACATTTCAAGCCAGTAGCACCATGCATAACGCTATGTGCAAAACGTTACCTGCGTCATGCAGTATCTCCGCAGTGAATTATTGTCCCAACATGTAAACAGCATAATTCACATCTCCAGGCCAACCACTCAACACCCTCCAAAGCTCATGTTAAAAAACCAAACCATTCAAGAGATATTCAATTTTAAATTGTGTGCACCTTTAAGAAGTCTTCCACCACAAAATGACGGAATTCGTGGCCAAAAATGCACTAAAATGGCAGACCTGCCAGCCGAAAAATCTTTACCTGCAAGGGGTGCTAAATTCAAATGGCAATAACTCTGGAACAAAACTACATTTTTTCACCACACAAAAACAGGCATGTTCCATGAACGAAGGGCTTTCTATATGCCAAGATGCAGACCAATAAACTGTAGAGTGGCTGTGCTATGCGTCATGCAAACGAGTGCAAAAAAACAGCAAAAACTGTATTTTTTGCACTTCACTGTGCAAAATCCGTATGTACCAGTAAAATAGAAACTGGTTAATAAATAGATGTTCCATTCCACTCCATGTATACCAAATCTTATCCAAATCTCTTCAACAGATGCAGAGCAGCACAAGCGTAAAACTGCGTATAAGTGCCGAAAAATACATTTTTGGCACTTCATTGTGCAAAAACCTTATGCAGATGTCAAATGAAAATTGGTAAATGCACTGAAGTACCCTAGTAGACCAAGTATTGCAAATGTCACACAAATCTGTTCAACAGTTGTAAAGTTATAATCACACAAAGAATGTGACGTTTAAGCACAAACACAAACAGTAACATCAATGGTGACGCAAACGGAAACAATAATACAAATGGTAAAAGCAACGTAAGCAGAAATGTAAATGCAAACGGTAACGAAAAAGCAAACGTTAATGATAATGGAAGTGCAAACACAAACGGTAAGGCAAGCAGAAACACAAATGCTAACAGTAATGGTGACACAAGCGTAAATAGTAAGACAAACGTTAATGGTGACATAAACGCAAGTGCAAAAGCAAACGCAAATGGTGATGGTACTGTAAATGCAAACGCTAATGGTAACACTAACAGTATGCAAACGAAAATGCAAACACAAACGGTTACGTAAACACAAGCACAAACGCAAATGTAAACGGTACCGTTAATGTAAACAGAAATGCTAACGATAACAGTAATGGTGACACGAACGTTAACACAAATGGAAATGGAAATGCAAGTACAAACGCAAACAATAACGGTAATGCTAACAGTAATGGTGACACAAAAGGAAATGGTAACGCAAACGGAAATGGAACTGTAAGTGCAAACGCAAAAGCTAACAGTAACAGTGATGGAAACGCAAACACAAATGGTAACGTTAACATAAACACAAACACTAACGGTAATGACAAAAATGATGTAAACGGAAACACAAACGGTTACGTAAAAGCAAGCACAAACAGAAATGGTAACAGTAACGTAAACCAAAACACTGATAACTCTAACGGTGATGCAAACGTAAACACAAATGCAAATGGCAATGGAAACGCAAGTACAAACGCAAATGGTAATGGTAATGGTAACGGTGATGCAAAAGGAAATGGTAACACAAACAGTAACGTCAATGGAAGCGCAAATGCAAATGCCAATGGTAACAGATACGGAAACACAAACGGTAATGCAAACAGAAACAGTTACAGTTACGCAAATGCAAGCGCAAACGTAAATGGTAATGCAAATGAAAATGGTAACGAACAGGGTGATGCAAAAGGAAACAGTAATGCAAATGGTAACACAAACGCAAGTGCAAATGCAAACTGTAACATACACATTGATGCAAACAGTAATGGTAATGCAAATGGTAATGGAAGCGCAAGCGGAAACATAAATGCAAATACTAACAGTATCAGTAATGCAAACGCACATGCTTTTTGTCCCAAAAAGGTGCATTCAGAAGCACAGTGAATAGAAGGAATGTGGCCATAATGGCCCTCGTACCAGAAAATGATCACTTGGAATACTAAATTGTTTATATCTCAGGAACCGTACGACGTAGAAAAAAAATGAAAATCTCATATTATTTATGACTTTTCAGGCTAGTTTTGTACTTAGCCCCCTAGTTGGGGACTAAGCATTTTTGTGACGAAAAGTCCATATCTCGACCCAATTTCAAGATACAAGCCCCAAAAGATGCGGCGGATGCAGTAATGTAATCCTATGGGAAAAATCATCAACTTTGGAGTGCCGTAACTTTGCAGCCCAGTAATATTTTTTCACCAAGCCACAAAAAAAGGCACATCTATGGGGTCTTGGCTTTCTTCCCTCCAAATTTCAGCCCAAAAGACCAAACCATTCTTTTGCAGTAGGGTGGCAAAGATTCCCTATTTTTTTGGCCATAGTGTCACAAAGTACTTTAGCAAATGACACTTTTGCAAATAAAATCGAAAGTGTTGCATATCTGGCCTGCATTCAACACTACTTTACAACAATTTAAAAACATATTTCTGGGGTGCTTACCCCCAGAACAGACATGGCTAACATCCTCAGGGCTCGATTAGGTGAACACAACAAGAATTGTGTCCCTACAGGGTCCCAAATTCAAATGCCAAGCATTTCTGTGACCACCAACTGAAAACAAGATGGCCAATTTGCTGCACTACAAGGGTCATTTGTGAAAGTAAAAAGTGCATTTGCGACACTTTCGCATATTTTCCTAACTTTTTCCATTGACTATAATGGGAAACTTGTTTTCTGAATAACTTTTGAACTGTTTAATATTTTTTCACAAAATCTTTGAAAGGCACATCAGGGACTCCGGCTGCATATTCCCTGAATGTTTTGGACCGGTCGTGCAAACCGTGCAACCTGTAGGCTCGAGCAAAGAATGAGCAAAAATGCGTAATTTGTACATGTTTTGGTGCTCTGTAGCTCAGCAACCGTACATCCAACTGTAACAAAACTTGGCAGGTCCAGAGATTTATGATACCACACGTGCATGCCATATATATATATACATATATATATATATATATATTTATTTATACATCTGGGGCGAGAGTAATATCAGTGTGATAAACTTGATTATTTCCACTGCGGTATGATGCATGGTGACATCACCAGAGTTAATATAAATGCCATTTATACATATTCTACGGATGTCACCACTCACTCACTCACTCACTCAGTCCTGCATACTAAATTGAACTTCTTTACAAATCTGTTTCTCACTACTACTTGCAAGTAACTCAGTTAACATTCAAAGAACATTCAGCTGTTTTCCACAGTGTTCTAAAACTCCAAACCCATTACTACATTTTCAAACAATCCTGCATTCTAAATCAGGGGTGTTGGCAGGCATACGCACTGTACTCAGCAGAGTACAGTAAAACAATTCAGACAGGGGCAACAAACCAGGATTGGGCAACAAAAAGAGGAAAGCAAGGACATTGTGAGTCACATTGTCTGTGTTGCACTGAGCCCTTTTGCCTTTGTTGTTCGCTATGGGGCAGTGATGCCACCAGCCAAATGCACAAACAAGAGTAACTTATCAGGCAGGCAGGCAAAAAAAAAACAAAGGAGGATTACAGGAAGAAACTGATTACTTGAACTCAGATATGGCAAATGGGGGGGCGGGAATACTGTTGGTGTGGCGTGGCAGCATATATTTTGGTTTATGTGTACATAACGGGGGGGCAACATTGCTTCAGTTTTGAGTACAAGCTTAAAATTCCTGGCTACACCCCTGTTCTAAATAACAGTGCCTCACGCTTTCTGTTTCTCACTTGCTACTTGCAAGTAACTCACTTAACATTGCAAAGAACATTTAGTTGTTTCCCACAGGGTTTGTAAAACTCCTAGCCCATTACTATGTGGTTTTTTTAAGTTCAAGAAAACCTGCAATCTAAATCACACTGCCTCACAATTGTTCTTCCTCACTGCTTGCTGAAACTAACTTAATTAGCACTGACAAACACATTCACCTGTTTATCATATGTGTGTAACACTCCCAGCCCATTCAGAAAAATTTAAACACACTCAGAACACAATCAAACACTGCTCTCAGTATAACCTATTGGTTAGAGTAATGACCTTTGCACAAGCTTGGTACATCTGACACACCAGACCTGTGTTTGATTCTCACAACCTCCACATCCAGACTGTGTGACTCTGAACAAGTCACCTCAAAAAAACTTACCCAGTTACCAAACAATAAAAGAGCACACAGGAAAACATAGATATACTTTGGAAGCTCTCACCCCGTTGTATAACTAACACATGTAATGGGCAGATTGTGTGCTATGGATAATATTGTCACTCCTGCATCATGAGTTCTGAATACTCTCACTCGTGCCTTTGCAACTCATGAGTATCCAGAGTTCACTTTGCAGGAGTGACAATATTATCCATATAACACTCCTGTTCATTCTGTATCATATATATATATATATATATATATATATATATATATATATATATATATTAGAAGGCAAAAACTCCATTTAATGCATTAGTTAGGGTTGTTCCACAGCAACAAAAGTGAGGAAATTAGCTGTTAGGGTTGAAAACCCCTTTGGACCCCGCCACCCCAACACGGCATTGGAGTGCGCATTGGGATAAATCAGCCCCTAACTCTCACCCCATGACATGTGGAAAAGCAGCAGAAGTATAGGAGAATGGGGTGAGAGTTGGACCCATGACTCCCAATCGCCTGCAGTTGTGAGAAGAAATCAAAGGTTTTCAACCTAACACAATCACTATCGCTAATCAGAACAACAACTAATCATTAAACGAGATTTTGCCTCTAATCCCTTCTTTTAAGAATGATACGAGAAATAGTGAATGTAATGCAGCGGGGGGGCCGGGGCCCTCGGGCCCGCGCTTCCGCTCCATGATAATTGTGGCATACTAACAGGGACAGCAACGCAAACAGAAATACTAACAGTGGCGCACATGGTAACACAAGCACGAATGAGAACAGAAAGGGTAACGCACATGGTGGCGTAGACGGGAATGATCTGCCACGTGATGTGTTGTCACATAGTAACATGGTGCCTGCAAACAGAAATGTCAATGGGCATGGTGATGTAAAGTGAAACAGTAAGATAAACAGTACTGTAGACAGAAATGGCAAAAATAACAGAAGCATAGCGCAAATGAAAGCGCAAAAGGATACGCACATGGTGGCGCAGGCGTCAATGGTAGAGTGAAAGCAGTACGGATCCATAGCGGAAAGAGGCAACAGTAACAGTAATGTAAGCGCACAGGCTGGTTTTCCCCAAAACCTGCATTGAGAAAGACAGTGAAGTACAAATAATGTATGCAAAATAATGAGTATCAGTATGAAAATGAGATCTTGGAATACTAAATACATTATATCTCAGGAACCGTCTGACGTAGAAAAAAATTTAAAAGTCTTATTTTTACAACTGTCCTGGCTAATTTGAATCTTAGCCCCATTAGGGGCTAAGAAATTTTCTAATGAAAAGTCCGTATCTCGCACCGTTTCCGAGATACGGGCCTTGAAAGGCGCGGCGAATGCCGTAATGTTATCCTATGGGAAAAAAAGAAAAGTTCAGAGCACCATAACTTTGCCTCCCTGTAATGTTTTTTCACCAAACTACTGAAAGGCACATCTGTGGGCTGTTGGCTGTCTTCCCTCTAAATTTCAGGAAAAAAGACCAAACTGTTATTTTGCAGCAGGGCTCCAAATGATTTATGTTAAGTGTCGGGCGCCGTAATGTTATCCTATGGGAAAAAATGTCAATTTTGGAGTGCCTTAACTTTGCCGCCATGTGAAATTTTTTCACCAAACTACTGAAAGGCACATCTGTGTACTGTTGGCTGTCTTCCCTCCAAATTTCAGGAAAAAAGACCAAACTGTTATTTTGCAGCGAGGTGCCAAAAGATTCCTGTAATGCTTCGGGTGCCGTAATGTTATCCTAGGGGAAAAACTGTCAACTTTGGAGTGCCATAACTTTGCCGCCATGTAATATTTTTTCAATACAACACTGAAAGGCACATCTGTGAGATGTCGGCTGCGTTCCTTCCAAATTTCAGTCCAAAACTCCCAACGGTTATTTTGCAGTGCAGTGCCAAAGAATTGCTGTCATTTTCCCACAGACTAGAAAATTCCTGTCGCAATTTCCGAAAGCTTTAGCAAAAATTTGCGACACTTTTATGAGCACGAAAGTAATTTACGAAAGTACTTTTTCCAGAAATTTGAAAAACATATTTCTGGGGTGTTTTACCACAAAATAAAGACATGGCAAGCATCCTCAGGGCCCGACTAGGTGAATACAAAAAAAATTAGGTTACTAGAGGGTCCCAAATTTAAATGCCAACCATTTTTCTGATCACCAACTGAAAACAAAATGGCCGATTTGCGAAAGTAACAGGCCCATTTGCGAAAGTAAAAATGCATTTGCGAAAGTGTTGAACTTTTTGTTAACTTTTCCCATTGACTTATAATGGGAAACTGTTTTTTGAATAACTTTTGAACCGTTTAATATTTTTTCACGAAATCTTTGAAAGGCACATCAGGGACCCTGGCTGCATGTTCCCTGAAGATTTCAGGTCAGTCACGCAAACTGTACAACCTGTAGGCGCGACCACAGAATTCCGGAAAAGCGTAAACGCGTGCACAGATCACACTTAATAACTCCACAGCCGTATATCTGATCAGTATGAAACTTGGCAGATCCCAAGGCCTATCGCTCTTAATCATAAATTCCAAATTTCAGGCAAATCCATCAAATGGTTGCAAAGTTATTAAGGTGCAAAGTTTTGGGGTTTAACATAGAAATGGCTCCTCAACCTAACTATGGTAGCACTACTGCGCTACCATAATACATATATATATATATATATATATATACACACACACACACACACACAGAGTACAGGGTTTTAGTAGTTTTTTTCTTGGGACTATACTAACTGTACAGAAAGTATTTATATAGATTCTCTAGAAGTGCTGTGTTTGTTAAACACAGTGAGGCAAGAGCTATGCAGTTTCACAAAGATTTAGCACTTTTATGAGCAAAACGCTAATCAATTTTTAGAGTTAAATAAATCCCTGATATATATATATATTATAGTGGCGCGGTCGCGTCACTATAGTTAAGGTTGAGCCTCCAGTAACATACTAAAGTCAAAAGTTTGGACGTTAATAACTTTTGACCCATTCAATGGATTTGCCTGTCATTTGGTACATGCATTGGGGCACACTAGATCTCTTGATTTGCCAAATTGAGTTTCTGTTGGAGTGCCGGTCTTTGTGTCCAAAAGCACTGAAAAATGTAAAATTATCCATTTTTGGAGGCACCTTTTGGTATTCTAAATATGGTCTTGCATGGCCGTTGTATGGTGTGCTGCTTTGTGAGATAGCTTGTTTGAAAGAGCTTTGGTGGCCAAACATGTTGCTTTTTGTTTGGTGAAAACATATTAAGGTATTCAAAAGTTATGGCACTTTTAAGTTCCCATTATAAGTCAATGGAAAAATTTATATGTATATCTTGCGATCAAAGAATGGGGGTTCTGGCCATCTTGTCCCACCTGGCAGTCAAAGAATTTGTAGCCTCGCAGTTCAAGAATCTTTGATCCTGAGGAATTTCAAAAATTATTTGACCACGAGGTCTGCCATCTTGTTTTCAGATTTTCGATTGCACAAACACAAATATCTCGGCTCAGGGGTCACTTCTGAAGTAAAACTTTGATGGGTTTTACTCAGGGGACTCCAATCTATCAAGCCATGCCTTTGGTTCCATCCAAATCAGTCCAAAAATAGAGTTATTAGCTTTTAAATTCTTCATTCACAGCTCGCTAATGATCTTTGATCGCGATCTTGCATTGTGACCTAAAAACACAAATATCTCGGCTCAGGGGTGGGCTAGGGATACAAACAAGGGTGGGTTTTGCTCAGGAGGGTCTGTTATATCTAACCATTGCATTGTTTCACTTCAAATCTGTCAAAAATTCGTGTTTTGCCATTTTTTATGCTTTGATCATGAGCATGCAATTTGTTTGATCGCGAGCCTGCAAATTCTTTGATCATGAGAATCTTTGATCACGATCGTGCATCGCAAGCGAGGGACAAGATGGGCAGAAGAAAACATAAATTTTCTCAGCCCAGGGATGTCATAGGAAGTCAAACGAGGGTGGGTTTTACTCAGGGGGCTTCATTCTGATGAACCATTGTGGTGATTTATCCCGATTCTGTATATTTTTTAAATTTGAAGAGTTTGAATTCTTTGATCGTGAACCCTGCAAATTCTTTGATCGTGAACCTGCAAATTCTTTGATTGTGAGATTCTTTGATCACAATCACACATTGTGAGCGAGGGAGGAGATGGCCCAATTAAAAAAGCTATTTTCTCAGCCCAGGGGTGTCGTAGGAAGTCAAACGAGGGTGGGTTTTACTCAGGGAGCTGTTCCAAATTGGTGGTGGTTTACCACAATTCCTTCAATATTTTGATTTATAAGGTTTTTAAATCTTTGTTCATGAGCCTGCAAATTTTTTGAGTTTTTAAATCTTTGTTTATGAGCCTGCAAATTCTTTGATTGTGAGCCTGCAAATTCTTTGATTGTGAGATTCTTTGATTGCCATCTTTGATCATGAGGGAGGGACAAGATGGCCAGATTTTTTATAATGGAATAGATAGGGAAATTTTAGTAATCTTTCATATTGAATATCTTGGGAATGGTTTGGTCTTTTGACTTGAAATTTGGAGGGTGCTTACATCATGTCTTGTGGATGAAAACTGTAGTGATAATGTATTGTTTCTTAGAAAATGGGCTATTTATTTCCTGGGATCTGATTCACTGGTACTCCTGGCAGGGGTGTACATTAACTTTCAGTAGATGTCCAGTAAATAAATAGTGCCAGCCCGAATCTGGCTGATGCCCAGTCAGATATCATTGTCACCAGCATGCTTCACAATTGGCTGAAGCACTGGGTACTTGGTTTGAAACACATGTCATTTTTTTCTTGGTTGGGGAGAGATATTTGCCTCCAACACTTATCTTCAATTTCAACTCTGAAAGAAAAGCACACACAACAGTGTGGATTCCCCTACACTGTTGGACACCCACCCCACCTTCCACCCACCCGGTCAAGTTGACATTCAGATCAAAAGAAACCTCCTCTGGCTCACAGCTCCAATGGTATCTTACAGCCTCAGGTGTCTAAACAGATGCATGGCTGCCAGTAATTTCTTCTCGCTTGTCTGTGGTGCTGTAATGTACATGCATGGATCGAGCTACAGAGGGCTATGACCTAGTCGCTTAACAATTTGCAATGATTTGCCTCCATATACGTATTGACAGTCTTAGTACTGTAGATGCTGGAATACAAAATGATGCTCCAAGTTGACTCTTATCATCATAAGTTGTCCCCTGAATGAGTTATATCCTCCCATTGAGTTGGTTACTGGGAATGGAACAAATCAGTTGACAATACCTGATGCCATTCTGGCACAGCACTCATGTGCCATTTGTACTACCATGCAGAGGTCACACTGGATTTGTTGTTCATTGTAGTTGGGTCAGGTATTGAGGGTGTCTTGGAATAGGGAGGCTTGCAATGTGTGTTCTGGCATGCAACTAGGTCTGGTGAGCTGTGGGTGCATGGTGCAAGCACAGTTGTATGCACAGACATTGTCAGATATTACAAGAAATTTTGCAAAAATTCCAAAGAATTTCTCTCCACTGGTACTACTGTAGAAATGGAGGAAGTATTACATCTATATGCAACTATCTAAGGAATTTTGGAAAATATGTGGCACTGTCTATGGTGGTAATGTATGTAGAATCTGGAACACAGATTTGAAGAACCTGCATGAGAAGTAATGGTCAATGGAGAGTACATATGTGCAGAACTCACTACGCAGATTGCAAGTGTCAGCCATTGTGAGCTGGGCTGAATATGTGTCTCACATGGCAAGTCACAGTGAGAGACACCTAGATATGTATAGATAGAGCCAGAGAGGGTGATTTACCTCCTTTCTGTAAAATCTGCAATGACTGGATTCACAGATGTAGTCACAGACTCGGTACTAGAGTTGGTTGATTGGAGATTGTTCCTGGGGGTATAGTGCCATGCTTGTTATTTTTGTTCATAATATGTGAGGTGATACTGCCCTGATATAGAGGTGGTGACAGTCTTAGTAGTGGAGATGTTGGATTGGCAAATGGTGGTCAGAGTCCACTCCTCAGCATCATTAGTTCTCCTGTAAATCCATCCCACTCCCCTCCCAGTTGGTGACTAAGGATGGAACAAATAACATGAGAACATGTGATATTGTTTTCACAGAGTAGGCATGTGCCATCTGGTCTAACACATACACCACACACTTGATTTTTTGTTGGGTGCTTTGTGGGTAAGGTATTGAGGGTATGTTGGAATGGGGTACACTATTAATGTGTGCTATCACTTGCAACCAGTTCTTGTGAACTGTGGGTACATGTAGTATGTATTTAGAATCTTGAACACAGATTGCAAGAACATGGATGAGAAGTTGTGGTCAATAGACAGAACACATGTCCACAAGTGAAAAAAGTGAGTTGGGCTCAATATGTGGCCCACATGGCAAGGCACAGTGAGACATGTCTCCAGATGTAGGCATAGAGGCAGAAAGGGTATTAACAGCCTTTATGCAAAATCTGCAGTGACTGAATCAACAGGTGTAGTCACAGCCTTATAACTAGAGATGGTACATTGCAGATTGATGCTGAGAGTACACTGTGATACTTGCAATTTCTCCTCATCATCTGTGAGGTGGTGAGTGGGGTTGGAACAAGTAACATGACAAGAATTGATACTATTGTGACTCTGCACCCATGTAAGATCTGTTCCACGAAACAGTTGGTTAGGTGTCTCTACCACCCCCCCCCCGCTGACCACTTCCAGGAGATGCTCTCTCTAGTGTTCTACTTAGTCTGCATAGTCAGGACTATGCAGTCACAGTGCTACAGAAGACATGTAGATCAATATTATAACTCTATAACAGTAACTGCTTTAAAATAAAACTCAGGAGACATAGAGTAAGGTTAACAATTAGTTTATTATTTAACTATTTGTATATATATAGTCAAATTGTTTGGTTGCTCTTCGGATGGGCAAAAAAAACAGTTTGTTGCATATATCTGTTATCATTTTTGAGGATGTATTTTGTTTGTTAGCATTTCCCTGAGTTTATCTACAGTGTTTCTTTTCTATACCTATTTTTTGTATACGAATAGCATTTACAACTAAGATTTTTTTATATTTGGAAAGTGGTTTGTATGGGTGTTAATGTTAGAAAATATTTTGTTAACAAAAGTAAATTTTGTCTACATTTATTGCTGAGTGGTATTAGTTATGTGTCTGTTAATAGTACTTTATTATCACATTCAGTGACCACTTACATGTTAAGAGAATGGATACTAACAAAATATTATTTAACATGTGGTTTTCAACATTGTAGTGGTAATTTTGCGCAACTGATTAGAATATTGCTATTTAGTAACTGATTTATGTTTAATAGTGTTTAGTTACTGACTACATGTTCACATGACACAGTAAGAAACATTAAGTGTTTCTCATGGCTGCATTAATATATTTCCCTACAGGATAACCACATGTGTAGATTATTCTAGTGGTGTTATAGTTTGTGGGGATATTTTACATCTGAGTAGATACTTTTAGTTCGAAATCAAGAATAACATTATGAAGATTTATTTCCTGCTATGTTTCTATTTTGTTTTAGTTAAATGTGTGACATTTTTTCATTTCTTATTTGAGTACTATTGTAGCTAATTAGTGATATGTACATATTTGTTGGTACTACTTATGTTAAAATAGCAGTTATTTATTGTTAGATCTAATAATGTCAAGGAGTGAAAAAAGATGAAAGTATCACAGACATGTGTAACATATTTTAGTATTTTATAATGTGGCGAGGAAACTCATGTCAAAATTGTTGGTAAAGCTAATAATTTATGAGTTTTTAGAAGTATTGTTTATTTGTGGAACTGGGAAAAATTCCTCATCCGACCTCCAAAAATATGGACGATCCTGTTACAGCAAGAGCACACCAATTGTTTGCATTGTACTGCAGAAGTATACAATCATTGTAAGTATTTTTTAATCAGTTATGATTTGTATAGATCTGCACAGATGTATAGAAATCAATTATACAGTGGGAATAGGTCAGATAATCACATGTATACATCTCTTTTATCAGGTATCACTTATATCAACAGTAGCACTTACTGCAATGCAATACCATTAAATGCACAGATATAGTTAATTTGTAACAGCAGTAAACAAAGAAAGTTATTGTTGTGTATTGTTTTTTTAAAACAAAGATGCACATTTCTAAGTCTATTAAACGTATGTACATTCATTTTGAATCTCAGTGTTATATACATATGTACAAGTCTGAGTCGCATTTATTGTCAATAGTTTGCCATATCCAGTGTTGTAAGTCATAGGCCAGTGGCAGATAATGTAGCACAGATAATTAATGTCTTCATATAATTTATGTATTTTGTTATCTTAAAACAAACATGTACATGTGAATGTCACTTTATGTTATATACATGTTATTTGAAGTTCAACATTATATACATATGTACAAGTCTGAGTCAAATGTTTGTGTGATGGTTTGTCATAGTTAGTGTTCAGAGTGCAAGAAAGTGATAGAAAATTCTATCACATTGTTTTCAACAATTTCAGCATAGTAGTAGAGATGACACCATGGTGTAGGTAGTCATACTCTTAATGCGGGCGTGATAGCTACATTTGCCAAGACATAACTTACTAACTGATGTTAAGTAATATCCAGCACCCTCGAGTCTGCTTGGATTTGGCAGAAGTCAATTTAGTAAGCATCATTGTAAAGGTCAACAATGTAGACAACAACAGAAAAAGGAGTGAGAATGTTACCTGATGTGTGTTGTTGAAACGAGTAGAATTCTCAACACAATATGTTGAGAACAGTAGTTGCATCTCTGATAAGTGTTTCAATAGGTAACTAAATTTGTCATTGCCATGTAAGAGTCTACTGTGACACAAGTGAGTACACAGTAATATGTGCTGAGATATGTAAAGTTAAGTAAGGCATCTGCAAAAAAAATATGATGAACTGACTGGCTATTAATTACAGTTCAATACCCTCAAGTCTACTTGAACAGTAATAATGCAGTTTTTTTTGTTGTGAGTACATCTAACTTGCAAATGCTGAATATCACAATATAATGTTTTTCAAATTGGATTGTGATTAATGATGAAAACAGTCTTGTTTTGCATTCAATTTATGAGGATAGCACTGTGATACACAAGCAATTGTGTACCACAGGGAGCTGCATTGCTGTATGTTGTGGTGTCTTTCTGCAATGGCAGAGAAATCTGATAAATCAGCATGGGCTGTGGTTATTTTGTGCAACAAGTAGAACACATTGGTCACCATGGGTGGCATCACACACAAGTAGTGTTTGATGAAGGTTGTAAGGGAAATGTATATGTACAGTACATTGGTGGTTGAGAAAAACATTTGGATGGAATAAGCAGATGCAATGTTATTTTTGCAGAGACACTGGTTTACTGATATGCTGTGATTAGATAGCATCACTCTTCCATACGTTGTGCAACATTGGTGCAGTGGAGAATTATGACATATGCATCCTTCAGATTTCTTGGGAGTCTTTCCTTCAGGGTGCATACTGTATCACTGCACTCCACCCATCCCTTTCTGAACCTTCGCCAAGTGACATAGTGTCTAGAGTGAATGGATAGGCCATGATGGAAGATTATTGCATGGGTGTCAAATTGAGTCCCTGAGAACATAGTTCTTCCAGCAATGAAGTGTGAAATTGGCATTGTAACTTTCATACCTTGAGAGTTAAAGTGCTACAGTACAATAATAATGTAAGAACTTGAATATGTAACTCTCAGAAAGCATACACAAGAACGACCGGATCTTTGGCAGAGCCAACCAGTTTCTGTATTAGCAAATAACTTGCGGAATTTCACAGTTCTCTGTTCAGGGACATAGACAGACAGCCAGAGCATATCCTGAGTTGTTTGTGATTCTTTGTGGCCACATGGCAAACATGTATACTTGGACACATAGTCAACTATTAAATGTTAACGCAGATCAATGCCATCAACTGCTAAACTGTTTATCATTCTCATCATGAACTCTGTGACATCTTGTTGTGCATTGTCAGCAAATATTGATTGTCCTGCATATTGACCAAGAGTTAGTCATAGAAGAGTCAAGCTTTGTAAACTGGGGAACTGGTTTTGAGTACCTCTTATGACTCTCTTTAATACTTCCGACAGAGGTGTCGACTGACTAGAGTTTAACACATTAGCAAACTCAGGGATGTGGAGAAGTGCTTGCATAGTTGCGTTTGCATAGCAGCTTATTCCAGTGCTGTTGTCAAATGTTGGCAGTGTGTTGACTCCAATACATTTTTTCGCAGGTAGAGATGTGAGTAGTTTCTTAAGAGAGTGCTCTTTGATGGAGTACTCAGGTGATGACTGTGGAGTTTTAGTACACTCTCTTTTCAGTTTGTGTCCTTCATCGATTGTGATCACTGTGACAGATACATATCTGGGAACTGGTAGTAAAGGAGCATTTGGTTGGTACAATGTACGTAATCTGTTGTACTCAGCTATGCATTATGTGTCAGCACGTATTTTGCTTTCTGCCAGATTCACTATATGTACTCCAGACAATTGTCTTACATGAGACAAGGCAACATAAGACATGCCATCCTTGAATATACCAGTGCCTATATCTATAAAGGCATTATCAAGGCTGAGGCCTTGTGACTTGTGTATGGAGACTGCATAAGCAGCACACAATGGAAATTGTTTCCTTGTCATATATATGTCTTTCACAAGTTCAAACTTGACTGTTACTCTGCTGGGTGAAGGATTTCACAGTTGTCAAACTTTACAACTACAAACTTCACAGCTGTACCCTGTATATTGTGCAGAAACTCTTGGATGTATCCCATGGCTCCATTCATGAGACCTCTGTCGACATCAATATTTCTGTGAAGCATGATACGTGCATTTCTACACAGTGGCAGCACAGCTTCCAAGCCAGCTGTGTGTGACACATTACTTGTGAGGTCTTTGAGATGCTCAACCATTTTTTATACCATTGTTCATGATAGGATGATACCATCTATGGTATCTATGCATAGTAGACTGACAATAGGTTGCTGTTCTCTCTTCATCATGATATCATTGAACTCTGCACACTGCTTAAGCCTTGGGAATAGACCTACAACGTGTACCCCAGATTTCTGGACATGTGCAAAGATATAACATGCATCCTGAATAGGAGCATCATTTCTAGTGATCATGCGCTGTCTTAACATCTCAACGTGAGTGGGTGTCAGTGCACCAATACGTGCCTCATCAAGTAATGCTTTGTAAGACATGCCACCTTGCTGTCTCATGTTCTGTGAGAGTTCAACATATGAGAACTCCCACAGACTGACTCCACCAATGCATCCAATTGTTTTCTTTGCCTCATCAATGGATAGACTACAGAAAACATACTTGCCAAATAACAGAGCAGCTGAAGGAGATCTCCAAGAACAAGAATGTTATTATCACCAAATGGCATGTCATCATTGGTCCTATCATCTCCTGTAGATGTAGGTGGATAAATGTGAGAGAACATTAAGTGTAACATGATCTCATCAATTATCAGCAAATGCATCTTGAAAACATTGACCTCAGTTCAGGAACGCGTCATATGACAATTTCTGTAATCACCACTCTTTCTATACTCATCTGGCAACATGAATAACCTATGAAGTGTGATATCACCAATGTTATAAGCTGCCAAAGCTGTAGGAGCAGCAACAATAACAGATGTTGCCATACTGGTAAGGTCATGCACTCCTTTGCTTATAGCTTTGATCAAGAAACTTTTTCCAGTCCCAGCAGCACCGCTAACAAACATCTTGATCGTTGTCTGTTCCTCGCAAACACACTGCTTGGTATTGTGCTGAATAGCATGTTTCCCAGCATGTATCACAGAGTGATACATTACTCTTTGGTGTGAGTTCAACTTGTCAACAATGTCGGTACCTGACTCTGACAAGTACATGCTTTGTTGCATTGTGCCCTCAACCTCTGACATTAGCACAGCTGGGTCACCAAGCGTGCCTTCTCCTTCAACATCAACCATTTCCTGTGATGTTACAGGTGTGTCATCATCCAGGACTTTCTTCGTGTTCTCTAGCTGTTTTTTTCAGTTTCAGGTCTCTTAATGTACATCTCAGAGACATGACTCTGGAAGGTATGCTATGTTTTCATGAACTGTTGTTCATACATATCAGACAATCCTTTTAATTCAGATTCTGATCTCCAAGGTTTGAACAGAAACAATAGAGCAAAGTAATAATGTTCTTTACTTTCTGCTGTGTTCAAGGTCAGTTTGCAGTGGTCAATTAGCCATGGTTTTCACTTTTTAACAAGTGAGCCATCAAACCCAGTGACATTATATATGCCTTTTTCTGGGTCAGAAGGAACACCCCACTTGTAGCCATACCATTGAGCAACTTCAAAGAGACAGAGATTGTCCATAACACTGAGGCGCTGTGGATAGTAGTTATCAATTAAGTTGCTCTTAAGAATATTTGTGGATGTTGTTCTTGTAGCAGCCAAGTCCTCAGTCTCTTCATGGCTCTTAGGAACACGGTGCCTGTTCTGCTTGCGATTCACATTCAAGAAATGAATGGAGTCTTATTAACCAATTAGACATACACCTGTGAGTCGGTCACATGCTTCATAGGCTCCGCACTCATGGTGTGACAGAGTCTTAAGCCCTGCACCAAAGCCTGGAAGAGATTGACCCATCACAGTTAGACAGCTCTCCACCATTTCTTGCAGGTTTGTTTTGCTCGTGCTTAGTAATGTATGATGTAACATACCTTATGAGAGCCATTGAGTTGTCTGCAACAAACTGAATGTCAATGTTTGCTTGCCACATCAACAGAAAGACGATATGTGATTGATACAGACTTCTGATTCTGTGCGAGGTGGTTCATAGACTGCTTTGTTGACTTTGCTTTCAGGTAGTGTTGCATGGCTGAAATACATCATTCTGCCAAACAGCTAAAGGCAAGCTCACCTTGGGAAGCTAAAACAGCAGCGAGTGTACCACTGACCTTTGTTCTTAACTTTCCTAAGACAGTATTTGCCACAGAGGTGTCATTGGAATTTCTGGACCAGTTCCCAAAGTGTTGCACTGTCATACCTGTCTGGTATCTGACATGTAACATACTTCAAGAAGAAGCTTAGAATGTCAGCTGTTTCATTGTCTGCAATTCTTGAAGCATCTTTTATCCACAGCAACATATGTATGTGTGGGGGTCCACGGTCTTGGTACTCAACCCTCCAGAAGTAATGCTCAACAATACTGAGGGGAGGATTTGTCTTAGACAGTATGAATTTCAAAAGACTGTGGAACTGGTGGTGGAAGTAACGTGAAACAGTTACTGGATCAAGTGAGCAAAGTTCATTGAGAGTCATTGTTTGGATGTTCTCAACATCAGAGTTTGCCCATCTGAGAAGATCAGCAGATCATCCCAATAATATTCAGCACAACTCAGCATCACAAACCATGTTGCTGGTCCAAAGCTCTCTCAGCATGCACATTACCTAAAGTGTCATCTGTACCAATATTCATAGACCACACATGCCAGACAAAATATAAGAAAGACTGACTTGCAGTGTTTCATCTTTAGTCTACAACTTCTGTAGTAACTGTGCAGCTGTCATATTGTTGAATTCTGTTCCAAGTCTCAATGTATGAGCAATACTAGCAGATAGGACACTAAGTTCACTTTCCCAAAGAAGGTGGAACATGTATGCAATGTTTCTTCAAAACTTGCCATCCTTATGTAGTAGTCGTGAGGCCCTATACTCAGCTCCTGGTACTCAAAGTTCTTGTTCATCTAATTGACCACCTGAACCAAGTGGAAATAGATCAGGAAAACAACAAGCTTCTACAGTAGACTCTCATATACTTACAGGATTGCACTCCACTTGCTTCATTTGATATAAATCAATGTTATCCATTACTGGGTCTTTGCCATGCAATGGGTGTATGATAAATTGCTCATACACATTTTGTACAGTTGCAATGTCAACCTTCTCCAGTATTGCTTTGTCAGAGTTGTCTGTGGCAATATCTGTAGAAAGACCACCAAATGCATAGATGTCAATGTCAGCATAAAAAGAATTGTGCTCTTTTAGGTATTGCAAAGCATGCTTTACGTTGTCTACATTGACAATGTCCTGCCATATTGTTTTGGCCTTTGTTGGCACACCATTTACCAAGATGACTACACTATTGTCCTGAGAACTAGTGTCGACATTTTCTTGCAAAGGTAAAGGCAAGTAGACAACAGAGTCTTTGAGAGAGCGTACAAGTTCTTTGTTCGGTAGGTCTCGTGTCTTTGTGTTCAGCCTGATGATCATTTGAAATGGATTCATGGTCTGAATAAGAATCCTTTCAAACAAGTTCAACACTGTTATCTCATCAGGAGTTGGTTCTACTTCCATTTTATTGAGTACAGAACGAGGAGGTAAACCCAGTCTTAATTTTTTTTATGACAGTAAGAACAGAGTGACACAGTTGTGACTTCTTTAAAGTCAAACTTTAAGAGAAGGTATGCAAGGAGACATCCCCACATTTCATTCCAATGTGGAATGTTTTGCAGGTCCACTGTGACATATAAGTGTTTGTAGAACAATCATTCACATGATACACAGATTGTATCACATTTTTCTGTTTTACTTATTTCAAATTTAGCAAACTCATGACCAAAATGTCATAGAAGGTGATCTTCTTTCACCAGTAATGTCTGAGCAGTGCTTGTTTCTTCATGTACAGTAGCAGTAGACCTCAATCTATGGGTTCTTTGCAACTGTTTAATTAACTCCATAAGTCCTTCGACATCTCCATCATCAAGCAATGCTTGAAATTGCAAGTAGTCTCAAATGACAGATCTCACTCAATACAACCTTTGCACAAATTTGTGGATGCCAGAGTTATGCACTGCTAGCATACAAAAGTGATGAAATGTGCTGTCACAGTTCATGGTCTCTAAGCATGCAAGGGAGTGACCCATCATGCCTTTGTGAGGCTGAATCTCACACGTGTCAATGGTGTGAGGTAGAGTCTGTCGTTCAGATCTCTTCATGGTTAGAATTGTTGAGAGGACACTTTTTATAGATATGATAGATTCTTCTCTAGCATTGCATATGCTGTCACATGCCCATTTTTTAGCTGACGACTTTGGATCACTTTCAACCTCTTCAACTTCATTGTCATTCTCCAGGTGAAGGGTTTCATGGGATAGAGTTAAGACATTCTGCACTTTTCCATGTTCATCAATAGTTAAACTGATGTTTCTGTTGTGTGCATGGTATGTCTCTTGTCAGAAGAATGCTTCTGAGTACTCTGAATGAAACCAGTCTCCTTGAAACACAAGAGAGATATTGTCTCTGTTTAAGTGTTCAAAAGATAAAATATTGTTTCTCATCTCCTCAATCTTTGTAGTCAATTAATCAATGGCTGACATCATTTCAACCCATAATTGGGAACATATTGCTAGAGCCACATTGACAAATCATCTTACTTTTAAGTGCAGTTTTATCAATGAGATCTTAGTATGCAGTCTGTTCCCTTTGCATCTCACTATTTTGGAGATCACACATTCAATCCTAGCTCTATGGACCAGCTTTTTGAAAAACATTGCCTTGCTGTGTTGTGCACTAGCAGAGGTATTACGCCTAGCATTTTTTTTCTGTCTCACATGTCTAAGCTTTGTTGATGACAGTGCTGGACATTGTGATTGTACTGTTTCTCTAGGAAGACTACTTTGTTGTAGTTTTCCTAGAGGAGGCTTTCCGTTTTTTTTAAATGTGTATAATTAATGCTGTGTCTGCTGTAAACAGAAGACAATTTGTTATGCTTCTGACGAGAAGTTTTACCTTTGGTTCTTGCATGTCATGACGATGAACAAGCAGCACAGCTAGCACTTTGTGTCTGTGCTCTGGTTTTAAGGCAAATGGCCATGATGAAATAGGTCAAGTATTTTGTTCAATATCTTCGTGGTTGTAGTCTCCTAAGAAAAATGAAAAAGAATATATTCAGTAGTAAGAAACATTTGCCACATGGTAGCAAAAAACAAATAGTGCATAAGAAATTCAAGCCATGGTATTGTGACAAAAAATGATTGCATTAGTTTGATTTGCATTAGTTTGTCAGAAATTATTTAGTTATTCTGTGCCTTGGGGTGTGGTCTGAATATTGCATGCAGTTATCATCTGGACAATACTTGAAAAAAGAATATGTGTGGTGACTTTATTGGTTGATGCACTTGGGTAGTAGCAAGTTGAAACTTGTGAAATTGCTAAATATTAGTTGTGACATAGTTCCATGCACTTATGCTGACATATTATGATGATGGGATAGGAGGTGTTGCTCTACTCAGTCATGGCAATGATACTGCGATAGGTCTGTCTGAAGGTGGTGATGGTGTTAATAATCTTGTGTTGCTGATAAAATATTAGTTTATTGATTGTTGTGATGACATAATAATATGAATGTGATGTTAATTGAATGGGAAAGTGAAGCAATGGAAAGTTGCATGAGTTAAAAATTCAACATATATTTTTGTTGCGAACAAAGAATTTGTCACCTCACGAACAATCCTCGCAGTCAAAGACACTCGTGATCAAAGAATTTGCAGTCTCTGGAACAAAGAACATGTAAATCATATGAAATTACTATAGAAGCTCGTTTAGCTTACTTTTTATGGCAGACACAACTTCTAATGTTTAAATAGACATTTGTGAACATAGTGTGGTGACAAAGTATCTTAAGAATTGAGTTTTTAGAAGTATTACTGTTTTTTTGCTGAAATCCTGTGTCTTAGTCGCAATCTAAGAATTTGTCAACACACGGTGCAAACTCATGGTCAAAGCGAGTCTCGGTCAAAGAATTTGCACTCTTGCGGTCAAAGATTGTAAAAATGTGGAAATTATTACCAAATGTTTGAAACATAGATGTTTGTACTATTTTGGTTACTTATGGATTCTACGAATGCCCTCGTGGTTCACTGTGTTCTCAAAATTATTTAATTTACTGTTTTTATCGATCAGAGATACTGTGGCAATGAAGTCTCATGTTATTTTCATGATCAAAGATTTTGTATGCTTGCGGTCAATCCTTGCGGTCAAACTGAGTCACGATTAAAGAATTTGCATGTTCGCAGTCAAAGATCCTCATCCATCTTGGAGGCAATGATTTGGGTAACAAAAGGGCAACTGACTTAACAGAAGCTGCACAGTCTGATTTGCAGCATCTTATCAGTATGTTACCATTGTGTAAAATCCAGTATTCAGATATTACACCGTGCATGGTCTGGAAAGGTGAGGATTACTGTCCTGCACTTGAAAGATAATGCAGGAAAGTGAACATACAAATATATGGATTCCTCTGTGTTATGGGAATGTATACCATTCGTTACCCCCAAATTACTTATGACAAAAATTGGCTATATCTAAAAGATGGTGTGCATCTCTGTAACACTGGTAATAACATTTTTGTTGAGGACCTTCAACATGGTATCCTTACAGTTCTGTGACTGTGTGCCTGTAGGATGGTGCCTCTCAAGTACATCACATATACACTGCCAAAAAACGGCTCTTTTCCGAGTCACTATAAATGGTAAAAAAATAGAACTGTTTACATCTTGCACATTGTTCTCTGTATGTTAGGTTGTGAGTGTGTGGAAAACACAGATTCTCTGATGTTTTACAGCAGAGAAGTGTTAAGATAATTGTCAATAGATGAGTAGGGTGTTCATTATTACTTGAGCTTGTATGTGTGTTTTTTTAGGTGGGTTACATGACATATTGGTTGTCTGCTACTATGCAAAATGCTGTTTGTTTTGTATTCTTTGTTAATATGATGTAGGGTGTGTGTTGTGTTAGTGTTTAATTTTTAACTTTTTTTTTGTTCTTTTACTAACAGTTGAAAATGGTCAGTTATAAGGGGGGATGCATTCTTCAAGTATGGGTTAAAATGTGATGTATGTTTCTGAACATGAACTGGCAAGGAAGGGATGGCTTTGTGGCATGAAGAGACACATGGAGTTGATGTAGTGTAATGTGTGTTGGTAGGGTATATTGACTGCGGAACTCAGTGATGCTGTTTTGCTGTGTAAAATGTGTGTGCTGTTTAAAAGTTTTGTAATATTTTTTCTGTTTTTCTTTAAACAGGTCTTTAAACTATCACTTGCTTTTCTTGTGCTAATAGTCTACTGTCAAATAAGTATTGCCCTTTTTGTTTTAAGCCACTGTTCAATAAAATGTATTTTATGAGGCCCCATTGTCTTGACCACCGTTTCCTTATTGAGTCATGATAAAATGACATAAGACAACTAGATGTCTGTATGTCTTATTGCAATGGTGGGAGGGTGGTTAAATGTGCAGTAGATGTCAACCCTTAAATAACTATTTATTAAACATGCAACATTAGGTAACAAAGTCTTTGGTTATCTTGAATTTGTGTAATAATGTGGTGCAATTTTTCCAGTGTTACTTAGTGATGTGTCGAAGGAATTAACCATGTTATGTGCCACATTCCTATGATTACTATACCACTGAGCAAATGAAAGAATGTAGACTTATGACTTTTAACTTAGGTTGCTTGTTCTTTGTAGCACAACATTTTTTTTTCAAGAACTATTACTTTCACCTTTTGGTACTTCATTTGCAAAGTGTTATCTTGTATAACCATCTTGTTAAGTTTCAGTCAGTTCATTGGTTCCTGAGTAGTGGCTGTGCAATACATGCAAAGAAATAAACTTCTAAAGTAGTGAAATAAAGAATTTATATTCAAATGCCGCTCGCGTGTGTCTCCTGCTAATGGGGGGTGGAGTGTAGTTATTACAACATTTTAATAGTGTGTTAATGTGTCTGGTGATTGGGGGGTTGCCTGCTAACAGGATGTGTAGAAGACAACTAAAAAGCAAGTGGAGGTATTACTTGTTTTACATGTAAGTGCAAATCAAAATAGTATGAAGAGTTACAAACATATTTATTTTCAATACATCTCACACAATAATCATTTTGTACGTTTTATTATGCTGTACAGGATGATCACTTGAGTGGTATTCCACAACTAGGTACCATTGTGTTCTCAAAAGTTGTCCATCTTGTTGGGTATAAATATTTGTTCGTACCATTACTTCACTTGTCTGAGGAATAGTCGGAAGAATCCTCAGTGTGCCTGAATGATGTGCAGCCATTTGATATCCCCTATCACATTATCCTGTTAATATATTGATAATACAGCTTATTTTATTTTTAAAGTTGCCAGAACAGGAGCTGTGAATGCAGCTGTGAATATTTGATGACTACGCTGTTTTAGTTATGTTAGGAAGGGGGTACATTGATGTGTTTTAATTATAGACTAATTGTTACCTCAGAATTAATAAGTTATCACACATATTTTATTGTGAGTGCTAAGCAACAGAAATAGTAGTAAGATAGAACAGTATCAATATAATAGCTAATAACATTTTTTGATATCTCTTTTTGTCTTTCTTTTTTTTATTACAGATAGAGAAAATGCCGAAGTCTTGGAGTGACACAGAGGTGCTGGCCCTAGTTCAGGCTGTGAGGGAGCATGTAAATCTGTCAATCATCATGCATGCAACTAACCTGAGCCTGACCCATACATAGGGAAAGGTAAGTGTTTGGTTAGATTGAGACTTTACATTTTTTTACATGGCTATACATGTAATACATGACAACGGTGGGTTCAGTAGTATATCTTGCAAATTAATTGATTGTTGGTGCTACAATGTGCTATTCACAGCATAATCACAGTGTTGTATATACTGGAAATTACATTTAGATTTCCTTGCTGGTACAGTGCAGTTTGTGTGAAGCCTGCTTGTGGACATTGTGAAAGGAGAAACGTAGGTGTCCCAGCAGTACCCTCCTGCCTAGACAGGCACTGAGACCCGTGTCTCTGCTCCCAGGTAGTTGTATTGGGCAGGACGTCATGACCCACAAAACTGTTTCCTAGGCTGCTGAGTGACACCATACACTATGGGTCTGTGTGTATTGTTGCAGAGCATGTGACAATGGGTGTTAGTACAGTAGTGAATGTCATACTACTGATATATCAATGGATTTAGTCTCATGTTTATTAATGTGTTGCACAGTATGGTGTGTATGCCTATTGATCTATGCTGTTTAACAACTGCTGTACAGCTTTAGTGTACTCTGTGAGTCAGTGGGTGGGTGGATGACTTGTGGCTGGGGACATGCCATATGTTGCTGAGTGGATGACACTGTGGTGGTGGGTCTAAGTGGCCAGGTGGGGAGGGGGATACTGTTTAATCACCACATTCTTCCTTTTAGAATCTGTGCGATTGGGATTGGGAGCACACTGTGTGGACTGCTGGGAATACTGCATTTCAAATATATGTGGTCAGAGTGGGGCCAGTCCACTGGAGCACTGTGTATATATTTATGTTATTTAAATAACACATATCATTACCATTGGGCTGTGCATAGTATTTTGGAGCAGCAGAATAGATATAATTGTTACTTTATATTACAAATTCATATTATCAGGTACTAGGTTGGTTTGCCAGTGAAGTGCAGGCCAACTTAATCTTAGCGACTGAAGACTGCCACGATGCCAGGTGGAAGGTTACAGCAATTCATCTACCTGTATGTTAATGCTGCTAGAATGAGAAGCAAATATACCCATTTGTGCTTTGCATGTACTATGGGCCCATGTCTATTTCATCACTGAATCTTGCAAGTGCAGTTGTGCTGGTGCATCACCCTGAAGCTGTCTTGCCACTTGAGATGGTGTGGTGTCAGTCGAAGAAAAACAATGTTGGTAGCCATGATAGTATATTGAATGGTGCTGAGCCATGGCATTGCACTGCTGAATATCTCTCAGGACATGGCATGTCAGCTTCTATAGCAATGCAGCAGCAAGTGTCGCACTTCTCTATTAATATTTCTTACACAAATGTGTAATATTTAATATATACCTAAATGCTATTGTGTTGTGTGAAAAAATGAACTAAAGGGTGTCTCTTGTTCTGGTTTTAAATGGTTATTTGGGTCATTTGATATAGTTGATGTTTGACCTTGTGGACTATATTAACTGCTTAGGTCACGTGCCTTCATTATCGCAATGCAAGAAAGTGTGTAATGCATTATTCATTTCATATGTGAAACTCGTGCATTTCTGTAGATAGTGTCACAGTTGCTGAATTTGTGGTTAGGTTGTCATCTTTGTTAAGTTATTCATTTTAGTGTTACACAAAACACTCAGTGTACTTTTGCTTTTAATTTTTTCTCAGGTTAGTCATGCCTTGAGGAGGCAGGAGATGAGAAAATCTCCTGACGTGTGTCGAAGGAAGTGGAAGATCACCTGCCAGACATTTTTTAAAGCCAAGTCAGTGGCGGGTGATATGCGAAGGAGTGTCCAGGAGTGGTATGACATAACATATGCTATGTAGGAGGATACAGGAAAACCTGAGTTTGGTGATCATCATCACACCTGTGAGTGTATATTTGAAACTGTTGTGATGTTAGTATTGAGGCTCATGTGCTACCTATGATTTATAAGTTTGTGACTAACAACATTGCTTTATTTTATATTAAGATGAGGTATTATCATTTATTAGTAAATTGTAAGTATATAATATGTAGTATTATAGTTGTAAAAGTAGTGATATATAAGGAAAGAATATTTTACAATAATAGGTTAGTAATAATAAACTGAGGAGTGTGTTTGTGGTGATACTGTTTTTTTACTAAGAAGCAAGAGGAAACAATACTTAACTTCTTTGAAAGCAGACAATGATACTTCTGTGGTAGTATTCTACTGTATATAATATTGAAGATACATGTTGTAATATGTTCATGTTCCGAATGATTATTTTGAAACATAGGTAGATGTAATTTGTGTGCAGGATATTTATTAGAAAAGCACAGTGGGAAATTGTGTGAACCATAGTATTTGTTTTTTAACAGTGTTAATTGTCACATTGCAAGCTGACAGTGTTGTTAGTTATTTTTTTTATTTATTTTTTACTCAGCTAGAACACCTGCAGAACCTGTATCCTCCCATACTGTGCAGCTGCAACCACTCCCGGAAAGTGCAGCTTGAGGGGCTCCATTCAAGCAGCTACTTGTGCTCGACTCTGCTGGTGAGTTACAATAATGTACTGATGTATTGATTGTCATTTGATAAGTAGTATGACTGTTATATGGCATGAGAATACTTTGTGTACATCTCTGCTGATGTTACTTATTCTTGTATCCAGTTTGTATAATGTTAGAAAATGTGCAAACCTATGGCCGGCCCGTCGGTGCAGCGGTGGGATTTCCGCTTACGATGCCGGCGACCCGGGTTCGGGAACAGACCCAAGTCGTCGGAGGGCTGGCCAGGGGAGAGGGATCGAGTGTCCTCCGGACTGCCTCTCCTCTCAGGGAGGGTGGGGGCAGCACCCCGAGCACTGAGGACTCCTGGCGGAGGCTGGGAGCTCTCATGCTGCCACGCTAGTATCAGGGGGGAGGAGGCGGGGTGGATGCTGGCATCAGTGCATGTCCCCGCCTCTGGGAGGAAAAAACCCGAGAGGAAAAGAAGGAGGGGAGGTCCTTTGTCTAGGTGAAGCCTCCCGGGCTTCAATTCACCCTGCCACCGCACTCCAACTAGTTACTGGTTCCAGCGGCGCACGGATGGGGCACGCAGTGCCGTGGCCCCACCCTCCGGGGGGAAAGCCAGGGTTGACCGGGAGGGGCGGCAAATAGGCAGGTGGTGGGAGCTCCGGGGGCCATGACTAGGCGGATGGGAGACGGAGAACCCCCAGGAAAAAAAGGAATAAAAAAAAAAGAAAATGTGCAAACCTATTTGAGGCATCTGATTGCTCAGACACTTCTTTAGCTGGCCATCTATCAGACAATAGACACCCACCTATTAAAAAGGCCAGCCTAGCTTGCCCCATCACCAAGATGTTGGTGCTGAGGCTGATCTCCAATTGGTTAAAACCCTTCTATTGTGTTCCAAGTGTCTGCCATTTGTTTCTGTCGCTTAGCAGTTGTGAAACTGAGTGGCTGAGCTGACACTAAGTTTAAAGTAGTAAAATATAGTGCAAGGAAAATGCAACATTCTCCACACAAACATAACTGTACCCCCCAAAAAATGACTGATTTCTATGGCAAACACAAATTTCTCTGACATGAATTGAGTCTTTTGCACTTACTGTGACACCTCCCCCCCACCCCAGGACAAGAGCGGTGAAAAAAGAAAGCCAGCTCTGGACCCACACATATCTCCCACTTCCAACTGTCCCATCAGTGATATCGGGGACTGAACACATACCATATCACCTCCCAAAAAATCAAATAAACATTCTCTCTGTGGCCTATTCATTGTTTGTTGAGCAAGTTTGGCAGATATTTTTCTTGCTGTCGTATACCCCCCCTGAGATTAGCCACCTGCTCAGTATGAAGTGCTATCTGCCTTCAAATTATATTAACCGGATGTCAAACATGCCATGTACCACTCATCACCTACTATCCTGATGCCCTGATGTCATGCACCATCAACAAGTTCACCAGAATATTGCTTGCTTGTCTCCTCCACCTGCAATCACGTTAGATCAACTTTTCTAGATGTGCAGCTCATCACCTCCCATTGTGGATCTTGCTCACAAAATGTAGCTTTGACTGATCATTGCAGGTGCTGGGGGGGGTGGGGATCTATAGTCTGTGGTTTCCATAGAAGAGGATCCATAGTCTGTCATTCCTGGGAATCACACAGTCCCTGAAACCCTGACAGATATTTGAGGGGAAAAAAAGAAAGCCCCCTGATTGCCTATCATGCTCCTGCTGCCATCTAGTACAGGAAAACATAAATAAATCACCTCACTTTTGATCACGCTCTTACTGCCATCCAGTAAAGGGGAAAAAAAGAAAAACAGAAAGTTCCCTGATTTGCAGTTGTGTTCTTTCTGCCATATCTTTAAACAAGTATGTTGTTCCAAACACGTTGGTTGGTCTGTTCCAAAAATGTTGGTTGGTGTGTGTGTGTGTGTGTATAGGTACGCTAACACGAAAGTCCATAGTTTAAAAACCATGTTCTGATGCAGACGGATAAACTATTTTATCACAAAAGATATTTTAAATATTTTTTTAATTAACAATTTTGTATTAAACTTATTTATCTTAAAAGTGCATATTTTATAAGCTCAATAATACCTGACAGGGTGGGCGGTATGGGCAATACCGGACCTTTCAGGGGTTATGAGGCCCTCTGCTTGTGGCGTCGGGCCTCATTACGCCTCTGGGCAGTCCGGTATTGCCCAATACCGCCCACCCTGTTGGTTATTGTCACTTGCTTATTACTTTAATAGTTGTTACATTTGAAATTCCTAGTGAGGATAAATTGTAGACTATATTATGTATTCAACATATATTTAATGAGCAAATGTTGTAAGAAGAAGTATTTATGTATGTGTTTATTGTCATGATGAGTATTAACCTGTAAAGGTGTTTTTATAAGTAAAAGAGTATTGCAGTTTGTAAATTGAAAATGAGATGATTGCATATAGCTGCTAATAATACTACTTACTGTACTAATTAGTAGATCAGATGTGTGCACTGTGATTAGCTGAACACTACATAGTATGATACTTGTGAAGATTAAGGATATTGCACTACTGGTTGTGGTGATATGTATATTTATATATGCAAATATTGATATGGAGAGATGAGTGACTCATTTTGTTTCACTATGTTTTACAGAAGATGAACCATCTGCAGAGGGTGCTGCTGGAGGAGAAGACTCCACAGAGGGTAAAGAGATCATCGAGTTTGAACTCTCTGTGGAGGGAATGCCACAATCTCCAGCAGCAGGTGATCCTTTGACACCTGCAGGTCCAGGTGGGCCTCCAGCTGAGGAATGTGAGTACTTGTTATATAGTTTGTGTCGTTATTATTAAAGATTAGAATAGGGTGTTGACTATACTGATCTTTCCAGAGATGATAGTACTGCAGTTTGTTTACAGTCCCAGGTCAAAATGTTGCTCCCTGAAACAGCAACTGGGTGATAGCATGGTTATCTATAACAGTATTGTTAGTCATACTACATTGTCTTGTTACCTTTTCATCATATCCCCAGAACAGTTGTTGATCGTCACTGGTTGTGCATCAGCCTGTTGTTTCTGAGTTTATTGTTTTGATACAGACCTCTTCACTCTGAAAGCTGTAGCTTCAACTGTGTGTATCCTTTGTTCAATTCCTTCTTCATTTTGTGTTGCAGGATTATTATATAATAGTAAGAAACAATCCTGAGTCTGATTGCTCAATTGCCCATCACAGCAGGTATGTTACTCTGGCATTACTTCCGTGCTGTTGACAGTTCTAGTTTCATCATTGTGGAGATTATGGCTGCACCTTTTTTTTGCATGTGCTCTTGAGAAAAGTTATTTTTTTGCACAATGATGACACCGTTATTAAAAAATATTATAGTATTCCATATATAACAACAAATTATTGTAGCATATGAATTATGCACTCCATAGTGGGTCTTATTCTGTGCTAACATTATATCTTGTGTGTTGGGTGCACTTGTCCAGTGGACTCAGACCCAAACCATATGAGGTGGGATGTTATGCCAACATTATACCCAGCCTGTCAGGCATCATTCCTTCACTCTTTACTGTTGAAGCCTGGTGATCAGGTAGGCAGTACCAGAGCCATCTTTATACAGTCATCACATACGATTACGAGATTGCCTCCCACGGACTATTTCCTTCCCAGTTCAGTAAAGGACTAAGTTAGGTGCAGCCACAGACACACACAAAGACAGTATAGAACAGGGACTTATGAAAGAGTTAGATAGCAGTATCACATAACACAATGGTATGTGGTAGGAGTGTGTAGTGCTAAATCAGCATATCTAATGCTATGTATCAGACATGAACTTTTTTTTTATCTGCTGTGTATATGAAGAGGGCTGAATAAAAGTAATAGCTAGGTTGTATATGTATAGTATTGACACATATTCTTAGATGGAGAATCTACATGTCATCCTCAATGTCCTCTTATGAAGTATTCAATAAGGAGTATAGTATGTGTCACAATTGTACATCATCTTACTTGACTGCCTGCTGGTCAGCTATGTGGGTTTTATAAATCTCATATCTGTTTGCATTTCTGTCTATTCAAGAAGTTGAATAGATAGACAATAGTGGATGGGCAAGTATGCAGAAACAGGCGGTATACATTTTTTTTCTCATCTTCATTGGTGTTTAATTTACTGTAGAGGTTCAATTATTGTACCTTGTACATGTGACTTAGGTTGTAAAACACTGTCAGAGACTAATTTATGTAACTATTTTGTATTAGGTAGATACATCTTAAAAAATTTTGACAGATCACACAGCACTGCAGCGACGGTGTTTTACTAAAATGGTATGTGTCAGTGGTTGAGATATTGAGTAACAATGTCTCAGTTGCGCCATAGTATCACAGACTTACACTGGAATGGTGTTGAGACACATTAAATGGGCATAGAGTGCGATAGTGTAGTATTTGGTGCTTGAAATAGACAATATGTTTGCACATGTAATGTGGGGGGGGTGCTGGTGTTTTCAGTAGTGAAATTTCAAACATGGCATCTGCTTGAAGTAGTTTTCAAGTAGAGTAACATGAATTTGTATAACTGGCTGTTTAGTACTGGGTATAATTCTATGTTCCATAATGACAATAGTTCCAATGTGCACATGTGATTCAACATGACATCATTGTGCAGCAGGGTGTTTGAAGTACAAGAATGTACAGGTGCTGATACTTCTTAATGTTTGAAGCTCTACACATACTTGATATACTAATTAATAAACTGGTTTAAGGGATAGTGAAAATAGGCACCTATTGTGGGGTTGACAGAATGCTATTCAGGTAGAATATGTATTTTATTATTGTATATGTGATGGTGAAGGTAGATGTGTATATAACAAACATTTACAATAGTATTCTTAAGTTGACTCACTTTTTTTTGTAAATGGCATAGATTGGAATACATCAGAGGTATTAAATATATTTTTGACAGACAGTTTGTGTAGTCTGTTTTAGAAAACTGCAGTACAGTTTCATTTAGTAACATCAGTCTTGTTTCATTTTCTTTTGTCTACACAGGGCAACTTGTGCAGAGTGGCAAGCAGGCTGCTGCTGAACACGCCCATGACACTGCAGCAAAAATGAATTATTTAGTTGGACAGTCGGAGGAGATAATTCAGCAGGGGGCCAAAATAATAGATTTGCTGCAGCGTCATGGGTGTGTAGGGCATTTGGCCTTAGTTTCCACTCATGGGCTTAAGCACAGCAACAGGGGCCTCACCAAAGTGATCCATTCATTGAGGGATTTGGAGAAGACCTCTGTTGCTTCGCTTGAGTCCATGCATGGTCTCATGGTGCGGCTGGCTGAAAATCAGCTGGAGGCCACAGAAACAATTCACCAGCTTCTGCACCAGGACCTGCAACATCTAGAGGATGACCAACCCTCTCAAGAACCTCAGCAAGAGCTCCCCGAAGGTGCCCCTCCAACATCACCATCTACAACTGATGCACAAGAGGGGCACCTAGCTGCACCTACTCTTGAGCAGCCTTCCACTTCCTCGACACCGTCATCTCCCCAAGTCCCCACAGCCTGAGCAGCCAGCACCCCTGTGTCACTCCTGGCCATGTTTTGTACATAGTTTTTCTTAATGGAATAATTTATTTACAGTTATTTTTCCCTACCCTGTTCTTATTTTAGTGTGAAGCAACACTTCTATTTTTTTCACATAACTTTAATTTAATGTTTTATTTATTTTTTCTACATTTATTCCTTCTGTTTAAGTTATTTGTATATTTAGTTAGGTATGAGTTTTAAACATTTCTGTAAAATAAGTTTTCTATTTTTGCTACTAATTATATATAAAGAGTTTTAATTTTTCAAAAATGTGTTTGTCTCATTATTCTAGATATGTATATTATAAAGTTATTGCCTATGGTGGTTGGAGGTAATTACATGTGTGACAATTTAGTGAACATCAGTGTCACAGCAAGGTAATAGTTGGTATGAAAGTGACATACTGTTAATGGTGGTGGTTTGTTTTGCATTACATTTCACAATTGCATTGGGGCCACAGACACTACTATCTATTTCTGATATTTCTGTGATTTCTTGAGGAATTTTTTCTGCTTTCTGTATTTTAATAGTACGAACAGCAGAGAGAAATGGTGCAGAAATTGTGTGAGGGATTTAGAAATAGGTATAAATGTCTGTCACTAGAATAACATGGTGGGATGCTGCTATACAGAGATGATCTCTGAAGCTGGGTATAGTATTGTTTATTAAAAAGTATAATGGTAAGGTTACATTTTCTTTTTTAAGGTGTAGTGACAGAAATAACATTTATTTTTTCTCAAAAAGTAAGGAAATTAATTGCAAAAAACTGCGTTCATGCAAGAGTTAGGGTTCGTTTGTAGCGAAAAAAGTGAGGAAACTCGGTGTTAGGGTTTTCAACCTTAACTCCGTTTTCTCCCCCAACGCCACTCCACTCCCCCAGCCCCACTGGCACACACACAGGCAGAAACATACACACACACACACACACACACACACAACACACAACTATGGGAGCAGTACAAGGAAATACAACCAATCACACAGACCCAATCTCCACAAACACATACACAGAGTGCAACCTGTTCAGAGGAGGGTAAACAAAATGGTGCAGGGTGTGCAGCACAAAAGATGCAATGAGAGAGAGTAAAGCATCTTTTACATGTATGACCTTTACAAAGTACAAGAGGATAGCATGTTTCAGAAATTACAGAAATACAAGAACAAAGTAGGACAATAATGTACAACTTCTTTCAGGAGAGTTGTCTTAATCAATTCCCATGAAGACTTAATATACATATATATTTTGTAATGTTTTGTAACAGGCTGACACAAACTAGGAACAACTATCTGTTTTCGGGAATGAGCTACAAGCACTAGTCTCTTAAGTCACTTACAGTCAGAGTATGCAGATTCATCTTCTGAGAATCAAACTCAGGTCTTGTGTACTGGATGTACAAATGTCATTCAGAGTTTACAACAGTAACCTATAGAATATAGAGGCAGGTGCCTTGTAATGGTGAGGCATGTATCACAATCTAGTGAATGCTCTCTAACTGTTATAATAATGCTTGTTGACAGAAGAATTGAAACAACGTTCTGTTTAGACCTGAAATGGTTGTGAATACTGTTTAGGGCCATGAACAATGTAGAAAAGAATATATTGTGTCTTGCTACATTGCAGTCACATGTTGCTGATACTGTAATAATTACAGAATTTACATGCAGATAGAAACATACATTTAAGAGATTCGATTTGATACCAGATAAGGAATACTTGCGTAGTAACACTGTCCATTTCCATATGTTATCAACAAGGTACAGAGTCTAGTTAAACAATGCATTACTTCTTCCTGACCGTAACTAGAATACCCTTATGTCTTATGAATTCTACAATTCTGCCACTCCTCATTATTCCACAACGTTGTCAGGAAGCCCAATCCATGCATCCAGAAGCCTGTGTGTGATAAAATTGTCTTTAACATTACCTCTGAGGCATTGCCCCTCTATCTTGAAATTGTTGCCCTTTGTTCTACATCTCTTTTTCTGAAAGATGTAATCATGTTGTGGTTTGTTAATTCCCTTCACATAATTGAAAGTTTGCACCATGTACCTGCTCTGCTCTTGTGCTCAACAGTATGAATCTTAAACTAATTTAGTCTTTCCTTGTATCTTTACTGCTAAACACTCTGCACCATTTTGTTTACCCTCCTCTGAACAAGTTGCACTCTGTGTATGTGTTTGCGGAGATCGGGTCTGTGTGATTAATTGTATTTCCTTGTACTACCCCCATAGTTATGTGTTTTGTGTGTGTGTGTGTGTGTGTGTGCCAGTGGGGATGGGGGCTGGGGGTGGAGTGGTGTTGGGGGGGGGAAGCCGGAGTTAGAGTTGAAAACACTAACGCCAAATTTCTTTGCTTTTTTCACTAGAAAAAGAACCCTAACTCTTGCATTAACTCAGTTTTTTGCAATTAATATATATATATATATATATATATATATATATATATATATATATATATATAAAATTACAGTTTTTTTTCCATAGGGAAACTGGGTTATAATTCTAGCGTCATAACCAGCTGGTTATAATGACATTCACAAGCCTGGGTTCTCTAATTCAGCACATGCCCCTGCTGCAAACTTCCTGCTCTCTGTGCAGTCTGTCTCCACTCTTCAGCACTCTCAACTTCCCTGACAGAAGTCGGAAGTAAGTTCTTCTTTTATTTTAACAGAATACTACTGGGCACAACAACAACAACAAAAAAACTACCTATATCAGCCCCAAGTTAGAAAAAAAAAGCTGCTTCAGTTTACGAGCCAGACACTTTGGACCGTGTTAAACCTCCAATGGTCTGTGGCTTGACTCCGTACAGAAATAGAGTTATTTTGTATAATTGCTGTGGTAAAAAATGGTCCCAACAATTTATACAAAATGAGATAGGTAGGTGTGTAAATCTCAGATTTTAAACACCCCTAGAAGTGGTTGCTTTAATAAACCCCTTGAGCTTTGCTCTGGGGTTTATGGCATCGCACTTTGGGGTGTAAACCTTGTTATAACTACCTACCCATCCATTATTCTCTCTCTCTCTCACTATATAGATCGTATATATATATCTATATATATCGATATATATATATATATATATCTATATATATATATATATATATATATATATATATATATATATATATATATATAGATATATATATATATATATCTATATATCTCTATATATATAGATATATATCTATATATATAGATATATATATATACACATACAGTATATATATATATATATATATATATATATATATATATATGATGAGCACGAGTGGAATATGGAAAATATTTTCACTCCAGCAGAGAGCTTGGATATTTCACGAGTGCTGAAGGCACAAGTGGAATATACAGTGCTCAAAAGGCAGGAGTGAAAATATTTTTCATATTCCACGATGTGCACATCATATGTTCTATTTATACAATGGGGCACTGCTGCAAAATGTAGAATTTGCATGGTTTGTGTGGGGTTAGCACGGGTTTAGCGTGGGTTTAGCATGATTGCGCAGGTTTAGTGGGATTGTGCAGCTTTGCGCTGGTTTAGCGTGGGTTTCGGGGGTGTAATAAACAGCATTTATTTTAACTCTGCTGATGTCATCAGGATTTATTTCACTGCAGTGAAAATAACTTGTTTTATCTCACTGTAATATGTCTCACCCCCCACTGTATAAATATATATATATTTTATGGTGGCATGGCAGTGCCACCACAGGTAGGGTTGAGTACCCCATTTAAGGTTAAAGTGTGAAATTTTGAACCTTAATAACTCTGCCATCATATGATGGATTTGCCTGACATTTTGCAGACACAGAGCAGACCATAGATCTCTGGATCTGCCAAGTTTCGTAACAGTCGGATATATGATTGTGGAGCTATAAAGCATCGTTCCATAGTGCATTTATGCTTTTTTGTGCATCTTTGCTCATGCCTACAGGTCACACGGTTTCTGCAACCAGTCCAAAACCTTCAGGGAACATGCAGCCAGGGTCCCTGATGTGCCTTTTGAAGATTTCATGAAAAAATATTAAACCGTTCAAAAGTTATTCAAAAAACAAGTTTCCCATTATAGTCAATGGGAAAAGTTAACAAAAAGTTTGACAGTGTCGAAAATGCAGTTTTTAGTGTCACAAATGACCCCTGTAGTGTCGTGAGTCAGCCATTTTTTTTTCAGTTAGTGGTCACAAAAATGCATTCCATTTAAATTTGGGACCCTCTAGGGACACATTTTTTTTGTGTTTACCTAGTCGAGCCCTGAGGATGCTAGCCATGTCTTTGTTTGGGTGTTAAACACCCCAGAAATATGTTTTTCAAATTTTTGAAAACTGTAGTGTCACAAAGTAGTGTCGAATTTGTAGCACTTTCGTGATATTTTTTTGTGAAAGTGTCGCAAATCACGACACTACTTTGTGACACTATGGCTAAAACAACAGGAATTCTTTGCCACCCTGCTGCAAAACAACGGTTTGGTCTTTTGGGCTGAAATTTGGAGGGAAGAAAGCCAACATCCCACAGATGTACCTTTTGGTGGGTTGGTAGCAAAATATTTTATAGATGCAAAGTTATGGTTCTCCAAAGTTGAAACTTTCCCATAGACTAACATTGCGATGTCCACTGCACTTTTCAGGGACCATATCTTGGAAACACTTCAAGATATGGACTTCTTTTTGTAAAAATGCTTAGCCCCCACTAGGGGACTAAGTAGAAAACTAGCCAGGAAAGTCATAAATCATATGAAATTTTAATTTTTTTCTACACAGTTCCTGAGATATAAGCAATTTAGTATTCCAAGTGCTCATTTTGTGCTCCGAGGCCCAGTATTATGCATACATTCTTTGTACTCACTGGCAGGGATATTCAAAAGGGTTGTACATGACACAACAGGGGTGTGCCATGTGCAACCCACTGATGCACCCTGGCATGATATTCAAATGTTGAAAGTGTGTGGCACAAATCCCGATGCGCCGGGGTGCATCAGTAATGTATGCGGTGCAAGTAGGGAGGGTGTGCCCATGCATACCCTGCACATCCTGATATTCAGCCAGGATGTACTGATCATTAGGCAGGTGAAACTCCTACATGTGCTGCACACAGTTGTGCCAAAAAAAAAAAGGAACCACATCTGGCCACCCAGAGGTGAGATGCCGCAATGCAGGGTGCAACACGGCAGCTGCCAGCTGTGGGTGGCCACCCGAGCTCTGGTGGCACAGTCTGTTGCGGTCACCCCCATGCCTGATCATGGGCTTTCATTATGTAAATATCCCTGGTGGTCCAGTGAACCCTATCCCTCAGCCTGATCGCGGCCTTCCATTATGTAAATAATCCTGGTGGTCCAGTGGACCCCATCCCTTAGCCCGATCATGGGCTTTCATTATTCTAATAACCCTGGTGGTCCAGTGGACCCGATCCCACAGTCTGATCGTGGGCTTACAGTAACTGAAATATCCCTGGTGGTCCAGCGGTACCCCCCCTCCCAACCTGCCCACTCAGTCCTGCCACCCCGCTCCCCTCCCAGCCAGCGGTGGGTGGCAGCACCCCACCAGCATGCTGCCCACCCACCCACTGACTGACAGTGTACAGTACAGCTGTATGCCCATTGGTCCACAGTGTGGACCAATGGGCACTGAACTCATACTATGCTACACAGTCGATATGTGAATGGATCCATTCACAAATGGGACTGTATAATACAGTATGGTTCACACACTGGTCCACACTGTGGACCAATGGGCCCACAGCTGTACTGTACACTGTCAGTCAGCGGGTGGCCGGGCGGCTTCGGGTGGTGCTGCTGCTGCCACTGATCGGGGAGCGGGTGATGGGACTGAGTGGAGCAAGTTGGAGAGGGTGCCACTGGACCACCAGGATATTCCAGTTACTGTAAGCCCGTGATCAAACTGTGGGCTGAGTCCACTGGACCACCAGATAGAATAATGAAAGCCATGATTGAACTGAGATCAGTCGCTGGACCTGAGGTTAAGAATAATGAAAGCCCATGGATAGGACTGAGGATAGAGTCAATGGACCACCAGGGTGAATGACATATTGAAAGCCCATGATCAGGCTGAGGGATAGGGCCCATTGGACCACCAGGGATATTGATACATATTACAGCCCATTATCGGGCTGGGGTGCGTTGCCGGTGAGGGGCAGGGGGCTTCGGTCCCTGACGGCTGCTGCCTGGCAGGGCGCCAGGCACAAGTCATCAGGGATTGGAGCACCTGCATGCAAATGGGGGCCATAATGACATGCAAATGGCCCCATTTGTGCCTTGCATGCATTATGGCCCCATTTGCATGCCCACCACTGAATATCACGGTTGCTGCGCCTAGCACAATAGCACTTGTGCTGGTGCATCCTCCTGCTCCTCCCTGGCCACTTGCGCTGGCGCAGTGCCACTGCACCATGCACAATGTGGGTGCCCACAGAGTGATATTCAATGGTGCTGAGCCATGGCGTAGCACCATTAAATGTCACCCTGTCAATGCTCTGGTGTAGCCCAGTTTAGCTGTGCCCAGGCTTGCTTCACAGCCTGGCGCAGTCTGAATATCCCATCCACTGTGTTTCTCTATGCAGCTGTTGGGGAAAAACATGGTGTGCACTTCCGTTACTATTACAGTTAACGTTTTCACTTGCGTTTCCATACCCGTTTGCATTAGTGTTCCCATGTATGCCACTGTGTGTGTTACCCTTTGTGTTTTTGTTTGCGCTTGCATTTACGTTACTGTTACCATTTGCATTTCCACTACTGTTTCTGTTTGTGTTTCGATTTGCATCACCATGTGCATTACCATTTGCATTTGCATACTCACTTCCGTTTGCATTTGGCTTTCCTTTGGTGTCATCGTTGCTGTTACCGCTACCATTTGCGTTTCCAATTGCATTACCATGACCATGCGAGTTACAGTTTGCATTTCCATACACTCTTGCGTTTCCATTTGTGTTTCCTTTGGCATCATCGTTGCTGTTACCGTTAGCATTTGTGTTTCCAATTGCGGTACCGTGACCATGTGTGTTACCATTTGCTTTCCATACGTTCTTGTGTTTCTGTTTCCAGTTACATTACTGTTAGCTTTGGCATCATGGTTGCTGTTACTGTAACTGTTTGCATTTCCAATTGCATTACCATCACTGTTTGCGTCTTCATCACCATTTGCTTTTCTGTTGCCCTTAGTGTTTGTATTTTCGGTTGCTTTTCCATTGTCGATTGAATTACTATTTCCTTCTGTGCCACCATTGCCTTAACCATTTGCATTTCTGTTTGCGTTTGTATTACCATTTGCATTTTTGTTACTGTTTGCGTTTCTGTTAGCGTTACCATTTACATTACTGTTTTCATTAATGTTTGCACTTCTGTCACCTTTACCATTTGCGTTATAATTTCTGTTTTCATTAATGTTTGCGCTTGCGTTTCTCTTACTGTTTGCGATACCATTTATGTTTGCATCACCATGTGCATTACCATTTGTGCTTGCATTTGCATTACCATTAGTGTTACTATGTGACAAAAAAATCTACGTGACAAAAAATCACATGGTGGGCCCCGCGCTCCCATCACCACATTCCATTCACTATTTATAGTCCTCATTTTCAAAAAGAAGGGACATTCATGGCAAAAAACTGTTTAATGCATTAGTTAGAGTTGTTCCACAGCAATAAAAGTGAGGAAACTCAATGTTAGGGTTTCCACTCCCCTTGCTCCCCACCCCCACCCCACCAACAGGCATCGGGGTTTGCGTTGGGGTCATCGGTCCTAACTCTCACCCCATTCTCCTATACTGCAACACCTCAGCTTGTTTCCACATGGGATGGGGTGACAGTTAGGACCGATGACCCAGCGCACACCGTGATGCCTGTTGATGGGAGTGGGGTGGGGTGGGTTGAAGAGAGGTGGCAACCCCTAACATTGAACTTCCTCACTTTTGTCATGGTGGAACAACCCTGGTGCATTTAATGGAGTTTTTGCCATGAATATATATATATATATATATATATATATATATATATATATATATATATTATATATGTATGATGTGTATATCTATCTATATATATATATATATATAGAGAGAGAGAGAGAGAGAGAGAGAGAGAGAGAGAGAGATAGTTCGGGATGAGTACCACATTTAAGGGTAAATCTGAAATTTTGCACCTTAATAACTTTGTCACCATATGACAGATTTGCCTGAAATTTGGAAAACATGGTCTGGTACCATAGGTCTCTGGACCTGCCAAGTTTTGTTATGGTCAGATGTACAGTTGAAGAGCTACAGAGCACCAAAAAATGCATAGATTATGGGTTTTTGTGCGTTTTTTGTGACACTATGCCCAAAACAATAGGAAATCTTTGCCACCTTGCTGCAAAACAACAGTTTGGTCTTTTGGGCTGCAATTTGCAGGGAAGAAAGCCAACATCACACAAATGTGCTTTTTTGTGGGTTGGTGCCAAAATATAACAGGGCTGCAAAGTTACGACACTTGAAAATTGACAATTTTTCTCATAGAATAACATTACGGTATCTGCTGCACCCCTTGGGTCCGAGATATGGACTTTTCATCACAAAAATTCTCAGTTCCCCACTGGGGGCTAAGTGCAAAACTAGCCTGGAAAGTCATAAGTAATATGAGATTTAAATTGTTTTCTACGTCATATGGTTTCTGAGATATAAGCAATTTAGTATTCCAAGTGTTCATTTTCCTGTCCGAGTGCCACTATTTTGACCACATTCTTTGTATTCACTGGGCTTCTGGATGCACCTCTTTTGAACACAAAGTGTATGCATTTGCGTTACTGTTACTGTTCGCATTTGTGTTTATGTTACCGCTTGTGTTTCCATTACTGTTTGTGTTAGTGTTTTTGTTTGTATCACCGTGTCTGTTACTGTTTGCTTTTGCACTTGAGTTTACATTACCATTTGCATTAATGTTTCTTTCTGTGTCACTGTTGGCGTTACCATTTGCATTTGCGTTTACCGTTTCCATTAGCATTTTCATTTGTGTCACCGTGTGCGTTACCATTTGTGTTTTTATTACCATTTGCATTACCATTTCCATTTGTGTTTCCATTACTGTTAGTGTTTGTGTTGGCACTTGCATTTCTGTTGTTGCTTGCATTACTATTTCCTTGTGCATCACCATTGCATTACTGTTTGCATTTGCGTTTGCATTTGCATTACCATTACCATTTGCATTTCCGTTACCATTTGTGTTTACATTTGTGCTTGTGTTTCCATTACCATTTGCATTATCATTTCCGCTTGCATCACCATGTGGGTTACCATTTGCATTTGTATTGGCTCTTGTGTTTGCATTTCTGTTTGCGTTACCATTACTGTTTGTGTTTTCATTGCCATTTGCATTACCACCTGTGTTTAGTTTCATGTTTGTGCTTGCATTTCCATTACCATTTTTGTTACTGTTTCCATTTGCTTTTTTTGCTTGCATTTGTGATACTGTTTTCTTTCATGCCACCATTGCCACTACTGTTTCTGCTTGCCTTGTGTTACCATTACAGTTTGCATTTTCACTACCATTTGCGTGTGCGTTTCCATTACCATTACTGTTCTTGTTACTGTTACCATTACTGTTTGCATTACCGTTACCATTTGCATTTCTGTTACTGTTTTCATTTGCATTTCTGTTTGCATCACCATGTGCATTACCATTTGCATCTGCATTTTTGCTTGCATTTGCATTTCTGTTTGCGTTATGTTTCCTTTGGCATAACTGTTGCCGTTACCATTACCATTTGCATTTCCATTTGTGTTACTGTTTGTGTTTTCACTACTGTTTGCGTTAACATTTCTGTTTGCATTTCCATTACTGTTACTGTTTCCGTTGTTGCTTGTATTGCTATTTCCTTGTGCATCGCTGTTGCTGTTACCATTTGCATTGCATTTGCATTACTGTTACCATTTGCATTTCCATTACCATTTGCGTTATTGTTTCCATTTGTGTCACCTTGTGCATTACCATTTGTTCTTACATTTGCATTACCGTTAGCTTTGCTGTTTCCTTTTGAGTCACCATTGGCGTTACTGTTTGCGTTACTGATACCATTTGCACTTCCGGTACCATTTTCATTAGCGTTTTTGTTTGCATCACCATATGTGTTTACTGTTTGCATTTGTATTTGTGGTCGCCTTTGCGTTTATGTTTGTGTTACTGTTATTGTTTTTGTTTCTGTTGCCATTTGGATTACCATCTGTGTTTGTTTTCACATTTGTGCTTTTGTTTCCGTTACCTTTTTGCGATACTGTTTCTGTTTGTTTTTGCGCTTGAGTTTGAGTTACTGTTTGCGTTACTGTTTTCTTATGTGTCACCATTGGCATTACCGTTTCCACTTACATTTGTGTTGCCATTTGCATGTGTGTTTCTGTTACCGTTACTGCTCTCGTTACTGTTACCGTTACCATTAGCATTGGCATTACTGTTAGCGTGAACACTCCCATTAGGATTACCATTACCGTTGCTGTTACCGTTAGCGTTACCATTACTGTTAGGGTTATTACACACAAATGGGAAGCATGGTGGGAGTGTGGGGCTTCAGAACCCGTGCTCCCACCACCACATACCATTCATTATTTATAGTGCACTTTCTCAAAAAGAAGGGAAATTAATGGCAAAAAACTCTGTTTAATGCATCATTTATGGTTGTTCCACATTGACAAAAGTGAGGAAATTTGGTGTTAGGGTTGCCACCCCTTGCACCCCACATCCACCCCACCCCCACCAACAGGCAGGGTGTACGTTGGGGTCATCAGGCCTAACTCTCACCCCATTCTCCTATATTGCACCACCTCACATTATTTACACATGGAATGGGGTGAGAGTTAGGGCCGATGACCCCAACGCACACCCCAATGCCTGTTGGTGGGGGCAGGGTGGGTGTGAGGTGCAAGGGGTGGCATCCCTAACACCATATTTCCTCACATTTATCACTGTGGAACAACCCTAACTGATGCATTAAACTGAGTTTTTTGCCATGATATATATATATATATATATATATATATATATATATATATATACACACACATATATATATATATATATATACATATATAGATATAGATATAGTATATATATATATATATATATTTATCTATAGATATAGATATATAGTATATATATATATATATATATATATATATATATATATATATATCTATAGAGATATATATATACATATTATAGTGTCACGGTAGTGCCACTATAGTCAGGGTTGAGTACCCATTTAAGGTTAAAATGTGAAATTTTGAAGCTTAATAACTTGGCCACTTTAATATGGATTTGCTTGAAATTTGGCAGACGTGGAGCAGTGCCATAGATCTCTGGGTCTGCCAAGTTTCGTAATAGTTGGATATACAGTTGCAGAGCTATAAAGCACAATAGAAAGTCACATTTATGCTTTTTTGTGCATTGTTTGCTCATGCCTACAGATTGCATGGTCTGTGTGAACAGTCTGAAACCTTCAGGGAACATGCAGCTGGGGTTCCTGATGTGCCTTTCAAAGATTTTGTGAAAAAATATTAAATGGTTCAAAAGTTATTCAAAAAACAAGTTTCTTATTATAGTCAATGGGAAAAGTTAACAAAAAGTTTGACAGTGTCGCAAATACAGTTTTTAGTGTTGCAAATGACCCCTGTAGTGTCATGAGTCAGCCATTTTTTTTTCAGTTGCTGGTCACCGAAATTAAATTTGGGACCCTCTAGAGACACAATTCTTTTTGTGTTCACCTAGTCGAGCCCTGAGGATGCTAGCCATGTCTTTTTTGCTGGGTTAAACACCCTAGACATGTGGTTTTCAAATTTTTGCAAACTGTAGTGTCACAAAGTAGTCTCGCACTTGTGACACTTTCGTGATATTTTTGTGAAAGTGTCGTGATTTGTGACACTACTTTCCGACACTATGCCCAAAAGAATAGGAAGTCTTTGCCACCCTGCAGGAAAAGAACGGTGTGGTCTTTAGGGCTGATGTTTGGAGAGAAGAAAGCCAACATCCCACAGATGTGCCTTTTAGTGGTTTGGTGACAACATATTACAGGGCTGCAAAGTTATGGTACTCCAAAGTTGACTATTTTTTCTATAGACTATCATTATGGCGTTTGCCGTGCCTTTCGGGGTGCATATCTCAGTAACGCTTCGAGATACAGACTTTTCATCAGAAAAATGCTTAGCCCCCTGATAGGAGGCTAAGAACAAAACTAGCCTGGAAAGACATAAATTAAATGAAATTTAAGTATTTTTTCCACTACGTATGGTTCCTGAGATACAAGCAATTTAGAATTCCAAGTGCTTATTTTCTGCTCCGAGGTCCAATATTATGCATACATTCTTTGTATTCACTGTGTTTCTCTATGCAGCTGTTGGGGAAAAAAGGGTGTGCACTTTTATTATTGTTGCAGTTAGCATTTCCACTTGCATTTACGTAACTGTTTGTGTTAGCGTTCCCATCTACGCCACTGCGTGCATTACCCTTGAGTTTTCATTTGTGCTTGCATTTGCATTACTGTTACCATTTGCATTTCCATTACCGTTTCTGTTTGTGTTTCATTTTGCGTCACCGTGTGCATTACCATTTGCGTTTACGTATGCACTTCTGTTTGCGTTTGTGTTTCCTTTGGTGTCATCGTTGGTGTTACCATTAACATTTGTGTTTCCAATTGCTTTACCATGGCTGTGCGCATTACCATTTGTGTTTCCATACACGCTTGTGTTTGCGTTACTGTTCGTTTTGATATCATCATTGCTGTTACTGTAACTGTTTGTGTTTCCAATTGCATTACCATTACTGTTGGCGTGTTCGTCACCATTTGTGTTTCTGTTGGCCTTAGCATTTGCATTTTCGGTTGCGTTTCTTTTGTCAGTTGTGTTACTGTTTCCTTCTGCAGTGCTGTTGCCTTTACCATTTGCATTTCTGTTTGTGTTTGAGTTTTTGTTACTGTTTGCATATTTCTTACCATTTGAATTTCTGTTGCCATTAGCATTACTGTTTGCATTATCATTTCTGTTTTCATTAACTTTTGAGCTTTCATTTCTCTTACCATTTGCATTATCATTTACATTTGCATCACTATGTGCGTTACCATTTACGCTTGCATTTGCATTACTGTTAGCATTACTATGTGACAAAAAATCACATGGTGGGTGCGCAGGGCCAAAAGGACCCAGTGCTCCCAATATCACATTCCATTCACTATTTATAGTGCTCATTCTCAAAAAAAGGGAAATTCATGGCAACAAACTCAGTTTAATGCATCAGTTAAGGTTGTTCCACAGCAACAAAAGTGAGAAATTTGGTGCTAGGGTTGCCACCCCTTGCACCCTGAGCCCACCCTGTCCCCACCAACAGGCATCAGGGTGTACATTGGGGTCATCGGTCCTAACTCTCACCTCATTCTCCTATACTGCACCACCTCAGCTTGTTTGCACATGGGATGGGGTGAGAGTTAGACTGATGACCCCAATGCACACCCCGATGCCTGTTGGTGGGGATGGGGTGGGCTTGGGGCAAGGGATGGCAACCCTAACTCCAAATTTCCTTGCTTTTTTCACTGTGAAACAACCCTACCTGATGCATTAAATGGAGTTTTTTGCCATATATATATATATATATATATATATATAGTTAGGGTTGAGTAGCAACTTACATACAAAACCTTTCACTTTGCACCTTAATAACTTTGCAACTGTACAGCAGATTTACCTGAAATTTGGCAAGCATGGTCTGGTGCCATGGATCTCTGGATCTGCTAAGTTGCGTTACAGGTGGATGTACAGCTGCAGAGCACCAAAAAAAACATAAAATATGGATTTTGGGTGTTTCTTTGCTCACGCCTACAGCCCACACAATTTGCACGATCGGTCTGAAATCTTCAGGGAACATGCAGCTGGAGTCCCCGATGTGCCTTTTGATGTGCCTTTTGAAGATTTCTTAAAAAATATTAAATGATTCAAAAACAATTTTTCCCATTATAGTTTATGGGAAAAGTTAACAACAAATGTCGCATATGCAGTTTTTACTGTCGCAAATGAACCTTTTACTTTCGTGAGTCAGTCATTTGTTTTTTCAGTTGGTGGTCAGAAAAATGCTTGGCATTTAAATTTGGGACCCTCAAGGGACACAATTCTAATTGATTGATTTTAATTTTAGTATATTATTGTTGTTATTGTAATTTATACTATGTATAGTGCCTTGATTATGAAAGGCGCTATATAAATAAAGTTGCTTTGCTTTGCTTTATTTGAGTCCAGAGGATGCTAGCCATGTCTTTTTTGGGGGGTTAAACCCCCCCAGAAATATGTTTTTAAAAATTTTGTAAAAGTAGTATCGCAAAGTACTTTCTCAAATGTGACACTTTTGTGATTTATTTTGCAAAAGTGTCATGATTTGCAGAAGTAATTTGAGAAAGTCCAGCCAAAACAACAGGAAATCTTTGCCACCCTGCTGGTCTTTTGGGCTAAAATTTGCAGGGAAGAAAGCCAACATCCCACAGATGTGCCTTTTGGTGCCAAAATATAACAGGGCTGCAAAGTTACGGCACTCCAAAGTTGATGATTTTTCCCATAGGATAACATTACGGCTTCCGCTGCACCTTTCAGGTCCCATATCTCAAAAATGGTTTGAGATATGGACTTTTCATCACAAAAATGCTTAGTCCCTCATTGGGGGGGGGCTAAGTGCAAAACTAGCCTGGAAAGTCATAAATAATATGAGCATTTAATTTTTTTCTATGTCATACAGTTCCTGAGATATAAGCAATTTAGTATTCCAAGTGCTCATTTTCTGGTCCGAGGGCCATTATTATACCCACATCTTTTGTATTCAGCGTGCTTATGAATGCACCTGTTCGGGACACAAAGTGTGTGCGTTTGCATTACTGTTACCGTTAGTGTTTGTGTTTATGTTTCCACTTGTGTTTCCATTACGGTTTGCATCACCATGTGCATTACCATTAAAGTTTGCATTTGAGCTTACGTTACCATTTGCTTTACTATTTCCTATTGCGTCACCATTGGCATTACTGTTTGCATTTGTTTTTGCGTTACCATTACCGTTTGTGCCTCTGTTACCATTTTCGTTAACGTTTCCAACACCATGTGCATTATCGTTTGCGTTTGCATTTGCACTTGTGTTTGCATTTCCATTTGCATTACTGTTTCCTTTTGTGGCACCATTGCCATTACCGTTACTGTTTGCATTTCCATTTGCATTACTGTTACAGTTTGCATTTTTGTTAACATTTGCATTACCGTTTGCATTTGCGTTTCCATTACCATTAGCGTTTGCATTTGTGCTTGCATTTCCATTATCGTTTACATTACTGTTTCCTTGTGCATCACCGTTGGAATTACCGTTACCATTTGCATTTGCTTTACCATTACTGTTTGCATATTCATTACCGTTTGTGTTACCAGTTGTGTTTGCATTTACATTTGCACTTGCTTTTCCGTTACCATTTGCGTACCATTTCCATTTGCATTTGCTGTTGTGTTTGCATTACTGTTTGTGTTACTGTTACCTTTTGCATCACCATTGCCATTACCATTACTGTTTGCTTTTGCATTTGCATTTCTATTTGCATTACTGTTACCATTTGCATTTTCGGTACCATTTGCATTACTATTTGTGTGTGCGTTTCTGTTACTGTTACCGTCAGTGTTTACTTTTGCGCTTGCATTTCCATTATTGTTTGTGTTAATGTTTCCTTTTGCATCACTGTTGGAGTTACCATTAACATTTGTGTTTTGCAATTCTGTTTGCATTACCGTTTGCGTTTCTGTCAGCATTACTGTTATGTTTGTGTTTCCGTTGCCCTTTGCATTACCATTTGTGTTTATGTTTGCATTACCATAACTGTTAGCATTTGCGTTTCTGTTCACATTTGCATTGGTGTTACCATTTGCAATTGTGTCACTGTTACCATTATCATTAGCATTTGTGTTTGTACTAACGTTACCATTTGCATTACTGTTACCATTAGCATGTGTGTCTGTGCTTCCATTACTGTTACTGTTCTTGTTACTGTTACCGTTAACATTGGCATTAGTGTTGCCGTTAATGTTCCCATTAGGATAACCATTACCATTGTCATTACCATTACTGTTAACGTTAGTGTTACTGTTAGGTTTATTACGCACAAAGGGGCAGCATGGTGGGAGTGTGGGGCCCTTTGGGCCTATGCTCCAACATGGCAAAAAACATTGTTAATGCATTAGTTAGGGTTGTTTCACAGTGAAAAAAGTGAGGACATCTGATGTTTGGGTTACCACCTCTTGCACCCTATGCCCCCTTTGCCCCCCACCAACAGGCACCAGGGTGTGCGTTGGGATGGTCGGGCCTAACTCTCACCCCATTCTCCTATACTGTACCACCTCAGTTTATTTAACATGGAATGGGGTGAGAGTTAGGGCAGATGGCCTCACTTTTGTCACTGTGAAACTACCCTAACTGATGCATTAACAATGTTTTTTTGCCATAAAAACCTATATATATATATATTCATGACAAAAAAAAACTCAGTTTAATGCATCAGTTAGGGTTGTTCCACAGTGACAAAAGTGAGGAAATTCAATGTTAGGGTTCCAACCCCCTTGCACCCAACCCCCACCAACAGGCTTCGGGGTGTGCATTGGGGTCATCTATCCTAACTCTCACCCCATCCCATGTGTAAACAAGCTGAGGTGGTGCAGCATAGCCGAATGGGATGAGAGTTAGGACCAATGACCCCAATGCACACCCCGATGCCTGTTGGTGGGAGGTGGGTTGCAGGTGGGGTGCAAGGGGTGGAAACCATAACATCATATTTTCTCACTTTTGTCACTGTGGAACAAGCCTAACTGATGCATTAAATGGAGTTTTTGCCATGAATGTCCCTTCTTTTTGAGAATGAGCACTATAAATAGTGAATTTTTTGTCACATAGTAACGCTAACAGTAACACAAACAGAAGCTCAAATGGTAATGCACATGGTAATGCAAAGGTAAATGGTAATGCAAACAGTAAGAGAAACAATCGCAAATGTTAAAGAAAACAGAAATGGTAACACAAACGTTATCGCAAATGCTAATGGCAACAGAAATGCAAACGTTAACGGATACAGTAACATAAACAGTTATGCCAACAAAAACTGCAAACAGTAAGAAAAATGCAAATTGTAAGAGAAACGCAAAAAGAAATGCAAACGGTTAAGGCAACGGCACCACAGAAGGAAACAGTAATGCAATCGACACTGGAAACTCAACAGAAAACACAAATGCTAAGGTCAACAGAAGCACAAACAGTGACGAAGGTGCAAACAGTAATAATAATGCAATTGGAAATGCAAACGGTTACATAACAGCAACGATGATGCCAAAGTGAACAGTAATGCAAAGGGAAACACAAACGCAAGCACGTATGGAAATGGAAATGGTAACAGAAATGGGCACAGTATACAGCAACTGTAACTGAAAATGCTAATGGTAACAGCAATGATGAGGGCAAAGGAAACACAAACACAAATGCAAACGGAAGCACGTACAGAAACACAAATGGTAATGCACATGGTGATGCAAAATGAAATGTAAACAGAAACAGTAACAGTAATGCAAATGCAAGTGCAAACAAAAATGCAACTGGTAATGTACATGGTGGCATAGATGGTAATGGTAACTCAAACGGTAATGCAAACACAAGTAGAAACAGTAAGTGTAACAGTAACAAAAGCGCACACCCTTTTTCCCCCAAAAGTTGCATAGAGAAACACAATGAATACAAAAAATGTTTGCATAATAATGGACCTTGGAACAGAAAATGAGTACTTGGAATACTAAATTTCTTATATCTCATGACGTAGAAAAAAATGTTAAATTTCATATGATTTATGACTTTCCTGGCTAGTTCTGTACTTAGCGCCCTACTGGCGGCTAAGCATTTTTCCAACGAAATGTCCGTATCTGGAAGTGCTTCCGAGATACGGGCCCAGAAAGGTGCAGCAGATGCCGCAGTGTTAGTGTAAGGGAAAAAACATCATATTCGGAGTACTGGAACTTTGCATCCCTGTAATATTTTGTCACCAAACCACCAAACGGCACATCTATGGGATGTTGGCTTTCTTCCTTCCAAATTTTAGCCCAAAAGACCAAACCATTATTTTGCAGCAGGGCGGCAAACAGTTCCTGTTATTTTGGCCATAGTGTTGCAAAGTAGTGATTTGCGACACTTTTACAAAAAAAAAATCACGAAAATGTTACAAGTTCGACACTACTTTGCAACACTACAGATTACAAAACTTTGAAAAACATATTTCTAGGGTGTTTAACCCCACCAAAAAAACATGGCTAGCATCCTCAGGACTTGACTAGGTGAACACAAAAAGAATTGTGTCCCTAGAGGGTCCCAAATTTAAATGCCAAACATTTCTGTTACCAGTAACTGAAAAAAAATGGCTGACTCATGACACTACAGGGGTAATTTGCGACACTAAAAACTGCATTTGCAACAATGTTGAACTTTTTGTTAACGTTTCCCATTGACTAAAATGGGAAACTTGTTTTTTTAAATAACTTTTGAACCATTTAATATTTTTTCACAAAATCTTTGAAAGGCACATTGGGGACTGCATGTTTCCTGAAGTTTTTGGACCAGTCACACAAACCATGTGACCTGTAGGTGCGAGCAAAGAATGCACAAAAAAGCATAAATGCACTTCAGAATGTCACTTAATAACTCCACAACTATATGTCTGACTGATACACAACTTGGCATATCCCAAGATCTATGCTACTGCTCCATGTCTGCCGAATTTCAGGTAAGTCTGTTTTATGGTGGCAAAGTTATTAAGGTGCAGAATTTCACCATTTAACCTTAAATGGGGTACTCAACTCTAACTATAGTGGCACTGCCGTGCGTCTATAATATATGTATATGTATATGTATATGTATATGTATATGTATATGTATGTGTATGTGTATGTGTATGTGTATGTGTATGTGCATGTATGTGTATGTATATGTGTGTGTGTGTGTGTATATATATATATATATATATATATATATATATGTGTATATATATATATCTATAATATAGATATATATATATATTCTATGCAAAAAACTTTGTTAATGCATCAGTTAGGGTTCTTCTGCAGTGACAAAAGTGAGGAAATTCGACATTAGGGTTTCCACCCCTTGCACTCCACCCTCACCCTGCCCCCACTGACAGGCATCAGGGTGTGCATTGGGGTTGTTGGCCCTAACTCTCACCCCATTCTCCTACACTGCACTACCTCAGCTTGTTTACACATTGGATGGGGTAAGAGTTAGGATTGATGACCCCAATGCACACCCTGATGCCTGTTGGTGGGGGCAGGGTGGGGGTGGGGTACAAGGGGTGAGAACCCTAATGTCAAATTTCCTCACTTTTGTCACTGTAGAAGAACCCTAACTGATGCATTAACTAAGTGTTCTTGCATAGAATTTCCATACTTTTTAAGAAAGAATAGAAAAGTAGAAAGTTGCAAAAGTTGGTGGGAGCGCAAGGTCCTTTGGGCCTCGAGCTCCCACTATGTGATTTTGTGTGACTATAGTAACACTAAGTGCAGTGCAAATGCAAGCACTAAGGGTTACACACATGGTGATGCAAACGTAAATGGTAACACAAACAGTAATAGAAATGCAAGCACAAAATGACACCAAAGAGAACAGTGATGTAAACGAAGACACAAACAGAAGTGCATACAGAACACAACTGGTAACACACACATTCACGGTACCGCAATTGTAAATGCAAATGGTAACTGTAACAGCAACAATAATGCCAAAGTAAACAGAAATGCAAGCGCGTACAAAAATGCAAACTGTAATAATCACACTCACGGAACCACAATTGTAAACACAAATGGTAATGGTAACAGCAACAATAAAGCCAATAGAAACAGAAACGCAACCACGTATGAAAATGCAAACCATAACGTTAACAGTACCGCAATTGCAAATGCAAATGGCAAAGGTAACAGCAACAATAACGCCAAACAAAATGGAAACACAAGTGCAAACGAAAATGCAAACCGTAACGCATATGGTGGCATAGACGGGAACGGTGATGTGAACGATAACGGAAGTGTAACTGGAAACACTAACTAGCACAGTAATGAAAGGGCACACCCTTCTTTTCCTCAAAAACAGTATTGAAAAAACACAGTGAAAACAAAGAATGTATGCATAATAATTGACCTTGGAGCAGAAAATTAGGACTTGGAATACCAAATTGCTTATATCTCAGGAACTGTACAACATAGAAAAAAAATTAGAATTTCATATGAATTATGGCTTTCCTGGCTAGTTTTGTACTTAGCCCCTGAGTGGGGGGCTAAGCATTTTTGTGACAAAAAGTCCATATCTCACACCGTTTCTGAGATACGGGCCCTGAAAGACGTGACAGATGCCATAATGTTATCCTATCGCAAAAAGCGTCAACTTCAGAGTGCCGTCACTTTGCTGCCCTGCAATATTTTTTTCACCAAACCACCAAAAGGCACATCTGTGGGATGTTGGCTTTCTTCCTTCCAAATTTCAGCCTAGATGACCAAACCATTATTTTGCAGCAGGGCGGCAAATAATTCCTGTAATGCGGTGGACGGAGTAATGTTATCCTTTGGAGAAAGTGTCAACTTTGTAGTGCCATAACTTTGCTGCCCTGTACTATTTTTGACCAAAGCACCTAAAGGCACATCTGTAGGATGTTGCATTTCTTCCTTCCAAAGTTCAAGTCAAAAAGCCAAACTGTTTCCAAGATATTCAATATGAAAGATTACTAAAATTTCCCTATCTATTCCATTATAAAAATTCTGGCCATCTTGTCCCTCCCTCGTGATCAAAGATGGCGATCAAAGAATCTCATGATCAAAGAATTTGCAGGCTCATGATCAAAGAATTTGCAGGCTCACGAACAAAGATTTAAAAACCTTATAAATCAAAAAACTGAAGGAACTGCAGTAAACCACCACCATGGTTCGACAGAATGAAGCCCCCTGAATAAACCCCACCATCATTTTACTTCCTAGGACACCCCTGAGTTGAGAAAATTGATTTTTAAATTGGGCCATCTTGTCCCTCACTCACGATGCATGATCGCGATCAAAGAAACTTATGATCAAAGAATTTGCAGGCTCACAATCAAAGAATTTGCAGGGTCATGACCAAAGAATGAAAAGTTGTGTAATTCACAAAATTCAAATAATTGCAGTAAACCACCACCATGGTTCATCAGAATGAAGCCCCCTGAGTAAAACCCACCCTCATTTGTCTTCCTAGGACACCCCTGAGCTGAGAAAATTGATTTTTTTATCTGGCCATCTCGTCCCTCACTCACGATGCACGATCGCGATCAAAGAATCTCGCCATCAAAGAATACTGTTTCTTTATTCAGATGGGGGAGAGCTTAGCCCCCTGAGCAAAACCCACCCTTATGTAACTTAACAGGGCACCCTTGGGCTGCAAAAAATTATTTTGAAATATGGCCATCTCGTCGTTTTTTATTTAGGTTTTGTTTACCAGGTAAGGTGCACTAGCCAAAAGACTATTTTTAGGCATGACCCAGGAGGGTACAGAGACAAAAACATCCAGTAGATACATATCTGTACAAAATACAATTGATATACAAATGTTTGAAACATATACAGTGGTAAGAATAAGACAAAAAGAAAATACAGTATTTAAGTTACATGTAAGATACAGTAAACCGGTCATTTAAGATGTAGCTGAGCAGTATGTCAACAGGTGAGGAAATAAATTGCTGTGAAAGCAGGTAGTGGCCAGGCAGAGATTGGTGATAGAGAGAAAGGAGGAGTGAGGAGGAGTCAAAAACAGAGGGCATAGATATGGTGGGGTAAGGAGAGTAGCCAAGCCTAGTATGGAGATGAGGGAGCTAGGGAGAGAAAGTGGAGAGAGGAGGCAATAGGTTGGGGGAAAGATGAGGTAAGTACAGGTAATTCAAAACTGATTTAGATGGTGGAAGAAGAGGAGGGTTGAGTATGCAGCCCCAGCCCCAGCTGGGTAGGGATGGAGCAGTGTTTTGGTGCAGATGCCACATTGGTGGGTCAGGGAAGCTCACCCTCAAGGTGCCAACATGTGTGCCAGGGCCTGCTGGGCCCATGTACTTTGTCAGAATTGTCTCCAATATTGTATTTATCTCATTTTGTGCAGGTCCCAAAGGGACCTGCACCAAATGGGGGTACAATTCCACTATCACAAAAAGAAGGGAAATTCTTTGCAAAAAAACAACGTTAATGCAGACAGGGTTGTGAGCGCAAAGCATAAAAAGAAGAGAAATGAAAAACATTAGGGATTTTGGTCTTCAGAGTATTGGCAAATCAGTTGTGGGGTCACACATGGGGTTGTTCACCCTAATGCCCACCCACCCCAATCAGATGAAGTCTAATGTGATGCTCTGCATGAAGAAAGCTCCGACAGATTATGTTGGCCATGCTGTATCTCTATGAGGCATTAGGTTGGAGCTGTATCATGTGCTTTGGACAGGAGGTACGGGCTGGGGAAAAGGGGTGAGCATTTGGTTGGACAATCCCAAGTAAGACCCCACCATTGATTCACCAAAACTCCAGACACCCAAATCCCTAATGTTTTTCATTTCCCTTCTTTTTGCTTTTTGAGTTATACAACCCTAATGTCTGCATTAATGTCATTTTTTTGCAGAGATATATCTGTATATAAAATACTGTTTGCAAAAAACTGTGTTAATGCACTAGTTAGGAATCAAGTTAATGCCACAAAAGTAAGAAAATATGGCATTAATGTTTCCGACCCTAACTCCGCACCACCACCACCACCCTAGCAGCAAAGAAAAAACATTAAGGCATTTGGTCTCCAAAGTTTTGGTGAATCAGTGGTGTGGTCTTCCTTGGGGTTGTCAAAATACTCATCCTTCCCCCCAGCCCATGGGCTCCTGTCTGAAGCACAAGGTACTGGTCCAAGACATTGTCTCATAGTGATACACTCTTCAAAGGTAGAGAAGTGTGTCTCATCAAAAGGTTATCAATAGAATCTGCTGTAGTTGCCTTCATGCAGGAATGGGGAGGGCATTAAGGTTAACAACCTCAAGGGAGATCCTACCACTGATTTCCAGAGACCCAAAAACCTAATTTTTTTTTCCTGTTTGCTGCTTGGGTGGTTGGGTGGGCAGTAGGATTTCCAACCCCAACTACCTACCGCAAATCCCCAAGCAGCAGAAAGAAAATCATTAGGATTTTGGGCCTCCAGAGTCTTGGCAAATCAGTAGTGGGGTTTTCCTTGGGGTTGTCAACCCTAATGCTCACCCCTCTCCCCAGCCCATAGCCTCCAGTCTGAAACACAAGGTACAGCCCCAGGCTGCTGCCTCATAGTGATACACTCTTCAAAGGTAGAGAAGTATGTCTCAACATATGTTTCAGACACAATTTGTTGTAGGAGATCACATGTGACATTGTTTGCTCACAGAACGCGGTAGGCATTAGGGTTAACAACCCCAAGGAAGACCCCACCACTGATTTGCCAAGACTCTGGAGACCCAAAACCCTAATGTGTTTTTCCATTTGCTGCTTGGGGGTGGGGTGTGGAGTTAGGCTTGGAAACATGAATGTCACATTTCCCTACTTTTCTGTCATTTTGTAACCCTAACCAGAATTAACAAAATTTGTTGCAAATAATTTCCTTTCTTTTTGAGATAGTGGAATCATATTCTCATTCACACAGGTCCTTTTGGGACCTATGTGGCAGATGCAGATGCCCTGTTCCAAGAGACAACTCTGTCCACCTACAGAACAGTCTTGTACCTCTGTGCAGTGATGCATGTGAAGAATTCATAGGGCTTCCTGGTGGGCTACAGAAGCACAGGGTCTATGGTCCCTTTGCTTCTCTGTGTTGCAGATACAGATGCACAATGCAAGGAGTGCATCTGTCAGCCAGTGCACAGGGCTCTCTGCCACATGCAGATGTAGAGGTGCAGGGCCCTATGCCAAGAAGACAGCTGTCTTCATTATGTGGTATCTGGGCCCATGTGGATAACTCTGCCACATTCATTTTCTGTCACGGTGGTGTCACATAACAGCGTCATCCCCCCATCCTCACCCCATCCAGCTGGGTCATTGAGCTCACCAACAAACTCAGCTCACTGGCACAGGATCACAAAGCATACCCACTGGGGTCAAGACTGGCACTACATGCAAAGTTTGTTAACTATCTATCTATATATCTATATATATATATAATATATATATATATGTAAATATATCTCTATCTACCTCTCTCTCTCTCTCTCTCTCTCTCTCTCTCTCTATATATATATATATATATATATTCATGGCAAAAAACTCCATTAAATGCATGAGTTAGGTTTGTTCCACAGTGAAAAAAATTGAGGAAATTTGTTATTAGGGTTTACCACCTTAACTGTGCATTCCCCCCACCCCACCACACACACACACACACACACACACATATACATGCAAGAGGGGAAAGGACCAAGGCAACACAACCAATCACACACAACCAGCAGGAGGTGTAGACCTGTGTTATCGTAGCAAGTAGGTAAGAAATCTAACTTCAGGTATCATACAGTATTTCCAAACGTGTTTCATGAGGTTAGTTCACTTAAAGGTGAAACAAGGTGGCAGTAGCAAAAACTGTGTACCTTGCTACATTTTCAACATATGAGTGGCGGAAGGCATCATGGGTGATGCAATGCTAGTCTATGGGAAATTGCTAAATTTTGTAACAGTGTAACTTTGTCATGCTTAAGTATTTTAGCACCAAAGCAGGGAAAGGCATATCTGTGGGACCAGGGCTTTCCACCCTGCAAATTTCAGCCCAAAGGACCCAACCATTTGCTTGCAGGATGATGGCAAAGATGTGCAGTCATCAGGAGCATACTTTCTCAAAATACTGTTGCAAACACAAAAGTATCGCAAATGGAATACACGACAGTGTTGCATTTGTGAAAACATATAAAATAGTGTTGCAAAATACTATCGCAAACACGAAAGTGTCACAAATGCATAACATGACACTGTCGCATTTGTGAAAGTGATTTTTGAAAGTATTTCAGGGAATGTGGAATATCCTGTTTTGGATCTTGTACACCCGAACATACTATATGTGTAGTCTGTGTTTTGTGTTGGTGGCAGCTTGTGGCCCAAGATGGCCAGTTGTCCATAATGATATGTGTTTTGCTGTGTGTGGAATGTCTGGGACCAGAGTTAGCAGTGACAACCCCATTCCACAGCCCGATGGGAGCATGGGTGTGTGGTTTTGTGGTTTAGATAGTTGTATGTTATTTCTGCTATCTGCTGCTGGTTGTGTGTAATTGGTTGTGTTGCCTTGATCCTTCCCCTACTTGCATGTGTGTGTGTGTGGTGGTGGGGGGGGGGGAATGTGTATTTAGGGTTTTCAACCCTAACACCAAATTTTCTCGCTTTTGTCACTGTGGAACAACCCTAACTGATGCATTAAATGGATTTTTTGCCATGAATTTACCTTCTTTTTGAGAATGTGCAATATAAATAGCAAATGGAATGTGGTGGTTGGGGCTCTGTGCTCCCACCATGCTGGCCATTTGTACATAATAACCCTAACAGTAATGATAACGCTAACAGTAACTGTGACATAAACGCAAACAATAATGGTAATGGTAGCACAAATGTGAATGCAGATGCAAATGCTAAAGCTTACAGAAACAGAAACAGTAACAGTAACGGTGACACAAATATAAACGCAAACGAAAATGCAAGTGGAAATGCAAAAGGTAATGGTAACATAAAAATAAATGGTAAAGGTAACGGTGATGGAAATGTAAATGCAAACACAAATGTTAACACAAACTCTAATGGTAACGGCAATGGAAACGCAAACATTGTTGAGAATGGTTACTCCCACTCAAATTTGAATGGAAACGCAAACGCTAATGGTTACAGAAACACGAATGCAAATAACAATGGTAACGTAAACACAAACACTAATGACAATCTTACAGTGATGCAAACAGAAATGGTAAAGCAAACACAAGTGCAAATGCAAATGCAGATGGTAACATTTACAGTAACTGAAATGGAATCACAAATGGTAATGCAAGCACGAATGGTAACGAAAATGCAAATGGCAATGGTAACGTAAATGCAAGTGCAAATGCAAATGGTAATGTAAATGCAAATGCTAATGGTAATGCTAACTGTGATGCAAACGTTAACGTAAACATAAATGTAAACAGTAACTTAAATGCAAGCACAAACTGAAAGACAAACAGCAACAGTAATGCTAACAGTAATGCAAATGGTAATGCAAGTGCAAATGGTAACAGTAATGGTAACATAAACGCAATCTGTGATGGTAATGTAAATGGAAGCACAAACGCAAACACAAACGGTAATGGTAATGGTAATGATGACACAAACACAAACTTAAATGTAAACAATAAAGCAAATGCAATCATAAACACAGATGCAAATGGTAATGGTAATGCTAATGGTAAGGGTAACGCAAATGCAAATGGTAACAGAAGCACAAATGGTAACAGACAAGAAAATGGCAACAGTAACGGTGAACCAAGCATAAATGAAAATGCAAATGGTAATGCAAACAGTAATGCTAGCAGTGATGTAAACAGAAAAGCTAAAGCAAACAGTAACGGAAATGCAAGCACAAACGCAAATGCAAATGATAACGGAAATGCAAGCACAAATATGAACACAAATGCTAATGCTAACGGTAATGCTAATGCACGTGCTTTGTGTTAGAAAGAGGTGCATTCAGAAGCACAGTGAATACAAAGAATGTGGGCATAACAGTGGCCCTCAGACAGGAAAATGAACACTTGGAATACTAAATTGTTTATATCTCAGGAACCGTATGACGCAGAAAAAAAAATTTAAATCTCATATTATTTATGACTTTTCAGGCTAGTTTTGCACTTAGCCCCCCCAATGGGGTCTAAGAATTGTTGTGACTAAAAGTCAGTATCTCAAACTGTTTTCAAGATACAGGACCCAAAAGGCATGGCAGATGCCGTAATGTTATCCTATGGAAAAAATCATCTACTTTGGAGTGATGTAACTCTGCAGCCCTGTTACATTTTTGTACCAAACCACCAAAAGGCACATCTGTGTGATGTTGGCTTCCTTCCCTGCAAATTTCAGTCCAAAAGACCAAACTGTTGTTTTGCAGCAGGGTGGCAAAAATTTCCTATTGTTTTGGGCACAGTGTCGCAAATTACTTTTGCAAATCAGAACACTTTCACAAAAAAAATCATGGAAGTTTCACATATGCCAAAGTACTTTGCAACACTACTTTTTACAGAAATTTTAACAACATATTTCAGGGCTGTTTTACCCACCAAAAAAGACTTGGCTAGCATCCTCATGGCTTGACTTGCTGAACACAACAAGAATTGTGTCCCTAGAGGGTCCCCAATTTAAAAGCCAAGCATTTTTCTGAACACCAACTGAAAATAAATGGCTGAATCACGAAAGCAAAATGGTCATTTGCAACTCTAAAAACTACATTTGTGACACTTTTGCATAGGTTAACTTTTCCCATAGACTATAATGGGATTTAGTGTCTTTTGAATAAATTTTGAACCTTTAAATATTTTTTCATAAAATTTTCGAACTGATAGCACAAATCATACAGGCTGTAGGCATGAGCAAAGAAACACACAAAAATCCATATTTTATGTGTTTTGTGGTGGTCTGTAGCTCCACAACCATATATCTGACCATAATGAAACTTGGCAGGTCCAGAGATCTATGGTACCAGACTATGTAAACCAAATTTCAAGTAAATCCATCATATGGTGCCAAAGTTATTAAGGTACAAAATTTCAAATTTAACCTTAAATGGGGGTACTCAACCCTAACTATAGTGGCACTATCATACCACTATAATATTTAGATAGATAGATAGATAGATTATATTTTTTTTTATTTTGACCCCAAATTGTCACAATACTCATTTTATGATTTGCTTTAAAACATGACATGTACCATTTATAGTATATTGGATGAAATGTCATTTCATGGCAGAAGTGTGAAAACACATCTCATTCAGGATTTAAAAAAATGATGCATCACATTTATGAGGTGGTGTGGAAAAATGGCTATTTTGAAAGTTTGGAGTCAAAATACTGAAAATGAATGAAATCATGAGTGGCATTGAAATATTGCAATGCTCACTCATAACTTGAGCATTTTACCATATTTGTACACCAAATGCTCAGCATAGCCTTCGTATTACCCCCACCTCATCAACTCTGTAGGTGAATATTTTTAAATCTCTGCCAAAATGTCATTCCACACCACCAAAACATCATTCTGCACAACAGGTGCTAAAGCACATTTTGTGCAGAATTTGAAAAATCACATCTGTCATGTTCTTGAGGTGGTATGAAAAAATGGCTATGTTAAAGATTTGGGGTCAAAATATTTAAAATTACCAAAGTTACAAGTGAGTGTAGAAAAATTTCAATGTACACATATAACTTTTCAATTCTTACATATTTTGACCCAGGTTTTCAATGTAGCTTTCTTATGACCCCAACTCACAAACAAGGGTTGTGAAAATGTTATATATCTGACTGAAAAGTGATTTTGCTAAGTGACCACAAAATCACTTTTTGTTATGCTGCAAAGTCAAAACCCTATTGAAATACATTGGACTGCACTTATCTTAGTTTCTCATATTGCAGTCGGCAGTTCCAACAGCAAATCATGTCTTCAATCGGAGAGTGGATCTTTGCTGTTGGACCTGTTAGGTGGGTGAGGATGTGTGGGTATATGTGGGTTTGTGGGGTGGTAGGTACTGAGTGGGAGGTCAGGGTGGGGGGTCAGACTGATGATTGACAGTTTTCATTTTATGCAAGTTAAACAAACAAACAGAAAAAAACATTGAGGGACAGTTTTCTTTGTTTCAGCTGAGAGTATAAATGGGGGCAGATGAACTGGAGAGAATGGGTATCCACAGAAGCAGTACTGGGGGTGGGCACTCCAATCCTCTTAAATATTAGAAAAAATATATAAAATATTGGGAAGGTCAGGCCACCTGATGAGGAGGGGAGAGAAAGATGCAGTACCAGGGATGATCACCCCAGTCCACTTAAAGGAAAAAAAAAACAGACTGGTAGAACATTGGGAAGGCTGGGCTACCTGGAGGAAGAGATAGAAGAGGTACTGGGGGGTGGGCACTCTGATCCACTTAATAAAATTCTAGATAGATAGATAGATAGATAGATAGATAGATAGATAGATAGATAGACAGAGAAAGAGAGACACAAAGACAGGCAGAACAGGTGATCAGTGGCTCAGTGCAGCCCACAGCATGACTTCAGCTGCAGCTGCAGAACTCAAGAAAATTCTGCTCTTCAAATACAGAAAATACAGGTGATTGGCTCCCCACATTAAGCTCGGCACCCTGGATTTGGGGATGCCCAGAAAAGGTAATTCTGACACATTATCAAAAACACAAACAGCAGTATCTAGCAAAATGTGTCCCATTTAGCTAGGTTCTGATGTTTGTTTTTTAAAAAGACATCATTTGTATGTATTTTCAATGTTATGAGTTTTAAAAAATGGCAGCTGTCACAATGGGTAGTTTTTTCAGCACAAGAGGTAAATCATGACAACAATCACTTGCAAAAACTTTTTTTTTTTATTGGTCGAATTTGAACGTTAACTCAAAAATTAGTATAACTAAAATTGTATAATATTTTTTCACCAAACCTTCAAAAGGAACACTCTTGGCACAGGTCCTTCAAAGCTGAAAATTTAATGAAAAGATTCTACACCATCTGGAAGAGTAAAAAATATGTAGTGTTAAGTAAAGTGATTTTTTTCTCATTGTTCCCATCACAAAACCTTTCAAGTCTTGAGACTCTGACAGCTTGACCACACATTTCAAATGTTTTGCTATTTCATCAAATAACACCAAAGTTATTAAGGTGCAAAAACTGGGGTTTAACTTTGAACAACAAACTCAACACTAACTATAGGGGTGCTACCATGATCCTATTTTTTTTTCCATTTTAGGCATGGCACTGGAGCAGGAACATTTGAAAACATAAAAGTTCTGTATCTCAGTTCAGGAATGAAAGAAAATGATAAGAAAAAGTGGTATATCAATTTTTTTTGCCAGAATTACATTATTTTTGAAAATAAAAATACACTGTGACAAACAAATACTGCTGCTGGTGGATCAGTGGATCCCTTTTATAAGATAATGAGAGTGGCACTAGACACCTATAGAGGTTACAGGGCTATATTGCCCTTTCATGGGCAAGCATGAGCTTGCCTGCAGATGTTTTGTGCACACAATGTCAGCTTCTGCAGCACTGTGGCATCTATTTTATACACTACCTCAACTTATTCAAGGGTCTGAAACAGTCTTCCCTAGCAATAATTGTTATGCCTTAAGGCTGAAGCACTGCCTGTGTTTGTGCAGCATTTCACATTTGTGGTTGGCACCTAAAAAACAAAGGATTTCTCTAGAACTGACATTTTAATTATTGAAATATGAAGCATTTCTGAGACTTGTGATTTGAGACTGTACTTGCTGAAAGACACCTGACCATCAAAGAGCTGAGGTAGCTGCAGTACTTACCTTGAATGCATTTATTGATACAAGAGATCTAGTAGAACTCCCTTCTATCAAATTGTGAGAGTAGGTCCAAACCCTAGCAGGGTCACAGTTGTGGGCTACACTGTCACTGGCAAGAACAGACCTGCAGATTTTTTTTGCATAAAAATGTCAGCCCTTGTAGTGCTGTGATGTTCACCACTCTATTTACTACATGTGATTATTCAAGGGTCAGAAACAGAGACTATACAACAACATGAATTCATGCTTAAGTAGTGCTTAAGTAGTGCAGAGAGTGGGATGCTGCTGTGGGCTGGCCAGCCCCAATGAACAAACTTGCATCCAGCCTACAACACTTGTCCCCTATAGTCTTCCAATCTCCTCCAGCTCAAATATGCCCAATTTCTATTTTAAGTGGGTAATCACTAATATACTTAAAAAAAACTCTGAGCTATGCTCAGCAACCAAAACAAGTTCTGGATCTGACTCCTTGCTCATGAAGATACTTAAAATGCCCATTGAAGAACTGGCCCTACCAATCCAAACTTTTCCCTCCAATTTGGCTTCCTCCCTGATGTCTGGAAACAAGTCAGTGTAGTCCCAGTCTTTGAATCCTGTGACAGCTAGGCAGTGTAATCAACTGGTGTCCTACATTATGGATCATAACCTCCTTGCTGCTGAACAACACCACTTTGGAAAGCTACACAGCATGACAACCACCCTAACTGAGCTATCCAAACAACTCCACAAGGCCTTAGACAAAGGTAAACACATTGATGCAATCTTTCTTGATTGCTCCAAGGTCTTTGACTTAGTTAGCCATGACCACCTAATCATAAAACTCAGGGAGTTGGGCCTGTTGTTGGAGGCCACAGTGTGGTTCTCTGACTACTTTTCCCACAGATCAGAAAAAGCTAGATGTGGAGAGGTGTGCTTAGCTTGAAGCTCTAACCACTGGAGTCTCACAAGGCTCGGTCCTTGGCCTCTTGCTAGTCATCCTGTTCATCAACAAAGACCAAGACAGTTGTGTTCATGCTAACGCATTACTGTGTGCAAATGACACAGTCATCTTCACCTCCCATGGCAACCTGAAAACATTATAATGCAACCTACAATCTGGCTTTGGCAAGGGCTACGACTGGTTCACATCTAACAGGCTGGTCATTAACAACAAGAAAACCAGATCTCTTCTGTTTGAGAGCACCTATGCCCGGAAGGGCAGCACTGAGCTGCACATCACAACACCAGCTTGCGATCCCATTGCACAGGTCCAGGTCTTCAAGTACCTGAGTGTATGCAGTCAAGACTCTTCACTGACCCCTGCCTTCTCCCATGGTGCTGCCACACCCCACCCAACCTCTCTTCCCTACCCCTCCACCTCTTACACCCACCCACCTCTTCCTCTTACCATTACCTCTCTATCTTCTCCCCCCCTTCTCCTCCCTCTGTCTACTCTACTGAGTTTTGTCTCTCCTTGACAAAGTCATAAACTGTACAATGCCTCAGTATAGTGTAACCATGTACTTTATCTGTATTGGTGTACTGTAACATGTATTTGTATATTTGCCACCGAATCACTCTGTATCTGAATGTTTATGTATCACTCTGTACTTGTTAACTGACATGGAACCAATTAATGAGCATCTGCTCACTGGTGTTATCCAAGATTTCAATAAATAAAAAGACAGAGCCGCGTACTCAGTATGCATTGCTCACAGTATAAAATAATCATAAATAGAGCAGCAAACTGTGGCACTCACACCAGGAACATGAACACCAAGACAAATCCTTTTCTATGGTCGAATTCTTTATTGTAGACATAAAAATCAGCACCACAAATACGCAAAACTAGAAAAGTGCTCACATTTCATGCAGGCACACTGTGCTGGGTGTATGACTTGATACGACCCTATCCATCACACCTCATGCCAGCTCCCTGGTCAAACATATACATCAACACCTTGGAGTTCTATACAGAAACAAGCACAACCTCACCCCTGAAGTAAAAAATCTCCATGTATTCAGCCTCATCATCTCAGGGCATTGACTATGTTAAGGTCATCTACTCTGCACCCAATAATACACCTGACAAAGCTCAGTCTAGTGAAGCACCAGGACACCTGGAGTACCTGACATTTATCGTTTCTCACTGCTTCACGTTCTATGTACAGTATGAGCTGTTTCAGCCAATACATTCACAACTGTCTTGAGCTGAGAAATGTGGTTTTGAGTCCTAATGCCAACAGTGCTGCAGCTTCTTGACCTTGGATCAGAAGCACAGACTGCTCTAATAGTAAATTTCTAGTGGATTTTAAAAGTTATTCTAGGATTCAAGTCAAGCTTCTGGCACAATCCTGCAAAAGGTGGTCTAACTTTCTGGTTCAAATGCAGCACAACTGTGACAGTTTATGCACAGAAAATGTTGCATGAGTTAAACAAAATGACACATGCATCATTTTGTTTTGCCATAAAGGGAAGGGGTAATTGTTTAACCAGGAAAGGCACACTAAGCTGAAGCTTGTTTCCAGGTGTAACCTGGGAGCACAAGGAAGTTAAATGATTTGTTCAGGGTCACACAGTATGCAAGTGGGGGCTGATGGGTTTCAGACCCTGGTCTCCAGGTTTGCAGCTCAGTGCTCTTAACCTCCATGCTATACTGCTTCCAAAAAGCAGGTAAACTATTGTGCATGCATCAAAATGTTTTAAAATTGCAATCAAAGATTTTGGCGCATTTATTCTGATGTCAGCACAACTCAACATTGGGAACTGTACTTGCAACAAGACTTTTGAATCGCCATCTGGCAATCATTATGCGGAAACAATGCTTGTGCCCCATACAGTAATCTTCTTAAAGTATTTGGAAGGAGCTAAATTTTGTTCAATAAAAAGTTAAATGAACTTTACAAATACCTGAAATAAGTTTTAAACATGAACTGTTTATAGTGCAAGAGGATCTGGGATACTTGTTTTTCACTATGTGTTATTAACTCTAACTTAATATACTGTATTTGTAAATTCTCATTTCAATGTGAAACCAGCAATGCAAACTTTTAAAAACTGCATACTTGACAAGCATTTAGAAGAATGTTTTACACAGTTTAGAAATAAAGTCAATATGAACTATGACCTGTGCTTCTATATGCTCTTTCACGAAAAACAAGAATCCACATGATTTTATCCTGTATCTGCTGTATATAGTATTTGGAGTTGAGGACTACCTGTTGCTGTCTGAACCTTAGAAATCTATCAATTCTTAAATTGGGCACCTCAAAGCTAATTTCTTTTCATTCACAAATCAGACCTAACTGAATTATTTCAGCAGGAGGCACCCTCACTCTATGTCTCATGTTTAGGTTATTTATCTGGAGTAGCTGAAGTGAGATGTAGTATTCTGTTTGCACTGGGGCCCTACTTCTTCACAAATTTACTGGTGGGTGGGGAAAAAAAATAGGGATTTAAAAGACTTGCTCAGGATCACACATTATTGGGACTTGAACCTGGTTCTTCTGGTTTGCAGGCCTCCAGTCTAAGCAGTAGAACAAACAGCTACTAAAAATGGTATGGATTCATATATTTATCCTCCCTGTGTAAGTTCTAAATAATAAAAACACAGTTTTAAATGTCTTTATCATATTGATAATACCACTATCTTTGCAAAAGCAAATACCAACAAACAGTTGAGAGTATCAGTTATTTAATCACCGTCTGCATGCTAAATAAAGAATAATGACTATGCAGCTGTGTGTAATGGAATTGTTCTACACATCCGAGGTGTGTGATGATCCATAAACCTCGAGAGCGAGGGACATTATAAGATGGTACAGGTTGAGTTTTCATTGCTATGCTAATGACACTGAGCTGCACCTGTCTTTTGTGCCCGAACAACGGGATGCAGTCTCGGTTTTCAATCACTGCCTTGCTGAAATTCAAGACTGGATGAGTGCCAATTGGTTGAAGTTAAATCTGGACAATACGGAAGTACTGGTGGTGGAATCTGGTCACCTGAGGGCTGGTGTGCAGGCTGGTCAAGTCACTGGACTCAAGCTTGGAGATTCACAGTTGCTAACCTATGTTAAGGTGAAGAATCTTGGCATTGTGCTGGATAGCGGTATAACACTTGAATTGTAGGTGTTGGACGTGGTCAAGAGTGTTTTTTACTATCTTAGAAACATCGCCAGGATTAGACACCTGATTCCTTAGGGTGATCTGCCATCACTTGTCAATGCCTTTGTGACGTCATGGTCTGATTACTGCAATGCACTTTACCTAGGGATATCTGAGGTTGATCTTCGCTGCCTACAGCTAGTGCAGAATGCGGCAGTCAGGCTGTTGACTGACCTTTTGAGATCATGTCACATTGTGCATGTGCCACGCTCTCTGCACCGGCTCCCTGTTAGGTGGTGGATTACCTTCAGGGTCCAGTTGCTACAAGGCCCTACATGGACTGAGGCCCGGTTCCAAGTCATAACGGCGATTGCGGAATAGCTATTGCTGTTTGGGCAAGTGTACATCGTTGAAAATACATTATGAAGATGTACACTAGCAGTGAACAGCAAAACGGTGCACGACAGTTAGGTTTTTTACTTTTATGTAGAGGGCTGCAACTCCTGCACCCCCCTTCCCTCTAAAGGATTCTCAACTCCAGGAGGGTGCATATCGGGGGTGCGAAGTAAAAAATGAAAATCCCAGACCTGGCACAAAAAAACGAGCATGCCCAGAACCGAACCCGGTAAACCCCAGCCTGCCACCAACCCACCATGCCACACGGCCAGCTCTGCAGCCCACTGCCGCACTACACCCCACAAACCCTCCCTCCCCTTCTGCCTGTCGTGTGGTCACTCCCCACCCCACCGTGCACATGTATACAAAGTGACATCCTGTCACTATCTTCGTCTACCCCCCATCCAGTCACCCCCCTGCCAGGTAGCCCTATGCACAGGTGCCATGATTTCAGTCACCCTTTCTGAAAGTGCTCAATCGCGGTCACCATCATCACAGGCTACCCTGGGGCCCAGTTACCTACAAGACCTCCTACAGCCCACTGCCCATTTCATCCCTTCTGGTAAGCCAATGAGGGCCTCCTGGTGATTCCCAGGGTCCTTTTGAAGTCATCAGGTACCTGGGCTTTTTCATTTGTGTCGCTGACCTTGTGGAATTCACTGCCTTGTTTGCTCAGAGAGGCCCCATCTTTCAGTGCCTTCAAAAGGGATCTAAAGACTTTTTTATTTAATAAAGCCTTTTCCTCCATTCAATGTTTCATTTTAATATTGTATTTTATTGAATGTTTCAGTCTTTATAGAACTTGACCATCTGTACAGCACCTAGAGTAGCAATGAAACAGAGCTCTCTATTAAATGACTAAACTAAACTAAACTGTATGTTTGTACATGAGAGTTTTATAAGGAATAATAGAATAAAATGTATTTGATGCCTATTATTAAATAAAATAGTTATTCATATCAATTACTGTAAGTGAGTTTGACATGCATTGTTTGTTATGCCTTTCTTTCTTTAAGAAGGCATGCAGGACAGGGGCAAGATTCCAACAATAAAGCATGGATATACAGTATTTCAATACTTCAATTGGATGTTTACTGCTATGCAGCAGGAGAGGCAGACAAGCAGGGAACAGGCAATTGGGCTGGGAAGTATCTTGGATTCAGGGCCAGATCAACGATAAAAGATTATTTTGAGTTGAGTTGAATAAACACCATTTGCGGGAGCTAGCTTTCAGTCAAAGCTGGGCCACATGTTGGGTAGTGGAACACATCTACTGTAGGGCCCAGGTTGGGTTCTCCTATGAATTCCTATGAAAGTTACTCAGTTGATTGGTGTTAGTCTTTGTCTGCCCCCCCCCCAAAGAAGTCGAGATATGAAGCAAACCTAGTTTGCCCATCCCTATTATGGCACATGTCCTATTTTCTCAAACAACATATACAAAGATAGTTCTGCAAGTATTACTTCACTAAGAAATTTGTTGAGAAACATCAAATTCTTATAAGAAACAACTCCCCATAAGACTCCAAGAAGTGTCCTGTAAGATTTTTCTATGAATGAGTAGGGAATTTTGAGAATGGTATGATAAATATTTCAACCAGCTCATTTTCCAAAAGGCTATGCCTGTAGTCCAATGGATGAGCAACCAGCCACGCCCCTTCCTAAGGTATATTAGCAGTTCCTCACAGCCTCTTTCTGAAGCACTTTTTCTTTGCCAGGTGGAGGCTCTGTTGGTTTGTCTTCTCCCTTGAGGCCTGCTGGGGCCTTGCCTCCCCAACCCCACTGGCTTTGCTTGTGCTGTGGGCTCTGCTTGGTTTCTGCTGGATCCTGTTTGTATAGCTCTCCTGTCTTGGTTTGTTTTTGTTTTGCCTCCGGCTGCTGCCGTGTGCTTCCTGAGTGCTTGTTTGTCTATTCTCCTGTGTTTGTGTTTTTCTATTGGAGCTTTCTACTTTTCCTAGTATCTTGTTGTCCTTTGTTTGCATTATGTTTCTCACGAGACTGTGCTTCAGGCTCCTACAAAACCTCATTTTTCCTGCAGTTGTTATTGAATGTTTCAGCTCCCCTCTGCTGTTGCTGTCTCCTGTGCTCTCTCTTGAATTGCTTACAACTGGTCATGGCTTTGCTGCTCAGCTGGCAACTATGTCCTGTTTTACAGCCCTGCTCCAGCTTTACTCAGTGCTAGCACCACCAGGACTAACGCTGCATTCATATGTTGACACTTTCTGCTATTTCATGGCTGCCTGGTCTCATGATGCCTTGCTCCTGGCTCTCTATTATTCCTACAGCAGAGGACTTTGGTGTCTTTGTGGTGATTCATGGCCCTGGTAGCAGGAACATGCTTTAAGTAGGTTAAATGAATCTTCTGTTTATGTGCTGCTCCTTGCCTCCCTGGCTTTTCAGCTATCCATGACAAGCAGTATCAGCATCTTGAAGCCTTCATGGCTTTCTCAAATTGTATGTATTTCATTACTGCTTTGTCTAAAATGCTATCTTGGCTACTGCTGAATAATCTGATAATTCCGATGCTCATAATAATTTGGCTTCCTTACTGGAATTGGTTGGTTTGCCTTCCCTGTAAGTCATGTGAATTACTGCTATGCTCTGTTTCACAGACCAATGTGCAGGTCTGATCACTGATTACACTGCCTTTGGGGGTTCATTCTGCTTTCTGTTTGCTATAATACATGTGTGACCTACGTGATGGTCTACAGCACTCACACTTATTTTAAGCTTTCCTTTATATTGCCTCATCTATATTCAGAGGCATGCCAGCCACATCCATTAGTTACTATGGCTCAGGGCTTGCCCTGCAGCCGATGGTCTCACTCTGCACCCCCGAAGTCCACATCTTGAGACTGTGAAACTCAGGGTGGGGTGCTTTTCATGTGGCCCATATTGGGAATGTCCTCACTCCAGGAAGAGCTTTAGCCATGCAGGTGTATGAACGGCATCTCCTGTTGTAGAATTTAAGACTCAGCTAAGAGGGGTGGGGCTCTGAGCGCAATGGGGCTCCTTTAGCTAGTCAATTGCCTCGGCAGCACCTTCTAGCTATTCTCCCTACAATTGCTTCAGGTTCAACTGGTTTGTTTTTAGATCATTAGGCTGGCTAAGTGCCTCAGCAGTCATTGCTCTCCTCTTCCTGCCTTGGAGGAGCTCGTTGTAGAGAACCTTTGTAACACTTCACAGCATTTCTGTTTGAGGGACAAAGTGAGAGCCTTCCTCCAGCCTGGAACATTTTCAACCCCCCTTGAGCTGAATTTCAAATTACAGCAGCCTAGCCATCAGTAAACAAACAAAAAAAACAAGCCTGGAGGGAGGACAATCTAGGCCTTGGATCCATAAAGGTTTCCTCCTCAGAGGTTTTTTTTTCTCTCCTCCACGCCAAAGGTCATAATACTTCATTTTTAGAAGTATTCTCTAGTTTACTTAGATAGGTTCCACTGTTGGCTGGAGTTGGATCTCTCTCCTAAGGAAGCCCCCTGCTTTCATCAGTGCAATCCATTTTATCTGTGCCAAACTGCTAACCTGTGTTTTTCATTTATGTTTTATCCAGTTACCTGTTGCTGTTAATCTGCTTCACTGCCTCATAATCAATGATCATTGCTTATGTTCTTCTTGGGGGTTTCTTCCTAAGGTACCTTTAGCCAAGGGAACCATCCCCATGCACCTCTAGATGTCAAACCTTCTTCTAGGGTTTCTTGCCTTTGGTACCCCTACAGGGTGGTAATTCCTCATGAAACAGAGATTGTGAATGGCCAAAACAAGGTAACACAGTTGCACAAGCATAACACTATACTGGCTGTGTAGGACATTGAATTGAAATGCTATGCCTGTAGTTCAGTGGGTGAGCAACCAACCACGACCCCTTCCTGAACTATATAAGCAGTTCCTCCCATCCTCCCTCTGAAGCACTTTTTCTTTGCACCATCATCCTCCACTCCTCCTCTTGTGGTTCACCACTCTCTTCAGGGGGTTTCTTCCTAAGGTACCTTTAGGTAAGGGAACCTTTCCATGGCACCTCTAGGAGTTGAACCCCCTTCGAGGGTCCCTTGCCTTTGGTACCCTTACAGGGTGAAAGTCAATCTGTGACACTGAATAACACTGCTAATTACTCTTAACACATGTGCTTTCCTCCCCTGCTTCCTTAAGGAGCCTACTTCAAACTGATGGCTTTGCTGTAATGGAGATGTACTCTCTTGGCACGTTACCAATTGGTTCCAGCTGCAACTGATTCAGGTGCGCTGACTCAGGTCAGATAATACCCCTGGCTGTGTGTATTCCTTTTTCAGTTAGTTCAGTTTCCTTTGTTGTGTGTAATAGACCTGCCTACTTTCTTTTGTCTGCTTCCCTTTCCACTGTTTCAAAAAGCAAACAAGCAAATAATCTGCAGTAGCTGTTATACATGGTTACCCTATAGAGTAACTTCCTCCCAGTTTCCTCTTTGTGGGCTTGTCAGAAGCATTTCTGTTTCTTTTCCATCCATGTATTTCCTTATCATTCTGTAGCTTCTGGTAATGTGGCTATATTTGGAGTTTCCCTGTTTTTGGCACAATCTTTTTTATGGCTTCCCTCCTGGGAATCCTCTGATTCATCACCCTTTGTTGAATTGCTAGGGAGCTCTCTATGACACATTGTTAGCCATTTCATGTCATGAAGCCTCTGTTGCATTACTAACATTGGGATCCTTCTGCTGCCAAAGCTGGTCTACTGTGAACTGTCCTACAGGCAATCCTTGCCCAGTTTCCTCCAGGCTACCTTTCGTGGGTGCTCATGGGGTCTCAAGTACACAATACATGTCTTCCATGCTCTGTTAGTGGCTCCTGTGGAGTTCTCCTCTTCTCCGAGGTATTCTTCCTTTATCACATTCCTCTGTTGTCTGGACTGGGGAGCTCTCTATGGCCTTTTGCTGGCTGCTTCATGCCTTATGGCTTCTTATTATGTCAGCAACATGGAAGTCCTTCTCCTGTATGATTAAGTCTTCTCTGAACTGTCCTGTGGGAAATCCTCTCCATTATCTTTACTGTTGCATTGTCTGGATAGTTCTGTGGACAGTTCCATCCATTGTTTTATGTCCTGTGGCTTCTGGTCATGGCTGTTTTTGATTGGTGTTCACTGTGGGGTGCTTTCTCCCGCGCCCCTGGCTTCAACACCTGCCCTCTTCCTCTATTCCTCCCACACTCCCTCCTCTACCCCTTAATCCACCCTCTCTACCTTCTTCCAGCAGCCACCTCCCTATTCCTTGCACCAGTTCTTGCGCTAGTGTGCCACTCTCGGCTGCCACCCTACTATCCCTTCCCCCCACTCCATCTAAACAAAGCCATTCCTGGCAACTACCCCCATCTTCCTACACCCCCATCCCCTTCAACCCTTATGCACTCCTCCACAACAAAGAGAATTGTGTATGAGCAAGCATGCACAAGGCAGTTATGATTGGGAGGTTTCGTGGTGTGAGAGACACCGAGAAGGCGCGGCAAGGAGGTACATTACCGAAAATCTCGGATTTCTAACTACCTTGTTTGTGTATGATTGGTCATACACAATTTTTGACAGTGTATGGGCAACCGTAATCAGCCCTCTATGATCCCCAAACAAGTCTAGAAGAAAAAATAAGGGTTACTTCGGGATCTTTACCAGTGCGCATACTTCTGCGTCGCCATTAGTCACTCAATGGTGCATGCGCGAATGCGTTCGATCTTGTTGTGCTGCACCAGTGACGTACTTAGTGTAGCACAACAAGATCATGACGTACCAGATGCAGCACAACAACACTGCTCAAGGCATGGATTTCCATGTGGAACAGTGTTCCACCATACACTATAAAGCCACTTCTGGTTGCTACCTCCCTACTTCCTGCACTTATTAACTGGTTTATCTGCACTTAGTAATAGGTTTATTTTTGTTTGCTACTACATTACTAGAATTACCTGTCTATGTAACTTGCTTGTTTTGAAATCTGCCTATGTATTCTGTTTATACCTATGTCCCATAGTGTCATTATAACTGCCTACCTTGTCAGATTTCAGTACTGAAAGTTTTCTGTAATGTATTGTTTTTTGTGTCCATGACTTGGAGGCTTTGTAAAAGACCCACCTTGGCTCAAAGGTTGTAATTCCAAAACTGAAATAAATAAAATAAAGAAAGAAAGAAATAGCCTCCTCATAGCTGCCCTATATAGGCTTTCACTGGGTTTCCTACATCTACTATTCACATCTTCCTGCCTCTAGTAAGGGTTCTTGCTGAGTTCTCCTTCTCTGGTAGGGATGAGGGTGTTCTTCCTTGGCCAACCTCCCTTTATAGCCTGGATGGGGGCTTTCTCTATGGTTTCTTGTTAGCTGCTTTATGCCTGTTGCATCAGTTGTATTGCTGTCTTTGGAGTTCTTCTCCTGAGGGAGGTCTCTGGACTATCCTATGGGCAAACTTAACCACCAACCTTCCCTGTTGCCTTGTCTGGAGAGTTATGTGGTCTTTTACATTCATGTACTACATCCTGTGTACTTTAATGCATGGCTGTTTTTGGTGGCTCTGTTGTCAGGCTACAGTAATGTGATCTGAGGTACATTATTGGTTTGGTGTGGCTTCCAGTGTTGCTACCCTGTGGGGTGCATTTGCACCTGTCTTCTGTTTGCTTTTCTTGGAAGTATGGGGTTTTCTGAGTCCTTTATTCATGTCCTCCAACTTCTGGTAGTGTGTACTGTGTGGCTTTCTTTGGCTGACCTCCCTCCGTTGCCTGGATCTGGGAGTTCTCTACTGCGTTTTGTTAGTCGCTTCATGCCTTATAGTTTCTGTAGCATTGGAAACATTGGAATCTTTCTCCTGCAGGAGTTGATCTCCTCCAGGTTGACCTACAGGATGTCCTCCTTACCCAAATCTGCCCTGCTGCATTGTCTGGGGAGATCTGGGGGTGCTCCTGATTATTTCACCATGTCTTGGAGTCTCTGGTGCATGAATATTTTTGGTTGATGTTCCCACCTGTACTGCTACCCTGTGGAGTGCACTCTCCCCAGTTTCTTCTCAGTTGCCTTGCATGGAAGTTCAGGTTTCTTGTATGTCCACTATTTATATTCTTGCACTTCTGATAGTGGCTCTTGTGGGTTTCCCTTTTCCAGGAAGGGTCCTACCTCAGCTAACCTCTCCCCATTGGCTCACTTGAGGAGTTCTCCATGACCTCACTTCATGTCCTGAGGCCCCTATTGCACTGCTACTGTATCTTTGGAGTCCGTCTCCTCTGGATATTGGTCTCCTAGAGACCGTCCTATGGAAAGTCCTCACCCAAAAATTCCCATTTGCCTTGTCTGGGGAGTTCTGCAATTTCAGTCCTTTGTGCTGTGTTCAGTGGCATCTGGTATACTGTTGTTAAAACTGATTGTGTCTATCCTCAGGGGCATCCTTTGGAAGTTCTTCTTCTCTCTGTTTGGGGACCCCTGTAACATGATTGCCATCTGCATCACACTTCTGTTCTCTGGTGTGCTGCTGCCTTATTTTCCTCCACCTCTGGAGAAGGGTCTCATGTGACTTTCCCTTGGGTAGTCCTCACCCCTGTCCCTCTTGCCTAACAGTAGTTCTCTGTGTTATTTTTTATGTCCCCAACGCTACCTCCTGTCACCTCAGGTTTGAAGTTGTTTTCATTGTCCTCCCCTTAAGACCTTGAAAGGGTGGCCCCTTTGTCTTACCTATGGGGATCTGCATGGCCTTTATCTGTTGTTCAGTGTAGCTTTTTGTGGCTGCCTGCTCACCACATTGTACCCTTTGGCCCCTATTGTATAGTTGTTCTGGGGTCCTTTGACTCAGTGGGTGGCTCTCCTGTGAATTTCCCTGTGGAGTGTCCTCACTATGGCTTTGCCTGATACATTACCTGGGATTTTGGTCTTATAAGGCTTCTCTTGGATAACTTGGATAACTTGGATAACTTGGATAACTTTTTATGACCTCCTAAATGGATTACCCATATTGTGTCCTTGTTCTTTGAAGCTGGTGCTTCTGGATCTCACTCTGCTGTCATGCTTTCCAATGACCTCCCCTATTGGCTAGAGTGGAGGTCATCACGTGGTTGTTCAGTTCTCCATCCTAAGTCTTATAGACCTCTAGTGCAGGGCTGCTTCATTTTGACTTCCTCATGAGTGGATTGCCTCAGCGGGACTGCTTTTTGTAGGGTCTGTTTGGCCACTGTTGTTGCTTTGCAGTTTGTCTATGTCCAGTTGTTAGCAATGCCATGCCCTCTACATCCTGGTAGGCTTCAAATTTTTGCCACTAAGGAAAATTTGCTGAGCCTGTTCTGGCTTGTGATTCTACCACACTGAGTCTCTGTGACAACTGGTCACTTTTTTTTTGTGTGCCATCTTCCTGAGTATAGGGGTATTACTGACATAACTGCCCTGTTGAGTTTACTTCTCCCAGTTTGTTCCTCCATTGACTAACCTCTGGGAGATTCTGGGTACATACTGGGTTTCCATGCCCTGCTTCTGCAGGATAGTGTCATCCCTGCTTATCTCTTTAAAAAAAACACTTGTCTGCATTGGCATGAAGGCCTGCTTGCTGCCTTGTCTGTTCCCTGTTGCCTTCCTGCCTGGGACTCCAGTTCAAGTCCCTTAAAGGAATTAAATGAATTAAAAAGGTAAACTGTGAGGAATTATTTATCCTGAATACCTGCTGAAGGTCATGTGGTCACAAGTGGAAATTATCAGGAGGGAGGTTCAGAAAGGACATGAGGAAGTACTTCTTCAAGGAAAAGGTGATGGATATATGATATATTATGATATAATGGATGATCCTCTGCTTATGAATGAAATAGGAAATGAATATAAAGATAATAAATCTGAGCTGGTCCGTCTGTGCAGAGGTTGGATTTCTGCTTGTGATGCCAGTGACCTGGGTTTGGGAATGGACCCGAGATGTCGAAGGGCTGGCAGAGGGAGAAGGATGGACCCCTGGAAGAGGCAGGGGGCACCACAGCAGCTGGCACCAGAACTTAGTTTGAGGGGTGGGACAAAAGCTGGCCATCATTGCACGTCCCCGCCCCTCACATACAGGGGAGAAAAATCAGCTGTCTGGCACCCAGATGAAGCCTGCCCCTCCACTCCAATGAGCTCCCAGGTTGGCTCCCTGACCTATCCCAACTTTGTGGCACTTGAGCCGGTGCCGCAATCCCACTCTGGGGGGTAAGCCAGGGGGTATCGGGGAGTTGTTGCTAATGTGGGAGTGGGAGCAGAGGGGGCTGTGTCCGAGGCTGAAGGATGGTGGCAGGTGGCTTGGAAAAAGCATAATAAATAAAAAAAATAAAGATAATAAATCTAATACTAGAGGACACCCACTTCAAGTAAGGCTAAACAAATTTAAGACTGACAAAAGAAAGTATTTTTTCACACTAAGAATCAGTAATCTTTGGAACAAATTACAAGAAAACATAATTATCAGTAGCAATAAACAGGCTTTTAAAAACAATCTGGACAAGTACATATTACAAGGAGGAATACTTACATACTATGACTTGTGAAAAAGGAACTTTATTTGGGCTATGGCCTTTTCAGTTCCTGAAGTATCTAGTGACATGTAGTGACAAGGGGATAGTGGCTGCCAGATGTGACAAGACCAGGGAGGAGAATGGAGATAAGATGGGGAAGGTTAGTACCCTGGAGGAACAATAGGTTCCTGGGATTATAGGGAATATGGGCGGACTAGATGGATCTCTGGTCTTTTTCTCTCATCATGGTGTATGTTTCCACATTTCTATATGGGCCCTGAGTTATTGTTCTGAAACATACCATACTGCCAGCTGGTTGCTTGGCACTGTATAACACTTTTGTATAACATGCTACTGGGGATGTGGTGTCCTTCTAAGATATCCTGTCCTTTTCTTGTTTGACACTCTGGAGTGTGGTAAATTTTTTTCTCCTTGAAGAGTGGGCTCTGACCTGTTGAGTGTCCCACCCTCTGCCTTCTCTTCTACATGGCCTAGGTTGTGGATGTTTCATCCTCTATTGGCTGACTTGCCTGCCAGGCAGTTCTTTACTGCTTGGGACTTATTCTAAATTACAGTATATGTGTGTGAGTGTGTGTGTGTGTGTGTGTGTGTGTGTGTGTGTGATTCTATGGAGGAGATATCTTTAAAGAAGATATATAAGTTACTTGCCAGAAATGGTAGCTCTTTGAGAGATTTTCCTCAATAGAACAACAGTTTCCACCTTTCATCCACCTCTGGAAGGATGTGACAGCCATGCAGCTCTCCACAGTCCCTTCCATTGCCCTTCCATCTTCTAGGTAGTTATTTTATACCCTCTTTTTCCCTGTCTCCACTCTGGGATTGGCAGGATAGGTTTTCTTCTACCTGACAGATGATATATGTACCCTTCTCTGTTTCTCGCTGGCTCATGTTGTGTACCAGCACCACTATTATATATGGAACAGCCTTCTGTAATGTCCTGCACCCCTCTGTTTCAGTTCCACAGCTGGTGTAGGCTTGGTGGCTCTCCCTGTTTTTCCGGGAGGACTCTTTTAAACTTATGTGATATGTGTAGGCACACCTGATGTAGGTGGTGCCACAGTGGAGGGTGGTCCCAACAAGCACAGGGTGGGCTGGATAGGGCTATGGCTAAGTTTCTTGTTGGATCCTAGTTCCTGTCAGCACATGTTCTATATGTGTGGCCCTATAGAGGTGATTCTATAGAAGACCTACTGTTAGTGGAAAGCACAGTAACTTTTCTATTTTTAGGACCCTATACACAAAACAGTTTCTCCTATTCTGTGTCTGTGGCAAAATATTTTGCTGATAAGGCCCTTCATGATGATTTATGTGGTAAATGGGTTGTGCAGCACTTGATGTGTAGCACTTGAGCAGTTTTCTACTCCATTCCTTGAGGGCGACCTAAAGTTCCCAAGAGGGGAGTTCAAAGCATATAGAAATAGTGGCATAGTATATTAATATTTTTAGGTCAGAATGGACTCCAGGTCTCTCATACCTACCCTCTTCTTTGTAAGCTGGTATGAATAAGCATGCTGTGCAAACCCGTACTACTTCAAAGGCATTCCATATTTATCCTGCTATTCAGGGTATCCTGTGAGCTCCTTTGCAAGCAGAAATGTGTCCAGGCCAACCTTGTAGGCCTGCACCATGTGTATTTACACTGTCTCTGTTGGTCAGGCTCTTCCATAGGTTCCTCACAGCCTGGGAGAAAAACTGCTTCCTAGATGAAGGGTGGGACAGTGGGGGGAGGGGGGATAAATCCACAGGGCAGTAGTTTTGAGGGGTGAGATAGTATAGCACTCAATGGAAATGTGGTCTCCCATCATCTAATGCGATGTTTCTAGTGTTGCTCTATAATGTAGCACCTCTGAGCCTCAGGGCATATTCCTGTGTACTGCTAGACCACAGATGAAATGTCTCTGTCAATATTCTTAATAACCCTGAGTATGCAGAAAACTGAAATTATTTCCCCTGTCAGCCTCCTTTTCTCCACACTAATGTGTCAAGGACCACCAAAGTCTCCTAAGGGCTTTTCTCTTCTATGCCTCTGATCATTTTTGTGGCCCTGCATTGCACCCTCTCAACTGCTTCAATGTTATTTATATTGAGGAACTTAGAACTAAATGTTGTACTCCTGGTGGAGCATAATAACCAGGGCCTTGTAAATGGGCATGATAACTTGTCTTTTTGGTCATCCCCTTTTGATGCACCCCAGTATACTGATGGCCTTCTTGACAGCAGTTGCACACTCTTGCCATGATTTAGTCCCTTGTCAGTTATGACCACCCACTCCTTCTCCTCCTCCACAGCAGTGAAGAGCCCCACGAAGTGTGTAGATCATACCTCTGTTTTTTGTATCCAAGTGTAGCACCTTGAATTTGACTCTGATGAACAACCCAGTTGGTTCCAATCATCACACCTTGAAGTTTATCATTCAAACATGAAGAAGCCTGCACAATTACTTTTGGTCCATCTAGTCTGCTTGTTTTGAAGGGTTCACAGTTCATGTTGTTGTCTTTGCTCCTCCCCCCTGAATTTTTTATCCCTGTGCTCTTCCAATAACCTTTATCCTCCTGTAATCCCCTTACCCTTAAGGAAATCCACCACACTAACACACTTCGTGGCATCATCAGCAAACTGAAGCAGCCTCCTAGAGACTCCAGCTTCATGATCATTAATGAAAATGTTGACCAGCAGTGGCTGCAACACCAATCCCTGAAGGACACCGCTGAGTACCTTTCTCCACTCAGAGAAGTGCCTGTCAACCCCACCACAACCTCCTGCTTCCTGGTTACAAATCAGCTGCCTCATGCATACCACACTGGTGTACTTTGCCAAGAAGTGTGTCATGTGCCACAGTGTCACAGGCTTTTTTGACGTCTGAATAGAATATGTCTATGAGCCACATAAAGCCATGCTGAGAGAGGGGGTAAGAACATTGTTATCAGCCAAGTGCTCCATTGTTATGTCCTCAATTATGGCCTCCAGGACCATTCATAGCAGGTTGACTAGGTAGTAGTTGTTGTAATTCAACCTCGCATTCATTCCTAAGAAGGCTGCTGTATTACTGTAATTGTTTTCCAGTTCTCAAGTACCACACGTGTCTGGACAGACTCCAGAAAGGTTATTGCAAGCAGCCCCACAATTGTTTCCTTAGCTTCTCTATGATCCTGGTGTGTATTCTGCCTGCCCCTTGGGACTTACATACCTTAATCTTCACCAGGAAATCATAGGGCAGGTATAATGTCCACAGGGTTTATCATGGCTACTCCTGATGAATGGGCCATTGCCATTGAGGTATAGGTCAGGAAGCACTGGAAGACCAGGAGTAGTTGTAAAATGTGCAAGTAGTAGTTTAATATTATCAGTAACAGTAAAATAAAAAATAACAATTTTTCAATAGAACTACTTTACAAAGTCAGTACAAGAGAGAAAACAAAGTTCTTCATCTGAGGGTATCTTTGCAATTCCAAATCTCATTCTCTGTCTCTCTCTAGCAAAAGCATTGCTGCTCGTTTTATAAGTCTTTGCCTGGGAACTCATTAAGACACATCCTGGTACTCAAAAAATGTTCTTGCAAGTTTCTTTGCAAATAGAGGAGGGCCAATTAAGGGGGAATGTAAGGAAATTCTTTTTCACAGAAAGGGTGGTGGATGCATGGAATGGCCTACCTCAAGAAGTGGTGGCTATGAATACAGTGCAGGGCTTCAAATAGGCATGGGATAGGCATAAGGGAGCAATACAAATAAGTATGAATAGATAGGCCACTGACAGAGCAAAGGCCGATGGCACATTTATAAGGTAGAAAAAGAAATGGGCAGACTGGATGGGCCTTGCGGTCCTTATCTACCTTCAATTTCTATGTTTCTAAATAGATTATGTCCCAAGCTGGCCCATGCTGACAGCTTTGTGAAGAGTTTGCAAACAGTATCTCAAGTTAACCCCCTAAATTCCAAATAGCTTTTTGCAATCATTTCAACAGTATAACTATATACATTTCAAACCGAAGGGTCCCAGTTTCGCTTACAGTTTCACACAAAGATTCACATGTATTTTATAACCACGGATATGTAAGCGGAATAAAAGACAGAAACAGCAAGTGAAGGCAGACAGCTAGTGAGAGGTGGAGAATCATGACACTGTGGGAGTGATCAGTTCCTTGGTCTCACGAGAACATTCAGTTGTGCAACCAGACAGAAAAGATACAGAAAAGGAGAGGCTAGAACACATTCTTTCATTTAACTTTTTCTGAATAACACGTGGGACAGGGCCTTATTCAACCCTGTAACAGCCCTCACAAAGAGTACCCTTCACACCCTGGGTTCATGTGGTGAACACCAAAGCAATGCATTCATTCAACACCTCAGTAACTGGCTCTAGTTCTGAAAGAATAATTGTCCAGGTTTCCTGAGCTTATATTAAAAGTTCTATAAATGTTCTTGGTCTTGAGTCATCCATCAGCCAATCTGTATAGTTAATGTTCCCAAAAATATTCAAATTTGCTATTTCTCAAAAGTATTATACCAAAGTACTGTACCTCTTCTATTTTTTCTTTTCAAGGCTCCTAATACTCCAAGGGATCCAGTTGGATGCATCATGATTTCCCCAGGAAAGAATTAACTGATAGGGAGAAAGCAATGGTGCTAACAGAGGGATGGGGCAGTCAAGCCTTAAAAGGAAAAAAATGAGAAGAGATACTTGGCATAATAGTTTTGAGAAATAGCAAATTTGAATATGTTGGAAACATATTCTATATGATGGATCTGATGAAGTAGCGGGATGCTATGAAATGTTACCCGGATGTTTCTATGTGTTGCGTGAAATAAAATTACGTGCATTTCTGGTATGGAATGCAGTTCATCCAAACCTTTCATTAACCGACTCTGGTTCTCTTACTGATTATCCCCCCCACACACACACACACACACACACACAAGTGCAACTCTGACCTTCACATTTCTCCTTTTATTTAGGTAATGGAAGAACATTTTAGTGTTATCTGCAGCTCCTACTGCTATTCTGGCTTCCAGACCCTCCTTGGCTTTCACAATTTTAACCTTGCAGACCTTCGGTGCTGCTCTGTACTCTGTAGACTGGTGGCAGCTAGTTCCTGAAGCAGACCGACATAACAAGTAGACGCAAAGCATGCTGTACTATGTATATCTAACCTTGCTATTCTGAGACATGGGGAATAGATGAAAGGAATTTTTTCCTACCTTTTGCTGAATCGTTTTAAGTTTCTGTTTGGAGCTCTGGAATAGTGCAACAACCTTTTTCAGATGCACAATTTGAACTGAAGAGAAGTGACCAGTGACCCTCAGAAGGGACATCTTCAATTTCAGTCACATGTGCAACAGACAACCTATCAGGTGTACACAACCCATGATATCAGGTAGGTCGAGTGCCTCAGAGAGCGATTCCCCCACAATCACCTTTACCAGGTGAGTAAACTACCATTCCAGCAGTCATAGGTTTTCTCTACTGTTTGGGATCAGTTACAGTAGATCATTTTTAATCCAAAAGGGATAAATGTTGACCTTGCTCTTTTTATTGTTTACAGATTGCTGCAGCTACTTAAAGCATTATCTTCAATAAATGCCACATGTGCTCTATATTACGAGCCTCGTGCAACTGCTCTAGACCCACAGAAAAATGATCCTTCATCTTGGCAGTGCCTGCCTTTCTGAAGTTCCGGGTCCTGGTGAGCAAGAATCCAAACAAGCAAGTTGTTTCCCTGTGTTAGCAACATTTTCAGTCAGAAACTATAGGTTACATCCAAGAAAGCACCTTACCTAAGAAATAAACTGATCCATACAATCCAAAGCACACAGGGATAGTTTTAAATCAGCTATTGTTGGGGCCATTGAGTTTAGGAAAAAAATCTGTTTGAGATGCACAGCATGTGGGAAAACATCCAAGAAGGATGTATTTAGACAACTATACACAGGAAAAGAATATAAAAGCAGGTGCCACACCATGTACAATGCAGACATTGTAGTTTACATTTTGCAATGCCTTTGCAACTGCCTCTATTTAGGTAAGACAATGAGAGCCTTAAAAAGTGCATCTCTTAGCACAAGAGCACCTTTAGAATCGAGGATGAAAATTCCAGTGTAGCACGATGTGCTTATGAATAGGTTCACGAGGTAGTCTCTCAAATTCTGGGGAGTCTAACATGTCTCCACCCCCCCCCCCCGAGGGGGAGATCTTAATAACTATTTGGAAAAAGAAGAAATGAGGTGGAGGTATATGTTAGGCTTATTGAACCACCCATAGGGTTTAAAGATCAGCCAACGCCTTCAGAAGAACTTTAACAAAACATAATATTTGGACACAGTTCGGCTTGTATTTCACATTAGTTCTGCATTCCTCCTCCCCATTATTTATTACTAGTATAACTTACATGAAAACAGGATCTTTGCTCCTGAAGAGTTCATCTATTCCTGTTGCTTTCTCCCTACCTGAGGATGTAATGCCCTGCTTGTGACATCACAGTTACTCCCATGGCAACAGATTGTGATGTCACAACAGAGGTTTATGACTTGAAGTAGGGAGTAAGCTATAGAGGCAGATGAACTCTAAAGGAGCTCTAAGGGATAAAGATCATGTATTCATGCAAATTTCCTTAGTAATAAATAATGGGGAGGAAAAATCTATAGAATATATATGGAATGCAAGCTGAACTGTACCTACATATCATGTTTGTTAAAGTTCCTTTTTTATGACGCATCAGCAGCTCTTTAATGAGGATGCTAACTGGCCAGCATGCTGTAAATTGCTGGCCAATGCATTTTGAAAAAAAAAAAGCACATAGTTTTCAATGCTATAAGAGAATCTGACTTCAAGCCCTAGCAAGTCACCATTTTCTGTCCCTTTGTTTATATTTAAATTTAGCATTTGTAACTTAGTTAGGACTCCCCTTATCAATTTTCCCAGATAGTCAGTCTATTCTTATCCAGAGTCAGTGAGATACTAGTGTTCATTCCTCCCCTCCCTTTTCCATTTGGATTGCTATGTACTGTACCCACAGTCATGGGCACTGTGTATGGAAGGCCCACTTTAAATAATCTTATATAAATAAGAAAGTACAATATTCAATCCACTATTAGAAATTCAAACATGTTTTTGAGGCTTTTGTTTGGTGAGGCAAAGTGCATACTGTAGTGCCTGCAGTGAACACTACAACACACACACATAATATGTAATGCTGAATGAATAGCTGCTTAGCAACTGATGCCCTCTGCTGTCCTGCTGACATCATTTGCCAAAGTCAGTGTGCTCTTCTCCAAGGGCACAAGAGGCCTTTCCTCCCTGTACCTTGCACTGCCAGTCAATACAGACAAGACTGCACAAGTAATCAGAGGCAAGAGACTACAAGCAGGAGTATCTTCATTAGCATCAGGGCACCCATCTGAGACAAGCTTTGATCTGTTTTCAACAGGATTCCAGGCCCTTAGCGATGTACTGCATATTATTAAAAGAAACAGGAGGAAAGTTTTTTAAACAAGGTACAGGAAGATATTTTTTAAATATATCCAGTTAGTTCATATTTATTTTTATTTATTTATTGAAATGTTTCACTAGGAAGGCACACTGAACAACAAGTTGCTTGTCTCCCTGTGCAATCGGGGAGTTACAATTGGATGAAGAATTAGACATACAGTTTACCATTTAACATATCCAGGAAATTAAACATTCAATTACATTTGTAACAAGACATACAGTTAAAATATATCATAAATAATCATACTATCACATTTCTGACATAACATACAGTTAAATATATCACTTTGGAATATGCATTTAAATATAGGTGGCATATTTGAGGAATATAGTAAAGAAATTTAATGTAACCTTGGAGCCAAATCCTTACAGGAATGGATCACAGTTAAGAAGCAGATAATTTAGCAATTATTGAATGAATACATGAGGTGCAGTGAGGGAACATCAAGGTGGGTAGAGTGGTAGACAGGGGAAACCAGCGGGGGGAAGGAGAGGATAACGAGGGGAGGGACATTACCAGAGCAAAGTAAGCAAAAAATCAGTTGCTGGGGACAAGTTAACACAGGGCTAGTGCAATCTGGGAGCACCTCAGACCAAACAAAAAGTGCAAGTTATTAGCTCAAGTGAACTAATTCCTTTAAGTGCACGGGGGGGGGGGACAGGAGGGAGGTGGGGGTAAGGAATAAGGTAGGGAAGGACTAGTCATGCCTGGAACTGTCCCCTTCAAAGTGCAGAGATCGCTGCCAATGATGGATTGAGGTGAGGACTTAGAATAAGGGGCAGGAATAGGCAAGGACAAGTTGGGTAGAGCTGGTAGAGGGGATGGTAAAGGGAAGGAGGAGGAGGGGTGGGAGAAACTTGCATAAGACTAGGCCTTTTCAGGATGCTGAGAACCCTGTCAGAGAGCAAAGACAGGTGAGGACGAGAGAGGTAGAAAGGATGGAGGGGAAAAGGGAGGGAAGGAAGAGTCATTTCCCAGTGCTGGATCCCTCCAGGATGCTGAAAACCCTGCCAGGGGCAGAACTAGGTGAGGACACATTGGAAAGAGAAAAAAAAGGATGAAGGGAAAAGAGGGAAGAGGAGTGAAAGAAGAAGCTTGCCTAAGACTAGGCCACTCCAGGATGCTGAGAACACTGCCAGAGCACAGAATCAGGTGAGGACTAGTTGGGAAGAAAGGATTGGGGTGGAGTGAAGAAAGAGTGGTTGCCCAGTGCTGGCCCTTCCAGGATGCAGAGAACCCTGCCAGGGGATAGAATTAGGATGACAAGTTGGGGAGAGAGAAATATGGTGGATAGAAGAGGAAAGGAGAAAAAAAAAGGATGGAGGGAGGGAAGAAACTTACCTGACAGTACATTTTGCCAGGGTGCTAAGAATCCCAACAGAGGGCAGATTTAGGAGAGGGCAAGTTGGGTAGAAAGGAGACAGGGGAGAGTGGGAGGAGAAGGCATGCCCATATATCAAGCATTCATGCTTATCAAGTTTTCCTCAGCCAAAAAGCAGTTTGCTTTGATTGATAAAAGACAAACCAATGAGCATTTTTTGTATAACCCCTCCTTTAGAATTCAGAACACTAATATGAAGACAGTATAAGTTGTATAACATAGTGCTCATGTTGCACAAAAAAAAAACTTGTATCTCCAGGATTAATGAGTTACACAGAAACATAAAAATATAGAAATGTAGAATTTGCCAGCAGTTAAGGACCATATGGCCCATCTAGTCTGCTCATTTTTCCCTGCCTATAGGATCACTGCAGATCCTACTTGATCTCTGGCCCATTCACTGACCCACCTTGCCTTTTCTTAAGATTCCCTTATGCCTGTCCCATGCATTCTTGAAATCCACCAATGTTTTCACCCCATCACCTCACTGGAAGACTGTTCAGGGAATTCACCACTCTTTCTGTGAAACAGTGCTTCCTTACATCTCTCCTGAATCTACCCCACTCCAGCTTCTTATCATGCCCCCTTATCCTTGAGCAGTTTTTTCAATTAAAAAAAATACTTCCCTCATGTAGCTTATTTATACCCCCAGGGAGATATTTAAATGTCTCTATCACATCCACTCCTCTCTGCTCTCTTTCATAGTGTACATATTTAGGTCCTAAAGTCTCTGTTCATATGGCTTCTGAAGCAGACCATGTACCATTTTTGCTGCCCTGCTCTGGACTGCCTCCACTCTGTCTATGTTCTTCCAGAGATGTGGTCTCCAGAACTGGGTACAGTACTGTAAGTGGGGTCTTACTAGCCATCTATACAGAGGCAATACCACCTCCCACTTTCTGCTGATGATACCCATCCCTATGCAACCCAGTATCCCACTAGCCCTCCCAATGGCCTTGTCACACTGCCTGGCCACTTTCAGACCATTCAATATGATTACCCACAGGTCTCATTCCTGGTTGGTGGTTGTCAGTACCACTTCTCCCATTTTGTACTCTGCTCCTAGTTTTCTGTGCCCTTAGTGCATTACTTTGCACTTTTTTCATTTTGAAACCCAGCTGCAATACCCTTGACTACTCGTCGAGTTTTCTCAGGCCTCTACTTATCCTTTCCACCCCCTCCCTAAAGTGACCACTCTATTAAACATTTTGGTGTCATTTGCAAAAATGCTGCCCTTCTCTTTCACCTCCTCTGCAATGTTACTGAAGACCCGTTCCAGCACTGATCCCTGAGGTATCCTGCTGGTCAACCTCCCACCCTCAGAGTGAACTCTGTTTACCACCTTCCTCTGCCACCTATTGCCTAAGCAATTTCTTATCTAGTTTACCACCTTTGGACTCATTCCACCCAGCTTCCTTATAGCCTCCTATGTGGAACATGTTGAAAGCCTTACTGAAATCTACATACAGTAGGCCATGTCCACCACTCCACCCTAATCAGATTCCTTGCTCAAACAGTCAAAGAAATCTTTCAGATTCATTTGGCATACCCTCCTCACATGAATCTGTGTTTCCTCAGGTCTTGTAAACCATTGGACATGAGATAGTCACAATCCTTCCCTTCAGCATTGACTCCATTAACTTTCCCACCACTGACATCAGGCTGACTGGCCTATAATTGCCAGCCACTAGACTGCCGCCACTTTTGTGAAGTGGAACTATGTCCTCCAGTGCTCTGGAACCACTCCTTTTTCCAATGAGCTGTTAAATAGTACTACTGGAGGTGCAGTCAGTACCTCTCTGAACTCCCTCAGTATGTGTGTGGATTCACCCCATCTGGTCCCATTGCTTTGTTCACTTTCAATTTAGCAGGTCTATTCAGGACACTCTCCTCTGAAAACATTCTAGTGTCCTCCTGCCTCCCTCCCTCCCTGCCTCCCTCCAAGGTTCCTGTTATTTTTTGTGGTCCCTTTCCCTCCCCTTCCTCTGTGAACACTGAGTAAAAGTATTTGTGCAGGATGTCTGCCTTTTTTCTGGTTCCCCTCTGCACAGTCCCCCCTTTTAACCTTACTCAGAGCACTGGGCAGAAATTACATCACAACACCCATCTCAGGCCATCATTTATTTTTTATGGAATATGCACCTTGAAGGCAGCATTTATGAAAATCAAAAGCAGCCTGATATAGTGAGTAGGTGTGAAATACCAGAAGTGTGTTTTAAGTGTGCAGCTATAGTCCAGATTATGCTGAGCACTAGAGTGGTGCTGTTGGTTACACAAAGGCACCTTAAATATTGCATTTTGTGTCTAATATGCATGAATCACGATTAATAAGAACGTTTGTTTGTCTGTCAAGTATAGGCAGCCATCAAAAGATTATGTAAGAACTGTAAAAGACTATGTATCATTAAAGAATTTAAAGGAAGATACTTTTTTATTTTCAGATCCTTGATTATCAATTTGCACTTTGCTGGACTCCATGTAAAAAAAAATCAGATTTTTTTTATTATTTTATGTTTTATCCTAGAAGAGCTCTGAAGAAGCCAAAAGGCAAAACATTGAGACCAGTGTTAAAATTTAAAAGAACTACACTTTTGGCTGTTGGAGTGCTTTCTCAAAAAGACAGGAGAGCAACTGCTGTACTTTTCACAGTGTAAAGTACAGTACACCTGGACCAGCTCCCAACCTACAAAGGATTTCTACAGTGATTATCTGTTGCATTCCTTGTTTGTGACTAGTCTTCCTTGTCACCAGGGAGAACGTACCCATAAATGCTGATTTATTTTTTGGTTTTGTTTTTGTTTAGTAACTGAGTTGGTGCACTGTATTTCTATTTATTTATTTTATCAGGATAAGTCTCCACTGAGAAGCTCATTTACAAGAAGGTTCTGGGTAGGACAGCATACAAGATCAGATTAAAAAGCATGATATACAGCAGGTTAATACATAGCATGGTACAAGATAGTGCAAGGGATTCAATGGCAATAGACTACAATGATATGGGCCAAGAGTTCATTCATTTTCAGGCACAACATGAGCCATATAGTATGGCAGGACATTGATAGAAATGTTACAAATGTTTAATTTGTCAGCTAACTTGGCGTGAATCCGCATTATTCACGTTCACAAAAAAAATCACAAATTCTGCAGCATAACTGTCAAATTTGTGGCACATTTTATTAAAAAACTTAGAACCCCCCCACACAGTGCCGTGAAGCCACCCTCTCCTTGACCCAAGATCATAAAAATAAAAATATCCCCACTCCCACCCATCTGCTGGCACCCCTCCTCTCCTCCCCTGCCCTTGCGATCATTATCTCATTATCGCTACCCATTCTGTATACACTAAAAACTAAACTATGAGTCAAAAGTGGTTTTACTATTGTCGTTGTGTGTTGTGAAGTAGTGCAGCTTCAACATGTTTATTTTGTGCATATGTAGATGACACAACATAAAAGTTACAATTGAAACCATACTACTTTTAAGCCTGATTATAAATTTTATGATTTCAGCCTACCTGCAGCTGTAAAACAAAAGGTACTGTATGCCCGTCCCCCACCCATGTGACAAATACACTCCCCCACCTGAGTCCCACTGTCTTTAATTCTTACCCCTAGTCCCCAACCCAATGCCCCCTTGGTCCCCCTACTCTCCTCCCTTCATCAGCACCCAGAAAATATTAATCTGCAAATAAAGAAAACAGTCCGCTAGTGCAGAGCATCTGCTCTGTTCAGTGCCTGCCAACTCCAAGTCCTGTCTCATAATGGCACAAATGAATGAATGCTGACGTCTTTACTCCCAGTAAAACCCGATTGACTGAATTTTCAACCAATCAGGTTTTATGTAAAACCCAGCTGGTTGAATTTTCAACCAGTCAGGTTTTACTAGGACATAAGATGTCACCATTTATTACGAGGCAGGAGTCAGGGCTCGGCTCAGCACTGAACAGAGCAGAAGCCCTGCACCGGGGGACCATTTTCGTTATTTGCAGGTCAATATTTTGTGGATGCTGGTGGAGGAAGGAGGGTGCCAGCAGGGGATGCTGAAGGGTGTAACATTTTTAAACATCAAATTCATCTTGGGATTTGCCTGCAGATTGCCCAGTTGCCTGGCAAATTTGGACAAGCTGCCTGGAGAATCACAATGCATATTGTAAAAGAGCTCTAAGCTCAAAGGTATTTGTAATCCGAGATCTAAATAAAAAACAAAATACTGTCATCAGCTCTTTAAATTTGCCAAAATTAGATTTTTTGGTGGAGTTAATATACTGACAACTTCATGCATCTCTAGACATTGTTACAGATAATGTAAAGGCATAAAGTAGAAAAATGATAAAATTAGCAGGTAGCGATCTGCAAGCAACTAGAACCAAAGGGGACAGTTCTGACATGGAATAAGATGCAAGTGTGGGGCCAGGTCTACTGAAGCAGCAAATAACATACATAAAAACTGTGGTACAAGTCATCCACAGGAATCATAAAAAATAGGTGCCAGTTGTGCAATATAATACATTAGAGAGTTGGCAGTAGGGTGCAATGTAAGGATGCTTGGACTCTTCTGGTTCTGATTCAGTTTTAGGATTTAGTATTTTAGGAACTTCCTAATCTGATCTGATTCAGTATTCAATCATTAAAGGCCCTAACAATTGGATTGGATTTAGGATTCAGATTTAAAATCCTAAACCTGAAATGCCTATGTAAAAATGAGATTTAGGATTCAGTTTAGGATTTAGGATTTTTTAACTGCAAATCCTGAAGCTGAAAATCAGGTCACAATCTGAAGAATCCAATTTTGTTAAGTGGATTCTGAGCAATTCTAGTGCAATAAGGAAAAAGCCTACCAATGGTTCCATGATGTTCACCCTGGATACGACCCCATCCCCACTGCTGAGAACAAATCAATGGTGGCAGTACAGTTAACCTTCTTGTCCCATGTGTGACCTGCTGCTCTAGGAGTAGCCTTTTTTGTTTCTAAAACTAGTGAAATCTATTAAGAGAGATCACAAAGCAATAGGAGTTATTCTATATTTTTACACAGTTGCTACTTCTGAGTTATGTACCTTGTAGGGGAACTGACATGAATGAGAGCCACAATCCTAACTGTTGAGTTGGATCTGATTTTCACTTTGTCTGCCTAACCATTTATTTATTCCCAGTTTTTTGGGGGGTTAGTGCATTGTAGCTGGTTGATCATGCTGTCCCCTGCCTCTGCATTTTACAACTCTATCCACTCTAACACCATCTCATGGTCCCCTGTGACTGATGTCAGGGCCTGGCTACAGTCACAGGAGATTCAGTTGCCTAGAATGTGGTCCGTGGTTTTTAAAAACTCTGATCAGCTGTTGTGCAGTTCTGCTGTCCTCCTCAGGCTAAGTATAGACTGTACTATTATTCATGAACATTCCCTTTGAAGACTTCTGTACTTCAAATTTGTAGGGCTAAAAATGATAGTCCAAAATTACAGGTACAGGGATTTGGAGATACTGGCAAAGTCATCTGATTTCTGATAAAGACAGAAAATAGCTACAAAACCTATCTGTTTTCATGATTGCATTGGTTATCCCAGAAACAGCAGTAGGAAATTCTTCTGCCAGAAATATATTAGTTTTGGCCTGATTGCTTGAAAGGGTTCATGAAAACATGTATAAAGATGAAATCAGATGAATCAGCACATCCACATAAACTGAGACATGTACACAAAGTCCACATGAAAGTTATGTTTAGGTACAATCATCTTTATCAAAAATGGTTTACTCAGAGCTTCAATAAGTGTTGATTAAAAACATTCCGGATGACTGCCAGGATGAGATTTGATTTGGAAGATGGGCTCATCAGTTTTGATGCATAAAGAGTTAGTAGATGGAACTTTTGTCAGTAATTTTCCTGACTGGCTTGTCTTATCAGACGCAAAATTAAAAGCTGTGCACTAGTTTTAAATAAATTGACATTTCCTACATGCCCATTTCATAAAGAAAAAATCCACTGTCCATGCCCAGATCATTTGGTCTTATTTTTCCCCTGTACTGACACAGTATTGTCTCCCTCTCTAAATATCCTTTCAAAGGTGTTCTATATTTCAAGGCATTTTCTTTTGAAATAAAATTAACTATTCCTGAGACACTAATTATTACACATAGTTCTGGTTGCAGATGGAAGTTTCTACACTTACATTTTTTGAAACAGACCAGCTGGTGTAGTTTTTAGCCACTTGTAGCTCCAGAAATTTGCCTTATTGTGATAAGGATGAGCAGACTATTACCTAAAGATTAGCTCAGTTTAACTATTAACTCTGTGCTCACATAAAGCTGGTGCATATTGTTCCTACTAAAAACTTATTTGGACTCCTGATTGTCTCTATCATTTGAAAGTCTTATTTTGATTTTTTTATCTCCTATTTCTGTACTCAAGGGAAGCCAAGCTGTTGTCTGCTAATGAGTCAGAATTAAAGATAATATTGCAATGTGTTCTCACTTTGTAGCTTTAAAATGTGATGATTTTTGGTTAACTTATCTTTTGCAACCGGGAGTTGGAATTGCAACCAGTGGACATTATGGTCATGTAACGGGGTGAGGTGAGGGTGGTTGGGTATGCATTTCCCTCCACAGTGATTTGTTAGGCAATTCAATTTTTCTGTTTCTTCATATTCTGTACTACAATTATTGTGAATGGCTCTAGTTACATATATTCCTATAGCCCCTGAAATCACATGGAGTTAGATTTTATAATTACAATCTGTGCTTCTGCTCCACTTTTTATTTATTTTTCCTTATGTTGTTATATTCATCTGGTCTCTCATGACATGACGATGTCTGGGGGGATAGATTTTAATTATAACAGATAACTAAAACTGAAGGACAGACTATGAATGATTTTGTATTTATTTTTTATTTATTTATTAAAATCTTGGATTGTACACCTTTGAGCACAAGCTCTTTTACATAGGTTCCATGCCAGGGAAAATTACAAACACAGGTCAGGTAGTACAAAAAACAAATGGAGTTCCAAGAAATCAATTGAGCAACATTAACTGGCATTGTTCAATGTATGCCAGAGAACAAATTATAACATAATAAATCTAAGCACATGCAGGGTGAGGACACGTATTGTAAGAGAACATAGCAGGTGGCCAGGAGACCTTGTCAAAATGGTAGGAGAAGAATTTGGCAGGGGGTAGGGAGGGGGGTTGGGATTGAGAAGAATGCAAGAAGAGGCAGCCAGGGGCCTTGTCAGGTGATACATAGTGGTGAATGGAAGGTGGTAAGGCAGGGAGGTGGGAGTGAGGAGAGCTAGTTTGGGGAACAGAGGGGAGAGGGATGAGCATATGGGGAGGGAGGGAGTATAAGAGGGGAAGGGGAGGTGAGAGGTAGGGCAGATGGATAGGGGATGGATGGGAAGTGCTGATGGGGTGGGGCGGGGGGTAAGTGCATAGCATGTTGGAGCAGTTCAGGTTTGGGGTGTCTAGCTTTGTTATGCACTGCAAGTGAAAGCAGTCACATTTGTTGTATGATGTTAGGTAGTGTTGGAGTTTGTGTTTAAAAGGGCCTAGTGTTGAGATAAAGAAGATGTCATGTGGGATGGAATATAGCCAGAGGGAGGCTTGGTAAGAAAAGGACCTTTGTTCCTGAGTAGTGCGGCAGCATGGTACCTGGAAATTCTGACTTATGGAGCCCCTAGTCCAACGAGGGGGTGAGGACTGGCATAGGATATTTAGAACCCCAGGAGGCAAGAGTCCTGGGCTGCTCTTCTTAGCTAGTAGGCAGGTTTAGTACTTTATCCTGTTTTTGAGCTGAAGCTAGCCTGTCTTAGTGCAAAGGTCACAGGTGTTCGTGAACTGAGCATCGCCTGTGAGGAGCCTGCAGGCCTTGTTCAGGGATGTGGAGATACTCTGGAGAGCTGTTTCAGTGGCAGAGCCATAGATGTTAGCCCATAATCAATTAGAGATATCACAGACCTTTGAATGGCTAGCCTTAACGCATCTGAAGTCAGGCTCCTTTTGTGTCTGTGGAGAAGCCCAAGGCAGATGTTGACAGCTTTGGCTACAGTTGCAATATGCTGGGAGAAGGTCAATGTGCTGTCCAAGGTGACCCCATGATATTTAAAGTGCTGTACCTGCTCCAGAGGGGATCCCATGGAATTCTTGATAGTTAAGGGGTGAGATCCAGATTTGTTGTGCTGGCCACTGAAAAGCATGACCTTAGTCTTCTTGTAATTGAGGATGAGCTTGTGTCTGTTGAACCAGTCTTCCACCTTTGCAAAGCTTTGCTGGAGTTGATTTTCCAGGAGCTTGGGGTCTTGAATGCTGGTAAAGATTACTACATCATTGGCATACAGTAGTATATGGTCATGGCAGGAACTTGGTAGGCTATTCAGAAAGATACTGAACAGAAGTGAGCCAAGGATGGACCCTTGTGGGACTACTGAATGGACTGTTCACCCTGTCAGAGAGGTGGTTATTGATCTTAACTTGCTGTGAGTGATCTGAGAGGTAGCTTTCAAACCAATTAACCATTTCTCAGGATAGTCCTGTGACTGAAAGCTCTTCAAGTAGGAGGTTGTGGTTCACAGTACCAAAGTAAATTATTTATTTAGTAAATTATTTATGTTACATATTATCCCCTTTGGTATGATGAATGTACTACATACAGTATGAATTTGTTTGGAAACAGAAGCATAGACAATGATGGCAGAAGAAGACCAAATAATCCATCCAGTCTGCTGTAGCACTGTATCAAACCCTTGGTCCTATTATCCATGCAGAATTCTAGCCCTCACTATTTATCCCAGTGCTCCCCACCTGACTACTACATCTCTGAGCAATTTGTGTACTGAAAACTGAAAAATAATAAAATGAAAATGCAAATACACACACACACACACACACACACACTCAGTATCCATTTATTATCAAAATATCCTTCTGCTGTCTGATATACTTTATCCACCATGCATATCATTCCTCAGTAGTATGAGGTAATTCACTAACCACTTCATATTGATAAATTTATTTGCTCAGTGACCTTAGTACATACAGTACCTCCACACTATAGATTAGGCTTGTTAGGGTTGTTCATTATCTGCTTCACTGAGTTATTCAAAAAGACTCCAGATATTTGCCTTTTATCAAATTTAATCTGTGTCCATGGAAACAGTAGTGTTAAATTAGTGTAACCCCCTCCCCATCCACATGGCCTGGCTAAACCTTGAAACTATAGGCATATTTAGGGACTTAGAGGGTTTGTTCTTTGGGTAGATGCCTGGCCCTTGGCCCACAGTTGCATAAGACTGTTTCCAATAATGCAGTGTCCCCATCCCATGTCACCCATTTCTAGGCATACTAGACATAGGACTGCTGCCCTTTGGGAAGTGTACTGTTGGTACAGTGACATTTGGCTCTTCCTATCCTCCAGGGGGTGAGAGGTCTTGAAGGTGATTCCTGCAACTGCAGATACCTTTATGGCCTGACACTGTCACTCATAGGGTGATTGACTCAAAACTTCATTACAGAATAGTTCCCAAATTTACCTTGTAAAATTTTGTGCATCCCTAATCGCTATTAAATCACTGTTCACTAGCTTAAGCAGGGAGAAACTCGGCTCATTGATTTCAAGTCACAGTAAAATAGAAACAAGCTTATTTACAGATCAGTGCACGTCATGAGATGCATTCACTCATCAGAAGTTAGTCTGTCAACATAACTTGTTCAGGGTACCCTCTCCATTCACGGAGCAAGATATGGCCAATGGACCTAAGGGAATCACCCCTACCCACAGCCTCCAAATGCCTCTTTGGGTGCTCTGTGAGAGAAATGGGGGAGTACTCAGCTCAGAACCTAGCTATGGTTCAATCCAGAAACATGGTTCTGCTGTCATATAGGCTGTGAGAGTGAGCAATGGGATAGAAGTGAAAAAGGTGTTTGCATTTCACAAGCAAAAAATCTAATTGACTTTTCTTTTTCATTATTCTTTTTTCCACTGCGGTGCTAGCTTAGCCATCCACAGACCCCCTCCCAGCCCCATCACCCAGCATCCTAGGGACTTACCTCTTCTGGTGCTTCCCCCACAGCTCCCCCCCCGTGGTGGGGGTCAACAGTAGGTACCTTACCACTGACAGAACAGCTCCAGCTCTGGAGAGGGCCCTATAACTGGTGAGGAGCCCGCATATCATCCATGCTGCAGCCTGCCAGTTTTTCTCCATTATGTTCCAAGGGACTGATGTTCAATGCCATCCAGATGCACCACACACTATGGCATGTTGACAGCCAACATCCTTCCAAGCCCTAATGTGTTGGCACTGGCTGCCAGTCCCTCAGCCTTTGCTGGGGGCCAGATAAGTGTTGTGACTCACAACCAGGGACACTGGTTTACCGGGATTGAGAAAGGGCATATTCCATTTTGCACATTGTAAAAAACGGTATTGTCACCGGTGTCTGATAAGCCAAAATCTGGTTTTACCGGTATTTGGTTCTCTGTACTTTATTTAACAATTTTTAACTCTGCTAACATGCGTTTTAGCAATTTTGACCTCCACTGCGCATCCTTCCATCCTTGTACCAATTTAAAGTTATTTTAGGTACAAGATGTGATAGCAACAACACTACCCCCTCTCTAGGTGTGATGGAAGCACCACTGACCTCATCCCTCAGGCGCGATGGCAGCACCAACAGCACTACAGCCCCCTCCCTCTGGTGTGATGGCAGCAGCAACAGCACCATGACCTCCCTCCTCAGGAATGACAGAAGCAGTAGCACTGTGGACCCCATCCCTCAGATGTGATTGCAGCAGTACTACTTTCCCCATTCACCACTGGTGATGGCAGAATCACTACAGCCCCACCCCTTGATTGTAATGGCAGTGGCAACAATGCAGTCCCACATCCCTCAGGGTGATGGCAGTAGTGACAGCACTATGATCCCCTTTCTTCAACACCCACACCCCACATGCACAAGTTACAAATGACTTGGTCTCTTTGCTTGTTAGAACTCACATGTGAATTAATCTGAACCATCACCACTAAGGTGGACTACCTTTGTTTTCCTATCTATAATTTAACTGCCTGAACTGGATATCTGCCTGTGACACCACTGACCAGGGCTGGGAACAGACTTGGGTGTTGAAGGCCAGCTGGTGGGTAAAGGCTTGATTGTCCAGCGACCACGCACCTTCTCCTGGGAGGGAGGGTGGGTTCACAGCTCAGCATTTGCTGGCCCTGGTGGATGCCAGAGGCACAACAACATATCAGCCCTCACTGCAGGAGGGAGCATGATGGACGTCGGCTTGTGCCTTGACATCATGTGGCCTGTCAAGAAAATAGGAAAACACCCACTGGCCAACTGAAGGACAGCTGTTGGTCCCTCCATAAACTGGAAGCCTCAGACGTGTGTCTGTTCTGACCCCTGCCATGCTAAGGATACACAGGAAGCTCTTTGGGATAATTCTCCTCCCCTGGTAGCCTCCCACTGGGGTAGGGGCCCACTCAATGAAGGGTTACTTTTGGTTACCTGGTAGCACAGCACTAATGGGCAGTGGATGGTGGTCGGAAGGGGGCCTTGGCAGGCCTGAAGGAGTGGATGGCCAGGGGTAGGAGGAGAAAAACAAAAACTGCTTGAATGTGCTTCTTTGAAATAAAGTGTCTTCACTAAAAATCCACAAGTGATTAGTGGAGGACCTTCAAATGGATTCATGCATCTCCCAGACATGTGGATGCTTTTTTTTTTTTATTTGGTGTCCATGAAAAGGGTGTTTCCTAGTTTTCATGTCTTTGTTCAGATGTGAATTGAGCACCACTCTGCCCACCAGCATCATACAGCCCTGGGGTCTTACCGTCTATATGTCATTGACTGTGCTTTCAAAATCCACTGGCCAAACATAAGTACACTTAAATACTTAACTTTTGCTTTTTGTTGAAGCAGTCATCAGAAAACTTTTTGTTGTCACAGAGACTGAAACAGCAGGTGGGAGAAAAGGTGCAACTCATCCAATTCATCTAAGTGGAGTGCTGACTGTGAAGTCTTCACAAGTAGTAAAGCAGTTTCTTCTTTGTGAACATATTTTCATTCAGACTAGTTTTCATTCAAACAACTGAGGATTTTGGATGGCCTTACTGATTACAGTATAAACTTGAATAAGCTAGTTGGCAACAGTGATCCTGTGTTTAGCAATCTACAATCTAGAAGCTCATATGCAAACAATACAATGAAAACCTGACTAAAATCTAAAACAAGCTTATGAAACACATAAATGTGTCTGAACATTTACCTTTACCTATACAAAATCATTGCAGTCCAAGTAAACAGAGACTAATTACATGGTACTCTGACTACTATTCTATGATGTAATAAACATATATTGGTATTTTTTATATTTTTGTAAAGGAGGTAAGGCCCACTATGCAGAACTGTCTGTTTTCAGGAGTGACCTAGAAGCACTGGGGAGGTTAAGTGACTTGCTTGGAGTCACACAGTATGTAAGTGGAGGTTGTGGGAATCAAACCCAAGACTGCTGGATGCACCCAGTTCAATCACTGTTTGTTTTTCTAACCACTAGGCATGGGTGATTAAACTGAATGGCTGATTACAACAAAGCAGTGCAGGTGATTTCCTTACTGTCTCTATATGCAGCAAAGCAGAAAGAATGCAAAGCACATCAGCATTCATTTTAAGATGCTGAAATCTGGGCCGGCCCACTGGCGCTGCAGTAGCATTATTGCTTGCAATGCCAGTGACCCAGGGTCAGAAGTGAACTCGGTTTGCCGGAGGTCTGGCCAGGGGAGTAGGATCGAGCACCCAGGGGACTGCTCTCCTCCTCCAGAGAGGGTGGGCTGCAGGTCCTGCTGCTTTACCACCACCTGTGTGACCACGAATGGCGGTGAAATGGTGCTGCAGAGTGATCAGGTGGGGAGGATGCTAGCCAGGATCTGGAGCAGTGGCATCTCTGTGACCTACCTCCTTGGAACTCCTCTAGTGCAGATGCCCTCAGGGACAGACACCAGAAAACCAGGAACAATCACTGTACATCGGTCACTGGCAGAAGGGACCCAGGTGCCCCATATTTCATAACCAGGCACCATGAGGGACCCACTGAGCTGCCCGCCACACACTAACTGGTCTTGGGAGGGGTGACCTGGGGTTCCATCCTTCCCACCTGGGGGTTACAATCCAGGCAGGATAGGGGCAGGCCCACAGGAGCTCCTGAGCATTACCTGGGGTGAAGCTAGGGGATACCCAGCCTAGGGATCTCTGAAAAGTGGAGACTGATGCTGTGAGAAGGGGACATAGAAAGAGAAAAAAAAAAGATGCTGAAATCTTAGAGATTCTGTGCAGTGACATGCAATTTCCGTGAGGCACCGGTACAAGAATTCAAAATCCGCATACCAAGCAGGATTCCGTGATTGTTACCGGTGTTACCGGTAAAAATGGAAAACCAGGGTCCCTGCTCACAACCCTTCCTCCCCAGAGGAGGAGGAGGAGAGCCATCCTCTGGATGCTCAATCCTCCTCTCCCCGGCCAGTCCCCGGCAAACTGAATCCATCACCAAACCCGGATAGCTGACGTGGCACCAGGTGAGGCATGGGTGCCTCTGCCTCTGCCTTCCATGCCACTGGGAATGAAATTGACTTTTAAAGTGAACACTAGCTTTTTTGAAAAAAGTAGTTGACTATTCTACTGCATCACAGAATCCAGATGATGAATTCTCATTTGATCTTTTAATTCATCACTTTTTTCCAAAAGATTCAAATATTCTTTTGCAAGTTTTTAAAAGTGTATTTCTCTGTACAAATAGAATTGAACAGCTGCTATATAGTATGTTTTTTCATCAATAACAGCACACATACTCCTTACCCCACATCCAGCAGACAGAAAATAACTGCCTTCCTATCCCCTGGAGGTGATGAGTCTTGAGAGTGAACTCTGTAATAGCAGATACCTTTATGGCCGGGCACTGACACTGATAGGGTGGCTTGCTCAAAATGCCATTACACAGCAGTTCCCTAATTTACTTTTTAAACTTCAATGCATCCCTCAGCCCCATTAAATCATTGTTCACTGCCTTAAGCAGGTAGAAACAGGGCTCTTTGATTTCGAGTCGCAGTAAAACAGAAAAAAGTTTATTTACAGATATCAGTGCGCATGTCATGAGATGCACTCACTCTTCAGATGTTAGACTGCCAACATAGATGTTGTTCTGGGTACACTCTCCTTTCATGAAGCAAGATAATGGGCATTGGATTCTGAGAACTCATCACTACCCATCAGGGCAATGATTATTTTAGTTTTTTTTTAAATTGGTAACCAGGAAAGTTACAGTGATTCAGGACTCATTTCCAGGTGCAACCTAGGGGAACGGAGAAGGGGAGTAATATATTACAGCAAACACAGCTTCAATGACAAGGTTCAAAGTAAAGCACATAATGGTGTGCAATTAACAGGATAAAAATACGGCAATGGAAGAACCATACAGTAGTGCACTAAGAAGCATGACCCGCAGGTTTGGTGATGAACACCAGAGCCTGTGGTTTAGTGTAGGTTAGTGAGCTAGTTAGTTTTAGTTGACTGGAAACTAGTGGGTTAGGAAATATATCCTGCTTCAGCCTCATCCAAGAATTTTCAAAGAAGACAATTTCGGAGTGGGGACTGACTTATTTAGAAAACAAACAGACCAAAATACTATCCTTTTGGCTAGTAGTTGCCATCCTAGGCATGTTATTGAGGTGATACCGAAGGGACAATATATTCAGACAAAAAGAAACTGTAGTAGTCCAAGAGAATATGAAAAAAGGGCACAGGAGTTGACTGTGAGGCTACAGGATAGAGGATATAACAATAATGTTTTAATAATGGCACAGAAGGAAACAGATGAGATCCCAAGAGAGGTTTTGTTAATGAGCAATGCTAAAAATAAAGACTGTGACCCACAAACAACTTTTGTTACCACATACAGCCCACAATCAGATGAGATAACAAAAATTATTAGGAAGCATTGGCATTTAGTTTTGATGGACCCAAAATTGAAGAATGTGTATATTAGAGGTCCAAGAATGGTATTCTGTTGGGGGGGGAATGAATATTAAAGACTCTGTGGTCCATATAGTTCAGCCAGCTTCAAAAAGGCCTAGAAATTGGCTTACTGAATGTATAGGGAGATGTAATAAATGTGGTAATTGCAGATATTGTCCTTGGGTAAAAAACACTAAGGCCTGGATATTCAAACTGTGCCAGGCTGTGGCGCAGCTCAACTTTGTTGCGTACGGGTGTGGCCAGGGCGATATTCAACAGAGCTGCGCTATGGCACAACTGCTTTGAATATCGCACCCTGGCCACCCCCACTGTGCTTGGTGCAGTGGCACTGTGCCAGCGCAAGTGGTCAGAGTGGAGCATGGAGATGCCGTGGCACAAGTGCCATTGCGCCATGCATAGCACCTGAGATATTCAAACGGGGACATGCAAATGGGGCCATATTTTATGCAAGGCACACAGGGGGCCATTTGCATCTCATTACAGCCCCATTTGCATTCTATTAGCATGCATGTGCGCCGATCCCCGACGACTTGTGCCTGGCGCACTGCCAGGCAGCAGCCGTCGGGGACCGATGCCCCCTACAGCCCAATCACAGGAAGTCCCGTAAGTGGAAAAAAATGGCCAATATCCCTGGTGGTCCAGTGGACCTCTATGTGCCCCGATCATGGGCATCACTGAATCCCCCCCCAAAGTCCGAGATCCCTGGTGGTCTAGTGGACTGCACGGAGCCCAATCACGGGCATCATTCATCACTCCCCACAAGTCCAATATCCCTGGTGATCTAGTGAACCCCCACCCCACCCCGCCCACTGAGTCCCACCAACTCTTCACTGTCAGCAATGGGCGGGCGGCAGCACCCACCTGCCTGCCGCCCCGCTGCCCGCCGACCGATTGACAGTTAGTAGGGTTGCACGCCCATTGGTTCAGAGCATGAACCAATGGGTGTGCAGCCCATACAGTACTAGTCAGTCCAGATATGTGAATGAATTCCTCAAGGGAAGGAATCTGAATAATGGCTGACTGGAAGAAAGATTAGGGAGCATAACAAAGGATGACCCCTACATTTGGTAACAAGTCATAACTGACTGTTGACTTAAAGGGAGATGTAAATGTGAGTTAGCTTGGTGGTTTTAAAAAAATCCATGGCACTCAGGGCAACTGATTATATTTTTGTATGGATGCAGGGCACAGAATGGTACAGTATGTACCTGCAGGGATCTAGGTAAGAGAAAACCAAAAAGAAAAAAGTATCATTACTGTATCCTAAATGGCAGGTCTCTAATAAAATAGAAAGACTAACACTATTAGGTGTACAACAAAATGTATAACTTAGTTTTGTTTTATTTTCTCTTGTTACAGGTGCACAACAATATTCGTATAAGATTGTATACAAATTTCACTGAGTCTTTCAAAAAGCATTTGACTTTTCCCAACTGATGGTACAGTCACTGTTTGTGACATTAAAGTTTATTGTCATGGTGAGTGTTATGATGGCAAAACAATGGCACTATGAGGTCAGTTAAGTTCAGGCAAATTCTTTTTATATAGACTTTTTGAATAGACTACCAAGATGTGTTATATTTAGTGGGAAAGAAAATGGAAATTAAAACAAAATGTATTCTCTAGGATACCGTAACGGATGAATTGTCACATTTATGAAAGTGCATGCTGAAGTTCAGAATAAGAATGAGTCAATAACAAATTTGGATTTGGTGAACTCGCCAAAATCCAATGTTTTGGACACCAGCACAGCCAGTTTGAAGGCACTCTGTTTTTGATACCTTGTTGTTTAATTGTTTGTTTACTATAAAGGTTAAGACCATTGAGCAAAGCTCATTTACAGTGGTGACCTTAACATTATAATACATTCATATAGACAAAGTTATAGCATGTATACAAACATAATTCAATTAATTATCACATTACAACATTGACAAAACTGCTAAAAACAGTTACATACTGTACCCTAGGAATGGAAGTAAGATGTTTTTTCAATGCTCTCAAAGAAGGTGCTTGTTGCATTTATATCTAAACTCTTTTGGAAGATTATTCCAAAACTTTGGAATCATTTGACTAAAGAAATTATCTGCTTGTATCATTCTTATATTGGGAACAATTATCTCCTTAAGACCACTGTTTCTCAAAGATGCATTTAAGTGACAGCATGTTAATCTGTCCCTTAAAAACCCGTGGACCATACCCAGATCGCATTTGTAAGAAAAAATACTTTTGTGAATTTCTCTCCTATCAGATAACAATAACCAGCCCAGCCTCTGGTATAATTCACAGTGATTGACTTGTTTTGAACAATTTAGTATCAGCCTAGCCAATCTATTATATAGAATGTTCAACCTGTGTAGTCTATCAGAGGTTGAGTTACCACACAAAAAATCCCCATAATCAATAAGGGGGAGTACCTGTGTCTGAATGATCAGTTTTATTGTATCTGCCTCTGTACTGTACCTATGTCGATAGAGAAAACCTACCCTCTTATTTACCTGGGAAATGACGTAGTCTAAATGTTTATCTCCTGCCCCTGTTTGGTCAAACCAGTAGCCCAAATACTTGAGTCCACATTTTCCAGAGCAACACCAGAGTCAACCAGTATTTGTGATTGTTTAGTAGCAACACCCTGATAAGATGTACCAAAAATCATTCATTTTCTCTTTACTGTATTTAATTTTAATTTTGTTTTAGAAAAATATGATTGTAGGCTACTGAACCTTGGTGTCATGGCACAACATTTTTTAGAAGAAGCACACACTGAGCATGTCCAAGCTGTTGGCAAGCCACATGATCTGCAGCAACCAATCAGCAATGCTGGAGATTGAGAGCTCTTCGTGCTGCCCACATCCCAGTGTCATCTTCCCAAGCTGCTGCTGCAGCCCCAGTGCTCTCTGAGCTGGCTGTAGCTAACAGACCACCTGACTGACCCCTGGACAGATTCAGACAGCGCATCTGCAGGCTTCCCAAGCTTCTGCTGCTGCCTTGGCACTCTCTGAGCTGGTTGCAGCTAACAGATCACCCAACTGACCCTCGGACAGATTCAGACAGCCCATCTGCGGGGTTCCCAAGCTGCTGCTGCAGTCCCGGCGCTCTCAGAGCTGGCCATGGCTAACAGACCACCTGACTGATCCCTGGACAGATTCAGACAGCCCATATGTGGGCTTCCCAAGCTGCTGCTGTGGCCCTGGCACTCTCCGAGCTGACCACAGCTAACAGACTACCCGAGTGACCCCCAGACAGATTCAGGTTTGCACCAGACCTCTGAAACTTGTGGTTTTGAAAGCCGCTGTTTTGACTACATGCCCAATGGAGGAGCTAGGCACTGATTGGCAGTTTCTGCTCGTTGGTTGACTTTCCAACTCCTGGCGCGTCCTGATCTCGGGGAAATCTCTTTTTGAGCTGTGTTATGGACTGAATTTTTGTAAATGTAATTACTTATGTTATGCATCAATTGGTCTTACTTTACCTGTCAGTTTAGCTGGTCTATTACAAGCCTCTAGTCTAGCCTCTCGGTGTTACTTGCTGCTGTGAGACTAGTGCTGGACAAACTGCATTGTTTAGTAGCTGATGTTTGACTGCTTAGACCTAGCTACTGAGTAAGATTGCTGCATTTTTCCATTTCTGCTTCTACTGCCAAACCCTGTCTCCTGTCCTACGCTGGTCACTCTGCTAATTATTAATTTCTCCTCCCCACTTGCAATGCTGACTCTCTAAACAGCTTAATTTCTTCACTGCCTTACCTACAAACCCTCCTCTTATACCCCTCCTGCTGCTGCTGCTGTTGTCCTCCTCAGACGTCCCAGTGCCAAAGCACAGAACCCCCTCTCCCTGTTAACTCCTCTTCTATCTCTTAATAATTGCCCTGCATGTGCCACCTCTTTACCTCATGCTTTTGTCTTTCCTCATGCCTGCCCCCCACTGAGCTTGCTATTGTACTCTAGCTGTATTTAATCCTCTGTCTTTCCCTTCTTGTTCCACAGACAGCCCATCTGCGGGCTTCCCAAGCTGCTCAGTGGAGGAGCCAGGCACTGATTGGCAGTTTCTGCTCCTCAGCTGAATTTCCAACTCCTGGCACTTACTGATCTCGGGGAAATCTCTTTCTGTGCTGAGTTCTGGACTGAATTTTGTCACTCAGCCCCCCTCTCCCACCTCCTCACAGTATTAAATAGACCCTTGCTCCACCCCTTTCTGCAGCCTAGCAGCTGATTGGTTACTTCACTGCTGCAGATTTTTATGGCTATTGGCCTCCCTGTCTTCAATACCTGACTTGACCCACTCTCTTACTGTCTGTTTTTAGAGCTATCTCACCCACAGGGTTGCACATTTGCTCTCGAGTTTTTCTCCAGCTAGACGTATGTGACATTATTTGTTACATCTTGTGTGGTGTTTCTTTTCAGAGCCCTGCTACTTGCCTCTGTCCACAAATTCTTCCATGATAGCTATGGCTGGGAGAATACTGCCCCTACTGACACCGAGCCTTGCTTTCTTTTTACTGGCTCTTCTCACCGTTCGACCTTGCTCTCCTGGCAGTGCTAAACTGATCTCCACACTATCTGACTTTACCTACTCAAACCTACTTGTGTCACAGATCAAGCAGCCTGACTTGACTTCTCTATTACTCACTAGGCATCTCTTATACTTGGCTGCTGACTTTACCTCTAAACACCTCTGGTAGAACATGCTACTAGTACCACCTCTTTTCCCATGGAAACTATGGTATCTTGTGCTCCTAGCTTTGTTATTATCTGGGGACATCAAAACAAACCCTGGCCCCCAGTTACCCACTGCCTCACCGAATATGGACTGGTTAAATATGAAAGGTCTTTGTATAGCACATTTATACATTAGAAGCCTTCTCAGTAACTTTACTGAACTTGAGGGATGGATATCCATATAGGAACCTGACATTCTCTGTCTGACTAAAACTTGGCTAAAGCCCTCTACTCCTGACTCTTCCTGCTTTCTTCTTAACTAGTCCCTATTTTGAGGAGACAGACTATCTGGAAAGAGGGGAGGTGGAGTTGCGCTCTATTTCAAAAAACACCTGAATATGTCCCTAATTCAATGTTCAGTTGCCTCTAACTGTGAGTTTTTACATAACCTACTTCTACTTGGAACCAAAATGATTCACTTAATATGTGTCTACAATCCTCCTAAAGCAGGTCAACTAGGATGCTCTGAACTACTTGAGTACTCTACCTCTGCAGCTGGCCAAAATGAACTTATTATTCTTGGCAACCTCAACCTAAATTGGCTGGGGGAAAATAAAAGCACACTGGTATCTCTAGTACATGGATTTAACATGCACCAGGTAACTGAAGATCCCACCAGGCTGACCCAGTCACCTGTTGCTGGAATACTTATAGACTGGATAACCAAAAATTGACCTGCTAGAATTACTGCCTCAGGTGTGCTTCCTGATTCTATAAGTGACCACTCCCCTGTGTTTTACATATGGGGAACATCAGTGATTCCAGCCCCCTCTCCACGCTGCATCACCTTCTGGGATTTTTCCACACTTGATCAAGCAAGCTTTCTACATGATATCTCTTCTGTAAACTGGATCCCAATTATCCAGTCCCAAGACATTGAATCTGCTCTCAATCTCTTTCTTTCTATGTTCTTATCCCTCCAGAACATACATACACCTAAACGGAATTGACGCGTTAGGGCCAAATAGACTAGGTGGCTGCACAAGGAACATCTTGCCTTCCTCTGGGTATGTAACAAAAGTTGGAACCACTACAAAACCTTGGGTCAGCAAAGTGAATATGACGTTTACAGAAAGCAACGCAATATGTGCAAAAAACAAATCGGGCTTGCCAAAAGCTCATACAGCAAAGCTCTATTGCTGGAAGCTGCTGGGGACCCGAAGAAATTCTGGACACATGTAAAATCCCTCCTGGTCTCAAACCAGTCTCAACACTTGAATGATATGGTCCTCGATGGTATGATCTGTAATGACCCCCCTACCATTGCAAATTCGTTCAACAAATACTTTACTGATCTCACCAAATGCACTGCCTCTTTCACAGCAAATTACATCCTGACACCTGTTACTCACACAAACATGCCCATACATCTGCCCTTCTATTTTAAGGCTGTTCCAAATGCTGATGTTCTAAAACTACTAAACAGAATCTCTGATAGTATACTAGTGTAGTCTCCAACTACCTAGAGCCTAAACTCCTGAAGCTGGCTGCTCCTTTTATTGCGGCCCCATTGGCTAAAATCTTTACACTGTCTCTCTGCCATGGTCATGTTCTGGACATATGGAAATTGGCAAAAGTCATCCCAGTCTTTAAGAAAGGTGACAAGAAGAACATAGCTAATTATAGGCCCATAGCCATTCTGTCAGTACTAAACAAAATACTCAAGAAATTAGTGGCTATACAGGTCACCGAGTTCCTCTCTAAATATACTTTCCTATCACCTGCTCAACATTGTTTCCACAAGGGGCATAGCACCTCCACCGCTCTGATACAATTTATAAATGATGCCCTTACTGCTATGGATCATGGTCTCATGACTGGTGCAGTGTTCATTGACCTTTTAAAGGCATTTGATCTTGCAGATCGCTCCCTTCTGCTTGATTGCCTTAGTTTTACTGGTTTCTCAAAGCAAGCCACAAACTGGTTCCAGAACTACTTAAGCAATAGAAGACAACAGGTAAAATTTAACTCTGCAGTGTCAGACTCTGCACCTATCAATATTGGTGTTTCTCAAGGCTCCATCTTGGGGCCTTTTCCCTTCTCCATTTTTATAAATGACATATCTTCTAACACCCCTTGGTGCTCAGCAATCTTGTATGCAGATGATCTGGTGCTCTACACTTCCTCTGCAAACATAGAATGAATAAATAGTCGACTAATATCGGCATTTCTCATAGTGCAAGAATGGATCCACAACAAAAGGCTCATCCTAAACATAAGTAAAACTCAGGGCATGCTCTTTGGATCTGCAACCAAACTTAGAAAAAAATGCAACCTTTTCAATGTCTCCTGTGCAAATGGAAAGTAACCTCATTCAAGTATTTATTTGCCCCACTTGATGAAGCTCTCAACTTTGAGCAACACATCATCAACACCTGCAAATCAGTAAACTCCAAACTTGGAATAGCTTACAGGACTAGTCAGATGCTTACCCTCTCAGCTAGACTGACTATTTCTAGGGGTATCCTACTTCCATCCCTTGCTTATGGTGCTGTCACCTACATAAATGCTTTGGGAACCACCCTAAGTAAGTGGGATACAATGTACAATAGGATTTGTCATTATGCCTTGGCTTCCCCACGTTTGAAGCACCATTGCTTACTATATGCAGACCTTAAATGGCCTTCTCCATCTGCCAATTGACTCCTTGCCCTTGGTACTCTGCTGGACAACATCATCAGAACTAATCTACCTACCTGTCTTGCAGGCATGCTGGTGCCTCTGTCCCCCACCTATAGCCTCCGGTCTTCTGGATTCTCTCTACTATACACCCCTAGGTGCAGCACCCTAAAAAGAACCTCAGCTTTCACCTGCCTGGCCCCAAAATATTGGATTTCCATACCTCTTGATGTTTGCTCTGCATCTAGTCATATTACTTTTAAAAAGATGCATCACTCTCTCCTCATCAAACATGCCCTATGTTCCTGTTTTAAACTCCCATAGGATGCTTGTCATCCCCTTCCTCAGCTCTCAAAATGTTAAATTTTGCTCTGACCCCTTGTTACTGTTATATGTAGCACTTACCGTGGATTATGTGTTAAAAACTCTACTGTATTATGATTGTACGCTTATTATGTTTTGTACTATTGTGTATTTTCCTGCCATCGTGTAGATTTTTCCTTGTATGGTTGATTACCTCTGAACTATACCTGTTATTTGTTTTGTCACCAGTTTTATATTTTAACCTCCCGGGTCATGTCTGAAAATAGTCATATTTTGTGGCTATGACACCTTGCCCAGTAAACATAAACTAAATAAAATAAATAAATTGTGTTGCCTGTATATCCATGGCACTCCCAGAATCCTTTCCTCAGGGTTATGTACACCTGCTAGGCTGCTTGATGCACATGTGACCTAAGATCAGATTTCAATCTACCACCAAGCCCCTTTTCCATTCCTATTATCATCAGTTGTTCATGTGCAGTTAACCAGGCTGCAGCACCTCACCAAGCTCCAGTGCTAGGAATCAGAGAATTAAGGTAATGCATTTAATTTATTAGGCATGGCATGGGGTCATAATGTTGCAAGACATTATGCCGAATGGCTAAATCGAGCTGCCAATATAGCATGATTTATGCCATGCAGCATAACTGTTTTTCTGTGGGGGGGCTCTGCTCCCATACCCCCCATTGTGGGGGGATGTGCCCCAGGACCCCCCACTAAAGGTTCTTAACTCCAGGGGGGTCCAACTCGGGGAGTGCATAAAGACTTAAAAAAAATTTCTGCAACCGGGAATCAAACCCGGTCCCAGATGCAGTGCCTGGGTTCCTGCTGCTGTGGCTCTGTCCAGTGAGCCACAGAAGCTGCTTGTCAGAAACCACTCCCAGCAGAGGTCTTATCCTCTGCCTGGGAGTGTGTGAATGGTGCAATGCCACGTACAGCAGTATACACGGTATTGTATCATTCGCTGTCCTAGACAGTGCTATTACGGGTTAACTATAATATCATACGCTATTAAGCATACAACATTATGACCCTGTAGGATTAGGCACAGACAGTACTCTTTTGGTTTTAAAAGGAACGAACAAGATTCTTATGTAATATCAATTATTAGCATGGATAAATATCTTTTCTGGGTATATTTACCATATCAGTTTAGACAGACAATTATAGCTCATTGTGATTCTCCATTGTAGGCATATTAGGGTCCTACGTGAACTGCATAACTGGTTACAGTGCAGGCAAGTTGCAGAGTTAGACTATCAATCTGTTGCCTCTTAAATGTTTTGCTGTTTCAAATTTAGCACCTCATTACTACCACTGTCCTTTCCTCGGTGAGTAAACCTGATGCCACCATGTGTGTAGATCCTGACTCAGTGTCTACTCAGCATAGGCACACAAGCTTAGAGCTAGCATTCCCCTTGAAGCTCTAACTGCAGAGCACTCCCTTTACGTAGCAGAGTGCATAGGCAGACAAAAAGAATACAGTCCGGCAGCAGTATACTCCCCTCATGTAGCAGAGTGTACTAGCTATCAGAACAGAAGCACCTCTTTGTGGAGGAAATAGAATAATTCAGCCCCCTAATTAATTTCTACCTCATACACCTCTGGACACCAGACTCATCCATTTCCAAGGTCCCAGACGCTCAGGCTCTGGTAGCCAACACTGGTAGATTCCCCAGCTGGCACTAGATTGGCCACCATTTCAAGATGGCCCCCTTCCAATTCTGTCTCCCCAGTTAGCCATGGGCCCGCCTTTGTCTCCTTTCCCATGGATGGGAGCAGTGCAACTGCGCATGCATGATGACGTTTTACGCATGTGCATGTGCATTTCTCCTGCGGCCGCCATCTTACGAGGGGATTACTTAGCAACATTGTGCACATGCAGCAAGAAATGCGCGCTCACACATGCGCACCACAGAAAAGGCCACCATCTTATGAATGGTACAGGGAGGGGCAGAATAAATCAATCAATCAATCAAAACTTTATTTAACCAGACAGATTCTTCATTGAGCAAGCTCATTTTCAAGATGGTCCTGGCAGAAGGGAACAGAGCAAGGAATAATACAATTGGACACTTAATGCAGGCTGGTACATACAGTAAAAGAACAGCAACAACAACATTGGATAATAGATTGTTAACAAATTAAATTAAGGGTACACCAGCATCTGGGGTGGATACTAAACAAAGCAATAGAAATAACAGGGTGTGGTAAGATGATTATTTTAACAACAGAACAAGAAGGCATGAATGGATTGACCAGAAGGGTCGACCCTTTGCGGGGGAGGATGGGGAAGGGGGGTTTCAGGAGGAGGATGTCAACACTAGAGGGAGAGATGACACGAACATAGTAAGGCCAGGGGGTAAGAAGAGTATACAGAGGGAGATGTGCAGAGAAGTGCTGGAGTTATAAGTAAGTGCTAAGTAAATGGAGAGCAGGGCTGGGAGGCCAGTAGGAGAATCACCTGTGGCAGGTACATATGACCTTCAGGATGCGTGTGATAGACAGCTTAAAGGTATGGGGACCCAGCAGGGATGAGAACCTTATTGTCTTTTGCATGTTGTTCCAAAAGGAAGGTAAGGAGAAATTGATGGAAGCCTTACCATACTGGGACGTTATTCCTGGCACCTTGAAGGATATAAGGGGTGTGCTTCTTAGGCCATACACTTCTGTTAAGCATACAAAGACAGCAGAGATATAACCTGGCAGCTTATTGGTTAAGGCCCTGTAGAACCACAGGAGGGCCTTTTTTTTTTGCCTCTCAATGTAAGAGATGACCAGGCGAGCTTTTGGTAGAGCAAGCAGTGGTGGGTACGACTGGGCATATCCAGAATAAACTGCAAGGCACGGTGATAGAGGATGTCTAATCTACATAATGCCTGATTTGAAGAGTGACTGTAAAAAATGTCTGCATAATCGAGAAGAAGAATAAAAGTTGTAAGGACCAGTGACTTTCTGGCTTCTAATGTGAGGAGGTGTCTTATGCGATAAAAGATACCTAGACGTTGTCTTAGCTTTTTTGATAGCTCATTCAGATGTACCACAAAATTAAGCTGGTTATCCAACCAGACAGTCAGGTACTTAAATGTATCCACTATTTCCAGAGGTTCACCTAATAGGGTGTAAATCAGGCAGTTTGATGGTGGCCCGTGGGTATGAGTGGCAAGTGGAGATAAGATCATTGCCTTGTTTTTTTTTTTGTGTGTTAAGCAGTGGCTTGTGCTTTAGGAAATTGTGTTGGAGGGTGACAAAGTTGTGTTGTAGCTCATCGTAAGCGATGTCCAGGGACGAGTTAATAGTGTAGAGAACTGTATCATCAGCAAATAGATGTATGTAGTCTGAGCATATGTGAGAGTCAATATGGTTTATGTATAAAGTGAATAGGATGGGGCCCAGGATGCAGCCTTGTGGCACACCCCAAGAAAGGGTTTTGAGCAGACAGTTCCCCTTGAGCTTTAATCTGTTGCAGTCTGTTGGAGAGATAACATTCAAACCACTTTAGGGCAGTATTGTCTAGGCTGAAGCTGTTCAGGGAGTTAAGCAGAAGGCTATGATCCACGGTATCAAAGGCCTTACTAAGGTCCAGAAAGAGGGCATAGAAATGTTTTTTCATATCCAAAGCATTTTGCCAGTCACTGGAGACTTTGGCTAGGGCAGTTATAGTGCAGTGCTTGGGCCTAAAACCTGACTGGGCCATGTTCAGGAGGTTCTCAGATTCTGGATAATCCCTAAGTTGGTAATTGACAATTTTCTCCAGGATTTTTAACAGGGTAGGAAGCAGCGAAATAGGATGGTAGTTGTTCAGGTCAGCTGGATCTCCAGACTTGAAAAGGGGAATGACGTGCGCTGTTTTCCAAAGAGGAGGTAATTCACCCTGAATCAGGGAACTATTAAATAGGTGGGTGATTTGGGTAGTCAGCTGGTAAAAGCCTGTTTTCCAGAAAAATGGTTCTATAAGATCAGCACCGCCACATTTTTTGTGTTGAGAAATATTAGAAGGTCCTCCACCTGTTTGAATGTAGCTGGTTGAAAGCAGAAGGAGGAGTGTCTCGAGTTTGTGGCAGTGTCAGAGGATAAGCCATCAGTGACATTGCAGTGGACATTTAGCTTGCTGAGGGGCGATTCATCGAAAGCAAGGCCTGCTGTGGCAAATTGTTTGTTGAGTTGTTCAAGAATGTCAGCTCTGGTCGTGTAAGAAATGTTACCTGCCACAATTCTAGTGAGCAGGCTGTCGAGTGACCTTCAACCTCTTTAAGAATGTTCCAAAAATTGGCAGAGCAATTTTTATTTTCTTCAAGGGTGTTCAGGAAATAATGTGATTTTTCTGCCCTTATTAACTTGGTGCAGGCATTCTTAGCCACCTGAAAGGCAAGTCAGTTGGCTTCTAACTTTGTTTTCCTGGTTCTTTTCCACAGTACATCCCTGTCCTGGAGGGCTTTCTTCAAGGTAGGTGTGAACCAGTTAGGGGACCTTTTTCTTGTTTTGATCCTCTTAAGTGGAGCATGTTTATTTATCAGTCCCACTAATCGGTTTTGGAAAATATTGAAAGCCTCAGTAACAGAGGGGGCCAGATAGAAATTCAGCCAGTTGATGTTACCAAGGTCTGTCAGGAAGGCGATCTGGCAGAAGTTTTTTAGGCTTCTTTTTAGCTTGAAGGTAGGAGTAGACAGCCTGTTATGGGACCAGCGAATACAGGCAGTGGCACAGTGATCACTGAAGTCACTGTGAAAAACTCCTGTATGGGTGATGTTGTGAGGCTTACTGACAAGCATAAGATCCAGTAGGGTACTGTGGCTGGGGTTTTTCTTGTTTGGTTGGGTGTTATCCGGAGTCATCTGGGTTAACCCGTGTACATCGCAGAACTCTTTAATCTTGTTAGCGCAGGCATCGTTCCAGTTCAGATTGAAATCTCCCATTATTATGCTTTATAGGTTCACCTTATCCAGTACGGAGTGTAGGTGTTCTAGAATGCCAAGCGTGGCAGAGGGTGGCCTATAACAGGCAGATATTAAGCGGGCTACTTCAGGTGAAATGGTTAACTTAAGGGCAAGGCATTCAAATTCCTTAGGTAGGGAGGTCCGAACAATGTCTGAGACATGGTATTTGATCTTGGCATAGATAGCTACCCCACCTTCCCTAGCGGGTCTGTCACATCTGAACAGGTTATATCCATGTATATTGATCGTTTTGTCAGGGACATGGGACAAGAGCCATGTCTCCAAAATCATAACTATGTCAGATACTGTGTGTAATACCCAAGCCTGGACTAAGTCTAATTTTTTTGATAAGCTGCAAACATTCATGTGCAGAAAACTAAGGCCCTTAACTTGTGAGAGGTCCGATGGGGCTCCAAGCAGGAGGGGTGGGCCAGGGTTAAGTTCAACATTCCCTGAGCAGAGTAGGAGAAGAAGTATAGAATAGTACTGAAAATGGATGCAAGATTCTGAGCCACCCCTCCACACAAACAAGCCCAAAGTTGACCGCAAGGTGCAAAGACAACTTTGTTTCTGTCCACGATAAGGGACAGCCAGGGGAAATAATTTAAGGGGCAAGTTCAAAGGGGACAATAACTACTACTGTCCAAAGAAGTAGAGAGTGATATACAAAGGAGATCTTAAAGGGGACACACAACAACTATCCCAAAAGGAGGATGGCTATACAGAGTAGTGTGTAGACACATACTTCTGGAGACATAAGGGCAGGGGCATAGAATATCATTAGGCATGAACTAAAAAATACCTTACGCAGGGATTTAAAATGTGTCCTTACGTGTATTGCAGATGTCGAAAGCAAGGATACCAATCGTGCAAGACACCAGGTTCACGATAGAAACATAGACTTTGGCCAGCAGATAAGGACAGCTTGCCCACCTAGTCTGCCCATTTCCTACCTACAGGATAGGCCGCAGATCCTAGTTAACCAACAGCCTATTTCTTCCTACCCCCACAAGAATTGCCTTATGTCTGTCCCATGCATTCTTGAATTCTCTCACTGATTTTAGACCTTACAACCTCCTCAGGAGGCTGTTCCATGCATCCACTACCCTCTCTGTGGCTATACTTCCTCACATTGCCCGAAACGCCTCCCCCATCTTTAAATTGTGTCCCCTTGTTCTTGCACGCCTCTTTTTTTCTGAAAGATGCTACCCTCATGGACTTTGTTGATTCCACTGAGGTACTTAAACATTCTATCATGTCCCCCCTCTCCCTTCTTTCCTCAAGGGAATCATTATTAAGCTCCTTTAGTCTCTCCTCATGCGGCTTCTCTTGCAGACCCTGCACCATTTTAGTTGCCCTCCTCTGGACTGCTTCTATCCTGTCTATGTCCTTGCGGAGATGGAGTCTCCAGAACTGGACACAGTACTCCAGATGGGGTCTCACCAACTGTCTGTACAGAGGGATAACAACTTCCTGTTTTCTGCTGGTGATGCCTCTCCCTATGCATCCCAGTATACCCCAGCCCTCCCTACTGCCTTCTCACATTGCTTGCTAACCTTAAGGTCATTTGATATGATTACCCCCGGGTCCCTTTCTTTTTTTGTTGTTGTTACTACTCCCCCATTGGGTAATCTTCCCCTGGGTTTTTGTTTTCCAGGTGCATTATTTTGCACTTCTTTGCATTGACTCTAGCTGCCATACTTCTGACCATTCCTCCAACCTTGCCAAGTCCCTTCTCATCCTTTCCACACCTCCTTGTGTATCAACCCTGTTGCAGAACTTTGTGTCATCTGCAAAGAGGCATACTTTTCCTTCCGGTCCCTCTGCAATGTCATTTATAAAGACATTAAAAAGGACTGGACCCAGTACTGAACCCTGCGGTACCCCACTAGTAACCCCTCTTTCTTCAGAGTGGACTCCATTTACAATTACCTTCTGTGTCCTGTTGTCCAGCCAATGCTTTACCCAGGCTACCACCCTGGGACCCACTCTCAGGCTGCTTAATTTGACTATTAATCTTTTTGTGTGGGACTGTGTCAAATGCCTTGCTAAAGTCTAGGTAGGCCATGTCCACAGCCCCTCCCTGGTTTACTACTTTGGTCACCCAGTCAAAGGAATCTATTAGATTCGTCTGACATGACCTTCCCGCTGTGAACCCATGCTGCCCTGGGTCCTGTGCCCCACTGGCCTCTAGGTACTCAACAATTCGTTCCTTCAGAAGTGACTCCATCACTTTCCCTACCACAGAGGTCAAACTGACAGGTCTGTAGTTTCCTGCCTCTGTCTCGGTCCCACTTTTGTGAAGGGGAATCACATCCACCTTCCTCCAGTCCTCAGATACCACACCATCCTCCCATGATTTATTAAAAAGAGTAGTCAGTGGTTTCACTAGTTCCCCCTTTAATTCTTTTAGAATTCTGGGGTGAATTCCATCAGGCCCCACTGCTTTGTCCACCTTCAGTTTTAGGAGTTCTTGCAGAATCTTTTCTTCTGTGAAAGGGCTGGGATTGACCCCCCATCAAGAGTTCTTCTGCTAATTGGATTAGGCACTTCCCCCTCCTCTTTTGTGAATACTGAGCAGAAATATTCATTCAGTATCCCTGCTTTTTCACTGTCCCCCTCTGCCCACCCACCATTCATTCTATTCAGCCTCACTACCCTTCACTTTGTCTTTCTACGCTCTCTGATGTACCTATAAAAGGTTTTATCCCCTTTCTTAACCGAGTTGGCTATCCTTTCCTCAGTTTGGGCCTTTGCTATTCTGACTTCTCTCCCTGCTTCCTTCTGCCTTAACTGGTACAGCTCTCTGTCCTGCCCCTTCTGTGTTTCCTTATACTTCCTGAATGCTATCTTTTTCTCCCTGACTTTCCCAGCCACCTCTTTTGAGAACCATAGTGGCTTTTTCTTTCATTTTGATTTGTTTATATGCTTCACACAAAGGCTTGTTGCCTCTGTGATGGCAGTTTTGATGATTCCCCATTGTTGATCCACCCCTCCTTCTAGCCTGTTTGCTAGTGCTTTTCTGAGGCACGCTCCCATTTTGCCAAAGTCAGCCCTCCTGAAGTCCAGTACCCTCACTTTTGTATGGCTTGACTCTGTAGCTGAGTTTAACGTGAACCACACTGTTTGATGGTCACTTGTTCCCAGATGGCAACCCACTTCTAGATCTGAGATCCTCTCACTGCCCCCATTTGAAAGTACGAAGTCTAAGATTGCTCCCTCACGAGTGGGTTCCGAAACTAGCTGTCTGAGGCCTGCCACCTGTAGGGCATTGAGAATGGCCCTGCTCTTGGATGTGGCTGCAGCAAATGTGCTCCAGTTAACATCTGGCATATACAGGTCTCCCATCAACAGTATCTCCCCTTTCTCTGCCATCCTAAGAATGCCTTCTATCAAATCCGTGTCCATTCCCTCTCCCCCTGACATGGGGGTCTGTACACAACCCCTGTGCAGATTGTGGTGCCCTTTCCAGTCTCCAAGGTGACCCACAGTGCCTCCTCTCCTCCCTGTTTACTCTTTTGTTCAGTTGCTTTTATCCCTTCCTTTACATAGAGAGCTACTCCTCCCCCTCTTCTCCCCTGCCTGTCTCTCCTGTAGGTTATGTACCCTGGTATGTTAACATCCCAGTCATGGTTCTCTGTGTACCATGTTTCTTTGAGTGCTACGATATCAGGCATCCATCTTGCATCAAGGCCAACAGCTCAGGGAGCTTGTTGCCCAGACTATGGGCATTGGTACTCATTACCCTCCATTTCCTGATGGCCTTACTCCTTTCTGCCCCATCCCTGTCCTTCTTGCCTTCGTCACTTTCCCCATTTACCCCCTGCTCTTCTCCCTATCGCCACCTCTATGTTGGTGTTTACCACACTTACTACCCTGATTTTTGGGGGGGGGCTAGGATTTCCCTGCTCCTTTCCAGTGCCTCCCCACTTGGCTAGTTTAAATGCTTGTCAATGAAGCATTTAAACCTATCACCTAGGATCCTCATCAAAAAGGGATTTACTGCCCAACATGTGAACTGGACAACCCCGTACAAGACATGGAGACACAGGAATTATAAAGGGTAGGATATAGCCTTCCCAGGCAGAAATGGCAGGTCGATCTGGCTACAGTAGCCCTCCAGAAAGCCACTGTGGCTATGATGGTGAGCCAGCAAAGTTTTATGTTCAAGGTGCTGGAATGCATGATAGCCAAGAGCAACCCCAAGCCACCCGACAGCAGCGCACCCAGGGCAGGGATGTCAAAACAGGACATGGCCAATGCCTCTCAACTACAGATCCAGTCATCCTGATGACAGGTACCGGATGACTCAGATGACTCCCAAAGGGAAGAACATCCAGACGACAAGGCAGAATCAGACATGCCACTAGGTGACGAACATGACTCCAATCGAGAGCCGCAGCATGAGAAACCCCCGCCAACCTGGAAGTGATGTCCATAACATCTAAATTATTTCCCATTGACAGTATTATGGATCTGGTCAAATGGATCTGTTCCACACTGGGATTCAAATTAATGCAACCAGCCCCAGAGAGTGAGTTAGATCCCATGCTACAATTGCCACCAAAACAGCAGAACTTCTTCCCAGTAGGCCCAGCACTAAATTATATAATAGTCAAGGAATGAGAGTTAAAAAACCCAACTAGACTCCCTGAAAAATGGGCACCAGACATAATGTACCCATTACACACGGACAAGGTGAAGGCATGGGTTTCAGCACTAAGGAAAGATCCAAAGATTGTGGAACTCAATAAGAGAACAGTACTACCAGTTGAAGGCACAGCCACACTAAGACCCAGTAGATAAGAGAATGGAAGAACTGCTCAAGAAGATGTACAAGTTCCCAGGCCAGGCAATGAGAGCCTCTACCACTGCATTCTACACTTCCCGTGTCCTAATCAAGTGGCTAGAGGAAATGTCAAGGAAAGTAGCCCTAAAATCACATGAGGCAGAACTACTGCAATATTCCCTATTGGCAGCTAAATACCTGGGGGACATGTCAATAGATTCCCTAAAGATCAGTACCAGGTCAGCAACAGTCACCAAAAGGGGCAGACGGGCACTATGGCTAAAACTATGGGACACTGATAATGAGTCCAAAGCCAGACTACACAAACTCCTGTTTCAAGGAGAACGGGTATTCAGAGATGGACTACAGGAATTTCTAAGATGTTGAGGCCAAGGGAAGGACAATGAAGGTGATAGGGATTCTGGCTACCAACCCTTGCACCTATGGACACAATCTAAAGACAAGAGACACAACAGTTTTTTTCATGACAAAAGGAACACTAACCAGATCAAGTACAACTACTAAAGCAGCTACCAAAGCAAAGGGACCTCCACATACCTGGGCAGAGGAGGACCAACAAGGGGAAGATTTACTAGCCAAAGAGGAAGGAACAATAGGAGATCCACACAGTGACTACCCAAGGCCCACTAGTTAACAACACCAGCAGGCAATACTACATAGGATACAGAGCATTGCTTTGGGGTTGCGACATCAGCAATTCAGTGGGAATTTGGGCATAGACAACCTCAGACAAGTGGGTAAATGAAATCATCACAAAGGGGTGCTCAATCAAGTTCTGAGAGAGACTATCCAGAGAAAGGTGGATAATCTCTCCTCTAGCAAAAAGAAGTGGTCAGCACGACATGTTCAAGACATACTGGAATCTCTACTAACCTCAAGGGTGATACAACCAGTCCCACAGGAGGAGACTGGAAAGGGAATCTACTCCATTTTCTTATTGGTACCAAAGAAGACCGGAGTTTTTGACCAGTGCTGGATCTCAAACTAGTCAACAGGTTCATTGCACCAAAGGCATTCAAGATGGAAACCATATGCTCCACACTACGAGCAGTAAGGCCGGGTGACTTTCTCACTTCAATAGACCTCAAGGATGCTTACCTTCATATACCAATGCGACCAGCACACAGAAAATTCCTACAGTTCCAAATACTAGGACAACACTACCAATACAAGTCCCTACCATTCAAACTGGCATCTGCACCACAAGTATTCACAAAAGTATCAGTGGTGCTAGCAGCAAAGCTATGCAAGCAGGGAGTCCACATCATCCCATACCTTGATGACTGGCTAATAGGAACAAGGTCGCTACAGGAGTCCGAGAGAGCCACCAGTCAAACACTACAAGCCCTCATAGGTCATGGTTGGGTGATAAACAAGAACAAGAGCTGTCTAACACCTACACAGCATATAGAACATCTCATGGCTAACATAAACATGAAAGAAGGGCTCATCAGACCAACACAGACCAGAATATCGAACCTCATCACAGGGATACTGACGTTGCTGGAGTCATCAACAACAACAATAGCACTAGTCTCCTGAATACTGGGTTGCATGTCATCTTGCATAGACCTGATCCCATGGATGAGATGGCACATGAGTCCATTACAAGCACTACTCCTACAGTACGGTTCACCATCGGAGGAAAACTAGCAACAATCCATAACATTGACACACAAGGTCAAGCAGTCCCTTACATGGTGAAAGTACAGGGAACACCTGACCAGGGGCAACTCTCTGGAACAGTCACAGGACGTGACCATAGACACGGATGCCAGTCTATGTGGATGGGGAGCATCGATGGGCCACAAGTCAGCACAAGGAAGATGGTCTTCCACAGAGAAGAAGCTACCAATGAATGTGTTAGAGATGAAGGCAGTGTGCAATGCTCTGAGATCATTCAAGTCACATATACTGGGGAGAACAGTGCTAATATGATCAGACAATAGAGCAACAGTAGCGTAAATTACAAAACAAGGAGGCACCAAAAGCAAGGGACAACAGTGGAGACAAAGTCAATCATGACATGGTCACAGAAGAACTTGCAACACATAACTGCCATACACTTAGCAGACAAGCTGAACGTGACAGCGGACTGGTTCAGCAGAGAGCAGATACATCCAGGAGAATGGCAACTCCATCCAGAAGTATTTCAACAGATCCAACACAAATGGGGAAGGATAACCATGGACCTCATGACTACTAATAGAAACAAACAATTGAGCAAGTTCTTTTAATGATTCAAGGAACACCAATCCATGGGAGTGGATGCACTATCAATTCCATGGACACATGATTACTCATGTGTATTCCCCCAATTTCCCCTGATACACAGGTATTAACAGAAATATGTCAGTCTCAGAGAATAATAATACTAGTTGTACCTTGCTGGCTGAAGAGGGCATGGTTCGCCACAGTTACAGCAATGGCAAAGGACAGCATAAGACTACCAAACAGACCAGACATCCTAATACAGTGACCAGTAACGCATCCATGCCCAAAGAACCTACAACTCACAGCTTGGCTCCTGAAAGGGAGAGACTGCTTAATGCTGGGTACCACACGTCAGTTATTGATATAATGTTACAGTCTCGTCAGAATGCCACAACAACGACTTACTCCAGACAATGGAAAATATTCTCCAAATGGTGCACTGATAGACTGATAGAAACCTATCCCTACTAACAGTTTCAACAGCAGACATACTATTGTACTTGCAATAAGGGCTAGACAGGGGCCTAGCACCATCCTCACTCAGAGTGCAACCATCAGCCATCGGGGCAGCAGTGGGCAATGTCGAAGGGATACACCCAGGCTCTCATCCGGACATCATATGCTTCTTGAAAGTGACAACCAACATAAGGCCCAGTATCAAAATAGGGTACCACCCTGGGACCTGACACTAGTACTTGACACCCATACAAGATCACAGTTCAAACTATTAATGGACATTGATAATTACGGGCTAGGACTAGAGGTAACATTCCTATTGGCAATATGCTCAGCTCACAGAGATAGAGAGTTAACAACATTATTGTGTAAGGATCCTTTCACAATCTTTACCCCAGACGGAGTCACACTATACACTGTACCATCATTTACTCCTAAGGTAGACTCCACATTTCACATAAGTCAACCTGTAAAACTGCTGACATTTTATGAAGAACATACAAACAGCCATGAAAAAAATCTTCACTCACTGGTGGTTAAGAAGAAGAAGAAGACAAATCAGTATTTATATAGTGCTTTTCATACATCCAAAGCGCTTTACAAGCAATGCTAGACTGGTAGTGAAGTGACTGAATGTGTGGTGGTGGCCATATCGCACATCATCACCCACACACAGCCTGGATAATTGCATGAACCGGTTTTATGGGAAGGGGAATGTTGGCCAGGACACTGGGAATGCTCCCTACTCTTTGTGAAGAGTGCCCTGGGTTCTTTTTACTTCCACCTGGACACCCACCAGGACAACACCAGGATGGGCAGAAGGGACCTCGGTTTAACGTCTCATCCGAAGGATGGTGTTAAAAGGACACTAAGAGTGTACATCAAAAGAACAGCACAAGTGCAAAAAACAGAGAGACTATTTGTCATCGCAGTGGGACACAAGAAGGGCTCCACGGTAGCAAAGGCCAATATCGCAGCATGACTAAAGAGGACAATCACAGAATCCTACAAGTCTAGCTACAAGGTACCCACAATGGAAATAAATCTCTCTCCACAAGAGCTGTGGCCACATCGTGGGCTGAACGAAATTCATCGGTGGCCCAGGAGATATGTTTGGCAGCCACGTGGCCGACAATACATACTTTTACAAAACACTACAGATCGGACACACTTATTGAAAAACTCTTTTGGCCAGAAGGTTTTACTGACCGCCACCTTACCAAGCATTTTGAGCATTGGCTGCCCCCCACCCGAAGGATAGAGTACTGCTTTTGAATCACTCTAAGGTAAGGATTCTGGGAGTGCCATGAATATAGAGGCAACACAATGGTAGTTTACTCACCTGATAAAGGTGATTGTGTTACTGTATATCCATGGCACTCTGGCCCACCCTGGGGAGCATGCTTGGAGACATTTCATGTGGACTAAAAAGGATAATGATGACAGTATAAGAGTATTTGTGATTTGAAAATTACAGAACAGTCCACTGGAAAAGAATAGTATTAGGATTTAATTATTAAAGTAGCTTTCTTTTAGATTCCTGAAAATTGTCCCTAAAGTAGTATTTACTGTCTGTACATACATCTAACAAGTTATTTTACAGCTCTGGAAATACTGAAACTGAGGATAATAGGGATGGAGAAGGGGCTTGGTGGTAGATTGAAATCCGATCTTAGGTCACATGTTCATCAAGCAGCCTATCAGGCATACAAAACCCTAAGGTAAGGATTCTGGGAATGTCATGGATATACAGTAACACAATCACCTTTAGCAGGTGAGTAAACTGCCATTTCCAGCTCTTTCTCACAGGGGAAGGACCCGGCTACTGAAGGAACTCTGCTTGTGTCAAAAAGAAAGGCTTTTGGTTAAAATACTTTACACATCATCCAAGACTTCTGTAGTATCATTCCTGTTAGGTAGTTCAATACATTTAACTGTAATTTCAGGCAGGTGGGCTAGTTAAATTGTACAGCACAGGAGAAAATAGATTGAAGAGACATAGCCAGTACTGGAAGCTAAAAGCTCAAAAGCTTAAGCACTTGAAAATCTGTTGTTAGTTACTCAACTGATGGTGAAAAGTGTGACAATGAGTGGAAGCCATCATGCAAGGAGATTTCAAAATTTAAAATGATGAGGAAAAAGAGAAAATAAAGAAAGCAAATTGCTCAGGCCAGGAAATTTAAAGACAAGCACTTCCCCTAGCCCTGCCCCCAGCACAATCAGCTCTATACTACTGGACTACCTGTTGCCCTACCTGGTCATCCCCAGCCACATCATACCATAATAATAATAAAAAAAAGAAGTCATTTTGTAGTTGCTGTCCAACAGGGTCAGACTAGGAAGCAAAGGGCTCACCTGAAAATGGGGCTATAGGGGCCCCTGGTACAGATCATGGTATGCCCTAGTGTGCAAACTGTAGCCCAGAGTTTACCAACAGTGGTATGTCCTGCATTTTGTACTTTATTTGAGTCTGTTTGTAGAGGTGGGTGGTGCTGGAATTCTTGTGCCTTTCTTGCATTACCTGTTCTGTGCCCACCTTTTGCTCTGGGGTGGTTTCTTTGTGCTGTTTATACAAATTGTAGCCCAGATTATCAACCATAATCTAACAGCATGCATTCTTTACTAGTATAATACCTGTCTGTCTTGGAGGGTTTAGTCCTATTGATTTAAGGTGAACTCTCAGCTACCCTGCAGAAGTGCTTCAAGCTGATGCTGCAGGGTTGTGTAGTCCTGATTTAGCAACATGCAATGTGATATTTTTTTTTTTATTCACTTACTTAACTCTTGCCGTGCCACGGACTGATACATCAGTCCATAATTCCCATATGTTCTAATTCTGTTGGCAGCCTAAGGGTTAAAAATAGTGTAGGTTTTAATTTCAGGCTGGACTGGAAGTCCAAAAGAGGTGGTGGATGTGCAATTTACCTTAAAGATTCGCTACTGGGACACCCCATCATGAGACCTCCTACCAGCCACTGTTGCACAGATTCTCCCTATCAGAATCTTATTAGGTTTTTTCCATTACCAGATTATATGTTTTAGCCACTAGAGAGCCCAGTTATAAGCACACTTACCCAATACAATACAATACAGTCCTCCTGACTGTCACATCATGTTGTCCCTCCATGCACTGTAGTTTCCGCTTCTCTTACTCTCTTACTCTCATCCCTCTTTCCGCTTTTCTTCATCCCTGGAGCTTGCTTCCCCTCCCCCCCCTCAGCATCCTACTGGCACTGCCTATCATCACTCAGGTACTCTCCATCATGAGCTTGCCCCCCCCCGGTGCTCCCCTCTACAAATGGATGGCAGTCCCCGCCTATCACTGTACACAGGCTCTGGACCCTCTCATCACTCTGTCACATGCCATCACTCTGGAATCATTGCCACCAACATAATATAAGTTCCTGCAAAAAACAAGCATGTAGACTCATGCTCAGGGACTTGCGCTGGTGCACCCAGAAGCTTGTGCTCCTCCTCCAGCTGCTGTTGGGAAACATCCATCCTAACCCTGGCCCAATCACCTCCAGCTCTATCTACCAGGAAAAACCCTCAGAAGCACTGTCCATAGCATCTCTCAACATCTGTAGTCTACTCCCCAAGCTAGATGCCCTACAAATCTTTACCAATCAGCACAGCCCAGATATCCTGGCAGTTGTAGAAACCTGGCTTACACCCCAAATCCCTGACCTGGCTATCGCTCTTCCAGGCTACAATGTTTTCAGACTGGACTGGAAGTCCAAAAGAGGGGGTGGATGTACAATTTACCTTAAAGATTCACTACTGGGACACCCCATCACTACCCCCCTCCCAGCCACTGCTGCACAGATTCTCCCTATCAGAATCTTATTAGGTGCCCATAACAAATCCTTCACAGTTGCCTCAGTGTATATCCCCCTGAAAGAACAAGGAAATGGCCTTAACGCTGTCTTGGAATTCACCAGGTACCAACCTCCTGACTCTGAAATGATTTTGCTTGGAGACTTTAATATAAACTGGCTTGCGTCTGATGCAGGGGTCCATAAGGATGCCGTCTCATCAGCCAATCTCACCCAGATGGTTGTCTCTCCGACCAGGAAAAACTACAAATCCAGCACCAACACCCTTCTGGATTGGATTCTTACCAGACACCCAAGTCGTATTACAAATACCTCAGTCCTCCCTGACTCGCTTAGTGACCATTCCCCTGCCATCTGTGAATGGTCACACAAATTCTGCAAGCCCCCTCCTATTATCATCACTAGTAGAGTCCTAACATGTAGGCTTTTGTCACACCTCAAAACATGCCTCAACCTCCAAGACTGTTCCCCTATTTACAAAGCAACAGATGTAAATACTACGCTGGATTACTTTATCAACACTTTTAATGCAGCCTGTGCCTCCTACTCTCCTTTTAAAAAGTGCAAAGTCAAAGCCCTTTGCAATCCCTGGCTCTCGGCCGATCTCTTATGTCAACTAAAATCTAGAGATCACCTCTGGGATCTGGCCAGAACCACTGGTAAAGAAACTGATATCCAAAACTATGAACATACATGGAATGACTGTACCAAATCTATCCGGCAAAAGAAATCTACCTACTTCAAGAACACTCTCATGGATACCTGGGGTAACGGGAGGGCATTTTGGAATAATATTAAAGAGGTCACTGGGAAGCAGCCAAAAAACTCCCCTCTCTTGCTCAACATAAATGGGTCTACTACGCTTGACTCTAAAATCATAGCAAATACCTTCAACACTGCATTCACTGATCTTAGCAGTGTTCTCCCTTTTGACATTTTCAAGGACTATGACTCTCCCTCTCTTCCCCCCATGCCTCCTCCCCCTCTAGCCACCCGCCTTTTTATTTCAAAGCAGTCAAGATGCATGAAGTCCACAAGTACATTACCAAAGCCATCACCAAATCCAGATCCAGCAGTGATTTACTTGACCTTAAACTGCTGTCCCTCACCCTTGATGAGGTGTTACAGCCACTGACATATATTTTCATCCTCTCACTTAGGCTCAGCCAGTTTCCTGACAAATGGAAATCTGCCACTGTTACCTCTGTCCATAAAAGTGGTGACAGGGCCACTCATGGAAATTACTATCCGATCTCTCTATATTGCCATCCCTCTCCAAGGCCCTTGAATGTATTGCAGCAGATCAACTCACAGATTTCCTGGACAAATACAATATCCTGTGCTCGCAATAACATGGCTTCAAGAAAGGACATAGCACTTCATCTGCCCTACTGGAATTCTATGGCATTCTTCACAGCTCACTGGACAATGGTCAGTTAATTGGGTCCGTCTTTATCGAACTAAGGTGTTCAACACTGTCCATCACTGCCTACTGCTTGTGCAACTTCTGAAAGCTGGGCTGTCTCCTGACTCCACTGCCTGGTTCAAAAGCTACTTGGAGAACTGATCTCAAAGAGTAAAAATTGCAGATGTCCTCTCTGATACCAGGCCTGTTCACTCAGGTGTCCCCTAGGGGTCCATTCTGGGGCCCCAACTATTCAGCTTATTCCTGAACTCCCTTCCAAATTCTTGCTCCGAAACAATCATCCTCTATGCAGATGATGTTATAATTCTTGCCTCCGTCAAGGACCCTAAGCCTCTACAAGACAACCTTCAGCTTGGCTTCACATCTGTTAAAAATTGTTTCTCAAATCACAATCTGGTCCTCAATAATAAGAAAACAAAGTCTATGATGTTCAGCAGCTCTTAGAACAAGCATAAGCTGCACTCCCATCCATCAAAACCAGTCATGGAGTTACCCTGGAACAGGCTCAAGCCTTTAAGTACCTTGGTATTACTCTAGACCCTCATCAAACTTACAGTGCCCACATTGACTCTGTAGCCAAAGCAGCAAATACTCGCCTTGGCCTTTTCTTCTGGCATAGGCAACATCTTACCCCAGAAGACTGACTGTGGCTGTTCAGAGCTCAGTTGTCTCCATTATTGACTATGGGCTTATCATCTATGGCTCTGCCCTGGCTACCGCTCTTAGAAGCACAACTACCTCCCTCAATAAGGCCTTCCAACTTCTCACTGGATCCCACCACCTCACATATACGTGCGACCTCTATGCACAAACTGGATGGCTGCAACTCACCAATCGGATAACCTAACCTGCACCATGGGGAAGAAAATAACTATTGGCCTTGCACCCCCTAGAGTGTATGCACTCCTGCACCCTAGCAATAACCCCCACTCAACCAGGGGATCTAAATCACAGCTCCTGAAGGTTCTTCATTGTCGTACCTCACAAGGTCAAAGATCTTTTGTCTACAGGGCGCCCAGCTGGCCAAATAGTTTAAAGAGTTACATCTCCTTCACTCCTACCCTTGGTGCATTTAAATCAAGGCCCCCCCCCTCTCTCTCACTGCCTCTAGCTCCTTTGACTGCCTCCACTAGCTGACCCCATGAATATTTCCCTAATCTTATGCAGTTCTCTCTCTCCCATCAGCACTTGGTTACCCCTTAGCACGCACTTCCCCATGTTATGTCTACAACAATGCCTCTGGCTGTGCTCCTCCTCTATAGCTCCCTGCCCCCTCTACTCTTCCTCTCCCTTGTCCTCTATCCTCTCTGCACCTCATCTGCTATCTCCTTGTAACCTAGCCTTCAAAACTTGTTTTGTTTCTCAGATGCTTTGTAACTTTGTTTAGCTTACACTTTTGTAACCTTGTGCTATGTATTGAATTTGTAATCTGACTTTCCTGTCTTATGTTTTGAACTGTAACCTGACGTGGAACCTTTGTAAAAGAGCCCTGGCTCAAAGGTATTGTAATCCTAGGCCTAATAAATAAATAAAAAATAAAATAATTGATTCTGTGACACCCCCCACCACCACCAATATTACATTGCATTTTGGTAAATCAGTACCTCAGTCCCACAACATTGCTGCAGGGGAGCTGAGAGTTTTCTTTTAAAACAAAATGAATGATTAAGCTCACAGTGACCTGCCTGTGGTCCACTAAAATTCCTCCTACCGCCTCTAAAGTCTCTGTCCAAAGATACCTAAAAAAAGGTACCCTGGCATGGCTCAAGTCACATCTTGCCTCCTGTGACTGGTCCCCAGTCAGTTGACGCTGCCTTTACCTGTTTCATTGCCATATTCAACCCGGCCTGTGACTTGTTTTCACCTTTCTCCATACAACTTGTAAAACACAGAAACACTCCCTGGATCACCCAAACACTACTAAACCAAATGCACCACAGGGATAATGTATGGTATAAGGCCCTTGACTCCCAACTTTTTCAGGACAGACAATGGTATAGGGAAGCTAGAAACAGATGCACATGGGCTACCTGGCGAGCCAAAGCTGCATATTATAAACAAACCCTCACCAACTCCTGGGGCTCTTGAAAACATTTCTGGAGCAATATTAAGGAGATCTGTGGGAAAACTGTACCCCCTACCCCAGTCCAGCTTCTTGTCAATGGTGCTTTCACCCAGGACCCAAACCTTATTGCCAATGCACTTAATTCCTCCTTCTCTGACCTCACGCACATCCTCCCACCCAACTTTTTTGATCCTATCACCCACTGCCCCACTGACATTTCTGACACTGCCATCCCTACCCTTTTCAGGCTAAGAGTCATCTCCTGTAAAGAGGCCAAATGCTATCTCACCAAAGCTCTGGCGAATTCCCGCTATAGTAGTGATTCCCTGGACCTCAAACTCATTTGTCTTACATTGGAAGTGACACTACCCCATATCACCAAGATTCTCAATCTGTCCTTATGCCTCAGCTAATTTCCCACCACTTGGAAAAGAGCATTAATAACCCCTATACTAAAGAGTGGTGACCCCACCTCCACTAACAACTACAGATCAATATCAATCCTCCCCCCTCTCTCAAAGGCCCTTGAAAAAATAGTATTGGACCAACTAACAGTCTATCTGTCCAAACACAACCTGCTCTGCCACGAACAACACGGGTTCTGGAAGGGACACAGCACTACCACAGCCCTCACTGAATTTACTATATATATACATGAAGCACTGGAACATGGCTTTGTAGCAGGAGCTCTCTACACTGATCTGACCAAAGCATTTGATACTGTCAGTCACGCTCTACTTCCCCACACCCTTCCACCCCTAAATTTCGCACCGGGGGTTACCACCTGGTTCAACGACTATCTCTCAGGTCGGACACAACAAGTCAAAATCAATACAACTATCTCCTCAAGCAGACCGGTCCGAGATGGTGTACCACAAGGGTCAATACTAGGCCCATTACTCTTTGCCCTCTTTCTAAACTCCCTCCCTAAATCCTGTAGTAGTAAAATGCTGCTTTATGCTGATGATGCGGTAGTCTTCTGGAAACATCCTCATCCCAATTCACTACAAACTGCACTACAGGGCTTCTTTAGAGAGCTGGAAACCTGATTCACTGGACACCACCTAATAATTAACTACAAGAAAACCAAAACCATGATATTTGCCCACCACCAGGACCCTCTATGTCACGCACCCTTACCAGTCTTAAGCTCCCAAGGCAATGCGCTTGAACAGGTCCCATACTTCACATACCTCGGACTCACATTGGACACTTCCTTCTCCTACCACCCACACATACAACAAGTCTCCTCCTCTATCAACACTAGACTAGGGATCCTGTACAGACATAAGGACTGCTTACCCCCGCTGGCCATGCACCTGGCAGTGTCATCATCCATTCTAACCTTGGTAGACTACAGAATAGTGATTTGCGGGTCCTCTGATCAAACTGCCCTCTGCAGGATAAACCTTGCCCTGAATAAAGCCTGCCATTTGGTCTGAGGATGTGACAGGTTAACCCACACATGCGAGCTTTGTAGGCGCTCTGGCTGGCTAAACTTCCGAGGCAGGCTTAAGTACCACACCTGCTTACTAGCTAAAAAGATACAAGTAAAGCAGGCTCCAGTTGGCCTACACCCACTCATACACTCAGCCACACAAAGGAGGTCCCATAAGCACTCTGCAAACTCCACTCTCCTAGTCCCTCACTGTGGAACATCCCTTGGACAAAGGCTTTTCTGTTATCGGGCTCCTTCTTGGCTAAACAGCCTCCCGTCCTCCATCTCCCAGGCCCGCAACCTCAACCTGTTCAAATCAAGCCTATAAACCCTAATCCTTGACTCCGCAAACTGTGACTGTAAATAAACTCCCTCTCTTGTCCCTCCTGACTTGTATCATGTCTTAACCCCGATCCAGGACCCTCTTTAAGCTCCCTGATGATATAACACTCCAATTTGTAAAATCATGTGTTCTATATCTAATTTGTAAAATCATGTGATGTATGACTATGTATTACTTTATTACTTGATACTGGTAATGTATGTGTACTATATGTTTTTCCTATGTATTTGTATTTTACTTTTAACAGACGTGGAGCCTTTGCAAAAGAGTCTATGACTCAAAGGGTTGTAATTCTGATTCTATAAATAAATAAATAAAATAAATAAAAAACTCACCTATGGGGCTTAAGACCTACAATGTCAGCAGTCTGGTGGTGCTGACATTTGAGGTACTGGAAGCCACACCTCACACTACACTGGCGACCTGAGTTCAAGATCGAGCTTGGGCTCCAGGGGGTCAGCAGGAGCAGGTGAGGATTGAGCACCCACTGGGCTGCTCTCCTCCCTGGGGGGGAGGCGGGACATTGCTCGATGTGCCAGCAGCTTCCGGTGGAGACAGGGGGTGCTGCAGCATGCAGGGCAGCTTGTACACAGTGCGGCCATGTGCCACAGCATCAGAGACATGCACCATGCATGGAAGGGGGAGCGCACACCAAAACAGGGAAAACACCGGTCTTCAGGGTAGGTGACGGCACCGGCCCCATGCCCACTGCCGGGTCCAACCTGCCTGGCCTTCCAGTGTCCTCCACCAGGGCTCTCACCCACAAACCAGAGACTGACTGTACAGAATGCCCAAGAGGAGGGGCGACCCCACCCCGGAGGGGTTAAGCTGGGGGGTGCCAGTTGTGTAGGTTGAGAGGGAGGAGAGAGAAGGCACAGGTAGGAGGACTTTAGGCAGGGCAGGAACAGGCAGAATGCCTGAGAGAGGCTACGCAGACCATGACCAGAGGAAAAACACATAGGTGAAAAAAAAAGACGTGCACTGTCTATGTTCTGAAGTGCATAGCAGGAAACAACACTCGTATGCAAAGTAACAAAAATAATTAAATAAATAAAGCATCTCTTTACTCACATCACTGTCATCTAGCTGATGGGTTCAGTATGATGAAATGCTGCACCATTTTTAGGGCTGTGGGTGGAGCCTACAGCCATTTTACGAGAGCTTTGTAGCTCTGAAAATAGCCAATCACAGAACCCCTTCCTTTGGACTTTTGGAAGTATCCTTCTGAAAGCCCAATGGAGCTTAAAACCCTCCACCACAATTGGGCTATGGAATAACAACCACACTATTTCATCTGTTACTTCCATATTCTGATGCATGAACTGCGCATGCACACGACTTCTGCGAATGCACAGAGTCTTGTGCATGACCAATTCTGTGTGTGTTGCCATGTTGCAAATGGTAAAATGCCATTTAGTATTTTCTGTGCCCCCCCAAGTCATGGTTCACTGGGAGCCCACCCCAGTGTGTGGATTTATTTGTTTCTGTAAATTAGAAAACAGTCCCTCATCACGTTTCTTTGTTCCTTGGTGCCCTCCTGCCCAAGTCATGCCCAACATCGGGGTGCCCAATCCCATGTCGGCATTCATGTGACACACTGGGAGCCCACCCCAGTGTGCTGAAATTTTTTGGGGGGTTTGTTTTGCTGAAAATTAGAAAACAGTCCCTGGGCAGGTTTTTTTCCCTGTGAAATGAAAAACAGTCCCTCATCATCGCTGCAGTCCCTTCCCCCCCTTTCCATGCTCCCACTGAGCACCCACCTCCCCACACCCACCCACTTACCCCATACTTACCACTGGAGGTAGGCGCTGTCATCTTTTCTGGACTGGGACACGCCTGCACTCTTCAAAGCCGAACCATGAACTTAAGAATTAAAGGTAAATGTGCTAAACAACCATTCAATGGGGTTTTCAATGTATGCAGATCTCTCAGCCATTTTTTGGAATTTTTGCCCCAAATTTTCAACATGGGGTTCTTGGGATCCCACATCATGAAAGCTGTCACTGTCATTTTGTTACTCAGTCCTGACAGGTGACTTCGCTGTCACATTCTTTGCCACAGGTACTAAAACACATTTTGGGCAGGTTGTGGAAAATGGCAGCTGTACTGTTTTGAAGGAGGTGTGCAAAAATGGCAGTAATAAAAATGTGGAGTGAAAATATTAAAAATTGGTGAAGTTAGGAGCGTGCATAGAAACTGTGCACTGCACGACTTCCGGTTGCAATGGCTGCCGATTGAGGCGCAAGTCTTCCAGCTCCGCGAACCCCCCTGCTCGAATTCACTAATTAAAGCTTAAATCCACATGCTAACATTGAAAAAGCTTGCTGAATAAGGAGAGAATAGCAATATCTGGTCCAATTACGAATCCCACCGCTCGGTGGTAGCGATCGAAGCCTAATTTGTGCACTAGAATCCGGGACTGGTGGCTGAAGACGAGGAGAGCTGCAGTTGAAGATCTGATCATGAATCCCCCCATTTGAAAACAATATTAAAAGTGGGATTCGTGCATTATTAGAGGGGAAAGGCTGCTGCATAAAGAAGGAGCTACGTTATTCACACGAGTGCAATCCCTGGGTATATGGAAGTGGAGATGAAGCCCCAATGCTCTAAACATATGCTGCCCATGTCCCCAGATAAAACAAAGCCGGCCAAAAGGAATAAAATGGGGGAAGGGCTTGAAATGGATCCGCCGGCTTCTCAGGCCCTGCTAATGGAGGCCACATTTTTTGAGGGCCTGGCCCCACTAAAGGAAGTGATGCAAGCGGTTGTAGGTGACTTACAAGAAGTGAAAAATTCCCTGAGCCAATTAAGCATCAAGACAGGGGATAATGAACTCAGGATTTTGTCCTTGGATGATTGGAGGGCACAAATTGAACCTGAGATGGCTACCTTAAGACAGCGGCTGAAGAAAGCAGAGGAAAAGTTAGAAGACTTGGAGGGCCGATCACGTAGAAATAACCTAGTAATCCTAGGGCTGCCGGAGGTAGAAGAAGGGGAAAATCCGATGGTATTTATACAGAAGCTGTGCAGATAAATAGCTGGACCATCACCGAATGGCCCTGTCTATATAATAGAGTGTGCCCACCGATCTATTTGACCCACACCACCGCAGGGGTCTCCTCCACGTCCGCTAATTTTTAGTTTCCTGAATTATCTTGATAAGCAGTATATACTAGAAATGGCCAGAGAAATGAAAGACATCCAGTGGGAAAATAAAAAGATTCGTATCACACAGGCTCTACCAAGGTCGGTGAGGCTGAGGTGCACGGAGCTACACCCGGTGGTCACGGAGTTAATCGCAGCAGATATAAAATTCGGTATGTGGTATCCTGCTATACTCCAAGTTCAGCATGAGAGCAAATGGATATCATAGGAATCTTTGTCAGAAGCTATGGCAGATCTAAAGAAGAGGTTTCCGGACTTGTTTAAGTGATGTGGCCTGTAGAAATGTGCTGTCTCTACCAGGGACTGCGAGTCTCAACGAATTCAATGAGGGACTTTAATGTTGCAGGGGGGGACACTTTATTAATTATAGTGGGGGGTGCTTAAACTGTGTTTAAACTGTAAGAGTGCTTTCCTCCAATTATGATATAATGCAAGTTAGGTCAGTTAGTCTGGTTCTTTATAGTTGCACGTTGTGGGTTAGTTAAGGAGATCCATGAGGGTTTCTTAATTAATATTGTTAAAGACGGGGCTGGCTAGACGGAAAGGAAAGTGAACTCTGTTCTGAAGACATTCTAATATTACTTTGTAAGGGGGCTAAGAGATGGTATAGTTTTCCTTTCCTTTGAATTAATGCTACGGTGGGGGGGGAGAGGAGAGAGAGAAGGGAGCGGGATATCTAGTAGCAAAGTTGGATCGTAACCGATACTTGGGAAGAAGGACAGTCTGTAGGACTGGGGAATGGCAATTTATTAGTTTTGGGATATCGGGGGAGAAGGAGGGTATAAGTAGTGTTAGATTTTGGGGTTTTTGCAGAGAGGGTGGAGGGAGGGAATATCCACCATTCCAGGGGACGAATGATGGAAAAAAAGATTACAAGTTCAGGGAAAGTGCTGCACTATAACGAAGCCCGGTTTAAAAGATACAGCAGGGAGATAAGATGCAATCATTCTGTTTTGAGCAGACTCCTGATTGATTTCCTCTGGTCCATAGTTAGGGCAGAATGACAAGGTTTGTATCCTGGAATGTGAGGGGAGCCAGGAATAGGGTTAAACGCTACCAAATTCTGAGGCATCTTGAGTCATTAGGCAGTAAGGTAATCTTCCTCCAGGAAACGCACTTACTGGAGAAAGAAAAACTCCTGTTCAGAAGATGTCAAATCAGACAAATCCATGCTGCAGGTAATACCATGGCTCAGAGAGGGGTAGCTATAGCTTTTACCCGAGACACAGCCTTTCAGTTGCAGCAAGCGCATATAGATCTGCAAGGTAGGGTTATACTTTTACTAAGAATATTGAATCATGTAGAGGTGTTATCAGGCTCAATTTATGGGCCTAATAAGGACTCCCCCAAATTTTTTACTGATCTCTCACGAACTTTGGGATCCTTTCCGAAGGTGCCAATAGTACTGGCAGGGGACTGGAACACGATGCAATCTCCAGAGTTAGATAGGTCAAGTAGTCGGAATAAAAAATTCCCAACTCCTGCACAGCTAGTGTTTAAAGAATTTATGGCAGACCACAAACTTATTGATCCGTGGTGCTTATTAAATCCCAATCTCAAGCAGTTTACATGTTATTCTGCTGTACACAGATCCCTGTCGTGCATAGACTTTTTCCTTGTTAATAGTCCAATATTGAATGAGATAGCTGGCAGTGGGATTATTCCTAGAACTATCTCAGACCATGCGCCTATCTGGTTGGAGGGAACCTTGCCTATGTCTACAGTGAAAGATAGTAGGTGGAGGTTGAATGTACAGATGCTTCAAGAGCCAAAAACAGTGGACATCCTTAAAAAGAGTATAGAATGCTACATAGCAGAGAATTCTGGTTCCATACAACATATAGACATGTTATGGAGCATGTTTAAATGTGTTATTAGGGGAGAATGCATATGGTTGGCCACAATTCGGAAAAAGAAAAGAGAGGCCCTTTCTTCTTCCTTGTTAGGCCAAATTCAAAATCTGGAAAATAGGGCAAATCAAATTCCAAATGAAGAGACCCTGACCCAATTAGCTTTGCTAAGGAATCAATACTCAGAAATTTTAAGGGAAAAGGTGCAATTTGCGCTGTTTAGGTCTCACACAAAATATGTAGAACAGGGTAATAGAGCAGGCCGTCTTCTGGCATTGCGACTTAAAAAACAGGAGGAGCCTAGAATGGTGGTGACGGTGAATTCCTGTAATGATGGTACACTGCTTACGAAACCTAGGGAGATTGTTGAAGAGTTTGAGAAATATTATAAAGATTTATATTCCCCCTTAATCTGCCCTCCAACACTGTTAGAAATTAAGAATTACCTACAGCATGCCCATCTCCCCTCGCTCTCCCCATCAGAAAGAGAGTTCCTGGTTAGGAAGATAGGAAAGCAAGAACTGTCAGAGGCCATACACGCTCTTCCTGATGATAAAACCCCCGGACCGGATGGCTTCCCGCCTCGGTTTTATAAAATATTTGAGGAGCAGCTTTCTCCTTTGCTCTTGCAGGTGTTTAATTTGTTTTGTGAGTCAGGGATAACTGACCCAACCCTGCTGGAAGCGCTCATTATGGTGATACCAAAGCCGGGTAGAGACCAAATCAAGGTAAGCAATTACCAGCCTATATCCTTAATGAACTATGGTATTAAACTGTTTTCCAAAATTCTGGCAACAAGATTAGCAAAGGTCTGGAAACCCCTGCTCAGCTCGGAACAGGTGGGATTTGTGGCAGGGAAGTCATCTGCAGACCACCTAAGCAAGCTCTTTCATATCTTCTCTGCGTCCACGCTAAGCCCGTTTCCAAGGGTTCTGGTATCCCTGGACGCAGAGAAGGCCTTTGACCGGGTCAGTTGGCTCTTCTTGTTTTCAGTTTTAGAGAAATTCAGTATCCCAGAGGAATTTATTCAATGGATTAAAACCCTGTACACAAACTCTATGGCAAAAATTCTTTGTAATGGGGTCTGTTCCAACTTGTTTCCACTGCATAAGGGCACCCGTCAGGGATGCCCGCTGTCGCCAATGTTATTTAATTTGTATATTGAGCCTTTACTGTATTTCCTGCAGCATTCTCCCTTGGTGCAAAGTATTCAGATAGGTCATCTGAGTCTCTGTTTGTCAGCCTATGTGGATGACATTCTGTTACACTTGACGAACCCAGAGACTTTGATCCTGGCAGCCTTGAGTATTATAGAAGCTTTTGGGAAGTTAGCAAACTATAAATTAAACATTGAGAAATCCACGGTGATGCTGCTGAATTGTTACACACATCGTACACATATAAATAATAAAAATTTGAGCTGGGTTCCCCAAATTAAATATCTAGGACTTATTATCTCCAGGGATATGAGGCAGATTAAGAAACTTAACCTAGACTCTTTATTAGGAATTATTAAGTTGGACCTGGATAGATGGGCCCCTTTACATCTTTTGATACAGGGGAGAGTTAGTGTGATAAAGATGAATATTCTCCCAAGGTTATTTTACCCTCTAAATATGCTTAATTTCCATCTTCCATATTCTTGGTTTCAGAAACTACACAGTGCTATTTCCCGGTTTTTGTGGAAAGGAAATCCACCAAGAAGGTCGTACATGAGGTTAGGGGCAGCGAAGCTATGTGGAGGTCTTAAACTTCCCAACTTTTATCATTATTATTTAGCAAGCCACATGGCTAAATATTTATGTTGGATCCATCCTACCTTCCAGATCCAGGGAAATACCCAGGATCCAGTGTGGTTACAACTAGAGCGACACTGGATCAAGCAAAGTTGTATAGATCCCTCTGCCCTATTATACACCATGGTCAAGGAGTGTCACCCTTTCCTTAGGGATGAGTTAATTTGAATGTCCATTAAGGTCCACAAGCAGCTATGCAAGGCTATTAAATATAATAACCTTAAAGACATTTCCCAGCCTCTATATTCAAATCCCAATTTTAAAATTAGTGGGCAGTGCCTAAAGCCGTATACATCATCTCAAAATTCCAATTTAGCAATCTCGGCCCTCTTGGAAGAAGGCAAACTCAAAGCTACTGAAGATCTTATGTATATGTTAAACATTCCTGAGAGGCAGGTTTTTTATGGATACCAGGTCAGGCACCTGTTAATTACCAAACTGGGGAATGATAAATGGGATGAGGATCAATCAGGGCTCATAGAAGCACTACGAGCCTTGGCTTAGCAACAGCACATGGTCTCTCAGATTAATTCAACCCTATATCCCCTTATTTGCCCTGGGGTGTCTGGCAGGTCAGCATACTGGACAGAGCAATTTCCCACTAAGGATCTAAAATGGGAAAAGATATGGCAGGCAGCATTCTCTTATACTTCCAATTATAATCTTCGGATAATGCAATTTTATATATTGCATAATATGTACCTAACTCCCTCCAAGTTAGCAGTCATGGGTAAACTAGGTGACAATAGATGTACTAGATTCGGTAAGGCAGAGGGTACTCTGTTCCACATACTATGGGACTGTCCGAGGGTGAAAGCCTTATGTAAAGAGATACAAGAGAAAATAGACCCCTTACTAGGTCTGAAAGAGGGTTTTATACCCGAGATTTGTATAGTTGGGGACTATGCCACTGTGCTTGTTAAAGAGAGACGGTTCAACTTAGCTCTTATCTCCCACACGGTTAAAAAACTGGTGCTTAAGCACTGGAAGGATTCCTTAGAAATCACTTACAATGAATGGTTGAATGAACTACTTTTCAACCTTAGGGTGGAAAAAATGATTGCATCTTTAAGGCATAATCTTAAAAGTTTTGTTAAGAAATGGGGGAGACTTTATGTACTGTACTTATCCAACAAGGACACAGCTACCTAGGTGCATAGATGACTTTTAAGTAGCCAGTATAATAATACGTTAACTCCTGGCCCTGAACTGTGTTTTTTTAACAAGATACCGGAGTTTATCTTCCTGCAGAGCAGTCCTTCCCATGTTTTTGTTTTGTTGCAGCTTGTACGTTAGGTTAGTCTTGAATGGTGGTCATGTGGTGGGTAGAGGAGGGAGAGAGGGTTTGGGGCCTAGCTGAGCCAAGGTAACCTAAATATTTATATATTTACATATGTATGTGGTTGAGTTTATTTCCTATTGTATAGGATTATGAAAATCTGTACAGTTTTATGTGTTTAATTGTTTGTTGATTCTTTTTTTGTTATTCAAAAATTTTAATAAAGCATATGAAATATAAAAAAAAGAAACTGTGCAATGTACACTTGTAATACAGTCATTTTGTGGAACTTTTTTACCAAATTTGTAACATGGGCTTTTTGAGACCACACCTCATGAACAGTGGCACTGTCATTTCATGAATCGATTCAGAAAGGTGATTCTGTGCAGCAACCACAAAATCACCTTTCATGACTGAGTAACAAAATGACAGTGACTGTTTTCATGAGGTGAGGTCCCAAGAACACCATGTTGAAAATTTGGGGCAAAAATTCAAAAAAATGGCTTATTTATCAGCATAAGTTAAAAACCCCATTAAATGGCATTATAGCATGCATACCATAGATTCTTCAGTTCGCGGTTCGGCTTTGAAGAGTGCAGAAGTATCCTGGTCGAGAGAAGAAGACGGTGTCAACCTCTGGAGGTCAGTATGGGGTAAGGGGGGATGGGCAGGTGGGTGCTTAGTGGAAGGTTGGGGATGGGTAGGGGGGACTGCAGTGATGATGAGGGACTGTTTTGTTTTTTAAAGGAAAAAAATGAGTGCAGCGATGATGAGGGACCATTGTCTTTTATGCAGAAAACAGAAAAATAATATATTTGCATACACTAGGGTGGGCAGTGTGCCACATAATTGGAGAGATTATTTATTTGTTTTTTTTTATTTTAGTTTTTGTTGACCAGCTAAGTGCAGTAGACAAATCCGACCTATTTTCAGGCACGACCCGGGGGAGGGAGATACAGATGAATGCCAACTGACCTTGAACCAGATTTTAGCTGTTGGTGGTATTTTTAGTGAATGAGGGAAATTTGGCCAGGACACCAGGGAAATTCCCCTACTCTTTTCGATAAGTACCATGGGATTTTTAACATTCACCTGAACTACCACCAATCCAGGCAGATGGGACCTCGGTTTAACGTCTCATCGGAAAGACGGCACCTCACAAATGCAGCACCCCTCTCATGCTGCACTACAGTGTCAGTACTGGGATATTAACCCAAGTGCCAGATGTGGGAACTGAACCCACTGCCCTCTGATCTCCTGGTCTCAAAGGCGAGTGTGCTACCTACTGAGCCACTGACACTTATACAAGATGCCGACATGAGGATTGGGGACACTGATGTTGGCGGGGTGATAGGAAGAAAAAAAATTAGGCACACTGGAGTGGGATCCCAGTATGCCACATGAGTGGGGGTGCACATAATGCTGAAACAGGGACTGGGCACCCCGATGTTGGTGGATAAAAATAAACATCTTTGGGCACACTGGGGTGAGCTCCCAGTATGTCACATGAGTTGGGTGGGTCACAGAAAAATCTTTCAGCACACTGGGGTGGGCTCCCAGTGTGCCACTTGAGTTGGTGGAGGGGGCACAGAATTCCATGGAGCTGGAGCCAGTGACGCATCTGCGCATGCGTGGCACTCATGCCTGCGCATTTGTGAGGAATAGCATCTTGCCATTCACAACATGATGGAGCCAGCAGAACTGCGCATGCATTCGGGTCACACATGTGCAGTTTATGCACTGGAATGCAGAAGTAACAGCCGAAATAGTGCGGCTGTTAATCTGTAGCAGCCGATCGTGGTGGAGGGGTTCAAGCTCCATTGGGCTTTTGAAAGGATACTCCCAAAAGTCCAATGGAAGGTTGAATGATCGGCTGTTTTTTAGAGCTACTGAGCGATCACAATAGTGCTGTAAGCTCCATCCACAGCCCTAAAAAGAAGTAGTGGAATTTTCCCAGGACCAATTTCCTGGTTACTAAAATACCACCAACAGCTTAACTGGGTTCAATTTCAGTTGGTTTGCTCCCCCCCCAGGACGAAGCTGAAAATTGGCAGTATAGTCTAGACCTACTATCCCAGTCAAAAATAAATAGATAAATAAATATAAAAGAGAGAATGAATGAATTAATAAATAAGAATGAATGAATTAATAAATAACACATGGTCCTTGCTGTCCCACGTGATTGTGCAGCACAAGTTAAGATGTTGCCTGCAGGGCATTCAAGGATCACATTTTAAGTCCAGAGAGTTAAATCTACCATCAATAACAAGTGTTAAATATTACTTTACTCCCTAAATGTTTATGACCCAAGATCAATTGCAGAAGAGTCTTACTGACATGTAATCATTCAGCTGTGGCAGGATCTCGGGCATAAAATTCAGTTTAACACTTTACTCTATATCACAGCTCAGCTTTTTGACACTTCAGATGATATAGGTTTCAGTTTATCATAGTCAGTTTTGAAGTCACCACAGACATCAAATGTAAATACAGTATATTCAATATATGCAGTAACCTTAAAATAAGCTTTATTTTATCTTTATTCTATATATTCTTTAACAACAAATATTGAATTTAAAACATTTTTGTCTATAAAACAAAGGTTTAGTTGTGCACTAAGACTGCTTTGATTTGTCTGCACCTCATATTTACCAGATAATATAACCTGGGGGTAGAAAAAATAACTTTTCACACACAATTTGAAACATGGGTACATTAACAAGAAAAACAAAATGTGACTAGCAGGCAAGCCCACCTCTCCCTAAACTTCCCATCTGTCCATGAGCAGCACCATCCAGTAGCCAATGACACAGGCCAGTTTAAGTTTCTAATAAGCCCAACACTGCATGACAATCCAGATCCTCCCATCACATCTTGGCCTGAATGAGAGCATGCTCGCTCTTTTTTTTTTTTTTTTACCAATTATTTTACCAGGTGAGACACACTAAGCTGAAAGCTTGTTTGCAGGTGCAACCTGGGAGGACGAGGAAGTTAAGTGACTTGCTCAGGGTCACACAGTATGCACCTAGGGGGCTATGGGATTCAAACCCAGGTTTCCAGATTTGCAGCTCAAAGCCTTAACCCACTGCGCCATACTGCCACTCGCCCCAGTAGTGCTATTAGAGGTGCACTAGTGGGGATGAGACTATTAAATGATAGAATTTGGACCTGAAGGTGATAGTAGGATTGGGATTATCATGCAGCATTGGATCTATTGGTGACTAGCTAGTTGCGGGAGAGTAGACTAAATGGGTGCATACAGCCCTAATGGGACGAGTGGGTGGAAAAGCTAAGATGGGTGGGGTAGGTGCCCTGCAGACAAATAGGTCAAAACATAACCCTTGTTTCACCCCTGAGATCAATGAATAAGAGCAAGAGCAGATCCCCTCCTGGTTCAGCCCCTCCCCAACAAAACTCCCTATATTTAAGAACCCTGGTTGCTTTAGAAAGAGCAAAACAAAAACAACAAAAACAAACATGTCCCCACTAGTATGCCCTCATTCACCAATCATATACTGTAATATAATAACCAGTGTTGTTGGACTCACCCCTCTGTTACTCTCTTCTCAAGACCCTGGCTCCTAAGTTCTGATCATCTCTCTCATTCCTGGTGGTCGCAGAGTATTATGGGTTAAGAGGGGGATCCAAAAGACTCTATCTGAGTTGACCAACAGAGAACCTGCACAGTTGCTGCTAATACCACCACTACCAGACACCACACACTCACAGTCAGTTTTTCCCTCCTCTAGACTAGATCAGTCAATTGATCAAATAGCAACTCTAAGGTTGGGGGGTGGCCAGCTAAGTCTCAGGATGGACTGCTTATTCACAGGAGCCTCTGCTCATTTGCTCTATAAAGGACCGTGTGACAGGTCCTGCCCCAACCACATCAGTGGGAGCAGACCAGAGCAGGTCATCATCACTCAACAATGAGCTCGGGGGGGGATCAGACTCCATTACCAGCTTGAGAGCATCATAGCACCCAGGGTAGCAGGAGCTGCAGCAGTGTGCCACTTAGCAAGAGGGACTGGGATGGATTCTTGGGAAGGCATTAGTCAGGGAAATTGAACGAGGTGGGGGGGCAGATGTGCAAATAGGTAGTCTAAAGGAAACTACAGCACTGGCAACACTCAAACAAACTAGGAAACAGCTGCAGCCTGGAATAACTACAAAAAAATGCCAATCTAGCTTGCCATTCCAGAGAATCAGGACTTGGGCGGAGGAGGCTGAGGCAAGGTGAAAAATAAATGAACTAGTACTGGACTCTTCATTAGCAAAAGGAAAATGGCTAGGTTAGGAAATGTGAAGGCTTACATTAGTACTGATCAGTAAAACAGTGCTGATCCCACCAACATGGTCCACTAGCAGCTTTATTTGGTTAAGGGGACAAGTTTGGGCTTGCCAGCACCACTCACTCAACATGTCCTGCTCAGGTGGTCAGTTGGATCATTAGAATATTCAGACATGTGGTTCAGTTCAGCATTTGGGTCTCTCTCTTGGCCAGTCCACATGCCACACTACCTCTCGATCTCAGGTGCTGAGTCACAGACACACAACAACCAAAGAAAGGGTTTCAAGAAATTGAATCAGACACATGTAAAGCTTATTTTTTGAAAAGCCCACCGCCAGTGCTCACCACTCCCCATACATCTGCTGACCAGTTAGCTTAGGAGATAGAGTCATGGAGGGAAGGTGTAATAGAAGCATGACAGGGTTTGCCAGTGTCTGATTTCAATTGTCTTAATCCTTCCTTTGATTATTCCCGTGACAGTTCTTAAATTATGTTTAATAGGCAAACTCATCTGGCAATGATCATCAAAGGCAGAGAGGTCTGCAGCAAAAGGTAATAGAAAGATAAGTCAAGGTCAGTCTAGATTGGGAGTCAGTTTTCTGGCTAATTATATTAAACGTGAATGTTTCTAACAGCCACATACACTGCAAATCCCCACTCTGGCCAGTTGGGACAGGGTTCCATGTCATAACAGCTAATCTATTTCAGCGAACGTCTTTTCAGTGAATCTGTATCAGTGAATGTAATTACAGTGACTGCTCTTTTCAGCGCCTACCTTTACAATGACCTTTAGTGACTGGTCATTGGGGCAACATCATTCCAGTGATAATGATCATTCCTGAAACTGGAAATTGTAAGCTAAGCCCCTAAGATATTTGTACTGGGAATGCATGCCTTACTCACACATGCCCTGCTCCAAGTGCTCTGTGAGACCCCAGTACCGATGTTGGAGCACACCCACAGCAAAACCCGACACTATCTGCTCCATCCTAACCTCAGCCATACATTGTTCCTCCTGCAAGCAATTAATGAAACACCATATATTAGGAAGTGAGGCACCGAGCCATATATTAAAGAGACGGTGCCACCCTTCAGCAGAGTTATTGGACCAAGCCTGACCATTTAAATCGCAGCATTACAGTTCCAGAAAGTAATAGGAAACACCAATGCTACTTTAAAGCCTCTCTACACCTGGTGGCAATCATTCAATTATGATACTGCACTGTACACAACTAAAGGAGGGGGACTGCTGTCCTACTATTGCATTGCAGGGGGGCTATGCCTCCCTGCACCCCAAACTCCCCATTTCTAAGATTCTCATGCCAAGATACACTTTGTCTGGGGGTATCACTGAAAGTCAGAGTCGTTGAACTGTCGGGTGTGCTAATATAGTAGATCGCTGTAATGACATGATTCACTATAATGACATTCACTGTAATGTCTTCACTGAAATTGACTCACTAAAATTACTTAGCTGAAATGTCATGGTACCTTGGGATAGCAGCGACAGGAACAGTTGTATATGGGAAAGAGTGGGATTAGATGGTTTGTTCAAGTAATGCAGCCACATGGCAGCCACAGCAGCTACATATAACTGATACATCTCCAGGTGCTGGCATTACTTCAAAAGCACTCCTCCAACCACCACCAAAATAGCAAAATAAACTGCCTGTGTCATAACATGCCTGCCCTAAACTGCCAACAAAACCAAGTTCTGTCTGAATGGCGCAACTCATTGATCTTCAGAGATTCTCCACTATAGAAGACACTGGCTTTTGAAGGCTGTTGCATGAAGTGAAACCCAAATACAACATTCCAAAATGCTTCACATTTTCTAAGCATGTTCTTTCTTGTATGTATGAGGTAGTACAGTATGTTGCATATGGTGACAGTTCTGGAAGAGGCGGAGAGGGTTATGTGCATTTCACTAGTGAAATATGGAGAAGAAGTGCAAATCAAAGCTTCCTAAGTCTCACTGCCCATTAGGTAGTGTCCAAATTAAGCTCCACCTCCATTTCTACCCTACCACATCCAGCTCTTTCAGGAGTTTTGGTAGAGTGCAAGCTTATTACAATGGACACATCTGTGCACACAGTTTTTGTCTATTATATCCAGTGTCCATTATATCCAGAGGAGGTGGAGCCTATGCATTAGGTTTGCCTGTGTGTGTGAGCAGGGGCTCAGAGTGATTAAAACCCTATTATAAAGACTACATAGGCTAATCAAAATCCTGCCTAGCATATAGGTTTCTGTACTTTGTGTGTTTAGATTTATTTAACTGTCAGAGAACATGAGTTTTTTTATGGAGTTTATTGCAGAAAGTAAGAAGAAGATAGCAACTCTAGTGGCTGAATGTTGGAGCTCTAGGACAGGAAGAACAAAGGCAATTGTACAGTAAGGGTTTTATTTAAACAATAAACTCTCTTCCGTTTTAGTGTAATTATCTAATGAAAGTTTATGTAGCTTGTGGAGAATTATTTTGTAAGAAATTTAGTCTCTGTAGCACCTTCATTTAAATTCTTCATTTGCCAAATTTCCCCACAAGCTCTGCACCCCCCCCAAAAATGCACCACAAAAACCTATAAAAGAGTCAAAGTATCTGTTATAAGCAAAGTTTCTGTCCGTTATAACCAAAGGAAAATGATTTGGATTTGATATATCTGGTTTGGGAAATCAATTTTTGTCCACTATAACTGATTGTCCATTATAACAGTGTCCATTATAAGTGGAGTGCACTGTATATTGAAGCAGACAGCCTTCTAGAGACACACAAATAGAGGAAGTACCTTAATTAATTTGTCACTCATGGAGGAGAAACACAGTGGGGTAAACATTCAGTGGTTTATTAAATGACTGCTAGACATCCAGATATGCCCTCATAATCTGAGGGTGGGAATCTTCATGACAGACAGTGGTAGTAACATACTGAAGGTGATCAGCTTTGGAGATTTCAACCATGCACCTTGGTTTGCACATTCACTAAATCTGGTGGTGAGTCATGTTCTTGACAAACTTACTCAGTGCAAAGAAACACTTGATACCGTATGGGACATCACGAGATATCGCCATTGCCCCTCCAAATGTACTGAGCTCCTCACCATTACCAGCAGAAGCACAATGACCCTCAGAATTGCTAATGAAAGATGTTTCCACAAGGTAGAACTCTGTCTTTTATTCAGTGAACATACTCATGGAATACAAACGTATGTTCCTACTGAATTCAGTGATGTGGCCTGTGGGGGATATCTATAATGGATGCAGTGATCTGTTTTGCAAAAACTTGTTATGCTTCTGCAATCATATGAACAGGCCACAAAATGCTTCAGTGCTGAATCAGTAACCCTCAGCATGGTCATTCCCTGGGTAAATCTGTTTGAATGCCACACACATCATTATTAATGGTCTTCTTTAGCAACTCAAGAAAGGAATGCTGGTGGTAGTCATGGTGGCACTGGTGGCTGGGGTAAGAATGTCAGTGATGAAGGGAAGGAGCTGGTGATGAAACCACTAGTTCATCTGAGTCACTGCAGTAGGATCAGCAGTAGCAAAAGCAGCAACAAGATATAATAGCAAAGGGTGTAAGTCTGTCGTGGAGGTCATGGAGGTCACAGAAACCATAAATTTCGGGTGCCTCCATGACTTTTGCCACATTGCTGGTTTCGACATCCGTGAATGTGCAGTAGTGATCTGTCCCTTTAAAGCCATCATTTTGTGAAGGGCAGAGTGCTGAAATGCGCATGCACGAGTTGTGCGATGCTCCAGTTCATAAAAGAAAGCCTCTTCATGCAGGTGCTCGCATATTGATGCCATCTTCTCCTTAGCTTGTGGTCAGCAAGCATCGGAGTCACAGAACTATATCAGGGCTTCTCTGGTGGTGAAAAACACAATCAGTTGATCGCTTCAATCCCCAGACTGCCAGCATTTGTCGGAGGCTTGAAGGGGGACAGCAAAACTATAAAAGGCAGATGCAGCGCAAGGAGGGGAAGTGAGTGAACTTGTGGGCATGTGGGGGCTTCTGCTTTGATTCTTTCATGTGGCAAATGGCAAGGGGATAGAACAAAAAAGATCCCCAGAAGGAAGTGAAGTGGAGGCAAAGCTGAAGGGGACAGATAAAAAAATGAGCATTCCCTTAATGAAATGGCTGAATCTGAGTGAGATTGCAGGCCTGAAGGGGTGGATATAGGACAGCCACAGGCAGCAGGAAAATGGAATTGCTATACTGGGGAGAGGGAGAGAGTTAACTTGTGGGTTGTGGATGCAGATGCTTCTGCCAGGCCCATGAAACTGGTGGCAAAGGGAGTTGAAAAAAAAAGATTTACTCCCCAGAAGGAGCTGGCTGCTCTGACTGACCTGTTGGAGGATTGGAGAGGGAAGTACCAATACAAGTGTAGTGTTGGACTGCTAGTACTGGGAAGGAGAGCCCTTCAAGCTGAAAAGAACAGAAATGCTGATGCAAGTGAGATAAAGGTGGTGGGAACAAGACTGGAAAGCAAAGGACTGTAGAAAGAACAAAAGACTTTGCTTGGAGACAGATGTCAAAGAGGCAGTATATTTGTGGAAATCTATTTGCAAAATAAAAAAGTATTTAAATAACTGAAGTGCAGAAAAATAAGCAAATAAATGAACAAACATATAAAAAATTAAAAATGTTTGGAAAGCACTGCAGAAAACAGCACAGCATCACTTGAGTGGGTGGGTGCTCTGGATTAAGTTGTTTTTTATCCAGAAGAGAGGTGGAGTGCAAGGATTTCCACAGGCAGTCACTGTCCATATTTGATCCTGTGAAGTGTGGAGAGAGAGGACCTTGTGCAACCCTTTAACTGCCTTGCATTGATCTGTAGCAGCTCTATGCACCGAACCCAAAGAGAGACCAGCCCATTTCCAGAGTACCTGACTGGAGACAGAAGAGAGGAGAAGACCTACAGACTACAGTGAATGTATGGTATGTTGAAGGTCACTAACTTGTGACTTACTTCTCTATAAAGCTTTGGGGGGGGGAGTTGGGGGACACTACTCAGTTAACTGGATATTTAAAGCAGCAAACCAAGGTTGTTTGACAAGAAAATATCAGTTAATTTTGTCCCTCTATGTTTGGTCAGTCTGTCCACTCCTTACAGGTTGACCAGCTCTAAATTGTACTGTATAGTGGAGAAAATGCTTTACTGCACTGGCTGAGCCAGACATCCAAGAGGGGTTGGTGTGCTGGCCTGTCACTGGGATTGACAAGGCCAGATTGACATACAGGTAAGTTGCAGCAACACAAGCCAACAGTTCATGGTCCTCTCTGTTTTTGGGCTCTATCCCAGCATGCCTAAACTGAAGTCCTGCCTGAGTGGGACAAATTGTAGCAGTGTAATCTGGCCCTTGGTCACTCAGATCCATGATGGTGTGGAGGTGATGTAATGTTTGTATGCTGCTGCCTATACAGTGCAGCTTAAAAGGGAGAGGTGTCAGTGATGTCAGTGACAACAAATTGAGGTGTCATGCATGGCAGGGAAGGTTTTGTTGGGCTAGGATGCTGCAGTCCAACAAAACCCTCCCTGCATGGCAGCTTAATTACACTGTTGGATTTGTCTTACTCAGGCAGGAGTTTAGGCTGGGAAACATCCCAGAAAACAGTAACCCTGCACTGTCACCTTGTGTCACTGCTACTTAGCTCTGTGTTTGAGCCAGTCGCCCAAAAGGGGTTGGTGTGCTGCCACCCCCGCCACCCTCTACTCTCGTTTCCACTGCTACTCCAAGGGAACTCTCCACTTCCACTCAAGACTTGTGCTTGGTGCACCGTTTGGATATTCCTGGTTACTTAACCCGACCACTGCTGTCAACAAGTGTGGCCACCTCTCTACACTGTACCACATTGCAGTCCATATGGGATACCGCCTGGAACCTTGCAACTTCTACTCCTGGAAACAACGATCAAAACTATCTCTCAAGTTGCTGCGACTCTGCTCCTTAAAACTCCTACTCCTCCTCCTTCTCATCTCAGGCAGCGTCCATCCCAATCCTGGCCCTAGAAGCTCAGGCCACACACAAACTCCAGGTGCCCTTATCCTTGCAACCATTAATATCTGCAGCCTACTACCAAAGCTGGATGCACTCCAAGCCTTCATATGCCAACACAACCCTGACATCCTTGCAGTGGTGGAAACTTGGATGACACTTAAAGTTCCTGACTCAGCAGTAACAATACAGGGCTACAATGTCCACAGACTGGACTGTATATCCAAAAAAGGAGGTGGTTACGCAGTCTATATCAAAGACTCCCTGTCTTGGCACCCTGTAGCAACTCCATCACTTTCTGCCTCGGCCCAGATTCTGCCAATAAAAATCGTCCTAGGTCCCAACCATAAAGCCCTGACTATTGTCTCCATATACATCCTGCCCAGGGACCCTAAACATGGATTCAGCGATGTCCTAAACTTTATCAACTGTCATCCTCCCAAAGCTGAACTTATTCTACTAGGGGATTTCAACATAAACTGGTTAGCATCGAGTGCCAGTGCCTATAAAGATTCCATCTCAGCTGCTAACCTCACGCAAATGGTAAACTCTCCTACTAGAATTAACTACAAAGACTGGCACCAGTACCCTCTTGGATTGGGTCCTCACCACTCACCCCACAAGGATTTCTCATATGACCATTCTCCCAGACTCTCTCAGTGACCACTCCCCAGTCATGTGTGCATGGTCTGACAAATTCCTTAAGCCCCCTCCCAAAATTATCACTAGCAGAGTCCTTCCTCATCAAACTTCCACATCTCAAACAACACCTGCTTCTACAAGACTGGCTACTCATCTATGAAGCAACAGATGTTAACTTGGCTCTTGATCACTTCATCTCCATTTTCAACAAAGCCTGCGACCTCTTTGCCCCTGCTAAAAGGTGCAAAACAAAATCTCTCTCTAACCCATGGGTCACAGCGGCTCTTCTCTCACAGCTGAAACTAAGGGATCACCTCTGGGCAGTTGCCAGGGCCACTGGCAAACAACTAGACATCCAAAGTTACAAACAAGCACGAAATACCTGCACAAAAGCCATACAGTTAATGAAATCCACCTATTACAAAGACGCTCTCACCAATACATGGGGAAATGTTCGTGCTTTCTGGGACAATATCAAGGATGTCACAAGGAAGCAGCCAAAAACCTCTCTGGCCATGTTAATGGTTGATGGATCCTCAACCCTCGACCCCAAGGTGATCGCAAACATCTTTAACACAGCTTTTTCAGACCTTAGTGCTGTTCTACCCCATGACTTTTTTGAAAACAGGGCCTACTCCCCAAGTACCTCAGCCCCTCAGTCTAACCATCCCCTCTTCTACTTCAGGGAGGTAAGGCTGAATGAAGCTCACCGCTATATTACTGCAGCTATCTCTAAATCTAGATCTAGTAGCGACAACCTGGACCTTAAGCTTCTGTTGCTCACCCTCGATGAGGTAATTCATCCATTAATAAAAATCCTAAACCTCTCTCTCAGCTGTGGAAAATTCCTGGACCTATGGAAAACAGCCACTGTGACACCCATCCATAAAAGTGGGGACAAGACGAATCACTCAAATTATTGCCCTATCTCCATACTGCCCCCACTCTCTAAGGCACTCATGTGCATCGTGGCTGATCAACTTACCGACCACTTGGATAAATACAATATACCTTGTCCACAATAACACGGCTTCCAGAAAGGTCACAGCACCACCACAGCCCTTGTTGAGTTCACTGGAGCTTTGCACAAATCCCTTGACAACGTCCTTCTCACAGGGGCCGTTTTCATCGATCTCTCCAAGGTCTTCGATACAGTACACCATGGACTACTAATACACCAACTACTGAATGCCAGGCTATCACCTGACTCTTCTCTCTGGTTTAAAAGCTACTTAGAAAACCAGTCACAGAGAGTAAAAATTACGGACGCTCTTTCTAACACCCTGCCTGTTCGCTCGGGTGTCCCACAAGAATCCATACTGGGCCCCCTCCTTTTTAGCCTTTTCTTAAACTCCCTCCCTTACCACTGCTCTGAGCAGATTATACTATATGCCAGTGATGCTGTTGTATTCTCCATTCACAAAGATCCTGCAACTCTTCAACACAACATTCAACTTGGTTTCAGTTCTGTAGAGATATGGTTTCTTAATCATAAACTGGTCCTCAATGACAAGAAAACCAAATCTATGCCCTTCTGCAGCTCTCATAACCCACACAAGCTACACCACTTGGCTATCTCCACCACCCAGGGGGAACACTCTAGATCAGGTGGGGTCCTTCAAATACTTAGGGATACGGCTTGACCTTAATCTCTCCTATGGACTTCATGTAGATAATGTAGCTAGAGCTGCTAATACACGGCTTGGTCTCCTCTACAAACACAGACCACACCTCACGCCCGAAGCTTTGAAGGTTGCAGTCCTGAGTTCTGTGATCTCTGTAATAGACTATGGTCTCATCATTTATGGCTCGGCCACAACCACAACCCTTAGACACCTCTCAACTGCCTTAAATAAAGCATGTTGGCTCATCACTGGTGCTCACCGTCTCACCAACACATGTGACCTGTACACTCAGACCGGCTGGCTCCAACTATCATACCACATAAAGTTCCTCACCTGCTCCATGGTGAAAAAAAATCTACCTTGGCCTTGCACCTTCTGGGGTCTCAACTCTGTTACAACACTGAATTAACAAATGGTGCCTTAGGAGATCCAAGCTACAGCTACTGAAAGTCCCCCGCTGTCACACTTCACAGGGACAACACTCTTTTGCTTATCGAGCGCCACTCTGGTTCAATGGCCTCAGCCCAACCATCTCCTCTGCCTCAACAATTGGTATGTTTAAAACTAGGCTCCAGGACTATTTCACTACCAACAGCTCCTGTGACTGTCCAACTTAACCTTGTTTCTGCACTTCCCTTTCTGCTCTAGTTGTCTCCCCTTCCCCTCCCCTCCTCACTGGATTCTACCCTCACATCTTGGTATACCCAATGCTGCACTTTTCACCCTCTCCCCACCCTTCCTACATTCCTTCTCCCCCCCTTCCCTCTCCCTATGACTCTGGCACTTCTTATCTGTTGTCTATTTTCTCTGACAAATGCCACTGGCTGCCTTGTTACAATGCTACCCTTGAATTATATTAATCTGTACTCTGTTTGCAATGTCCACATTGTTGTAATGTCTGTCTTGATGTTCCCCATAATTTGTATTTCTCTGATGTGGAACCTTTGTAAAAGAGCCAAGGCTCAAAGGTATTTGTAATCCTAGACTTGATAAATAAATAAAATATGTCACTGAGACTGACAGAGAGCTAAGTGGTAGCAACACAAGGTGACAGTGCTGGTTTTTCTGTTTTGGGGCTTTTCACAGCCTGAACCTCTGCCTTGGTAGTACAAATGCAGCAGTACAAATCTGGGACTGGTTCATACCCTGCTGTGGGGTGGCTGCTTACAGAGAGTTGGACTGGCTCACTTAGATCCATGGTGGTGTGGAGGTGGTGTATGCTGCTGCCTAAACAGTGCAGCTAAAAAAGGGAGAGATTTCGGTGGCAGTGAATTGAGCTGGCATGCATGGCAGGGAGGTTTTTTTGGGGCTAGGATGCTGCAGTCCAACAAAACCTTCTGTGCCATGCTGCTGCATGGCAGTTTAATTTGCTGTCACTGAAATCACTGCACTGTATAGGCAGCAGCATACTACACCTCCACACCAACATGAATCTCAGTGAGCCAAGCTCAGATTACACTGCTGGATTTGTCCTACTCAGGCAAGAGTTTAGGCTGGGAAACAGTCCCAAAAAACAGTAACCTTGCACTGTCACCTTGTGTTGATGCCACTTAGTTCTGTGTCTGAGCCAGACACCCAAGAGGGGTTTGCGTGCTGCCTTGTCACTGAGATTGAGAGAGAGAGAGCTAAGTGGCAGCAACACAAGGTGACTGTGCTGGTTTTTCTGTTTCTGGACTCTTTCACAGCCTGAACTTCTGTCTTGGTAGTACAAATCTAGCAGTGTAATCTTAGACTGTCTCTCTTAGATCCATGGTGGTGTGGAGGGGGTGTATGCTGCTGCCTAAACAGTGCAGTTTAAAAGGAAGAGATTTCAGTGGTAGCAAATTGATCTGGCATGCATGGCAGAGAGGGTTTTGTTGGGCAAGGATGTGAATGCTGGATGTAGACTGTGTGTCACACACACATGGCATGAAGTTCCGTGCCAGTCCTGCTGTTGCTATTTCCATTTTTGCTTTTTCAAAGCAGCATATTAATGTTTTGCTTTGTCTTTTTTCCATCTAGCAAGCCTAGTCTGGGGTGAAGTTCACAGCTTGGGATGTGGTGTTTCCATCTGGCACAGAGTGTAGACACAGACTGAGTTCAAGATCAGCTGAAGAAGTTTGTTTCTTGACCTGAAGTGACCAGTCCATCCATCCATCCAATTAAAAGACTGACTCCATCATCCTTCAGTGAAGACACCGAGTAGAAAATCAACATCAGATAAGTTGGACAGTACACAGTCATCTTGTGTACTGTACCACCAGCTATTTGAGACACATCTCTTATTTAAGAAAGAACTGTGACACAGACGTTTTCAGAAAAAAAAGATATTTATTTACTGATGCTGTGGTAGTGTATAAAATATGTCAAGTTACAGAGCACCAGCTTTTTGTTAGATTGTGCATATCTGGCACTGACATGTAGTAGTAGTAGTGTATTGTGAACAGCTGAATGTTTAGAGCATTTAAACATTGTATAATACAGTAGTAGTAGTAGTAGTAGTACTGTAAACTAATTTACAACTTTGAAATCTGAGTCAGGATCAGGGTCAACTAGTTTTAGAAAATGGAGGTAGCTGCACAAAATCCTGGGGGGAACAAATACTTCTTCAGATAAATACATCAACGCTAAGATTTCAAAAATGAGCTCAATGGAACGCTGTGCTCAGTATGCCAGTAATGCTTTTCATGTGAGTGATGGCAAAACTCTTCTATTCCACATGCAATGTGCCTGTGGGTTTCTCAAGAAAGGCAAGCTGTGACAAACATGTGGGTAGTACAGTCATTCTTCACATCTGCAGGAATATATGGATTTCTTTGGAGAAGACGCAGATGAAAGTGTTGCTATTCAGGAAGTTGTTGAGTTAGCAGTCAGAGGAAGTGAAGGGTGATCTGCAGATTATGCTGCAGTATGCTCCTAGAATAATGCAGGTATTGACAAGTTACAAAGCAGCAGTTCCTCTAGCTCACAACGTAATTGATGATTTAACAGATTCATCCAATTGGGCACAGACTAGTTATGAGCAGTGTGCACATAGACTTGCAAAGAAAGCTTTAGCTAAATGTGCATGTAAAATAAAGTCATACATTGTAGAAGATACACATTCCAGGTTCTGTCAGCCAGCGGCTTAATTTTTTAGAGTTTGTCATATGTTTCACCCTAGCAGAGCAAAATGGCTCAATGTGACTGAAGATAGTGTGTTTGATGGCATACCATTATTTGAGGAGAACATTAAGGCAAGAATAGAATTTCATGCATATAGAGATTTCTTAGCAGAGGTAAACTGTGACAACATGATTAGTTTTTGGAAAAGTATGTCTGAACGATTTCCAGAACTGTCCCAGACTGCAGTTCATTTCCTCTCAGTGTCAGTAAAAAGTGTGGATGCTGAATGCTCATTTTCAGCATATAGTAATGTACTGCATGACGACTGCAGATGAATTAGTTCTTCAAACTTGCCTATGTACAACATACTATTCCAAAATGCTGATAACATTTGATTGTTGCTGTCTATGTCTCTGACTACAATCCAAGTAAGTCGGTAACTGTTTTGTGCTCAACATAGATAGATGAGGCTCATTTATTTGGTTTTTACAACAAAATATGCTTCACTTTTGTCAGTGTCTGTCATTTCATTTTGTTTTTTGAAGTCAGGTATTCAAGTTCAATTTAATGTGCAGGTAATTCAACGCAGTACAGGTTGACATGTTGTTACCTGCAGATCTAGAAAATGTATGTGAGGGACAGGTGGCATAAAACATTTGCCTGTCACACATATCTGGGACTGGATTGTTGCCCAATGTACATTCAGGTTTGGGCAGAGCATGTCAAGTTGTGACTTTCTCTAGGTTGCTGTTGTTCATTTGCACTAAGAGATGGAACAGCTGGTAGTGCTTCTCCAAATGCTGGATATGCTGCTGCAACAAAGCTTAAATGACTTAATCCCAAGCCCCCACCCAGTGGCTGTAAGTGATGTTGTCACTACCATGTCTGGTGCATGGAATGCCACCCCTGTGAACTTAAACTGTATGAGAGGCACCTCAGGCTCTGAGTTGTCTTCTTCTTCTTGTATAAAGCCCCATGCTGTGCATAACAGTGACATCCCACTACACAATGCTTTGGCTGCTGCAGCACAGAGTGCCAGTACCAAAGCTGTACTAAAATAAATGACTTAATCCAGAGCACCCACCCAGTGGCACGGACTGAAGTGATGTGGTCACTGCCACGCACGTGCAAGAAATGGCACCCCTGTGAACCTAAGCTGTGTGAGAGGCACCTCATGCTGTCAGTTATCTTCTTGTATAAAGCGTATAAAGCTCTGTGCTGTGCATAACAGTGACATCCTACTACACAATGCTTTGGCTGCTGCAGCATAGAGTGCCAGTGTCAGACGTTTCAGGACTTTCTCTCTCCCTAGATGGTCTCAGGGCTTCCGTACTTAAGTTTTTATCCATGCAAGTCTTACTTTATTGACAAGCAGATTAGGTTGTTATGGTCTTGTTGTCAGTCATTCATTCATTTCTTGATTTCCTTAGGCACAGTGCTGTCTTAACAGATGCAGCTGGCACTAGTCTGTTCTCCCTCAGTGTCACAGGCAATCGCAGCATATGTTGTTTCGGGTACACTACTATGCAAATAAAGATGCTGAGAGGGATGTCACAACATCGTTCAACAGCACATGTATGTTGCATGTTGAACCTGCATCTGGTGGGACACTACTGCTTGAGTGCTTGGGGACAGCAGGTTAGTGGGAAGTGTGGCAGAAGAATTAGTAAAGAGAAAGACAGTAGCATGAATCACAGAATCATTCTTCAGAAGCTGTCAAAAAAGTCTGCTTGGACAGCTTTCTTAGTCCAAAAAAGCTATGTAACTGTTGGGATGCTGTGGGGTGCACTGCAAGACAGGTCCATTCCAATTCTGTTCAGTTCATTGAATGATTAAATGATTTCATGGTGGTGGATCTGTTAGCATTTCAGCTCAAGGTCAACTTGCATGTGAGAGGATTCTTAAATTTCCCAGATGAGTCATGTAATGTTGTCACATGTGCATGTTGTCAAGTACTGTCTGGACATGCAAGCATCTTACTAATGTAATGTGTTTGGCGTCACAACTGTTCTCTAACATTTCATATATTTTTGAGAATACTATGGAAGTAGCGTACAGTATTTTCTACGTTACAAGACAGAGTTTTTTTTTTTTTTTTGATGTGCTGATGCTGTTGCAACTTCATAAAATGATTTGAATTGGAAAATGTTAACAAAATATTTTCCACCAGAACATTTATTTAAGTAAATAATGTTACACAAAGTGAAATTGCACAACAGGGTTAAAATTATTTGGTGTCACAGTTGTGTCTTTCCTGCCTGACTGCAGCCCAGGTGCCACAAATTAAATTTTTCTTCTGTAACTTCTTGTTGCAAGGAAAGAGCACATTTCAGGCAACACAGACTGATAGAGTTCTGTCACTGAATTAACATGTTGAGCTTGCAGTAAATAAGTTAAACACTGCAACCTTAACATGTTAATTCAGTGACGGATCTTTATCAATCTGTGTTGCCTGAAATGTGCTCTATCTTTGCTACAAGAAGTTGCTGAAGCAAAGTTTAGGTTGTGGCACCTGGGCTGCAAACAGGAAGGAAAGACATGGCTTTGACACCCCAGCAATCATACCTTGTTGAGGCTGCACACTAGGTTGGTCAAAAGTTAATCAGACATCTGGCAGGTACTTAGGTGGTGATCTTAACCTATTTTTTTTAGGGGGTGGGATCTGCCTTTCCTGTCTCTGGATCTCCAACAGTCCTGCCTATATGCTGTATTGTTTGAGAGGTTCTTTGTGAGTTAAACACCACATAGATTTTGGTAAGGGTTGGCCTGCTTTTACCAGAAAAAAAATAGCATCTCGGTCTAACTTGTTTGTTTTCTTTCACTCCCTTCATGTTGTACATGTTGGAATCGATTCCAACAAGTTAAGCATTCGCTTACATTTTACTGTTCCTCTCAGGAACAAATATTTGAATGTGTTAATTACATGAAATTGATATGTTGTGGTTGGAAAAACTGACACTCACATTACAGTGACAGCAACTGTCTGCTGTGGACCAGATCCATCTCATCCATCTCTGTTGTGAGTCACTGATCGTGAAGGGTCCCGGACATAGAGAAATATATTGCCCTACTATCCTTACCATTGGTCCATTTTGCATCATACAACACTGTGAGTGTTGCACAGTGACATTCGAGATGTGCCCTACTGCTAGCATGTCACTTTATTTTTAATGACCTCCCTGTGAACAGTTATTTAAGGAACAAATATATTCATATGCAAGTAATGTTCCTCTTGTTATTTTGGGGCACAACAGCCAGGTTGGGATCAGTTTGGAACTTATCCACAAGTTGTGGTTGGTAACACTTTGGCCCAGATATTCAAAAGGGTTGCACCATGCGCAATAGGGTTGCTCCAGCGCAAGTCCAAAAATGTGTCATTCTGCAATATTCAGCAGGAGGCAGATGCACCCCCAAATCATGCTGAGTAAGAGTGCAATGATAATGAATGCATGCGCAACTGAAGGGGGCGGAACCATGCATAAATGGCACAGTGTGATATTCAACAACATGCGCCATACACAATAGGGGAGCAAGCAGAAGTTGCGTGATAGCAGAAATGAGCCAAAATAAAAAGGAACAAGGGAGAGGTGCAAGAACGCTACAGGGAAGGCACATGTGACTGACCTCTAGGCAGACACACAGGGCAGGACAGACACAAAGGGCAGGACAGGAAAAGGGCACCCTGAACCCACAGGCACAGAGAAGGTATGGGGAGCCACAGCCAAAGACAATACAGAAGGGGGAAGTGCCACACAGCACTGAGGCCACCACAGGAAGGTGTTCCCAGTGCAGGGGAAGTAGCAGCCAGGACAGCAGGGTGACCACAGAAACAGCTGCCGGGGGGGAACACAAGCCAGGGACATGGCCAGTGCCACCATCTAGATGGAGGCAGTAATGAGGGGGGTGAGAAGGCAGGCAGCAGGGGAGTGCGGCCGTGGAAGGGCCACACAGCAGTATGCCCCCAACAGGCAGTACCGAGCCTGCACCAGCTTCGAACTGTACACCGATACCGAGATTGTGGGCCGGTGCCACCTGAATCAGGCAATTCTGAGGCGGCTCTGTGAGCAGTGCAGTGATGTGATGCAGGCACCCACACGACGGAGCCATGCTCTGTCAATGGAGACTAAAGTGACAGATTGCATGTGTCTGCTCACCACGGGTACCTTCCAGAGACCAGCAGGGGACACCACAGGCATAACCCAGTCAGCCGCGTCATGCCATCTCACCCAATTTCTCAGCACACTGCTACCACATGCTGCGGAGTACATCCATTTCCCCAGCACACCGGCGGAGCGCACAGCAAACATACAGGAGTTCCACAGGATAGCATGTATGCCTGGCATGCTAGGAGAAATAGACTGCACCTATGTGGCCATCCACACACCACCTGGCCCCGAGGGGGCCACATATATCAGTCAGAAGGGCTATGCAAGAATCAACTGCCAGGTGGTGTGCGATGCCAGGGGGTGCATAATCAATGTCTGTGCCATGCACCCTGGGGGAGCACATGATGCCTTCATCTGGCACCAGTCAGCACTATGCCACAGATTCGAGAGTGGGGACATCCCCACTGGCCACTTAGTGGGTGAGTATGCAGACCATTTGGAAAAACATAGAGCTTGGGAGGGGCATGGTCAGAGGTGACATGGGTATTGGCCTACATGGCCCAAGGCAGGGTGACGCTGATCACCAAACTAACCTCAACCCTCTACACACAGGTGACAGTGGATACCCACTCCATCCCTGGCTGCTCACACCATACCAGTGACCCTTGATCCCATCGCAGCAATGCTACAATGAAGCACATGCCACCACACGCAATGTCATCTAGCAGGTGTTCGGGATGCTGAAGGTACATTTCCGTTGCCTGGAAACCTCCAGCGGTGTCCTACAGTACAGCCCCTCAAAGGCCTGTGGGCTATTCCTGGCCTGTTGCATCCTGCACAACATGGCCAATGAATGTGGGATAGCCGTACAGGTTGAAGCGAGGGACAACGATGGGGACAATGAGGACGCTGGTGAAGATGGTGATGGGCAGCCCCCTCTTGGGTGACGGGACCCCTGACTGCACCGGCTGGCACAGCTGCACTGGGACTCCATCACAGAGGAGCACTTCAGCCAACCCAGGTAAGTCATGGGGCCATGTGCAACCACCAGTGGCAAAGGCACAACCCACAAACACCATGGACGCACACCAGGGGTGCATGCTGTCAAGGGAAGTGGCTGAGCATGGAACCGCACAGACCGCCAGGGATGGGTGAGGTCTAACATGGCACATGGTCATATACACACACACACACACCTCACAAGACATGCACAAGGGTAGGAGGCACGCCGACCCAGACCGCCACCCCTAGCCACACACACGTCCACAGACCACCATGCCCACTGTCTGTCTTTGTGCATGTGTCAGATGCTGGGCACCATTGCACAGTGGTGTACAGTGCAATGCAGGTATCATCATGCACACGCCACAGTGGACAGCAGCCAGGAGGGTGTGCAGATGGAACGTGGATGTGCGTGCAGGGCCGGGTACCACACCTGTGTATTGCCCACTGAATGACACAATGCACACAGGGCAGCATCAGACAGTAGCTGTGCTGGGAGACAAGTAAGTCATGTACCACAGTGCCACGGCTGCCACAGATGTGTGGGCGGCTCCACTGAGACCCGCCAGCAGTGACAGGCTGACCGCTGGCCTCATGGGGTGGCATCAACAGTCCCCCAGGGCTTCCACGGCATGAACATGACCGTGCTCGCGCAGGGGTCTGCAGCACACCGAACATGCCTGCACCAGGCATGCTCGGGATGCCCACAGCTGAACCCGGTGTCGTCAAGGATGGTGTTGCACAACGCCAGGAATGGGGTGGACATTGCACTGCGTGGTGTCTGTGATGCATTGGCAAATAACTGTGTGCCCATTGTGGCCATGACAGCTGTGAATGCCTGTGCCTGCCTGTCAATGGCAGCGGTCACATCCTCCCGCAACCGGTCCATCCCTGCCAGGAGCAGAGCGGTGTCTCTGCTGCACCGCTCCTCTGCCTGGCGCAGAGCCGCACTCAGTGCATCCACTGCCGTCACAAGCTGCATCTGCTGATTGACTGATGCTTGCAGTATGTGGGTGTGCTCATCTAAAAGGTCATCTGCCTGATCAGCATGCTGTCCCTCAGGGTGTTCGCAACCCTGATGCTCATCACCCCTTGAGGGTGGGCACTGCACACCAGGGCCAGTCCTGGGCATGTCCACAGGTGGTGCACTGATGCTGCCCCCTGATACTGTACCCCATGTCCATTGGCTGACTGCTGATACTGCCCCTCTGGCTGCCGCTTTCCAGGGCTCAATGGTGCCGCCACAGTGGCTGCAACAGTCCCACTGTCCTGGACACACACCAGTGCTGCCCCACTGGTGCAGACAGCCACAGACTGGGACTATGATGTCACGCAGGCCTCCACGGAGGCACCACCCACAGCCATGGCCACGATGTCACCTGTTGTGTGGCCATCCTGTTGCCCACATGTCTCACTGCCCATGACGTTAGCTCCATCATCATTGGTGACGGATCCGGCACCAGCCCGAGTCTCAGCATGCTGGCATCCATGGACGCTGGCACACTCAGACACGGTCAGGACCTCCTCCGCTCCTGCTCCACCAACATCAGTCTGGGCATCCAGGCAGGCCTACTGTCACCCTGAAACCCATATGCCTGTGGAGGTGGATGGGCCCTCCTCCATCTCCATGATACTGACCTCAGTGGAGAAGCCCACCACCACTGACCCATGTAGATGCTCAGGAGCTGTAAGGGAAAAACAGTAGCATTACTGCATGTGACCTACCCTGTCCCCCCCCAATAGACAGACCATGACCTACCATGCAGTAATGGGCTACCACCCGTCTGGAATCCACCACCTGGAACACCCTCAATGGCGCAACGCTGCATGCTGCCAGCAACCCGCTCTTCCTGTGGGGTCAGGCATTGTACCTTCAGCTGTCCCCCACTGGTTGCAGACTGTGCTTCCCTGATGGCAGCCACCTTCTCTTTAATTCTCCATCTGTCCGTGCCCATCTTCTTTTTGCACTCCTGCACAGAGCACTGGTGGCTGCCATGCAGGTTGACAGCACATGCCACCTCCCCCATGCAGCAGCACAGGCCTGTGGTGTTCCCTGGTGTCCGCTGAGCAGTGGTTCCTGGTCGAGGTAGGCCTCAAACAGGGCATCTGTCTCTGCCTTTGTGAAGTTTGGCCTCCTCTTCCTCCCACGTCTCTGTTCCTCATCCTCCACCTCATGCTCGGTTATGATTCATCCTGTGAGAATGACAGGTGTTACCAGTGACTGTGCAGTCCCATGCATGTCCCAAACACCACAGTCCACACTCCCAAACAGCATGCAACTCACCACAGTAGACTGCAGTAACCGACTATGGCCAGTGCAGCCCAATGTCGCATTTTTATAGCACAACCCATGCAAATGAGGTGAGGTGCATCTTGAAGTGGATGCAAATGCAGTGACTGTGCCATTGAATGGCTGATTAGATGATTTGCATATGCCGGCTGAATATCGCGCTGTTGCACTTTGCGCAATTGTGTTGAACGTGCTGAGCCAAGGGTGCAGTTCTGTGACATGAGCAGTACACACCTAACTGCGCATGCTCGTGTTGATGACGCAGGCGCCTGCCGCACTGCTGATGTGCTATGCATGGGAGGTACTGCAGGGCATGGCCACCATTGTGCCAGTGGCGCTACATCGCTGTTCACATATATGGCGCTGTGGCACTGGGGCTTCATAGGTGCACTGGGGCAACAGCACTGTAGACCGCTACAGGAGGTGGCACACATGCACCCAATTGCACTACATGCATTGGGTTCTAATCATGCTGTGGCTGTCTGTGCACCAGAGACCCTTGACCCTGTGCCTGACCTTTGCCCCCTAGGTACCATGTGTCAGGCATGGGTGCACCACTATCACGCTGTTCGGTGACAGCACGATAGGGAATGGCAGCGCTGTACTGCACAGCTTCTGCACGTGGCAGGACCGTGCTGCCGAGTGCTATTTTGATTCAACCACACAGTAGAGATGGCGCAGAGGCATGCAGTCATTTGGAGCCAGGTTGAGCTAGCCAACCTGGTGGCAATAGTTGAGCCCTATGCTGGGGCTTTGTATGGAGAGGCACCCCTGGTGAGGGCCAGGAGTGCATCTGGCAGGAGGTGGCGGACGCCCTGGAGGAGGCCACCGGTATGGGGCACATGGCGGAGCAGTGCCACCATCATTATGGGGACCTGAGGTGCAGGGACCTGGACCTGCTTACCCACCTGCAGGCACATGCCAGGAGGAGCACAGTGCCACGGTCAGGTAGGTGCAACATCCATACACTATTATCGTCCATACGGGTATCATGGTTGCATGAGTTTGGCACATGGGGGGGAGTCCGGTGTTGGCCATGGTCGTGGTATCGGGGTGTGGGGTGGATGGGTATGGCTGTGTGGAATTGTACACACATGGGGGTGAGGAGACTTTGCTACCGGAGTGTACTGATGTTCCTCTCTCCATGTTTGCACCTTAGGGCCTGAAGAACGCCGGCAGAACCGGGTCTGGAGGCGCCACCTGGAGGAGCATTGGGCCAGAAGGGATGATGGTGGTCAGCAGCACGTGGACCAGCCTGATGATGGTGAGTGCCTTACATCCATGATTACTATTGCATGCTGTATAACTAGGCAGGCAGCGGGGCATGGCCACCATCCACTGACACCACTGCCATGCACGGAACTTGTTACAGTCAGCACGGTCCAGTGGCACTGCATGTCTGGGAATGCATCAATGGTGGTCCATGCATGCACCAGGCACATGGCTGTGGCACTGCCTTCACACTGCATAACACAGTCACTGTACAGCCATGGTGGTGCTGTGCAGGACATGGGCGGTGGGTGTGTGCAGTGATCCACATGGCTGTGGCTGCCTGGGTGGGCAGGTCTTGTGGACACGGTCACTGTGGGTGGTCGAACACCATCACAGGGGCGTGGCACATGGCTGTATGCCATGCACAATGGGTGGGCTGCTGGGGGCTGGACAGTCACACTTATTGACTCTGCTCCCTCATCCTAGGTGGAAGGTGACTTCAGGGCATTCAGAGGGGTATACATGAGCTGCTCCAGGTGGTGAGGAAGACTTTGGAGCTGCTGCATAAGATCCACTGCAGAGGACCGGGGTGCACGTTGATGCCCCCATGCCCCCGACTACCACCTCCCCCCCTTTGACCCACCCTCACCCCCTTCTTCCCTCTCCCATATGTTCACCCCTGCCCCTTACCTGCTCCCACCTGTTATGTGGCCCTTGCCCCTCTTGTAAATATTTGTAAATAGTTTTTGTTACATCTTTTAAATATATGCATTTTGTTATGACAGCTGTGATGGTCTCTGATTTGCAGCGGGCTACAGATGCTCAGCTGCAGTGGTGTGCATGGCGTCAGGGGTGGTGAACGCATGTGCGCATGTGTGTGTGAGTGTGTGTGTGCAGAGGTGAACCACCTATGGTGTGGGCAGGGGGATCAGTCACTGTCTGTGGTTTGTGTGTTGTACTCTGTGCACTGGATGCCTGTGTGCAGTGGTCCAGAGGGCCTGCACTGTGTGCATGGCACCCCTGTCAGACCATCCACAGCCTGTGCAGCCGATACCCTTGCATGTCTGTGATATGCACGGTCTGCTGGCATGTCAGTGGTGGCTGTCCATGCTGGATGACACCTGTACCTGGCACAATGCCAGGTTGCCTTCCATCACCAGTATGGCGCACTTCTGCCTCTGAAGGCACTGTGGCCTCCACTGCTGTTGTTCCCCCCTCCATGCTGTCACTTGTGTCTGTTGCAGGGGATGTGCTCCAGTGTCTGCCACCTGTGCTCCGCCGGCATGCTGGTGGCATACAGCTTCATGGTGCCTGCGCAGGGTGGCTGGCACACCTGTGCAATGTAGGGGTGCTGGCCATGTGTACACATCAGCCATGGCCACACACCAGTGGCTTGGTTGACCCACTACTGTGTCCCTGTGTTGGTGTGCCCTTGGATATGGGTGGGTGTTTGTCCATGCACTGTGTTGCATCCTGTGTGGTGCATGCTTCCATGCTACACTGTGCGTGTCTGTGCTGGCTGTTGTGGCCAGTGCTGGGACAGGATGTGTCCTTGGGAGGGTGTGCAGGGTGCTGTACCACTGGAGGTGGGGTCGGGGCATGCCCTGTCTCATGTGGGTACCTCATGTGCTGGCCTTTGTAATTCAGTCTCTCAGCTGTACCTCTGGGGGGATATGCAGGGCAGCACTGTGTATGCATCTGTTGCATTGCTGTCTGCTGCTGCCCACTGCAGGGTGCTCATGGTGGGGCTGCCTTGCATGGCTCCATGGTACACAGGGTTGCATTGTCACAGTAGGGGTGGTGGCATGTATGGGGTGTCCTGCACTGTTGGGCGCTACTCCTGGGCAGGGTGTATGGGGATCATGGTGCAGGGTGTGCTCTGCATTGGTGGGATTGTGTGCCATGGGGTGGTTGGCCCTCCTTGTATGCTGGTCACAGCTTGTCAGGGAGTGTGCTGGGGTATCATGGCCTGGCTGTGGGTTGGTTGCTGGTATCTATGGGCCAGTGGTTATTCCAGTTCTCCCCCAGTTGTGCAGTGCATGGGGTGTGGGGGACAATTTCTGTTCTGCTGTGTGCTCCTCTGCCCATCTGTGGCATGGGTGGTGGGCTCCTGCATCCCTGGCTGCACTGTTGCATTGCTGCCCTGCTTCAGGGGGCATCCCTGTTTGCACTATGGTGCATCTGGACTGCTCCACTGACCATCCCTTGTTGCGCTATGGTGCATCAGATATGCTCAGCTTCACATCCCTAGTTGTGCTATGGCACAGGTGGTGCGATATTCAGTCATCAGTCATAGGCGCATCTTGGCCTGCGCAGTTTTTGAATATCACTCTTCTTGTGCATGGGCGCAGTGGACTTGCGCTTGCTCCTGCTGTTGCGCACTTTTTGGGTGCAGTTTGAATATCTGGGCCTTTGAGTTTTAGCACTTTTGTTCCTTACTGTACAGAACAGAAGTAATGTAATGTATGAAATGTTATTCATTCTGGACTGTAAACCAGAACAATACATAAATGTTATATAACAACAAGAATATATCCTAAAAGATGTATGGCCTGGGCCAAATGGCACTTAATATGAACACTTTCCTTGTTTGTTTGCCAAGTAGAAAGTGTTAAACAGTTTGAAAAAGCAATAAATTCAATAATGTATTGCTAAGACATTGTTGTATGTCTTGTTTTATGTCTCTTACTGACTTTAATAGCATAGTATGTCACTAACAAAAGTGCCTGTGACTTTGCCATGACATTTGCACTTTTGTCCACTACCACCCCGTGACTTCTTTAAAAATGGCCATGACCAAACCATGACTTTTGTCACTTTGTCCCATGACAAGCTTACATCCCTAATAATAGCCATTAAAGAAATTGCAGAGATGTTTTTGACACAGCTTGCAGACGTGGATGACAGCATTAGAGTGCACACAAAATTGGCCATGGCAATACTTCTTGATCCAAATATAATGATGTGTTAATTAACCAATGGATGCATAGACTACATCAAACCGGAACAGTTGGGGGCTCTAGAATTTCAGATTCTGAAATCAGTTTTAAATGAATTCCACTCTGAAATGATCTTGGTTTATAGTATTTACCTTTCTTTGTGATGTCCTTTTGTATTTAAAGTTGAAAGGCTTTTATGTAAAGATTATGAATGTACTGTTGTTGTTATCATACTAGTTTATCAGCTGATTGATTAAATAAAATCTTGAATCTTGACCGCTTCAAATAACTCCCCCCCAACTCTATCTGACCTACCTCAAGCCTGAGCTGACCTGACTGGATCTCTCCAAGCCAGTGGCACAGTGAACAGTCTTGGGCATCCCCATGGCCTGGGAAAACAAACTCTGACAGTCACTATGACTGTATATGCATTAACTAGAAAACGGTGTTTCATGGACTTAAACATAAACATTTATTTATTTAAAAAATATCAGATTTCCAAACCTTTGAGTCAGAGACTCATTTACAAAGGCACCTCATCAAAATGAATACAAAGACAGCATAGTTAACAAGTCCAAAAACAATGGCAGACAGACAGACAGAGCAGTCAGTTATAACAATCATTCACTGGAGATGCATGGGTAGCAGTAGATAAACAGATTACATGGTTTAGGCACACAGGCACCACATCAAGAACACCAAAGTAGTTCAAACAATATACAATAGCTAAAGCAAATAGACATCAGAAGTCAAAGAAAAGCCCAGAGTGTTCACATGAAGGCTGTTGCATACACTAACTGAATCAAAGTATGGTACATTGAGAAAGGCATATTTAAGCAATAAGGCAATACAGGGTCTGCGTTATCATGTAATAATGTCACTCCTGGGGTGGGTTGAAGCACGAGGCGAAGCCGAGTATTTATTTGCACATATTTATTTGATCCACTGGATCAGCAATATTTGCACAAGCTGTGCTCAGTGCAGATTTTACAGCGCTGGTCCTGGTCTGGTGATCTGGGTTTTACCCATACCACACTGCATATGACTTCGTGATATACTGTAGAAATGGCTGCAGAGTCTAACCAATTGAAGGTTGAAGTTTCAGAAAACCATTATGCTACAAATATCAAGACTCACTCCCTCCCTCACCTCCCAGTCACAATTAATCCTTTACCAAAGTCATGCTTAAATACTGGTGCCTCTACATCCAGGCCACTAAGCTTTTAATGCCAACATGCTTCTTCTGCTGTGAGTTAAACTCTTTATTTAAAAACATTTTGTTGAGAACTTTTCGTTTTAGTATATCCATGGTCAGCAAAAATGAATTTGTAAAAGAAACCAAAATCCCCATTTATCAGTTCATTGAATCACAATACAGCATGTTATTAATTTTTCAGATTCTGTGTGTAATCTACAGTAAGTCAAATGGAAATTTGACACAAATGCCTACCTATTTGCAAGTGAAGCAAATGTGGTTATTATCATTCAGTTGTAAACACCTATAGTCACTGCCAGGATTCACATTGCTAGACTCTGGATAAGTATGACAAGTTTCCTAAATACTGGTACCTTATCCAGCTTTGTTCCAGCTGTGTTCTGCTTGGTGTGTGTGTGTCTGTTAGCTGCTCTTAGGATGGTGGTGTCAAATGCTGTGAGCTGCCTAGGGGAACTTGTTATGCAGAAAGTTCCAGGAAGTGTTTAACTCATTCTACTTTTAATAGTTTTCTATGATGTCTGTACTATCCATTATAGCATTGATGATCTGGGCAGTTTCTGTGCTTTTATGCTTGTGTATAGTTTGATAAAATTAAAAGTTTTAAAATTGAAACACTCCTGCTAGCTAGACCTGACACAGACAGAAAATAAAAATAGTGAATTAGAGCTATTTAGTAACTGTTGTCTTACGGAAACCCCAGTTAGCTAGCTATCCCCTGGACTGGGAAGGGAGAAGCCCAAGAGGGCGGGAGGACAGCAAGGTCAGCTCCCAGGGTGGGTACTGACCAAAGAAGCAGACACGAAAGCCTGCTAGGCCTATTCTGCTGGCATTTTTGTATGCTAGTATGCTTATTATACCACACCATGAACCATAAAACAGATGACTGCCATAACTAGGTAGGCAGTATAGCACAGTGGTTTAATGCTCTTCTCTGCAAATCTGGAGATCTAGGTTTGAATCCACAGCCCCTACACAAATGTGGAGTATCTTTTTAAGAAAGTATAAAATACTGTGAAATGATTTTAAAGCAGTGCACATGCTAATTCCTACTGCCACATTAAAAACATCATACCCTACCTACTTACCAGATATAAACTCAACTATATTAAAAAAATAATTCTAGGCACTTTTTTTTTACCAGAAAAGACACACTAAGCTGAAAGCATATTTACAGGTGTAATCTGGGAGCCCAAGGAAGTTAAGTGATTTGCGTTGAGTCACACAGTATGCAAGTGGGGGCTGTGGGAGTCAAACCCAGGTCTCCAGGTTCGTAGCTCAGAGCCTTAAACCACTGCCTACTTAACCATTCACAACACAGTTACACTTATATATAATACATACTTCTCAACCTTGAAAGAAAAAATACACTTTATCATCAAAGTGTGTATTTACCAAGTACTGTGCCCATGTTTAAAATAATTTGAACCACCCAATAAATGTGCCCTGACATGAAACTGCATGCTTAACTGTAAAGACAATTAAAAATTGTATTTCTAAATGCATTACTAACACCAATAGTTCATGATTAAAACAATGTCAACCCCTTCCCCCTGTGAAAGATTGCATTCTGGGAAGATTGTCTTGACAAGATGCTATAAAAAACCTGAAAAAACAGGTTTAATGGAGTGAATGCTGACATCCTATTTCTAGTGTCCATGAGAAAAGAAAAAAATAGTTAAGATTTTTTTATGTCAGCTCTGATCAGAATAGCTTTTAAAATCACCAATTGTTTTCTTAGTCAGTGTTTTCTCATACATCTAAAACTTTAAGAAAAAACACACTTTATCATCAAAGTCTGTTTTCAGCTTCCTACTATGCACTTCATTTGTAATAAAAAAAGAGAAGATCTTGTCACAGACCACAATCAGCACTAACTACTAACAGAATGCTGATACCTACATTTACAATTTAGCAAATACTTTAAATCAAAGATTCTATGTGTAACCTACAGTAAGTCCAACAGAAATTAGACACAGATGCTTACCTATTTGCACGTGAAGCAAATGTAGTTATCATCATTCAGCTGTAAACACCTATAGTCACAGCCAGGATTCACATTGCTAGACTCTGGGTAAGTATGACAAGTTTCCTAAATACTGGTACCTTATCCAGCTGTGTTCTGTTTGGTGTGTGTGTGTGTGTGTGTGTGTGTGTGTGTGAATGCTTTCAAAGTTTTGAAACTACTAAAGACAAATTATATATAAACTATACATATATGTAATGTTTAAGAAAAACATGTGGCTCTTACTGTAAATTAAAATGTGTGTCTAGGTCTCCTTCTGAGGCATCAGGTGACTCTGATAATCATTTGTTCCAAAGGATTTTTAATTCAGTTTGAAGGCATGAAATATCTCTACTGCACAGGCATGTCTGTGTCCCAAACTAGTGTATCTTGTTACAGCATGCTAGAGCTATCTCATGCCCCTCCCACATGAATCAGAAAAAAGTTTGGGGTGGAGGCGGAGGTGGATCTTACTCCCCCCAAAAAATACCTAATGCTGCCTCCCACCACTCAGGTTCCAGTTCTTGTACCACCCATTTAAGAAAGGAAATAGTACCCTACAACCATTTATTAATATGAAAGTGTATTTATTTGAGGGTGGAAAACATTGCTTGGAGGAGGGTAAGGTGGATGAGACTATTTAGACCTTCAGTCAGTTCCATGGACAGAAAACATGACATCACTCCTTTTGTACATGTAATACTCATGTAGGCTCCGCCCACAGTCATAAAAACATCTCTCTGTGGTCAGTTTGAACAGAGGAAACCACTGCTATTATGCTGTTTTTTGGGGTTTTTTTTACGACTGTATGAGTAGAGCCCTGCAGACATTTTTGGATTACTGGGGGACTGACAGGACATGATGACTGTTATTCCCCAAGTACTTTGAAGTGGACATACATCAGTGCTTCGGCCTAGGTTATCTCATTTAAAGCTGTGGTCTGTTTCTGTCTGCCTTCTTCATTTCCTCCCAGCCTACCTGCACTACATCTGGACTCTTATCTCTCTGAGCATTCCGAGTCATTTTGGGTGCATATAGGATAAATAGGTTTATGCAGGTTTTACTATGGTGCTGCGACATCCGCCACGCCAACATCCCTGACAGTGACAGCAGCAATGCAGAGTGTTGGCATTGCACTGTTGGGGATGCCTCTGAGTTGTGTCAGGGTCTGCACCCCAACCCCCATCCCCATACCCCCAGAATCTAGATTTCTAACCCAGGTCGGAGTTGTCTTGGGGGAGGGGGTGATACACCAGGCGATGTAGTCCTGGCGCCAGCAGAGACCATCACAGTGATGCACAGATATTGCCCAATTCCTGTCACTGTGATGGTCTTCACACTCATGGGTTCGCTGTACTGTTGAGGTACCCTTAATGCATAGTGCTAACTCCACTGATTATCATAATACAAGTGTTTTTTGAAAAGGTGGACTGTTTTATAAAGAAATTTGCTCTTGAAGAAAGTGTAGCATGAAACAGAACCTGCCCACTACAGAGCTGATTGCATTTCTGGCAACTGTAACATGAGCTGTCTCTCTTGATTAGTCTTTTCTGCAGTTAACCCTTTGCAGTTCTGGTCTCAGCTCTGAATTGAAACTATAAGAAATCCTTTGTCAGCAGCTTCTGCTTTTGTAAACCTCTGTTTAATGCACACTGAGCTATCTTTGAAAAGAAAAACAGATACAAGTGCAATAGTCAAAGAAAGTGTTGCCTGACTTCTTAAAAGTGAGATTTCCTATCTGCCCCCTCAAACTTATTCTGTATCTTATGAACTGATTTTTTTTTATTCAGGCAAATGCAGGAACCCACTGAATGGGAGACACTGCATCTGAGCTGCATATCTCTTAGTGACATATGATCAAACATGAGACTGCAAGCTCAAAACCCAATGGAAACAAGTGCACCAATGATTATAGTGTTTGCTGATTACACCACATCATATATTATTATGAATTTTTGCTTTCAAATTTCATTGAGCAATGTGAAATATTGCCTTCTCCATGTGGGACAGAGGGTTTCTGAGTGATGTACCTTGTAATGTGTGACAGTTGAGAGGTATACTGAGCTGGGCTACTCAGGGTAAACAATCCCCCCCAAAACATCCCAAAATAAGTCCTATGCATTTACTTAAAAAAGGATGATTGGTGGTACTGGGTCACCATGCAATTTCTAGTGCTAAAATGGTGAACCTGGAGTCAATGACTGTTGGGATTTTAGGTTCGATTCCCACCACTACCCTGGTTAACTCTGCGACTTTCAGCAAAGCAGTGGACCTCCAAGGCTTCTTGTGGATTCTGTAAACTTAGCTTTACAAAAAGCCATGCCTCACAATCTTCTGTCACTGACTGAAATGTGGGGCACATTGGATACCTGAAATGTGAGAAAATTTGAGACACTGTCCCTCAACACATGGGACACATGATTAAATGGTGCTACAAGCTCAGATGTGGGAGGTATTGAATAAGCCTCAACTGTAGTACTTGAAGAACGAAAGGAGAGGGAATCAGCATCAGTGCCAACTGGAGTTAGACGACTGTCTGAAAGTTAACCCCTTGCAGCCCTGACCCCAGCTCTGCTATAAAAAATAAAACAAAAATAAAATTCAGACTCCTTTGACTGCCCACTCAAGCTACCCTAATCAGCCTGTTCCATTGAACTTAGCTGACGGTCTATAAGTTAATTATTGCAATCCTGCTCCCAGCTCTGCCACTCAGCAGTGCCACCTCTTCCTTTGTAAAGGAGCAGCTGGCTTGTCAGAACAACTTCACAAGAAGTCTTAATAATTCAGGCATCCTGCCCCTTGCCAGCTTTTGATGCCTGTGAAACTTCTCAGGTCTTGGGCAAAATGTTTCACACTTGTGGAGCTAATTGATACTTCACCTGAGATGTGAACATTTTCACCTACCGGGTTCATGAGATTTGGCGATAAGAAGACTATCTTCGCATCCTGGTACAATAAGACAAAAGAAGGCCGAGGCCCATTGAGATTGTCTCCCACCATTAGGCGGGTTATTATCTTAACCTAGAATGGATAATAAATTTATCAAGTTTCCATTTGAAGCTATCTATTGACTGTAAATTTACTAAGGATCTGGGTAGTAAGTTCCACAAACAGGCTGCTTGTATAGTGAAAAAATCACACCTTTTATTTGTCTTAGCCCTTTGAATGCAAATTTACTTATTATGGGACCTTAAATGGGTGTTTCTATCATTTATTATACCTAATTCTTTCATTAGGTTCTCATTTTTAAGTATATTATAAAGGAATAGGAGGTCACCTCACTGTCTCCTCTCTTGCAAGCTAAATAAATCGATTTTGACTATGTTGAAAATTTGGGGTTAAAATCTCAAAAAGCAAGAAAGTTATGAAGCAATGTTGAAATTCATAAAAGTTGTCTTATAAATTTACTACCGGTATTTTTCCAGATTCAGACCCCATATTTTCAACACAGCCTTTTTAAACCCACATCATGAACAAGGCAGGTGCAATTCTTCAAACCCTCTCCAAAACATTTTTTTTTTTTTATTAATGGTTTTTCCACTCAGGCGCACTGGGGGCAGGGATTCCGTCCATGCTCACACACAGAGCAGCTCAAAACTAATTTGATAAATATGAAAGAATTCTGCAATGCCGATGAACTCAGGACCTCAGGGGCAGTAGCAAAGCACGGTGCTGGGAGTGAGTGAATGCAGGACCACATTATTTTTATATGGACCACTTACATCACATAATAACAGGAAAATAATGGGGAAAAGATCTGAAACAGAATCCACAGCTTTTGACTGCTTATAAAGGAATGTTTATGTTTTTCTTTGCAGTTAGTGGATATTGAGTAACTGGTCATTGTCATGGAAGCAGACATGTCTTCCCACCCCCCTAGTTCTCTGCTAGGGCTGTTTTGATCTGGCTGTATAGGTAGGCTCTTCATCCCCTCCCCCCCATGTTCTGTGCTATGGATGTTTTAATCTGGCTGTGTAGGTAGGTCCCCCCCTAGGTTCTGTGCTGGGGCTGTTTGATCTGCCTGTATAGCTAGGTTCTTCATCCCCCTTCTGTGTTAGGGCTCTTTTCATCTGGCTGTATAGGTAGGTTCTCCCCTCCCCATGTTCTATGCTAGGGCTGTTTTGATCTCTCTGTGTAGGTAGGGCCCCCCCATGTTCTGTGCTGGGGCAGTTTGATCTGGCTGTAAATGTAGGTTCTTCATCCCCCCCCCTTCTGTGCTAGGGCTGTTTTCATCTGGCTGCATAGGTAGGTCCTCTCCCATGTTCTGTGCTAGGGCTGTTTTGATTTGGCTGTATAGGTAGTTTCTTGCATTAGACTAACACACTTGACCATCTATGTGTGAACCTTTTAAATACCACTGAGTTCTAAAGACATGCTGGACTCTGCACAGGGATGGTCTTATTAATGAGCATTCAAAGTAATCAAAGATTAATCTACTGACGTGGATTGGCTCCAAACACTATGGCAGCCTGAGAGACCTGCTCTGATTTACCCTTGGGACATATCAATGGATATCCTCCAAATTACATGTTAATCCTTGCTAGAAATTGAAGATCAGACTGTACTAACTCTCTCTACATCACTGAGTATTAACAATTATTGCAATAACTGCAGGCCTTACAGACAAAAACTACTTGCTACAATTGCGTGCTGCGCACAGAGTATGGCTGAAGCTGCTACGCAGGCCAGGGAGGACTTGAATACTAAAAAAATTATGGAAATGTTTAATACCATAGTTCAGCAAATGTCTGAGGTAACTATTGCCTCCAACATTACCACCTTGGCTATTCATCAACTCGACATGCACATTTTCCAAACGGAACACTGAGCCTCAGCTAATTCAGCTGCAATAAATGATCTCCACTTGCTTCTATGGGAGTGGTTACACACCATTAAGACACTCCAAACCAAAGTGGATGACCTGGACATCTAGAGCCACCAGAACGAACAGTGGCTCTTTGGGTTACCAGAAGGTTCAGAAAAAGGCAACCCAGTGGATTTTTTATACAATGTGCTTCCTTGACTTCTGAAACAAGAGCTACCACCCAGGCTCATGATTGAAAGGGTGCACAGAACACAGAACCCTGCCCCAAAGCCTGGAGAACACCCTAGGCCCATCCTTGCCAGGATTTTAAATTTTGCTGACAAAGAATGGATTCTCACCAGAGCCCGTGTGCTCAGGTCCCTCTCCTAGAATGGATAGCATATCCTGATTTTCCAGGACTACTCTCAGGACTTGGCGCATAGGCATAAAGAATATACTGACATTTGCAGACAGCTTCATGCTTTGAAAGTCCCCTTTTCTCTTCGTTACCCAGCCACAATAAGAGTGATGGTTAATGGAACTCTTATACACTTCTCGACACTGGAAGCTCTGCAGGACTATATTTACAGAACCTGGCCTACCCACAGGTGGGATGCAAACTACCAATCTGGGCTACAGACATCCCCATGTGCCCTGCTGTGCCCTGACAAAATCTGCCAGAGCCACCAGAGGAGAAGGAAATTGAGGTTCAAGACCTGCAGCATCAGTCATCCAAGGCCTGGGCACTTCCAGCTAAGATTTGCAAGAGACAACAAGGGAACCACTATGATAAAGGAGACCACTCATTGGAAAGATCCAGACCGAGGAGTCATAGTAGAGGGGCAGAGCCTATATTTAATTTTGTGATGAGCATGGCCTCTCACAAATCACCCCCGACATCACCCACCACAACATCATAAACCCGAATCATAGCTCACTGCTGGATTTAATGCCTGCCAATAAGCCACACAATATCTCCCATTCAGGGGTATTTCATAATGACTTAAGTGACCATTGCGCTATAACCTGTATAAGGCGTACTCCTAAATCCATCTCAACCTCTACCTTCAAACTAAAAAGATGCCTAATAAACTTTTGCCAATATGCCTTCCTGGCAGATCTAAGCAAAATTGGATGGCAAGACTTTTTTTTAGCTTGATCAATTACAGAGGCCTACAACATCTTGCTCGAACGTGTTGAGGGCGTGGTCTACAAATATGCCCCCCTCGTCAAAATTAAGGCTAGGAAAAGATCATCCCCTTGTTCACACCTACTCTAAAAACAACTTTAATGAACAGAGACAAGTTGTGGAAAATGGCCCGTAAAACGAAAGCAGAGTGTGACTGACTTGCCTTCTGCGTGGTGAGGAATTCATGCACCAAACTTATTAGAGCAGAAAAAGCTCGCTATTTTCCAGGGGAGGAGAAGTAGCAATGTATATATTGTACAAAATTACATCCAAGCAAGTTGACACCAGCCACTGGGATCCTCTAGAACTAATATGGATTAAACTTTCCCCTACAAATGGACCCAAAATAGGCAAAGGAGTGGTATATAGACCACCCTCATGCTCACTTAATGATGACACAGCACTCCTAGACAGTTTAAAAACACTCACAGCAGGGACTAACTGTATTATTCTGGGGGACTTTAACCTGCCCGGCATTGACTGCGTCAAATACACTGCCAACTTAGCTATAGAGCTTCGATATATGGAACTCTTTAATTTGGCAGGGCTACAGCAATTTGTGGATGAAAATACCAGAGGGGGTCATATCCTGGACTTAGCCCTCTGTAATATGCCTGAAACTATCCAGAACTGTACAGTATCAACCCCACTAGGATCAAGCAACCATAAATTGGTTAGCTTTACTCTATTAAATGACATAGGCAAAATCAAGGGGGACACAGTTATCTGCAATTACCAAAAGGCTGATTACAGTAGTATGCATAGGGAATTGGCAACATGGGCATGGGAAAAGGATTTTAGGGATCTTACATTAAAACAGAAGTGGGCTGCCTTTGAAAACAAAATTACTACAACAGTAAAGAAGCATGTGCCTCGCAGAAAGAAATACGACAAACCTAGAACAGCACCTGCATGGATGTCAGCTGCAGTCAAAAAAAGTATAAACATAAAGTACAAGACATATGTAAGGGCTTAAAAAAGTGGACAAGCTACCTGCTGGGACATATACCATAAAACTCTTAAACAAGCAAAGAAAGCAATTGCCCAGGCTAGAAAACCATGAGCTATGCCTAGCCAGCAAAGTTAAGGATAATCACAAATCCTCTTATTCATATATAAACAATAAAAGGGAAGAGGTCAAAATTATTGGACCACTTAAAAATGACAATGGCTCATCTGTCACTGAAAATGGACAAATGGCCACAAAATTTAACAACTTCTTTACATCAGTCTATAATGATAACTCCTGCAGTGCTAAAAATCACCTACCATTAACAGGTATACCTTATCTAACCACCGACCGTAGTAATGTCAGGGAGCGGTTACTCAAATTAGACCAAAATAAAGCTCAAGACCCAGATGGGTTGCACCCCAGAATTATCAGAGAACTGGCTAATGAGTTGGTAGGCCCTATTACAGCCATACTCAAAGCATCCCTAGAATCAGGAGAAGTGCTAGATGTATGGAGACTGGCAGAGGTGGTATCCATACCTAAGAAGGGGTCCAAACACGAAGTAGGGAACTACAGGCCCATAAGCCTGACAGCTGTTTTAGGGAAGGTTTTGGAAGGGATCATCAAGGACCATATGGTACAACATATGCAAGATTGGGGGGATGTTGACGACACACAGCACTGCTTCACCAAAGGACGTGCCTGTCGGACAAATCTCCTGGAATTTTATGGCAAGGCTAGCAGTGCATTGGATGATGGAATGTCAGTGGATGTAATTTTTCTTGACCTGTCTAAGGTTTATGATAAAGTCCCTCATGGGGAACTAATTCATGCCTTAATTGAACATGACATCCCAGGTAACATCAGTAAATGGACTGAATCTTGGTTGACTGATAGGAAGCAAAGAGTGTGTATAAGAGGTACTTATTCAAACTGGTCAGAGGTTACTAGTGGGGTCCCACAGGGTTCTGTTCTGGGGCCAGTCCTATTTAATATCTATATATCTGTATATCCTCTGTGAAACCCAAGGAGGAGATCTGAGTGTCTAAATTTGCAGATGACACTAGACTGGGCCTACAGGTAAGCAACAGTAAGGATGCAGGCATACTTCAAACGGCCTTGGGAGAACTGGAAAAGTGGGCAAAAACACACAAGCTCACCTTTAATGCTGATAAATGCACTGTAATGCATTTGGGTGCAAAAAACTTAAACAGAAGTACAGTTTAAATGGAATAACATTGAGGGAAGTTACAGACGAAAGAGACCGGGGAGTTCGAATATCAAATGATCTAAGCTGTAAAATACATTGCAATCAAGTGGTCAAAAAGGTGAGCAGTATCCTAAACTGCATTAGAAGACATATCAGGAGCAGAGACAGGGAGGTCATAGTCCCCCTTTATACTTCCCTGGTTAGATCCCATATGGAGTACTGTGCCCAGCTTTAGGCACCAGACACAAAAATGGTAATTAGAACGCTCGAGAGAGTACAGAGAAGGGCAACCAAACTCATTAGAGAAACACAAGATCTGGAATATGAGGACAGAATGGAGGAGTTGGGAATGTATAGTTTGGAATATAATTGGTTAAGAGGCAATATGTGCCTGGTTTATAAAGCTTTCTCAGACCCTGCCCTGTGGGATCAACTCAATTTCGATACCAAGGACCAAAGTTATAGTATGAGAGCGTACCCCCTACAAATTGCAGGCAAGAGATACCACTCCAACAGAAGGAAATACTGGTTTTCAGTAAGAGTACAAAAAGTATGGAATAGCCTACCTATGGAGGTGGTGGCCAGTAAAGCCAGTGAGGAATTTAAACATAGACTGGATAAGTACTTACTAAATAGAAATATAAGGGGGTACTATTAAATGGCAAGCATTATGGACTTTGTCTTCTCTGCTCTAGATAACTTATGAAATCTATGAAACCTATGAAACCACTCTAGAGGAGAACAAAAATAGTTCCGCAAATTTTGGAAGATCCTAAGGGAGATCTAGGGCCACTTGTTACCTCTCCACTGCCTTCCAAATTAGTTGTGGGAGATGCAACATTTGCTGACAAAGCCGACATCCTGCACCAACTTAATAGTCACTTCACTACAACTGGTGTAGCGTTTGATGTCTCACCAGCTAGTAGGCTCCCTACTCAGCCCCACCTCAGTGATGCCCCTGGTCCTATCAATACAAAGAACAAAAAATCTCCCACTTTTAGATTCAGCCCAATATCTTTTAAGCTAGTTGAGGACCTTTTATTGTCACTAGATGTTAGGAAAAGTGCCGGTGCTGACTTCCTAGAGCCTTTATTTTTGAAAGTAGGTTATTATTACTTGATCGCCCCATTACACATCTATTTAATCTTTCTTTAGAACTTGGTCACTTATCAGCAATCTGGAAAACTGCATACTTATCCCCCTCCGCTGACCTCCTAGAGCTTCTATTTTTGAAAATAGTTTATTATTACTTGACCACCCCATTACACATCTATTTAATCTTTCTTTAGAACTTGGTGACTTACCAACAATCTGGAAAACTGCATGCATTATCCTCCTCTTTAAATCAGGGATATGTGTGACCTAAACAATTACCAACTTATCTCCTTACTTCCCACCTTATCCAAATTGCTAGAAAAAACTAGTCAACAACCAGCTAAGAGAATTTCTGGAGACTGAGGCTCTTCTAAACCCTATTCAGTTGGGCTTCAGGCCAAAACATAGCATGATATTGGCCTTAGCTAAAGTTTCTAGTGATTGGCAAATTCACTGGATGCAAAAAAACGTATTATTCATTAGTCCTTGATTGAAGCAAGGCCTTTGATACTGCTGATTACTACTTGCTGCTGTCTGCCTTGAGTTGTCTTGGCCTTGATGACACTTCTCTGAAATGGTTCAGCTGTTACCTTAGCAATAGAATGCAACAAATCAAAGCACTGGGGAATTTTTCTACACTTAAAGATCTACCCCGAGGAGTGCCACAAAGGTCCATTTTGAGTCCCATCCTCTTCGCAATCTATATCAATAACATAGATTCACATATACACAAGGCTAATGTGCATGTCTTTGCAGATGACACTGTACTATACAATGCTTATACCACCCCTGATCTTGCACAAGCAGAGTTGCAGCAAGAGTTTGACATACTGCAGCATAACCTGCTACAGCTTAAACTGCTCCTCAGTGCTAAAAAAATGAAGGCTATGGTTATCTCCCGACATACACGCTCAGCAACTGCACTAGTTCATTCCCATAGGATCCATACCCTGCATAGCAAACCAATTTAAATAGTGGACAAGTTCAAATATTTGGGGTTTTGGCTAGACAGCAAACTTAACTTTATGGCTCACCTGAATGAGTTGGCAAAAAAGCTGTGACAATGTCTGGGCATCTTCTACCCCATTAGTCATCTTCTCACTTATGAGGCAAAGAGGAAACTAGTCCAAACAATGTTTTAACCTCTACTAGACTATGCAGACATTCTATACAGCCACTGCCCTAAAGCTGTGCTAGGTAAACTCGACACCCTTTACCACAGAGCATTGAGATTCATCACCAATGCCCCCATTAATACTCACCACTGAGTGTTATATGAGATGGTAAGTTGAGCCTCCCTTACCACTAGTAGGCAGTTTAATGCATCTCTTTGGTTTCACAGAGCTATAACTAATAAACTACCTTCCTATATCATCAATCTCTTCACACACAACCTGGGATCCTACAATCTGAGATGTTACTCATTAGTCGTGTTTGATGTCCCTAAGATTAGAACACATCATGGCACTGCAGCCATTAGCTTTGCTCACCCATCACTGTGGAACTCCTTGCAAAAATGCTCTTAAGCTTTTTACTGTCCCAGGACTTTCAATCTTTAAGTCTATGATCACACCTGTCCTGAAAAAGACTTGTACTTGCCTCCGTTAGTTGGAGCAACTACACTTGTCGGCCTTCAATTTTAGTCTGTTATTATTCCAACAGTATTTTCACCACATCTCTCCTTATTTCCATATGCTGTACTACCCTCACCTCCCCCCTCCTTTTTCCCTTATTACTTCCTATTATAGTATGCACTTTGAAGTGCAATAAGCCATACTACGCCACAGATGGATAAGCATATTTTTTCTTTTTCTTCTTTTTTTACTTTTCTAGCCTGTAGCTAGTTATTCCTTTATTGTACAATAAGGTGGAACCATGATCTGTACTGTTCCTCATGTATTATTGTAAATGTTTACTTTGCTTTATTCTATTTTATTGTTAATATATATTCCTATATATTTGTGCTGTCCAGGACCACCTTGCAAATGAGCTCGCTCAAGGGTGTATAGCCTGGTTAAATAAAGTTTGATTGATAAATATTTGAATAATCAGCAATTACTAGCCCATACTTCAGAAGTAATAGGGATGCCCCTCTTGCAACACATACCAGGGACCAGTGATCACCAGAGAGGACATCACCCCCACTTGAAGCTGAACTGGGACCCAGCCCCTCTAACACACCGCCTGCAGAAAAGACTTGCGCCTGCATTGTGGCCCACGGGGCAACTACAACCTGAAATCTGATTGACATCTCCACTGAAGATTACACCCAAATGGCCTGGATTAGCCTTCTGAAGCAGGCACACCCAGGGCAGGATACCAAAATCCACAGGGACAAAGCTGATATATCAGATAAGTGTGTTTTTACGTTATCTCCTGGGTTGTGGGGTTTGAGGTGGTTTAAAAGGGTTGAGGATGGTGAATTTTGTACAGATCTAGCTACTGCTGTGGCTGGTAACAAACACCATAGACAGCCTTAATTCAGGTAGCTGATCATCACCCACCCTCCATAATAGTGACTAGACATAATTCTAACCATTCTCCCTCTGATACCCCTATATCTTTGGGAAAAAGTTAAGACCATACTGTCTGAAGGCAACGATATGTATCTGGTTGCAACTGGGGCAATTAGTGGGTGGGGGAGGGGGGGGTACTGCTCTTACCACAAACTATATTACCAAATGATATCTGTTTGCATTTTTGCTTTACCACCCCTCAAGATTTCTCCACCCCTGTATGGTAATGTCTGGTGTGGCACTGAGTCAAGATCCTGCTGTAGTAGCTGAACCACAATCCCTAGTTGCGTTATAAAGGGCCCCAGCCCCCCCTCCCACTGGAACCCAAACTGCTTCATCCCACACTGCCAACCTCTGATAAGTGGATAACATTTTGGTCAGTTTGGTGTTGTCACTTTGCCCTTTCCATTAGACAGCTTGCTACCATGTATATACTCGACTAAACAAGTCAGCGATGTCTCCTCTTAGTGAGCCCCCCCCCCCCATAGTGTCCCTAGGTCTTATGGATAGTGGTATGTCGATGAGTGAGACAGCTCTGGAGAGCCTTGTTTTATTATGTTACTCTGTAACCTACTGGTGTTAGAATCAACCATACAGCCAATTTTTTTTTAAAAGAAGGGGTTAGGATTGAGGTCAGGCTTGGCCCCTGGAACTTAGCCCCTAGTCAGTTTACCTTCGTTGGCAATGCATAAAGTGACATTAATGTGAATTGATTAGTGGGGAATATGTACCAAAGGTTGGCTAAAGAGTCCTCCCTTTGGAGTTTTTTCCTCTTGTGTATCCTTCCCCTTTTCCATAATATTGGATGATTCCTGAGGGGTCACTCATCCTCTGACACTCAGGTTAAGGGTGCTCTGCTGTTGCTGAAAACTAACCCCTTCCCCCCCCGGAATCATTCTACCCTATTACTCAGGGAGGGCTCAGGAGAATTTGGCACTGCCCAATGCTAATCACCCTCTTCTCTGATGGTAACTCAAATTAAGATATGCTGAAGCTGTCAGGAGGATATCTTAGTTCTATTGCAGCACTAACCCAGGTAACGGAGCTAGATACGATTCAGGTGCCACTAGTCTCCGCTTCTTCTCCCCCTTGATGTACTGCTTTGGTTCACAGTAGACAAGTTCTTTGTGGGCCGCTGCCCCACACAGGAGACGGATTTGGCCTCAGATGGGTATGTACCCCCGGCCAGTGGACTCTACCTTCTTGTTAACACAGGTATGTGCTTTTGGTGTAAATAGTTGTTTTAGGTATGATGCTTTTGTGTTATGTAGTATACTAAGTATTTCCTATTTGTTCTTAAGTTGGGGGCACCTCTGTGACCTCTGGGTAAGATCTCTCTTATTTCTGCACTCTGGTAAAACAATGCTCCTAACTGGATTATACATACAGACACATCTGTACCTCCTGCATACTATTTCTGTAGATCTGCTCTCTTCAGTGGGACACATAATACAGAATTCTGCTTTCCAGGACATGCTAGACCATGGCTGAAATATCATGCCACACTTGGAATGTTAGGGCACTTAACACCCCTATTAAATGTAAGCAAGTACTGTCCCATCTGAAGAGAGTAAAGTCACACATAGCCTTCTTAAAGGAGATGAAATTGATCAGGAATGATCACTCTTACTTGGTTAGAGACTGGGTTGGAATGGAGGTACCTATTAGTGCTCCCTCAAAAAAATGAGGATTGGCCATCCTTATACACAAAGTTGTTCCCTGGATCATCACCAATAGCCACTCAGACCCTGTGGGGAGGTAGGTTATTGCCCTTATGGATACTCTGAGTTGCCTGATTCTACTTGTTAACAATACATTTATGCTCCTCATGAGGACAATCCGGCCTTCTTCCAGGACATTTCAGACAAAATAGGCTCTCTGGGAAGAGGGAAAGTCCCCATTCTGTTAGGTGGAGATCTGAACTTGCCCCCTTCCCCATGGTAGACAAAAGCATGCTTGACAAGGATACCCATCCTAGGAGTATCCTAGCAATTCACCAGCTAATGCAGGAACATGGTCTGGAAGACATTTGGCATTTGATTCACCCTAAAGAGAGAGATTACACCTTCCATTCCAGTGTGCATGACACACTCAGTCAACTGGACTATTGACTCATCTCCCCTGTAAGCTCTCAATCCATTACAGAGTCTCATATCCTCCACTTGATCTTTTCCAACTATGCACCAGTGCACATGTTGTTTCTGTGAGACCCCTTGACATGTCAATTTCCTTCTTGGAGATTAGACTTCCCCCTTAGGAGACCCCTACTTTTTACCCTGGGTAACCAATGAATCCAAGCTGTTCTTTCAGGAGAACCCCATCAGTGATACCACTGCCAGGAATACCTGGGAAGTGTATAAAGCTACTATTGGAAGTAAAATTATTGGCTATGCCTCCCATAGGGGGAAGTTAAGGGAGCATAAACTTACCAGCTTGGAGAAACAATTAGTAGCTATGGAAGCCCATCTTAAAGCCCTAAAAAGCCCAACCTTCTACTCCCAGATTGGGAAGGATTTCCTAAGGTTGAGATTAGAAGTTAATGAACTCTTGTCCAGGAAAGTTGAACTGGCCCTACTGAAGGTGAAACATGTATACTGGTATGGGGGAAATAAATCAGGGAAGGTACTGGCTTATCAATTAAGGAAGCAACAAGCCAGTAGGCATATAGCAGGCTTTCAGAACCCTACTACCCACAAGGTGCGAACTAAGCCCGCTAAAGTAAACAAAATAATGACAGAATTTTATAAAAAACTGTATGCTATCTCCTGCCATAGCACCCCCCCCCCCAACACTCAGGAGTTTCTGGACAGCCTTCCCCTACCCAGATTTACAACAGTGAGACCTTTTGGATGCCCCTCTAATGGAGGAAGCAGTCAAGAAGGCTCTGCCGTCTTTAAAAAAGGGTAAAGCACCAGGGGGAGATGGGTTTTCTGCTAATGTTTTGCAGGTCCTTGCCCCCGTGATCTCACCTATCTTAATCCAAGTATTCTCGGAGGCTGAGCATTTAGGATGACTTCCACCCACAATGCAGGAGGTCACCATCACAATTCTTCCAAAAAGGGGAAAGGACCTGACATTTTCTGGAAGTTACAGACCCATATCCTTAATCTGCGCTGATAGTAAAGTGTATGCCAACGCTATCGCCAACAGGCTCAATCCTCTTCTTCCCACTCTGATACACCCATCACAAGTCAGTTTTATGCAGGGAAGATGTAGCACAGATCACATACATTCCCTTCTGAATTTAGTGCACTCTGCACGTAGCCTTTCAACGCCAACAGCAGCTATGGCTGTCAACTTTGAGAAGGCATTCAATTCTATAGAATGGGACTATCTTCACCTTGTATTACAACAATATGGGTTTGGCCCCAGATTTTGTTCTTGAATTAATTCACTCTGTACGTCTCTAAGAGCCAAAGTGCTTACAAATTCCAATCTCTGTGACCCCTTCCAACTGGAAAGAGGCACCAGACAAGGCTGCCCCTTGTCCCCACTCCTCTTCTTGTTGGCTGTGTAAACTCTTGCAGCTTCCATTTGTCAACACAAGGCCCAGGACATTCTCAGAGTACAAAGCAACACTGCCAAACCAGCCTCTGACTGAATTATCAATCAGCATGTACGGTAGACAGTACATACTTATTGGTTGACTGGTCAACCAATGAGTGCATACTGTCTACTGTACATGCTCATTGACAATTCAGTCTGCAGCTGGCCATGGTGGTGTGAGGAGGGCTGTGCCAGTCACCAGCGCAGGTCAGGTTGGGGGGAAGTGGGGTGGTGGGTCACTTTCTGTTGGGGTGGAGACCATGGTATTGTGGATGGTCAGTGATTGGGGAACATGGGAGGGTCCACTGGACCACTGGGGATTTAATTAAATAGAACAGAGGCAAAGATTGGGGAATGAGGAGGGGGACCACTGGAAAAACAATGTTCCTATTGTTCTATATGGGGACATGGATAAGGGCAGGGGAGGGACACTGAACTACCAATGTGCCTTTTTTAACTATGTGAATGGGGATTAGGGCAAGGGAGGGACACTGAACTACAAATTATTGTTTTTTCATCTGTGTGAATAGGGATCAGGGCAGGGGAGGGACACTGAAATATCAATGTGTTTTTATGTCTATGTTAATGGGGATTGGGCTGGGTGAGGGACACTGAACTACCAATGATTGTTTTTTCATCTGTGTGAGCAGCAATTGGGGCAGGGAAGGGACACTGAACTATCATTTTTTTTTAACTATGTGAATGGGAATTGGGCCTGGCAGCCCTTGACAGTGCAAAGATGGGGTGAGGGGCACATGCCCCCTCTGTGCACTGTTAAGGGCTGGGTTTCAGAAACTTTAATATGTACTGGTGCTAGCAGTCGTTTATCACTTCTGAAACCTTTCAGTGTTATGCTACACCACATATGCATGAGGGATCCCTTATCTGCATAGGAGCAGCACAATGCTGTATGAGTCAGCACCGTCAGGGGTGTGGAATGTATATGTGTCCTTTGAATATGGGCATGCCCCCAACAGCTGGTGCTATTCCAGGTTAGCGTGGCACAAACTCAGCCTGTGACATATTAACCTTTTGGAAATGGGGCACTGAAAGTCTTATTCTTTCTTGACCCACCAGTGGCTACCTGATGATGACAATGCATCGAGCTGCACATGCAGTTGTCCAAGGTGGAGGTGGTGTGGCACTGGCAAAAAGGCAGAATGCATTTGGCAAGTAGACATGGACTAGTCTGATGGGGGGCCAGGGAGAGCACAGCAGGCCCCGACTGAGCATGGCACTCACAAGTGTAGGGAAGGATGGGATGGGTCCAGGCCTGGGGAGGGGATTTGAATTGTTTGGCACACTCACTGAAAACAGCAGTAATTTCTTTGGGATATCATCATTCATCACAGTGACTTGTCACTTGACCACAATGGTGACCACAGCTGAGCTCAGACAGGTAAGGGATAGGAGACATGGGGGGGGCTTTGTGGGTTACCTTGCAAGGGTCTGAATTTTAAATTGATCTGGTTACTGCACAAACTGTTTCTGTTGGATACAGAACTGGAAATTCTGATTCTTAATCCATTTCTGATTTTAACCCTTAAACAGAATAGGAATCAGAACTAGAAATGGAATTTCTGGTAATCCAGCGGATTCATGTGGATTGGATTCTACTGAATCCAATCACCTCTGGAATACACTCATGGTGCAGCTGCAAAGGCAGCTTAAAGAACTTAACACAGATATGCATATATAATCTCCTAGTCATACTACTCCTTCAAATCGTCTGCTGATTTCATGTAGTGACAATGCCAGGCATCAGCATGACATGGAAGAAGACTTGGATAAACATATCTTGAGGCAAACAAGAATATTTGGTGCCTTCTGATACTCAATTCCAGCATCCCTCAGATGCTTAAGTAGAAGTCTCAAACCTACTGTATTAACAGAGAAAGTGATACAGATTTATCTAGCACAGCCACTTACTAGCAGAAATAGTAATCCAATCAAATTCTGGCAAGGCAGTCAAGCCATTTGGCCATCACTAGCTAAAGTGGCTTAGTATTTTCTTGTATACACTTCAACATTAGTTCCTTCAGAAAAATGTTTTAGTACAACTGGTGATAATGCCATACAACTGCAATTAAGTCTAGAGTCTGAGAAGCTTGAATTCTTAATCTTTCTCAAACTCAACTAACCAAACTACAAGTTGTAGTGAGAAAGAAATAATGTGACTTACTTGGAATTGAACCCATGTCCTCAGAATACAGTGCCAGTGCTCTAACCAGAGGGCTACAGGCTTCAGGAACCTCAGATCCAACCAGGTGAGCCTGTAGCCCAGTGGTTAGAACACCAGGATGGTATTCTGAGTAGGTCACATTATTTCTTTCTCACTACAATTTGTGATTTAAATTGCTTAGCATTAAAAAACATCTAACCATCATCATGACTATTTCTAGTTGCAGGATATTCAATATCAGAGAAAGGAGATGTTTCCATGGTTTGGTCTAACCAAGTGAGCCTGTAGCTCAACATTTAGTGCACTGAGATGTTATTCTGTGGCCTCAGTTCAATTCCCATTAGATCACAATATTTCTTTCTTACTGCAATTTCTGATTTACGTTGCTTAGCAGTGGTAATATTGCACCCAAAAAATCTGCCACCTTAATTATTCCTAATTGCTGGATATGCAATACCAGAGAAAGGAAATGTGTCCAGGAACTTTGGATGCAACCATGTGAGCCAGTAGCTCAGTGACTATAGCACCACAAAAGTATTTTGGGTGTGACAGGGTTGAGTCAGACCTTGTACCATTTTTTATGCAGGGAGAGTTCAAAGCAAGTATCTGTTTTGTCCTCTCTTCTCCTATTCAGTGACTTATCTGCCTCTTGCCTGTCTGACTGCACAATGAAATTGTTCTTGTGTCACCTAGGAATTGGCCACTCCAATGGTCCCACAATTTCCCCCTTTATCTCCCTTTCTTCACTTGTTTCTATTTTGCTCTCTCCCCTTGCTTCTCTGTGATTAAAACATATATCTCTGAATTTGTATGTGAAACGGGGATCCCTTGATTTGCAAATGTATATACTTATATTGTTGAAATGATTGCGGAAAGCTATTTAGGTTTCTTAGATAATAATTTATAATTCAGGGGGCTGACCTTGAGATGAAGTTTGACCTCTATAAGCTTTTTTACAGAACTGTCAATGAGAGACCAGCTCTGGGACAGAATGTTCGATTTTGTTGCACCTGTTAAGACTAGATGTACTCTTCAGGCTGGCCACAGGGAGGGAAGTAGCAAAGTTCTGAGATATTTTGTGAAAAGCAGAACATGTAAGTTACAACAGGATGCAAAGTTTAAACTGGCAGAAAAAGAGCTCTGATATAAAGACAGCAATGTTTTGTTTAGAGAGAGAGAGAAAGAATGAGATTTAATTTGAGAGAGAAAGACTCCAATGTAGAATTTTTTGTTTGTACTGCTTTTATGATGAACTATCCTGCAGAATTGTATTTTTTTTATGTTATTGTTATTGATAATAAAATTCTACTTGTGAATTTTATAACTTCTCCTGGTCTGCTTCTGCTTCCCAACTTATGCCTTTACAACACTGAGGGCCTTGGTTCAATTCCCAGTAGGTCACATTATATCTTTCTCATTACTATTTGTGATTTAAGTTGCTTAGCGGTGGTTAATACTGCACCAAAAAAACAAAGCAAAAAAATATAAAAAAAATCTAGTTGTCATCTCAACTTAACAAATATGAACTATAACTTTTAAGTTGATTAATGGCATGTCCATCAGTACTATTCCTACTCCTACACTTCCTGGTGGCAAATCTTTATGGATTGCTCCAACAGGCACTGGCACCACAGTCCCAGCAGCAGCAGTGGCACAACTCTTCCTCCTGGTGATGCTACATCAGTTTTTTTTTATTTTCATCACTATCAAACTCAACATAATAAGATGTGCACCTGAGTCAGTATCAGTTAAGTAAGACCCATCACCTCACCAACCATGAATGGGTCAGTGGCAGACTAAGTGACCTGGCCGACCACAAGCAGGTGTCAGTGGTTAACTACTACAGATTTGGCTGCCAGGAGGCAGTATCTGTGTTAAAACTAAGTTCAATTAATGTAAAAACAACAACAAAAACTATAAAAATTAAATATAAAACATAAAAAGGTAAAATCATACAAGGAAAAGGGGTTCAATGACAGAAATATTGTAAAGGGCAATGAAAAACTCTACACTGAATGTCTTTTCATTATTTTTTTCATGCTGCATAACTTGATTTTTTTTATTTATTTCAAAAATTTCACAAGGCAAGACATACAGAGCCTGTAACACCTCATGCCCAGATATGTGCTGGGGGAGTTGAGGAAGTGGAGTACACAGTATAATATACAGCAGTAAAAATTCACTGCAAAAAGCTTTGTTAATGCACAGGTTAGGGTTGATGCAACAAAAATAGGGAAGTGTGGCATTAGGGTTTAAAACTCTAACACCCTTTCCCACTCTCAAACACCAAAAGGAAAAGAAATGACAGTTTTGTCTGTTGATACTCTTTGCAAATCAGGGGTGGGATGTTCCTTGGGGTTTTCAGACCTAACACTCACCCCATTCAATAAACAAATAAGGTCAGATGTGATCTGTTTTCTTCATGCAGAGCAAAGAGGTTGTTGTCACTATGTGGAGATACACAGGTGTGTATATTTGAAGAATATATATCAATGGGAGAGTGTTACAGTTGAGAAACACAAGGAATGCCCCACCCTGATTCTTCAAGACTGACAAGAGGGAAAACTGTAATAATGTTTTTTTTCCTTTTGGTGCTTGTGAGTTTGTTGGTAGGGAGTTTGGGTTGTAAACCTTTATGTCACATTTACCTACTTGTATCACTTTAACCCTAACTGATGCATTATTGAAGTCTTTTCGAATGAATTTCCTTATGTTTTGCGATATTAGAATCGTATCATCAGTCATGAAGGTCTCTTTGGGACCTGTGGGAACACATGCATGTGATTACAGAAGCACTTCTGTTCCTCCACTTATTCAAATGTGTATGTGGGTGTGGAAGCTTAGGGCCTTCAAGGCCTTGCATTTCCATTACTCCAGAAAAGCAATTTATGTGCTTCCTTGTAATTTTTTTTTTGCAGGGCTAGACCATTTTCCATTCCTGTTTCTTAGGGGCTTCATGTTGTACTACTTATTATGACCATTCCATTGCCATATACATTGTCCATTTACTCCAAAGAATGACAGAATTAGATCTTGTTAAAGTCACAATGTTATCCTGTGGGAATTGTAATTTTTTAAATTATTATGTTTTATATGGCCCCTATTTTTTGGGGGGGAGTTATGCATTGCTGTTGTAGTACTCATTACGCCCCCCCATCCAAGCACTCTGCCTTGATGCCGATAAGTCTAACTACCTTTTGTCTTACTAAACTGCTCAAATCTAACTCCCTTTACCTCTATGCTATTTAAGACCTGCTCTGTCTTCTTCTCTCTAGCTGCTTGTCCCTGAACAGAGCTGCTCCAGCTCACCCACGGTTGGCCGGCACCCAGCCAGCCACCGACCGAGACCAGGACACCTGCCTGCAGCTCCTTGGAAGGTACGGGACAGTGCAGCCAATCGGAACACAGGTGCTTCCAGCAAACCCACTCTGATTGGCAGGAGTTTTCCCCCTGCTATAGGCACCTGGCACTTTGTTAGATTTTCGATAGAACTAAGCACATTTCAACTGTGTTATTAGGAGTTTTTCAACTGTATTAGCTGGATTGCAATTTCTACTACTGTTTTAAAGTGCTTACACCTCTTCTGTCTGACTGCTCTTCCTGCAGCACCCCCCCCATCCAAGCACTCTGCCTTGGTGCCGATAAGTCTAACTACCTTTATTGTGGCTAGTTTTCCATTAGCAGGTTATATAGACCTGCCACTAGAGGGATTCTTGGTCTTCTACATAAATCACTGTATTCATTCATGGGCAATATGGCCTGTATTGTCATTCTACTTCTTTCCTGGTTCTGCTACAAGGGAACTTGAGTCTGAAGAGTGGATGGCCACTAACTAAGCTGCTCCTGCTCTCCTTGTTCCCCTTTCAGCTGTATTTTCTCATCTAGGTTTTAAGTGAGTACCTAGGTGGGCAAATTTTCTTGCCTAGAAAATATTGCACTAATACAAATTATGAGACCACTCAATCTGGGACCATGGCTCTACTTATTGTGTTTTTATTGCTCCTAAGGTGCAGAGTCTTCAGCAATACAGTGCAATTTGAAGTACCTCAATGCAATTCAGTTCTCCAATGTACCTTATCAATGCCTAATGTTATAACAGTCTACCGTGCAGACACTATGTCATTCTCCTCTCCCCTTTTAGCCTATTTCCCCCCCAGTTAGCCTACACCCCCTTGCTACTGTCCTCACATATGTCTACCCAAGCACTTACATTGATCACGATCAACTGTCATTACAGTGGTGCCGCCTCTTGCTCAGCACGATATGGGTTGCCGCAAAGAAATAAAAAAGCAGTCTCCATTCTTATAAGCTCCTTAAAGAAAGTTATACTTCTGCTTCTTCTCTGCTCAGGAAATGTGGAGCTCAACCCCCGCCCCCCACAACTTACCTCACCTATCGATTTTGCTGAGGCCACAGGTCTCAAAATGATGATGGTCAACATTTTAAGCCTGCCTAAAAAACTTGTACAGCTGCAAGCCTGGGCTGCACATGTTAACCCAGACCTTATCACAATTACTGAGTCGTGGTTAAAAAATACGAGCACTGATCAACAAATATCACTGCAGGGCTACAATTTATTTAGAGCAGATAGAGAGTCTAGAGGCGGGGGTGTGGTTATCTACGCCAAATCTAAGGTCACCAATATTAGTTGCAAATCTCTAGCCAAGGAATTTGAGTTAGTTTCGCTGAGCCTTCATCTCCCCTCCTCGGAATGTATCACTATCCTAGGTGGCTATAGACCCCCATCTGGTGGTGATGAAGTCCTTAATCTTTTGAAATCCATGTTCGTAGATGCAAAAACTGAAACAATATTTCTAGGAGATCTAAATATGGACTGGCTGTCACTTAAATCACACGGCCTCAAATCCCTTTGTGATGAGCTAGGTCTTGGGCAATTAATCAGTGAACCTACTAGGAAAACACTCTAAATACTGCCAACAGTTCCATTCTAGATGTGGTACTAACCACCCATCCACACAAAATATCTCATTTGGCAGTGTTTCACAACATGAGCGATCATGGAATTGTTGCTTGCATAAGATCTCAAATTAAGGCCCGTCCTCAACCCATCTTTATAACAAAAAGATCCTTTCGCAAATTCAGTGCAGTAAACTTCCTATCTGACCTGAGCATGATCAGATGGCAAGATCTTTACCTAGCCAAAGATGTCAACAAGGCAGCTTGCATCCCTAATGACAAACTCATTGCAATAGTAAATAAGCATGCCTCTTTCATCAAAGTAAGGGTATGGAACAATTCAAACCCCTGGTTCACCTTGGATCTCAAGGTAGCCCTTCTAGCTCGAGATAAGCTCTGGGCTAAAGCTAGACATTCCAAAGAATCTTCAGATTGGCAGGCCTTTAGAACAGCCAGGAATAACTGTGTGAAAAAACTTCACTCTGCTAAAGCTAACTATTATATTTCTACTCTCGAACAAGCTAAAGGTAACCCTCATAAAATATGAAAGACTATCAAAGCTATAGAAGGATGGCCCATGGCCCCCTCTGTCCCAACAAAGATAGTAGCAAGTGACAAGACTGTGGAAAATAAATCCCTAATCCTGGAGGAACTTAACTCCCACTTTGCCACAGCTGGATTAGCTTTTGACTCATCACCTTATGCTGGTGCTGCGGTGAGCCAGGATACTCCTCCCGCCACATCTAGTCCTGCACCCAGCCCCTTCCAACTGCGTGAGATAACTTATAAAGAAGTAGAAGATTCTCTTCTTAACTTAGACACCAAAAAAAGTGCAGGGGACGATGGCTTGGAACCCTTTTTCCTAAGGTCAGGTTACGCCCATCTCACTGCCCCAATTCTCCACATCTTCAATCTTTCCATTACATTTGCTACTGTGCCGTCCTGCTGGAAATCAGCACATATCCTCCCTCTATTTAAATCTGGTGACCCATGCGATGTAAACTATAGGCCTATCTTCCATATTGCCTATCCTTTCTAAAGTTCTCGAAAAACTGATCCATATTCAGTTAAAATCTCACTTGGAAACCTTCTCTCTCATTAACCCAGCTCAATCTGGCTTCCGGCTAATCATAGCACAATCACTGCACTAGCAAAAGTAACCAATGATTGGATCTCTGCTATAGATGCTAAGAAGGTAACTCACGCAGTCTTTTGGACCTCAGCAAAGCTTTTGATACTGTTGATCACAAACTATTAGTCAATTACCTTGCAAAGTTGGGTGCCACATACCATACCACCCAGTGGTTCTCTAGCTACCTAACTGGAAGATTCCAAAAAGTAAAGGCGGAAGGCTTTTTTTCTGCTGCCTTGCCAGTTGCAAGAGGAGTCCCCAAGGATCCTTCTTAGGCCCTATCTTGTTTTCTCTGTACATTAATGACTTAGATGCTAACATATCTACGTCCAATCTGCACTTTATTGCAGATGATACTGTGTTGTATACTTCTGGATCATCGTTATCTGAAGTCAAGGGAGTGCTTCAAGCGGACTTCGCACAACTTGAGCATAATCTAATAAAGGCAAAGCTTCTGCTCAATGCTAAGAAGACTAAAGCAATGATATTCTCCCGCAGTGCTGTCTCAGGCCCCCCCAATACCCTTGCCCAAGACTTCATTGTCACCACGCTAAACGAGCCTCTGGAAGTTGTAACCAAATTTAAATATCTAGGTATCTGGATCGACAATCAATTATCTTTCAGTGACCACGTCGAAGATGTCTCTAGAAGGTTAAAAGCAAGGTTAGGTTTCTTCTACAGAAATAGGCCCCTTTTCCCCCTTGAAACTTGAAACAAGCTTGTACAGGCCACTTTTCTCCCCTACTGCACTATGGCTGATGTAATCTATTCCTCCACCACTCTTGCAAATCTAAGTAAACTGGACATCCTTTATCACCGTGCAGTTACGGTTCATTACCAACTCCTTACGTTTGCACCATTGTGACTTATATGCAGCTGTTGGTTGGACATCCCTTACTACTAGACGCCTGCTCAATGCTGGGCTATGGACTCTTAAACTGCTCCTGCAGAAATTGCCAAGCTATCTCTCTTCCCTTATTAGTATCTCACATAGTGCATACTCGTTAAGAAAATCTGACTTTATTATGCTTGACATACCAAGGACGCAGACTTCCTTTGGTAAATGTGCTATTGCATATGCCCTTCCCTCCATTTGGAACCAATTACAAACTGTACTGAAGCTAACTAGCACAGTTTCAATAAACTTCTACAAATCGCTAAGTTCAGCCAAAATAAAAGACACCTGTAGCTGTCATTAAGTCTCTTCCTTCCCCATGTGTGCCATATTTATCCACTGGTAAGGTATAATTGATTTGTCATATTAACTGCTTTCCTTTCCCCTTCTACTCCTGGCTTTATCATTGCTTATGCTCCACTGCTACTCTATCAAATCACTCCTCCCCCCATATCAGTTGTAGACTGTTGTTTGTTCTAGCTGCCAAAATACTGTATATGTATTGCACACACCAGTCATCATGTTTCATTTATCAGTATGCAACCTGTAAGTCGCTTCCCTGTCTCATATCAATGTTTACCACCCGCGGTCAACCTATGTGGTACCCTTGTATGTATATCCAGCCTGTATCATGTAACGTGCATTTCATGTATATACTGTTATTACCTATCTGTGTTTGTACTTTAAGTGTTTATGTCACAGGACCTCCTTGTGAATGAGCTTGCTCAATGGAGTTTTCCTGCAATAAACTTGAACTTGAACTTGACATTTATTTTGATATATAGATTGTCCCTTAACTGTAAATATTGATGGAGTTATGGCTTTTTAAAGTTGAAATGTGGAAAACAAAACTAAGACCACATTCTTTTTTCATGTGAAGGATTCTTTTTTCATGAGGTTGTGTCATCCATATGAAAAAGATTCTTTCACAGGAAAAAAGAATGTGAAAGAAACTAAGTCCAAATTCTATTTTTGAATAAAGGGATCTTTGTCATGAGGTTGTGTTGCTCATACAAAAAAAGATTCCCTTTTATGAAAAAAGAATGTGATAAAAAAAACTAAGGCTAAATTATTTTTTGTATGAGGGGATCTTTTTGTGAGGTTGTGTCATTCATATGAAAAACATTTCCTTCATATTAAAAAGTATGTGAAAAAAAACTAAGCCCAAATTATTTTTTCATATTAAAGGAATGTTTTTTCATATGGCCATATGATTAAAGAAATTCAGGACACGAAAAAAGATTTTAAGATGTGTTAAAAACACATTTCTGGTTGATGTTTCCAAAATATAAGTGCAGAATCCACCTTTAGGAGCCCCAATTAGCAAAATGCATCTGTTGGTGTCTATGCAGCACATTTTTTTTTATAGGTTTTCAAAAATTTCTTTTTCGAAAAAAACATAAACAAGATGGTGGCCATACAACAGAATTTTTTTTTTTGTATGGCCCAAATATTTTTTTCGTATAAAACAGCAATCCAAAAGTCCACACTGAGCATGCTCAGAACTTAAATTTCAAATACTTATAACTCTGGAATAGATTAGTATTTTTTCACCAAACCAACGAAAAGCACCACTTTGGCCCAAGTCCTTTCTAATCTTTTTTTTTTTTTGCAATTGAATATACTTTGTTGATTTTTTACAAGAATAGAGACAAAATACACAAACACTAGCAGAAGGTAAACAACATCCAGCTGAACACTAACAAAAAAACTACAATTAACAGTGCCTCCTCTATCATCCAACATCCCTCCCTCCCCAGTTCCATCCCTGCATCTTAATAAGTGTTCTACCCATCCAAACACTGTACCAGTATAAAAAATAACATTCTAGACATGTTCCAGTAAATTGTACTGCATGGAGGGATAACTGGTACCAGCAGTTATTATCGCTGAAGGTATGAGTAAAAAGAGGTCCAACACTCCTGGAACTTAGGCCAGGAGCTATTGTCCAAGGTTACCATCCATTCAGCATTGCACGCATTCAAAAATTCTTGTTACCATTCAGAAAAGGAAGGTGACCAATCTCCTCTCCAATGTCTCAAAATGAGGATTTTGGAGATTGATGAGATTAAAGCCATTTGGGCTTTCACTTTTTTTTTGGTATGCTGACTGGAGGTCAGCTCCATGACCATGAAGACCAGCATTGCAACAGATTTCACCCAGAAATCGTTGGGTCGCTGTGCTGGTCCCTGCAGACACTGGCGGTGCAGATCCCAGTGTTGTACACCCTCCCCAAGACAACTCCAACTCAGAGTTGGATATACAGTAACTGGGGGGGTGTGAGGCAGAGACCCCACATGGGGGGTTCGGGGTGCACTGCCCCTGAAAAAAAACACACTGGCATCTCCAACAGTACAATGTCGACACTCAGCATTGTGTATGTTGCTGTTTGGGAAGTCAGCATCAGCGCTGTCGCAGCACTATAGTAAAACCTTTTTTTTGACGGAATTCCCAAATGTTCCCCCAGGAGACAGACTTCTGTCATGAGAAAATTGGATATATATTGAAGAAAGTGAACATTTCCTCAGAAATCAAATGCCAGAATTGTTTAATCAGGGAGCAGGACCAAAGTGTATGCATTAAAGTGCCTGCCTCTGCATTACAGGACTTACAGATTGGATAGAATAATTTACCCATACAGTGTAATCTAATGGGTGTGTAGTATACATGATGTAATATGTTAAATTGAATTAGCTTTAGCCTATCTTGTTTTATATATTTGTAAATGTCAGACCAAATTGTTTGCCGGTGAGAAACAGGTTGAGTTATATTTAGTGAATTTTTCCATTAATAGGCCTCCGGCGAGTATTTAACCCAAGCAAGGTGGCAGATCTCTTTATAAATGTTAGCAATTGATCTACCTTTAAGAGATAAGTGCCAGGATATTCAAAGGGCTTGCGTCTGGTGCAACTGAGTTGTGCTAGCACAATGCCGTATTGTGCCCCAGCAGGATATTGAAAAGGCTGCCTGGAGCAGAGCAAATCCTGATGCACCATGGCGCAATGTAATCCTATGAGGTGCAGATGCAGAGGGTGTGTCCATGCATATGCGGCATATCCCGATATTCAGCCTGGGATGTGCAGTGCATATGCTAGTGCAGCTCTGCAATTGCACCGCACAGGGGCCTCAAAGTTGAGCCCTGGAAAAGTAGGAGCAAGTTCCGGCCACCCACAAGCGGGCAGCTGTATTGCAAGGTGCAACGCAGCAGCCGCCAGTCTGGGTGGCCACCCACCCAGAACACCATTGACAAGCACACATACACCCTTGGTGGTCCAGTGGACCTTCCCCCCTCTCTGTAAGCCCAATCATGGGCATCTGTAATATAAACCCAATCCCTGGTGGTCTAGCGGTCCCTCCGCTGCCTGATTGTGGGCTGTTGTAGCTGCAGAAAGTCAGCTGGTGGTCCAGTGGTACCCCCTCCCCATCCTCCCACAGAGGACCCCCGGCACCCCTCATCATCAGTGGGCAGCAGCACCCCACCCACATACTGCCCGGCAATCCACTAAGTGACAGGTACAGTATGCTCTGCATGCCTATTGGTCCACAGTGTTGATGTCGGCACTTACAGAAGTTACCGACAATGGGGGGAGATGGGAGATGGGTGTGAATCTCTGGGCAGTGGGTGGTGGGGCCATTCTTCATTTAGCCAGGGATCAACCGGGGGCAGGTCCACTAGACACCAGGGAAATTTCATTTCATTTTAAATTATGTGGATGGGGATGGGGCTTAATCTTGGGGGGAGGGATTCTTTCTTTTTTTTTTTTTTATTAATTTCACTTTATTAAGACATCCATTTTACATAAGTATTTGTGGTCCTTATCAGACCCAGTTACACAAACAACCGAGTTTCCAAATTTAGACAACGAGCGGAAGGTGTATATGATCAATAAAGAGATAGTCATTAATATAAATCAGTAGCCTATTCACTTAATAAAACCTTATTACTTTAACCAACCCCACATATATCCCTTCCCCAAGCAGCATTTACTGAATTACACGAACTATTCAGACTTCTCCCAGATCTGGAGGATGAGTAAACGATATTATGACATTTAAAGGCTTAAATGTTCCAGGTAATTAGAGCTGCATCAAGCAGACCCCATCTGGCATTATAGGCTTGCATTCTATTGGTCATTCTAGCTATATGCACTTCCACCTGTAAAGCCAATGTAATCTCCTTGTACCACTCACGCACTGAAGATGTTGTGTCATCCTTCCAATGTCTTAAGATGACCGCTTTTACTGCGGCTGATACCATTGCCATATAGTATTTACCTTGTTTACCCATTTCTATAGGGAAGACATTCAACAGATATGTTTCAGGCGTGACATAGGGTCTAAGGCTTATCTTGGGTGGCAAGGAAGTTTAAATCATCTGCCAGTAAGGCTGGATCTTGGGACAAGTCCACAGCACATGGTATAAGTCACAGTCTCCAGCCTTACATCTATTGCAATTGGATGATGCTAACTTGCCAAACTTGTGTAATTTCGCAGGGGTATAGTACAAGTTGTGCATAATGTTATACTGTTGCAGTTTATATCTGTCTTGCCTTACATATTTATGATTATTTTCCCATATTTGTTCCCATGCCTTATCATCAGCAGCTATCTCTAGCCTCTGCTTCCAGTAGTAACTAACATTTGAGGAGCCCTTCATCACCTATCTTTTGTAACTCACGATATAGTTTGGAGATGGAATGGGGTTGGTCTGCGATTCTTAACAGCCCTGACAGTTCAATCCTGTTGTCTGCCCCTGCTTTTGTGTTATGCAGGTAGGCTTTTACAGAATCATAAATTTGACAAGCCTTGAAGGGGTAGTTTCTTACCCCTGGGATTTGGGAACAAAACTGTCTGAGGGGTATAAGCTTACCCTGCATTATTAGGTCCCACAACCGCAGGTCAGCTACCCGATCCCAGAATGTAGGGGGGATTGGTGCTTGTTGTGTCAGAAAATGACTATTAAGCGCTATTGGCTGCTCTGGTGAATTCTGCCAATTAACTTTTAGGAACCTTTGGGCTTGCTGTAGAGCTTTCAGTGACCAACCGATGGGCGTGTTCCTAAGAGGCTTGGGGAGAGATTTTAAGGAGGCATAAGCGATAGACTTAAGGGACAGTGAATGTTTTACAACTAAGTCATTCTCTGTATGAACCCAGGGGGGCACATATGATGAGGTACTAGTTGAGGGGTTAGGTCGATTCCATTGGACTACTCTACTGAGATGTGTTGCTATATCATATATAAAGAAGGAAGGTAGTGCCAGGCCCCCTGTTTTCTTTTGCCTGGTAAGCTTCCAATATGCCCTTCTGACCATCTTTCCTTTCCAAATGAAGGTACTAAGTATCCTATTTAGAGTTCCAAACCAAGTTTTGGGTAAATAGGGCCCCATTGGCTTCATTGGGGACTGGGGGTCCACCTGGAGTGATGCAAGCCTATACTGGCATGATGGGCTGCATCTGTCTGGGAGGGGAACCAGGATCCTAGGTGATAGGTTTAAATGCTTCATTGGCAAGCTTTTAAACTAGCCAAGGGGGGAGGCACTGGAAAGGAGCAGGAAAATCCTAGCCCCCCCAAATAAATCACAGTAGTAAGTGCGGCAGACACCAACATAGAGGTGTCAATAGGGAGAAGAGCAGGGGTAAATGGAGAAAGTGACAAAGGCAAGAAGGACAGGGGTGGGGAAAAAGGAAGTAAGGCCATCAGGAAATGGAGGGTAATGAGTACCAATGCCCGTAGTCTGGGCAACAAGCTCCCTGAGTTGATGGCCTAATGGAAGAGGGATGCCTGGATATCATAGCAGTCACAGAAACATGGTACATAGAGAACCATGACTGGGATGTTAACATACCAGAGTACATAACCTACAGGAGAGACAGGCAGGGAGAAGGGGGGGAGTAGCTCTCTATGTAAAGGAAGGGATAAAAGCAACTGAACAAAAGAGTAAACAGGGAGGGAGGAGGCACTGTGGGTCACCTTGAGACTGGAAAGGCACCACAATCCGTACAGGGTTGTATACAGACCCCCATGTCAGGGGAAGGAATGGACAAGGATATGATAGAAGGCATTCTTAGAATGGCAGAGAAAGGGGAGATACTGTTGATGGGAGACCTGAATATGCCAGATGTTAACTGGAGCACATTTGCTGCAGCCACATCCAAGAGCAGGGCCATTCTTGATGCCCTACAGGTGTCAGGCATTAGACAGCTAGTTTCAGAACCCACTCGTGAGGGAGCAATCTTAGACCTCGTACTCTCAAATGGGTGCAGTGAGAGGATCTCAGATCTAGAAGTGGGTTGCCATTTGGAGACAAGTGACCATCAAACAGTGTGGTTCACATTAAACTAAGCTACAGAGTCAAGCCATACAAAAGTGAGGGTACTGGACTTTAGGAGGGCTGACTTTGGCAAGATGGGAGAGTGCCTCAGAAAAGCACTAGCAAACAGGCTAGAAGGAGGTGTGGAGCAACAATGGGGAATTATCAAAACTGCCATCACAGAGGCAACAAGCCTTTGTGTGAAGCAAATAAATAAATCAAAATGAAAGAAAAAGCCACTATGGTTCTCAAAAGAGGTTTGTGAAAGTCAGGAAGAAAAGATAGCATTCCAGAAGTATAAGGAAACATAGAAGGAGCAGGACAGAGAGCTGTACCAGTTAGGCAGAAGGAAGCAGGGAGGAAAGTCAGAATAGCAAAGGCCCAAACTGAGGAAAGATAGCCAACTCAGTTAAGAAGGGGATAAAACCTTTATAGGTACATCAGCGAGCGAGAAAGACAAAGGAGGGATAGTGAGGCTGAATAGAATGAACGGTGGGTGGGCAGAGGGGGACAGTGAAAAAGCAGGAATACTGAATGAATATTTCTGCTCAGTATTCACAAAAGAGGAGGGGGAAGTGCCTAATCCAATTAACAGAAGCACTCTTGATAGAGGGGTCGATCCCAGTCCTTTCACAGAAGAAAGGGTTCTGCAAGAACTCCTAAAACTGAAGGTGGACAAAGCAATGGGTCCTGATGGAATTCACCCCAGAATTCTAAAAGAATTAAGAGAGGAACTAGTGAAACCACTGGCTACTCTTTCTAATAAATCATGGGAGGATGGTGTGGTACCGAGGACTGGAGGAAGGCGGATGTGATTCCTTCACAAAAGTGGGTCCAAGACAGAGGCAGAAAACTACAGACCTGTCAGTCTGACCTCTGTGGTAGGGAAAGGATGGAGTCACTTCTGAGGGAAAGAATAGTCGAGTACCTAGAGGTCAGTGGAGCACAGGACCCAAGGCAGCATGGGTTCACAGCGGAAGGTCATGTCAGACTAATCTAATCGATTTCTTTGACTGGGTGACCAAAGTCGAGACCAGGGAGGGCTGTGGACATGGCCTACCTAGACTTTAGCAAGGCATTTGACACAGTCCCACACAAAGATTAATAGTCAAATTAACCAGCCTGGGAGGGACCCAGGGTGGTAGCCTGGCTAAAACATTGGCTGGACAACAGGACACAGAAGGTAATTGTAAATGGAGTCCACTCTGAAGAAAGGGGGTTACTAGTGGAGTACCGCGAGGGTTCCAGATGGGTCCAGTCCTTTTATGTCTCTCATCAGTGACATTACAGAGGGACTGGAAGGAAAAGTATGCCTTTTTGCAGATGACACAAAGATCTGCAACAGGGTTGATACACAAGGAGGTGTGGAAAGGATGAAAAGGGACTTGGCAAGGTTGGAGGAATGGTCAGAAGTATGGCAGCTAGGACTCAATGCAAAGAAGTGCAAAATAATGCACCTGGGAAACAAGAACCTGGGGAAGAATACACAATGGGTGGGGAGGTAGTAACAACAACAAAAAAGGAAAGGGACCTGGGGGTAATCATATCAGATGACCTTAAGGTTAGCATGCAATGTGAGAAGGCAGTAGGGAGGGCTGGGGGTATACTGGGATGTATAGGAGAGGCATCATCAGCAGAAACAGGAAGTTGTTATCCTCTGTACAGTCAGTTGGTGAGACCCCATCTGGAGTACTGTGTCCAGTTCTGGAGACCCCATCTCCGCAAGGACATAGACAGGATAGAGGCAGTCCAGAGGAGGGCAACTAAAATGGTGCAGGGTCTGCAAGAGAAGCCGTATGAGGAGAGACTAAAGAAGTTAATATGTATACCTTGAGGAAAGAAGGAGAGGGGGACATGATAGAAACTTTTAAGTACCCTCAGTGGAATCACAACAAAGTCCAAGAGGGTAGCATCTTTCAGAAAAAGAGACTTGCAAGAACAAGAGGACACAATTTAAAGATAGAAGGAGGGCGGTTCAGTGGCAATGTGAGGAAGTATTATTTCACAGAGAGGGTAGTGGATGCATGGAACAGCCTTCCTGAGGAGGTTGTGGGGTCTAAAACTGTGAGAGAATTCAAGAATGCATGGGACAGACATAAGGCAATTCTTGTATAGGGGTAGGAAGAAATAGGCTGTTGGTTAACTAGGATCTGCGGCCTATCCTGTAGGTAGGAAAATGGGCAGACTAGATGGGCCTAGCGGTCCTTATCTGCCATCAAAGTCTATGTTTCTATGTTTCTATGTAACATATTTAAAGGATATAAAATCCTCGGCAAGATGTTCATTTTCACTATCTCTGTTCTCGCCCAAAGTGAAAGTGGGAGTAAACTCCATCTATCCAGGTCTTGTTTAATTGTTTTGATTAGGTTATAAATATTTTCTCTAATCATCGTAGTCATTTCCCTAGCAACTTTGATCCCAAGGTACGTTAGTACCTGTGGTTCCCAGCTAAGCCCCAGGTCTTTCGCCACTTTCGAGTAGCATCTGTTGTTAAGTGGAAAGAGCTTAGTCTTGGAGATGTTAAGCTTGTAATTTGAGACTTTGGAGAACCGTGAGATCACAGACATAACTACAGGAATGCTTGTTTCTGGATATTCTAAGTGCAGGAGCAGGTCATCTGCGTAAGCTGAAATTAAATACCTTTAACCCCCTGCCAACATTCCTTTAATTTCTCGTTCAGCGAGTAGTCTGCAGATCAAGGGCTCCAGATATAGGTTAAAAAGGAGCGGGGAAAGTGGGCAGCCTTGTCTTGTGCCACAAGATAGGAGGAAAGGATCTGAAAGGATACCATTACACCATACTCATGCCTTCGGCGACCTATAGAGTGTCTGAACCCAGCTGATGAATCCATCTGGGAGACCTAGCCTGTTTAGTACTGCGAATAAAAAGTCCCATGAGACCCGGTCGAATGCTTTTTCAGCAACCAATGCAAGCAGGGCAGCCGGAATCTGTGTATTGGTGACATGATTTATAAGGTGATGAAGTTTGCGAATGTGGTCACTAGAAGCCCTACCGCTCATAAAGCCAACCTGCACATTGCTTACCATTTTTCCCATCAAAGGGTTAAGCCAGTTGGCTAGCACTTTGGCTAGTATCTTGATATCCGTATTCAAAAGTGATATCGGTCTATAGCTACTGGGAAGAACAGGGTTTCGGTCTGGTTTGGGAATAAGGGTTATGAGGGCCTCCAGGAAGCTCCCCTCCGAGAGGCCTGTTTGATACCAGAAATTATATACATTTGTCAAAACCGGGCACAGTATCTCAGCATAGGCTTTATAGATATTAGTGGACAAACAATCAGATCCCGGAGATTTATCAGAAGTCAGTTGGGCAACCGCATCTTTTACCTCTGATTCATGTATTAGTGATTCAAGCTTAAACCCTTACTGATTTTGGGCAAAGTTATTGTGTGTAAAAAAATTCTGGATTTCTTCAGGTTCGGCTTTATCTGAGCTGGGGATGGTGTATAAATTCTGAAAATACTCCTTAAAAATTGCCACAATTTCTTTAGGGTCTGTGGCAGTTGAACCTTGTCTATCATTTTGCAGGGTGGCTATAAGTCTATTGGATTCAAGTTGTTTGAGTCTTAAAGCTAAAAGTTTCCCAGCTTTCTCGCTGGATTCAAGATATTTAATCTTGATTCTCCGTAGAGTGAGCTCTGCTTTTTGCATCATTATTGAGGAGTATTGGGTTTGCAACTGATGTAACTTGATCCAATCCGCTTCAGGTGAGGACTGGGTTATGTTATTTTCACTATCTCTAATAGCTTTGTAAATTTCCTTAAGCATTCTCCTTCTTGGCCTTATTGGATGCAAATTTAATACACTCCTCTCAGCGCACACTTCAAGGCTGTGCAAACTATATCGATCCTAGAGACAGAATTAATATTTTGTCAAGAAAAGGGATATGAAATCTTTCAACTGTTCTTTAATGAAGGGATCCTGTAAGAGCTGGTTATTAAATCGCCACACGAAATCTCTCTTAGTGCTTATGTTGGGATCAAATAGGACAGTTACAGGGGAGTGGTCCGAGATAACTCTGGGACGTATTGTGGCATCTATAAAATGACTGAGTGACTTCGTGCTGACGAGAAAATAGTCTATCCTTGAGCACGTCCTATGTGGTGCTGAGAAGAAAGTGTATTGCCTGACACCCATGTTATTCGTTCTCCATATGTCTACCAGGCTTAGGCCTTCCATCAACTCCTTCAAGGCTCTTCGGGCAGGGGACAAGCCCACTCGTCTGTTGTCTGATCTATCTAATTGTAACTGGGGAGTTATGCTCCAATCCCCTCCAATGAGGATTGTTCTAGTGGCATAGATATTTAGTAAATCTAAAAATTGCATGAAAAAGTGCGGGGAGTCCACGTTGGGGCCATAGATCGAACCAATAACCACCTGTTGTGTTCCCAGAGCTCCAACCAGAAAGAGGTATCGGCCTTGCACATCCCAGATTTCTTTTTCCAGCTGGAACACAACTTTTTTATGTATTAGTATGGCAACACCACTCCTATTCAAGGATATGCCCACACCAAACACCTGTCCCACCCAATACTTCTTAAATAGTAGAATGCTTCCCTAAGAAGATGAGTCTCTTGTAAACATGTTATGTCACATTTTAATCCCACTAAATGTTTCAGTACCACCTGTCTTTTGCATCTGTCCCGGGCACCTTTAATGTTCCAAGACAACAGATTGATACCCCCTGTTGTCATTTTCTAAAACATTCAAACCAGGTATTTCCCATTTTAGTCATGCACACATTTACAACTGCGCTAATTATAATTACTTTTACTGTAATAAACTCTGAGACCTGTATGCTGCATCCCTCCCACCCCCTATTATCCATATATTGTCCCACTTCCCCTACTAACCAATCATTACCCCCAGTTCTAATAACTGTACCACCATTCCATGTCATGTGATGTTAATGCTAGCCCATGTGAACTAGGTCCACCACTTCCAGCTATGGCTATGAGACTTATAATTTATATTAATTTCGTAACATCATTTCCCTCACCTATCTTAACTCCTAATTACGAAGAATCACTATTTAACTAAACATTTCCCTTTTAATTAGACTCTGCGTTGTCCTAGAGTGACAGTATTTCCAATAGGGATAACTAAAGACTCTATCTCAAACATTGATTCATGATACACAGGTTGCCTATAAAATATAATTTGAAGAGATCACAAAACCTCTTTATACTAGTCTCTGCTACCCTCTAGTGGGAAAAAGAGAGTATAATACATAATGACATAAAATACAACTGTAGCCTTATAATCTTCTAATTGCATCCCCCAACCGAAATATAAACGTTAACTTTATACTTAAACTAAATCAGATATTCACTTATAATAATAAAAAAAAGGATTGCACACATTTTTATGTTAAATGCTGCTTCTAAACCTAAAATGTGAGGTAAAGAAAATCTGTACTAGAGCATGATTGGCTGATCAATATTGTAGCCAACCCTTTCCCAAAAGCTGTTTATTGGCTCCACTCACAATTAACTTGGAAGAATTAAAAACTGCTATTTATTCAACCCTTGTCGCCAATTACATGGCTATATAATGGAGCCAAGTCACTCACTCCCCACTTAATTCAGTGATGTTGAGGTGGGTATCAAGGCTGATCCTACGGTGATGAACTTCTGTACCTGATTCACTAATGTTGCATCTTCCTTCCTTACCGAGCAAACGTGAGTCCGGCAGGAGCTGACCTTGACAAGAATATTTTAAACACTGCAGCGGTGCTTATATAGATTCAGACGATTTCCTTCAATGTTATTTCCAGGTTTTTGTACCTCACTTCGCAAAGGTATTTCTTTTCCAGCGTAGCGGCGTATTCTGTGGGTATGAACCCACTCGCCAGAGCTTAGATAACAATCTGAAGGCACCGTCGGATCCCCGAGCAGCAGTGAATCCCATTACGCTCCCGTGACTCCATATTTAATCCACTTTTGCAGGGGAATGGATGTTATTCGTGCCTTGAGTACCAAAAAAACAAAAAAAAAAAGGAAGGATCGTGCAAGCTTAAATTGCCATGCCCTGGGGGGGAACTGCTGAAGCATCCAAAAGGATCCTCGATGGAATTGTTTAATCTGACAAGGAGTGGGTCAAGGATCAAGGCTAGCAAGGTGTGAGTTAGTGACTATTTCAGCTCTTGAGGAACAATTAAACTGCAGCTCTCCTATTTTGTCCACGATTTTACTGTTCCTGCAGTAGCTTGGAGAACTCCTGTCTCGCCATTTCTGCATTATCGTAGGAGTGCCATTGGTCTTTGACTTTTACTTGTAGGATCGCTGGATATTTAACCCGGTATTAAATACTCGCCGCAATCAGTTTTGTAACGATAGGGTGCAGTTCTTGACGTTTGAGTCGCACCGACTGCAGCAAGTCATGGGTGATTCGAATTCGCTTTCCATTCCACGAGACTTCTTGTAGGGACTTTATTTTACTCAGAATGTATTGTTTATCTAAGAAATTCAGAAGTTTACAAATTATTGGTCTTGGTTGCGCTTCGGTCATGGGTGGCGGACAGAGAGATCTGTGCGCTCTTTCCACTATGTAACTTGTATTATTTGGAGACGAACCAGCAACCTTTTCTAGCAATTTCTGCACAAACTGGATGGGTGCCGTGCCTTTCTCTCTCTCCGGAATTCCAATTATTACTAAGTTATTCTGCCTGCTTCTCCCCTCCAGGTCCTCGAGCTTGTCTTCCATCCTTTTCAGCTTTTTGTTAATTAACACATTTGTTAACTCGTTTTTATCATTTTTAGCTTCCAAGGACTTAATTCTAACTTCATTATCTCCAACTCGAGTGCTGAGAGATTCCAGAGTTGTTTTGAAGCTGTGGATTTCAGCAGAGACCTCCTCGACTGAGTATTGTAAAGGTCCGATTATTTCAAGGAAGCGTTCCTCCATTAGAGCTGTAGGCCCCGGCGTTGCTTTACTGGATCCTTGCCGAGGGTGTTTTGCGGCCTGTTCTTTCTCCGGGGAGGGAGGTGGCGTGTGTTTAACAGGCTGCTTTTGACAAAAGCCTCCATTCTGCAGTGATCTAAATAGTTGGATGGTTTCCCGTTAGCTTAATTCGGAATTACCAGTTGATATTTGCTGTAATTTCTTGCGTTGAGGGCAGAAAGTCAAGCTGGAAATGAAGCTGACCAAAAAGGCTGTTTTCACTCAGGCTGCCATCACGTGACCAGGAGGGATTCTTTCTATTGTGGGCCAGGAGATGGGACCACTAGACACCAGGGATTTTGGGCCTTCAGGAGAGTGGATCACCCTTTTTTGTAATTTTTTTTTATTAAGCTGTTCCCCACTGGCTTTCAAATGTGGAATTTTGCCCACAGGTGGCAAAATTAGCATTTTGTGGGTGAAATTTTCTATTTTGCTGAGGGGGATTTCATATTTCGCACCCACAAAATATTTCATGTAATGTGGGGATTATGTGAAATATTTCACTAGGCGAAATATTTTAATTACATGCAACACTACTTGGGAGAGGGTCTCCTTGAGGAGTATTTGATAACCGCTGAAAATATCTGGCACCATGAATTGCCATGTAATAGTAGTATATCTCAAGAAGCTGTAATCCTCCTAAGCCTTGCAACCTACACAGTTTAACATAAGATCTTCTAGGAGTCTTCCAGAGTCATAAAATGTTAGAACAGATGGCATGTAACTTATAAAACCAATTTTTGGGTAGAAAAATATTAATCATATTAAAAGGGTAGAAAAATCTTGATAAAACCACCATTTTTATGATACTTACTCTCCCCCAGAGTGACAAGGGTAACTTTCACCACCTAGTAAGATCCTCCTCTAATTTCTTCACTAAAGGGTCCAAATTTAATTACTGAAGTCATAACATGGCTTTAGATATCTTAATACCCAGATACGTCAGGGACTTGGTCTCCCATTGCATCCCCAGATTTAGTACTTCTCTTTTAACACACAATGTTGAAGTGGGTACACCACACTAAACTGATCTATAATCAAGGCCCCTGGAATTCTACATTCTGCAGTTGTGGAATTTGCCACAGAATTTGCGTCATGCTGCAGAATATATATAGTGCCGCAGAATTCATTGTTTTTGGTGAATTTTCATATAAATATACTGTTTTTCCATAGTGTCAGGCTTTCTTTCCCATCTCGTTTATCCTGAAACCCCTCCTTTATGCTCAGCATATGATGTCATCGATGACATCACATCATATTTAGCCAATGACAGGACTGCATTCTGCCAGAGAAGTGAATAAATCATGCCGCAGAAATCAGAAAATGCTGCCGCAGAACACCAGCGGCCCTGTCTATAATCTTCAGCACTGTCTTCAGAGAGGATTTCCAGTTAGACAAATGTAACAAAATGTCATTAGCAAATACTGATCATTTGTATTCTCCCTTCCCGATACTGAAATACCTGTCACTTCAGAGGCCTGATTTATCCTGGGGGCCAGAGGCTCTATATACTAATTAAATAAAAATGAAGATAAGGGACACCCTTGCCATGGTATCCCATGTGAAGGGCAACCGTTATTGAGCACTTACAAAAAGGGTGACTCAATAGCGATGCATGTTCTCAGGGCTAGTGGACAGGGAGGTGAATGCAGGTATAACGACATCCTGCCACTATAGTATACAAGAGCATGGGGGAGAGCGAGCACACCGTACGATGGGCATAAGGGGAGGGAGGGTTTATGAGGTGTAGTGCGATGGTGGGTTGCTGAGCTGGCCATGTGGCATGGTGGGTTCATGGCAATCTATGGTTGGGAGGTTGCTGGGTTCAGTGCTGGGCATGTAGGGATTTTTGTGCCGGTCCAAGAAATTAATTTTTTTCTTTTTTACCCCCCTCAACATGCACCCCCTTGGAGCTGAGAATCTCTAGTAGGGAATGCGGGGAGTTATAAGCAAAAAAAAAATCAAGTTCACAGCACCCTTTTGCCATTCGCTGGGAGTGTACATCAGCGAAATGGATTTTCACTGAGGTACATTCACCCTAACGGCAATCGCTTTTCCGTGATTGCACTTATCACATAGACCTCCTTGCCATGTACCACTGGCCAGCCAAAACAAATCTAACAGTTTGTTGTTACACATAATTCTGGTGGAGGGGCACTGCGAAGGACCTCAAAAAGGTAGGGCCAGGAAACCCTAACAAAAGCTTTCTCTGCATCCAGTCACATCAACACAGCATTGCTGTCTTGGTCCCCGGATGCAGAAAGAAGGTAAAATACTTTACGAAAATGGTCACCCACATTATGGTCAGCCACAAAACCTACCCATTCTTTACCTAACAAAGCTGTCCAGACCTTGGCTAGGCAAGATGCTAGTATGCTTGCATATATCTTGATGTCTGTATTTATCAGTGGCATAGGATGATAACTTTTTTTACTAAGGTTAGATTTTTTCTGGGCTCTGGAAGGATGACTATTCTAGCTTTGAACAGTAATTGCTCCGTAACTGGACAAGAACTGCATGTATTAAATAAGAAGGTTAATAGGGGGAGTAATTCATTTTTATAGGTGTTAAAGAATAAGGGAGGGAACCCATCGGGTCCAGGTGCCCTGTCAGCAAGAAGAGAGCTTATAGCCACCTCTACTTCGGATTCAGTTATAGAGCGTTTCAGTAAATCCTGTTGGTCAGTAGTTAATTTAGGGAGATTAACACTATTCAAAAATTCTTCCATACTTTCAGACTGAGAAAGATCTGTGGGTGGGGCTGAATATAGTTTCTGATAATACCCCTTAAAAATAGGGACCATCTTTTTAGCCTCACTGGTGAAGGAATCAGTTTTTGGATCTCTCACCACCGAAACCCGCTTTGATTCCCTTTGTTGTTTTGAGTGGAGGGCTAAAAGCTGACTCACTTTTCCAGCTGCCCAATGTAAGTAGCTTTAATTCAAGAAGAAGCTCTATCAATCTTCTCTGAAAGCTGAGCTGAGTATTTGGACTATAATTGTACCAGTTCCAACCTATCAGCCTCGGGGGAGGCTGCAGAGAAGCATTGTTCGAAGCAACATATCTGTTGAAGCCATTTGTCCACCTGTACCTTATGTTTCCATTTATGTACAGTGGCCATCCAAATAAACTCCCCCATCCAAATACTCTTAAGAGCGGCCTGCAATGTATCCATGCTAGTTACAGAGTTTTAGTTTAATTGGATTGATTCTTGTAGGAAGGCCTTGACATGGACTATCAAGGTCTGATCTTTCAAAAGTAAAGTGTTTAGAGACAAGTTATGTGGTTGGAGAGTGACATGAGGAATGTCCATCATTAGTTCTATAAGTGAAAGGTCAGATATGACCCTGGCATGTATCTTAGTATCTAATATAATTGGCAACAATTGTTGGCTTACCAAAAAGGAATCTAACCTAGAATATACACTATGTGCTGCTTAATAAAATGTATCGTCTTTGGCTGAGGGATTTAAAAGGCGCCACGGGTCTAGCAGACCAAAACTATCTGCAAATTCCCTTATGGGCCTTTGTGCAGAGGACAGTCCTGCTCTCATTCTGTATGATCTGTCTAGGTAGTTGGAAAAGGTTAAATTCCAGTCGCCCTTTAATAACATGGGGAGATGATTAATGGGGACCAAAACAGAAGGCAGCTGTGGGAAAAAGGTAGGTGAGTCCGCATTGGGACCATAAACCCCACCAAGCACCAGCTCGAAATTCCTTATCTTACCATGGATAAAAATATATTTTCCCTCAGGGTCTTTTATTTCCCTCAATGACACCCAAGGAACAGCTTTAGCAATTAAGATTGCAACCTCTAGACTTCTAGGACTATTACCTACCCATATTGTTTTACCCACCCATAATTTGCAGAGATTACCAACCTGCAAGTCCAAAAGATGTGTTTCTTGCACAAATGCAATATGGGGTGAATACTTAATTAAGTGTTGCAATATCAGGTATTTATTCTTGTTATCCCTCCCACCTCTAACATTCCTACTAATCACTCTAACATGATCTGCTATACCTATTATTAGAAATGGAAACTTTACTTACTACAAGGCAGAGATGCAGGAGTGGGACCCCCCTAAATGCCCTCCTACCCCAGCCTCTCTAACCTCCCTTCTGTAAATGCAAAAACTGAGTATGAAACAGCTCCAAAAATTCTATATACATACCAACCCTGGGGTGTAAGCCCCCTCCAAATGTTAAGATCCATGAAGGTCCTAGGGGAGCTTCGCTACACTCTCCGTTGCTAAAGGCTATGATGAAATTCACCTCAATCTTTGACAGCCCAGAACTACAGAAGGCTCAAGTCCTTTCTAACCTAAAAATTTCAGACCAAAATTCCAAACCATCTGGGTGCTACATGATGATAAAAAAATACAGCAAAACCTCCTAATTCTTTTCACTTATTTTGCTATGCAGATCTCAGAATCTGCACATAACTGGAATGAAACTTGACACTTCACTTAGAACTTGACCCTCAAGACCATGCTTGCAAAATTGTGTGCAAACCTGTTGAATGACAGTGAAGTTATTAACGTGCAAAGTTAGGGGTTTAACATTAAACACCCTACTCAACGCTAACTACAGTGGCGTTACAGGGAGGAGGTTAACACATAGATGGTGGAAAACAAGGGCCAAAGGTCATATCATACACAGTTGTAGGAAGGGGTAGCAAAGTCCTGAATATGGGCTTTTGAAGGCAGAGAAGGGTGAGTCTGAGTGGATAGACAGGGAGAGAGAGGACCAGAGTTTAGGAAAACAATGCAAGAAGGCAGCTTAACATTTGGTAGTTTTCCTGGTGGAGAGAGAGAGAGAGAGGAAGAGGGGAGCAGTGTTCTTAGGGGGCAGCAGGAAGGTGGGGGGATGAAAGGAAAGTAGGAAGCTAGGGGGAAGTGAGCCAATCCAGGATTTGGAGGTGAAGATGACACAGTGAATGAGATGTCTGTCTTCAAGGGAAGGGTGGGAAAGGGAGGAGTAGAGAGGCTAGTGGAATGCGCAAGGGGGACAGTCCAAAGTAAAGTAAAAGAAGGAGTGTAAGGGGGGGGCAATCTGGCAAGGGAGGACTTAGAAGCAGCACTGTAGACAATGTTGCCATAGTCAAAGATGGAAAGGATCATCTTTATGGTTAACACCCTGCAGACAGGGAGGAGAATGCTTGCTTGTTTCTATACAGTGCTCCCAGTTTGGGGTGAAGCTTGTCATGGATGGAATCAATGTGTCCTGAGAAGTCAAGTTGCTGATCCAGCCAGACCTTGAGGTATTTGAACAAAAGGACATCTGCAAGGTTGGTTCCATCAAGGGTGTGGAAGGAGGGGAGGAGAGAGAATCTTTCTAGCTTTTGTCAGAAATCAAAGGTCATGGAGACCATTTTCTTGGCATAGAGGGACAGACAGTTTGCATAGAACCAGTGCTGCACACTGCCAAATTCCACTGAGAGATGGGCTGTCAGATCAGCAGCAGATGGACCTGAAGCAAACAGCACTGTGTCATCTGAATATATATGGATAGTTAAAGAGGAACAGGCAGAGTAGAGGTAATTTAGGAAAACAGAGAAGAGTAGGGGTCACAAGACAGATCCTTGGTGGATGACAGAGCAGATAGGGAGTAGAGGGGAGAGGGAGATTCCAGTATGGACAGCTTTCAACCTGTCCTCAAGGTTGGAGTGGAACCAGCTGATTGAGGAGTCAGAGACCCCAGCTGTCTTGAGCTTGTCCAGTAGAAGGGAGTGTAACACATTGTCAAAGGCTTTGACCAGGTCAACAAAGATGGCAGAGGTAATTTGGCCCTGGTCCATACTGGACAGGATAGAGTCAGTGAGCCAGAGAAGGGAGGGGGATATGTAGTGGAGCTTCCTGAAACCAGACTGGAAAGGGATGAAAAAGGAGGAGCTGTCATGGAAAAGGGAGAGTTGTGAAAGGACAAGATGTCCCTGGATTTTGGCCAGAGTGGGGAGGAGGGAAATGGGACAGAAGTTTCCTGGAGTGGTGGGATCACCCCCTTTAGCAGGAAGAATGAGAGTAGCCTGCTTCCAAGCATCAGGGACAGAGGCAAAGGAGAAGGAGAGATTAAGGAGGAGTTAGATAGGATAGGCTATGGCTGGTGCAGAGAGGTACAGAAGTTTCGGATGAAAGCCATCAGGGCTTGTATCCTTATGGGGGTTAAGAACAAGGAGGGCCTTAAGAGTGGTGGAGTGGGTGGTGATAGAGGAGAAGGAGTGCAAGAGGTGAGGAAAAGGATGGATAGGGTGAAGAGGGGAGGAGAAAAAAGTAGCAGGTAATGAAAATGGAGATAAAAGCCGGAGCAACTGCAGCAGGGTGAGTGATGTGGGAACTGCCAGCCTTGAGAATGGGCATGGAGAATGTGGTAGGAGGGAAGAACAGGGAGTGCATGACTTTTCAGACCATGAAGAGTTAATGAAAAGTAATCAGGTTTTGCTAGCCTGGTGGCTTTGATGCAATCATTGCGAAGGGTCTGATAATATAACAGGGTGGCAGGGGAACCTGTGGTCTTATAGGACTGCCAGGCTTGGTCATGAGCTTGAAGGCAGGCCAGCAGCTCTGCAGTAATTCTGAGAAGGTGAGAGCCTCAGACCCTAGCTTTCTATGAGGGGGATGGTACTCCCAGACAGCATGACTTTTTTTTTTGTGGAAGGAGCTGAGGGCCAAGTTGATCTCGGTTGCAGAGGAGATATGGGACCAGTTAGTGGTTGAGAGGTGTGCATGGAGGGAAGTTAAGTCCAGTGACCTGAAGGGGGGACTTTGGGGCAATCAATTTCATCTACACAGTAGCTCATATGATAGTCTCTGTGTGCATCTGGCAGGATGCTTGCATCAACCATGTGGTGAGGTGAAAAGAGAGTAGTCACTCCAGTAGAGTTTGGTTTGAGAATGTATGATTAAGGTGAATGGGGTCCAAAATTATCTGGGACAGACAGAGGGATTTAATGTTTTAACTAACCTTCTTCACTGAGGGGGAGTGCTAATTAGTGTTAAAATCCCCAAGAATCAGCAACTCCTAAGAGGAGGAATGGGAGCAGATGAAGGAGAGGAGCTCAGGGGTAGGCCAGGGCAGTAGTACACTCCTGCAATGTAGAGGGATTGCACAGGGGAGGGAGAGTTTGAGGAGGAGCAGCAAATATGTAGCAGGGACAGAGACAGATAGCACAAACATAAATTATATTCTGGGGCCATATTATATAATTTGAAAATCATTGGGGCCAGAGAGAATATAATAGTTGGCATGGAGGTAAAGCAAAGGCTACAGTGGGATATGTACCTTGAGCTCACACTGGGCAGTGGTGGTCTTAATGACTTTTGCAGATCCTGTCAAAACAGCACCAACTGTAATTAGCAGCTGATGCATACCAACATCTCCTTCCACAAGTAAGCTGCAGAAATTCATATTACACTTTATTTGCTGGCAGGGCTGCAAGTTTGGTTTTATACTAGAATCACACCTTGAACTTTAGGTGTTCAATTTTTGCAGACCGTGGTGAACTTTCTGCTGAAATCAGCAGACTATGGGTTCAACTGGCCCACCTGAGTCTGAATGGCATGGACCAAGTGAACCAGTCAAACCACGAACCACAGTTCACACCAGAATGCAGTACAGTGTCATCCTGTCACAGCTATCAGAGTCTCAGTCAGTGGTGTTAGGTTTTTGAGTTGTCTGAGCTGACTGAATGCGATAATCACATGATTGACAATGGAAGCTAACTTACGCACTTGTTGTCAGACTGTTAGGTAGCAGAGTCAGGACTGTGAGATTTACTTCTGAGATCAGTTAAATCAGCTAGGAAATTCTTGCAAAAACTGCACAATCCAAATTAAAATCAACCAGGGCTGCTGAAGGGGAGAGGAAAGGAAGAAAAAGAAAGTAAAAGCCAGACTGAACACCAGCAGTACGCAGGCTTACAGCAGGCCTGTAGGACCAGTGGCTTGTCTGAAAGGGGAGAAGGGAGAAAGGTTGCACTTTCTGAAGGACTAAAGGAGGAGGAGGAAGTGCACTTGGGTCAGGGCAGTGGGCTGATGGGGCATTAGGTGGCAGTGAGCCAGTGCTCACTTAATTTGGCAATCAAATTTAATCTCAGCAGTAGAGATGCAGCGAATTTAAATTCCACCAGCGAAGTGAACGCGAAGTGGGCACTTCGCATTGCCACTCAGCTACGTGGAGTGGGCAATGCAAAATGCTCACTCCGCCTTGTCATTACCACTGCGCGTTAAGGCAGAATGGCAATGCAAAGTAAGGTGAAGTCATTGTTTTTAATGGACTTCGAGTTCCTCATTATGATTCTAATTGATCCACTGGATGTTTCAGATTTGGCAGCCCCCCCCACACATCACATGGCTTACAGTACTGTAAGTCACATGCTCTTTAGCTAGGCAGAACGAAAGTGAGTCATACAAGCAGACACTTTTATTTTCTTCTGTGCAGACAGACAGAAAGTAATGTGTTTTGTGACTGCTGAAACTTTTAGATCAGAGCGAGGAGGAGATTTAAACTTTGATTTAGATCTAACAGCTTTTTTAAAAGCTACATTTTTTGTCTTTTCTGCACTCCTTTTTACTTAATTTGTTCTTTCTGTAAATTTTATTTTTCTTACCTTTATAAGTAATTGGTTGTTTGTCTGTGACTGTGTGTGTGTGTGTTGTGTGACAGTGTGAGTAGTGATTGGTCGGACTGAGAGAGCTCAGTAGGAGAGAGGGACCAGGGTGAGGGAATGTCTGGGGCGGGGGCAGCTCTGGGAGAGCGTGGTAGTGGTAAGCATCATACTGTGCTCATGTGTGGAGGACATGGGTGCCCATTCCTGTTGTATTGCTCAAAACTTGTGAGTGCCCCCCCCAGAAGCAGGACCAGCACCGCCTCCTGTCCTGACTCTGAGGCAGTTGAACCACCACCAAGTCCAGCACCAGGTCCTCTGGAGCAGGATGTGCCTGTTCCCCTGGGCCCAGGCGTGGATCCCATCCCTGTTCAGCACCATGACCAGCTGGCTGCCAGTTCATCTGGTCATCCCCTGCCTGTGCCTGATTCTCCCCACACCTCCGTTGTTTGGCAGTTTTTTGACTGTGTCTGGGGGGACAGTAGTGTGGTCAAGTGCCACTTATGTGAGGTGGAAGTGCACCATGGCCCCCGGGGGTCTCACCTGGGGACTGGGGACCAGCACACCCATATGCTCAATCACCACAGGTTGTAGTGGCAGGCTGCCACAGAACAGACCATGTCTGCACCTGCTGGCCATTCTGTGGCAGAGGGTGCAGCTGTGCATTGTGGCATCCCTAAGTAGAGGAGGGCCACAGCAGCACCTGCTGCTCCACTAGCACTCCCACCCTCACCACCAGCACCAGCAGGTCAGCCTGTAGAACATGTGGACCCCAGGGAACTGCATGTAACACAGGCTGACTTGGCAGTTCTCTTGAATGCTGTCAAGGAGAACAATGAGAGGGTGAGTTCTGTGGAGCAGCGGCTGGATCACATAGAGGGACATCAGTTGCAAATTATGTCCATGCTGGAACTGCTGCTAGATCACCATGGGATCCCAGGTTAGTTGTTTTTTTTCTCACACCATGTACCCCCCCACACCTTCCTTGCTATGTTATAAAATGTATTCCTCCACCATCCCTGACCCTTGTATGTAATTATGCCCTTTTTTGTTGCCTTCCGTATGTGTGACACTGTATTCTGAGCAGTGCAAGTATACTGTGTTAAACTGCATGTGTGCAGTCAGTCTTCTTTCCAGTCTGTGTATGTACTGCAGACACTGTCCAACTCCCTGACTTAAAAACAAACATGAATGAGTACAATGGTGGGGTGGTGAAGCATGGAGAGATACTACAAAACAGGCTTACAATACATCCAAGTAACTATTAAAAAAATTAATGTTGTGATTCGTGATGTGATCGTAAATCATGATTTATGACCGCATTTGTGATCGTGATGATGAATAAACATGAGTGCCTACGGCTGTACTTCCCCAGGCCCCAGTGAACTGTAGCTTAAAATTGCCAGACTTAAAAACACGTATCAAGGAGTACAATGGTGGGGTGGTGAAGCCTGGAGAGATACTTCAAAACAGGCTTACAATACATCCAAGTAACTATAAAAAAAATTAATGTTATGATTCGTAACGTGAATGATCGTGAATCATGATTTGTGACTGCATTTGTGACAGTGATGATGAAGAACGTGATTTGTATCATGAGTGACTCATAATGATGGTCCTGACTTAAAAACACATATTAATGAGTACACTGTTCATGCAGAATTAAGCACCACACCAGTCCAGTACTCTGACGGGAAGCCAAAGAAACAACTTTGACTTAAGTTACAGATGGAGACTGGGCCCTAAAGAGATGCAAATGCACAGACAGATTAAGATTGCGCTGTGCACTGAAGAGATGCAGACGCAAAGGCACAACGCCTAACCAGTGCTCACTATCAGAAATTCAAATCTGGAAAAGAATACCTTTGCCGGTTGGGGCAGGCTGCGGGGGGGGCAGTGTACTGTACTGTACTGTACTGCTGCAGTAACAGTCACTAGTACTAGTACCAGTAAAGATACCACAAAGAAGTACAAAAATCACACAGCTGCAGTGGATAGCAGCTTAACACTGCTGAAATTATTATGTGGCACAATAAAAGGTGTCTGATTTGATGACACGTGGCACACACATACTCACAAACACACACACACACTAAATAATGCATAGCAAATTGAAAACTTCAGTAATATAACCACATATTTTAAACAAACTAAAATTATGCACTGCTGTATCACAACAATCAGCAAAAAAATGGCAAGAAATATTTAAAATATTACTGTGTGTACATTAACACAGTTATACAAGAAAAGTATCACCAAAACAGAAAGCACTGTCTTTTTCTCCAAGTTAATCTACCTACACCACAGATACGCCCTTCCCCCAAATGACACTTCCACTGTCTCTCAGTACACAGACTGAATGTTGTACATTAACATTCAAAATCCACACACAAACAATAAATGCACGATGATATGAGCACTGGAGGGTTTCCCATAATCAGTGAACTAAAGTTTCAGCAAAAAAAAATGACTCAAAAAGGCTTTTTTAACAGCTTTTTGAAGGTTTGAATCACAGAGAGCTCTCAGAGCAGATTGTCTCCTACAGCTTCCTTCACACGCTACCCCAAACTGAGGCTGTGCAGGACAATCTAGAGCCCATGTGACCTGAAATCCCCTGAATCACTGCAACATTCACCTTTGGAGCTTAAAAACAAGGCGAAGTGAGGCGAAGTGGAAGGCGGAGTAACAGGAAGTCATTGTTTTCAAAGGACTTAGATTACCCATTTATACTAAAGTACTCCAGCTATTGCAGACACACCCTCGAATCACTTGGCAGAGCGATTGGGGCCACTTTGCCCATCACTACTCAGCAGTGCAGCACCCATTTCTTTTTTTCAGAAATGGCCTTTTATCAGGGCATCTCAAGAAAACAAAAAGTTTTTTTTAAGACCCTGGCAGAAGCCTGATGAGACCTATTTGTTGAGGAGGGGAATATTATTGAAGTAAAGTGTGTTCCAGGTGGCAAGAGGATGGTGCCTGCCTACTGGTAGTTGGCACCTTGCTGGCATCCCATAAAAAAAATTATTTTTGTGGCAGTTTTTATATGGAAAATTAGTCTTCATCACGTTCCCCCGAGTTGCAGCAGTTCCTGAGCCCTGAAGCAGCCTGTGTATACAGTAAGTCATCTTGAGCTGTGCTGTTGCAGTGTGATCTGGGCAGGGGAAAGCAACTGTCTGCCAGCTAGAAGTGCACCAGTGCCCATCCCCTGGTAGTTGTCACCTTGGGGGCATCCCATAAAAATATTTATTTTTCTTCTTGTGGCAATTCTCAGAAATTCTTAGACTTTACATTTTCCCAAATTACAGTGGTTTCTTCTTCCTGAGTTCTGAAGATGTGTGTGTGTGTGTGTGTGTGTGTGTGTGTGTGTGTGTGTGATCCTGAGCTGTGCTGTTGCAGTGTGACTTTGGCAGTGGGCAGTGAGTGTGCGCCAGCTGGCAACATGCTGGTGTGTGAACCCTGGTAATTGTCACCTTAGTGGCATACCATAAAAATGTTTTTTTTTTTCTTTTTGTAGCAGTTTTCAAATCGAATATCTTGATCTTTACATTCCCTCGAGTTGCCATGGTTCCTTCCTCCTGAGTCCTGAAGCAGCTTCTGTGTGTGTCATCCTGAGCCATGCTGCTGCTGCAATGTGTCTGACCTGGGCAGTGGGCAGCAGGTGTGCGCCAGCTGGGAGCCTGGCAGTGCCTGGCTTCTGGTAGCTGGTACCTTGGTGGCAGTGGCGTAGATTGCGGGGGGGCAAGTTGCCCCCCCCAAGAGAAATATTATTGTAACCGGGACTTTTAAATGCTCCGTTTTATTTATTTTTTAGGTTTTTTTTTTTCGTTTTTTTTTTTTACCAACTTGTGTGGACCGTGGATCAGGAGGACCTGGCTCGCGCGGGGGAGTGTGTACAAAAAAAAATGCCCTTGGTGCTGACTGCTCGGTGTGGCCATTCCTGATTGGCTGCACACCATGTGTAGCAGCCTATCATGATTCCCTGAGCAGTATGCTGATTTAGCGCGAGCTGGCAGGAGAAGCAGAGTGGTCTTAGCTGTCAATTTTTCTGTAGTCTTCGAGTGACTGTGAGGAAGGCTGAGGAGGGATTCAGGTAGAGTCAACCCCCCCTAGTTCCAGAAGTTCTTCTACGTATCCCAAAGTTGAACAAAAGACAAAGAGTCAAATTTACGAGCAGGCGAGTATGACCCGACGACCAACAGTAATTTACAGTATTGCTTTTTGGTCTGTAATATGTAGGTCAGCTACTTGTTCGATCTCCACAAGTTTTCTAACCCGGCCTAATGTTGTGGGTTTTTCTTCATGCATGGCAGAGAGGGATCAGATTACACACAAGTGAACTAAAAACATTTGGGTCATGACAGCTAGCAGAAACGCTTCCTCTCCCCTCGTACCTCTCCCTGCCTCTCGTTTTTGTTCCTGTAACTTTCTTCAAATTTTTTTTTTCTGTCACGTTTTAGTTCACCTCTCGGTTTTAAGTGCCTGCTGTCTGATCATCCCTAAAGAGATGAACTTGTCGTTGACAAACTTGTGCAGCAGCCAGCCCAGCCAGCAGCTGCAGCAGGTAGGTGGCATGAATGTGGGAAGGCACGAGGCAGAGAGGCAGTACTGGAGAGCGGGAGAAGGGGGACCCGAGCTGAGCTGCTAGCTCTGTCTAATTAAGGAACAAATTAGTGCACTGCCGGGGCAGGAAGCAGCAGCTCGGGGCACTCCGTCCCTCCCTCCTCTTCCTTCGTCTCTGTGTCAGGCAGCAGAAAGAATGGGTAAAGTTTGGGCTGAGTTTCAAAACGCATTTCATGTCAAGCTCCTTGCGGAAGTCTTTTCTCAGCGTCTCAGTCCTCCGCCAGCTGTTCCACATTTTCCAGCTGCCACTTCAGTTTGAACTGATAGGAATTGTCCGGCGGTATTCCCTCCCTAGTCTGTGATATGGTTTCCAGTTCCTAAAAAAATAATGTTTCTGTTTGACTGGCCAAATGAGCACTTAAGTCTCTGTGTTTCTTTCTCTCCTTCCCCATCTGTATATACATTTCATCTGCAGATTCACATGCTTCAGATCAAAATAAAATTTTTACAAATTAGGCTAAAAGGGTTAAAAAGCAATCAGCCAAAATTCCATTGGGGTTTAGACTTCCTGCTTTAACACTTCAGGTTCAGTATTTAATTTGTCAGAATAAAGTCTTGTGTGGTACTAGAGCATCATTTTCCAAGCTGTTCCAGTGAAAGTGAAAACACTTTAAAAACACTACCTTAGTTGGAACATGAACAATGTAAATGACGAGATAGTAAGCAGCATGTGGAGGGAAGTTATTTTCGAAGGCTCCCAAGGCCATTTAGTTTACGTGCATTCAGGCTGCCTTAAAAGTTTGAACAGTAAGTAAACACTGATTCACAGCTTTTAGAAGCTTCCTTAGTGTGAGATGGGAAAAGAAGATCCGAGTGTTCATTATCAAAAGTCAAGTGGTTGGATGTAGGGACTTTTTAATGGCCTTGGTGGCATTGTTCCACACATCAGGAACAAGAATAGCAGATGATTTTAGGGCTTTATTAATTCTAGCTCTTTGGCGCAAAAAAATTACATATAAGGACATTTGCTGTAAAATATGTTGCATTTAAGAAATGTTATTTTTTGTGTCAGTTTTAGGTGCTAGAAATGCGGTATATTGCTGATTTCTAAATTAATACAATGCTATCAAGGTAGCCAGCCAGAAGGAAAATAATACCTCACCACACCACCCCAACACAGCTCTGCAAAAGAGTGAAGCTTTCATTGAATCAAATATAGAACCACCTGAAATCCAATAGAAAAATATACAAATTAAATGCTGGTCCACTTCTGTCCAGAATCTGCTGTTCTGGACTGTGTAAATTAAAATGAAATCCTAGTACCAGTGATCTTCAACTAACAGCACATGTGGGTTTGGTGTGGTTTAACTTAGCAGTCAGAGATGTTATTCTGTATGAATGTAGTTCTTAGGAAAATCAGACAGCTGTGGAACTCTGTGATTATAGACACTCTGTTAGCAGTATATTGCAAGTTAATTTGAATGGGCGCAATTGGAATTATAGTTATCTTTGCACTGCACTTTTGCTAAGCTGCAAAAGTTTCAGAACTAGTATACAAAAAACAGCATTAAACATTTGCAACAAAACCTGGGAAACATGCATAACCTGGTTTTGTGTTACTTTATAAAATCAAATTTCTTTTATTCCAGCATAAACTAAGTTTTAAAGCAAGTCTTAAACTACAGTATTATAACCAATGAACTACAGGCTTCGCTCTTTTGCTAATTATTCACAACTTAATAAATAAAATGAAAATTGCTTAAAATGATGTTCCGACTTAGCACTATATGATATTGGGCTTCATAGCCCAAATACCTTATAGCAGCGTGAGCTGACAGATGCAAAAATTAAAATTGTATAGTGCTTCCTTTTTGCTGTGGAAGGGATCATAACTGCCACCGAAACCTCAGCCAGCTGATCCCTTCCAGCTTCTTCTTGTTCCCGCAGTGCCCCAACTCTGCCCCCGCACTCTCAGAATTTGTGACATGTGGCCAGGGTGAGTGCCGGCGAGCCCATACAAGTGTACGGGGGCTATTTTTAAAGCTGTTTTTTAGTCATTTTAAACAGTCTTAGAGACAAACTAAAGCAGTCACTTAACTAGTAGGATCCATCTTAGACTTGTATGGGGTTCGCCCTGTGCTTTCCCTGGTGACATGTCACTAAGTCTGAGGTGTGGGGGGTGGAGTGGGCCAGAGCAGGGCACCAGAAGCTGGAAGGATTGTCTGGCTGAGGCTTTGGTGCCAGTTACGATCCCTTCCACAGCAAATAGTAAGCACTTTTAAATTGAAATTTTGCCACCAGTTAGCTCAGGACAATATAAGGTATTGGGCTATGAATCCCAATACCTTATATTAGAAATTTTCTTTAAGCAATTGAGGCCTTACTGTGTACTTTATAAATGTGCTTTGAGTGTAAAGGCCTCTTTTGTACTGTATGTACAGGTACCATTTGTTTTGTCCACAAGGTAATTTCTGATGCTCTTAAAATAAGACCTGAACAGTGATATGTGTGTAACATGGGTGTCATGTAACTGCAGGCTACTACCTTTGCCTGTTGGGGTCAAGCCATTTTGAGGGGACTATGCTCTGTTCTGATGATGACTGGGGTTCTTTCCCAACTATAAATAAGTAATAGTGTGCTGCCTGCACCCAGAGTGAATATAGTGGGTCAGTTTTTTGTAGGTTATAACCCCCTAGGATGCCGTACCTACCCACTTCCCCTTCCAGTTACCCCGCACACAGAGTACAATATACCAACTTAAATTTGTATGGTGCATGCAATTAATGGCTATCACTAATAATATGCTCACAGATTGAAACAGCAATAACACTGAAAAGTTTATTAATAGGGTAGGGGGAGTTGGAGACATAAAATAGAACAGTGGATAGTAATTGATACATTGAATAGCAAAGAAACATAACAATGATAGTGACCACCCCCAATGACAACACTCATGAAAATTAGCCCACATCCTCACTGGTCCCATTATCCCTAAAGAGTCTACCTGGGTACTCAGATTACGGTGCCAACCTGGCAATTGCCGTGGATTGGCCGGCATCGGTGCACTTAACTTTAACAGTGATACTTTTCTTTAATTGTATGTGAGTCCTCAGCTCAGGGCAGGACCTACACTTTCTCATGGTTCTGAAGTTCACAGCACAGAATCTTGAATAAAATCAGCAGATGCCAGTTGTCACTGGTGATGCTGGGGCCTTGGATAGCAATGCTGGTGGTTGTAGTGACTGATGGAGGTTGCAGGCTCTTGCAGCTTTTCACCTTCATGCAGTTCCTCTGTGATTGCTGCATTAGGCCAGTCTCAGAGACCAGGGCCACATGCCCGCCCCACACATCAAGGCTTCTAGTTCTCAGGGGCCAATGTTCAGTATCGCCTAGCAGTAACAATACTGGGCTGACTCCCCAGATCACCCTGGTTGGCATAGAGCTTCTCCCCAGATGTGGGTTCAAACAGTCTCACCTTTCTGTGGGCAGCAGTCAGAGCTTTGTGGCAAATCTGATACACTTTCTAGCCAACAGTGCATACAGTCTCTGGGCAGAACTCCACACTCTTTGGCAGTGACCTTTAATACTTTCTGGCTCTCCAGGCTGGAAGGTGGGCTTCTCCTGATGCTGTTCTCTGTCACTGGAACACACTTTGAGCTCTGGATACTCAGTCCCAGCTCCTGTAATGGCTAGGGGCTATACTGCCAGATGCCAAACTAGTGCTATTTCTTATGCAGCAAGCAGAAACACAGTCACTAAGCAGTTTGACAATTAAAGCAACAGTATACATATTTACAGTTTACCCATTCAGTTGCTACCTACCTCCCTGTACCCCCCACTACTAGAGATGCAGCGGATTTAAATTTCGCCAGTGAAGTGCCTGCAAAGTGGGCACTTCGCTTTGTCACTCCACTACATGGAGTGGCCAATACAGAAGGCTCACTTTGCCTTGTAATTATTACTTTGCATTGTCATTTCACCTTAATGCGAAGTAAGGCGAAGTGACAACAATATTGGCAGCACCACACACACACACGCACACACACACACACACACACACACACAGTCACCAGAATTAATGTGCATCCCCAAAATGCTACTGTCTTGTGTCCAGAAAATTACCCAGTGCGGACGAAGTGAAATGAGAGCATAACAAGAAATGCAAAGTCTCCCAGAATTAATGGTGTCCTGCAAATGCACAGACCGGAGTAAGATTGTGCTGTGCACTCAAGAGATGCAGACGCAAAGGCACAACAACACCTAACCAGTGCTCACAAGCCACAAATCCAGATGTGGAAAAGAATACCTTTTGCCGGTGTGTGTGGGGGGGTAGTGCATGGCAGTACCAGTCCACTACCAGTAAAGATACCACAAAGCAGCATAAACACATTCATGCAGGTGTGGTGGATAGCAGGTTCACACTGCTGCAATTATTCTGTGGCACAATAAAAGGTGTCTGATTTGATGGCACGCATCGCACACACACTCAGACACACACTACAAGTAATGTGTAGCAAATTGAAAACCTTTAGTAATATAACCAAATGTTTTAAACAATCTGAAATTATACACTGCTGCACCACAACAATCAGTAAAAATGTCAAGAATTTCTGAAAATATTACTGTTTGTAAATTAAGAGTTATACAAGACAAATATAACAAAAACAGAAAGACTGCCTTTTTCTCCCAGTTAATCACCCTGTTTTGATTTCACCCCCAGCTGCTTAAAATAACCATGGAGAGAAACTTTGTTAGCTTGCTCTGAAAGAAGATCACAATCAGTTATTAGTTTAGTTTCAGCATTTTGGTATGTTAACCCCTTATGTTCATCTGTTTTTTCGTTGCCACTGTTTCTTCAGGTGTCGTCTTTCTTTCCTGGACTTCTGGTTCTTAAAGCTGTGCTCAAACAAGTCTGAAACAAAATCAGCGAAAAGAAGAGTCCCCACCATCTGAAATTTTCTGGCTGAGCTCTTGTCAACACAGCTGTTGAAACATTAGGATTTACTCCATCTTTGATTATCTCAGTAAATCCAATAATCACAGGTACAGGTAACTTGGATACTACCTCCTTCTTCCATGGAGCCTTGGCTGTTCACTCCAGGTGGGGATGAGGTGGAAGGAGCTTACCCTCAAGCTTCTAGTTTTGTTGGGAGATATGAGTGGCGGGTCAGGCAGTGGAGGGGGATCCTGCATTGCATGGCAGCCCTTCATCTTCAGGTGCATGGATCCATTCTCCTTGTTTTCCACTGTCCCGAGGACATCAGCACCTAGAGGGGATCTATTTATGTGCATGCGTGCTTAGGTGTGCTGTTGCACCCAAATCCCATCCTCCCTTCCCCTGATGTCCCTAGCTGCACTACCACCCATGTTCATCCAGGTGGCAGCATAGTAGTGGGGATGACTAGTCTCCCCATAGAAGAACAGTGTCCTGTGGAATGCTCAGTACCCCCCGGGAACCCAAACTTGTACCTTAATTTAGGTCACCAGCGTTGCGAGCAGTAGCTCTACCACAGTGCTGATGGGCCAACGTCTGTCATTTTTCCCTGACAGACCCTTTCCTTACCTGTGTACTGTGCCACATTAGGAGAGAAGCCTGTGATTTTAGATCTCATAACCCTTCCCCATACCTCTCAACTATGCCATGTTAGGAGAGACATCCCTTCTTTTACCCCCTCACAACCCCTCTGTGTGCCTCTTAGCCGCTCCACCTTAGGAGAGACAACCCTCACTTTTTTCATTAAGTTACAAAGGCAGTAGACAGGGACCAAGTAGTAGATGTGGTTTCTGGACTTGCAAGGACCTTAAGTCCATACCACACATAAGGCTAGTCAAAAGCTGGAGGATCTGAGGGTTGGGGTCAGCCTCACCAGATTGTTAGGGAACTGGTTGGTGGAGAGGCAGAACTTAGAGAGTGGTCGTTATGGTGGCCAGCCGGCCCTTGCAACAGTAACAGAAACATTAAAATTGAAATGAATGATGTTTTGGTTTACATCAATACATTTTTAAACTGCAGTAAAGAAACATAGAAATGTATCCTAATCTAGGTGTTTCATTTTTCTTTTTCTTTTTTACAGTTCAAATACTGAAGTGGATGTTCCTGCCAATTCAGTGTTGGATGAGACGATGACCATTTCCATAGAAGACGAGGTTGAGTGCGATGACAGACCAGATGTTTGCATGAAGTTGTCATGTCCGTGACACGGGGGCTCTTCATGACAGGAATTTGCAAGGTTGGTGACGGCACTGTTAGGTACCATGCATTTCTGCTTAAAGTTGAACCAGCATAATATTCTGTGGTGATTTGCATATGTAGCCCATGATGCTTTGCATTGTGGGGGCATGTGTGATTTTGTATTTCTTTGAAACTTGGCTTCCCAGCCAAATGCCCTTTGGGGTAACCATTGCCTCAGTGCTTATGCACAGAGGTTTTTGACTGTTAGGTATGCCTATTATAAGGTTGTTTGTTACTGTATTTGTGCTACTGGTTTCTGTTGTGGAGATGTAACAGAGGTTCAGTGACAAACAGAATGGCAAAATTACTTAGTGTTTCTATAAAGTCTAAATCAAAGCTGACATATGGGATGTTTCCACATTTTTTCTTTCTCTTTTCAGTCAGAAATATTTTTAGCTGCAGTTCAGTGTCGGCGCTGAACAATGTTAAGATAGATCCCTGATTTTGAGTGCTCACGTACTTTTGAAACAGATTTTGTCATATATTTCATTGTTTCAGATGAATGTCCAAGTTATAAACAAGTTCTCTTGTCAATATAGCCCTTTATTTGTGAAAGCAGTCAGCCTGGGAGGTGTAACGTATAGCCATTAGCATTTACTTAACCTAATCTTTTCCACTGCAGCAGAGCTGAGCCTGATCCCACCTTTTGAAGCAGTAGAAGTGTTATCTTCCTGTTTGATTAGCTGGTAAACATTTTCATTTGTAACAAAATTTAGGCATTCTTAAATGTGTTTTGCTTCCTCAAGGTAAAAGTATGGGCCCCCAAGGTGCAGGAGCACAGTTTGCACCTAGCTAAGGCTGGCCCCTGCTGATAAGGACAAGAAAGAGAGACAGCGACAGTGAGCAATGAGCCCCCGATTTCCACTCCTCTCTGTGTGCTCTGCCTGGTTATGGGTGGGAGTGTCAGTATCCCAATGATGTGCTTCCCACTGTCACTTATCCCATGCCCTTTTAAAGCTGTTGACAAAAGACTTATTTTCATGATACCACCCTTTCTGGTAGTTCATTCCACTAGGGACTGTTACCTGTGCCACTGTTTTATATGCAAGCAATAATACCCGAAAGGGTGGGCATCTATTGAAAGTGAACGAAGAAATAGTACACTTAGTGAGATAAGTATCATGTAATGCTAATCTATATGTTTTTTTGATCCACAGATGTCCATCTGAAGGTCCGGGAGAAGGACTGACGTGGGAGATGTCGCCTTGATAATTCAGAATAATCAAAACCTCAGCGATCAACCTATGAAGACAGAAGAGGTCTTTCCAGTCCTACTTGAATGTTCCGAAACCATCTTAATCTAATTGCCTCACGCAAGTCGAACTTTACATGATTTACAATTACCTGTCATATTGTAGAGGAATGCAGTGTGGTCAATACCAAGAACAGTCAATCAAAATTTGAAGTAGGCCAGTGTCCACCAAAAATAAGACTTTCAATACATAACATGGTTGGACACCTGCTTAATTAGCCAATGTTATTTCTGCTAATAAGATGCTCCCAAAGTAAAATTTTAATTTGTTTTGTACAATTGTTCAAAAGTATGCATGCATTGCTGACCAGTGTTACTAGTTAGTTATTTTATATAGGCCTCTTGTCTTAAGCTTAAAGAGTCCTTTGACAGTTTCATTTTACAAGGCATTCTGTCTTAAATTTAAGAAGGTCCTTGCCTGGCCATCCCATCACAGCAAGTCTCTTGTTTAAGTTTATGGAGGTCCAACATCCCAAGCATTACTCTCCAGTCTGGATGTTTCATAACTGTCTCCCTCTTGTTTACGACTTGTATGATGACCACTGTTAACTAGGCAGGTAACACAATACTTGTATACTGCCCAGTGTTAATCGGTGATGACTCTAGTTTGCATCCTGCTGACCACTGCTAAGTATTCTGTATAACAAATGTTCTGTATTTCAAAATGTTTTTTTGAATAATACTTCTGTTTGTAATCTAGGTGTTCAGCTGAATATTTTTATTAATTGATAGATTCATTGCCAGCCACTTGGTACAGTAATCACACTGCAACTGTGACTGAAATCATACTTGGAAACAAGGCCAAGATGTCAAAAAGAACTCCATGGCCTAAAGAAAAAACAGTTTGCTTATATTGTAATATAACAATCAGAAGAGATAGGTTAGGAGCACATACTAGCAGTAAGCATTCAGGAAAGGCAGTAAAAGAAAAGGGCTGGCAGGATATATCTATGTTGTTGCAGTCAAACAAATCCACCTCTTCACAGGGAAGTTGTGATGTGGAAGATATCGGGGGAACCACAACCAAAAATAAGTTGTCTATCTGGTGATATAGTACATGATATAGTGAACAAATCTGTCGATAATGGTAATTTGTCTTCTGCGGTAGCATCCTTTGAGATGCATGATGTCATCTTGAAATCTGCATCAGAAGCCTTGGTCCATGGCATATCTGAGCATGCCGATTGTTCAAATGTTGACGTACAAAGTCCTTGTGAAGTTACGTCACATTCTGATATTGAATGTGAAGACTGTAACAACCATGATGAAACACAGGCCACACAGCCCACTTCCACTTACCAAGCACTTGATGATGGTGACATTTCAGTAGATCAGCTAGGCAAATATTCAACAGATCCTGCTCTATATATCAACCGTCACATGAGTACTGATGTAATTAGAGGCATATTACAGAAGGGACCATGCCAGCCAGGTTTGCATGACAGTTACCGTTTTGAGAAAGAAAAGAATGGCAAACGAATGTTTCGGCGTGAGTAGTATTATAACACTTTAAAAAACAGAATGAAACACTACAGAGAGTGGTTAATATTTTCTCCTAGGAAATGATGTGCATTCTGCTACCCCTGTTGGCTATTTGCAAAACATTCTCGGAAAGAGTTTGAGCCAGCTTTTGCTGATCCAAATTATGGCTTTTCAAACTGGAAAAAAGCAACCAAAAGCTTTATCAAACATGAGCAAGCCACAGTCCACAAAGAATCAGTCAGAGAGTTACTGATGACCAGATACAGACTGAAAACTGGTAGCACAGTTAACAGAGAGCAGTTGAAGGCTTTCAGTAGACAGGTATGACAGTAAAAGCAATTGTATTTTCTTCATGGTGGCTTACATAGAGAGAAATTGTAATGTCATGATGTGCTTGCAAGGACTCCTGTCTTAAACTTAACAAGTCCTTTGTTTGACAGGTGCAAACCAGTTTACAAGGTATTGTCTTTAAGTCTAAGAAGATCCTTGTCATGGCATGTGGTTAGAATTCTCTGTTAACTTATTTTTTATCACGGATATTTCAGTCATCGGGTACCACAGTAGGAAAGTACAGCTACATAAGAACTTGCCGTAACAGTAGATCTTCTAGAGAGGTTCTTATAGTAGGTAATTCCATATTGGACTGATGCTGGTGTCGAGTAATGAGGCACCGTGTACTGCGGACCTGGGTATGACTGTGTCGGATATGACAGGGTTTGATACCCATGAACTGGGGGGGTATGCCAGGGCAGACGATCTGGCAGGGTGCCCAGCAGGCAGGCCTGGAACCGGAGGCCTGACAGGCGGCAGGCCCGATGTGGGGGCGGCATCCATGAAGGGATGTCACCCAGTGGAGGGAGGGAGACCTGACAGGGGTGCAGAAAGATCCTTGGCATCGCCCAGGGAAAGAGGGGAGAAATCCACGGGATCAGGCTGAGGAGACCCAGGGTCCCCAAAGCACAGCGAAGGCTGCAGGGAGCCAAGAACAGTGGACACAATAGGGTCTTGTGTCAGCTCAGCCACCGTGTGCCCATTAGGCAGCCCAACATCCGACTTATCGGCGTAGTCCGGGCGGGCGTTGGAGGACCCGATGTCCAACTTAGTGGACCCATTGCCAGAGTCAGGCCACGATGGGAGTGTGGTCTGGTTGGGCAGAACAGGGGCTGTGCATGGGTACCACCCCTTTATACTGACGTCGCATGATATCGGTCATCTGATGTGGGGGCGGTACCCACCAGAGACAGCTAGCTAGAAATGTTTCCATGGGGCACTGATGCCTGCCGGCATCAGTCCAATATGTAATTGCCTCCTGCAAGAGTGCTCTCGAAGTAAGATCTTTAATGTCTATGTAAGATAATCAAAACAACATCTTCAGCATCACAACTGTGGCAACTGGAAAGTCACACGGCCTATTGCAGCAGAGCCAACACCATAATTTAAGACACAACATTTTCACCACATATTCCAGTCTTAATGGTGCATCAGCAGCCACTCCTTGTTTTGGTGCTGCTGTGCTGCAATGACTCCTATCTTAAGTTTATGGAGTCCTGGTCTTTCACAAGTTCATTTTACAAGGTCTTCTGTCTTAAGTTTAAGAAGAACCTTGACTGAGCAGGTGCTTACATGTCAGGCTCTTGTGTTAAGTTACAATAGTGCCAGCCTCATAGTCAGATAAACATGATTACTGCCCTGTCACTGCTTATTACTCCTTCCTATTGTACTGTCTGATGACTGAGATACAACAGAACAACTATGTAAGAATTCAAAGTTACCATTTATAGTAGATCTTTGAGGGGATCTCGGGCATTAGGTACGCTTTCGCTACAACTGTTCCCTTTCTTGGGGGGTCCTGTTCATGATTTGGCTTTTTTTTTATTTAGTTTGTCCCTCTGTCTCTCCCCATATATCTGGGGTGTAAGCCTTGCTCCGTTTGTCTCCTGTGTCATTCCACTACAGATGTACTGCTGGAAATCTTCTGTGTGGATTACCATTCTGACAATAAAGTTCCCACGGTTGTACCCGATGGGGAATAAGATCCCCTCGAACATCTACTCTTATGCCTTGCTAAGTGAGCTATTACAAAATGGTTCATACACAGAGCTCAAACGTATACCACTGTATAATTATATCCATTTACCTAACATCTGTCTTGCATTCCCTGTTGTATAACGGTATTAAAAAAAAAAGTAGCCAATTTTGTAATTCTGAACAACGTAACTGCAATTCAGCCTAGAAGGAGGGGGAAGTAGGTGCTACACATCTAATAATTAGCGCTGCTCACCATGAAGCAACTTGGAAATAAACTAAAAAATTGCCATATTTTAACTTATGGTGAAGTGGCAGTGACAGATGTTAACAGTGAAAGTTTGCAAGCTACCTAGATCAGCAATAGGCACATTAAACATGCATACATCTGATTTTGTAACATGTTGCATGTCTGTGAGTGGAGGAGGGCCACAATCAAGCAGATTAGCACAGTTAGTGCAATGTGCTGTGCACTTTAAGTCATACTGCACAGTCGTGCACTGCAGCAGCTGTAACTACTGCACTTTTTTTTCTGTACAGCAATATTTTCTATATACATTGCTTCCTAAAAGGAAGACAAATACTTATTGGGGGGTGCTGGCTTATGGGACAAACATAGTACATTTGTAGCTGGGACAGACTATCACAACAGTGACACAATTTGACCATTCACAGACAGTCACTCACACTCTTTCAGTCTATTATTCATCTGCAAGGAAACTCAATTCCCTTGCCAGCAAAGTCATGTGTATCATGTCATATCTTTATGGTCTGGGTTAAGTTTGACTTGTCATATCAAACAAAAACTGTCTGACCTATAGCCTATACACAACCAAAATTACACTCAAACAAGTCATAATACCTTTTTAAAGTTTGTATGTACGGTAGGTGTTACAATTTAACAGTGGCAGATTCAGTAACCCACATTTACAACCTTTATACTTCAGGTCCAGCATAACAGAGAAGTTTTACACAGACTATTGGATATTACATTAGTTCTTGCAAAACAAAATCTTCCTTTCTGTGGCCATAGGGAGTCTTCTTATTCATGTCTGAATTCCTCATCCTCTAGTAACACCCAGAACGAGGGGGAACTTTCTTGAACTTGCAAAGTTATTAGCAAAGTATGACAGTATATTAAATAAACACCTGAGTGAAGCTAAAGGGAAGCAGAGTTATCTAAGTCCAGATATACAAAATGATTTTATATACGCTCTTTCAAGTGTGGTTTTAGACCACATTACCAGTGAAGTGCATGACTCCAAATACTTTGGGATCATTCTTGATTCAACCATTGATATTTCTCATATTGATCAACTTTCATTCTGTGTACGCTTCATTGATCATAACTTTAATATTCAGGAGAGATTCCTACTTTTTAAAAATATTGAGAATTCATCATCAGTTCATCTATTTGAGGTATTAAAAAAAACCTTAACAGACTTCAGACTTGATATGGCCCACCTTCGCTCACAGGCATATGATGGGGCAGCAAACATGTCTGGCACAGTATCTGGTTTGCAAACCCATGTAAAAGAAGTAAACAAACATGCTTTATATGTTCACTGCTATGCACACAAGCTTAATCTGGTGCTTGCAGATAGCTGTAATGTGTGTACAGAGGCAGTTAACTTCTTTGGCTACATAGAGAAAGTATACACCTTTATCACTTCCAGTCAGCCTCGTCTAGACATATTTAATAAAGCTCAGCATGAACTGAACATTGGCCCTAGGCAACTCCAACATCTATGTGAGACTAGGTGGTATTGCAAACACGAAGCTGTCAGGACACTGAAAGATACTTACCTAGCTTTGATATTAGCATTAGAGAGAATTCCAGCAAAGGAAAGGACAGCTAAAAATGTAGGTGATGCACATGCTCTGCTTGAGTTCCTACAAAAATTTGAATTTGTACTAATGCTGCACATATGGCTAGAAGTTTTGCACTCAGTTAATAGCCTGTCAGTGTACTTGCAAAGTGAAACAATGGATGTCATCACAGCATCAACCATGGTCACTTCATGTTTGAAACTATTTGAGCAAAACAGAACAATTGGTCATTATAATGATCTGATTAACTTGTCAACTAAATTTGCAGAAGACAATGAGGTAGACACAGAGTTCAAAGTAAGTAGACAAAGACGCTGCAAATGTATGCCTGGTGAACAAGCACAAGATGAGCAGACAAATGATCCTGCATTGCATTTCAGGACTACTGTAGTCTATACAATCTATGATAGAATCACAACAGAAATGCAAGAGAGGTTTAATGACTTTCATAATACAGTTAAATGTTTTGGTTGTCTGTTACCAAGTCATTTTAATGATAGAGAAAGTCTTCTGAACCTAATTTCAGCTTACTCAGAGGATATAGACAGTGAGGCAGCACAGTCAGAGTATAAACAGCTTTGTGCTTTCTATGAAGAGCTCTCTCCGAGTCAAACACCATTGACAGTATGTTCAATGTTACGCTTTTCGAAAGATAATGATCTCCAGAATGCATATCCAAACCTAGGAATACTGTATCGTATTTTCAGTACAATTTCAATGTCTAGCACTAAGGCTGAATGCACATTTAGCAAACTCCATATTCTAAAAAATGATCTAAGATCTACTATGGCAGAAGAAAGACTGTCATCATTGACACTTTTAAGCATTGAAAGGGACATTGCTGAGCAGGTTGACTTTTCATCAGTAATTGATGTGTTCAGCAAGAAAAAACACAGAAGAATGATTCTGAATTAGGGGTGCAACAGCCGACAGTGTTGTAATATTACTGAACCTCACTTAAAGGATTCAACAAACTTTGACTGCAATAACTAGATATATCCTGTCTGTACATTGTCCATAAGGGTAGAAACAGGATCATTTTTCTTTCCCATTTCATAGCTGCTTCACAAGACTATATCCCTGTTGTCTTGGTAACTTGTTTAATCAGCATGACTATACAGGGAGAAGAACATAGCGGCAAGCACAGTCACTTGTTGAAGTATATTATGTGTGCAACAGATGTCAAAACATAGATCTTCTTCAGGGGTATCTCGGTCATCAGGTACCACCACCTTAGCAACTTCACCATCTGTAAATGGGCATCATCACAGAACATTTTCACCATTAAAATGGCTGACATTGTAAAACATCAACACACCACAGAGTTTAACAAATCATAACTCTGGATGTTTACTCAATAGCACATGCTGCTTTTTTGAAGGCCAGTGCTACAATGGCTCTTGTCTTAAGCTTATGGAGTCATTTCACAGAGTCTGTTCACCACATATGTCTGTGCTGCAAAGAGGACTCTTGTGTTAAGCTTATAATGGATTCCTTTAGCAGGTTCAGCTTACAAGGTCTTCTGTCTTAAGTTTAAGCAGATTTTTCTTCCTTGCTTGGCCCGGGCATCACAAGTCTCCTTTCTTAAGTTTATGGAGATCCATCCAGCATCAAAAGCATTGCAGTCAACTGTGCTGCAAGGAAGACTCTTGTATTAAGCTTACAGTAAATTCCTTTAACAGATTAACATTACAAGGTCTTCTGTCTTAAGTTTAAGGAGATCCTTGCTTGTGCAGGTGCTTAAAATGTTACTGTTAACCATGGATGCTGGATGTCCATAAACTTATCTATGTCTACCTGTCATTGATTTGTACTGGTTCCTACGACGGTGGTACCTGGTGGTGACTGAGATCCCCTAGATTTAAGATGTACTGTTATGCTGACTTCTTACATAATTCATATTATAACATTTGATGCCCTACCCTTTGTTGAAAACACATACGGGTATCTTCCACTAATGATATTTGAAGCACAACACCATAGTCACTCTTGCCCTATAACACTATTATGAAGAGTGGACAATAATGAAGTCCTGTAACCTAGGCAGTTGCCACATATGCCTACAGCACAGAAAACTAATGTAAAAATCTAAAGAGAAGTTCTGTTATGATCAACTGTTGCTGATGTAGTTGTAAGACAATGTTTTTTTTTATGCTATTACCTGAATTACTGTCTTGTCAATGTGATTCATGCACTGCCACTGTGCAATGACCCCTTTTACTATAGAGCAGAAGATAAATGCACTTGTATTACATTATTTTCATTCTGTTATCCTGGCTAGCATTTCAGGTTTATAAAAAGAGCATGTGTATCACTGGTAGTTTACAGTCTTGTGTACAGAGGTCCCTCCAGATAATGTTTGGGAGTCTTGCAACTTTGGTGTTTTACTGCTACAAGGAATTTCTCTGATTCATGCAAGTAAAACATTTTATTAATTCAGAGGACCATATCTTCTGGTTGCATACTTTTAAGGGTTTTGGGTTGATGGCAGAAGACGGAGCAAGTCAATCTGTCTGATAGATGGGGAAGGGCTTACTCCTCGGAGGGAGAGTTCAATTTCCTCCTCTTTAGGTGGGATACCGCCTAGGGGAATTGAGGGTGTGTGACAAATAGGTTTAACGTATCATCATTTAAGATTTGAAACATGGGGGGATAGGGGGTACACACAGTTTAACCAAGGGCCATGTTGATGAGGCCCATAAAATAGGGGACATGACTTAACTTTCTTTTGAATAGTGTCCTCTTGATATTTAACATACAGATGCTCTCCAGTTCTTTTATTGAATACACAGTATTCTGATATACCTTGCTTTGATCTTTCTGTTAAAGTAATAATCTAATTGTCTTAGTTGTGTGACTACCCTGCATCCCCCTCTGCTCAGCTGTTACATCTCTCTCTTTTTATACTACTTGAACAATCAGATGAATGGCATGGAGTGGGAGTCTGTGATATCACAGAATGTCTTAGGCATCTGAAAATCAAGAGCAATAACTGGTTCAAAGAGTGGAATTCAATGTAGATCTGAGGGCAGTAGGGCACCTGAAAGCCACAGTATTTATCAAAAAATTATCAAAGCATATCAGGATTCAAGATGCATAACTGGCATGGAAAGGCAGATAGAAGGGAAGTTAAATATACAAATCTCATCTAACTCCTATACCTTCTGCCCACCCCATCTGGATCATCTACCTGCTGCAGATCTTGGTGTCATCTGCAAACAGACAAGCCTTAATCTCTAGTCCATCTGCAATGTCACTAATGAAGATATTGAAGAGGACTGGCCCCAAGGACTGATCCCTGAGGTACCCCACTTGTGACTTGCATCTCTTCTGAATGTATATCATTTACCACCACTCTCTGTTTTCTGCCCATCAACCAATTTGCCACCCAGTTGACCAACTTCTGATCCACCCTGAGCCTTCCCAGCTTATTTATCAATCTTCTATGTGGAACAATGTTGAAAGCTTTGCTGAAGTCAAGGTAGGTGACATCAATTGCTCCCCCTTGATCCACCACTCTGGTTACCAAGTCAAAGAAATCTATGAGATTAGTTTGACAGCACCTACCTTTTGTAAACCCATGCTGTCTTGGATCCCATGCCCCTATGGATTCCAGGTGTTGCATTATCCTTTCCTTAAGGAGTGCCTCCATAATCTTGCCCACTACAGAGGTAAGACTGACTGGTCTGTGTTCCCTGCCTCCTCCCTGCTACCACTCTTGTGGAGTGAGATCACATGAGCCCTTCTCCAGTCTTCTGGGACCTCTCCTGAGCTCAGAGACTCACTAAACAGTTCTGCTGATTGCTCTGCTAGTTCCACCCTTAGCTCCTTAAGTACCCTGGGATGTATGCCATCAGGTCCCATTGCCTTATCCACCCTGAGCTTAGCAAGCTCTTGTAGGAAGCTCCATCTTCCTTTCCATGCCGGTTATGCATTATGATATACTTTGTTAAATGTTTTATAAATACTGTAGCTTTAGGGAGCCCTACTGCCCTCTGATCTACATTGAATTCCACTCTCCAAACCAGTCATTGCTTTTGATTTTCATATGTCTAAGACATTGTGTTACATCACACACTACCATTCCATGCCATTCATCTCATTGACCTGGAATGTTGATTATGTCACATAATGATATGGCACCATGAAAGAACAGAGCTGCAGACTGCAGCTGCTGAGCAGTTGGGGATTCAGGGTAAATGCAAAAGCAACAAAATTATTTTAGCTTAACAAAAAGCTCAAAAGTATATCAGAATACTGGGTATCCAATAACCAACTTTTGAAATTGGGTATCCAATACCACAATTTTAAAGTGTAAAGTTTTTTTTTTAAACTAATATGTAACTAGTTATACTGGTAATTGGCCTAGTAATACTGCTTTCTATAGTATAGGAATTGTGATGTGATGGTCCTGTGATTGTGTTTTGCTAAACTGTGTTTTGCACTTTCAAATGAAGGAACTGGTATGTTTCAAAAATATTAAACATTACACGATACAAATTACTATTATGATCTCTTAAGACAGCTAATATGAAAATTACCAAAATAAAAATATGAGGCCAACAATTAACTGTCTCTTGTTTTCTTTTCCTTACATAAAGTACTTTGTGAGAACTTATTGACCTTCTTACCTGTGCTTCTGTTTGAACCTGGGACAAATGTACATCAATATGTAATAACTAGTGAGGTATTAAATTAGAACTAGCACAAACCAGAATGCATTTTATAACCCATGGTTTATGGGTGCCCAGAACCCCCACCCTTCTTCATGTCGTGGTACACAAAAATCAGGACTTTTTGGTTAGTTTGCCCCCCTGAAAAAAAAAACTACTCCACTGCTTGGTGGCATACCATTGAAAAAAGTAAAAGCCTGGTGGCACTGAGGGTTGAGCCACTGGACACCACACCTCATGCCACACCAATGATCTGAGCTTGGAAGCGAGCTCGGTTTGCTAGGGATCAGCAGGGAGAGGGAGAGGATCGAGCTTCTGAAGGACTGCTCTCCTCTCCTGGGGAGGGAGGGAGGGAATGTTCCACTCCTTGGCTGCCTCCAGGTGGTGGTCTGTTGGCAACGCTGGAGTTAGGGAGGTAAAGAATGTGTCTACGTGGGACATACACACTTCCATGTGAGAGTGCTCATGGCAGCAATGGTAAGGGACAAAAAATTGAATAAAAAGGTGTCTGCAGGCTCTGCGAAGTCTTGCCTATCAACTGACATCCCGCTCCAATGAAGGAGCACCAGAAGTGCTGCTCTGGATTGGAAGTACTGGGTGGGGGGAGGATGGCCCTCCCCTTCCTGGCCCCACCACAGGAGAAATCAATGGGAAGAAATGGGCCTCAGCAGTACTAAGGGAAGTGGTGGACAGTTTAGGTGACAGGTAAGGGGGTGTTAGCTGTCTGTGGTCACTGAGGATGAGGGGAAGAAGAAGATGGTTACATTAAGGCCCCCTATTTGTAATCTGCATTCTTGCAATGGCATTACTTTAACTAATGCCTCTTTTTGTACTAATGTGGGAGCTAGGTCTTTCTCTGTGGCAGCCCCCCAATTTTGGAATGCATTGCTTCTTGATGTTCATTTGTCCACTTCCTTACTAAAATTTAAGCACAATCTTAAGACCTTCTTGCATTCAACTGAATTATGCACTTGTTTTGTTTAATTTGTTATCTGTTTTGTGATTGTTCATTGCTGTTTTTCTGTCAGGTCAGATCTGAAAATGAGCTAGTCCCAGTATCCTTACCCGGTTAACAAATAAAAAATGAAATGAAAATGAAAGATAAAAACAAAGTTAAAAAATAAATACATAAAACAAATTTCTACACATTCTCTCAAGTTGCTGAAATTCCTTCCTCTTCCTCCACCTCCTCCTGAGTCCTGAAGTAATGTGTGTGTCATCCCAAGCTGTGCTGTTGCAGTGTCATCTGGACTTTGTGGGGTAAGGAAGAGGGAGGTGAAAAGACTACATCATAGATCCAGTATGATCTGCAACAGAAAATGAAGGCTAAAAAAAGGGCAGACTTACTGGCCCAGCGGCCCTTATCTGCTGTCACATTCCATGTTTCTACAGTATGTCTATGTTTCTAAGGCAGTGTGCAGCAAGTGTGTGCCAGCCGGCAGCGTGCCAGTATCCAGGACCTGGTAGCTGGCACCTTGGTGGCATCCCATAAATGTTATTTTTCTTTTTGTGGCAGTTTTCAAATCAAAACTCTTGGTTTCTAGTCCCTCAATTTGCAGCAGTTCCTTCCCCTGAGTCCTGAAGCAGCCTGCCTGTTTTTGTCATCTTCAGCTGGGCTGTTGTAGTGTGATCTGGGCAGTGTGAATCAAGTTTGTGTGCCAGCTGGAAGTGAGTCAGTGCCTGGCCTATAGTAATTTTGGTGGCATGCCATTGATAGAGTAAACAATAAAAAAATAAATATAATATAAGTAAAATAAAAAATAAAAATGAAAAGTAAATAAAGAAGTGAAAAATGAAAAAAGAAACAAAAAATAAGTAAAAGCAAAAAAGTTAAATAAAAAATTCTGACAAAAATTAATATATTAAAATGTAATAAAATAGTCTCACTCTTGATCATTCGTCACCTAAGTGGCTAAAGTGGGATTGCAAGCATTGGGAAATGAAGCAACAAAGAGGGCAAGGAGATGGTGGCGTAGGATTATCCAGTCACAAAGAAAAACAAAAGTGTACTGGGCTGGATAACAGACTGTCTGCTTCTATGGGAAGTACAAGTATAGATGAAGATGACATTAGTGGTCAAGCAGTCCATAAAGTATCTTACATTGTAGAAACATCATCAATCATTGTAGAAACAAATTCTGGCAGAGCCGCTATGGCTGCAAATCCATTAACTAGATAAGGGTGTTTCATGGGCTTAAACATAAACATGAATTGCATTTAGTAAGGCCTATGATACCATTCCACATATGACTTGTGAACAAGCTGGGCAGCCTGAGAGTGGGTCATAAGGTGGTAAACTGGGTTAGGAACTGGTGAATGATAGAAGATAGTCATGGTAAATGGTGCTGAATGTAAGGAAAGGAGTGTGACCAGCAGGGTGCCACAGGAATCAGTCATGAGTCCAGTCCTGTTTAATGTCTTCATAAGTGAAATTCTGGAGGAGCTGGAGGGGAAAGTGTGTCTCTTTGTGAATGACACTAAGATCTGCAACAGGTGGACACTCCAGGAAGGGTGGAAAAAATGAGGAGGGACCTAGGTAAACTGGAGGAATGGTCTGAGGTGTGGCAGCTGAGATTTAATGCAAAAAAGTGCAAAATCATGCATTTGGGTTGCAGGAACCTGGTGAGGATTACGGAAGGGGGGACTGGTGGCTAAACAATGTACCAAGGCTATGGGGAGAGCCAGTTGGATGCTGGGGTGCATAGGGAGAGGTATCACCAGCAGAAGGAAGAAGGTGGTGATGCCACTGTGCAGATCACTGGTGAGGCATCATTTGAAATATGGTATCCAGTTCTGGAGGCTGCATCTCCATAAGGAAGTAGACAGAATGGAGCAGTAAAGAAAGGCAACAAAGATGTTGTGGGGCTTACACTAAAAGTCATATGAGGAGAGACTGGAAGTCCTCAATATATATACCCTGGAGCAGAGAAGAGGCAGGAGTGATATGATAGAAACCTTCAAATATCTAAAAGGCATAAATAGTGTGCTGGAGGATAGCATCTTTCAGAAAAGGAGATGTCCAGGAACAAGGGGACATGACATGAGGTTGGAAGGGAGTAGACTAAGAGGTACCACGTGGAAGTATTTCTTCACAGAAATGGTGGTGGAACCTCTAGAGACTTCACAAGTCAGTTTCATTATGAAAGAGAGAAAAAAACACAACTGACACATTATACATAATACTACTATACACTATAAAAAATATAGGATGAGCAACTTTATGCATAACCAATGTGTTCTGTCATCTTGGGGTTCTGATTTCCATGGACCTCTTGTGCTTTGCTCTCCTGGTCAGAGGGCATCAGAACCCCTCTGTGGCAGAAGACACTGGTTGTGCATAGTTGCCCATCCTGTATTGTCTATATTTAGTGCTGCATTGAGGATTGCTAAGTAATAAACCTGTGTCATACAATTGTTTTCAATTAGACCAATATTCTGGTCTATTCAATTCAAATTTGTTAAGATGAAGAGAAAAGTTTTTGGAAGAAACCAAAAGAATAACAACTCCATAGGTCAGGAGGTAATGTCGTATAAATTATTTTCCGTGTAGGTGTGAAGGGCTACCCAGCTGTCAGTTGTACAATATCAATTTTGACATCTCTGCAACAAAGCAATAAAGAAAGGCAGAAGACATTTCACAAAACCTTGAGACAGAAATTGATGCCAGAGTTTAGCTAGCTGTATGCTGCCCAGCACAGTTTTATCAATTGCAGAATCTGATTTAGTCTCATGGTTCTAGGAAATGGCTATTGCCTTGATTTAAGATAAGACTGATTTAGACAGGGATATGCCTGGACAGCTGACATCTAAAGGAAATCTCAATACCTCATCCCCTTTGCACCTATGCTCCACTCTCGAAAATGAGTATTTTAATAACTTTTTCTTTACTTCTTTACTTCCTACCAGTTGTACAATCACAGTAATCCACTGCACAGTGTGGAGTGCACTGGGACTTATTCACACTTGGAGTTGGTGGTCACTTGCCAGGTGTGGGTAAATCCCAATCAAACCCACACCTTGTTGTAGATTATTAAAGGAAAACTGAATGTTAAAATCAAGGAAAATATATGAATTATTAACTTTTTTGTGTTCTTACTTCATCCCAGTGATTTTTTTTTCTGCTTAGGCTATGAGAGGGGTTTTTTCTAACTTTCCCTGGCTGTTTTATGGCCCTTGGGGGCTGCCATTCAGGTTTCTTTTATTGCATCTTGTCCCAGAGAGTCTTCCCAGAGTGCCCTTTGTTCTGATGTCTAATAGCTCCTGCAGGAGGCCAGTGTCTTCTTACAGGGTTATTATTTACAGCTTAGCCACTACAGAGAGAACACAGCAGCCAGGAGTCACACTGCTAGTCTTTGGGTAAGTGGAATGAGTTTCTTAAATATTGGTACCTTATCCAGCTATGTTCTGCTTAGGGTATTGCATATGTGTGTGTGTGTGTGTGTGTGTGTGTGTGTTGATTTAGTTGCTTGTGTCTTGCATAGAAGACAGTGATTACAGACAAATATAATCATGTTGCAGCTGTGGTCATCCATTGGCTAATAAAGGAATTCACACCTCTGGATGAGTATGGAGGGCATACCAGCAAAGCATGAGTTTCTCAGTTTGCAAAAGGTAGTACATTAAGCACTGAAACTTAACAAACAAAGAAAAGGCCCATAAAACACTTTGGTATAGGTTTCAACTTCCAAAAAAGGCAGTACTGGGGAGGGCTCAATTAACTTCTTTAAGGAGTAGTCCACCCAAAACTTGCAAAAAACATATGTTGTGCAGAGTGTTTTGATTTGTCTGCTAAGTTGTTGTGTGTCCTTCCCTCTGTCTGCTATTAAGAGGTTTTCCTAAATTAATCTGCTAGCTTTAGGGTAGTTTTATGACCCCTGGAGATCTCCATCTGAGACAGCTTAATTGTATTTCTTTGTCCTAGAATGCACCTTGTCTCATGTGACAGTGATGTAGTAGAGACCATAAATCCAGCAGAAAGAATTGCTTTACAATCAGTTCACAATAGTTGAGATGGCTATATTTTAAAATCTATAGAATTCAGCTTAGTGACTACCCTCATCGTAAAGGTCTTACTGTCCTGAAGAACTTTGCTGCTGGTAATTTTTGTGCGGCTTGTAAAGCTTCCAAGATATTTAGTTTGTTTGGCATGTGTCTGCTGAATGTTGGATCTCTGCTATATCACTGTCACATGAGACAAGATGCACTGTGGGAACAAGGAATACAATTAAAATGTCTCAGATGAAGATCCCCAGGGGTCCTAAAACTAGCATAAATTTAACAGGCTAATTTAGGAAAATTCCTAATAGCAGTCAGAGGGAAGGAAACACACATACAAATTAAAACACTCTGCACAACATATATTTTTTGCAAGTTTTGGGTGGACTACTCCTTTAAGCCAGAGGAAAAATAGTGCTCTCAAGCTCCCATATATACACACACAGGCAGTGTAGTAATGAGGCTTCAGCAGAAGACACTATTTAACACTCTATCATATTGTTTGGAAGGTATTTTATGCAGAAAGTCCTTTTCTCACAGCAAAACGTCACTAGGGCTAAGTCCACTGCTGCTGTAAAAAGGAATAAAAAGTAGTGCGGCAAGTAGTGACACAGGCAGAGGAGTAGGAGCAAATTGATGTGGTGAAGTTTGGGGCCAGAGACACCGACAGTAATTATACACCTGATAAAAGTGATAGCAGCAGAAATTCAGGGGAGGAAGAGGAGGTGGAACAGGTGGGAGCTTGACCTGGGGCAGGCTCACATAAGAGACCAAAAAAAGGACCAAACCTAGTGGTACAACAAAAAAAGAAAGGCCATAAAACAACAAGCGGAAACACAACAACAAGCACCTGAAATGACAGCAGATAAAGAAAACACAGACAAAACTGGTGGCCCAGAATACTTTGATTGAGGAAGAAGAACCATTCCCTGATTCTGGAGAGCTGGCAGAGGAAGAAGAGGAGGAGAGTGATGATTTGAAAGCAGCCCACAATAACGCATCCATTAGGCAGCAGCTGAGAGTGCCAGCAGGAAAGACCAAACTGATGACATTGGTGGTGTGGGATTTCTTTAGAGTGGATCAAGAATCACAGACACATATAGCGTGTCTTCTATCTACACACAGGTTTAGCTGGGGTAAGGAGGGAACAAGGCTAGGAACCTGTACCATGAAAAGGCACTTGCAGAAGTCCCACAGATGTCACTATGACCAGGCATGCCAATGCATTGCTTAGCAGCACCACAAGGCAGTGAAGCTGATGGTGATAATGATGACAGCCAGGGGAGAACATTATTAGACCTACTAGAGAGGAGGAGGAGGGGGAAGAAAGTCTTTCAAGTGGTGGTTGATGCATAACTCCAACATCTTCCATTCATCAGTTCTTTATCTCATTGACTTCCACACCTGTGGGACCACAAATCCCCAGCCACTTTCCCCCAGGAGTGGCAAACATAGTAGCCAACTGTCTCATCCAGAGAAAAAAGCATTCAACTCTAACTGGTCCAGTCCTTGGAAATGGACCAGAAACATAAAGCAAATAGACCCGAGGCAAAAAAGTTAACAAATTCAACTGTGGAAATGCTAGCCACCAACTTGCTGCCATTCTCCTTTGAGAAGAATGCTGATTTTCAATTGCTAATGCAAGTCGCTGTGCCAAAGTTATCAAGTGCCCAGCTGTGTTCCTGATTTGTACTGCCTACTAGACTGTGTCAGATGCCTTGAAAGCATCATTTGCTTCAGTTGTTCACATCACCACTGTCATGTGGACCAGTAGTCAGACTACTGATTACATGACAATGACTGCCCACTGCATCAGTTTCCCCTGTTTGTTCCCCTCTTCTTCCTTCTCCTCCTTCTCTGGGTTTAGTGCCAGCAGCAGTAGTAGTAGTAGTAGTAGTAGTAGTAGTCACAAGTCACTGGTGCCCCCCAGCCTTCACATGCTGGCATATTTAAATAGTCCATTGTGCAGAAAGCTTTGTTACACTTTTTTCAACAGAAGTTCGATGAGCAGCTGACATCATGCTCTTTAACATCAGGTTTCATAGTATCTGATAATGAAAAGAACATTGTAAAGGCAGTTGAGCATGGGGATTATACCTATGTTACATATTTTGCTCACTGTATAAATCTGGTAGTTCAGGGATTCCTGGATGAGGAAGGCACCACTGTGCAGACATGTATAGGTCTGGCCAACAATATTTGTGGTAATTTTAGCCATTCTGTAATGGCACAAAAGCTATTATGAAACATTCAGCTGTGGAACCACCTTTGCCTCCACCACGTGAAACAGGATGTGGGATCCAGATGGAATTCCACCTATTACATGATGGAATGGATCTAGTACAAGATCCCAGCACTCAAAATCCCAAGGATTGAAATTCTGACACCAAAATCCTGATGGTCACAATTGTGATGGTAAGAAATTACCAACAGCACAATTCCCAATACTTTTCCATGGAGTGGTCTGCCCCCGTCCCCCCTTAAATATATATAAACACCTCGAGATCACCATACCATGAGGAATGTGGCTTTTGGAAGGTCTGCCATACCGTCAGGACTGTGGCTGTCAGTATTTTGGTGTTGGGATTCTGATCATTGGGATTTTGAGTGTCAGGACCTTGTACGGACACTGATGGAATGGCTGCTAGAACAATAGAAGGCTTTCCACCAGTATGCCGTACTGCAAGGTATTGGCAAAGGAGATGTAAATATCATCCCAAATCAGCGACACCCAATAGAGTCCCTCTGCACTGTGCTGAAGCCCTTTGAAGAGGCCACGGGGGGGGAGGGTTAGTGTTGATGCAGCAGGTCTAAGACAGGTACTGTCCCGCATTGCCCTTATTAACTTGCAGAACCTTCATATGAAAACTCAGTATGAAGAAAAAGAGGATACTGCTGCTCTCAGTCTCAGAAAGGATACAATCATGTTTCTGGAATGACACTTGCATCTCACAAATGCATAAAGATGACCACTATCCACTTCATCCTGGCCACTCTCTTGGACCCTCGGTTCAAAGACACATTTCAAACACTCAGTGATGCACAGGAATGTGATAAGGATCAGCAGTTCTATAATGTCTTGCTTATCCATCTGGTCTCTGTAAGTATGGCACAACACAGAAACAGGGACACAAACAGAGCAGAACGACACTCATCATCATCCCTTGTTGCACTCACAGTGACAGGCCAGGTGAAGGAGTGGGAAGAAGGTAGATCCCAGTGTGCTTCCCTGCTACTAGTGCTGCTCTGCTGCTGCTGCACCCCCCCCTCCCGAAAGACAGCAATTGATAGCAAAACACTATGGGAACAACTGTCTTATTATGGCGTGATGAAAAAGCATGGCAAGTCAATTTCTGACACAGAGATGCATGAGATGCCAGCAAACAAAATGGCGCAGAATTATCTGGATGAGAATGTGCCACTAGCAGAAGGTAATGAACCTCAATTATACTGGTACCAAAAACAACCATTTTGTCATCTTTGACACAGGTACCTGTTGAATACCTCAGTTGTCCACCTACTAGTATGCATCCAGAGAGGATTCTTAGTGCTGTTCGCAATATGGTCACCAACAGGAGAACATGCCTTTTGACCTAAAATGTAGAGCTGTTCACTCTTTTTTTAAATTAACCTGCCCCTTTTTTTCAAAGACCTGTTTGCCATGGTTTATGGAGTATGAATCTCCTACACTTTCAGCTGGGCTAAAGACAGAGGAGGAGGAGGAGGAAGAGGTGGATAGGAGGGCTTCTGTGTCCATTAGGTTTTTTTTGAACCAGTAGCCTAGACACACACTGTGGGATGCTGCACTGTTGTCTTCATTCAGTTAATGTTTGTTCAATTTTTGACAGGCCTGCACAGGTCTAATTAACAATTTTTGAGGCAATGTGGCCAATGAAACCAGTGTGTACAACACTTAAGCACTGCATAACTGGTAGCCTTGTCCTTGTGTGGCACTGTCTCAATGGGCACTTAATTTTGTGAACCCTAGTAGCCCACACTGTAGGATGCTGCACTGTTGTCTTCACTCAGTTAACGTTTGCTCAATTGTTGTCAGGTTTGCACAGGCCAAATTAATAATTTTTGGGGCAACACTGCCCATAAAGCCAGTGTGTACAACACTTAGCCATGGAATAACCAAACGCCTTCTCCATATGTAGCACTATCCCAGTGGGCACTCGATCTTTAGAACCAGTAGCCCACACTGTGGGATACTGCACTGTCATCTTCACTCATTTCTTCTTCGGATTAATGTTTGGACAATTTTTGCCAGGCCTGCACATGCTGAATTAATCATTTTTGGGGCAACATTACCCATGAAATTGGTGTGCACAACACTTAGCCATGGCATAACCAGAAACCAGTTTTTAGAACCAGTAGCCCTCAATGTTGCCCACTGCATCATCCTGCTGTTTTTTTTTGGGGGGGGGACTTCATCATCACAGTGCATTACATTACTCATTATCCTGTTTCCTAATGCTTTTCAATAGTCAAACCAGGGCAAAGTAGTTCACCGTTAAGAGAACATTGATGAACTTTTCGCAGTTCAATGGCCAAAGTCTGCAAGGTCAAACTTCGGAAGAGTCGCACAGCCTTAATTGCTGACCTTGAGAATTTGTTATTACACTCTATTTTTAGTCTGCTTTATCCCATGCCAGTTACTGCATTAGGCGCTGTAGTGGTTCAGCTGTATTCTTAGGACTGAAATTAATTTGTGGGCCTCAGCTCAAAGCCAAATAGAAGTAGCCACTGGCCCACTTGTCTCACATTTAGTGTTGAGTAGCCATTAAACAGTAAGCACTGTAGTTGAGTTCTAGCTGTCAGGTACCACATAGCAAATCTTTTGTATTACTTCATTCAGATCAGCTTTCAGGAAGGCAGGTCATGGTTAGAGATGGGTTGAAGTTTTAATTTGCTGGCGAATTTTCGGTGCAGTCACGAAATCTGCTTCCGAGGATCATTTTGCGAAGTTTTCCTGTTTAATAGGAAATTCGCCATTTGTAACTTTGCCTTGCTTTTGGATTTTTAAGTGCAAATTGCACTTAAAAAAGCCCAAAAGCAAGACAAAGTTACAAATGGTGAATTCTTCCCCCACCCATCAATCATCACCCGATGTTGATTATTCCCTTGTGCCTAGTGATTCCCCCTGCCAATCACCAGTCTGATCTTTCCCTGGTGTGTAGTTTTTCCCCCCTCCCACCAATTGCTGAATGACACTTCACATGCTTACATGGTGTCTAGTGGTCCCCATCTCGCCAATCGCTGGCCTGATGTAATTATGAAACATTCCCTGGTGTCTAGTGGTCCCTTCCCCCATTTGCACCCATGTCCGATCTCGACATAATGATTTCCTGGTGTACAGTGGTCCTTCCCCCCACCCAATCTCCCACCAGACATAATTGTACAGTACCCTTATGGGATACCGAAGCTGAGGGTCCAGACATGTACAGGCCCGGGATCGGTGTCCCGAAATTAGGCATGCCTGACATTTCAGCTCGACAGTGAAATGTCATTTCGCTGGGCAAAATTGTATTTCACTGGGCAAATGCTGGGTTACGCTCACGAAATATGGTTATGCCTGGCATAACCATAACAGGATGATGGAGATAGGTGCTGGCCAAGCTGCCCCATGGTGTGGAGCACTAATGCTCCTACAGCTCAGCCAGCAGGCTGTTGGGGATGGGGTTCTGTTCCCACAGTGGAAACTTTAAAAAAAAAAGGTTTTCCCTCTCCTGTAACTAGCACCCAACTCCGAGGTCGACTCCCACATCAGGAGTTTGAAATTCAGTCTCCCGACCTCGGCATAATGTAGGTCAGGAGACTGAATTTTGGAATTATGTAGGTAATCCAATTGTACACTTTCCCTGGTGTCCAGTGGACCTCCCCATCCTAATCCCTTGTATTAGTTAATTCCCTGGTGTATAGTGGACCCCCCTCTCTATCCCCAATCTCCTGTAATAAAAAGTTCAATCACTGGTGTCTAGTGGACCCCTGCACCTGGCAGCTAGTGCCCCCACCCTCTTTCCCCCAACCCTGACTCTGAGCTTGTAACTGGTAACCAGCACAGCCCTCCACTCTCCACCACAGCCAGCTACTGACTAAGCTTTCAATGAATGAGTGTGTACTTGTACAAGTATGTGCTCATTCATTGACATGGTAGCCAGCCATTGTGGAGACAAGAGCGGAGCGCTGGGCTGGTGACTGACTTGGGGTCGTGAGGCAGTAGGATGGTGTGGTGGACCCCCTTTATGGGTTTGCCATACCTTTCCCCCAATCCCAACCCCGAGCCAGTGACCGGCACAGCCCTCTGCTCTTCTCTCCACCACAGCCTGGGATGACTGAGCTGTAAATGAATGAGTATGTAGTTGTGCAAGTGTGTACTCATTCACTGACAGCTCAGTTGGCAGCCAGCCATAGATCGGAGGGCTGTGCTGGTCACTGGCTTAGGGTCGGGGTGGGGGGAAGCAGGGTGAGGGACACATTACCAGCTGGGGTGGGGGGTTCACTAGACATGAAGGAATGGACTACCTATTTTTTTATGACAGGGGATTGAGGATAGGGAGAGGGTTGTCTGCTAGACACCAGGAAATTAACTACTACTGGATATCAGGATGGGGGAATCACTGGACACCAGGGAAAGTTTACAATTATATGGTCTGGGTGATCAGGTGGGGGGAGGGATCATGGGACACCAGGGAATCCTTATGTCAAGATAGGGCATGGGTGTGGGTAGGGGCTGGGGCCACTGGACACCAGGGAATCATTGTTAAGATCAAGCATGTGTGCAGGTAGCAGGAGGGACCACTAGACACCAGGGAAAGAGTCTTTTTTACACAGAACCAGCGATCGGCAGGGGGGACAACTAAACACCAGGGAAAGTTCAGACAGGCAATCGGTGGGGGAGGGGACAGCTAGATACCAGGTAAAGATCTGGCTGGCAATTGCTGGGGGGGTGGGGACCATTAGACACCAGGGACAGTTTTTTTTTTCAAACTCTATTTATGGCACTGATCCACTCAGGCATCTCTTAGAGGTGCCCACACAACTCTTGGCTCCTTCTACTCCCCATCATGACACACCACTAATTTCCCCCTCTGAAGAGAGACTTCCCAGTGCCCTGGATCACCCCCCTGGTGCAGGGCCTGCCAATAATACCTTGGCAGTGTCTTTCTAGGATTAGAGGGTCCATCTCTCCCAGCGGTTTTCCATGGATCCTCGGTTTGGATGTCCAGCATTGGGGATGTGAGGGAGGTCCCTGAGGCCCTCTTCGCCTCCTCAGTGTGCCAGGATATTTTGGCTTAGTCTGTCCCCTGTGAAGCCTGGCTGGAAAGGCAACATGGTGCCATGGCTTTTCCCCCAAGTGTACAATGCGTCCCTACGTTGGCAAACCCCAGCTACAGCAGAGGCTGCTCAGCAAGCGAGTGCTTCTCTGATCTCTCCCTGGGAAGAGACAGCAGTCCTCCAGATGTTTGATCTCTTCCCTCCCCTGCTGACCCCCAGCAGCCTGGGCTCACTTCTGAACCTGGGTTGTGGGCATGGTGTGAGGTATGGCATCCAGCACCTCAACCCTCAGTGCCACTGGGCTGGCCCGACACCAAGAACAGTTTTACTTTGAACAACTTCTTCTGTGCCAAACACATTTGGCGGAGTTATCAGTTTTGCACAAAGCTAGACTTTGCACTGTGGATTAACTCTGTGAATGAGGGAAATCAGTGAATTAATCCACAGAGTGTAGTTTCCTAACTTCACATATCTCTATGGTCATCACTCATCAGGATGATAATAATAAGCAATAATCCAATCTTTAGAATAGTCATAGCAAAAGGAAGCAGGCATTTTAGGAAGAACTGGAGCAGACGATGTCAGGAGGAGGACTTGAGAGACACCATATCCAGATTTGTCAAGTATGACATGGAGGAAGCAAGGCAGGGGCACAAGATGGTGCACTTAGTAAAAGATATAGGAGCATCATGGGCAGCAGGACATGGTGTTGAAGGGATGGATGGTGAATTTAAGAGGCAACATGCAGAATAGACATGGCAAACCAACATTAAGGAAAAGCAGGATGAGGCTGAGGGAGGCAAAATATCAAGCATATTTTTTGCATTGACTAAAGGAATAAGAAATAGAAGTACATGAAATGGAACATACAGTATATAGTAGTGTAATTGTTAAGATTGTTCCTTGTTTGGTATGTGTTGGGGGGGCAACCTGCGTAATTAGTATTGAGTACAGTTGGGATTTATTTTTCTGTACATGTTTTTGAAGTGGCACTTGGTGTTTTTAGGCTTTGTTTGGGGAACTACAGATTAGAGTTACTCGGGTTTTGTAAGGCATAAGGTGGCTTTCACCTATCTAGAATGTCTCCCATGACATTGTGGGTAGATTTAATTATAGGAATAAAAGTTTTATGCCATCCTAGATGTACGTCAAGTCGACTTTTGAATGATCCGAAGGATGGGGTATCAATAACATATTGTGGGAGTTTATTCCATTTCTTCACTGTCCAGTGAAGAAATTATCTCTCTTGGTTGTATTAGCTCTAGGGACTTTTATATGCTGAGCATGGCTGGGTAAATTGGAATGTCTAATCTGATATTTGAAATCACATTGATTTCTTAAGTCAGGTTTTTTTTTTATCTTATATAACTGTAAAAGGTCTCCTCTCCTGTGTCAATTCTCAAGTGGGATCAATCCTGTTTCTTTCAACTTAACCTCAGTCCAGAGAAGGGCAACCAAAATGGTGCAGGGACTGCATCAGAAAACAGATGAGGACAGATTAACGGAGCTCAATATGTATACCCTAGAGCAAAGGAGGGAGAGAGGTGATATGATCGAAACATTCAAACACCTTAAGGGCATTAACAAGGTGAAAGAGTCTAACATTTCAATATAAGAAAAATAGCAGGACAAGAGGACACAGCAAGAGATTAGAGGGAGGCTGATTAAGAGGTAATGTGAAGAAGTTCTTTTTCACAGAAAGGGTGGTGGATGCATGGAAAGGCCCACCTCAGGAAGTGGTGGATATGAATACAGTGCAGGGCTTCAAACAGGCATGGGACAGGCATAAGGGAGCAATACAGATGAGTATGAATAGATAGGCCATTGACAGAGCAAAGGCTGATGGCACATTCATAAGGCAGAAAAAGAAATGGTCAGACTGGATGGGCCTTGCGGTCCTTATCTGCCATCAACTTCTATTTTTCTATGTTTCTATGTTTCCATGGAAAACTTTGTAGTCTGGGAATGAACTTTGTCATCCTTTTTTGTATCGTTTCCAAAGTCTCCACGTCTTGCTTTAGATACGGGCTCCAAAAGTGGGGACAGGAATCAAGGTGTGGGCGGATGTATGATCTGTAGATGGGGAGAATTATTTGCTCAGTTCTATTCATGAAGGATCTCTTAACACAGGTTAACAGTCTGTTTCCAGTTAGAGCTATTTTTTTGCAATGATTAGTAGGGGACATTTGGATGTTAATAATTATCCCTACGTCTGTCTCCTTACTGACATGGGTTAGATTCTGACCATACATAGAAACATAGACTTTGATGGCAGATAAGGACCACTTGGCCCACCCAGTCTGCCCATTTCCCTGCCTACTGGATAAGCTGCAGATTCTAGTTAACCAACAGCCTATTTCCTGCCACCCCCCACTACAATTGCCTTGTGTCGGTCCCATGCATGTTTGAATTCCCCCACTGTTTTAGCCCCAACAACCTCCCCAGGAAGGCAGTTCCATGCATCCACCACTCTTTCAGTGAAAAAAAAATTCCTCACATTACCCCTGAGCCGTCCCCCCTCTATCTTTAAATTGTCTCCCCTTGTTCTTACACATCTCTTTTTCTGAAAGATGCTACCCTCCTGGACTTTGTTGATTCCCTGAGGTACTGGAACATTTCTATCATGTCCCCCTGCCCCTCCTTTCATCAAGGGTATACATATTAGCTCTCTCAGTCTCTCTTCATGATTTCTGATGCAGACCTGCACCATTTTAGTTGCCCTCCTCTGACTGCTTCCATCCTGTCTATGTCCTGTGTAGATGAGGTCTCCAAAACTGCACACAGTACTCCAGATGGGGTCTCACCAACTGTCTGTACAGAGGGATAACCACTTCCCTTTTTCTACTTGTGATGCCCCTTCCTATGCATCCCAGTATCCCCCTGGCTCTCCTTACTGACTTCTCACATTGCTTACCAACCTTTAGATCATCTGATATGACTAACCCCAAGTCCAGTTCCATTTTTGTTGTTGTTAGTACCTCCCCTGCTATTGTGTACTCTTCTCCTGGGTTTTTGTTTCCCAGGTGCATTACTTTGCACTTCTTTGCATTGAATCTAAGTTGCCATATGTCTGACCATTCCTCCAACCTTGCCAAGTCCCTTCTCATCCTTTCTACCCCACCTTGTGTATCAACTCTGTTACAGATCTTTGTATCATCTGCAAAAAGACATACTTTTCCCTCCAGACCCTCTGCAATGTCACCTATAAAGATGTTAAAGAGGACTGGACCCAGTACTGAGCCCTGAGGTACTCCACTAGTGACCAGTGACATCTTACATTAATACATGGGATTGTTATGCCAAAGTGTAAAACAACACACTTGTCTAAGTTAAATGTCATTTTATTTCTGATTACCCAAAATTCTATTTTATTTAAATCTTCCATCAAGGATGCATGTTTACTGGGGGTATTAACTTCTCCACCCAGTTTTGTATCATCAACAGATTTCGATAGAGTGTTGTTAATGTTTAAGTTTAAATCAAATATAAAGAGATTAAACAGAATGGGTCTGAGATCTAATCCCTGAGGTATGCCACTTGTCACTAAGCCGGAATTTTATAGTGTGCCATTTATGCACACTGTCTGGACTCTGTTAGTTAACCAGTTTTTGATCCAGTTTAATATCTGTATATTGAAACCCATGTTATACAATTTGAATAGGCGTTCTTTCTGAGAAACCTTATCAAAGGCTTTTGCCATGTCAAGCATAATGACATCAACAGGGGTGTTACGATCCAGACTGTCACTAACCTTGTTATAAAAGGTGATAAGGTTAGTTGTACAGGAATAACCTGATTTGAACCCATGTTGAGTAATATCTGAAATTTTTTTGTTTGCTATTTCAGTCTGTGTTTGCTCCTTAATTAGTGTCTCCATAATCTTACAACATAAGCATGTTAGACCAATTAGGCTACAGTTGTTAACTAGTTCCTTGTTGCGTTTCTTGTGAATAGGTACAACTACAGCTGTTTTCCAGTCAAGCTGGATCTGTCCAGATTTGATTGATTTATTATACAGAATGGATAGTGGACGAGAGATAGTTGAGACAGTTTCCAACAAAAATCTGACTGTGATGTTGTCTGGCCCTGGTGATGTATTAGGCTTGAGTTTGTCAATAGCTCCCTCTATTTCCTTTCTGTTGAATGTAATGGTGCTTAATCCATTTGACTGAGGAAATTTGACATTTTGTCCCCTCTGTTAAATACTGAACAAAAAAAAAGTATTGAAGTAATCTGTACTCTTTTGGGGGTCATTAATTTCTTCACCATTGTTGGTGATTGTACCAATGTTGTAATTGCTCTTTTTAAGGTTGTTAACATATGAAAAGAGCATTTTTTGGTTATCTTTGTATAGGCAATTTTTAATTCAATTTTGCTCTTTTTCCTTTTTATTATATGTTTTATATTATATGTTTTAATAATCTTTGCTGTGCTTTGTAATTACTTACATTAACTCTGTTTTTTTTTATTTTTTAGCGTTTTGAAAGCTTTCTGCTTTCTACGGATCTGTTTTTTAATAGAGTCAGTGAGCCAAATTGGTATCTTACCTCTAGTATTGTATTTCCTTTTGGTCAGAATTAATTTGTTTTCTAGTTCTTGTACTGTGTTTTTTAATAATAACCAAGTGTCATTCACTGACAAGTCTCGCATAAGGCTTACCCAGCCTGTGCATTATAACTTGTGCTTAATCATGGCAAAATTAGCTTTACTATAGTTATGAATATATTTGACACCAGTGGTTTTATTTGTATACCTTGGTATGTCAAAATAAAGTGTGTAATGGTCACTGTCACCTATAGGAAGAGTGATGTTTATTTCTGAAATACAGTTATCTAGGCTGGTAAATACCAGGTCGAGGATGTTGTTCTCCTTTGTAGGGGATGATACAAGTTGTGACAGACCTAGCAAGGTTACTAGCTCCAGGAAGTTGTTTGCCTGACCACTTCTACCCTTAAGGTTCACCCAATCGATACCTGGATAGTTAAAGTCACCAACAATGATAATATCCCCTTTTGTATTCATAATTGATGTCTCCTTGGTCATCAGGTTGTTATAATCTTGATTCAAGTTTGGTGGCCTGTAGTAAATACCAAAAAAGAGTTTAGGCCTTTTTGGAAACATGAGTTGAACCCATAAACTTTCTAACTCAAGTTGCTGAAAATCTTGTAACGTTATGTGATTGCATTTTATGTTCTCATTTACATATAAGCAGACTCCTCCACATTTTTTAGCATTTCTATTATTGTTAAATATCCATTTATATTCAAACCCCAAGTGTGGGTTGCATCCCACCAGGTCTCAGTTGCTGCAGTAATGTCAGTTTTATCCCTTACTGCAAGAGATTCTAGCTTAGCCAGTTTTGTTGGATTCAAGCTTCTTGCATTAAATGCGAGTTCCTTGCAGGAGCCAGGGGCTGTGAAAGTCCTCACTAGTGAGTGTGCAAAATTGGTTTGATGAGCCCATAGACCCCCTCTTGCTCAGTTTAAACATTTATTAATGATTTTTAAAATTTGCTTTCCTAGAAGCTGACTCCCCCTTTTGCTAAGGTGCAAACCATCCCAAGAGTATAGACTGTAATTATTATGAAGATTTTCCCAGTGGGGTATGCATTTATAACCTTTTTCTAAAGTCCGATTCCAAAAACCAATCATTAAGTTTTCTAATTTTATTATTAATTTCTCCTCCCCTTGGAATAGGCAAGATTTCTGATACACATATTCGCTACCCTTCCCTTCCAATTAGCTAGTGAGGGTCATGTTGTCATTTTCTATTTGATCTATAGATATTCTCCTCAAATTATTTGTTCCTACATGGACGATAACTAGGGAATTTAAACCTGCATTGAGTAATATATTATCTAGCATCTCTGTTAAATCTTTGATTTCTGCTCTCCTAAAGGTATTGCATGTCCTATGTGAGTTGTCATCGTTACAGACTATCTTGTCTATATACTTAATAACAGAGTCCTCCAGAACATATGTTTGTCTTGGTAAGGACATGCTTGCTGAAATTTCCATGTCTATATTGTCTCTTATTGTTCTGTTGGGGGTGATAGAGGGATGACTGGGCAAGTGGCTTCCCATTAGTGGGCCTCAAGTTCTGTATTCTTTATTTGTTCAAATCTTTATTTGTTCAAATGCTTTTCCCTTGTATTTCTTTATTTTTTAAGAATCATAATATAATGCATCCTTTTTGTTTTTATGTTAGTCTAGTTAATTTTAGTTGTTTATTAAAAGATAGACTGTTGTCATTTCAGACAGACTAGACCTATTCATTTGTTTCTTAATCACCTTCTCCAGCTCAGAGGTAATGTGAGGAAGTATTTTTTCACAGAGAGGGTTGTGGATGCATGGAACAGCCTCCCTGAGGAGGTCGTGGAGTCAAGAACAGTGGGGGAATTCAAGAATGCATGGAATAGACATAAGACAGTCCTAGTGGGGGATAAGAGGAAGCAAGCTGTTGATTAACTAGGATCTGCAGCTTATCTGTTAGGTAGGAAAATGAGCAGACTAGTTAGGCCAAGCAGTCCTTATCTGTTGTCAAATTCTATGTTTCTCTGTTTCTTCCCAGAAGCCACTTGGAAGTGTTATCACCTAGGAGGAGACAAAGATGTGAGCACAAAATATCTGTATCCTAGATTGGGAGAGTTAGGTTTCAGCTCTTGGAGCTGTCTTAGTGGACCACAGAGCTTAACCATTCAAGTCAATGTGATTCCATGGAACAAAGGACTCCTAAAATGATGTTGAGATTTTCTTTCCAGGTTAAGCGTGATGTAGTGTTTTTTTGTTATCTGTGATTTGTTTGTATCTATATCTACTAATTAGAAGATAAAGCCTTAAATGAACCTAATGCTCTCAACTGAGGTTCAGGTTATTTTAACCTCATTATTTTGGTCTTCATGCCATTAAAATGATACATTGTACTGTTTTAAAACAGAATAAGCCAATTTTTTTGTCTTAAACATCTTCTCATTAGCCAACAGGGAATGTTATTATCTGGGAGGAACCTACAGTAGGAGGTCATATGTAAGCAGCAAATGTTTGAAAAAAATGCATTGACAGGTCACAGCTAGTGGAATTGCCTTGCTGTAATGTTGACCTTAAAGAGCTGCTGATACCTCAGGAGCAACTTTGAAAAATATAATATTTATACACAATTCAGCTTTTATTTGATATTTTGCCTATATTTTTGCCATATTTTATTACTGAGGAAATGTTTATGAAAACAGGACCCTTTTTAGTGCTGTGTGGAATTTTCAGATTCTAATGGAATGGAATAGTGTGAAATTTCTGAAAATTCTGCCAAATTCCATACAATTCTGTCGGTAGCAGAATTCTGAAATTATGAAAGCAGAATGTTTTTTGTGGATTAGTAATCTGCAGTTAACATAAACTGGGGATTACTTTTCTGCAATCTGTAAAAGAAAATATAGAATAATACATGGATAAGTGTGTGTAACCAGAATTTTACACACACCTGAATTGTTGGATGCTACATAAACCCCTTGGGCAAAGCCCAAGGAGTTTATAAAAGCATCCCACATGAAGGGTGTGTGTAAAATTATGGTTACACACACACACCCATGTTTTATTTAATTACTGGCCATGATTTTTTGTCTACACTCAACCGGAGCTCACAGTCAAACAGGTCATAAATCCCTCCTTCTAAATGCTGTGGGCCTGCTACCCCTCTGATCCCTCGTATTCCATCACTTTAACATGTTGGAAAATGAGTATAACACAGTTCACTATGATACTAATTACTACTTAGCCTGCATAAGAAATCCACTGAATTATCATGGTCTAGGGCAACATCTTGCGGCATTAGCAAATATAACCTTTTATTATTATGTATAACAGAATGTCTATTGTTTTACCAAAAGTACCTAACCTTGCACAAATGTGTAAGATTACTGTACACCTGCTGAAGATGCCCACCAAACTGACCAATGAGATAGTCATTAGCAATGTATGAATGTGCCATTTCTACAGCAATCAGCACTGTTGTCTCCCATATATAATTTGTAATTGCATTCCACCCTGAGTTCCACCATTCTTCCTAGGTAGACACAGATCTATTAGAATCCTGGCTAGGTAAGCCATGACAAATGTTTGTCTTTTGGGGACAGTAATAAACTTTATTACTAATCACTGTAGCACCTGTTCCTGGGTCGTCTTTTGCCATTTGGTCAAAAACTGCAGGGTCTAGGCCTTCCAACATTCTGGCAACTGCAGCAGGACTAAATTGGACAGAATGAACTAGTAAAACAATAGGTGGTCAAAAGAACAGTTTTGGGATAAGCAGGGATTCAAACCTCTGCCAACCCATTCTGCCATAAACTCTGAACCATCCCCCAGGCCCATCTGCAGTATGGATGGATAAGGACACTATATCTCCCATCCCTTAGCAGCACTGTCTTGAGGGGAGCATCAGAATCCCCAAGACAAATCTGCCTAATTAGCTGAGTGCAGCATGGATTGATACACATTGTTCCCACAGTTAGTGCAAAACCAAACTGAGAGATCTCAAAAACATGGCCATTATCTGTACAGAACTGAGACTTGATGCCTCAAATTTCCTGGCTTCTCATGAAGGCTAGAGTGGTTTCACACTGGATGTGATATCACAGGACAATCTAATACAGCAAGTGTGCATACTGTATGTGGAGTCCAAGCCAACAGTTAAAAGACATGATCAGAAAGGGTTAATGTTTGCTGCATTCTTCACCACCTTATAGGCAGTGGAAACTAGAGTAAAAGCAGTGGAATCGGAGGTTTCAGTTCTAAAAAAAGAGTTGGGCACCCAGTCTGCTGAAATGTCTGAGCAACAGCAGCAACTGGAACAGGAAATTAAGTCGCTCCGAAATAAGACTCAGAGTGATCTGTATTGTGCTGTGCAAGACATAGAGAGAGAGAATTAAGCAGGTTGAAGGACGAGTGTGGTAAGTTGCAGCAGGATAAGAGGCAAGTGTTACAGAAGAATGATTTACTGACCGGTGTGAATGATACATTGAGAGAGAAGAATGGAGAGTTCTATGAGGAAATAAGAAGCATGGAGAGAGAGCTAGACAAAGAACCTAGGGAAAATTGCTATCTCATCACCACATACAGAGTGTTGCAGGAACATGTTAGTAAGGGGCAGCACAGTTGCAGGGAAAATCACATAGTATGCAGAGCCAAGATGATGAAATTGCACCATTGAAGAGGGGTGTTGACTGGTCATATGAAGGCAAAGGCAGACCCTATCCCCCACCCATTGACCTGGTGTCATCAGGTGATGACAAAGATGATAACAATGTCATCCAAGATGGTGACTCCAGTAGTGACGGAGGTGGGTGGAGAAGCCCACCACCAATTGCGGTTCTCAAGAAGGAGAACAAGCAGGAGATTGATCAGATGATCGATATTGTGATCAAGCAGGTTGGTATTGCTCCGACGCTTTTTGAAGAGCAGACGGAGGCACTTAGGGAGAAAATGAGGAAAATGTTTTGTGAAGAGGGGGAAAGCAATCTATCCTTAAAAGAATAGCCACTGTTATGGTTGAGGCAGTAGTAAAAGGTATACAAGGTTCTAGCAGTTCAAACCATGCTGCAATTTTCAACCCACTGCAAGACACCCAGGCAATCCAAACCATTGCAGACAAAGTAGGTCATATGACCACCAGTGATTATTTGAGTTGTCACATGGAAAAGGTTAGAAGTCAGTGTCAAATGCTCAGTCTCCTTGAGGAGCACTGAATACAGGTCCTGAGGCAAACTGTTGATCCCACCCTCTAGGCGAAACTACCCAAAGCTGCTGGAACTGACACGGGGCGAGGTTTGATGACATAGCTGCTGAGCTATTGGCTGCTCACTACCACAACCTCATTGGTGTAATGCTAGCCCAACCCATTAAGCAATACCCTAATCTCCTAGGACAGTACGATAATTGATTGTGGTTGGCTCACAACACTGGCAAACGGCTGACACATGAAAGCAGCAGCCATTATTCAACTGAATACAAAAGTTTGTTTCTGAAAAACATGCAGCCAGCCCTCAGAGACAAAGTCGAATCAGCAGTATTCCCCAAAACTGATAAATTTGACAAAATCCTGGAAAGAACAGAAAGAGTTTTCCAACTCTACATGCGAGACCTGATGACAGGCTCCAAATCCAAAGTGGTGGTGGTGCAGTGCACCAGTGAGCCAGCTATGCACTAAGCAGTTAAAGGGAAGGGCAAGGAGGCCCAGTCCAACAAGGCCTCAGCCCACAAGCAGAAACCCTCTTGGGGGGGGGACCACAAGAATGAAAACAACTGTGCCAGTTACAGCACTGGAAGAGGCTCAATTGGAATCTGTAGAAATCATGGATTCACTCTATGCAGAGGCCCGCCAGATGCTTGAGATAGTCAAAGCTGACCCAGCTGGGGAGAGCTACATCTACCCACCTGAAGAAGGAGAAGACCATGAAAATTCAGACTGCAGTTACAGGCCCCAGTTCATCACCACTCTTGTGATTGATGATAATGGACAGCCATGTATAAAGACCATGGTAGGGGGCCACCAGTTACAGCTACTGCTAGATACAGGCACGACTGTGTCCGTTCTACACCAAAGTGACCCACGCAATTCCCCATAATAAACTGAAAGGGTAACTTCTGCTCAAACCTTTGAGGGAACTGTTGTAACCACCTACTGGTCTGATCCAATACCAGTGGAGATTGGTACACTGATGGTGACCCAGATGTTAGACCTGATGGTATTTCATCATCATCCTAGTATTTGGGGAATTGATTTCCTTGCACAACATGACTGTGTTATAGATCTAGCTAACCAACTTCTGCTACAGATCCCAGGATAATGCCAAGCGTTGCTCATTTCTGATTCACACTTGGTGGCTGCAGTGGTAGACAATGGCATGGAGTATGACATCCTCACACTGCTCTATGGGAACAAACTATTTTTTTGTCTGGAACCTATCCTGCAAAAACATTTGGAAGCTTTTGCTAAAAACGAACATGACTGTGGGAGAATGAATACTCTCAGAAGTTGCAGGCAAGAAACCAACTCAAAAGAGACAGTACACATTTCCTGCAGAGGCATTACCCTCACTGAGGGCCACCATCAAATAACTGCTAAAGCAGGGGGTCATCAGATCATGTGTTTCAACAGCCAATTCACCCATATGGCCCGTGAAAAAGCCAAACCACACCCGAAGACTCTCCATTGATTACAGGTGACTTAACCAAGTCACCCACAGCTGTGCACCCACTGTGGTATCTTCTCCAGATGTGCTCAAACTGCTAATACTGAATCACAAATGGTTCAGCACTTTGGATCTCTCCAATAGCTTTTGGTCACTCCCCTTGACCCCTGAGAGCCAATACAAATTTGCCTTCACATTTGAAGGAAGACAATACACATGGAACTGCTTGTCCCAGGGGTAAAACAATAGCCCCTCCTTGTTCCACATCCACATGAGGGATGTCCTGACTTCTCAACATCAGAATTCCTCTTGCAGTAAGTGGACGATCTGCTTTTAGTAACGACAACCATAGAAGAACACCTAGAACTCCAAGATGAGCTTCTGACTCTCTTACAGACAGCAGGTCTTAAGTGCAACCCTGCCAAAGTACAACCTTGCCAAATCGAGGTCTCCTTCCTTGGCTTACACATCACTGCAGAAGGAAGGAATCCTGCTCTAAACAAGATACAGGGCCCATAGGATTTTCTAATCTCAACCAGTGTGGCAACATTAAGATGTTTTCTGGGTATAGTGAATTACTCCAGGGACTTCATCTGCAAGTTTGCACAAAAGGCAGCTACTCTGTGTGAGCTCTTAAAAATGGATGTCCCCTGGACATGGGGACCTCAGCATACAGCAGCAATTGCTGTCCTGAATAAATCACTGGCCTCTGCCACAGCACTGGTCAATCCAAACCCAGAACTTCCATTTCATTTAGAAACTGCAACCTCTGAGGAGGGCATGTCAGCAGTCCTTTCTCAGAAGGTTAATAATACACTCAGACTCATTGCATATGCATCCCAAATGTTTACACCAGTGGAACTGATATAATCTCTGTGTGAGAGAAGCCTTCTGGCTACATACTGGGTGATCAAACACTTCCCATGCATCATAAGATTTTCTCCAATTGTTCTCCACCAACCATACCCCTACCAACTTCTTGCTTTCAGACAGAGTCAAGGATGGGACAGTCTCCAATAGTAGACCTACCCATTTGTCCCTCCTCTTACAGAGCTGGGACATCAGAGTACAGCCAGCACAAATACCCTCCATCTTAGCCCATGGCCTGCTATTCCTAGGCCCACAACATAAGTGTGGCTTGCAGCCACCAATCCTGCTAAATTGAGGCCCATTCTTGCCAGCCACAGAGCTGAACCTGAAAAATCCTACTTTGTGCCATATCTGCACAGATGGCTCCTCATGCTACCAAGAGAGGGCACAAATAGCAGGATTAGGTGTGCTGATCATATACCCTAGTGGGAATACCATGCAGACATCCAAAGAATGCAGTGTTAAATCATCTCAGTATGCAGAACTAGCAACAGTGGCTTGTGCTCTGGAAATTGTAAAAACTGGAAAAGGTGATACCATCATCTTTTCTGACTCCTCTTGGGTCTGTAATTCCCTCAGAGATTTCATGCCCTGTTGGAAAATCTATATTTTTGTCACTTCTGATGGCACTCCTATGAAGTACAAGGACCTATTCATAAACATTGATGGCCTTGTTCAGAAGTTCAAGTACAAATTGTACATTCATAAAGAAAAAGCCCACTCTGAGGCCAAACCCTTTCATGACTGCAGTGATCAAGCAGACACCCTTGTCAAGGATGGTGCTCGAAGGGGAGACATTTGGACCATGTCTCACCCAATGCCAGCAGCAGCAGTACTAGCAGCAGCAAATGCAAAGGATCTAATGGTCCCACTGGATCTTAGTGCAGCTCAAAAGACAGATCCACAAATCAAAGAGGTGTTTCACTACTTGTTGAAAGATGAGAAAAAAGACCTGCCAACATACAATCCTTTCAAAAGATATGCAAATAACCTACACCTCTCAGAAGATTAAAAACTGGCATGGTACCAGTCTGCAGAAGAACAAAAACCATGGGTGGTTCTTACATCACTGCAATCAGAGTTCATTCATCAGGTCCATGAGACCCATTCAGGGGAACACCAAGGGGTGGACAAAATCCTGTACAGACTCAAATTACAGGATGGTTGCCTGGTATGATAGTGGATGTCCAGCACTATGTGGACAACTGTCTAGTCTGTGCATAGAACAACCCAATTCCTGGCAAGAAAAATGCAGAATTGCTACCCCAGAGGCAATCTGGCCTCTGGCATGCAATTCAGATTGACTTCATTGGTCCTCTACCCAGAACCAGCAGAAACAAGTTTGCACTTGTGATTACAGACATATTCTCAAAATGGGTAGAGGCCTATCCAATTTGAGCACCCAAAGCAAAACTGACAGTAAGAATCCTGGTAGAACAAGTATTTACCAGATGGGCCTTCCTCTCAAGGTAGACTCTGACCAAGGATCCAGCTTTACAGGTGAGGTAATGAAACAATCTTTGATAATGTTTAGTGTTGGCCAAAAATGTCACATGCCATCCCATTCTCAATTTTCAGGCCAGATGGAAAGAGACAGTCGAAGGCCCAAACTAATGCTTTGCAGATTCATAGATTACAACCCTAAAAACTAGGACACTTTGTTGCCCTTACTCCTTATGACAATCAGAGCAACCCCAACTTCATCAACCCAGAGTACTCCATTTGAAGTAATGACTGAGAGACACATGAGATTGCCTGAGCATCTGTTGATTGACCTTACTGCACCCATCGCAGATAGAGTGGCAGTGGACACCTATGTTGCACAACTGAGAGACAACATTACCCAGACTCACCTGTTTGCAGCTCGAAAACATGGGGCAATTCCAACAGCAATCCAAAATGTACTTTGTCAAAGAAGTCACTTAGCAAGTTGGAGATCAGGTCCTAGTACTGAAATTTGTTATCCCAGTACACCCGTTTACAAACAAACGAGAAGGTCCGTATGACATTGTCAACAAACGTACCCCAGCTGTTTATCACATCAGAATCACAGATAGCAAAAAGCCAATAGACAAGTGGCTACATGCCAATCAGTTAAAATTGTACAAAGTTAATTAAAAGAGTACCTTCCGAGCAGAGAGGGGAAGGTCATTGATTACTAATTGTTTGGTTTTCTCTTTTCAGATACCCAAGATGACTGTGGTGACTTGCCTACTGTCTTTCCTGATCCAGGACACACTGGCAGTTGTGCTGCTCAAAGAAGTTTTTCCAGACTCCCAAAAGAATATGAATCCAAACACCAATTCAAATTTTAAAAAGCTACCCCATACCTTACATTCTATGGATGATAAGTATTTTCCCCCAGGTTATGTGCCACCATCCAAACCCTCCAATGGTGTTAGTATCGATGTCCCATCCAGACTTATGTTTCTATTGCATTAAGATAGGCATCTTTACCTTCTTGTACTGTTATCAAATATGATGGCAGATAAGGATCGCTTGGCCCACCTAGTCTGCCCATTTCCCTACCTAATGGATAAGCTGCAGATCCTAGTTAATCAACAGCCTACTTCCTACTACCAACCACTAGAAATGCCTTATGTCTGTCCCATGCATTCTTGAATTCCCCCACTGTTTTTGACTCCATGACCTCCTCCGGAAGGCTGTTCCAAGCATCCATAGCCCTTTCTGTGAAAAAATGCTTCCTTACATTACCCCTGAGCTGTCCCCCCTCTATCTTCAAATTGTGCATCCTTCTTCTTGCACATCTCTTTTTCTGGAAGATGCTACCCTCTTGGACTTTGTTGATTCACTTGAGGTACTTGAAAGTTTCAATCGTGTCCCCCCCTCCTTTTTTCAAGGGTATACATATTAAGTTCCTTTAGTCTCTCTTCGTATGTCTTCTGGTGCAGGCCCTGCACTATTTTGGTTTCCCTCCTCTGGATAGCCTCCATCCTGTCTATGTCTTTGAGGTGATTGTGTCTTCAGAACTGCATGCAGTACTCCAGATGGGGTCTCACCAACTGTCTGTACAGAGGGATAACAACTTCCTGTTTTCTACTGGTGATGCCTCTCCCTATGCATTCCAGTATCCCCCAGCCCTCCTTACTGCCTTCTCAAATTGCTTGCCCATCTTTAGGTCATCTGATGCAATTATCCCAGGTCCCTTTCCATTTTTGTTGTTGTCAGCATCTCACCCCCCATTGTGTGCTCTTCCCCTGGGCTTATGTTTCCCAGGTACATTACTTTGCACTTCTTTGTGTTGAATCTATGCTGCCATACATTTGACCATTCCTCCAACCTTGCCAAGTCCCATCTCATCTTATCCACCCAACCTTGTGTATCAACCTTGTTGCAGATCTTTGTGTGGTCCACAAAGAGACATGCTTTTCCTTCCACTCCTACTGCAATGTCACTTATGAAGACATTAAAAAGGACCAGTCCCAGTACTGAACCCTGCAGTACCCCACTAATACCCCCTCTTTCTTCACTGTGGACTTCATTTACTTTTACCCTCAGTGTCCTGTTGTCCAACCAATGTTTTACCTGGGCTACCACCCTGGGTCCTACTCTCAGGTTGGCTAATTTGTTTATTAATCTTTTGTGCAGGACTGTGTCAAATGCCTTGCTAAAGTCTAGGTAGTTCATGTCCACAGTCCCTCCCTGGTCTACTACTTTGGTCACCCAGTCAAAGAAATCAATTAGATTCATCTGACATGACCTCCCCACTGTGAATCCGTGCTGCCTTGGGTCCTGTGCCCCAATGGCCTCTAGGTACTCAACTATTCTTTCCTTCAGAAGTGATTCCATTATTTTCCCTACCACTGAGGTCAAACTGACAGGTCTGTAGTTTCCTGCCTCTGTCTTGCTCCCACTTTTGTGAAGGGGAATCGTATCCACCCTCCTCCTGTCCTCAGGTATGACACCATCCTCCCATGGTTTGTTGAAAAGGGTAGTCAATGGTGTTACTAGTTCTCCCCTTAGTTCCTTTAGAATTCTGGGGTGAATCCCATTAGGTCCCAATGCTTTGTCCACCTTCAGTTTTAGGAGTTCTTTCAGAACCCTTTCTTCTGTGAAAGGACTGATATCAACCCCCCCATCCAGAGTGCTTCTATTAACTGGATTAGGTACCTCCCCCTCCTCTTCCTTTGTGAATACTGAGCAGAAGTATTTGTTCAGTATCCGTGCTTTTTCACTGTCCCTCTCTGCCCACCTACCCTCCTCTTTATTCAGCCTCAGTATCCCTCCCTTCATCTTTATTCGCTCCCTAATGTACCTATAAAAGGTTTTATTCCCCTTCTTAAATGAGTTGGCTATCTTTTCCTCGGTTTGGGCCTTTGCTATTCTGACTGCCTTCCCTGCTTCCTTCTGCTTTAACTGGTACAGTTCTTTGTCCTGCTCCTTCTGTGTTTTCTTATACTTCCTGAATAGTATAATCTTCTCTCTAACCTTCCCCGCCACCTCTTTTGAGTACCATAGTTTTTTTTTTCTTTTGTTTTGATTTGTTTATTTGCTTCACACAAAGGCTTGTTGCCTCTGTGATGGCAGTTGTGATGTTTCCCCATTGTTGCTCTACTCCTTCTTCTTGCCTATTTGCTAGTGCTTTTCTGAGGCACTCACCCATTTTGACAAAATCAGCCCTCCTGAAGTCCAGTACCTTCAGTTTTGTATGGCTTGACTCTACAGCTGAGTTTATTGTGAACCACACTGTTTGGTGGTCACTTGTTCCCAGATGGCTACCCACTTCTAGATCTGAGATCCTCTCTCCATCCCCATTTGAGAGTACCAGGTCTAAGATTGCTTCCTCCTGAGTGGATTCCAACAATAGCTGTCTCAGGAATTCCCCCTGTAGGGCATTAAGAATGGCCCTGCTCTTGGATGTGGCTCCAGCAAAGGTGCACCAGTTAATATCTGGAATATTCAAGTCCCCCATCACCATTATCTCCCCTTTCTCTGCCATCCTTAGGATACCTTCTATCATTTCTTTGTCCATTTCCTCCCCCTGAGACAGGGGTCTGTATGCAACCCCTGTGCAGATTGTGGAGCCATTTCCAGTCTCTGGGGTGACCCACAGTGCCTCCTCTCCTCCCTGTTTACCCTTTAGTTCCAATGCTTTGATTCCTTCTCTTACATAGAGAGATACCCCTTTTCCTCTTCTACTTTCCCTGTCCTTAATGTAGATTGTGTACCCTGGTATGTTGACATCCCAGTCATGGTTCTCTGTGTACCATGTTTCTGTGACTGCCACAATATCCAGGTATCCCTCTTCTATCAAGGCTACCAGTTCAGGGAGCTTGTTACCTAGACTACGGGCATTGGTACTCATTACCCTCCATTTTGTGATGGCCTTATCTCTTTTTGCCCCATCCCTGTCCTTACTGACTTTGTCTTTTTTCTACATTTACCCTTGCCCTTCTCCTTATTGACTTCTCTGTCTTGGTGTTTGCCTCACTAACTACCTTGATTTTAGGGAGGGCTAGGATTTCCCTTATCCTTTTCAGTGCCTCTCCCCATGGATAGTTTAAATGCTTGCCAATGAAGCATTTAAATGTATCACCTAGGATCCTGCTTCCCCTCTTGGACAGATGCAGACCATTGCACAAGTATAGGTGTGCATCTCTCCAGGTGGACCCCCAGACCCCAGTGAAGCCAAAGCCCTGATCTCTGCACCAATTTTTCAACCACTGATTGAATCCCATGGTGTGAAGCACCCTAGCCTCACCCATATCATAGACAGGCAGCACCTCTGAGAAGGTTACTATGTGTGCTACTTGTCTAAGGCCCCTCCCCAACTCCTCAAACTCCTTCTGCACTGCTCTGATCCCTTTCCCAGCCAGGTAATTTGTTCCTAGGTGTACAATGACATCCAGCCCCCTCTCCCGTGCAGCTGCTTCTGCAGTCCTGAGGATTCACTCCCTGTCCCTCCAAACCATGGTGCAAGGCAGGCACCTTACCTCCTTCTCCCCTTCCTCCCCCAGTTCTACCCTCCTAACAATGAAGTCCCCGACCAGAAGTTGATTACTTCCCCATGGGGTCCCATGCCACCCTCTTGTGGGTCTCCTTTGTGAAAGTTCCCAGCATCCTCCTTGGTCTCCACTGCGGATGCCTCCACAGAGGAACCACACTCTGCCTGAATGGCATATGAATTGTGGGGAGGTACAACTGGAGAGATGTGCCTCTGTTCCACCAACCTCACCCTTCCTGAGCCCACTGTGGTCCAACCACTGCTCTCTCTCTTGGCAACTTCTGAGGCAGCAGTGGTGACCCTGGTGGTCCCTGGGTGGGACAGGAGGTCCCCCGAATCCTGGCCAACTCAGCCTGGAGATGAGCAACCTCCTCCCTCAGCCCCGAAAGGTGTCTGCAGATGGGACAACACTGCAGCCTCTGGAACATCTCCTGGAAGACTGCTGCTCCACAGTCACTGCACTGCACCTCTCCCATCATGTCTTATTTGTGGCCCCTTAACTGTTGTTTTGTATACTTACTCTTTCTTCTCTCTCTATATATATTTTTTTATATAATTCTTTTTCTCCCTACTTTCTTACTGCTTCCATGCCCTTAAAGCTCCTGATCTTCCTGTTCTGGGACAGGAAGTTCCTATATTCACCAGTAGTCTCCTTCTTACTTGCTCAGAGTCAGACCTCCTGCAGCTGGGGGGATGGAATGCTACTCTTTTCCTTCTAGGATGGTGAGTCTTTTGTGCCTTTGTGATCACTTCCTTCCTGCTCCTAAACAAGAAGTTCATGTTGTCTGTCAAATCCTGTGCATATAAAAGTAGAATCAGCTAAGGGTGGAGGGGAAGGATGAAGGGTAATAGAGTCTTGGTAAAGTTCTAACAGCAGCTCCTTCCTCTTGCTGTTCCCTGCCACAAGCTATCTAGGTCAGATTTTAAATGCAAACACCTGGCTTTCTTCTCTCTAAGCCACCCCCCCAATTCAGTTTCTTTTTTCACCTAGCTAACTGCATAGATAACAATTCCTTCACCCAACTCAGACAAACACATTCTTCTTTTTTTGTTTGCTTTTACCCTAAATTGAAGTTCCCAGTAGTAGAGTTCTAGTTCTTTAGTCCAGTAGAGTAGTAACGTTCTAACAGCAGTGTCTTCCTCTTGCTGTTCTGTTCTTGAAATGGTGGTGGCTCCTGATCAAGCTTCCCTACAACTTGAATGGCAGACTAATAGCAATGGTAAACAAATTCCAGTAGCTCACCTGTTCAAAGGCACCTTCAAAGGCTAACCAAACACCCGTATTTCCCCCAACGGTACCTTATTCATATGCCAAGCCTCACCCCAGCACACAGGTCTGTATAACCTCAGAGCACTTATGAATCCAAATTTTTGCACCAAATTTCTAAATATGACGACCAGAGAATATTGTGCAGACCATTCCATTGCTAGCACTGCGTTGTTTCTTACTGTAGTCCCTCCTACTCAGAAGGAACCTACCAATGTCCTGTTCAAAAACCAGGACCAATTATTGGTCTTGTAGCATCATTATTCCCAGGTACTCTTGTAAATAACATACAGTTTATGCATGTCCCAGTGGTGCTTAACCTCACCAACTAGAACATGGCAGAGTTTGGTTATTGTGCTAATTCCAATACTTCAAGATTTCACAGTGTTATGTTATTAGATCTACTAACAGTGTATCAAACATGCACATAGAACCCGGTAGCCGAGCTACACACGCAGCATATTTAGGTGTGTTCCATTTCCACAAATAAAAACAAGAAAGCAAACAAAAATGAGACCTGACCAGTACAACCAGTGCCACAGGCACTGTTACAGGTCTATTTGGTACAGGCATGTCCATTTGGAACAGGGCAGACCTTGCTGCCATTAAAAGTGAAACCCTAAAGTTTTCAGACAGGTGTAGGCCAAGATGTTCTTACTCCTGTATTGCAAGGTATACATGGCATCACTCAAGAACTCTTTAATGTGTGCAATATGTACGATATTGCACACAGATTTAATGAATCAAAGCATAAGATTAATGAATTAGTATTTCAAAATAAAAAAAGAAGCCTCTGAGCAACACATAGCCAGGGAACCTTGATGTTCAGCATATGGTTCTTATATCATGACCATCAGGACAAATCTCCTCCAGGATCTCAGATCTGGTAGAATCCCTGATTTGATTCACAATAAACACATGGCCAAATCATATTGCCCATATTGTCATTCCATATCATGTACTGTAAAATGTATGCAAAGAACTTCTTCTTTTCTTTTAGCTATAGCCAGAAATCTAGGTTATGCTAATAGACACCCTAACCAGGGGTCCTGTTGCAACATACGTCAATGATCTATTCAGGATACTACGTGTGTTGCTTCTACTGTGTCTTCCACATTTCAATTCAAGGACTGCAATTTTCGACAAACTTGCCATTATCTATTTTATGGGATATCTCGAGGGCAACATCTATAGAGAAAGGTTTGATCTACCACCTCTACCAGTCTTTCGTACTGAACTTGATGCGTGGGTTGCACCCCAAACTGATTGCTGTGCCAAAAAGAGTTATCACTACTTATGCCATTATGATGTCTTTGATTTAATCAAACCTGTTTGTGGTTATGCACCTGATTCTTTTGATTGGTCATTTTCCATGGACTCTGATATTGCTGATAATGACACTATGAACTTTGGCACTGTCAAACCACCGCTTCCTACAGCTCAACCAGCCATGCCGAATAAAGCTTCAATTTACAAGGACTACAGGGAGGATGTTCAACGCTTCACCAGCTGTCTGATGAATTCATCATTTACCTGCCCTATTCAACTCATCAAATGAAAGATTCCACAGGTTCATGTGTCCTACAATTCTGATGAGCAATATTGTGTTGTAACAAATCATACAACTTTTGCATTTGGTGATTTAACATGTAACTTAACTGAACCTAACTTTTGCTTTGTTCCACATAAAGTACAGGTATTGGCCATATGGTTATTACACCTGTTCCCATCCTGGAACCAGATTACATTGATAGTGACCCTGACTATCTTGATGCTCCGTCCCAGTATTTACCTCTTTTCAATGTTCATATTGACCCTTTGACATTGAATTTATGCTCTTTGGGCCCTATGCATGAATGTGCGTGAAATACGATGTGAAACAGCGTAGGCACAGTGCACAGCTATGCAATGAGCAGGACCCCAAAGCTATGTGTCATGCACAAATGGCAATTCAAGCAGGGGTAATTCCTGGTAGTGGTGCACAGCAAACCACGCAGGCAAAGCAAGCAGAGTGAAAACACATGGGAATGCCCCTTGACCCCACAATAAAATGATATGGCATACTCCCTGTGCAGAGGTACGACTGTGAATGCCACTCAGCAGAACATGGAGAAAGCAGTGGCAGACCAGGAAGGTGGTGCAGAAGAAGCAGCACAGTGAGATGCAGATGCCAAGGGTGGAGCCAGAGGGGGAAGTGGGCACATGGGGCAGGGGTTGCTCGAGAGTGACAAACTTCAGTGGCTGATGGGTGGTCGCCATGGTAGCCAACACTACAGCTGCCTGTACAGTACCCAGACACTTACTACACCTGCCAAGGTAAAGACAATAATATGGCTTGACATCCAGGCAGCCATCAATGCCGCAGGATCTGAGGCAAGGACGCTGACTGCTATCAAGCATAAGTGGCAGGACATGTGGGTGACCGTAAGGAAAAAGCTCACCGCTGGTAACGTGGCATGATGTGGCACAGGTGGTAGATTGCCAGCCACTGACAGTCAGCTAATGCCACTGGAGTACCTCAACATTCACAGACATCATCATGCATGGCGAGGTGGAGGAGTCGGACACCATGGCAGGTATGGGCAGTGGCCAAGCACACTGCAATGCAATGACAGAACACACTGTACATGACAGCACTAACCCTTTTGCAATGCACCCACAGGCAGCACAGACCAGTCCCAGAGAAGTGTGGTGCCCAACAGGGACACACACTGGCCTGACAGTGCCTCCTGCCCAACTCGCTGCAGTGACCCCCACCCAGGAGTACTAAGGTAGGTATGCACAGGGCTGGGGATCCCAGTGCCACGGTATGCCTGTGAGGGGTACATATCATGATAACATTCCCATTGTGTCCCAACAGGTGCTGATCCAGAGATGGAGACATTGGAAGAGATGGGGAGTGAGGAGGACAGCCCTGCGGTGGTATGGGAGGATGACATCATGATGGGGAGTGATGCAGCAGTGGGAACAGCTGGCCAGCATGCATGGGATGCTTGTGCTGGGGGAACGGCAACAGCAACACTGTGCGTGGTGCTTTCAGCATGCAGCTGGGATGGATCAGCCACAGGAAGACATGTCCCCTGTGGTCCATTACACATACACAGCACAGACAGCAGTCTGACCACAGCAGTACATGATGCCAATGCGGCCAGTGCACAAACATACATTGAGGGGCAGTACCACCAACTGCAGCATCTGAAGTGTGCATGTCTGGCAGAGCAACACTGCAACACAGCCACCCTTGAGGCCCAGACCAAGGTGACACGTCACATGCACAGTGCCATCCTACACTGCGCAGTGGCTCTGGAAGGCATAGAGTTCATGCAACAACCACCTGTGCATGAGGGACAGGCATCACAACAACAATCACCTGGTATGGATACTGGCACACAGTGGTCACCACCCACATCATGCCTGACCCAGCAGCAACCCTCAGACACACACTCCCTGCCACACATTACACATGCATTGCAGGGTCATGATGCCACACTGAATGCACACACTGCATCACCTCCCCAACACATGGGGACAGTGCCGATGCTGGCACTACAGGGTGTGACAGGCACCCTGAGGGAGCAGCTGATGTCACACCTGCCAAAGCAGGGAACAACTGATCCATGAGTGGACACAGGGGCCAGTATGTCCCTTGAACACGGCCCCCTGTACAGCAGCTAGGGAGCCAAATGTTTGCACAGCTAATGGGCAAGCCCAATGCTGATGGGACCAGCTAGTTGTGCACCACAATGCACAGTCACATGTACAAATGCACAGGCACACACAGGCCATGCACCATCCACACTAGCACCATATTGGCACCACATCTGCATGACACACATACAGGCCCACTTGTCCAGCACACATTCTGATGACATGCCCCACATCCCACCCACGCACTCTCACCATGTTGCACTCAGAGTAATGTGTCATCATTGTGCACGACCCCCCCCCACACACTACACTGTCATGTGGGCAGTAGCCCAACATGTTGGCCACCATGATCTGAGAGGTTTGGCCATGCCAGCATATGTTGGCTGTAGTGCATGTCCATGCCAGCCCTGGCCATGGATGTGCAGTGTGCACAGACCTAGCTGCAGAACGTGCCGTCGACAAGAGACTGAAGCGCCATATGCCCACCAGCAGTCCCTGGTCCCTGTCACACAGGCAGGCTTGTCGTCATCCCCATCACCCCGGGGGGGCATTGAGTGGTAACCATGACAATGGCACATTGGCACGTTTCATGATGTTGTGCACCATGGCACACACCTTGCACACACACATGACATACCTTGGCTGGGGACATCATGAAGCTGCCTCCGCTGAGGTCCAGGCACCGGAACCACATCTTCAGCTGCCTTATGGTCCTCTCCATGACAGCCCTTGTCCATCTGTTAGCACTGTGTTGTATGCCTCTTCCTCGGGGTTAGCTTGAGCATTGATCAGTGTCATCAGGTTTGTATGCAGTGGATAGCCGCTGTCACCTGCAGGGGTTGGGAGACATGTGTCAGTGGTGTCATGGGCATACATTCGGGGGCATGTGTACCAGTGCAGGGCTGTGATACTCACTGAGCAGGCACCTGTCCATCCATCCATCATGCAGCAGTGCCCCTATGTCAGAGGCATCAAGGATGTAGGAGTCATGTAATGATCCTGGGAACTTGGCGCACGTCTGTTATGATGCCAGTAGCATCACAGACAATCTGGCAATTGATACTGTGGTACCCCTTGCAGTTCCAATATGCCTCCTCATGTGCAGCCAATCTGAGTATTGATATGTGTGTACTATCAATGGGACCACACACATTGGTTATGCCATGCATGGCTTAGAATGCTTCCTCAGTCTCCCCGACCTCTGCCTCCATGGTGGGGAAGGCGATGTGCTCCACGACATTGTCAAGGAAGGCATCAGTCACTTGTGTTATCACCCTTGACATGGATGACTGGGACACACCCACGGTGTTACCTGTTATCCTCTGGAAGGCTCCTGTGGCATAGTAGCCCAGTGAGCACAGCATCTTTGTTTACATGGACATGGCATGTGAACCTCATATCCATGATGCAATAGTGCCGCAGATGCTGTTACACAGTTACATGATAGTGTGCCATGGTAGCCAGAATCTCTCAATGCAGTGTGTGTCATGCCAAGTTGCAACTTTGATCCGGGTGTGGAACACCCGGGGCCATGAGCCACATCTTCACCGCTGTTCCGCTAGCTCATCGATCAAGTGGATGTGAAGCAATACTCCTGGGCACATTCCACTACATAGGCCATGCTTCCAGTGGGTCTGTGCACCATGCACAGCAGTCCCCTTTGTACCACCACTGTGCATCATGTATGCCTTTAAGAGAGAAATGCCGTGTGGCACTGTGCCTTGCCTCACCCCTGGGATGGCAACACTTGCACTGTTCAAGAGAGCACCAGCGCAATCATGGTGGGATGAATGCTTGAATGCAAGGCCATGTTCCCATGGCACTTGTTCCATGTCTCTGAATCAGACTACTCCGATAACTGGAGGTGTGGTGACCTTTGGGCCATCAGGTACTTTGACATGGTGAGTATGCACTGCATGGCCCACAGGGCAGAAGACCACAGTGTGGGGTCAGGGGGGCCCACAGTGCTATGCAGGCTGCTGATGTTTGTTTCTTTTCTACAGGGCCACTGAGGGATGCTAACCCAGATTGAACTGACCCTGCAGACCCAGCCGGACGGGGCAAAGGTGTATGTTTTGTCTAGGGAGGCACAGAGGATGTGATTCCTGCAGAGGCTACCCGACTATCTATTCCTCAAAGGGGGCAGGCCCAGACCTTTACTATGAGGACCATGCCTACAAGGTGTGGGAGATCTATGTCCCTTAACCGGTAAGTAGCCCGTACCGGGTGGGGGGCCGTGGACTGGCCATGTGTACTGATCACTGTTCCCTTGTCTTGCAGTGCTACAAGGGCCCAGTTTGCAGAATGATGCTCTGTTATGCTGGCTGCAATACTCTGGAGACAAGGCAGGCCGAGCTGAGGAGGAGGAGGATGAGCATGACGAGGTGGACGGCAATGCCTCAGGGATGTGCACTATGCCACAGCCACAGCCCGGGACAGGCCCATCAGGCAGACTAGAATGTGCACATCGATCTGCATGGACTGTGTGGGACTGTGCTTGACATGTTGGGGGTATGAAATTGGGGGGGGATGTGGGGGACCACTTTGTGTGATGTGGGGTTGTATTGCGTTTTCTATCTGTGATAGCTCTTGTGCATTTCATTAAAACTTGTTTTACTGACTTCATCTTTGTGTTCACTGAGTCTGGGTGAATTGGGTACTGCATGTGACTGGTGTCAGGGGACAGACGTAGATGCTGCTGGGGGAGGCCAATATATGGTCATTCACCAGACTACTACACCACATGGTGGCATGGCTGGATAGGCACATCCACAGCACATGGCCATGGCAGTGGTAGTGGTCCATTTGATGCACTCATCTCTGGACATGGTGATGCCCATAAACCATCAAGTGTGCAGGAAGCATGTGAGTGGTGCCATAGTATGTGAAGCTGCAACGTGCAACCACTGCTAGGGCCATTCAACCCAATGCATGCCAATGTGGCACCACCATGCAGGCCAGGGCCTTGCCCGCATGCCTGATGCCATTCACCACAGCTCCGGCATGGCTATGGACTGCACGTCCATGTCTGGCACATTGCCTGATGGTGCCACCATGCCACTGTGCATTTGGTCCAGTCTGTTTGAGCACCGCTGCCCCACAATGGAGATCTTGAAACTGCAGTGTCTAGTACCTAGTTAGAATTTACATTTAAAAGTATTGTTGTTCTGCAAGAATTTTTGATTATTTTTCTGATATTAACACTTTGCTGCTTGAGACGCACGCTTCAAAATCATCATGCATAACTGAAATATCTTTTCACCTGTTGTGTAACTGGTCTGTGAGAGGACTAGCACTACCCAACCACCTTATTTGGCTTTGCCTCTTTATTCAGGCAACGGGGGCTAAGTAGGCCTGCTACCCCTCTGGTCCCTCATATACCATAACTAAAACATGTTGAGAAATTAGTGTAACACAGTTCACTATGACAATAATTACTGCTTAGCTTGTATAAGAAATCCACAGTATAATTGTGGTCTAGGGTGACATCTTGTGGCATTAGCAAATATAACCTTTCATTATTATGTATAACAGAATGTCTATTGTTTTACAAAAATGCCTAACCTTGCACAAATGTATATCTAAAATTACTATACACCAGCCTGAGATGCCCACCAAACTGACCAATGAGATAGTTATTAGCAATGTACGAATGTGCCGTTTCTACAGCAACCAGCACTGTTATCTCCCATATATAATGTTGTGTAATTGCATTCCACCCCAAGTTCTACCATTCTTCCTAGGTAGAGAGAGATCTTTTAGACTCCCAGCTACATAAGCTGTAACAAATGTTTGTCTTTTGGGGATAGCAATACATTTTTTTTACTAATCACTGTAACACGTATTCCTGGGTCGTCTTTTGCCATTTGGTGAGAAACTGCAAGGACTAAGCCTCCCAACAATGCCACAAAGTGTACCTCAAACCATCCTCCACTTATTTAATGTGTCCAATGTGACACAAAATGATAATTTAGCTAATTCTTTTCTTCTCTGTGGATACGGCCTACCTAGATTTTAACAAGGCATTTGACAGTCTCACACAAAAAATTAATATACAAGTTAGCCAACCTTGGAGTGAGTCCCAAGGTGGTAACCTGGATAAAAAACTGGCTGGACAACAGGATGCAAAGGTTAATAGTAAACAGAGTCCACAGTGAAGAAAGGAGGGTAACTAGTGGGGGACTGCAGGGTTCGGCACTGGGACCGGTCCTCTTTAATGTCTTTATAAGTGACATTGGAGAGCACCTGGAAGGAAAGGTATGTCTCTTTGCAGATGACACAAAGATCTGCAACAGGATTGATACACAAGGTGGGGTGGAAAGGGTGAAAAGGAATTTGGCAAGGTTGGAGGAATGGTCAAATATTTGGCAGCTCAGATTCAATGCAAAGAAGTGCAAGGTAATGCACCTGGGAAACAAAAACCAAGGGGAAGAGTACACAATGGGGGGACTGAGTTAATAACAATAACAACAAGCATTTGTCAGTGCCAAATGTTGTCTTGCTGGCATTGACATTGGTAGTGGAGGAGTTAGAGAGACGCATAATAGGCATGACAGTGAAGTATTGAACTGATGCCAACCCACCCCCACCCTGCAGAGACTGACAGGCATTGGAGTGTCCCTTTGGGTGTTTGGTAGTGCAGTACGGGAAAACATTTTGGGCAGGATGTGAAAAATGACAGCTATACAACTCATAAGGAGGCTTAAAAAATGCCAGGGTTGAAAATGTGATATGTAAATATAGCAAATTTGCGAAGTTACAAGGGTGCGTGGGAAATATGCAACGCACGCTTGCAACACTGCCATTTTATGGGCGTTCGGCACCAAATTTTCAACATAGGCATTTTAGTACCTCTGCTCATGTACAGTGTCACTGTTATTTCCTCAAAGTGTCCCAAGAAGTGATTTTGCACAGTGACCACGCTATTCTGCACCGGAAGTGCGAAAACACATTTTGGGCAGGATATGTGAAATGACAGCTGTACTGTTCATCAAGAGGTGCGGAAAAACGGCAATGGTGAAAATCCAGAGTGAAAATATCAGAAATGCACGATGGTACAAGCGTGAGTGCAATCTGCCAATGCACGCTCATAACACAGTCATTTTATGGAGTAGTATCACTAAATTTTCAACATAGGCATTTTAGGACCTCTGCTCATGAACTGTGTCACTGTCATTTTCATAATCTGGCCCAAACACTGATCTCCCACAGTGACTGCGCTATTGTGCGCCGGAAGTGAGGAAACACATTTCGGGCAGGATGTAGAAAATGACAGCTGCACTGTTCACAAGAAGGTGTACAAAAATGACAATGCTGAAATCTGGCATTAAAATATTGCGAATTCATGAAGTTACAAGTCTGCGTAGCAACTGCGCAATGCACGCTCGTAAAACAGGCATTTGTTGGATTTTTTCCACCAATTTTGGAACATAGGGGTTTTCAGAGGCCACCTCATGAACACTGGCACTGTCATTTCGTAATTGGGTCCTGAAAGGTGATTTTGCGCAGTGACTGCGAAATCACCTTCCGAAGCCGATTAGCGCCATTTACAGTGATAGAATTCATGAGCAGGGGCCCAAAAAACCCCATGTTGAAAATTTGGTGCCATAATTACAACAAATGCCCGAGATATGCAGCAAAGCTGAAAAAACCCTATTCATTCCATTATACAGCTTACCGGCATTTCCTCGGTTCATGGTCGGCTTTGAAGAGTGCAGACATGTTCCCGGTCCAGCGAAGATCGTCGCGCCGGACTCCAGAGGTAAGTATGGGGTGAGGGCTGGTGCGGGAAGGCAGGGTGTGCAGTGGGTGGGTGCAGGTGGGGGGCAGGAGACTACGAGGGACCGTTTTTAAGTTACAGGGAAGAAAAGAAAAAAAAACTAACATCGCGGGCCAGTTTTTGTTTTTCAGGGGACTTGACACGCTGGGGTGGGCTCCCAGTGTGCCACCTAACTGTTTTGGTGGGGGTTTGCTGCAGCTGATGGGGGATTGGGCACCCTCATTGGCAGATAATGGGGCCTTTGGGGGTGAATTTATGCCGACAGGGATTGGGCACCCCAGTCGGCACACAATGACAGCGGGGAAGGGGAGGCAAGAGCCGATGGGGATTGGGCACCCCCTCAGCATATAAGAAATGTGGAAGGGGCTGATTTATACCAATGGGGAGTGGGCTCCCCCATCGACAACTTGTTGCAGCCACAGCTGAGGGCTTGGGCACCCCCGAGGTCTTCCGTTGGGAGGCCGCCCACCATGCTGCTAATGTGACAAGCATGCAGGAAGGGTCTGCTGCATCTGAGGAGCTTTGCTTGGATTGCAGTGGACCTTTCCTTAGATGTGCTCACCACATTAGCATGCTGGTGTGGTGTCTTTGATTGGGGAATGAGGGACGCACCTACTGATGCATGCCCTGCATTCACCCAACAGCGGCCGCTCCTCCAAAGCTGCACTACCGCAAGATGTTGACATAAAAATCAAAAGAGACCTACTGTAGGAGTAATTATATCAGATGACCTAAAGGTGGGCAAGCAATGTGAGAAGGCAGTAAGGAGGGCTGGGGGGGGAGATACTGGGATGCATAGGGAGAGGCATCAACTGTAGAAAACAGGAAGTTGTTATCCCTCTGTGCAGACAGTTAGTGAGACCCCATCTGGAGACTGCATGCAGTTCTGGAGACCCCATCTCCACAAAGACATAGACAGAGTGGAGGCTATTCAGAGGAAGGCAACCAAAATGGTGCAGGGTCTGCACCAGAAGACATACGAGTAGAGACTAAAGCAGCTTAATATGTATACCCTTGAGGAAAAGAGGGAGAGGGGGGACATGATAAAAACTTTCAAGTATCTCAAGGGAATTAACAAAGTACAAGAGGGTAGCATCTTTCAGAAGAAGAGATGTGCAAGAACAGGGGGGCACAATTTGAGGATAGAGGGGGGACGGTTCAGAGGTCATGTTAGAAAAAATTTTTTCACAGAGAGGGTTGTGGATGCGTGGAACAGCCTTCCTGAGGAGGTTGTGTAGTCAGGAACAGTGGGAGAATTCAAGAATGCATGGGATAGGCATAAGGCAATTCTAGTGGGGGATAGGAGGAAGTAAGCTGTTGATTAACTAGAATCTGCAGCTTATCCATCAGGTAGGGAAATGGGCAGACTAAGTGGGCCAAGCGGTCTTTATCTGCCATCAGATTCTATGTTTCTATGTTTGTGTGTTTATGTTTTTACAGTAAATAATCTGAAATGCAAATGGAAGCTGACACAGTAATCAGCTTCAAGCACTCCCCATCGACACTGAAGTCAGCTTCACAGTACACCTCTTCACTCAACTTAGTGGCCTGGACAGAGTAAATGCATGTGCTGCTGTTCAGAAGCACAGGGTGGTTCAGATGAAACATTTTTTAATTACTGGCTGTCATTTTTTGGCTACACTCAGCACAAGCTCACAGTCAACTGCAATTGCATTTTTTTTCTCAGGATGGCACTTCGGTTACGGTGCTTTTACCTTGGGAGTCGAATTGGCTGTATTGCGAACAGTTCTGTGAGCTCATGCTGAGTGTAGTGCAAGCCAGAATGATAGCTATTGATTATAACTTCCCAGTTATAATGCAAAAATATCAACTGGGCAGTTGTAATGTGAAATAAAAGTATTGTAATCTGTGTATAAAAAATGATGGCCAGTAATTTAAAAACAATATTGTTCCATGGTTTACATAAGCCCCAGAAAGCTATTCCATGGTTTATGTGGAAATACTATTCAGAATTCTGCAGAATTCCAAAAGAATAGCCAGACCACTGGCACAGAGGAACAATATCTGTCTGTGACGTCGACATTCCGTGTTCAGAAATGGATCCGGGATGTTGTAGGGCCAACTTGATGAAGAAGGATTGAGCCTCCTGAGGATGGCTCTCCTTATCTTGTGGGAGGGGGGTCGTGTGCCCAGCACAAGTCGGATCCCTAGTGGAGGTTGGGCATTTGCTGCTACCAGCACCAGGATCTCAAGGAGGCATACTAGGCACTGGCACTCTGTGTTTCTGTACCATTGCATGCCATGCCTCCTCTACACTTAAGCAGCATACAAAAATTGCAGTTGCCCTTGGATGATGCCCTCTCTCCTGGCTCCATTCACTTCCCCTGGCTCTCTCACATTGACCAATTACAGCATCCACTGGTTTTCAGTCGGCCTCAAACCCCGCCCTGGGAGGAAGCCAGGGAAGCAATGTCAGAGGCTCCCCTGCCGACAACCTTCTCCCATCGATTAGAGGTTTGCCGGGCACCATGGCCCCACCCTGGGGGACAAGCCAGGGATTATTGACAATAGGGATAGTAAGTTGGGGGGGGGACAAGGCAGGGGTCAAGAGTTTAGGTGGAATAGAAGGGGAGGTGTGCAGCAAAAAAAAAAAAAAAAAAAAGAATTTCTAAATAGCATTTCAGAAGCAGAATTACCATTCCACATACATTCTGTTGGTGGAATTATGCATTTCACATAATTTTACCCTTCTTCCTTATAGCTAATCTGCTCCAGCTGCTTTATTCTTCACCAGAGTCCATTGCAGATTTTATGGGTTTCATCCAATACTGCTGGGTTCTTCAGAATAAGAAAAGGGCACAGCCATGGACATAGCAAATTCAGTAGTATATATTGTAGCAGTTGTGTTCTCCATATTCCCTTTTAGAAAAGTGAAACACCCACATGTGATGTGTGGCTGTTCAGTCCCAATATTTTCACCCAAGCTAAAAGTTCATTCTTTGATTAAATTGGATGTTAAACATGTTAGATGAAACACACTAGCTTGGTAAATGCTGATCATGACATCCCCGGTGTCCTGGCCAAATTTCCCTCATTCACTAAAAATACCACCAACAGCTTAATCTGGTTCAAGGTCAGTTGGCATTCATCTGTATCCCCCTCCCCCGGGTCGTGCCTGAAAAATAGGCAGGATTTGTCTAGTGCACTTACCCGGTCAACAAAAGCTAAATAAAATAAATGACCATCTCTTTCTTTTCCAGTTGAGAAATGGATCCGTCCAGAGTTTTTTTCAGTGCTGTTAGTCCAATACATAAGATGGGAAGGAGGACTACAAAAGCAGATGATGCACTGGTTGCTACCAACCCAGAAACCAAGCTATTGTATTTCATCAAGCCTGCAGAGATAATGTTGTCTACCTTCCTTTATTTGTTGAGGTGGCATTCAAGGAGCTAACAATAATGCCATGAGCAACTGCTTTATAGATAATTTAAAAACAGTTACTGGTGAACCAGCAGGTAAACCCACACCAAGGACATAGAAAGCAAACTGTCTCTGTTGGGTCAACCACAAGGGGTCTTAGCCGGCCCTCTTATGAAGACCGAATGTGGACAAAGCACCAAGGCCACTTTTTTTGCTGTGGCAATGATCTGGATTTACCACCTTGTTCACCAATAAATATTTTTAAATAGCTGATAAAGCAGTTGTGGTATTATCGCTACTTCCTTGATGGCCACTTCTTTGTTTCTGTAGAGCACTTTGAAAAGGCCATCCTGGTGAGCACTGGAACCACTCCTCAGATCATACTACCATTTGTTGTTTTTTTCTGTCTTTATTTGTTGCAGAATCTTGGGCAAAAGAGGTTAGAGCACTAGTTTAGGAACCAGGTAATCATAGGTTTAAACCACACTTGAGCCAAATACTAATTATTTCACCTTCAATTAACTTAGTCCCCAAAGGATGCAGTCCACTCAGTGATGGAAATGAGTAGAAGGAAGACCCCACTCAAAATGAGATGTTGCATCTCAGTTGGGTTACTCTGTCTAAATAAGTTGCAAAATAAAATAAAAAAAATGAAACACTGATGGCAGATGTTTTAAGAGTGCAGTGCATTTTTTATTTTTCTCATTTTGCAATTTATTTGCCCAATATAATCTAGCTGAGATGCAATATCTCATTTGTAGTCATGTCCTACCCATCTCTTCAGCAGGTAGACTGATAAACTGGGAGGATAGGCGACTTGATCAGTGGCACACTGCTACATTTTGGCTTTAGTAGGGGTTGAACCTGTGATCTCCTGGTTCCCAAGTCAGTGCCCTAACCCCTAGAATACATTTCCTACAGTGCCTGTGCTGTAGGTAGTTCACACTGATTACAGTGCATGAAGAGAAGCAAAAGGAATGAGAAAGTAATCAGAGCACTTCTATGCCAGAACCCCAGTGCCCACAGAGCAGCTCATTTTAAGACTAATGCCCATATAAGACAATGGGCTACCATTTGCTTAGTAGTACACAACCTTTATTAAAAATCCTAGTAATTCATTTAGAGAAGTATATAGGTTGCACATTAGTTTATATGCATTAAAAAGCCCTTCTATAGATCCAAGTGAAGTATTAGTTCACATAAGCAATAATGCATGAGAATGCAGACAAGAGGAATTCATGCACCAAGATTATCAGGCTGTACATACAGAGCTACAAAACTACATGCAATTCTGCTTAAAGCTGAGCCAGTCCCAATTAATTCATGGGTATTTGCATATGCTTCCCATGATGCTTTACTGGGCCATGTGCAATTTGTGTTTCCTGTACATACAGAATAACTAACCCCTCCTTCATTGAGAACAAACAATTTTCTATGCCCAAGTTAGTTCAGTGAGATCAGGGGCATGAGAGTGAAGTTTGTGTGCCTTCCTGATATCACTGAACTAACAAGGAGTTAGAGACACATAATAGGAGTGGCAGTGAAGTATTGAACTGATGCCAACCCCACACCCACCCTGCAGAGACTGACAGGCATTTGGGTCATCAGCTCTAATGCTCATGCCATTTTACCTCACCTCACCCTACCCTGGAGACACTGACAAGTGTCGTGGTGTGCTTTGGGGTCCTTGGGTGCTATACTTACCACATTCCATAAGGAAATATGCTGAGGGGGGTGCAGTATAGGAGAATGGGGTGAACTTTGTGGCTGTACAATCCAAGGCACACCTAGATGCCTGTCAGTGGTTGCAGGGAGAGAGTGGAGGTGGAATTGAGGGAGAATTACAGCTAATGATCCCAAGTCATACCTCTGACACCTGTCAGTCTCTACAGAGTGGGGTGCAACAGTTGGAAACCCTAATGCCATAGGAGTGTGTTGGTATTTTCACTCCAAATTATCAACATGGGCTTTTTGTGACCCCACCTCATGAAGAGTGGCAGTACCAGTTTGTTGGCTAAAAGGTAATCTTGCACAGCGACTGTGCCATTTGGCATCACAACTACCTAAACACATTTTGGGCAGGATGTGAAAAATGACAACTGTATTGTTCATGAGGAGGTGTAAAAAAATGGCATCATTGAAAATCTGGAGTGAAAATATGGAAAATTGGTGAAGTCATGGGCATGAATAGAAACTGCGCAATGCACATTCGTAACCCAATTATTTTTTGTATTTTTTTAACCACATTTTCAACATAGGCATTTTGGGACCTCCCCTCATGAACAGTGGCACTATGATTTTCTTAATCTGTCCCAAAAGTTGATCTCGCACAGCGACCATGCCATTGTGCACCACAGTTGCGAAAACACATTTCAGGCAGGATGTGAACAGTGACAGCTGTACTGTTCATAAGGAGGTGTGAAAAAATGCCAGTGTTGAAAATCTGGCATGAAAATATTGCAAATTTGTGAAGTTACAAGGGTGCATGGAAACTGCACAACACATGCTTATAACAGTCATTTTATGGAGTTTCATCACCAAATTTTCAACATAGGCATTTTAGGACCTCTGCTCATGAATAGTGTGACTGTCATTTTGTCAAACTGTCCCAAAAACTGATTTCATACAGTGACCATGCTATTCTGTGCCGGACATGCAGAAATGCATTTTGGCCAGGATATGTAAAATGACAGCTGTACTGTTCATAAGGAGGTGTGGGAAAATGGCAATGTTGAAAATCTGGAGTGCAAATATTACAAATTCATGAAATTACGAGCGTGCATGGAAACTGCGCAACGCACCTGCTAAAACAGACATTTTTTTGATTTTTGTCACCATATTTGCAACATAGGCTTTTTGAGAGCTCCCCACCATGAACAGTGGCACTGTTATTTCATTAATCAGTCCCAAAAGGTGATTCCATGCAGTGACCACAAAATCACCTTTCAGGACCAAATAACGCCATGACAGTTGACTGAATTCATGAGGAGGGTTCTCAGTAACCCCATGTTGAAAATGTGGTGCCAAAATTCCCAAAACTGGCCGAGATATGCACCAAAGTTGAAAAAAACCTATTTATGCCATTATGCAGCTTATCAGCATTTCTTCAGTTCGCAGTCAGCTTTGAAGAGTGCAAACATGTTCCCGGTCCACCAAAGATCATCACGCCAGGCTCCAGAGGTAAGTATGGGGTGAGGGGGGATGTAGGGCATGCAGAGGGTGGGTGTGGGTTGAGGGAAGGAGCAGGACAGATCACGAGGAACCATTTTCTGATTTACAGGTTTAAAAACAAAAACAAAACAATAGCGGGATTTTCTTTTTTTTACAGGGGCATTTGGCATGCTGGGGTGGGCTCCCAGCATGCCACCTGAGTGTTTTGGGAGGTGCTGTAGCTGATGGGGATTGGGCACCCCTGTTGGCACATGCAAAGGGGGCAACAAGAGCCAAGAGGATTGGCTACCCCCTTGGCACACAACAAATGGGGGGGGACATTATGCCGATGGGGAGTGGGCTTCCCCATCAGCAAATCAAACTGGGAAGGGGGGACTAAAGCCGACGGGGATTGGGGTCACCCGTCGGCAAAGAAAGACTGTTGGGTGGGTGCATGAAGCCAAGGGGCATTGGACACCCCCCCGCACACACCTGAAATGGGAGGGAGGGGGCATTATGCCGATGGGAAGTGGGCTCCCCCATCAGCAAATGAAGTGGATTGGGGCATGCCAATGGGAGATTGGGCACCCCTGAAGTCGGCACTCTGTGTGGTGGCAGTCAATGCTGCCATGTTTATTGAACTGGTTCACGCCACTGCATGACGAGCTTGGATCTCATTGCAGCTGACCTTTTCTTTGATCTGGTAGCCAGTTTACGTTTTGTTGGTGTCAGTGCCTACAGCTGCCTTATTGGGGAATGAGGGACACACTTGCTGATGTGTGACCTGCATTCACCCACAGTGACCGCACCTCCAAATCTGCTACTACTACAATATGTTGGCTGGTGCACAAGCGCTAGCCAACATAAAAATAAACCGGAACAGCCTCACACCATTTTCTGTCCTTTTCATTGTATTTCTGTTTTCTGATTCAAAATAAACTCCTTTCTCCCCTCATTATTCAGCAGGTCAAATCAGGGTGCGACTGCGTCTATGTTACCAGGTGAGTACCCTTTTTATGTTGTCTTGTGCATACAGCGCAAGCAACATTTTGTGGCAGCTTGCTGGAGTAGCAGGTTGTGGAGGTGCAGCAGTGTTGTGGCCAATGGTGCCACTGCTTTTTTGGGCTGGTCTCTGTGGCACCAATGAATGAGCATGCTGTCTATGACAGCACTTGAGAAGCGTGCCACCAGCTTGAAAGAATTTCACTGCAGCAATGAGGGAGTGCCCCATCATTGCCTGCTGAAACATTTCAATAAATATGGTGATGGCATCGCCATCCACCTCTCACAGTTTCTAGAAAGCTGATGTTGAGGGTGCCCAATCCCCCTGTTGGCATGCCCCCTCCCCAGTTTGTTTGCCAACAAAGGAGCCCAATCCCCTTTGGCATAATGTTCCACCTTGTTTTATTTGTCTGCCGAGGGGTGTGCCCAATCCCCCTAGACATAATGCTCCCCCCAACACAGACACACTTTCTTTGCTGATGGGGGGCCCAATCCCTGTTGGCTTCAGTCCCATGCCCCCAAAAAACATAGATGGCACACTAGGAGCCCACCCAAGTGTGCCCAAAGCAAACTTGTAAAAAAAACCTTCCCACAACATCCTTTTTTTACCCTGTAACACAGAAAATGATCCCGCGTGGTCACAACGCCCTCTCCCCCAACTCACACCCACCCTCTGTGCACCCCACCTCCCCGCAGCCCCCCTCACGCCATACTTACCTCCAGAGCCCAGTGTGACGATCTTCGGTGGAGCAGAAGACATCTGAACTCTTCAATAGCCGACCGCGAACTGATGAAAATCACAGTAAGCTGTATAATGGCATCAATGGGGGGGGGGTCAACTTAGGTGGATATCTCAGCCATTTTTGCGACTTTTGGCTCCAAATTTTCAACATGGGGTTCTTGGGAACCCACCTCATGAACTCAGTCACTGTCATTTCGTTATTCAGTCCCGAAAGGTGATTTTACTGTCACTTTGTGGAATCACCTTTTGGGACCAATTAATGAAATGACAGAGTCACTGTTCATGAGGTGGGCTTCCAAAAAGCCTGTGTTGCAAATTTGGTGAAACATTCCACAAAATGACTGTGTTTCAAGTGTGCATTGTGCAGTTTTCTCACATGCTCGTAACTTCGAGAACATTTTATATTTTCACTCCAGATTTCTGCACATCTGCCACAGAATGGCACAGTCGCTGTGGGAAATCAACATTTGGGACAGATTAATAAAGTCAAAGTGCAATGCTTTTATGAGGTGGGGTCACAAAAAGCCCATGTTTAAAATTTGGAGTGCAAATACCAACAAAAGCCTGGGGTGTTAGGGTTTCTAACCATAACGTCCCACCCTGTAGAGATTGACAGGTGTCAGAGGTGTGACTTTGGATTGTTGGCTGTAATGCTCATGCCATTCCACCCCCACCCTGACCCTGCAGCCAGTGACAGACATTAAGGTGTGTCTTGGACTCTTCGGCCCGAAAGTTCACCCCATTCTCCTATACTGCACCCATCTCAATGTATTTCCTTACGGAATGGGGTGAGCGTAAGACCTGATTACCCCAAGGCACAATACAAAGCTTGTCAGAGTCTGCAGGGTAGGGTGAGGTGAAATGGCATGAACGTTATGGCCGATGACACAAAGGCACACCTCAATGCCTGTCAGTCTCTGCAGGGTGGGGTGGGGTTGGCATCAGTTCCATACTTCACTGCCATTCCTATTATGCATCTCTCTAACTCCTGCACTATCAATTTCAATGCCAGCAAGACAACATTCAGCATTAACAAATGCTTGTTTAATTATCAAATACTGTGCCTAGTGTTTAAACTGCTACTGCAGTGGTTGTACTGGGAATGGTTTACTGAGGTTCAAACTGCCAGTTTTGAATCAGCATGCAATGCTGTCTGCTGCCCATGACAGCTCAGCTAACTCTTGCTAATAGAACCTGCAATCCCTGCTGTAATTGGTTTAAAGAGCAACATTGTTCTTCACATTCAAAAATATTAAGAACAGGTTCTACATGCCAGAATATGAAGAACAAGGTTTAGAAAACACCAGAAAACAGGCTCACAATGTATTTTATTACAGTGTAGCAGAGATTAATGGAAGGCTGTCAGAATGCTGACAGCCAATCAGAATAGAGCTTTTCTTTTTTATAATATTCTCAGTTCCATGTGACCATGATGCTCTGCTCAAGTGAAAGTTGTGACTAAACAATATTCCTGTCGTATAACCTGTCATTAGAGATAAATGATAAATTGAAAATAAATTCTCATACAATGGGGGTTATACACAAATGCAAGCCAGGTATGCATAAAAGATGCATATCAGGCCCACACAGCTCAGCACCAATGGGCAAATGCATGCATGTCACCATGTGGTGCCTGTCTGTGACCGCACCACCTAGCATGCTGCTGCACAGAGGGTGGATCACAGGACCAAGGCAGGCATGCAATTGGTTGGCCAACCTGGTTTTATAGTAGATACCCTGCTCCACATGAAACAGGGGGCCGTGGGACACTGCCCTTCTGGTATTTAAATAAAGAATGGTCAAATGCCCAAATGGCTGCCCCAGCCCACCCTTCCTGATCAGAGGTCTGGGGAAGCAATGTGGGGGGGGTTAGATCCTGCTGCAGAAGGTGGGTGTGCTAAGTGGGTGACATGCAGCAGTTATGGGAGGGTACCTGCACCACCTCACCCAGCAATCTGTGCCTTTGTGAATGGCGTGAAGTGCAGGCATGTCCTTTTCACTCTCCCAGACTGTCCATGCAGATAACTGCATGAATCCATGGGGGACTGAGTATGGAATGGGCGCACATTCCTTCCATGAGTGCCACCATGGGTTTGCAGGACCCCGTCATGTGGCATTCTCTCAAAGGGTTAACCATGCATTGCATATCCATGGTGCTTATCGTGAAGACAGGATCCATGCCTCATGCTGCTTTTCCCCTTTCCTGTGAAGGCAAAATTGATACATAAGCTCAGAGAATATACTGTAAACCAAACACAATATTTATGTGTGTATATAAGGGGAAAGGGGAAATTGTTTAATCAGGAAAGGCACTCTAAGCTGTAACTGGTTTTAAGGTGTGACCTGGGAACATGAGGAAGTTAAGTGATTTGTTCAGGGTCACACAATATGCAACTGGGGGCTGATGGGATGCAAACCCAGGTCTCTAGCTTTGCAGCTCAGTGCCTTTAACTACTATACTACACTATACTGCCTCCTTCTAAACACACGCAGATAAACATATAAACACACGTGCACACAGACACGCAGACACACAGACACACACACACACACGCTCTCTTTCTCTCCCTTTCTCTCAGCCACATGTGCACTTGATGTTACAAAAGAAAAAGGATTTGCCTTTTGTTAGCTGTGTAGAATAGGCAGCATTTTTGCAAATTATAGGATCCTAGTTTATGTTCCCTGGTAGGACCTATTCACATGCTCAAATGCTACGATACAGATCTACATTTGTGGGATGTTATAAATGAGTGTCCTTTGCAAGACACTCACTAAAATGAAAAATAAAAGAGGGGAGTCATTAATCTGGTGTAAAAAACAGTAAGCTGCCTGGCTAACTGGAGAACCATCCATCTCTCCTTTTGCCATTCCAAAGCTCAGCAACATTTTTAGGTAAACACTTTTGTGTGCCATGACAACATAGTTACCAGCAAAAGGTTATAAAAATTCTAATATGTTCTTTTTTTAAGCCTCTGTTGAGGTCACAAGGAGGCAAAATGACCTGATTGGTTCCTAAACAGGTTTCAAGAAGCACACTGGAAAATAGATACCATGATCGGTACAATTTATTATTTATATGCTGTGGATGAAAGTAAATGAAGTAGTACCTTAAAGCAACATAGTAGGTAACAGTTTAACTCATACATTCCTTCTGTACAGCCTCTTTATCCTTTTATGTAAGTTTGCAACTTTTTCTGTTAAGGTTTTTAACTGTCTTGTGGCCGGAGCTGGCAGCTCCTCAGCTTCTGTCCCTCCCTTCCTCCACTGGCAACCACTGCCCTAGGACTTACTTGACCCCCAAATCCCCCTGGGATTGCCTCCCCTGGGCAGGACCAGGGTATGATCTGTCCTCCCCTATTCCTGGATTTACTAACCCAGATGAAGGCCCAGGATCCTGGTGGTGGTGCAGGCGAAAGACTGACGCGCAGACTATCGTGGAGGCAACCTTGACATTTTTCCTCCACTTTTTCTACAATTTATCATGCTGGGGTGTGCACATCGGCACATGCATGTGGAGGTATCCAAACTGCCATGAAATTCCTGCAGCTCCCTCCCTTATGTGTTGCTCTGACCTGCATTGACACCCAGCCTCCACCAGGTTGCAGTTGAATGGGGGGATGACAATCCTCTCTCCCCAAGACAGGAGAGCAGCCCGTCAAGTGCTCAGTCCTGTCCCTCCCTAGCTGACCTGCAGTGAACCAGATCTATTCCTGAAGCCAGGTCACTGGCGTGGTATGACATATGGCATCAAGAGCCTCAACTCTCAGCACTACTGGGTCAGTGAATGTGCCCCTTTTAAGAAAACTTTGAAAGAAATGGGGCAGAATTTTCAGATGACATAATACTGCTGCAGCATCTGATTTTCAACGCAGCTTGCATTATGCCACCTATGTTTAAACATTTGAAGGCTATTTTCAAGTGTTCACACAGATTTGCAGCAGTCAGTGTGGTTTATAGCACTAACACACTGCAGCATGGTTTAAGGGCACTGAACTGCAAAGCTGAAGACCTGTGTTTGAATCCCATCAGCTCTGACTTGCATAATACTGTGTGACCCTGAGCAAGTCACTTAACGTCCTTGTGCTTCCAGGTCACACCTGCAAACTAGTGTGCCTTTCCTGGTTAAACAATTTCCCCTTTCCCTTTACAGTGACAAATTAATGCATGTTTCATATATTTGACAGTTGCTTCATTTACTGTGATGCATGCATCTTGTTCAGGGTACACTTTGCATCAATTCTGCATGCATGGTAGGCCAATTTTTTAGGTGCTATGACATGCTTTAGAATCAAGACACAAGGCCTCTGAAGAACTCTGAAAATCCTACTCATAATACTTAGACATGGTTCAGTTTATATCTTTTGTATAAAAGTATTAGGTTAATTTGAATGGAAATGTAATCTGAGTCCCCTAGATATCATCTGATTCTACTGCTCAGTCCCTTGCTATAGTCACAGTCCTGTGTTTGTGACATCACTGTGGATTTCTGTGAAAATCATTATGATGTAAGAGAGGAATAGCTCTTTAGCAAAGGATTAATCAGCAGGAGTAGATCACCTATAAGGCATGAGAATCCTGTTTCTATGAACATTAACCTTGTCAAAAAGCAAACTGGAATAGAAATACAGACCTTTAAAGAGCCACTGACACCTCTGGGAGAATTGTGGAAAACCTAATATTTAGACACAATTCAGTTTGTATTTATCTTTCATAAATGTCTCCTCTCCTTTTTATCACAGAGGAAATTTGCACAAAAATGGGATCTTCATCTATTAGAGTTCATCTTCCCTTACAGTTTATTCCCAACACAAAGTCTAATCCTCTGTTGTGAAATCACAGTCTTTTGCCATGGCAATAATTGTGATGTCACAAGCAGAGTATTATGCCATCAGTAAGGAAATAAGCAATAGGAGCTGATGAACTGTCAAAAAACAAAGATCCTGTTCTCATGCATATGCCCTTGACACCAAATAATAGGGAGGAGAAATGCAAAGCTAATGTGAAATGCCAGCTGAGTTGTGTCCAAATATTATATCTTTCAAAGTTCTCCTGGAGGCATCAGTGGCTAAATATTACATTTTCAAAGTTTTTACAAAAGTGATACAGTCACTTTAAAACAGCAGTACAGCTAAACATGTTTTTCCAAAATCTAGTTTTGGCTACATTTAATGAAAATGTTTGCATACCTGTTAAATCTATTTTTCTAGGTGCCTTCAAATGCTGCGCACCAAGACCCCAAACTTCAGAGCGGGCTGCAAGGGCAGCCCAGCCTGTTGCACTGCACTTAGTGATAGCGTGCCGCTGTCTCTGAATGATATTCAGCCAGTTAGAGTGCCCCATGGAGCCTGCTGACTGAATGTCTACCCATGCTGATGCAGCGCTAAGTGGATCTGCACTGCACTGACATGGATCAAGGCGGCATATAGCCAAAGAAAATAATGTTGCCTGAAACTGGATATTGCAAGGGCTCCTGTGTGCCATATTCAGCCCGAGCATGCAAATGAGCTTATTGGGCATGTCCATTAATGGTTCATTTGCTTGAGTGTAGTGGACCCCTAGCACCAGCGCAGGACAGCAGCACTGAAACATCCCTGGTAGTCTACTGGCCTAAACCTGATCACCTATCCTGTGATATGTATGGATATCCATAGTAGTTTTGTGGTCCCCCACCTCCCAGTAACCAATGTTATAACATTTGTCAATATGCCAGGTAGTCTAGTGGACCCCCTACCCACTCGGCCACCCACTGAGGATCCTTGTCCCACAACCCCTCACCTGATCATCCCTCACCTATAAAAAGAGCACAGAGTGGTGGTTAGTACAACTCTCCACTCACCTCCTCAACTTGCTTCCATTTGACAGTCGCAGAACGCAATCACTTATGGGGGTAGGGCATGCACTAGACTACCAGGGATAGCTATACATATCACAGAATGGGTGACTGAGGGTGGCGGGAACACAAGACTTCCAGAGATATCTACACATATCATACCATGGGTGACCAGGGGATGGGGGACCACTAGACCAGCAAGGATATCTGTTCGTATCGTAACATGGGTGATTACAGGTTAGGGAACCACTAGACTACTAGGAATATCTATACATATCAGTTTGTCGGTGATCGGGGTGTGAGGGGACCACTAGACACAGGGGTGGATGGCTACAGTACATCCACCCTGCCTTCAGGTTGTGAGAGTACAGCCTTAGTGCTGTGATTAGGTGTGGTTTTTGGCTGCAATAAACAGCACCACTCTGTGGGCTGTTTAGTGCTGCTGCAAATCTTTGCATATACTGTTACACCATTATGCATGAGAGACCTCCTCATTTGCATAGGTGCAGTGGTATGGTTAGCGTGATCACACTGCCAGGTTTGGTCATTACTCCTGGGTCTCTGAATATTGTCCTGCCTGGAGTTCAGGTTAGTGTTGGCACTAATCATGTTTGCACTGGTGCTCAATTTTAAATATGGGGCCCTATGAGGTTTTTTATTTATTTTCTTGATCCTAAACCATGCTAGGTCCATAACGCTACTTGTAAGACAAATGTGGCAGGCATCTTTTTTTCTTGAGAAAAACTAAAGTACAACATTTATAACATACTGTAGTTTGGTAAAACTAGAAAATGTGACCACTAATTAGAATTGGATGATGCCTGGAATCTTTTATATTGAAAAAAAGGTAAGGTTAAATTTGTTGCCGATTTTGATGCATTGCTACTTTAAGTATTTATTCTCCAAAAATGGCACTGCATTTACTTTGCTGTGCTGGCATACAGTAAACAGATCTACAACAAATGTATTAATTGGGTGGATATATTCTTTTAACATTTTAGATGCCCAGTATATCCTGCCATTTTCAATATAGTCACGTAAAGAAGAAATGCAACTTGGAGCACTGTCTATTTATTTATTTATTTATTTATTTATTTAGTTATTTATGTAAAATTGTGTTGACCAGGTAGAAAAGCACTGGCCAGGTGTCCCTTTTACAGGCTTGACCCGGATTTTATAAGAGTACCTACATACAGTAAGATACATAATATGTATGAGACAAAACAAAAGTTCAATGAACTAAAACAGTAAACAAACACAATTTAGGATATGCAAACCTTGAGTTAAAAAACAAAATAAAATGAAATATATGATAAAAATGATACCATCTAGTAAAACAAATGCATTGCATTTTTCAAATGTATTTGCACAGGTACCTAAAGTGCACATTTCATCTACAATTGCACTGTGCCTCAGACCTAAGCAGTTTTTTTAGTAACGTTTTGACATTTTGTGCATTCTGTATATGCTGTAAATGATCAGGTAGACTATTTCAAGTTTTAATTGCAACTTGTTTAAAGGCTCTTTGTTTTTTTTTGTAGTCTTAAGTATCAGAATTGCCAATGTTACTGTGTCATTCAATCTTAAAGATTTCTAATTCTGTTTTTGGATGTCCAACAAAATGGCAAGAGGATTGTTTTTTGAAGTGTACAACAATTTGTACACAATCTTAAAGTACCAACATAGCATGGTTGGAGCCATCACATTGTGGTCAGTGTCCTGCTTTGCACTCACTGTGTTCTGCACAGTGGAGTCACAATGCTTTCCCTTCCTGATCACTAAGTGTATTGCGATCACATTGGAAAAGGGGAAGACGTTCAAATGGTAATACTGGAGATGGCAAGATAATGAGTCACGCATTGGCTACCATATAGCTATTTTCACCAGTGATGTTTTTCTGGCAAAAAAAAAAACACAAGATACTCATTGTTTATTCTGTTTTCTTCCATTCCTGATTCAAGACATGGGATTCTGAAGTTCCTGTGCCATGCCCACCATGTAAAAATGAAATGTCTTGGTACAGTGTTGTGCTGTTTACTATCAGAGATGTGGCAGCACCATCCTGACACATCCACAGTATGAATGACTCCTCTGTCACTATCCCAGGCTACACCATGGCCAGCCAGGATAGAGCCTCTAAAGGCGGTGGAATAGCCATCTACGTAAACTCGAACTTGCACTATTCAGTGGTCCTGACCAAGTCTGAACCAAAAGTCCTTGAAGTAATACTAATTCAGCTTGTCCTTCCCTTCTCGCTACCAGTCTACTTTGCTGGGATATACTGTCAACCTAGTTCACCAGTTTCTGCTGTTACCAACCTCCTCAAAAAAATCTCTTGCCTAACCATGACAGGGGAACTCTACGTTATGGGCGATCTTAACCACAACTGGCTAGCTCCTGCCCTCAACAAAACCAGGACTGAAATTTCCACTCTAATCCTGTCACAAGTCATTACTAAGCCCATCTGGCTTAACCTAAAATCTGGTAACCACTCGCTCATCGACTGGGTCCTTACCACACACCCACACTGGGTCAAACAAGCCGGTATTCTTTCTGACTCCCTCAACGACCACCACGTAACCTTCTTAGTGCGTAATATTCACCACCCAAAATCCCCTATTAAATTTTTAGTCCAATGCTCCTATAAATCCCTCAATCTAGCCCCTATATTAGATGCCCTTGTGCTAGCAAACTGGGCCCCTGCTCCTCCTATGATCTCAATTGATGATGCCTTCCTACACATTAAAAACACATTCCTCAACATCTGGAACTCACATGCCCTACTGCATCGTACAAGAGTTCGAGGAAACCACTGCCTTGGATCACCCAGGAACTGATTGCATGCCACAATGCATGGGACAAAGCCTGGAAAACGTATAAATCCTCTCACCTCCCACAACACCTCTCCACATACTGCATGCTTTGCAATAAGTGCACCAGAGCCACTCGTCTTGCAAAAGTTGAGTACTTCAGCAGCTCCCTCCAGTCTAACCTAAATAAATCCTCAAAATTCTGGAAGGTCATTCTCTCCCTTTTCACCCTACTGGCTGCCCACCCCACTGCAATGCTAAATGTTAATAACTCTCTCCTAGCAGAGCCCACAGCAGTCGTAACTGAGTTCAAAGTGTACTTCTCCACTTGTGCTGCCACCCTCCTCTCTTCCCTGCCCAACTCTACACCTCTTGCACCACCTACAGACATAAAGACCCAGACTAGGTCTCATTTCTTCTCCTTCAATGACATCTCTGCAACTGAGGCCCTAGATGCACTACTTTCTCTTAACCCTTCAAAAGGCAATTCTCCGGATGGTTTAGACCCCAAACTTCTATACCTCTACGCCCCGGCTATAGCAACACTGCCTGCCAAACTACTAAACCAATCCTTTGCTGCCGCTGCTGTCCCCCAAGCATGGAAGCACACCATCATCGTCACTCTGCCAAAAGGAGGTGCCCCTACCTCCCCCTCTAACTACCACCCTATCTCCCTCCTTCCAGCCCTAGCAAAACTTCAAGAGCACATTGTGCTCACCTAACTTACCTCCTTCCTCACTAACTCCAAATTCTTCATGCCATTCCAGTCAGGCATCAGGAAGGGACACTCCATCACCTCTTTCCAGATAAGGCTTACAGACACTATCCTGACAGGCATAGACAGTGGTCTGATCACCTCAGCCATTTTGTCGACCTTGCAAAAGCCTTTGACACTGTCTCCCACCCTATATTGCTCTCATATCTCACTGAATCAGGCCTGTCTGTGGCTGCCACAAACTGGTTCATATCATACCTCTCTGATAGAACTCAGTCCATTAGAGTCTCTAATGCGCTGTCTGCCCACCCTTCCCTTAACTACCGGTCTGTTCTCTATATTCCTAAACAACCTGCCACTCATCTGCTCTACCTCCTCAATCCACATGTATGCAGATGATACTATACTCTACTACTCGGGCTCCGCCCCTGGTGTGGTACAATCAAACTTCCAAGCTGACTTCAACAAGGTACAGCAATGATTTAGCTTGCACCAGCTCTCCCTAAGTGCAAAAAAACCAAAACCTGTCACTATGACCTTTGGCACACAACAACACCTTTCCAGACTCCCTTCCCTTCCCTACTTCACCACCTTGGATGGTCAAAAACTTGAAGATGTCTCCTCGTTCTGTTACTTGGGGGTCTGGCTCAACAGCCATCTCTCCTTCTCTGACCACATCGATGCTATTTCAAAAAATCTACACCCCATGCTCAGTGCACTATATAGGAACCGCAATAGCCTCCATCCCCGAGTCCGATGTGAACTGGTCCTGAAGATGATACTCCCCTCCTTTGACTACTATGACATTGTATAAAGTGCAACCCCTAAGTCCTCCCTATCTAAACTGGACACAGTTTATAATGCCTTCTGCCACTTTGCTTTCGATGCCTCTCCTCTCACTCACCACTGTGACCTCTACTGAGCCTTGGCACTACCATCCCTCGAAAACTACCACATTTCTCACTGTGCTAAATTTGTCTCCAACCTATGGCTTGGGTCCATCCCCTCCTACCTTGCCACCATGCTCACAGATGCCCCCCTCCCATCATCTTAGAACCAGTGACTCCCTCCAACTTTCAGTCCCTAGGCAGAAGACCTCTGCCGGTCAAGCTGCCTTCTCACACCGGCTACCCAAGCTGTGACATGCCCTCCCACCACAAATTTGGCACTCCTCCTCTCCCCACTCCCTGTCTACCACCCTAGAAAAATTCCTTACTACAAATTGCTCCTGTCCCTGAACCCACCCTAGCAAACCTCCTTACTAAATTGCTCCTGTCTCTAGACCTGCCATGCCTCACTATCCCCTCCTCAATGCCTGACCAGCGGCTTTAGCCTTGCTACAGAAGCTGGCATATAACCCCAATCCTTGCACTTATGTCCTGGGCCTATTTTGCCCTGTGTATTGTTTATAACTGTAAAACTGTGATACACGTCCTCTTATGTACTCTTGCACTTATGTCCTGGGCCTAATTTGCCCTGAGTACTGTGTTTAACTGTATAACTGTGATATATGTCCCCTGTTGTTTACAGCTGTTACTACTGTGCTAATTCACCCTGTCTGGTGCTTCTTGTCATGAAATTGTTATTTGTTACTATAATATCCTAAGCATTCAATGTGCACTGCCTGTATAATCATGCAATCATGAATCCTTATGCTGCTTTGTATTTGCTTCTGTTAATTGTTCACTGGATAACCTGCGTGTTAACATTTCCCTTGTACCCCCCCCCAGGTCACACTGGGAGATGAGCATCTTGTTGCTCAGTGTGCCTTTCCTGGTGAAACGATTGCAATAAATGAAAAAAATGAATATACATTCAACAGGTAACCTAAGTTGAAGAGAGTTTTAAAAATTGTGAGTGCTGGCCATCTTTAATGTCATGAGTCAATAATTACCAAATAAGTTAAAAAAGCTGTTTTAAAAATATCTGAGGAAACTAAAAATACACTGAGAATGAACCTAAGGATAGCAGAATTATGTTGTGGCTAAAATACTATATGATTAATATTTTTTGCCAACTAATAAATACTGCTTTAACAAGGGACCCTAAACAGGGATAAAATATGACTAAAACTAAAACACACAAAACAATACACAGGGTTTCTTAAACATATTGCACATATGCCCACTTTGATGCGTATATTAAAAATGTAAATTATAGGGTGTATGTTCCCTTTACAATGCCATGCATATTACAGGTTGCATACATGCATGTGTTCATACCTACTGTACAAGCAGCTTAATGGAGGAAGGAGGACCATTGGTCCATCTAGTTTATACCTTCTTCCTGCTCCTTGGGAATATCTTGGCACCCTTTTTCTTGAATGGTTCTGCTGGTTTATTCATTTAACAGATTTGCAGAGAGCTCAGCTGTATTCTCATAAATACTCTTTATATCCCTGCATATCTTTCTAAAATATAATTTCAATTTATTTTTACAACCCCTTTAAAGTTGTCTTCTTTTAAAAACCTACAGGGCTCTGCTTTCAGGTAAAGGTTTTTGCTTCTCTTTAGATCCAAGACTGTGCTGTAGTTCCTGCTTCACTGTAAAAGCACCACAATGCATCCAAGGGTGAGAACCAAGCCATTCTCTGGAGTCGCACAATTCCGAACATGTAGTGTTTGCATTTGAACATGGAGATCCAAATGTTCTGTTTCAGCCTCAGAAACTTTAAGAACTTTTACAGTTAGTGAACATTATTTTTTTTAATGTCACTCAATATTTACTAAATTAATTTATAAATCAAAGCATCATTTTGTGCCAGTAAGGACTGTTTATTTTGAAAAATGACAGGTACTTTTATAAGAGGGTGTCTCATGTAAATATTTCTAAAATTCTAAAGTTCTAAATTCAGTTGGCCAAGTCCATTTACTATACAGGGCTTTCCTTAATTTTATGCAAAGTAAAATATGTTTATAGTAAATTAAAAATTCAATAAAAAGTATGGTCCTTAATTTAGAATTTTATTATATGTTTATATGTGCACTAATATGCAAGTTGCCAGACTCCCTCATAACCACATTAATAGCATCTTATTGATCTCACCCAAAATATCTTTTCAGGTGTGCCTGGGAAAAAACATTTTGAGTCGGATCTGAAAGGAGCCGCTTATGTCATCATTTAGTGGGGGTAACTTTCATATCTGTGAAAAATTGTTGAAAAAATATTTTCAATTGATAAAGTTATGGCAAACAGAAGATTTAAGTTAAAAAGTGAAGTCCATGAATATGTGCAGTAAGAATTTTTCAGATTTAGTGATTTTGGGGGGCATCTTTCTTTATTGGACAGTCAGTGGCCAAACAAGGTGGAGGGTGGGCTGTGTTGGTCATCCACCATGGAATTCCTTTATTACTGCAGATGAGATGAACCTTACTTCCCACTACCCTTGGACTGTATATTTTCTGTGGGGAGAGTGATGGTGGAAGGAGGAGGGTGGTGGGTACCAGAGTGTGGTGAGATGGGGTGTCAATTATTTACATAATGGCTAGGGGGTGATCCTACCTCCATGTTTTTTATTTTTTGTCTCAGAGAAGCAGCTCAGCAATCCTCCCATCAGAGAGCAGGAGGGACAGGGGGGACATTATTGAAACCTTTAAATACATGAAAGGAATAAACAAGACAGGTACAGAGGGGCTGTTCAAAGTAAGGGAGGGGAGGGACACCAGGGGCCATGATATGAGACTGGAGGGAGGAAGGTTCAGGAGGGAGATGAGGAGACACTTTTTTACAGAGATGGTGGTGGCTGGGTGGAATGCGTTACCTGCAGAAGTGGCATCCAGTAGAACAGTGGACTGCTTCAAAAGGGGATGGGACAGGACAAGGGGGAGGGTTAATGAAGGAAAAGGGTGGAAGGGAGAGGCAGCTGCAGAATAAGGGGTGCTAGCTGCGCATTCGAGCAGACTTGATAGACCTCTAGGTCTTTATCTGCTGGTAAGTTTCGTATGTTCGTGTTAACAACCTTATTAAGCATGAGTAAAGCCATTTCCTCACACCCATTATGTAACCCCTTTTAGAGTTTAACCCTTTGCAAGTAACTTGACACACAGAAGAAAATATTTTAGAAATTCATAAAGACAAATAGTTTTATGTATAATTGAGGAGATGACATTGTCATGCCTAAAATTAAGAAACAACACCTGATAAGGAACTTTATTAAACTTGTCTTTTTTACATTTGCCTCAAGACCATCTACTTTAGTTGTCAAGGACACTATTTGCAAAACTCTGTTATATACTTCCCCTAGAGGTGCCACATCTGGTGTGAGCAGTCCATTGCTGCAGCATTTCAAAAAGTAAATGTCACAACCTGTAAGTCATGTTATTACCTTATTCTAAAATGTTGCCTACTACTAGGAGATAAAAAGGACTTGTTATGCTATGATAGAGAGCTGTGTTCCTTGGAATAACATATTATGAACCCCCAAAGTGCTCTGTATTTTTACTGCACTGAGAAAATTATCCTATATATAAATAATCACACCCTTGTATGAGAAAATATGGACCTTTTTTAAATCATTTCTTGAGGACACTAGGATATATCAGCAGTCACAGTTCCTACCACCAACGAGGATGCCATGGAGTATATCGCTATTCCTGCATGATGGAACTCTACTAGAGGCAGATTTAGATCTCTGATTGGAAAACTCATATCCAGTTTTACTCCTTCCCAGTACCAACCCACCAGACACCTGAGCCTCTTAGGAAAGAGTTGTACAGTATGTCTGGAAATGATAAAATGGAACCAGGAACAGTGGGGTTGAATAGAAGTTTGGGTCTTTCCATACCCTACACCATTCCCCCATTCAATGACTGTTTACCTCTGGAGGCCACTAGATACACAGTAATATTAACATATATAATGGTCTGTCTTTAAGTGAGGCAGTTAACTGCAAGTTTTTTTAATTATAGCAAGCTATAGATAGTGGGATGATGGAGCCCTCTGCTGGCTGCTAGAATTTATGAAAATATTTCCCCCCTTTTAGCAGTGTATTTAATTTTACAGCTGAAATAAAAAAAACATTGTAGCAACTGGAACAATCACTGGCTACTGCCAATAATGTTTGCTTGTAAGGTTTACTAACCAATTAAAATCGGCAAGAATGTTATAGTATTATGTGATGAGGGAATGGGGCAAGAAACAAAAAGAGCTATATTACAGAACTGAGAATACCTGGTGCTGATTACTTGGGAAGGGGTGGGTAAAAGAAATAATAATAGCATCACAGCTTCAGTGGGAATAACTGCACTGCTGGTTTGGTGGGGTAGAATGGGTTAAAAAAATAGAATGAGCCACACAGCAGCATTGAGAATAATTAGGGAAGTGTGTGTGTGTGTGATGGGGGGGTGGACCAGAGGTGGACTGGCCACCAGGATACCTGGATATTTCCAGGTGGGCTTCACCCTTTTAAGTACTAGTGGTCACCTTCTAAACTCTGAAAATCTCTGTGTTTGTCATCAGTTTTCTAATTAATTGGGGGATTTGGGGCACTGCAAGTAAATGTAACATGCAAACACAGAGACAATATATCAGACTGAAGTGGAATACTGGTATGAGTGTGTCAGTCTGGGCTTCCCCTATTGATTTTTGAGGTGGGCTCCAGTATCAACTTTGTGGGTGGGTCTCCTGGGTTCCACCATGCCGCAGCGACACATAATTTGCTGACCATCAGCCCAGCGATGGCGCAAAACCACCAACTGGTGTTGTGCCATTGCTGGGGAGAACTTGTGTTTTCTGTGAGAGGCTTGGCCCCCCACACACCCGATGTGGGGGGATCTTCCCTCCACATCTCCCAAACTTAATTTAACCAACTCAGAGTTGTAGTTGACTCAGGAAGGGGGTGAACATCCCAGAGGTAACAGTGTTGGGAACTGAGCGGACCATCACAGCAAACTGACAAAAATGTTGCTGTGATGGTCTTCACAGTATTCCTGTTGCTGTTGCAATGTGATACCGGTCTCCTGTACCCCAGTCCAACCCTTGGAGAAACAGAAGTTGCACTGCAGCATAAAGAATGGCTATCTGTCAGTATCATGGAAGGGGACTCAAGAAACAGTCATGCAATCAACATAGCTTCTTACTTTTGGCTCCTCTTAAACAAGAGCACAGCCATCTCCTCAATGAAGCTGTCTGAATGATTCTGCCCCAGGTCCCTTCCTGGATTGCTGGAGTGGAATGGTGGGGGGAGAATTCACAGTGACAGCTGTCCATTTCAGGTACGAGGAACACCTGTTCTTTAAAAACAAGACTGCAATTATTGCAGATCTTGTAGAAATGATGGATCTGGCTTGCATCACCAAGACCTGGCTGGATCAGAATTCTGGCCCCATATTGGAGGCTCTAACTCCAGCCTGGTGCTCGGTGATTCGCTGCCCGAGATTGGATCGCGGGGGGGAGGGGTTGTGATCTGTTTTAAGACCAAACTTAACCTCACGAGTATACCAGTTGAGGAGACTGAGTCATTTGAATGTACCGTGGTAGAAAGTGTAGGCTGTAGGATCGCCCTCATCTACCATCCACCCGGAGATGAGAACCGGTTCCTTCAGGAAGTGGTGGACTTCATTGTCGACATGGCATTTGAGTCACCCAGACTGATGGTTCTGGGTGACTTCAATGCCTTTGTTGAAGATGAATTCTCGCAGTTTGGACAACACTTCCTCCAGTTGATGTCATCTCTGTGCCTCACACAGATAGTTGCCACTGCTATCCATAAATATGGTCACTCCCTTGACTTAGTCTTTGTCCTGGGGATTGAGGCCTCGGATTTGTAAGTGTAACTAGTTGGATGGTCCAATCATTACAACTGGGGTTTAGTTTTAGTGCCCCCTTCATAGGCCTACCCCTGTGGAGATGATCAGGTATCGCCCTTTATGGGAGGCTAGCTCTGAAGTCCTGGAAATGGTACTTGACCTATCATCCCTTCCACTGGCAAACAATGACCCAGAAGCCCTCATGGCAATATGGCTATCTCAGTGGCCCTGGATGTAGTTGCTCCTGTCTGTATTCACCCTCTCTCCCTTTGCCCTCAGTCCCCATGGTTTGATGGGACCTTGAAGGAGATGCGGAGACTAGGACAAAGGTTAGAGCGGCGCTGGTGGAGTTCCTCCCTTGATGCCAACCACCTTAGATTGATGGAGCATTATCAAGCTTATCAATCTGTAATCACCTGTAAGAAGGCAAAGTTCCTGTCCAAGGAGACTGCTGCTGTGCAGAACTGACCAGCTCAGCTCTTTCGCACTGTAGACAGACTGTATTACCCAGCCCGTCTACAGGTTCAAAAGGCTTTTTCACGAATAGAGTGCAATGAACTTGCTTGATTCTTTGCAACTAAGGTGGCCAACATTAGGGCAGCACTCCAACCAGCACACTCTAAGGGTGTTGCTCTGCATCAGCGCATGGCCACTGCACCTCAGCTTTACTGGAGTACCTTCGACCAACCAGAGTTCATGGATATCATGCAGATTGTCCAGGGTGCGCACCCTACATGCTGTAGTTTGGATCCTGGACCTACTTCCCTGATGTTGGGTTGTATTGATGCCATCGGTCCAGTCCTAGCACAGATAGTCAGGTGCTCCTTGGAAACAGGTGAGTTTCCTAGCTCCCTGAAGGGTATCATCAGCATAGTGATGGTGGTAACACCCCTCTTGAAGAAAGCTTCTTTAGACACCAACTGCCATGCAAACTATGGACCAATCTCTAACCTTTCCTTCTTAGGGAAGGTGATTGAGAAGGTAGTGACAGTACAGCTGGAGAACCATTTGACCATCAATGATATTTATGAACCCCTCCAGTCCGGTTTTCGAAAAAGGTAAAGTACTGAGACAGCGCTGGTCGGGTGCTCAGTGATCTCTTGATGGCTAGGGACAGAAAGAACCACTCAGTCTTGGTCCTTCTAGATCTCTCATCAGCTTTTGACACTGTGGACTGTGGGGTTCTACTCAAGTACCTGAGGTTCATCTGTGGACTTTCAGGTATAGTCCTCAGGTGCTTTACATCTTACCTCACTGGAAGAACACAGAGAGCGGTTTCCGGGGTTTATTCCTCAGACCCAATTTCCCTGTTTTGTGGGGTTCCTCAAGGCTCGGTGTTGTCCCCCATGTTGTTCATAGTGTATATGCTACCCCTCTGAGACACTGTAAGAATGTATGAGCTGAGGTTTCCCTGCTATGCTGCTGATACCCAGCTCTATCTTTCTTTTGCACCCAACCAGGATGGAGCTGTCTTGGTCTTTAATAACTGCCTCAAAGAAATTCAGGAGTGGATGGATTTGAGTTGGCTGAAGTTAAATTTGGAAAAAACAGAGGTGCTGGTTATGGATCTAATGTGTTGGATAGGGGGGCTGAGGATTGGTTCAGTCTCTAGGATTTTTTTTGGGGGTGTTCCACTCCTGACCTATGAACAGGTGCGTTACCTGGGGATAATTTGTGATGAAAGGCTGACTCTGCATTCTCAGGTGTTGGCCGTCATCAGGTCCTCATTTTACCATCTGAGAAATATCTCCAGGATTGGGCACCTTGTTCCATCCAGTGATCTTTCTACTCTGGTCCACGCTTTTGTGTCCTCACACATGAACTATTGCAACTTCCTTTACCTAGGGCTTCCTGGGGTAGAGATCCACTACCTGCAGCTGGTGCAGAATGCAGAGGCCCGGCTTTTGACTGGTGCCTCTTGGTCCAGTCATATTTTGCCAGTTCTGCACAGACTGCACTTGCTGCCAGTTCAGTGGCAGATCACCTTTAAAGTCAGTCTTCTGACTTTTAAAGCCCTACATGGACTTGGTCCAGACTACCTGAAAGAGCTCCTGGTCCCTTACTGCCCTTGGTGATCGCTCTGCTCAGCTGATGAGGGGTTGCAAGAGATTCCAAAGGTGTGTCTGAAATCTTCTGGGGCCTGATCTTTGATACAGTACATGCAGCCCCTACCCTCTGGAATTTTCTACCATCAGTTACGGGAGTGCGCGACTGTGGAGGGATTTAAAAAGGCCCTGAAAACTTATTTATATATTCAGGCTTTTAGTGACTGATTTTAATTTCCTAAATGTAACAGCTATTTTAATTATTTAATATGTTTTTAAAACTCTGTAAGGTGCCTTGGTTTTTTGAAAGGTGCCAAAGAAATAAAGTTAGTATTATTATTATTATTATTATTACAACCATTGTTACCCACCTCTCTCTTCTGGTCTCCTGTCCCAATGACCATGGTATAGGTTCCAGAAAGCCAGCACAGCACTCCAGTTGTTTCTGTGGTATATCACATGCCTGACAGAGCTGCAGTCAATGGGCCACTACCTTTTTGACTCTGCCAGCATTGTAGACTGTGATGGATCATGGATTGCAACTACCATGCTACAGAATGTTTGTGGACGTATAAGCATCAGAGCAACCAACAGCACTGAGGAGCCCCACAGCCAGCACCTTTTCCCACCAAACAGCAGCAAGTACCAGGTAGACACAACTCAGATGGCTGAGGGGAATGTGGGAGTGGAACCAGAAGAGATGCCCAGGAGCAGAGGAAAATCTATTGTGCATTTTCCAGCAGTGTGATTGGTAAATAACTTTGCAGAGTCCATTGGGTAAAGCAGAAAAAGTAAATGTATACAAGAGATTGTAGCCTGTAATTGGTTGATGACTGCAAGCATCTGACAGCTCCAAACTGATGGCAATGTATTTGCTGTTGCATTCGAAAAGCAAACATAAAAATGTTGCATTTCACCCATGTTATAATGGGTATATATTACTGCTTAGGGACAACTTAAACTCAAAACCAGTGCCTAAAATGTACTATTACATATACTGGCCTCGATTTTCAAAGCTCCAATATTGATGCAAGGTGCCTGCATCAAGCATAAATGATGCAAAGGGCACCTTACATCAAACGTTGTGCCAATCCCAATTTTCAAATGTAGTCTGCATCTAAAATTGGACCCCTTGCGTCAGACCAGCCCTGCGCCACCCCTGCATTAGAAATGAGGGTACACCATGGCAGAAGGGGGCTTGCTCCACAACAGGGTTGCCCCATCCCCTAATCTGAGATTCACGAAGCCCCACTGTTGCTGCAAGTCCTGGCTATAATTAGACCAGCCATGAGCTGGTCTAATGGCCACTGCAGCAGTGGACACAACAGTGTGGTGGGGGCAGACCTGTCAGCACTGATGCTGAAACAGTGTGTGACCGCAGGAGATATATGCCAGCATCTGATGGGTGGTTAGACACAGATCAGCATATCCCACAGCTGTGGCTGCATGTTAATACCAATGCAATCAGTGTGCAGACAGTCCTGCAGACTGCACCACTTCATGTGTCATATCGGGACATGGGAATGCAGTGAATGCAGCACAGTCATTGTGAGACCTGCCAGGTGTGTTGTTGGGAGTCATCAGGTATGCGGCACTGTGGAGTCCTGTAGAGACAGAGGCTAGTGGACAGACCATGCCAAGGTACCCAGTAGGTCTGTCTGTTTCACTCTACATGTTGTTCAATGTCAGGCACCACCACATGACCTCAATTATGAAGACTGTATTTACAAGAACTCAACAAGTACAGTACTCAATGCATTAGACCCATGATATAATTAAGCAATAAGGCATGGCAGGGTATGTGTTATCATGCAATAACGTCACTCCTGGGGTGGGTTGAATCATGAGGCAAAGCCGAGTGCTTCCAGCACCCCAGGAGTGACGTTATTACATGATAACACACATCCCTGGAGTACTTTATTGCTATTATACAATGACTCGTTGTTATACAAAATAAAAAAAAAATAAAAATAAAAAAATGATTTTAAGGAATCCAAATGGTCATGATCCATAGCCAAAAACTCATCATCCATAGCATACAAAATGCAATACAGTGATGTTATTGTGTAATAACATCACCGTCTCAGGCACACATTGACCAATCAGAGTCCAGGAAATTTTCTTGACATTGTATAATAGTGCATTGAGATTTACAACAAGTTTGACTTACAAAATCCACCCCACCAATGATTATTGTATATTAGTATAGGATGGACTTCATTAACTGAATGTAGAGAACTGCATTAGAATCTGTTTGTTTACAGATTTATTTTAAAAGTCTTACCTCCATTTCTTTAAATGTACCTCAACCCAAAACATCTTCTAAGTATAGTTTAAGATCTGCAACTTACCAATCTTTTCAAATACCAAGATATAGAACAAAGTGTCAGTGGCTCAGTAGGTAGCACACTCGCGTCTGAGGCCGGGAGATCAGAGGGCTGTGGGTTCAGTTCCCACATCTGGCACTTGGGTTAATATCCCAGTACTGACACTGTAACGCAGCATGAGAGGGGTGCTGCACTTCTGAGGTGCTGTCTTTCGGATGAGACGTTAAACCGGGTCCCATCTGCCTGGATTGGTGGTAGTTCAGGTGGATGTTAAAGATCCCATGGCACTTATCGAAAAGAGTAGGGTGTTTTATTTGCAAAAATAAACATAGAATACAACACGCTTTTCACAGAAATCAAATAATAGCCAAAAGACTACAACACTATATCCATTTAACTTCTTAGATCCACTTCTTGAACACCTGCTATCAAACTGTTTTTCACATTTATTCTTGCTTCTTCAGTTTCTTTATTTATACTTAATAAAATGAAAAAACCCTTTCCATAATTTCTTTAGTAATCCTGGGGATACTCTTAACATATCAGAGGCAAAAATGTTCTCCAACTCTTTAACAATTAGCCTACTAATGCAAACATACGACATTTTCTTTTGATATATAACCCATTGTATTCTGGCTTGCCACAGGAAGTATTTGAGACATCCAAAAATAAAGTCAAAGTCCCTTATGCAATCCGAATGAACCCACTGGAGACACTCTAAAGCTAAGAATTCATATGTCATATTTTCAGCCATGTCAGGTTCCATACATCTGCTAAAAACCCACAATCCTGAAGCATAGGAACAATCTAGTAAAAATGGACCATGGATTCCTCCTTATTAATGCATTCAAGGTAAGGGCATAACCTTTCCTGTAAGACTTTATATTTCGCGATTCTCCTAACATTCAGTCTTCCATAGAAAATTAACCACTGTACCTCCCATTGATTTTTGGGCAACCTAGGATTATTCAATTGAGCCACTACGATGGGGTTCAAAGTTAATGGGCAGTTTTAAATTCCGCTCTTGTGGGTATAGTTTTTCCATTAGATGGTGATACAGTCCCTTGTACTATATGTGAGTGCTACTGTCTTCTGTATTTTCCATTTATATAATTTTGTGCCGCTAGCGAAAGTGCTCTGGAATATGTAGATATTTATTAAGTTTAGGGGCTAAAGAAGTCCAACACTTAAAGTATTTCCCATAATTATTAAATTCCATGAATTTTCAGATCTGGATTCGATATCAACCCTTCTTTCAAGGAGTTGGTAATAAAAGAAAACATGGGCGTATCACTGGGTCTATCATTCCTAAACCCCTGTTTTATTGTTAGGTAAGTAAAACTTCTTTAACCGGTTTAGACGAGTTACCCCAAAGCATCTGAAAAGATGCTATATAACTTGGTTTCAAATTCTGTTGGTAGTGGAAATATCATTGCCACAAATTGAATAATGGGCAAAAGGAATTGTTTAATTATTTGAACTCTTTAATTTTAGACAAATGCCATTGCTTCCATCTAGAAACTTTATTTTCAACACTCCTAAGTATCCTCTGCCAATTATCATTAGGAACATTCTGAGGACCAAAGTTAATGCCCAAAATTGCGGTCTCTAGAAAATGAATTTTCTCCAGCCATAGTTCCAAAATCCCACACCCCCCAATAATCAGTCCTTTTGTTTTATTTATGTTTATTTTTGCGTTAGACACTGTAGTAAATTCCTCAAATGCTCTCATAAACCCCGTAACTGATGAACAGTCCTCCAAATATATAACCAGATCATCAGCATAAGCTTGAATATGTAGCTGTGCTAGACTGTTTTCTCTATATTGTATCCCCTTCCATTTCTTTGCCTCCAATGCAGTTCGTAAAAAGGGATCAATAGCAAATGTATATAAAAGGGGGCTTAAGGGGCACCCTTGCAGAACCCCCGTGGTTAAGGGAAATCCAGCAGCCGTTCGGCCTCTCACAAAAGGAAAAACCATCCCACTCTGGTACAATTGCTCAATTAAATTTGTCAGCTTAACCTGCACCCCATAATGCCTCAAAGTTTTAAAAAGAAATGGCAAATGGACCCTGTCAAATGCTTTATCCAGATCAGCTGCTACTAAACAACCTGTTAATCCCATCTCATTGAAATAGTCAATTACATCTCTTATCTGCATGATGGCAGATTGAATTCTTCTCCCTGGCAAGCCACAATATTGATTCGGCGAAATCACTTCCCCTGCGTGATGTTTAAGCCTTTCATTCAATATTTTGGCAAAGATTTTATAGTCAGTATTTAATAGGGTGATTGGTCTCAATTCCCCATATCTTGCCTGTCACCTGATTTAAAAATATAAGTTAATAAACCTTCTGAAAAGGAGGGTAGATGCGATTCTTGTCTAGAAAATCTTGAAATAATAGGCCCAGGCATTGACTTAGTTCATCCGAAAACTGTTTATACAGTTATTTGTGAGACCATCTAGACCAGGTGAAATATTTAATTTTAGAGACCTGATAGTTTCCATAATTTCTTTCTGGGAGATAGTATCCCATTCTGCTTCCTTGTTATGCCTTATACATGATACGGAATCTTATTTAAATAATCCTCTATCTCTGTTATAGAAATAGTTTTTTAGGATTAAGGAACCAAATGTTCCTTAATTACCTCTCTTAATTCCTGCTCTGAAGTTACTACACCCCATCAGATCTTTTAGCTCCTCCAAACCCATTGAATCTCTAAGTTCTTTGCACATCTGAAAGGGTCCCCAAGGGTGATTTCTTTACTCCATTAAGTAATATGGCCTGCATTGTTTTACTTCTGTCATACTGATATTCTTTCATAGCATCTTTTAATAAGGAGATTTGATCTGAGTAATCCCACCTAGATGTGTAAGCTAAGGATAAAATTCTCTGAAGTTGCTGTCTCAAACTTAGATAGCGCAGAAATTTTTCATTTTTAATTTTCCTCCCAGTATTTTTGAACAGGTTACGTAGATCTGCTTTTGTGTCTAACCACCATATACATATATCTGTGTATAAAAAAGCTACTGAAAGCCTAGCCTTCAATAGGTTTCTTATCCTAATCTGGATAAAATTTAGTTCTAGCACTGAATTATTAAGCTTCCATCTTATGTGTCTTATTTCTGTCATCTCTGGAAGGAAAAAGGTGCTTACAAAATGAATGATCTGAAAATTCACAGGAAAAATTTGGAATGAGTTTATGTGAATGTTTGAAGAAACAAACATATGGTCGATGAGAGAAAAAGATTTCCTTTTGAAAAGAAACTTATTCTTAAGATTTAAAGAGGTATTACAACTCACTAAACCTGCATCTCTAAGGATTTTACCTAAAGCGTTAGTATCGCAGTAGGTTTTCTTGCCACTTTGTTTACCATGTATAAGATCTGGAACTGTGCAGTTAAAGTCCCTCCCCATAAAACTCTGACCGTCGTGAATAAAAAGGCTGCACCAGTGTTAGGGCAGTTCACCTACCTGATTTAGTTTGAGGATTGCAGATATTAATGAAACGAAAACAAAACCCACACCATTTCCCATCCAAAATCAAAACTCTCCCTGGTACCAAGTCTATCAGATTATGCAACTGAAATGAAAAGAGTTGAATAAAATCCCCTCCATCCGCAACATCCTCCCCAAAAGACCAATAGGATGGGCCCCACAGCCAATCTTTTTAAATGCTAACCTTTGGTCAATGGTGGACATCCATGTCTCCTGTAAAACCAGACTGACAAAGGAAAATCATGTATAAAATTAAACACAGCTAGCCGTTTAGCTTTATTTAATAAGCTATGAGTGTTTAATGAACCCCAGGAGCACACCATAGTCCTTCATGATGGTCAATACCTTCATTTTTCCTTTTTTCTTTTTTTATCCTTATAGTTGTCTAGTATCTGAGATTTGGTTGAAATAGTGGATTTTTGGGAGTCTGATTCGTCCCCTTCTGTCACCCAAGATGTAAACAGAGCCGCATAAGTATTGCTAGTCTCCATCTGGCAATCTGGGGGGGGGGCTTTAGCATGCAGATTTCTTGCTGATCTGCGCTGCGGAACCGGTACAAAAGTATCCTCTGACTTTTTTACCATTTCTGTTTTCCCTACTTTCTCATCAGAAAAACATACGGGGGGAATGTTTAAGATATTCAGAGGACCCATTCCATCCTTTTTAAGTGTCCTTTTGCTAACATCAGTACCCTGCTTATTTCTTTGATTTTCAGGAAACACTTTTTCCCCTGTTACCACCATTTTTGAAACCAAGCTAGTTTTCCTTTCTGTTGTACCTCTGACCTCAGGGAGTTGTACCACAGAACTAGGAACAGAAATGGAACCCTCCTGCAAGGGGGTGGATAGAACCACAGCTTCTTGTGCTTTCTGTATATAAGACTCAGAACCAGAACTATGTGACAAATTATGTGCGGCCCAAGGGCAGAATTTAAACACATGACCTTTTGCCTCACATAAATCGCAGCAAGATGGATTACCATAAAACATAGTTACGTGCCCTACCTCCCCACAATTATCGCATCTGGGTTGATCACAAACGCTAGACAGGTGAGTCTTTGCTCCACATTTATAGCAGGCACGAGGCTGTCCACTGTAAAAGCACACTCTGTCCTTTCCTAACAAAAAAGAGTTTGGAATGTGCTCAATTCCTGCTTCATTTTGCTTAAGCTTAACTTTATATTTCCACCCTCCCGTCCAAAATTGTTCTGAGTCTAAAATAGGCTCAGGTTCACTTAAAACATCACACCTTTTTTTTAGCCAGAATGTAATATCTTCTACCCAGACCCCTTCATTCCGAAACATTATAGTGACAAATTTAATCAAGGGCTTTGACAATGGTATCACAATAAAGGGGGTCCATGTTGGGGAAAATTTTACTTGCCCATAGCGTAACCAGAAAAGGTCAAGTGCTTGTTGAGACCTAAAGCTGATATCAAAATTATCTTCACCCGAAATGTGTATAAATGCATAAACATCCTTAGGAGAAAAATGCAAAGAATCTTTCAGTAAAACTTTCCCTACGTAATGTCTGTCGGGTCTGACTTCCAATCCCCCTTTATACCGTAAACGCACTGCATTCCTCCTTGGAGCAGCTTCTCTTTGTGCATTGGAAAAGAGCTCCGACAGCAAAGGCTTTTTATCTGGTTCCTTTGGGGGGGGTACTAACAATTCCACTGCAGGTTTAGGTAAGGCCTTATGAGACACAGCAGCCTCAGCTGAATCACTCAAGTTATTCAGGTTACCTGCAGTACCTAAAAACATACACTCCTCTACCTTCTTATCTGTACCTGAAACATTTTCCTGCAGTTGCACCTTTGGAGCCCACTCAGGAGAATCCTGAGAAAAGGATGACTTGGGCTCCAAGTGGGGTCAGGAATCCATCCACCTGATTCCAACAGAGACCAACCTGCCCCACTTAGAGCTTTTTCTGGCGTCCAGTCTTTTGCCCTCATTATTTATAATAGACGCTGCTTTATTACCTAAACCTAATGCATTTGGCATAGGAATTACATTTTCCTTGTGTGCCCTCAGAAAAGAAAATTCTGTAACCCTAATTGCAGAACCTACATTAGACTGGTAACCACATTTTATTTGCCTCTACTGAATCCCCCTGCTTCATATTATTATTCAACACAAAACCTTTTATTTTATCCATAGGGACAGCAAAGTCAGTAAAATCCATAGGCAAAGTGGTACAGCTCTTTTCAGCATTAGTTGAAATAATGTTCTGTTCCTCCTTCCTTTGTGCAGGCTGAAAAGACAGGCTACAGTTTTTGAGGCTTTCAGGCATCCCAGACTTTTCTTTTTTAAATCCTCCCGACTATATTGCAGCAGAGCGCTTCAGAGCTCGGTCATTCATAGCGCTATTTTCTGTCATTAAAAGCCGAGATCTGAGCTCCGTTTTACCGAAACAGTAGCAGTGTTAATTTTGGAAAACGAGCTTGGCTGCAAGATGACAGGCAATTCTACCTGTTTGGACAACTTTACAGTCATTTCTGGAGCTAGAACAGGCAAATTCTCGGTGTTGGGAAAATAAAAAGTACCTGTTTGAATTTCGGCGCCTTTACCGGGGCACAGTTCCATTGGACAGCCGCCAGCTCACAGACTCTCCCAATCTCTTCCCTTCTTCTTCTTGCTCCATGACCACCTCTGGTTGCCTTGTTTCCACCATTTTTTCATCCATCCTTGTATTGCCATTGCAAATCGCAGGTTCCAGGTTCAAATCCTGCTGCAGCAAATAAGGGAATTCACAACCCGAAGTTGTAATCTTGTGCTCAGAGCCACTCTCTTCCTCAAGATCTGCAGATGCCTTTACAGGCAACACCTCTGGCTGTAGTTCTTCAGTAAATTCCTTAGTAAGCTCCCCCTGAAGATTCTCCTTTCGAGAGCTTAAATTCTGAAATAAATTCAGCCGAAACACCGGCTGCAGCCTCTAACATGAAAATAGTAGAAGACGAGGCTCTCTCTCCTACCAAGCAGACATCCTCCTCCTCCTCCGCCATCTTGGTCCCACCAGAAAATGGGTCCCCCCTGCTCACAGGAAGCAGGAAGTAGGGGAATTTCCCCGGTGTCCTGGCCAAATTTCCCTCATTCACTAAAAAATACCACCAACAGCTTAATCTGGTTCAAGGTCAGTTGGCATTCATCTGTATTCCCCTCCCCCGGGTCGTGCCTGAAAATAGGCAGGATTTGTCTAGTGCACTTACCTGGTCAACAAAGGCTAAAAAAAAAAAAAAGTATGGAAAAAGGACTTTTGTTGTTACTGTATCACACACCTGGGATCTGATTCAAAAGAAGTTAGACATAAAAGTATTGTTGCAGATTGCACGTTTCAGGGCTTCTCTTGCTAGTTTAACTTATAAACATTGTAGAAACATAAGGACATAGAATTTGATGGTAGATGAGGACCGCTTGGCCCGCCTAGTCTGCCTATTAATTGTTTTGGTTGATCAACCAAAATTAATCTCCACGATGATGCTGATTTTATTGATTGATTATTTTTAACTGTGACATGGAACTATATGTATGTCTTGTTAATGTATTTTGTCATTTATATTAATGTGTTAATTTATTGTGAATGTATTTTGTCATTTATTTTTGGATGTGATTGTAAATGACAGTACCTCTCTCAATGTGTTATCCAATAAAAATGATGATGATGATGTTTGTATGGTCCCGCCATATGTCTCCAGTACACATGTCCTCCATGCCACACTGTCTGGGATGAGTACTGTGGAGTGAAGGATGCTGACCTGTAGTCTCAGCATGAATTGGTTGGCTGCAGATAGATATGCACAGGTGTGGGTATGGTATTGGTTGGGGTTGGGTTGGAGTATTCAGAAGGGTAGCAGTGGTGCCACCTTATGTCCCTCATAGAGTCACAGTGCTGTCTGTACAGTCCATCCACATTATGCTAGGTCACACTACATCCGTCCATGGCAATTATCCCTGCAGCTACCACTCTCCTACAGTACCTTAGACTGTTATGTCCTATCACCAGAGGAGGCCGTCTGCCTCTGTCAAGCCCCTCCCATGGGAGCAGTTGCAGTAAACCCATAAACTTTGGCACCAGGACCCCTCCCATACTAAAATAAGGTGCAGGGTCCCTGCTGCACTGAAGTCAATCTAGGGCACCTTTGAAAGTCTAGCCCACCGTGTTATACATCAACGTGTGTAATGGAGAATTCCCTCATTTTCACACACAACGCTGGGCATGAATCACAACAGCTGTAGCCAGAATGCACTTTTTATTTTCAATCAACTCTGCTAAAACCACAGAACCAGTAATTAAAGAAAGGAAAGAAGCAAGGGCAAGGCAAAGTTTATTTTTAAGGTGCCCAATCTCAAGTGCTCTGGGTGCTATAAAGAAAAAATAAAACAGTAAGCTGATATCAGGAGCAATGATTGAAAATGTACAGCTAAAATAGTAGTTAAAAATAACCATGACAAACTAAAGAAGCAGGATTTTACAGCTAATTTAAAACTATCTGGCAAGGGGTATTGAGCAAATGGGGTGGAAAAGTGTTCCAAATCAAGGGTACCACCTCCCCAAAAGCCCAGTCTCCAGTTCTCTTCAGCTCAGACTGGGAAACAAACAGGAGACTCACCTCTTTGGAGCATGGAGGGAAGATTGGCCCTTACACATATAAGAGATTTTTTTCAGGTAGTCATTACTCAAACTGTGCAGGGTCTTGTATGCTAACAAGCATATTTTACCTTTATTTTATTTATGTAGCTTTAATAAACCAGGTAAGCATGCTAGACAAACATTTGTCTATTTTCAATCATGACCTGGGAGAATTACTACCAAAAACAGTACAGATTGGTGATTATGACAGATAAATTCAAATCATGACAAATTCCAGGGTACAGAATTAAACATATAGTGCAGAATGCATAAAAATGGGGAAACTAAGATATAAATTCTGCATATGACTGAAATGGTAGACAGTTGAGATCAAGGAATACCAGCATGATATGCTCTAATTCAAGGGCCCCAGCAATCAGTTGGAGGTTGTAGTGTTCTGCACTCACCACAGGTGACACATCAGCCCTGCAGATAGCCCTAGATAGAGACCATTTCATTTATCCAAACTTAAAGTGGCAAAGGAATGCACTAGCATTACCAGATCCCATGATGCAAGATAGGCCTTAATTCAGATGATGTTTCATGGATGAGCCACTGTGGACTGCCATTGACACCTGAAGTTCTAGCATCTGCTTGCAGTCCACAGTGACCCTAGATATCTAACTCCATCCACAACTCCAAGTGTGGTGCCTTTAGAGGTGGCAAACTGGCACTAACACTTCTCATCACTGACCGAGGGTGATATGGTTTGACCTTTAATAACTGTCTAAACTGAATGAAGGCTGAGACAGCTGATGGCCATCCAGTCATGTATTTCATCAAGACACTGGATAAGCACATAGATCACTAAAGGGTCCCAAATAAAGGATCCCAAAATAAATATTTACTTGAATGACAAAATAAATAATGTGCAACAATGAAAATTTGTTTCGTTTACACACCACTTTGATGTTTTGGTTTATGCGGAATCACACACCTCAGGTGTGTAAAGAAACTTGTTAGACACTGTTGCCCATACAGTGCTCTCTCTACAAAACAATTACCGGTATTGCAAAAATTCATCAGAGGTAGCTATATCTCATAATTTTCCTTATACCTTACTTTTAGCTAAAGCATAGATGGATCTTATTTCTCTCTAGGCCTTAAGGCCCTTTGCACGTTGATAATACATAAATTGTTTGGCATATGTGTAAATACATCTGTAACTGCTACCCCATTGAAATTGATCACATCCTCTGAGAACTGCAGTGATCTAGCCGCTGTTAGAAAATGGGTAGGGACATTTCCCGGACTCTTAATGGCTGTACCTCTTGCCAGGGAGGTACATTTATGGGTTGATATAGACTGCAAAATAACAAGTCCCTGTGTCAAGTGGCAGTTTGCATTTTTCAAAACTAAAAGCCGCCATTTTTTTCTTACTTAGTGAGAGCTCCCCCGATCCAATCCCGATAGCAAGTCAGCAACTCAGAGCTAGTCATCCCTACAAGTAGTATCAAAGTTTCAATATTCCTGCCATCATAATGAAAAAAAAAGCTCACTTTATTTGTGTCACCAAACTCACGCTGCATTGCTCCCAGATGATCATGTTGTACAGAAATGGGTGCTATGCCATTCCTGTTATGCTGATGAGCTGCTCACAACCCTTTTTTCAGCTTGCCTCACATGCTCTGACCATGAATTTCTTTCAGTTACTGCCTTAAAAATACATGAAAGTGTCCAATGTTAAAACCAATGTTGTACTCTGGGCTGAGAACATGTCAGACTGCTAAAGGGGGGTTGGGCAAAGGAAAGAACACACCACTTAAAACGTGCAAAGGAAAGCTCTCTACCCATTTTGTAAAATAACATAGACATCAGTACCCTCTACTACCAGTTCGAGAATGCAGGGACTACTTTCTTCAAAAAATATTATTTTTTACTATCTTGTGCCCATTTTTCACATTTTTATATGGTTATGTAAACATTTTTATGAAAGTGTGTGAAAAATCCATTTTCTAAGCATAATAATTACCTCCAGGGTAGGTTGTATGGTCTATACTAGACATTCCAGGGGCATCTGGAAACGAGTGGTCCCCGCTCAGAATGCTTGCCTGGTAAATCTCTTAAATAAATAAATAAGGCCTTTTACCTGTGACATCGGCATCATTGCACCCCTGGGACAATTTGGTATAGCCCAATACTGGTTACCCTATTGAGTTTTGTTGCTAGCTTGACATACTGTACAGAAATTCTGTAATTAATGTAACAAATCAATTTTTACTGTACATTTGTTGATTTTCTTTACATTTTATAGAAAAAATGCATCAGAGGATTTATTTCCCCATATGTATATAAGTTACAAAAAACTTTCTTAATGCTCCAGTTAGGGTCAAAGCAACAAACATTTGGAAATGAGGAGTTAGGGTTTCCCTAACACCCCACCCTCCCACGCCAGGCAGGAGAGCAGGTGTGGGGTGTGCCTTGGGCTTCCCAAGCCTAATGCTCACCCCATTCCATCTGTAAATAAGGCCAGATGTGTAGACTTTATGAGAATGGGGCAAGCATTAGGCTTGAGAACCCCAAGGCACACCCCACACCTGCTCTCCTGTCTGGTTTGGGAGTGAGGGGTGTTATGGAAGCCCTAATGCCACATTTCCCAACTTTCATTGCTTTGACCCTAACTGGAGCATTAACAAAGTTTTTGGAGACTTATTTCCTTACCTTTTGAGATAGTATAATAGTATCCTTATTTCACTGTGGGAAAGGACCCTGCACTCCGATCTCTCCATGTGTATGTACATGTGTGTGTGTGTGTGTGTGTGTGTGTGTGTGTGTGTGTGTATATATATATACATATATATATATATATAAATATGTAAATAATGTAATAGATAACCCACTCTTAGGTGTGCAGTTGCACTCTGATATACACACGCCTTGGTGTGCATCAACCACCCAAGGCATGCGTATATCTGAGCATGACAGCACACCATAGAGTGGGTTATCTATTTTATAAAATGGCAAAATTGTTTTGAAGGGGGGGTAAAAGTGCAGGTGTGCGGTCGTGCTCTGATATACGCAGAGTCATGTGATGTGTTTTATACAATCAGAACTTTGGATTTGGATATTGATTCTTTATCCTTTTATAAATATATATATATATATATATATATATGAAATACAAAATCACATATACCCCCAAAATGCAAAGCATAATGGACTGTATATGCAAATCACCACACAATATTATGCTGGTTCAACTTTAAGCAGAAATGCATGGTGCCAAAAGGCCTCTCATACAGTCTGCAAAGGATGCCAACAGAAGACAGAGACTTGTGTTTTGTCCTACCAGGACTCCTCAGTATACCTCATCTATATGACACACCAGTGGAATGAACTAGCTACCCTTAGTTGATTTATCAGGTTTGAGTTGTGGTGAGCCCAATAAAACCAAAAAAAAAATGTTAAAAAACAAAGAACCTTGGTGTGTATGCACTGAGGCAAGGGTTACTCCAAAGGGCATTTGCCGGGAAGTCATGTTTCAAAGAAATACAAAATCACACATACCCCTATAATGCATAGTATCATGAGCTATATATGCAAATCACCACAAAATATTATACTGGTTCAACTTTAAACTGATGCATTAATGTAGTTTATTGCAATGAATTTATATATATATATATATATATATATATATTATTTATATATATCATGATATATATTATAGTGCCATGGTAGTGGCACTGTAGTTGAGTACTCCATTTAAGGTTAAATCTGAAATTTGGCAGCTTAATACCTTTGCCATCGTAAAATGGATTTGCCTAAAATTTGGAATGCACTGTCTGGTACCATAGATCTGTGGACTTGCCAAGTTTTGTTACAATCAGATGTGCGGTTGTGGAGCTACAGAGCACCAAAAAAAAAAAATACAAATTATGCATTTTGTGCATTCTTTGCTCGTGTCTACAGCCTGCATGGTTTGTGCAACTGGTCCAAAACCTTCAGGGAATATGCAGCCGGGGTCCCCAATGTGCCTTTCAAAGATTCCGTGAAAAAATATTAAACAGTTCGAAAGTTATTCAAAAAACAATTTTCCCATTATAGTCAATGGGAAAAGTTAAAGTGTCTTAAATGCACTTTTTACTTTCACAAATGACCCTTGAAGTGTCACAAATCGGCCATTTTGTTTTCAGTTTGTGGTCACAGAAATGCTTGGCATTTAAATTTGGGACCCTCTAGGGACACAATTTTTGTTGTGTTCACCTAGTCAAGCCCTGAGGATGCTGGCCATGTCTTTTTTTGGGGGGTAAAACACCCCAGAAATATTTTTTTTAAATGTTTGTAAAAGTAGTGTCGCAAAGTACTTACGTATATGCGACACTTTTGTGATTTCATTTGCAAAAGTGTCATGATTTGCGAAAGTACTTTGCGACACTATGGCCAAAACAATAGGGAATCTTTGCCACCCTGCTGCAAAAGAATGGGTTGGTCTTTTGGGCTGAAATTTGGAGGGAAGAAAGACAAGATCCCACAGATGTGCCTTTTATTAGGCTGGTAACAAAATATTAGAGGGCTGTAAAGTTACGGCACTCCACAATTGACAATTGTTCCCATAGGCTAACATTATGGCATCTGCAGCGCATTTTGGGTTCAGTATCTTGAAAACACTTCGAGATACGGACCTTTCATTGGAAGAATGCTTAGTCCCCCACTAGGGGGCTAAGTAAAAAACTAGCCTAGAAAGTCATAAATAATATGAAGATTTTAAAAAATGTTCTGCATCATACAGTTACTGAGATATAAGGAATTTAGTATTCCAAGTGCTCATTTTCTGCTACAAGGGCAATTATTATGCATACAGTCTTTGTATTCACTGTGTTTCTGAATGCACCTCTTTTGGAAACAAAAGGGTGTGAGTTTGCATTACTGTTACCATTAGCATTTCTGCTCGCGTTTCCTTAACTGTTTGCATTAGCGTTTCCATTTACATCAGCGTGTGCATTATTCTTTGCGTTTGCGCTTGCATTACTGTTACCCTTTGCATTACCGTTACTGTTTTTTGTTTGATTTACTTTTGTGTCTGTGTGTTCGTTACCATTTCCATTTCCGTTTTCTTTGGCATCATTGTTGGTGTTACCATAAGCATTTGCATTTCCAATTAAATTACTGTGACCATGTGAGTTACCATTTGCGTTTGCGTACATGCTTGTGTTTTGCATTTCTATTTGTGTTACTGTTTCATTTGGCATCATTGTTCGTATTACCGTAACCATTTGTGTTTCCTAATGCGTTACCATTTGCGTGTTCATTACCATTTGCATTTCTGTTGACCTTTGTGTTTGCATTTAAAGTGGCATTTCTGTTGTTGAGTGCATTACTGTTTCCTTCTGCGTCGCCGTTACTGTTTTTTTTGTGTTAGCATTTGCATTTTTGTTACTGTTTTCATTACCGTTTGTGTTTCCATTGTAATTAGCATTTGCGTTACCGTTTGCATTACCATTTCTGTTTTCATTTATATTTGCACTTGCCTTCCTCTTACCATTTGCATTTTCATTTCCATTTATGTCAACGTGTGCATTACCGTTTGCGCTTGTATTTGCGTTTGTGTTACCATTAGCATTACTATTTTCTTTTACCTCAATGTTTCCTTCACTGTTTGTGTTAGCTTTACTATTTGTGTTTTTTTGTTTGCATAGTGCAGTGCAAAACACTATGTTTTGCTATTTTTCTGCACTGTCTTCCATGACGCATAGTGCAGCCAGCTTGTGGTTGATTGGTCTGAAGCTTGGCGCATAGAAAGACCTTTGTTCAAGGAACATGCCAGTCTTTGTTTGATGTTTTGTTCCAGAGTTATTGTCATTTGAAGCTGCCCTGATTCGCAGTTACTGATTTTTCAGCCTCCAGGTCTGCCATTTTAGCACATTTTCAGCTGCAATTTCCGTCATTTTCTGATGGAAGACTTCTTAAAGGTGGAGAAATGTAAACATTGAATATCTCTGGAATGGTTAGGTCTTTTCACATGAAATTTGGAGGGTGTTGTGTGGCTGTCCTAGGGATGTGAATAGTGTTGTTTACATGTTGGAAAAATAATTCACTGTGGAGATACTACATGATGCAGTTAACATTTTGCACATACTGTTCTGCATAGAGCTACTGGCTTGAAATTGGTAGTGTAGGTAGCCCCAGTAGTACAGAGGTGTCTTGCAGTGGTTTGCTGCGTAAAACATTAACAGATGCGGAATTATGCCACTCCGATGAATGAACATTTGGTTCATTATGCTTCAATAACTTCTGAACCATGTGTCCACTTTGCCTGGCATTTGGAATGTGCAAAGATTTATAATACATCTTTGACTGTGACAATTTTTGGTTCGCTGACACTTACTGTTGCTGAATTGTGCATGTTACGTTGTTTGCTCATGGTGTTGTGTGATCATTCAATGGACGTACACACAATTCTGGACTCACTGTGTGCTTTGGTACATGTCTTCATTTAACAATTTTTGGTTCTGTTGGATATATGGTTCTTGTGTAGCGAAGTAGCAAAAATGTTATTTTCGGCAATCCTGTGCAGGTTTCCTGGCGTGATGCTGCACAACTGTTAAACAGATGCAGATAACATTTGTTACACATGTTGTGGTATGGTACATGTCTTCATTTACCAGTTTTCATTTCAGTCGGTCATACAGTTTTTGTGCAGCAAAGTGACACAAATTCACATGGTGGGGGCCCCACTCTTCCACCACCACATTCCATTCACTATTTATAGAGCACATTCTCAAAAAGAAGAGAAATTCATGGCAAAAAACTCTGTTTAATGCATCAGTTAGGGTTATTCCACAGAGACAAAAGTGAGGAAATTCAGTGTTAGGGTTGCCACCTCTTGCATCCTACTCCCACCCCACCCCCACCACCAGGTATCGGTGTATGCATTGTGGTCATCGGTCCTCTCACCCCATTCTCCTATACTACACCACCTCAGCTTATTTACACAAGGAATGGGGTGAGTGTTATGGCCAACAACCCCAACGCACACCCTGATGCCTGTTGGTGGGGGCAGGGTAGTCATGGGGTGCAAGGGGTGGCAACCCTAACACCAAATTTCCTCACTTTTGTCACTGTGGAACAACACTAACTGATGCATTAAACAGAATTTTTTGCTATGAATATATGTGTGTGGTATATATATATATATATATATATATATATATATATACAATGGGGTGGAGGTAAACAGAGTGTGATAAATCCGTTTATCTGAGTAACTATGTACATAAATTTCATTTATGTATACAGTGCTTATGTAATCAGCCATTTATTCACTCAGTGCTTATGTCATCAGCCATTTATTTATACAGTGCTTATCTCATTTTGAATGTTCAGCTTCAGTAGCAGTATTAACCATATTCAAATGTGAATAACTTTAAAATGAAAAATGATAGCATGGTACGGTGAGCACGAAAGTTGTTCAGCAAAGAAATATCTACAAAATGAGTGGTGTTTTATTAATTGTTACCTTTTAGATTTTTTGATAATTAGTAAAAACACAGCAGAAAATTCATATGTTTTTTCCCACAAACAAATGTAAATTACTTTAAAATGAAAAATGATAGCATGGAACTGTGAACACATAGTTTATTCAGCACAGAAATATCTACAAAATGAGTGGTGTTTCCTTTATAGATATTTTTTAGTTGTTTTCAGAATTAGTGAAAAACAGCAGAAATTTCCATTTTTGTGCACTTTTTCATCAAACAAATGCAAATAACCTAAAAACAAAAACATTTTAGTATTATACTTTGAACACAAAAGTTGTTCAACATAGAAATATCTACAAAATGAGAGGTGTTTCATTTCTAGATTCCTTTTAGATTTCCTATAATCAGCAAAACATGGCAGAAAATTAAATTTTTATTCACTTTTTTGACTAACAAATGCCCCCCACAAAAACAAAATAATTGTATAAATGGAATATGCAATGGAAGCAAGTGTAATAAATGATGTATCTGAACAAGAGCAGTTTGACCTTGGGTAACCGCACTAGTGGCGTGCCACTGTAGTTAGGGTTGAGTACCCCATGGTTAAATCTCAAATTTGGCAGGTTTATAACTGTGCAACTATATAATGGATTTGCCTGAAATTTGGAATGCACAGTCTAGTACCATAGATCTCTGGATCTGGCAAGTTGAATTTCAGTCAGATGTACAGCTGTGGAGCTACAGAGTGCTAAAAAATGCATAAATTATGCATTTTTGCAAATTTCTTTGCTCGCACCTACAGGTCACACAGTTTGTGTGATTGGTCCAGAAACTTCAGGGAACATGCAGCCAGTATCCCCAATGTGTCTTTTGAAGATTTCATGCAAAAATATTAAATGGTTCAAAAGTTAGTAAAATAAACTGTTCCCCATTATAGTCTATGGGAAAAGTTAAACTATGCTTAAGTGTCACAAATGCAATTTTAACTATCGCAAATGACCCTTTTACTTTCATGATTCAGACATTTTTTTTTCAGTTGGTGGTCAGAAAAATGCTTGACATTTAAATGTGGGCCCCTCTAGGGACATCATTCTTGTTGTGTTCACCTAGCCGAGCCCTGAGGATGCTAGCCATGGTTTTTTTGGGGGGGGTAAAACAACCCAGAAATATGTTTTTTTAATTTTTTGTAAATAGTAGTGTTGCAAAGTACTTTCACAAATGCAAAACTTTTGTGATTTTGTTTTTGCTCAGGTGTCATGATTTGTGAAAGTAATTTGCGACACTAAGCAAAAATAATAGGAAATCTTTGCCACCCTGCTGCAAAACAACAGTTTGGTCTTTTGGGCTGAAATTTGCAGGAAAGAAAGTCAACATCATGCAGATGTGCCTTTTGGTGGTTTGGTACCAAAATATTACAGGGCTGCAAAGTTACATCACTCTGAAGTTAACAATTTTTCCCATAGGATAACATCACAGTGTCCACCGCACCTTTCGGGTCCCGTATCTCGAAAACAGTTTGAGATAGGAACTTTTCATCACAAAAATTCTTAATCATCTGCTGAGGGACTAAGTGCAAAACTAGCATGGAAATTCACAAATAATATTTAATTTAATTTTTTTTTGTACATTTTAAGGTTCTTGAGATATAAGCAATTTAGTATTCCAAGTAGTCATTTTGCTGTTTGAGGGCCACTATTATGCCCACATTCTTTGTATTCACTGTGCTTCTGGATGCACCTCTTTTGCACTCAAAGCGTGTTCATTTACGTTACTGTTATCGTTAGCATTTTCATTACCGTTTGCTTTACTAATTCTGTTTGCATTTCCATTACCGTTCACGTTGGCGCTTGCTTTTCCATTGTCGCTTGTGTTGATGTTTCCTTGTGTGTTGCCGTTGATGTTTGCATTTGCGTCTGTGTTTGTGTTATTGTTACCGTTTACGTTTCCATTACCATTTGCATTAACATTTGTGTTTGTGTTTACGTTTGTGGTTGCATTTCCATTACCGTTTGCATTATAATTTCTGTTTGCATCACTGTATGTGTGTTACCATTTGCATTTGTATTTGTGCTTGCATTTGTGTTTCTGTTTGCGTTACCATTACTGTTTGCATTTTCATTGACATTTGCATTACCATCTGTGTTTGGTTTCACATGTGCGCATGCATTTCCATTATCGTTTTTGTTACTGTTTCCATTTGCTTTTGCACTTGCATTTGCATTATCATTACTGTTTGCATTTCCATTACCATTTGCGTTATCATTTCCATTTGCATCACCATGTGTGTTACCATTTCCATTTGTATTTGTGCTTGCATTTGAGTTTCTGGTTGCATTACCATTACTGTTTGCATTCTCGTTGACATTTGCATTACCATCTGTGTTTGGTTCCACGTTTGTGCTTGCACTTCCATTACTGTTTTCATTACCATTTCCATTTGCTTTTGCACTTAAGTTTGTGTTACAGTTTGCGTTACTGTTTCCTTTTGCATCACCATTGGCATTACCATTTCTGCTTACGTTTGCGTTACCATTACTGTTTGCATTTTCGTTACCATTTGCATGTGCGTTTCCATTACCATTACTGTTCTCATTACTGTTACCATTACTGTTTGCATTTGCATTACCATTTGCATTTCCATTAGCATTTTTGGTAACATTTCCGTTTGTGTCACTGTATGTGTTACCATTTGCATTTGCCTTTTCACTTGCATTTGCATTTCCATTTGTGTTACTGTTTCCTTTGGTGTCTCCATTGCCATTACCATTTGTGTTTCCATTTGCATTACCATTACTGTTTGTGTTTTTGTTTCTGTTTGTGTTACCATTTGTGTTTGCATTTCTGTTACTGTTAACGTTTGTGTTTGCACTTGCATTTCCATTGTCGCTTGCATTGCTGTTTCCCTGTGTGTCACCATTGCTGTTACCATTGCCATTTGCATTTGTGTTTGCATTACCGTTTGTGTTTCCCTTACTGTTTGCATTACCATTAGTGTTTGCATTTACATTTGTGCTTACATTTTCATTACTGTTTGCCTTATTGTTTCCATTTTTGTCACCATGTGCATTACCGTTTGTGCTTAGATTTGCATTACCATTAGCATTGCTGTTTCCTTTTGAGTCACTGTTGGTGTTACCATTTGCGTTTGTGTTACTGATACCCATTTGCATTTCCAGTACCATTTTCATTAGGATTTTCATTTGCATCACCTTGTGCATTTACCATTTGCGTTTGTATTTGCACTTGCATTTGCATTTCTGTTTGCATTACTGTAACCAATTGTGTTTTCGTTGCCATTTATGTTACCATCTGTGTTTGTGTTCATGTTTGTGGTTGCATTTCTGGTACCATTTCCGTTACCGTTTCCATTTGCTTTTGTGCTTGCGTTTGCATTACCATTTGCGTTACTGTTTCCTTTTGAGTCACCATTGGCATTACCATTTCTGCTTGCTTTTGTGTTACTGTTACCATTTGCATTTTTTTTACCATTTGCATTACCATTTGCTTTTGTGTTTCCGTTACCATTAACTGTTCTCATTACTGTTACTGTTACCATTAGCATTGGCATTACTGTTAGCATTAACTTTCCCATTAGGATTACCGTTACCATTGCCATTACCATTACTGTTAGCATTACCATTACTGTTAGAGTTATTATGCACAAATGGGAAGCATGGTGGAAGCATGGGGCTTTCGAGCCCAGCACTCCTACCACCACGTACTAGTCACTATTTATAGTGCACATTCTCAAAAAGAAGGGAAATTCATGGCAAAAAAATCCATTTAATGCATCAGTTAAGGTTGTTCCATAGTACAAAAGTGAGGAAATTAGGTACTAGGGTTGCCACCCCTTGCAACCCATACTGACCCCATCCCCACCAACAGGCAATGGGATGTGCATTGGGGTTGTTGGGCCTAACTCTCACCCCATTCTCCTATACTGCACCACCTCAGCTTATTTACACATGGAATGGGGTGAGAGTTAGGCCCGATGACCCCAACACACACCCTGATGCCTTTTGGTGGGGTCAGGGTGGGCATGGGGTGCAAGGGTTGACAACCCTGACACCAAAATTTCTTCACTTTTGTCACTGTGGAACAACCCTGACTGATGCATTAAATGGATTTTTTTTACAATGAATATATATGTGTGTGTGTGTGTATATATATATATATATATATATATATATATGTAATAGATAAATCACTCTGAGGTGTGCAGTTGCTCTCTGATATACGCATGCCTTGGTGTGCATAGTACACATGAGGCCACAGGCTGAGTGTGTCAACCACCCAAGGTGTGTGTATATCAGAGCATGACCGCAAACCTCAGAGTGGTTTATCTATCTTATAAAATATCAAAATTGTTTTGGAAGGGGGTAAAAGTGCAGGTGTGCGGTCACGCTCTGATATACGCACAGTCATGTGGTGCTCTAGGTCCAATAAATGAGCAGCAATTTCCCTACCCATTTTATAAATATATATATATATATATATATATATATATATAGAGAGAGCTATATCTACATCTATATATATATATTAATTGCAAAAAACTACATTAGTGCATCAGTTAGGGTTTTAATTATGGTGTAAAAAGCTGGGAAATTTGACATTAAGCTTATCCCTACCACCTGCACCCTTACCCCCTACCCTCCACACACCAACAGGCATCAGGGTGTGCCTTGGGGTTGTTGCCTCTAGCTCTCATCCCATTTCATATGTAAACAAGATGAGATGGTACAATATAGAAGAATGGGGCAAGAGTTAGGCCCAACAACTCCAAGACACACCCCAATGCCTTTGGTGTGTGGAGGATGAGGGGTGAGGTTGGGGTGGTAAGGTTGATAACCCTAACATCAAATTTCCCAGCTTTTTACACTTTAATAAAAACCCTAACTCATGTATTTACATAGTTTTTTTTACAATGAATTTCCCATCTTTTTGAGAAAGTGTAATGTTACTAATATGTGATTGTGGGAGCGCAGGCCCTCCAGGCACTGCACACCCCTCATGCTACCCATTGTTGCATAACGATATGCATAAGTGGGAGTACAGGCCCTCTGGACCATGCACTATCACTTACACATAGGTACAGACATACCACAGCCCTATAGTCATGAAAAGTAACCCTTGTAACACTGATTTTGCAATATCTCAGTAACCACAGAAACTATAGAAAAATTATACTGCAGTTGCAATCATGACTTCAAAACCCCAATGCGTGCTTAGTCCTAAAGGTGGACTAAGTTGTGGAGAGCAAAAAATATGTATCTCAAATAGTTTTCGAGATACGGGTGCCGAAAGGTGTGGTGGGTGCCACAATTCAATGAACGCATGAAATCCGAGCATTTTCAGGATTTTTTTCACCTAGTTTTCAACATGGCATTTTGGGGATTCCACCTCAGGAACAATGTCACTGTCATTTCATTAGTCTGTCCCAAAGGTTGAGTTCACACAGTGAATGCACCATTCTGTGCCACAGCTGCAAAATCATGTTTGGGCAAGATGTGAAAAATGATAGCAGTACTGTTCATGAAGAGGTGTGAAAAAGGGCAATGTTGAAAATCAGGAGTGAAAGTATGAAAATTTTGCAATGTCATGAGCACGCATGGAAACTGCACAACACGTGCTTGTAACATGGCCATTTATTGGAATTTTTTTTTTCTCAACAACTGTTTATTAGATTTGATTAATACAGGACATCCATTACAACAAAAGGAAAAAACAAAACAAGCACCTGGAACCCAGGATACAGCCCAAAACTGGCTGTATGAACTATTTACAATCCCATATATGTACATACCCAGCAGGAGTCCATCCCTGAGCAGCAAATATATCAATAATGACCCCTATATAGACATCTACAATCCGCATTGCCAAAAATACTATACTATCCGTAGATGTAGATTAAATAAGTAAACCAAAAACATTTCCCCCTCACACATATATATAGAAAAAAAAAGGGAGAGTAAAAGAAAAGAAAAAGAAAGGGGGAAAAGCAAGAAAGAAAAGGGAATCCAAACAGGAGTCTAGGCCAATGTGCTACCCCTATATTATCTCAGAGCACCAAACCAAAGGTGCGTATCCAAAAAAGAAAGGAAAAGAGAGCACCTAGAGTTAGATCAGAGGTGGAGTCCTACTATATCCCCTAAAGAGAGAGAGAGAGCCCATCCCATTTAATCTCTGAAAGGCATACATTCTGGTTCCTCCAAAACCCTTACTAGGATCCCAAAAAATCTAAATAATGACCACTTTACCCCCTCACATGAACCAAATATTAATTAACCCTATCTCTTTACCAGAGATAAAAGAAAAAACCAAGCCCTTACTACACCGAGGATGACAGACGAACCTAAAATGATCTCTATGATGAATAGATCGCTTCCAGAGTTGCCCACCTCTTGGCATATAACTGTTTGTTCCCCTCACTCCAGAGCTGTCTCTTTATCCTACCCAATATGACCAACAGGTCCTGCCCCCACTGGCCATAAGAGTACTCCTGGTCATCTTTCCAGTGCCGGACTAGAAAAGACTTAACCAATGCCGTCATCAGAGCCAAATGAAATTTGGCTAGGATCCCAGGGACTTTTGAAAATCACCCAGAACACACACCTCTGGGGTGATGAACTCTGAATAATTCATCAGAGTCCATCGCTGCCTAATTTGAACCACAGCGGGGAAATTTTACAACACTCCCACATCACATGAAGTAAATCCCCAATTCCCATCCTGCATCTAAAACAGTGGTCCGTCTGCCTAAGCTTTCTGTCACAAAGTTTCACCGAGGTAAAATAGAGGTCAGACACAATAAAATATTGCATGGTTTTAAACTTAGGAATTGGTATGTACCTAAGGCCTTTCCAAATTGAATCCCAGACAAGATGCTTGGGAGCCATAACCTTGTCCCAATACGCCACCTGAGTGGGCAGGAGTGGACTAACAAACTCCAACAACGTCCTATAAATCTGAGAGAGGGCGTTTGCCTTCGGGTCTACTGCATCCAAGAGGTCCCATGTAATGACCCATCTGAGAACCCTCCCTATCTTTCTCACCACTGACTCCAACAACCGAATCAGTTGCAATTTTTGAAAAAGGGCAACCCCTCCATGGAGGCAGGGATAACAACCCTTACACCCTGAACAAGATCCCTCACCCTTAAACCCCTCACCTGGAAGGCCCAACGATCGCTTATCATCTGCCCCCCAATTTCAAATGTGGGGTTACCAACCAATGGTTGGTCCCAGGATTTCAACTGCAATTTCCTTTGTGCTGGGGAGAGAAAGGACCACCACGCCCTCAGTGACTTCCCAATCGGGCTCCCACCTTCTTTGCTAAACACCCTTACCAAGTTGGCATATATTAACGCCTCAGGCGAGAAATCACGCTCTTAAAATCTGCTCTCGATTTGCAACCATGTTGGGGTGTAGGTTTCACCCACAGTCTCTAGCCCAACGTACATGCAAACCCAACTGCTCTGCCACATAATATAAAAAGATCGGCAGCTTGACCTCCCACCCCTCAGCTGGGCAAGGTAAGTGAATCATATTTCTTTCTAGGTGGCTTAGAATTCCATAAGAAGTCCGAGAGAAGCTTCCTAATAACCTTGAACCAAGTAGCAGGTATGTCATACGGGGCAATATATAGTGGGTATAGAAGCCTGGGCAACATATTCATTTTAATAAGGCCAAGTCTAGCTGTAAAATTCAAAGGGAGCTTGTTCCATCTCAATATGTCTCCCTTTATAGTCGATATCACCCCCTCCATGTTAGTGTCAGCCCCTCTTTCACTATTTGCCGTGACCCGGATACCCAAATATTTTATCTCATCCACCCTCCACTGGAGGCAAAAGTGAACAAAATCCGCCCTGAATACATGTGGGGTCAAGGGGAGAACTTGAGTTTTAGTTAAATTCAGTTTATAATTTGACACCACTGAAAAATGCTCGATCAGATCTCGTGCTCTCTCAAAGCTACCAGCTGGGTCCTCTAAGTGTAACAAGATATCATCTGCGAACACTGTAAACTTAAGTTCCTTCCCCCCTATCCTTACCCCTTTGATAAGTTTGTCCTCCTTAAGGGCTCTCAACAGGGGTTCTAGATAGATATTAAATAGTATTGGTGATAGGGGGCATCCCTGTCTAGTCCCATTCTTCAATAACACTTCTTGTGAACTGTACCCATTGCATAAGACCCTAGCTGTAGGGGCAGCATAGAGATGTTCAATACCCTTAAGCAAGCCCTCCGGAAAACCCATCTTCCGCATTGTGGCGAACAAAAACCACGATAAACCCTATCAAATGCCTTTTCGTTCCAATGATATTAGAGCTAAGGGTAATTGGGAATCCGATGCATGGGCAATTATATGGTGCAGCTTCCTATGAGCATCCTGAGCTCCTCCCTGGCATAAATCCCACCTGCTCCTCACTGATCAGAAATGGCGCAATACTCAGTATTCTATTAGACAAAATTTTGTTAAAATCTTAATATCCTGGTTCATTAAAGCTATAGGTCTATAGCTATGAACCCTATCCTAGGTTTATCTGGCTTGGGAATGAGGGAAATAAATGCTTGGTATAGGTGGTGGGGCAACCCTCTCTGATAATGGTATTATAAAGTCTAGCAACAGAGGAAGTATCGCTCCTAATATGTGCTTGGTAGAACTGTAAGACCATCTGGTCCCGGAGTCTTGCTCCATCGGTAAAGACTGCACCACCCCAGTATCTCAGCTCCATAATGGGAGCCGCAATCTTACTAGCCTGTACTTCATCCAGAACTGGAGGGATAATCTCTCAAGAAAAGCATTCACTTCCACTTCTCCTACTGCATTTCCCAATCCATATATACCAGTGAAATAGGATGCAAATGCCTCTGCTATTCTTTGAGGATCTACTATCAACTGCCCCTCATACCAAATCGAAGTAATAGTTCTACTAGCTTCCCATTCCCTAATCCTAGCCGCTAGCAAACGACCCGGGGCATCCCCCTGAAGGAGATATTTAGCCTGCATCCTATCCAACCAAAGTTCTACCTTACCATATCTAATATCCTCCCATTCCCCCCTTAGGGATTTAAGTTCTCTATCAATTTCCTCTGAGGACCCCTCCAAGGGAGATAACGAAGCTATCGCCCCCAGAATAAATTCCTCCTTGGCCTTCCTCAGTCTATTCCTTCTAGCTGCTAAAGTCTGAACAGCCCCTACATATAATACCTTACATGTCGGCCACGCCAGCTTTTGGTCTTGTAAAGATGGTAACTGAGACTGAATGAATCCCTTCAAATGCTCGTCAAGCTCTTCTTGAACCTTAGGTTCTGCTAGCAGGAAATCATTCAATCTCCACCTGACTGACTTGGGAGGAGCAGGAGCTGGTTCCCACAGCAGCAAGATGGGGGAATGATCCGAGAGAACCCTGGTCTCAGTCGTCATTCCCTTCACTTCCCTGAGGACCGCACTACTGACCAGAAAGAAGTCACTGCTGACTGGGACTTGTGAGCCCCAGAATAAAAGGTCATAGAGCTGCCCTTCATAGAATGGGTCCTGCACGGATCCACCAGAGCTGTCGCCTTCACCATCTTGTTCAAGGCAACCTGTGCTTTGGTTAAGGGTTTACCAGATGGAGGAATCTTATCCTCCAATTACTGGCACACACATTCCAGTCCCCAGCCAAAATAAGAAGCTCTGTAGGCAAGGATGTAATGTCGCTTTCTATAGAGGCAAAAAAATCTGCGGAAGAGGGAGTGGGACCATAAATAGAGGCAAAAGAAATTGCCTTGCCAGCTAAAACCCCGGACACATATATCCCCCTACCATCCTCCCTTAACAACCCCAGTTCCATCCTAAAGGGACAATTGTTTCTTACCAAAATCGCCACCCCCCCGACGCTTTTTCCTTACCCTGCCCATACACCTGGCCCACCCATAGTTTTTTGAGACAGCTTAATTCCTCCATCAACAAATGTGTTTCTTGCAAAGCAGCTATATGCGCCCCCAAGTAATTGATATGCCTGAGAATGACCATTCTTTATGCCTACCTCTAAGCCCTTTAACATTCCAAGAAAGTATATTAATACGGGCCATTATCCATCCACTGAATCATAACATGGGATCCAATCCACCTGACTTTGCCTTTCTGCTTGTCTCCTACACAGCTTAAATGCCTCTCTCTCTCTCTTCCCCAAGCCCCCAATCCCACCCTCCCCTGCCCCCGATCCTTCGATCGCCCTCCTAAAGTTTCATCGGTCATGGATGAGCTTCCCTGTGGTTTCCTCCTGCCTGCCCTCCCTAGCCCAATCTCAAGAGAGGACCACCCGTCTCCTGGTTATACCATAACCCCCTCATCTCCCCCAACACCCTCCCAGTTCACATATATTCCCCTAACAGTTCAAAGAAGAAAACAACACAGAGCCAAGCAGTGCCCTGTTGTGAGTCCCAAACCAATCTCTTCACACCGGTAGCTAGTCCTAGCCAGGCTAATTCCACCCCATGGGGGAGGAATCTACCAATACCCTCCTAACATATTTCCTCCAGTAAAAATGGGCATCATCGACCCTTGGAGCTAAATCCCTGAGGACCACAACCCCCCCAAATCAAACCCCTCCACCTCCCTCGAATTCTCTCGATCAAGCCCACACAGATCGAGAACCCAAAATGTAATCCCAAAGGATACCACCCAAAAAAGAAAAAGAGGGAAGAAGGAAGAGGTAGGCAATATAGCCCTAACTAGCATAAAATAACAATTCAGCTCAGTTGTATAAAGTCCTTGTCAAACTGCAGAGAAGTCCACATAACCTAGCTCCATCCAGGCAGTCCACCTCAAGTCGGAGGTTTAAATAAATTAGGAAGTTCCATACGTAGGCTTTCCAGTGCATCCCTCGTGGTCAAATACCACTTTTCCCCGGATTGCAGCCTCACCACCAATGTTGTTGGATACTGTATGCGAAATTTAATTCCGGCTAAATACAGCTTCTTCTTAATTTCCACATATTCCTTCTGCTTCTCTCGAATTGAAGGGGTTTGATCCTGAACATCCAAAGGGTTTCATTCCACTGAAGAGGTTTGATCTGTCTGGCCTTCCACAGAACGCATCTTCTCTTTGAAATTAAGGAACCTCATGATGATCACTCGGGCCTCGCCTCCGGTGGTGGAACTTCCTCAGGGCGCCGATGGGCTCTTTCTAGATTATATGTTTCTCCATATGGTGTCTGACCCAAAAGCTTTAATAGTAAATCCTGTATGAATGAAACACAGTCCACCCCCAGACCTTTCAGGCAACCCAGCCAGTACAAATTATTTCTTGCTTCTTGCCTCCTGGTCATCAATCCGAGATTCCAATTTTTTTATTTGTTTCTTGGCCACAATCAGCTCTTGCTCCATAGATAGCACTTTCCTTTCCTGCGATGCAATCTTGGCCTCTGCATCCCCCATATGCTGAGCCAGGGACTGCAGTGCCGGTTTAACTGTGGCAAAGTCCACTACCAGAGCTTGCAGCAATTTTTTTATTTCTTGTAGGTCCTCATTTGACTGACCCGTCGCCCCTCCTCTATCTATATCTTCTTCTAATTCTGCGTGAGTAGGGGACTGAGACTTGGGTCTTTTGGTTGCGGGAGATCTTGCCGCTAGGGGCTCAATTGCTTTGGCTCCATCTGTATGATCAGCCGCGGCTTGCAGCTTCCAACTGCAGCACACCCTGATGGAACCTCACGTCGGTATCCCCGGGCAATTAGTGCTTGGCTGTTGCTCCAACTCCCGATCGCTAGCGTTCACAGCCCCTCTAAAATGAAAAGTGACCAAGAGAAGCGGACCCCCGAGGAAATAAACATTAAATTTAGTAGCTCGGGCCTAGCAGCGTCAAGGAGGACGTCCGACTCGTCTCAGCACATCACGTGACCCCTATTGGAATTTTTTAACCAAATATTCAACATGGGCTTTTTGGGAAATTTCCTCATGAACACTGGTACTGTGATTTTGTTAATCCACCCCAAATGTTGATTTTGCACAACAACCATGCCATTCTGTGCCACACATTTTAGGCAGGATGTGAGAAATGACAGCTGTACTGTTCATGAAAGATGTGAAAAAATGGCAATGTTGAAAATCTGGAGTGAAAATATAAAAAATTGGCGAAGTTACGAGCATGCATAAAAACTGTGCAACGCATGCTTGTAACACTCCCGTATTTTGGATTTTTTGCACAAGATTTTCAACATAACCTTTTTGGGACCTCCCCTCATGAACACTGGGACTGGCATTTCATTAATTGGTCCCAAAAGGTGATTCCGTGCAGTGACAACAAAATCACCTTTCGGGACCAAGTAGCAAGATGACAGTGACATTGTTCATGAGATGGGGTCCCAAAATCCCCATGCTAAAAATTTGGTGCTAAAATCTAAAAAAAATAGCCGCGATATCAACATAAGTTGAACCCCCCCATTGACTGGCATTATACAGCTTACCTTTGATTCTGCAGTTTGTGGTTCAGCTTTGAAGAATGCAGACGTGCCCCAGTCCAGAGAAGATCACTGCTCCCGACCTCTGGAAGAAAGTATGGGTAAGGGGGTGCAGGGAAGTGGGTGCTCAGTGGGAGGGTGTGGATGGGGGAGAGGGGACTGGGAAGATGACGAGGGACCATTTTCACTTTTGCTGGTTTAAAAAAAATTAAAGACATCGGGGATGGTTTTCTTTATTTACAGGTATTTTTTTTTATACTACATATCTGGGCACACTGGTTTGGGCTCCCAGTGTGCCATATTAGTGTGCGTGTGTGTGGGTGTGGGGGGGTGCATACATGCTGACACGGTTATTGGGCACCCCATTGTCGGACATGCTTTCTTTTATTGGGACTACTGTTGAACTGGGGATTTCTGCACCCCATTGTCAGCCATAGTTGTTTCTGCTGGGGACACTGAGAGTGAGCTCCCTAGTGTCCCATACTGCTTGGGGGGGGGTCCTCTACTGCTGACATGGGGATTGGGCACCCATGCCAGCAAAAACTGTTTTTTTAATCATTTAACCTACTTTCGGCTAACGACCTAGGATCCTAGGTCATATCTCATGAATACGAACTAGGATTCTAGGTTATATTTCACAGATACAAAGTAGGATTTAAATGATTAAATAAACACATTTTACAGGCATATTTCATCCCATAAAGTGCAGAATGCACCAAAGAAGGTCCCAATAAGCAAGCAACATGTGGGTTCCTCCCAAGAATATCATTCTGGGAGGTTTAAAAAATATAAATTTTTAGCAAAACTGAAAACAAGATGGTGGTCATATGAAGTAGGAATTTATCCATATGGAGCAGGATTCCTACTTCGTTTCATACAGCTATATTGAAGTGCCTACTGAGCATGCTCAGAAATTATTTTTTCAAATTTTTAAATTGCAATAACTTACAAACTACTCATTCTTTTTACACCAGACTAGCAAAAGGCAAATTTGTGTTTTATTCCCTTTCTACCCTGCAAATTTCATGCCAAACAACCAAACCCTCTGGGCTGTAGGCAAGTTCAAAAAAAAATCCCAGCAAAGTCAAAGGTAAAAACATGTTTTTTTTCACTTCCCCATAACTTGGAGACCACACATCCAACCAGAATGAAACCTGGCAGATCAAGAGATCAAATTTCATGCAAATCTGTTCAATGAATGCAAAGTTATTACAGCATGAAAGTTGGGAGTTTAACATTGAAGTGCCCACTCAACCCTAACTATAGGGATGTGACTGTGCCATATTTATTAGTGGCACAGTAGTGCCACTGTAATTAGGGTTACATGGCCATTTCTTTGTTAAACCTCAAATGTTGTACTTTAATAACTTTTTAACCATTTCTCTGATTTGCCTAAAATTTGGAATGTAGAAAGATGTATCATAGATCTCTGGATCAGTAAAGTTTCATTTCCAAATGGGTATACAGTTGCGTAACCGTAGTGCACTGAAAAAGTGAATTTCCCCAATGTTGCAAATTCTTTGTCCACCCATAATGCACTGAAGAATGCATTTGAGTGAATTCAGATTGGGTTGGCTACATGTGTCCTGGGTTGCACTGGTGCCTTTTAAAGATTTGGTAAAAAAATATTGCTCCGTTCAAAAGCTATGTCATTTTGTCATGTCCCATTATAGCCTATGGAAAAATTTATATGTGCACTGCAAAAACATTTGCAATCAAATTTTGTTGTCAAGCTTGCCCAAAAATGTTATCGTGCTGCCACCATCTTGTTTTCAGTTAGCAAGAGAGAAAAAAATGCAGCAATTCAAAACATACTGCACTTTACAAAATACCAACCATTGTGTTTTCTTAATCGGGCCCCAAGGAACATGCCCCTGACATTTGTTTTTCACCAGCTAGTCTGCAAATATGTTTTTTTTAATTTTTGCTGCTTTTTGATCATGAAAACATTGATGTTGTCATGCAAACAATCATGGTCACTCGAAAAAATAACCACATTCAGTGTGGCAAGCCCTAGTCCCACAGATGTGCCTTTTGGTGGTTTGGTATGGAAACATTCAACAGGCTCATAGTTACAGCATTCTGAAGTTCAGAAATTTTCCAATGGGATAACATTGTGGTGCCTGTGGTGCCTATCGGGGCCCGTATCTTGAAAATGGTTCGAGATACAGACTTTTTGTCATAAAAATGCTTAACCCCCCTACAGGGGGACTAAGTACAGAAGTAGGCTGGAAAACCATGAAATTGGAATTTTTTTCTAGCTTATACAGTTCCTGAGATATTTGCGAATTAGTGTTCTAATTGCTCATTTTCATGTGCGTAGACCACTATCATGCCGTCAGTGTTAACGGTCACAGCACTTTTCAGTGCCTGTATCTCAGAAACAATATGGATATGGATTCAGTCAATGTATGCTGCGAGAGCTACTCACTCTTATGATTACAACCACACCTGAATTTTTTTCTAGCTGCTACAGTTCACAAGATATGGGCAAATTAGTGTTACAAGGGTTCCTCACCTTATAGGGCTGCTGTATGACTCCATAATTATGTGTAAGTGGTAGTGAAGAGCCCAGGGGGCCCACGCTCCCACAGACACATATCATTATGCAGAAATGGGCAGCTTGGTGGGAGTGCAGGGCCACCAACACATACCATTTACTATTTATATTACACTTTTAAAAAAAGAAAGGATATTATTTGCAAAAACTCCATTAATGCATCAGTTAGGATTCTTTCCACACCGACAAAAGTGTGGAAGTTCCACATTAGGGTTACAACCCTACCACCCCAACCCCAATGCCCCCCCTCCTCAAAACCTAACTCTGCATTCCCCCACCCACCCACCCACATACACACATGCAAAACACATGCAACATTATAAGACACTATACAACTCTGGCACATCTATAAGCACAATAATCACAACAATGTACTCAATTCACACAAATCTATGTAATGAAAAAACAAGTACAGTATAATAAACTCTATTCAGCCAGCACATATTGATGACACATTACTGCTGGCATATCTTCTTAATACAATGACACTTACTCTGTACACATTTTCAAAATATTGATTTATATGTGTCGTAATTCAACAATTGGGTCGATGCAACTAATGCTGATAAAATTACTTTTATTATTACCACTGTTTGTTACTAGGGCTTACTCACTGTATCAGAAAAAAATGCAAACATCCAATGATTGTTACTAGGCTCACAGAAACTGTCATTTCTAATACACTATGTGTGGATAATGGAGTTTGCCCTTTAAGGGGCAGACCAGGTTGTCCTGGTGCACCCCTCCCCTTTTCATCAAGATGGTGTGCTCAGAAGGGAAGGGGGAAGGAAGGGGAGGGGCCAGGGGATAGAAAAATGGGCAAGCAACAGGAAGGGAAGGGGCAAGTGGAGGTACATAATGGACTACACAAAAGTGGTTCAGCCACTTTTGCTGGAATTTTGATTCTACACTTAACTGCAGCACGTCGGATTGGCATATTAATTAGGAGGTTTGTGCACCGAGAGAGCGGTAAGGAAACAAACAACTAATTTGGTGGAGGATGATTAAAGTTTTCTTTAAAAAAAAGAAGAAGAAATATATATATATATATATAGCAAAAGAATGGTTAATAATTATAAGATGGGGGGCTAAGCTGTGTAATTAAAAAAAAGAAAAACGCATTGTTTATGGCTTAAGTAAAAAGGTACAGTATTAACAAGGTTGTGGTAGAGCAGAGGCGAAGTGGTAAAGAAAGAAGCTAATGTGGAATTGTGCATCTCTAGCTAGAAAATTATTGTACTGAATACAGCAGTTACAGGGAAAGCAAGGCTATTTGTTACAGGTTTATGAAAAAAAGGATGTTTTACAGCTGTACTGAAATAGTATGCTTTGGGTGGTAGTTGGCTGGCACAATAGTCCGTTTGAGGCGAGGTAAGCAGGGCTGGTGCGAGGCTGTGGGTTTGTTGTATTTGGTCCAGGGTTTTTTGCAGCTGGCAGAGGTAGTAGGCCTTGGGCAGTGCGAGAGGCACATGGACATACAGGAGGGAAGTAGATAGCTAGACATGTTGACCTGTGAAGGAGTCAGGAGCTGAGTGTGGCTGGAAAGAGCAGCCCGAGAGGAAAAGGAAGGGGAGGCCTGCCAGGGGGCCTAGATGGGGAGAGACCAGAGGACAGGTGAAACTGGGCCCGGCCATGCAGCGGGATGTAACACACCAGTTAGGTCGGGTCCAGCAACGGAGAGGGCAGAAAGAAAGGAAAAAAAAGGGACAAATGAAGGTCCAAAGAGGTTCTCGGCCATGGGAAGGATCGTTATCCTGGGGGATGGGGGAGCCAGGGTCAAGGTGGAGACGGCACCCAGCAACACGGCTGGGGGACAATAATTAGCTGACATCCAAGAAGTATAAGGGGACAAAAAAAAGGGAGCATGTACATCTCAGTTGAAGGCTGTCTATGGGGGAGGCAGGCCTGGCCTCTCGGGATACTGCCTCAGATTTCTGCTGTTTAAATAATGTAATTTTCTTTCCTCTTTTCCAGAGTTTTCGCAGGTGACAAAAAGCAGGGATCATGGCAGCAAAGAAGAGCAGGCCTTCGAAGGAAGATGCCTACAGGGTGATAATGGAGCTGGCTGAAAAAGCCAATAAAATGTGGGAGTTGGTGGAAGGGGAGGAACCAGAGAGATCTGGGGAGAAAATGAAAGCGGGGAAGGGTAAAGGGGGCAGAGGGAAGTCACCAGCTGAGAAGCCACGCAGCCCAACCAGGGCACAACCACAGATAGCGCGGCCAACCAAGGTGGCTAATCCAGTACCTCTGCACCCAGGAGACCCGGCCCCATCAGTACCTCCCTTGGACCAGGTGGGGCTTCCCCCAGTGGAGCCCAGACTGGATCTCCAGCGTACAGTGGTTCCTCCACAGCCAATAGTAGGCCAACCAACCCTCCACCCAGAGGGAAATGTGCTGGGGCACCAGGATGATAGCAGGCAGCAAGCAGTGGACAAGGTCACAGGTAATGCACCCAGCTCTGTCGGTGACGGCATCAAGGAGTGCATAGGTCAAATCATTTTGGCACTTGGCTCAGGGGGTTTGGGCTGGATGGAGTCAGCACTGGCCGAGATTGGGGCAGGAAAAGAGGTGCTGAATGAGAAGGAAGGAGGAGCTGAAAAGGTGGGAAAAGGAACAAGGGAGCTAGGAGCTCCAGGGATGAGAATGGGAGAACACGTTCGGTTGACCCCAAAAGAGAAAATATGGAAGGGAGAGTATGTGGATATTTTCACTTTAGTAAGCCAGAAAGTGGCTGCAAAATACAGGGAAACAGAGAATATAGAAAAAAGTGAAATGGCAGCAGCGGTGGTGTTGTTAGGCAAGAAAGAGGAGGACAAATTCACTAAAGGGAAGACTTGGGAAGGGTGGTTTGTAGGTTTCACCACATTCTCAGCCATAGTATTGTAAAGGAGGCCTGAGATGGGCATCCCACTCATCACATACTCCCTGATAATAAGGAGAGCAAAAGCAAAAGGGGGTGTGGGTTTGATATATTATGACGAATTCTTTCGGCAAAGAATGGCAACATATGGGGATGTACGATGGGACATGAAACAGATAGATTTGTGAACAGATTACGTAACTGATCAGTCCACGCTGGAGGGAGAGTTTGGGAAAAAAGGTACCATGCTACAAAGATGTTGCTGGGCCTACAATAGAGCCTTTTGCTCCTGGACACAATGCAGCTTTCAGCATGCCTGTTCAAAATATGGAGGATTACATCTGGTGAGCAGATGCAGGATGACATGGGTCCAAGGAACACAAGGATCTAGGGGGCAGGGGTTGGGTCAGCAGTGTTTTTGGGAAGGGCAGGGGTATAGAGGCCAGATATGGAATAGAGGGGGAAGGGGTAGGGGACATGCAAATAGAGGGATTCAGAATCATTGACCAGCAATGCCGGGTATGAGTCAGAGGGGGGGAGCTTGGTGGTGAAAAAGAATTGAGGACACGGGAACAATTTAGAGGAGTTAGAACCACCATCAGGATAGAGGCATGGAGGGAATGGTTGGACAGATACCCAGATAGGAAAATGGCAGAAATGATTAAAGAAGGTTTTCACACAGGTTTTTCACTACAGTGTGAGGGCCCAAGACATGCCAGAGAGGCAAATAATCTGGGTTCAGTTAGAGGGAGGGAAGAAATGTTACAACAAAAGATAGAGAAGGAGAAGGCAGCAGGGAGAATAGAGGGACCATATGATACCCCCCCATTGCAGAACACAAGGATTTCCCCATTTGGTTTGGTCCCCAAAAAGCAAGAAGGGGAGTTTAGGGTGATTCATCACCTATCCTTTCCCGAAGGTGAGTTAGTGAATGATTTTATCAGTGCGGAATATAATAAAGTGACATATTCCACCCTGTAGGATGCAGTCTGGATTATCCGGGCAACTGCAGATGCATGTATGGCTAAGACAGATATAGAGTCAGCTTTCAGATTACTTCCGGTTAGAAGAGAGGAGAGGATTGGAACCTGTTGGGGGTTAAAATTGGGGGACAGTACTATTTTGACAAAACCATGCCCATGGGTTGCTATATAGCATGCGCCACATTCGAAGCCTTCAGCACATGTTTACGGTGGATATTTTGAGAAAGGACTGGTTATAAAATAGTGATTCACAATTTGGATGATTTCCTTTTCATAGGCAGTGGAAAAAGAGAAATGGAAAGAATGTTAGCCTGCTTCCAACAGCTGTGTAAGGAACTAGGGGTCCCTCTGACACCTGAAAAAACAGAAGGGCCCAGTAGGGTGTTAGAGTTTCTGGGTATCGAGATAGATGCTCTAGGGGAAATATTTAGGTTGCCAGACAAAAAAGTGATAAAACTGAAGGAGCTGATTAAGATACATACCAGTAGAAGAAAAGTACAACTAAAACAGGTACAACAAGTATTGGGACATCTGAACTTCGCGTGCAGGGCTATTGGGCCAGGGAGGGCTTTCACAAAAAGGCTAGCAAGGATCACAGCTGGAGTGACCAGGCCACTCCATTGCGTAGACATGACAAAGGGAGTCAAGGAGGATTTCAAAGTATGGGAGGAATTCCTTAGGGAATATAATGGCTGCTCTTTCTGGCAAGAGGAATGGGTGTATAACACAGACCTTGATCTTTACACAGATGCAGCCAGGGGCCTGGGCATGGTGCTATCTGAGGGGCAGATGGTTTGCAGAGCCATGGCTTTCAGATTGGGTAAGGGATGGTAAGGTAAAAGACATAACATTGTTAGAGATCACGCCCATCTGGGCATGCACCCTGGTTTGGGAAGAAGAATTAGGGGATCAAAAAGTAACATTTTGGTGTGACAATAGAGCAGTGGTAGAGGTCTTGAACGAACAACAGGGGAGCCAGGTCAGAAACAGTCATGCAAGTTTTGTGACTTCTGGTACTAAGGGCATTGCAGTTGAACTTGTCATTCAGAGCGAAACACATAGAGGAGTTACACAACACCCTGGCTGACAGCCTTTCCTGTCTGCAGCTGGATCATTTCCAGAGGCTGGCACCAACAGCGGAGGAGCACAAAACGCCCATACCAACAAACATATAGGACATTGGCAAGAAGGAGCAGAAATGTTATTCCGCAGTTCATGGGCGCCATGGACTCTGAGGGCCTATGACGGGGCCTGGTGAGTGTTTCAAACATTCAGGGCAATTCACCACATGGAGGTAAGTAGGCCGCTCACAGAAGAACAGTTGGGGAAGTTTACCATGGAGCAGTGGCAGAAGGGAACAGCCCACTCCACAATGGAGGTCTACTTGGCAGGGATTAGTGTGATCTGCAGTCTTAAAAGATGGTAGGACCCAATGAAATCAATGTTCATTAGAAGAATGATGCAAGGATGGGGTAGGTTAAAACAAGGGACGGTGGATAATAGGAGACCAATAGGGGAATGGTGGCTGGTGAAACTGAAGGGTGTGTTGCCAGCAATATGCAGACCAAAGGCCGAGGCCCAGTTATTCCACACAATTTATGTGGTAATGTGCGCTGGGGCCATGAGAGGAGTGAAGTGGTAACAATGGCAGTCAAGACAGGGAAGGGGGACTGGAATGGGAAGATATAAGTTGGGGGATGAAGGAGATACAGGTCATGCTTAAGATGTCAAAGACAGATCAAAGGGGACAGGGTTGCATGGTAACACTAAAGAAACATGTAGAGGATGCAGTGTGCCCAGTACAGGCTTTGTGGGCTTTCGCCGCAGAGCGTGGAAATAGGACAGAGAAATTATTTCTGCATGGGGATGGAAGCAGAGTCATGAGTTATCAAGTCACAGCATTGCTCAAGAGGGGCATGCAGTTCCTGGGGGTGGATCCAATTAATTATTCCTCCCACTCCTTATGGATAGGGGCTGCCTCACAGTGGGCAGCGGCAGGGAAGACGGTGAATAATATTTTGGAGAAGGGGCGCTGTCGGTCGGCCAGTTACAAAAGATACATTCAAACACTGCAGTGTGGAGACTAATGTATTGCTTATGTTTGTGACAGACAGGGAGCCATGGGGGGGCAGGGGAGAGATGATATGATGGTGAGAAAATAAGATCATAAATAAGATATTTATTCTGTTTCAACCCTATAGGAAGAGGGAGGATCACAGAAGTCTGGATCTGCAGCCACTCCTATACTTATTGGGCAGAAAGAAGAGCTGAGAAAAATGCTGGGGGAAAGCAGCTTTACCAGGAAGTGAAACAATGTAAATTAGCATGGCGTGGCATTCGAGGGATGAGATGGGTGCAGCTGCTCCCACCTTGAAAGAGCTGAAGGAGCAGTGACCCACACCAGACTTAATTATTATACATTTAGGGGGTAATGACCTTGGGGGCAAGCCATGGGTAGACACATATATGCAGATAAAAAGGAACTTAGAGACAATACAGCAGTGGTGGCCTAAGGTATGTCTGGCCTGGTTGGACATGATACCAAGGAGGGTTTGGAGACTGGAGCACAGCCATAGAGCTGTGGAAAGGGCTGGAAAAAGATGAACAGAAGAGCAGGGACACTAGTGAAAAAATGGGAGGACAAGTACTATTGCGGGGTGTGGAAGAGTGGGTAGAAGATTTCTATAGGTCAGATGGCATCCACCTGTCAGATCTGGCCATAGATATTTTTAATATGGAAACAATGGGTTTTATAGAAGCATGGAGAAAACATGCAAAAAATGGTCAAAAAAAAAAGGGAAAAAAGGGAGAGAAGAGAAGGTTTGGAAGTGGTCTCCCAGAGGTTAAAGGGGAACAGTACCCTAGGTGGGGGAAAGCCAGTCATCCAACACAAGCTGGAGACCGGCTAGTGGGAAAAAGGGGGGAGGAGGGGAGGGGGAAGGAAAAAGGAATAAGACAAAAAGAGGAAGAAGCTGAAGGAGGAAAGCAGTTTCGGTTTTCACTTTTACCTAACAGAAAAGGAGAAGAAGAAGACACCCAGGTTCTCAGCTGGGGGGAGAGAAAAAGAGGAAGAAAGAGGAATGATCAGAGATGGATATATGGATGAAAATAAATGAAATTGTGAGAGATATAATAATAAAAGATGATGAAATGGAACATGGAATTATGATATATAAATGAATTAATTGCCAATCTGAGCACAACAACAAACAATGGTCTCTGTCTTTTTGTGAGGGAAAAGAGGGGAATCCGGGACAATGGAGTTTGCCCTTTAAGGGTCAGACCAGGCTGTCCTGGTGCACCCCTCCCCTTTTCATCAAGATGGTGTGCTCAGAAGGGAAGGGGGAAGGAAGGGAAGGGGCCAGGGGATAGAACAATGGCCAAGCAACAGGAAGGGGAGGGGCAAGTGGAAGTACATAATGGACAACACAGAAGTAGTTCAGCCACTTTGCTGGAGTTTTGATCCTCCCACCCACCCTACAAGATAGAGCAAGAAGGAAAGACAGTCAAAAAGGGACTGTATGGTAGGCTGTAAAAGGAGGATGACAGATGTGCCTGGTGGACGGTTATGGGACTGTCAAAGGTGGATACAGGTAATAATATGGTTATTGGACTTCCAAAGGTGGAGGGCAGGTGAGAATACGGTTATTGGACTGCCAAAGGTGGATGGCAGAAAAGGGGGGGAAGGGGGAAGGAGGGGGGAAGAAAAAGGACTAAGACGAAAAGAGGAAGAAGCTGAAGGAGGAAAGCAGTCTCAGTGTTCACCATTATCTAACAGAAAAGGAGAAGAAGAAGACACCCAGGTTCTCACCTGGGGGGAGAAAAAGAGGAAGAAAGAGGAATGATCAGAGATGGATATATGGATGAAAATAAATGAAATTGTGAGAGATATAATAATAAAAGATGATGAAATGGAACATGGAATTATGATATATAAATAAATTAATTGCCAATCTGAGCACAACAACAAACAATGGTCTCTGTCTTTTTGTGAGGGAAAAGAGGGGAATCCGGGACAATGGAGTTTGCCCTTTAAGGGTCAGACCAAGTTGTCCTGGTGCACCCCTCCCCTTTTCATCAAGATGGTGTGCTCAGAAGGGGAGGGGGAAGGAAGGGGAGGGGCCAGGGGATAGAACAATGGCCAAGCAACAGGAAGGGGAGGGGCAAGTGGAAGTACATAATGGACAACACAGAAGTAATTCAGCCACTTTTGCTTGAGTTTGATCCTCCCACCCACCCACAAGATAGAGCAAGAAGGAAAGACAGTTAAAAAGGGACTGTATGGTAGGGCTGTAAAGGTGGATGACAGATGTGTCCGGTTGGACGGTCATGGGACTGTCAAAGGTGGATGGCAGGTAATAATATGGTTATTGGACTTCCAAAGGTGGAGGGCAGGTGAGAATACAGTTATTGGACTGCCAAAGGTGGATGGCAGAAAAGGGGGGGAAGGGGGAAGGAGGGGGAAGAAAAAGGAATAAGACAAAAAGAAGAAGAAGCTGAAGGAGGAAAGCAGTCTCGGTTTTCACCGTTATCTAACAGAAAAGGAGAAGAAGAAGGCACCCAGGTTCTCACCTGGGGGGAGAAAAAGAGGAAGAAAGAGGGATAATCAGAGATGGATATATGGATGAAAATAAATGAAATAGTGAGAGATATAATAATAAAAGATGATGAAATGGAACATGGAATTATGATCTATAAATAAATTAATTGCCAATCTGAGCACAACAACAAACAATAGTCTTTGTCTTTTTGTGAGGGAAAAGGGGTGAATCCGGGACAATATACTGTGTGTTTCATCAGCTGTTAACTATTGAAATATGGGCATCTGCTTAAATCTTCTTATTGATGTTTGTAATGCTAAAATACTTGCTGTGAACCATCACCCATCATTGCCCAGCATATGTTTGTACCCCCAAGCCATTATGATGGCTGCAGAACTCATACAGTTGGTGGACTATGACGAAGCCTCTGTACTGTGGAACTTTACACAGTTGTATGTTACTTCTGTTACCTGATCCTGCTTGTCTCCAGTTGGTTGTCTTGCCTTGACCCTTCCCTTCCTTGCATGTGTGTGTGTGTGTGTGTGTGTGGGAAAGGCAGAGTTAGGGTTTTGAGGAGGGGGCATTGGGGTAGGGTGGTAACCCTAACATGGAATTTCCACCCTTCTGTCATTGTGGAAAGAACCCTAACTGATATATTAATGGAGTTTTTGCACAGAATATATATATAAATATATATATTATTTGCAAAAAACTGCATTAATGCAAAAGTTAGTGTTTTCTACAGCAACAAAAGCAAGGAAATTCTGCATTAGGGTTTTCAACCCTAACTCCAACTCACCCCTACTGCCACACATACACACACACACACACACAGACACACATAGACACACACACACATGCACACACACACACACACACACACACACACATGGAACACACAACTGGGGACAGTACAAGGCAAGACAACCAATCACAGACACACACCGTAACGCAACAGAAATAACATATAACTTCTTAAACATACCACAACAAGCATCCATCATCATGTTTTGCCAACTGTATCACTTCTGCTGCCATCCCAGTCTCTTGGGTGAGTACACCCTTCTGCATAACAGCATACTGTAAGTATTAAAACACATGTATTAGTGGGATCACTTGGCACTTTGGGCCCCATGTTCCCACCAACTTGCCCATTTCTGCATAACAGCATAGCCCCATGTTCCCACCAGCATGCCCATTTCTGTATAACACCATAATATACATTGCAAAACATATGTATTGGTGATAGCATTGGGCCCCACCAACTTGCTCATTTCCGTATAACAGCATAATATATGTAATAAAAAACATGTATTGGTAGGAGCACCTCAGATGCTTATACAGGATGTCGGTGTATGTACTCAAGAGACTGGGGATGGCAGCAGAAGTGATACAGTTGGTGAAACATGATAATGGATGCCTGTTGTGGTATGTTTAAGAAGTTGTATGTTATTTCTGTTGCATTATGGTATGTGTCTGTGATTGGTTGTCTTGCCTTGTACTGCCCCCCCAGTTATGTGTTCTGTGTGTGTGTGTGTGTGTGTGTGTCTCTGTATGTGTCTCTGTGTGTGCATGCATGGCAGTGGTGGGGAGTCAGAGTTAGGGTTGAAAACCCTAACGTTGAATCTCCTCGCTTTGTCACTGTAGAAAACCTTAACTGTTGCATTAATGCAGATTTTTGCAAAGAATGTCCTTACTTTTTGAAAAAGCATCGATAAGAACATTGTCGTGGAAGTTGGTGGGGGCCCCACGCACCCACCAACTTGCAAATTTCTGCATAACACCATAATATAAGTAGTGAACCATCTGTATTGGTGGGAGTGCAGGGCCCTTCCTACCACATTGAGCAGCACTGCATAACAATATACATCTGCCATACCTTTTGAGCTGGCCTATACCTTATAATGGGATCTTCCTGTGCACCCAAAAGTATGCTCACCATAGTTTTCACAATGCACATATATATACTTTCCCATTAACTATAATGAGCATGCACCACAATTCAGCAACCATAACTGCCACTGACACAAAAATTGTCACACTTGAAGATGTATGATGAATCTTTCTACTTTCTAAATGTCAGGCAAATCGTATGCATGGTTCAAAAGTTATTGAAGCAAAACAAATGAAATTTTTCATTCGCTGGAGTGGCATAATTCTGCACCTGTTTACATTTTACACACCAAACCTCTAAAAGGCACCTCTGTGGCACTAGATCTACTTACCCTATAAATTTTAAGCCTATAGCACCATGCATAATCCTATGGGCAAAATGTTAAGTACATCACTCAATATATCTGCAACAAATTAATTTCCCAAAACCTAAACAACATCTATCACATCTCTAGGACATCCCCTCAATACCCTCCAAATTTCAAGTAAAAAGAGCAAACCGTTTTAGAGATATTTCATTTAAAAGTTTTATGACTTTTAAAAATTCTTTGCTCATGAGAATCGGCCGTGAATGCCACAAAATGGCAGACTTCACAGCCGAAAATGCTCTAAAATGGCAGACCAGGAGGCCGAAAATTCTTTGACCGCAAGGGTGGGCAACTTCAAATGCTTATAACTCTGGAATGAAAAAATAAGTTTTCACCCAACAAAAAGTGGCATGTTCCTTTAATAAAGGGCTTTCCACTTCCCAAGTTTCAGATCAATCAACCACACAATGGCTGCACAGTGACACGGGCAACACAGTGTGTAAAAGTAGCAAAAACTACATTTTATGTTGCTTCACTGAACAAAAATCATATGTCCGACTGAAATGAAAATTGGTAAATGAAGAGATGTACCACATCAGACCATGTATATCAAATGTTATCTGAATCTATTCAACGGTTGCAAAGCAGCATGAGTGGAAAACTGTGCAGGAGTGCCAAAAAGAACATCTTTGCTGCTTTGTTGCACAAGAACCGTATGTCCGACGGAAACAGAAATTGGTAAAATAAGAGACATACCATAGCAGACTGTGTGTCCCAAATATTGTGAACATCCATTCAATGGTTGCTCAGTGACATGAGCAAACAACTGCACAGGAGTGGCGAAAAGTAAATTTTTGGCCCTTCACTGTGCAAAAACCATATGTACAACTGAAACGGAAATTGGTAAATCAACAGAGCTATCATATCAGACCAAGTACTCCAAATTTTAGGCAAATCCATTCTTGTTGTGCACCGAAAAATGACATTGCCACTGTTTTCACAATGCACATATATATTTTCCCATTGACTATAATGACAGACCAAAAAATGGCATAACTTTGGACTGGAGCAATGTTTTTTCACTAAATCTTCAAAGGGCACTAGCACAGCCCAGCACCCATGCATTCAACACAATCTGAACCCATTCAAATGCATGTTTCACTTCTGGAGGGAGGGTGGGGTCCTTAGGGCCCTATGCTCCCACCAACTTGTACATTTCTGCATAACATCACAATATAAGTACTGAATCACATGTACTGGCGGGAGCACGGGGCCCTTTGGGACCCACGCTCCCACCACATTGCCGAGCACTGCATAACAATATACTTCTGCCATGCCTTTTGAGAGGGCCCCACGTTCCCAACACATTGCCCAGCACTGCATAACAATATATTTCTGCCATACCTTTTGAGCTGTCCTATACTTTATAATGGGATCTTCCTGCACACCCAAAACTGTGCTCACCATGCATTTCACAATGCACATATATACTTCCCCATTAAGTATAACGAGCATGCTCCACAATTCAGCAACCATAACTGTCACCATCATGAAAATTGTCACAATTGAAGATCTAGGACTAATCTTTATACATTCCAAACTTCAGGCAAATCAGACACACAGTTCAAAACTTATTAACATGGAACAAAAAATAATATAAGTACAAAAAAATACTGGTATGCTAGCCCACTCATCCCCGCAATATTTTTTCCAAAAAGATAACTCTTTCAACAAAACTAGTTTATTTTTCACCATTAACATCCAGTATATCATTTTCTACATTTCAGGACTTATCCCTTCATCTGGACAAATGGTTAATCTTAAAGAAAAAAGAAAATAAATATAAAAATATTTTCCATTAACAAATTCTTTATAAAAATATAAAAAAACATTTAATAGTAGATAATATTGAACTAAATAATAAATAATGAAGGCCCTTACATATAATAAGTTCATTCTTTATCATCAACATTTCTTCTATCAAATGTGTAGTTATAGAACATTTGTGCAATAATTACTTTCCCAATATTGTGTCAAACTCCAAGAGGTTCAGGCTCCTTTGTAGCAAAGTGTTGTTATTTTTTCAAATAGTAGAAAGTGCCTCTAAATTTACAAGATATAGTGAATATGATAATTAATTTATTCAGGACCTCCAACACCAGGATATACAGCTCTTGGTGCTGCCGATGAGTGGATCTGGCACTCAGGCAGGTGTAATTAGCCTGCAAGTGATGTGGAGTCATTAAGCCATATTTAGGGGTGGAGCACCTTCTATATAAAACAGAGTTTTCAGGCCCCGCGCGTTACTCCCACCTTGTCTGCCTGGAGAAGCACATCAATGTAAGTAAAGCCTCTGCTAGCCTCTGTTTTACTTGTTGACATTCAAACAAATAGGTGGAAATTAACATACGAGTGAATTGGTAAGCACTTGGGGGATTTTGTATGGGTATAATATGGACAGATTTTAAAAGAGATATTTGGTGACTCCATTGTTGAAGTAATTAATTGGGTGTACCTTTGTGAAAATGAATGAAATGTTGTTCACATTGCAGGTAGGACTATCATTAGAGCTATTTACACAGTTTGGTGGAATGCAAGATATTGAAAAGGTTAGTGTGAGGCATTGTAAATTTAGAACAACATATGAACGGGTTTGGTCAAACATGACTGTAATTTAAAGTGTTGCGTCTGTGTGATGCCTAAAAAGAAATTATGAAATACCAATTGATTTTGATTTCAGTTAATGTGATTAGCGTTTCTTTTGTGTTACCCACAGACATTCAAAGTACACAAAAATAGAAAATTTCTAGTGGCATTAGTGTTGGTTTGAAAGGTTTGTCAACTTATAAGTCCATTTTACCTTAAATGAAAAGTGTTTTGGAAGCCATACAAACTTGAAGCTGAGGGCTAATCTTTTATTGTTGTGTTGTACCAGGAAGTGGTGGGAGTCTAACAACTACACAGTTGATAGAAGAAATGTTGATGATAAAGAATGAACTTATTATATGTAAGGGCCTTCATTATTTATTATTTAGTCCATTATTATCTACTATTAAATGGTTTTTAATATTTATATAAAGAATTTGTTAATGGAAAATATTTTTTATTTATTTTCTTTTTACTTTAAGATTAACCAGTTGTCTTGATGAAGGAATAAGTCCTGAAATGTAGAGAATGATATGCTGGATGTTAATGGTGAAAAATAAACTAGTTTTGTTGAAAGAATTATCTTTTTTTAAAAAAAAATTTTGGGGGTGAGTGGGCTAGCATACCAATACTTTTTTTGTACTTAGATTATTAGCATAAGCTTATACTGGGCTTTGGCCTCTCCCCTAAGAACAGAATACTAATTAAAGTTTCTTTATTCTGAGGATTGGCTGTACTGGGAATACTTGAGTTAACATGGATCAAACCAAATTTTCATTCATCAGAGTGGCATAATTCTGCAGCTGTTTAAGTTTTACACACCAAAACACTGAAACACACCTCTGTAGCACAAGGGCCACCTACCTCATAAATTTCAAGCCAATAGCGCCATGCATGATTCTATGGGCAAAACATTAAGTATGTCACTCAATATCGCTGCAAGAAACTAATTTTCCAACACCTAAACAGTATCATTCACATCCCCAGGACATCCTCTCAACACCCTCCAAATTTCAAGTAAAAAGAGCATACCATTTCAGAGATATTTAATTTTAAAGTTTTACCACCTTTAAAAATTCTTTGGTTGTGAAAATCGGGCTACGACCTCACAACCTAAGATAATTTTCGGCCATCAGGGGACATTTGGTCATGAAATTTGGGCTATCTGATCCACCCCAGAGAGATCTGGTCCAGAAAACACCTGGACATCTAATGGGGAAGTCGCGAAAGAAGATCACAAACGAAAATGATCTCGCGACCAAAGAATTTGCAGCCTCGCGATCAAAGATCGTTAGTGAGCCACAACCAAAGATTTTCAAAGTTTAAAACCCTATTTTATGACACATCTGCATGAAGCCACAGGTTGATGGGGGGAAGCCCCCTGAGCAAAACCCATCTTTTCTTTAGTTCAGAAGCCACCAATGGGCTGAGATATTTGTTTTTTTTCCCACCGCAAACTGAAAACAAGATGGCAGTTGTTGCAACTGATAAATTTCTCACTACCAAAGATTTTTTGACCATGAGCCTGCAATTTATTTGGTTGTGAGGATTGACCAGATGGCCAGAACCCCATTCTTCTTTTGCGAAATTTTCTCATTGACTTATAATGGGAGCTAACCATTTCAATAACTTTTGAATGGATTAATATTTTTTTCACTAAACAAAAAGTGGCATGTTCCTTGACCCAAGCTCTTTCTACATGCCAAGTTTTGGAGCAGCACACTACATATCAGCCACCCAGTGCCATGGAAAAAAATCCAAAAAACTGCCCACAAAACTGACGAAAGTGCATTTTTGAACATTTTGCTACGCAAAAGGCCCAGCAGCACAATAGAATGGTACACCACAGTCTAAGAAACAGAAACAACCTGCATAATGCTTTGCAGACATGTTGCTGCATGAGCAAATCTTTTAACACTGCACATATATATTTATTGACTATGATGGGAGTCAAAAAGTGTCATAACTGTTCAACGGAGCAATATGTTTTGAAGAAATCTTCAAAAGGCAGCACCACAGCCCTGGACCCATGCATACAAACCAATCAGAACCCACTCAAATAGATTCTTCTTGCACAGAAAAAAATGTGATTGCGTTGTTTTCACAATGCACATATATATTTTGCCATTGACTATTATGGGACACCAAAACAATGGTTTAACTTTAACTAATGGCATAACTTCTGAAAGGAGCAAGATTTTTTTTTTTTACAAAATCTTCAAATGGGAGCACCACAGGCTGGCACCCACGTATACTAAACAATCTGAAGCCAGTAAAATACATTCTTGTTACACACTGCAAAATGACATTGTCAGTGTTTTCACAATGCACATATATATTTTCCCATTGACTATAATAACAGACTAAACAATGGCATAACTTTGGAACAGAGCAACATTGTTTCATGAAATCTCCAAAGTGCACCAGCAGAGCCCAGCACCCATGCATACAACCCAATCTGAACCCACTCAAATGCATTTTGCACTGCTGGTGGGAGTGCAGGGTCCATTTCTGCATAACATCACAATATAAGTACTGAATCACATGTATTGGTGGGAGTGTGGTGCCCTTTGGGCCCCATGCTTCCACCACATTGCCCAGCACTGCATAACAATATACTTCTGCCATGCCTTTAGAGAGGGTCCTGCGTTCCCACCACATTGCCCACCCTTGCATAACAATACAATTCTGCCATACTTTTTGAGCTATCCTATACCTTATAATAGGATCTTCATGCTGACCCAGAAATTCACTCACTATGGTTTTCACAATGCACATATATACATCCCCATTAACTATAACGATAACTATAATGAGCACACACAACAATTCAGCAACTTTAACTGACTCCACCATGAAAATTGTGACAATAGAAGATATATGATTAATCTTTCTACATTCCAAATGTCAGTCAAATCAGAAACACAGTTCAAAAGTTATTCATGCAGAATGAACCAAATTTTCATTAATCCGAGTGGCATAATTCCGCACCTGTTTAAGTTTTAGACACCAAACCAATGAAAGCACCTCTGTGGCACTAGGGCTACCTACCCTATAAGTACATCACTCAATAGCTCTGCAATAAATTAATATTCAAACACCTAAACTGCATCAGTTACATCTCTAGGACATCCTCTCAACACCCTCCAAATTCAAGGTAAAAAGAGCAAACCATTTCAGAGATTTTTAATTTGAAAGTTTTACCATCTTTAAAAATTCTTTGGTCATGAGAATTGACCGTGACCTTGCGACCTAAGATCATTTTCAGCTGTCAGGGGACATCTGGTCATGAAAGTTGGGCTATCTGGTCCCTCCTGGGGAGTTCTGGTCCAGAAAACACCTGAATATCTGGTCAGGAAGTCGCGAAAGAAGCTTGTGAATGGAAACGATCTCGCGACCGAGGAATTTGCAGGCTCATGATCAAAGATCGCTGGTGAGCCAAACCAAAGATTTTCAAAGTTTAAAACTCTATGTTTTGGCACAACTGAATGAAACTACAGGCATGGGTCAACGGAGGGAAGCCCTCTGAGCAAAACCCATCCTTTCTTTACTTCAGAAGTCACCCGTGGGCTGAGATATTTGTTTTTTTCCTACCACAAACTGAAAACAAGATGATGGCCATCGCAACCAATAAATTTCTCGCGACCAATGATTTTTCAACCTTGAGCCTACAAATTCTTTGGTCATGAGGATAGACCAGATGGCTAGAACCCCCATTCTTCTTTTGCAAAACAACAATATAAATTTTCCATTTGACTTATAATGGCAGCTAAAAACTTTAACAACTTTTGAATGGCTTAATATTTTTTCACTAAACAAAAAGTGGCTTGTTCCTTGACCAAGCTCTTTCTATGTGCCAAAGTTTGGACTGGCATAATACACAGCGGCCACACAGCGCCACACACAAAATCCCCCCAAACCACCCACAAAACTGACAAAAAGTACATTTTTTGCATTTTACTATGCAAAAACTGTATGTCCAACCAAAACACAACTTAGCAAATCAAGAGATCTACCATGCCCCACTGTGCATACCAAATTTCATGCAAATCCGTTGAACAGTTGATAAGTTATTAAAGTGCAAATTTTCAGGCTTAACATTAAAGTGCCTACTCAACCCTAACTATAGGGGTGTGACTGCAACCCTATTATATATATATATATATATATATATATGTAGAGAGAGACAGCGAGAGAGAGAGGGAGAGGATACATGATGGACAGGAGTGTGATACGGAAAATATTCTCCCTCCTGCAGAGTGAGAATATTTTCCATAGCACATGATCTGCCCATAATGTGTGCAATTTATACAATAAGGGTGGGAGCTTTTGAAATATATTTATGTGTCCTTTTTCTGTGTGTGTTTTTTTGCTCTTTCTGTGTGTGGTGTGAATGTGCATGTGTGTGAGTTTTTCTGAATGGGCTGGGAGTCTTAGAACACCACAGCACACAGCTGAGTGTACTTTGCAATGCTAATTGAGTAACTTGCAGGCTTCAGTGAGAGAGAGAACCTGAGCAGTTTCATTTAGAATGTAGGCTGTGAAGCTGATTGCAGCACATCAATGGGCTGGGAGTTTCAGAAACACTACAGTGCATAGCTGAGTGTACTTTGTAGTGTTACTTGAGTAACTTGCAGGCTTCAATGAGACAGAGAACCTGAGCAGTTTCATTTAGAATGCAAGTTGCAGTGAGTGAGTGGTGACATCAGCACAGTGTGGATAAAACCAAATTTCCTCACTTTTTTCGCTGTAGAAGAACCCTAACTGATGCATTAATTAAGTTTTTTGCATAGGATTTCCTTACTTTTCAAGAAAGAATAGAAAAGTAGAACGTTGTGCAACTTGGTGGGAGCACAGGGCCCACCAACTTGTAAGTGTCAGGCCACATTACACACCCAATGACTAAAAAGTACATTCACAACAGCAAGGCCAGCCACCAAACAAATGTTAATCTAGTAGAACACTAGAAAATGCTGTCCACAAAAACATAAATTGTACCACACAATATCGCCACAAAAAATGTATTGTCCGACACGTAAACACCTCTATTAACATCTACAGGACATGCCGTTAACATCCTAAAAATGTCAAGTAAAAAAAAAAACCATGTCCAAGATATGACATGGCAAAATTTTAAATTTTTCAATTGTCAGAGTGGAACAGTTCTGCACCTGATGACATTTAAAACACACAACAACTGAAAACTACATCCATGACACTAAGGCTAGTTATCCTATCAATTTCAAGCCACCATGACAAGCAAAATACTGTCTGCAGAACGTAAATTGCGCCACTCCATATCTCCACCAAAAAAAATTTTCTGACACAGAAACACTGTAATTCACATCCACAGGACATGCCATCAACACCCTCCAAATTTCAAGTGAAAAGAGCAAACCATATCCGAGATATAACATTTTAATGTATGAGATTTTCATTCATCATACTGACACAGTTCCACACCTGTTGACATTTAACACACACAACGACTGAAAACTACATTCATGATGCTAAAGCTAGATATCATATCAATTTCAAGCCACCACCACAAGAAAGACACTGTCTGCAATACGTAAAGTGCATCACTCAATATCTCTGCAAAATAAATTTTCTCTGACATGTAAACACCATAATTAACATCTACAGGACATGCCGTAAACACCCTCCAAATTCCAAGTAAAATCACAAAACCATAACTCTGACTGAAACACAATTTGGCAAATCAAAAGATCTACCAAGCCCCACTGTGAGTACCAAATGTCAGGCAAATCCATTGAACGGGTCCAAAGTTATTAACGCCCAAACTTTTGACTTTAATATGTAACTGACCACTGAGCCCTAACTATAGTGGTGAGCCACTATAATATGCTGTATATATACATACATATATATATATATATATATATATATTCATGGCAAAAACTCTGTTTAATGCATCAGTTAGGGTTGTTCCACAGTGACAAAATCAAGGAAATTCGGTGTTAAGGTTTCCACCCCTTGCACCCATGCCCACCCCATCCCCAACAACAGGCATTAGGGTGTGCATTGGGAGTTATCGGCCCTAACTCTCACCCCATTCCATGTGTAAATAAGCTGAGGTGGTGCAGTGTAGGAGAATGGGGTGAGAGTTAGGACCGATGACCCCAATGCACACCCCAATGCCTCTTGGTTGGGACGGGGTGGGCATGGGATATAAGGGGTGGCAACCCTAATACCGAATTTCCTCACTTTTGTTGCTGTGGAACAACCCTAACCGATGCATTAAGCTGAGTTTTTTGCCATGAATTTCTCTTCTTTTTGAGAATGAGCAATATAAATAGTGAATGGTCTGTGATTTTTTGTCACATAGTAATGCTAATGGTAATGCAAACACAAGCGCAAATGGTAACGCACATGGTGACGCAAATGTAAACAATAACTCAAATGGTAAGAGAAACTCAAGAGCAAACATTAATGAAAGCGGAAATGATAACACAAATGGTAATAAAAATGCTAATGGCAACAGAAATGCCAATGTTAACGAAAACAGTAACACAAATGCTAACGCCACCGGAAATGCAAACGGTAACAAAAATGCGAACAGTAACACAAACTCAAACAGAAATGCAAATGGTAAAGGTAACTGTGACACAGAAGGAAACAGTGATGCAATCAATGACAGAAACACTACCAAAAACACAAATGGTAAGGCCAACAGAAACACAAATGGTGATGAACACACAAACAGTAACAGTAATGCAATTGGAAACACAAATGGTTATGGTAACAGCAACGACAATGCCAAAGTGAACAATAATGCAAATGGAAATGCAAACACAAGGGCATATGCAAACGCAAACGGTAACACTCATGGTCATGGTACAGCAATTGTAAACGCAAATACGGTAACACCAAATGATGACACCAAAGGAAACACAAATGCAAATGGAAGCAAGTACGCAAATGCAAATGGTAATGCACACGGTGACACAAAATGAAACTGAAACAAAAACAGTAATGGAAATGCAAATGGTAACAGTAACGCAAACGCAAGTGCAAATGCAGATGGGAATGCTGATGCAAACATTTACGGAAATTCAAGTGGAAACACTAACTGTAACAGTAACGAAAATGCACACCCTTTTTTCCCCCAAAAGCTGCATTGAGAAACACAGTGAATACAGAAAATGTATGCTTAATAATGGGCCTCGGGGCAGACAATGAAGACTTGGAATACTAAATTGCTTATATCTCAGGAACCATGAGACGTAGAAACATTTTTTTTATTTCATATAATTTATGACTTTCCTGGCTAGTTTTGCACTTAGCACCCATTTGAAGGGGCTAATAATTTTTCTAACAAAAAGTCCGTATCGCGAAGCGTTTCCGAGATACAGGCCCTGAAAGTCACAGCGGACGCCATAATGTTACCCTATGTGAAAAATGTCAAATTAGGAGTGCTGTAACTTTGCAGCCCTCTAATATTTTGTCAGCAAACCATGAAAAGGCACACCTGTGGGATCTTGGCTTTCTTCCTTCCAAATGTTAGCCCAAAAGACCAAACCGTTCTTTTGCAGCAGGGTGGCAAAAATTTCCTATTATTTTGGGCATAGTGTTGCAAAGTAGTGTCGCAAATCACAACACTTTCGCAAAAAAAAATCACAAAAGTGTTGCAAGTGCGAAACTACTTTGTGACACTACAGTTTACAAAAATTTGAAAAACATATTCCTGAGGTGTTTAATCCCCCAAAAAAGACGTGGCTAGCATCCTCACTGCTCGACTAGGTGAACACAAAAAGAATTGTGTCCTAGAGGGTCCCAAATTTAAATGCCAAGCAGTTCTGTGACCAGTAACCGGAAAAAAAATGGCTGACTCATGACACTACAGGGGTCATTTGTGGCACTAAAAACTGCATTTGTGACACTGTTGAACTTTTGTTAACTTTTCTATTGACTATAATGGGAAACTTGTTTTTGAATAACTTTTGAACCGTTTAATATTTTTTTCATGAAATCTTTGAACGGTACATCAGGGACCCTGCCTACATGTTCCCTGAATATTTCAGACCAGTTGCGCAAACTGTGCAACCTGTAGGTGCAATCAAAGAATGCACAAAAAAGCGTAAATGCAACTTTCTATTGCACTTTATAGCTCTGCAACCGTATATCCAGCCATTACAAAACTTGGCAGATCCAGAGATCTATGGTACCTCTCTGTGCCTGCCAAATTTCATCATATGGTAGCAAAGTTATTAAGCTGCAAATTTTTACACTTTAACCTTAAATCAGGTACTCAACCCTAACTATAGTGGCACTACCGTGCCACTACAAGATATATTTATATATATATATGTATTACAAATATATAACAAAGCCCCCTGAGCAAAACTCACCCTCATTTAACTTTCTATGACACCTCTGGGCTGAGAAATAGTTTTTTTAATCTGGCCATCTCATTCCCTGCTCTTTGTTCGCAAGCATGCAATTTCTTTGATCGTGAGCCTGCAAATTCTTTAATCGCGAGATTCATTGATCATGGTCATGCATCACAAGTGAGGGACAAGATGGCCAGATTAAAAAATCAATTTCTCAGCCCAGGGGTGTCCTAGAAAGACAAATGAGAGTGTGTTTTATTTACGGGACTTCGTTCTGACGAACTATGGTAGGGGTTTACTGCAATTCTTTGAATTTTTTTAAATTACAACAGTTTTTATTCTTTGGTCATGACCGTGCAAATTCTTTGATCGTGAGCCTGCAAATTCTTTGATCGCGAGATTCTTTGATCGCAATCGTGCATCACCAGCAAGGGATGAGATGGCCAGATTAAAAAATCTATTTTATCAGCCCGGGGTGCCCTAGGAAGTCAAATGAGGGTGGGTTTTGCTCAGGGGGCTTCATTTTGTTGAACCATGGCAGTAGTTTACAGCAATTACTTCATTTTTTTGTTTTAAAGCATGTTTTATTCTTTGATCACGAGCCTGCAAATTCTTTGATTGTGAGATTCTTTGATCACCATCTTTGATTGCGAGGGGGAGACAAGATGGCCAGATTTTTTATAATGGAATAAATAGGGAAATTTTACCAATCTTTAACATTGAATATCTTGGAAATGGTTTGGTCTTCTTACTTGAAATTTGGAAGGTGTTTATGACATGTCCTGTAGATGTGAATTATGGTGTTTATGTGTCGGAGAAGATCTTTGTGGCAGAGAGATTTCATGATGCACTTTACATGTTGCTGACAGTGTTTTGGATTGTGCTGGTGGCTTGAAATTGATAGGGTGCCTTGCCTTAGTGTCATGGATGTAGTTTTCAGTTGTTGTGTGTGTTAAATGTCACCAGGTGTGGAACTGTGCCACTCTGATGAATGAAAATTTCAAATTTTGACATGTTATATCTTGGACATTGTTTGGTCTTTTTACTTGAAATGTGGAGGGTGATGCCGGCATGTCCTGTAGATGTTAATAGCGGTGTTTATATGTTGGACAGTTTATGTTTTGTGGAGATATTGTGTAGAGCAGTTTATGTTTTGTGGACAGCATTTTCTATTGTTATACTAGATTAAAATTTGTTTGGTTGCTGCCCTTGTTGTTGTCAATGTACTTTTTAGTCATTCTGTGTGTAATGTGGCCTGACATTTACAAGTTGGTGAGAGTGCAGGGTCCTTAACTTGTGCAACTTTCTACTTTTCTATTCTTTCTTAAAAAGTAAGGAACTTCTATGCAAACAATGTCATTAATGCATCAGTTAGGGTTCTTACACAGTGAGAAAAGTGAGGAAACTCAAGTTTAGGGTTCCCACCCCTTGCACCTCACCCCCACCTCACCTCCACCAACAGGCATTGGGGTGTGAGTTGGGTTGCCTGGTGCATAAGTTCATGAGTGATGAGGCATCCTGGACTGGGGGGAGTTTGTTCCATAGGCTGGGGGCTTGGCAAGAAAAGGATCTGCCGCTAGCATTGGTCCTTACCCTGGGGACTCTAGTAGTGTTCGTTCTGATGTACTTAAATTCCTATGGTTGTGTTTAATGGCTATGGTTCCGGCTATGTTTGGTGAAGTGGGGGGTTTGAGTAGCTTGTAGGCCTGGACAAGCAATGGGTATTGGAGGTGAGTGGCCAATGTGGGCCACCGGAGCTGGGCCAGAGTGTCACAGTGGTGACATCACAGGTGGTCTTGGGTAGCGAACCGAGCAATTTTGTTGTATAGGATTTGCATCCTGGATACCTCTTGCTTTGCCATGCCCTGTATAATCGGGGCCGCATAGGTCAGGGTAGGGAACAGGGCACTTGTCACAATGGAGAGCCTGGCCTCAGGGATGAGCAGGTTCCTGAGTCAGTACAAGGTACCAAGTTTGCGATGTAGGATCCTGGTGACCTGGTCCATGTGGTCCTTGTAGGTGATAGACTGATTCAGAGTTAGGCCTAAGTATTTTAGGGAGGGAACTACATTAATGCTTTCGCCAGAGAGTGTGGTTAGTCGGAGGGATAAGGACCTGTCAAATCCCAGTGATCTTGGCCCGAATAGCATTTCCTTGGTTTTGTCTGCATTAAGTACCATTCTGTTCTCACACAGCCATGTCTCTAGGGATGTGAGGTCTTTATGGAGGAGCGGACCAAAAGCGGCCACATCGCCCAAGGGTCGGTAGATGATAGTGTTGTCAGCGTACTGTATAACCAACCTCTCCCCACAGTAGGTACTTAATTCATTGGTAAATAGGGAGAATAGGAGGGGGCCTAGTATTGAACCCTGAGGTACTCCCTGTTTTAGAGGTAGTGGCTCTGACATGACCCCCTTCCACGTGACCCTCTGTGTCTGGCCTGATAAATAACTCCCAAACCACTTGAGGTCATGGGGATCTAGGACCACATTGTGCAGCTTCTGTAGCAGAAGATTGTGGTCGACAAGGTAAAACACCTTGGACAGGTCTATAAAGACTGCACCTGTGGGTATCCCTTTGTCCATTGCCCTGAGCACTTCATCTGAGAAGTTAATGAGGGCAGTGTCAGTACCATGGTTTGGTCTGAATCCATGTTGAGAGGGAACAAGGAGCTGATGAGCTTCCAAGTAGTCCCAGATTTGGTTGTAGGTTAACCTTTCTTGCAACTTGGCAAGTGTGCAGAGAAGGGAGATCAGCCTATAGTTGGTTAGTTTTTCCCTGAGTCCACCTTTGTGGATAGGGACTACATTGGCATGTTTCCACTGGTCAGGGACTGCTCCATCCCTCAGTGATCTGTTAAGGAGCATGGTTAAGGACCTGGATAAGGAGATGGCTCCAGCCTTGAGTAGTCAAGGGTTGATCCCATCTGGTCCCCTTGATCCTTTAGGTTTCAACGTCTTTAGGAGGGTTAGGACCTTAGTGCACTTTGCCAGTCTCAGATGGAAAGAGAGTCATTCAAAGTGTGTTGCATCAGCTAAGCTTGGGGCCAAAGTCAGGGAAGATTGGCTGGTCATGTAGGCCTCCAGATCTGTGAAGTAGTTGTTAAGGGCAGCCAATATTAGAGAAGAGTCAGTAGTCAGCTAACCGTTGATCTCCTTGGGGCTGGATTCAGTCTTTTTTCTGCCCTTGATCAGGTCATTGACATGATTCCAGAATTGCTTAGGGTTGCCTAAGCTAGTTTTCTGGAGGTGTGTAATGTACTCTCTTTTAGCAAGTTTAATGTCTCTCTTGGCTTTGTTTCTTAGGGCTTTGTATTCCACAAGATGTGCTGGGAGGGTGGAGAGCCTGAACTTCTTCCAGGCTTTGTCCTGAGTAGTAATTAGAGCTTTGAGGGATGGAGAGATCCACTTGTAACAGCTGCCTTTTGCCCTCAGTCTCTTCATAGGAGCAAAGAGGTTGCCAGTTGTACTTAGTAAGTCCTGAAAGTATTCCAAGGCCTCAGTCAGAGTCAGGAGGAGTGTTGTGGGGCTCCAGTCCCCGCTACTTAGGTAGTGATTGAATTGTGCTTCCAGGAATTTGGTGTAGTCTCGGGCAGTAAGGATTCTTGGCTGGACCTTGGGTGCTCTGTTCTTCCATATACAGAAAATCAGGGAATGGTCACTCAAGTAGTCTGCCATTGTGCCCGCACTCTGGATGTTTGCAGGGTTTGACACCAGAGCCCAGTCCAGGGTGGTGTGATTCCTAGTTTTGTTATTCAGTCTGGTCAGTTCATAGATGACCTGCACCAGATCTGCTTCATGGGTCAGAGACATCGAGGCATGGCCAGGGTCCTGGGCCCAGCTGAGGTTGAAGTCACCCAAAATGAGTAGCTCTGTAGCTACCTCTTGGGCCAGTGCATTTGTGGTGGCTTCGAGTGACTGAAGAGCAGACTTTGGTGGGTGGTAGACACAACCTATTGTTAGTTGCTTGGTGTGTCCTAGGGTTATTCGGATCAATATACCTTCACCCTCAGCAGGGAGACGTCACTGCAGGGTTAGAGGTGACACAGTGAGGTCAGTCTTTGTATAGATTAGCACCCCACCCCCATTTTTGGATTCCCTGTCCCAGCGGTAGGTGCTATAACCCAGTGCTTGTATCTCATGATCAAGGATGTGGGCTTTTAACCAGGTTTCAGAAATGGCTAGGACATCAGGCTTGTAGCGGTCCAGCCAGGCTTGGACTTCATGTATTTTAGGTCTGAGGCTACATACATTCATATGTGCTATCTTCAGACCCTTGGCAGACACCCAGCAAGGGTCCTGAGGGGATGCCACCAAGATACTGGTGGTATTGGGGCCAGGGTTGGGTTGAATATCTCCTGCCAGGAGTAGTAGCACTACCAGTAAGCTGAGTAGTTTAGTACTGGTATGGTGACGAGGTTCCTTGATGCATCCTGCTCATAAAGTAGAACAGGTCGTAGCATATACCCTTTTACCATCTTGATAAATGCGTTGAGAGCAAGTGTGCTTGAGATAGGGTTACCGCTGTGGAAATTGTGGGGGGTCATTATGCAGATGGCCCCTGATTCAGGTGGCATGGGTCCAATGAGCCTATCCACCCACAGGTAGATCAGTGGTAGATTATGGCAAGTACCCCTGTGTTAGGGAGAGGGACGCTTTGGTTTTGAGCACATCAGGGTGCGGGCGGGGGAGGCATGTGCTTTGTAAGTCATGGTTGAATGATCTCTATACTGCTTAATCAGTACAGTACAGTACAAATCATTACAATCAGTACAGTACACCTTCATACAATCAAAATAAATGTGAAGTAGAAAGCAACTAAGCCTAAAAAGCATCTCACATATGCTGTCTTTTGAGCTGCACAATGCTATTGTGATGTCATCAGCATTCTTAAGGCTGTTGTTTGACTGGATCAGTATTCCATTGTGACATACCCAGCTTTGCAAGATAGTAGTACTACAGTATCTTGCAAGCTGTTCATGTATTCAATATAGTAGTACTAACTTGCAAACTGGTCGTAAGATAGTAATTTTATTCTGGCCAATCCAGACCCGCAACAGTTAATTAATGAATGAATTGATTTAAGTTTTTATTGTTCATCTATTCGCTATTACAACAGTTAAAAATTCACTTAGTCAAATAATAAGACATGCAAAAAATTAACATAAATATAAATCATATATATGCAAATATAGTAAGATGCTTGGTTAAAAAAATCTAACAAGATAAATTTGCCCATGAATCAAGATCATATTTACTTTATAAATATTATGCAAGTGGGGCTGTGGCCCAGCAGTGAACAGTATGGATGTCTGATTCCAGAGCTCTTTCAACATATTCAACAGTCTAACATCATCTTCATCCATCTAAGCCTGACATAGTAGCTCAACATAGGGATTTCAGCTTAATGTAACCTACTGCAGCAGTTCCTTAAGGTTTTTCTCTGTCAGTTTGTTTTATTTTGTGTTTTATTGCATCTGACGTCCTCCTGGAACACAGACTGCAGGCCCTACATACTAACATACTATTTGCCAGCAGATTAGGCCTTACAGTCTATCGAGTCTGCTCGAACCTTAGATCCTTAGTTGGGTGCTGAGGCCCTCCCATCCCTTGTGCTCCAGAAACCCCTATCATCCATCCCCACCCCCCTGGGACAGGCCATCATCTGATACATCCACTTTCTGTGTCTGTCCCACCCTCTCTTGAAGCCCTCCACTGTGGATCTCTGAACCAGCTCTCCAGGCAGTGCATTCCAAGGGTCCACCACCCTCTCAGTGAAAAACCTCCTCCTCTTTTCCCCCCTCACCCTTCCACCTTCCAACTTCAAACCATGCCCTCTGGTGATACCTCCCTGCTTTAGTCTAAAGATCTCCTCCATGTTTACCCTATTTATTCCCTTGAGGTACTTGAAGTCCTCAATCATGTCTCCCCTGTCTCTCCTCTCCTCCAATGAAAACAGGCAGAGCTCCTCAAGTCTGTCCACTTACGTCAAATCCCCTAGCCCTCGTATCATCTTAGTTGCCCTCCTCTGTACCCTCTCCAGAAGCTGTATGTCCCTCTTCAAGTGTGGTCTCCAGTACTGTACACAGTACTCAAGGTGTGGTCTAACCAGTCCATTGTACAGCAGAATCACTTCCTTGCTCCTAGAGTGATCCCCTTACGATGCATCCCAACATCCTGTTTGGCTTGCTAGCCGCTCTCCTGCACTGCTCAGGGTTATTCATACATACATCCACCATGACCCCTAGGTCTTTTCCCTATTGAGGCCTCCAGCCTCCCTCCCAGGGTGTACCTGCGTTTAGGGTTTCCCCGACCAAGATGCAACACCTTGCACTTAGTGATATTGAAATTTAATTTCCATGTGTGAGCCCAGCTTTCCAGGGTGTCCAGGTCCCCTTGCAGGGCCAACCTCCCCTCTTCTCCCTCAACTACTTCTCCCATCTTGGAGTCATCCATGAAGAGACTCATTGCACACCTTATAGCCTCCCTGATGTCCAACATGTATGCATTAAACAGGATTGGACCCAGGACCAAGCCCTGCGGTACCCCACTACCAACCTCTCTAGGGTTCTGAGTTCCCACAGACCACTACTCTCTGGGTGTGTCCAGCTAGCCAGTTTTCAATCCATCTGACCATCAAAGGGCCTACTCCTAACCCCATCAGTTTCTCCACCAGACCCATTGTGGGGACAGAGTCAAACAGCTTCTGAAGTCCAAGAATATACATCCACAGGCTTTCCTGTCTAGTTCTTGATGTTACCCATTCAGAACTCCACAAGATTGGTTTGACATGATCTACCTCACACAAACACATGTTGCCGACTATCCAGACCTCCCACCTCCTCCAAGTACACCCCAATCATTCCTTCAGTATACTCTCCATTAATTTTCCCACCACGAGGTCAAACTGATGGGTTCTAGTTACCTGGTGCTCCTCGGCCCCTTTATGGATTGGCTACCACATGTGCTCTCACCAATCCTCTAGGTACCCTCCCTGTCTCAAGTGACCTGTTGAAGAGGTCCACCAGGGTGCAGCCAGTATGTCCGCCAATTCCCATAGTACTCTCGGATGAATGCCATCCGGCCCAGGAGATTTGTCTTTCTTTAGGGTCTTGAGGGCTAACCACACCCTTTTGGCAGAGATAGCATCATCCGTCCCCTCCACCTTACTGGCCTTTTTATCCTTATCCAGATGTGACACCCCTGGGGTACCTCTCCCTCTTGCTCTATTTCTGTTGCTCCCCTGATCCCACTCACTGCCGCTTCTATCCCCTTCATGCCTTGCTTTGTAGATATCCCTTCCCCCTCACTAGTGAACACAGAGGCAAAGTACTCGTTATCTCTGCCTGGTCCCTCGCCTTTTCCACCCACCCTCCTTCTGATCTCAATCTGCTGAGGTGGCCCTTAGTTTTTCTCCACTCCCCAATATACCGGAAGAACCCCTTTTCCATTTCTTGTATCCCCTCTGCCAGCCACTGCTCTTTACTGGACTTTGCTCCCCTCACCATATGGGTGACTTTTCTAGATGCAAGATGGCACATTTCCTTATCCCTATCCCCTCTTGTTGTTTTATATTTTTTGTAGGCCGCCTTCTTTTCTCTGACTGCTACCTGTACCTCACTGGACCACCAACATGGTTTATGTGACCTTGCTCCCTTACGTTTCAACTTAGCGCAGATCCTGACTGCCTCATGAAGTCCCCATTTTATGACCTCCCATCTCCTTTCCACACTTGTCATTGATGTAATCCCCTTCAAGTGATCCTTGAGAATATTTCCCATGCCCTCTAAGTCTGCCTCCCTGAAGTCCACTGCCAGTGTCCTAGATCTCAACCCCCTTCCCCCCATGCTTATTTGAAACCAGACAGTATTGTGGTCGCTCCCAGTCAGGGGGTCCTGTACAACCAGGTCCCTTACCAGATCCCCATCTGCCAGAACCACATCCAGGACATGCCCCTCCCTTGTGGGCTCCATCACATGCTGTGTTAAGCACATCCTGGAAGCCGTCCAGCAGCCTCTGCTCCTTGGCCACCTTAGAGGCATGTCTTCAGTTTGTACCTGGCATATTAAGGTCCCCATCAACACCACTCCTTCCCCTTTTGGTCCACACTGGGCAATGATGTTGTCCAGCAAACCATCCTCTAGAACATCACTCATCCCGGGGGTCTATATACTACACCCAGCTTGACCTTATCTCCTGCTAGGGATCATAAGGTGACCCATAAGGCCTCCACATTTCCCTCTGCCTCTTCTACCCTAGCAATTTCTATGTCATCTCTAATGAACGTAGCCACTCCACCCCCTCTGCCCTCCTTTCTATCCTTCCTAAGCATAGTGTACCCCCGTACGTTTAGGTTCCAGTCATGGTTTTTGTTGGCCCATGTCTCCATGACCGCTGCCACATCCACTCCCCCCACCTTGAACAGCATGGCCTGGAACTCTGGCAACTTGTTTCTAAAGCTCCTGGCATTTACTAACACCAACCCCACCCTTATCCCTGATAGTCCTCTTTCGAGACCCACCCAAGATTCCTTATACTTCTATCCTCCTGCTCCTCCTGGAAACCTCCACCCCCAGTCTGTTTCCCCTCCCCTTGGGCTTGAAGGCTACTCCCTCATCTGTAGGAGAGGGCTTCTGGTCAGCCCCTCCCTTATCCCTTCCCCCCCTCAAAAGTTTAAACTCCACCTTTCTTGAATGTAGTCAGCCATCCCCTGTTTAAGGACTTCCTTCCCTAATGGGGCAAGATGAAGCCTGTCCTTGGCATATAGTCCCTTATCCTCCCAAACTCCATTCCAGTTCCCTAACACCCCCAACCCACTCTCTTCACCCCAATTTCTGAGCCAGTCATTAACCACTGTGAGCTTCATTTTTTTCTCCACTGAAGCCTTTGGTACTGGCAATATCTCCAAAAAGGAAATGTTGCGTCCATTATCCTGACAGACTCTGGCAAGTTCTTGGAACCTTGCTTGGATTTCCAAAACGCTATTTCCCTCAAGATCGTTAGTTCCCAAATGCATCAGGAAATCCGGTTTCTTTCCACAATCCCTCACCATTTCATACACCATGAACTTTGCTTTGTGCACTGTCAGCCCAGAGATACTCACTACCTTCACCTGGCTATGGCATCCACCCCTGTCCCTCCACTGGATACCCCTAATCATCGAGTCTCCCAATAACAGAACCTTACACCGCCATCATCCTTATGGTTTACCAACACTATGCCCTCTCAGCCCCCCTTCCCACCCTTTATTCATGATCTCAATTCCATAGGAGTCTTCCTGCCTTATTAGAGACCCCCTTGTCACCCTCCCCTTTCTGCCTCCCGCGTTATTTTGCCCACTTAACTTAAACCCCATCTGAATAGGTGTCCCCTTTAACTCTCTCTTATCTGAACCATTTATCCTGGCCCTGATGGTTTCCCCTTCCCCCACACTGCCATCCTCCCCCCTTGTAATAGTACCCCTGCCTCCAGAGTCTTTCAGTGGGTCCTCTTTAGCTAGGGCCCTATCCTTGGTACTGACCCCCCTGCTGAAGGGGGCCTCCGCTCCCACCTCCTTGTCTCCCAGTTTCTCTCCAATCATGTTCTCCTCCTCATGTCTGCAATATGTTGCATCTCCCCCATTTGCTTAACATTTATGTTTCCTTCTCTCTCTGGGACTATTTCTATCCTTTCCATTGCGGTCTGTGATGCCCTATGGGTATCCGACTCCCTCCCAGCCTCTGTATAAGTTTCCTCATTTCCACCAACCCTTCCTCCCCTCTAGGTTGTTAGTAGCTCAAATTTATTGTGACACTTTATGTCAGCCTCCATCAAGTAACCAGGTTTCCCCTGACTGCACCTCTAAACTGCCTCTTCTTCCCCTCTTGCTCTGTTCACCTTAGGGCTCCCTTCCACAGTCTGCTGTTTAGGCTTCCACACAGCGGCCCCTCCTGACTGTTCCCCCTCCACTCTCTTTGTATTCAGAATGTTCACCCTGTGCGCTTTCCCTTAGCGTCAACATCCCTATCTAAGGGTCCTCTGTCCCTAATATCCCCCCTCCTGCTTGCTGTAACATAACATCCTGTAATTTCAGAGCATCACCCCAGCCTCCCCTCAGTCCCACCCTTCTGCTGCCCATATCCACACCCCTTATCCTTGGACACCCCCCCAGCTTACTCCTTAACCAATATACCTCACTCCTGATACAAGATAGCTGTCTACAGAGTGGGCAGCCTCCCTCTCTCCAGGCCCAATTGAGAATTATTGCCATCCCACAGCCTGTGCAGCCTATAACCCTTCCAAAGATGCCTGTCATGGTGGAATATGGCCACCCTGTTTATCCCTCTCTGTTTATAATGGCGTACCTCCTTTTCTCAGTCCCTTTCCCTTGGAATACAGTTTCTCTCTATACTGACTGCAGTTATTTATAAACCCAATTTCAACCCCACCATAAAGTTCCCAAGTCTCACAAACACATACAGTCCAGTGTGTGTTCAGTCCCACTAACAGTGTGTGTTGCAGACATCAGGTACCACGTATGATGTCACAGGCCCTCCAGCTCCTGTTGGCAATTTCAGTCCCAAACAGAAATATTCAGCCCTTCAATCCAACCCCCAGTGGCTTTTCAGTATTTAGAAAGCCTACAAAACAGAAGTGGGTGGGTGGAGAGCTCTTACCAACTACCAGGCAAACAACACATTTAAATTTCACTCTAATTATCACTGCCAAACAACTGTTCCCAAGCCTCCAAAGTTATAATATCACAGCCCAAGTAACAGTTCTAACTCAAGGTAATAATTTTTAACACATATAACTAATTTCACTTACAAAACTATTCAAATATTTCAGTTAAAACAGAATATAACCCCAGACCTCTGTCCTTACCAGCCTTCTGCTTATGTTCCAAGTGAACAATGAAAGCCAAGGTAATTCCTGTTAAAGACAAGGTAATTCCAGTTAATGTCCCTTCCCCCTAACACCAGGCAGACAACACATTTAAATTTCACTCTAATTATCACTGCCAAACAACTGTTCCCAAGCCTCCAAAGTTACAATATCACAGTCCAAGTAACAGTTCTAACTCAAGGTAATAATTTTTAACACATAGAACTAATTTCACTTACAAAACTATTCAAATATTTCAGTTAAAACAGAACATAACCCCCAACCTCTGTCCTTACCAGCCTTCTGCTTATGTTCCCAAGTGAACAATGAAAGCCAAGGTAATTCCTGTTAAAGACAAGGTAATTCCAGTTAATGTCCCCTGCCCCTAACACCAGGCAAACAACACATTTAAATTTCACTCTAATTATCACTGCCAAACAATTGTTCCCAAGCCTCCAAGTTACAATGTCACAGCCCAAGTAACAGTTCTAACTCAAGGTAATAATTTTTAACACATAGAACTAATTTCACTTACAAAACTATTCAAATATTTCAGTTAAAACACAATATAACCCCAGACCTCTGTCCTTACCAGCCTTATGCTTATTGACAGAATCTGCAAATCAACTGGCTCCTCTTGATAAGGTGGAAGCTATGTTTCACAAATTGATAACAGATATGAATGACCTGAAGATTGCTACTCAACAGAATACAACTACATTAAAAACCATCCACTTCCATCTAGCTACTACAGAAAATAAAGCTTGGCTAAATTAAGCATCGGTACAAGAACTAAAGGCTACGATCAGGGAACAAGATTGTACCATTAAAGACCTTCAAACTAAAATTGATGACATTGAAAACCATAGTTGCAGAAATAAGTTACGACTATTTGCCTTTCCTGAAGATGTAGAAATTAAAAATACATCTGCATTCCTGTTGCACATTCTGCCACAAATACTAAAACTACCTATGGACCATGGCCTAATTACAGATTGCTCACACTGTATGTTAGGCCCAAAACCACCACCGGAGCAAAGACCCAGACCTATTGTGGCAAATTTCTGAATTTTGCATATACAGAGCTCATTCTACATTGCATATACAGAGCTCATTCTACATCTCATTCTAAGGGCCTGAGAAATTGGCCATCTCACTAGGCAGGAACACCATATTTACATCTACCGTGACTTCTCCAAAGAAGTATCTGTGAGGAGGAAAGCCTTCACCCCTGCCAGATGACTTATGCACCAGAAGGGCTTACGCTTCTCGATACGATACCCTGCGATAATGCAGGTATTCATTGGAAACACCTTCAAAGATTTCTGCACTCTAGAGTCTCTGATGAGCTTTCTAAATAACTCTAACTTACACTCTCTGAATGAACTTGGAGCCTGTATTGAGTCCCCGGCACCATCTACATCAGCAGCATTCATTACCAATGTTGGTGAGCACCGTCACCGCTACATCTGAATCTGGTACTTCTGACTCTCCTGCCAGTTCACCCAAAAAGCAATCCAGCTGTATACAAGAAAAGGTTCTTTCTAACTCATTGCACAGCAAACCTTGATGCTGCAGCCCTGAGACCACACTAGGTAATGATACCAAATCAAGCTCAATGAACAAAATTATTTCACATATCCCTCTGCATAATAAATACGCTCCTCTCCAGAATTTCCCAAATTCTCAGAACTCTGCATATAATGATTGCCTTACCATAGAAGAAAACATCTTTATGGCACCTGAAATGGAATGCACGTCAGCTGATACTTCGTGGGCAGATGTTGTGGCAAGCTCACCACAGAAATTCACAGAACCTCCCAAGAAAAAGTGCCATAGTAAAGGAAAGACCACATCAGACCCTGAGACCTCAAAACCAACTTATAGACCACCCTTCACTCCCTTTGGTATCTGATTAAGGCTGCAGGACTTTCATTTTTAGACCACAGCAGAGTGTGCATGGTGATCCTGTATAGTTGTATCATTACCACTATACTTGCTAACTATAGAAATATAATACATACTGGTTCACTGTACGCTTAGCTTGTGTGGCATTCTGACCATCAAACCTAAGGTCAACTGGTTATAGGCTGCTGTTATTTTACAATTAAGGTAGGTTCATGGTTCTCTTGATTAGTGACATTATCCCATAATAACACACGAATCACCAACTGTGTGACTCTTTCAATGCTTCCGGGCAGGTAATATTCCTACAACAGGAATACATAGTACACTAGGGGCACACTGTAGCCCCTTGACTTTATAATCTACTTTAACTGTGTCCCAATGTTGTTTGAAGCCTGGTGGTTGTGTTCTGACTTTATTTTGCATTACTATTTAAATAGGTCAATTTATCATTAACCAGGAATTTTGCTTAGATCCCATGCTAGTGGCTTATGAATATTCATAATACAGTTTGCTTTATGAATATTCATCTAATAATATAGCAGTTTTACATAGCGTCTTTCAAATAGTGTTAATTTTTAATGTTACAATGGTTATTAGTTACTGCTACATGTTATAGTATGCGTGGCATGCTGACCATTATACCTAGGTCTACTTATAATAGGTCTCTGTTGTCTTACAGTTAAAACAGGTCCACTATTCTCCTGATTAGTGACACCATCCTTCAACAACACTCAAACTACCTATTGAATTATTTTTTTCAAACACTTCTGGGCAGGTAATATTCGCACAACCGGAACACATAGTTTACTAGGGGCACTTTGCATCCTCTTGACTTTATAACTTACTTTTACTGTGCCCTACTGTTGTTCAAAGCCTGGTGGTTGTGTTTTGCTTCTGTTTTGTTAAACTCATATCCATGTTTTATTACTTAAAAGGGTCAATCCATTATAAACCAGGAATTTTACTTTAGACCCTGTGCAAGCTGTTTATGAATACCCAAGAACATAGGTTGGTTTATGTATATCTATCCAACAGTATAACAGCTTTGCATAATATCTTTTAGACAGTGTTAATTTAATGTTACAACTGTTACTAGTTTTTGTTGCTCCAATTTAATATCTTCACTATAAATGTGTAGTGTTTTACATAACAGAATAAGTCAGTGCATATAATGATTGCTATATTACCTATACTGACAGTTTGACTTCTGACCTCTGAGATCAATTATTATTATTTTTTTTTTCTCTTGCTGTGGTTTGGTATTCAGAACATTATCCCTTCTTAACCAGATGATGGAAGATTTTGTGGAACTGGTCGATAATTTATCTTTACCCTATGAAGAGTACAAGATATAATCAATCATTTGCATTGCACAGGGATAATAGTAATGTCTCTTTATTATACCTGCTATCTTTTTCTAAATTTAATTACTGCTAAAATAATAATGATATCTTCAATTTTCATTATATAAGTTCTAAGCTAGGTGTATCTTAAGGAGTATCAGATTTTTTTTTTAGTTATATTCGACCTGCTTACGTTTCTAATTCATGCCCTAGAGAACAGAGAGGTCTCAGTCTCCCATTTTTTTTATTGACTGACCTATTCTTCTCTGCTCATCTTAGATGGCTTTAGATTTTTTATTTTTAATATTTTGGATGTTAAGATTAGTAACAGTTGTAATAGAAATGGAAAGATGAAAACTACGGAGTCTGAGAGTCTCCTCATTCCTCTTTTCCCTCACAACTTCTTCAGTTCCTGTTTACAGACAGTTTACAACTACTAACTCTGTCAATTTAATCTGCATTTTCCTTGCTTTCATTGCCTGACAAATTGGGTCCCCAACAATTCCATCCATACTTATCACATACCGGTTGGACCTAGACTCCCATGGCTAACCTAACACTATATACATGGAATGTCAAGGGACTCAATGCACCTAGCAAATGTAAACAAGTTCTTAATAATCTTAAAAGACACAAAGTGCAAATTGCTTTTTTGCAAGAAACTAAATTATTGTTTGCAGATAATGACAGATTAATATGTGACTGAGTCGGTCAAGTTTATGCAGCCTCAGCTATCTCCAAAAAGTGAGGTGTTGCAATTTTAATCCATAGGGACTTGAAATGGAAGCTTTCTAATATTTTGAAAAACCCCAATGGTAGATGGCTGATTACCTCCTTTGACACTGCTTCTGGGCCATTAACCTTAGTTAATATCTATGCCCCGAATTCCGATGATCCTCAATTTTTTCATAATCTAGCATGACAGTTAACTTCCCAAAATCTGGCCAGCTCCCCTATTTTGATGGAGGTGACCTTAACCTTACACTTGACTCTTATTTAGACAGAAGTAACTTCTCCCTTGATGCCCACCCAAGGAGCATAGCTGCTGTTTCCCTTCTTATGAAATATTTTGGAATGTTGGATATTTGGAGGCTTTTTCACCCTAAAGACAGAGAGTATACATTCTACTCTTCCCTCCATCAATCATAAGGTAGAATTGACTATTGATTAGTGTCTCCCACAATTGCTGCTAATGTAATAGATTCTAACATTCTACCTCTTCTTATTTTGTACCATTCCCCAGCTAAACTTCACCTGGCTTGGGAGTCTCTCCATCTAAAATCTCCTTCTTAGCGCCTGGATCCATTATTACTTAAATATCCTGAATTTCTACCCTAGATCAGAACACAAATATGAGATTTTATTGCTCATAAATGATCCTGAAGACACATCCATCAGCATAACCTGGGAAGCTCTTAAAGCCATGCTTCATGGTAAAATCATTAGCTTTTCCGCACGTTGAAAAAGAATGATGGAACAGCAGCTTAATAATCTTGAAATATTACATAAAACCAAAGAATCACTGGATCTTGCTAATCCACATCCTGATTCTACCTCTCCTCTACATTACAAAATCCTTCAATTAGATATGCCAATTAACAAGTTAATCTCTCGTAAAACTGAAGTAGCATTATTAAGAAAAACATAAATACTGGGAATGAGGTGAAAAAGGTAGTAAACTATTAGTTTATCAGCTCAGATCACAGCAAATGGAAAGACACATTGCTGCTTTAAAGGACCCTGTAGGCAAAACTCAAACAGCTAATTCCTCCATTAACAAAATCATGACGGCCTTTTACAATAATTTATATTCAATTTCTTCTCCTTCATCACCCCTACATATTAATAATTTTCTGGAAAAGCTAACCTTCCTTGTCTTTCTCCTGATGTGGCAAACTCTTTAGATCAACCTTTTTCAATAGAGGAAGTGCATCAAGCCCTTTACTCCCTCAAGTCTGGTCATTCCCCTGGTGGAGATGGATTCTCTGTGGAATTTTATAAACCCTTGACTGATCTACTCTGTTCTTTGCTATGTAAAGTGTTTAATGAATCCACCCATGTAGGCAAATTACCCCAAACTATGACAGACAAGGTTATCACAGTGCTCCCAAAGAAAGATAAAGAGACTACCCTTCCCTCTAATTATTGCCCCATATCCTTACTTAATATAGATGGTAAAATCTTCACTAAACTTCTAGCTATATGCCTAGAGCCTCTTATTTCCCAATTAGTTCATCGATCCCAGGTGGGCTTCATCAAGGGGAGGGTAGGCTCTGATCACCTTCGTTCTCTATTTAATCTAATGTATAAAGCCAAATCTCTCAAATCTCCTGCAGCCACAGTAGCTGTGGACTTTAAAAAAAGCTTTTGATTCTTTAAATTGGAACTTTCTCTATCTTGTGTTATCCCACCTGGGTATCAGTGATCATTTCTGTTCTTGGATTAAACTACTTTATAAAATGGGCAAAGGATTTCAAGCAATCTGATTGGTTGTTAGCCATACATTAGATGTGTCTAATGCACAGATAAAACTAGAACTCCCATTTAGAATACACAGGCCCATTTTATAAGCACAATAAGTCACTCCGGGGATGTGCATTAGACAGTTCTAATGCATGGCTAAGGGACAGGATGCACTCGGCCTGTGGCCTTGTGCCTCACTACATCCCCCTAGCCGTGCATTAGAACTGTCTAATGCACACCCCATTGTGTCTTATTGTTTACTTATATCTCCCCTCGGCTAGAGTCCTTACATACTCCACACTATCCCAAACCTTTAAGCTTGCCAGAGGCACCAGGCAAGGATGTCCCTTTGTGCCCATCTCGCTTTATCTTTGCCCTTGAACCTTTGGCAGCTGCCCTCTGCCAAACTAACAAAATTAAAGGCATCTCTACCAGAAATATACAATCTACCTCACTGTCCTATGCAGACTATCTGCTTGTCTTACTTGAAAACTTAGAATCTGCTGCCCAACCAATCACTCAACTGTTAAATACATTTACCAACTTATCTGGGCTGGCAGATAACTTTATCAAAACTGAGGAATTACCTTTAAACGAGTATTGCAAACCCTATATGAATAACCTCCTTGGGCTTCGATGGGCTCCCCAAGGTATTACTTATTTAGGGATTAAGATCTTACCTACTTTTGATAAACTCTGGGACACAAATCTTTCTCCCTTACTTATCTATATCAAAACAATCTTAGACAGATAGAAGACCCTTAATTTGTCTCTAGCAGATAAAATCGCTGCAATAAAAATAACTATCAAACCAAAGGTTTATCTTTTCTCTTTATCTATTTATTTATCTATTCTCAAATACTCTGCTAAAGTTACCCTCTTTTTTTCCTTTCCAAAATTGATAAAATAATAGGAGAGTTTATATTCTATATCCTGTCTAAAAATGTAAGGAAGCACCTTACTATTGCCCCATCAGTCCATTACTGGTTTAAGCTGTATAAATGGTTAAAAACCAATCCCACTCCTGTGTTCTACACTCCTATTTGGGGGAACAAGAACATAACCCTTGACTGCCAACCACTATTCTGCAACTCATGGAAGAACAAAAATATACTCTTCCTGGGTGATATCTTAACCGACGGTAGTAATGCATTAAACTTCTTCACTAACCTACAAGCTACATGGGGTATACCTAGACAAGAATTCTGGAAATATTTACAAGTCTACTCTGCTATATTCCCTATACTCTACTGAGCTAATATACTAACTTCCATTTCTTCTTACATCACTGCATGGATCAATACCTCATTTGGCCTAGTTAGCAGAATTTATAAGCATACTAGAGATTCCTTACCAAATCAATCCCTTTCAGCCAAAGCTAAATGGAACCTTGTTCGACAAGATACTATAACAGATTCTCAATGGAACGATTGTTGGACCTTCTGCCATGGTACCTTTAAAGATATTCGTAGTATGCTTATTCAATATAAAATTCTCCACCTTTGGTATAGAACTCCATCTCTTCTTTATAAAATTGGACTATTATCTAATGATCACTGTTGGTGCTGTAACTCGCCAGGTGGAGATCTTCTACATATACTTTGGTTTTGCAATCCAATCTGTAAGCTACGGTGGTTTGTCCACAGTCTGGCCTCCAACATCATAAGATGTACTATGCCCTTTGATCCTAAATACTTTATACTAGGTGTTATAAACAAAGATATCAAACTGTCAAAACACCAACATAGATGGTTGCATATATTATTCATGCAGGTTAAGTGACTAATCTTAATTCACTGGAAATCCCACATAACACCTATACTTTCAGACATTCTTGATAACCTAACTCATACTGCATCCTTGGAACGCCTTACATACCTGGCCCTAGATCAACTGAATGAATTTAGGCTCTGTTGGCAGGATTATTTTAACTATTTACAATCTACATGACTGAGAGGTATCCTCAGACTCTTTACACTGTTTTACTCCATGTACAAGACTATATCCAACACAATTGTTGCATCTCTCTTTGGTATACGTTTTGTTATATTGTTACTGTAGTAATTAGGTTTTTCCTCATATACAGTGCAGTATACCTTATTAATCTTACTCTGCTGGATAATGGAAATTAAGTCTCCTATCAGACTAATGCAAAGCTATTCACTGTTATCCTTTGCATCACTCAATATGCATTGCTTGTAATTCAATATGCTGTTTCATCTTTTTCTTCCCTCTTATTTGTACTGTATATGTATATTAATGGTAAAATGTTCTGTTGTGCTAATAAACAAATTAACTGCAAAAAATATATATTATGCAAGAGGGAAAAAAGTGGATTTATTTTAATTTTTCATTACATCTTGTATTATTAATGTACCGATGTTAAAAAAAGCATTTAGTTAATGAAAATATCTTAGTTAATTTCCTTAGCATAGTGGGTGGGAAGTGTTGGCTGTCCTTTAGCTAATTCCAGATTAAATGTATTTATCCGGAATGTACTGTAAATAAGATACTATTGTGTTTGAGTCTAGTTACCTACATCCCCAAACAGCATCGTGTGTCTTATAGTCCCCAGTTCCTGAAAGGAAAAAGTGGTTTATTCAACCAAAAAAAGGAGAACCTGACAGCTGTCTTCCACATATAGTACCAACTTTCAAATATAAAAATTAACATGAGATATGATGAGGTTTTTTTTTCATAATATCCTTGAATTTACAATAGATTGATAGGCTAATAAATATTTAATTTTTGAGTCATCATTAAAGGACGATAGATTGTATAATAATTCATGATTTGAGGTTGTTTTTTTTTTCCAAAATATAGCCATTGAGATAAGTATGGCTTTTCCTTTCAAACCTTGGGCATCTTATTATAATATGTTCAAGGTCATCAAGTTCACCCCGAGCACACTACAGAATGGAAGGAGCACTCCTTCATATTTTAGTTTAAACAATAGTTATTTAGACTTATAAGTTTCAAATCAGAAGTGTGTAATAGGGCATCTCTTTTCCTTATCTAAAATCTAAAGTATGCTTCCATACTAAAAACCTTTTTAAGATTCTTGCATAAGATATGGATTTCAGAAGTGCTGATGTTTGCCATATCTTGTTCTGCTGTGATATTTTTACACTTGTAATCTACCAAAACAGTACATGGCATTCTATATGTCTCATACAATACAGAACCAAGTTCCACTGGGTATGCATAGATTTTATAAATGTCATATAAGGGATAGAGATTCCCATTAAAGAATATTCAATGTGTTCTTCAAAACATAATATAAGAAGACTTTCATCAGACATCATCTGAAGGTCTATTAGAAGTATTATTATTTTGGCTAAGATATGAGTGTCAGTTGAGTACTGTCCCAAGTCTTCTGCTAGAAAATGTGCAGGCGTGCCTTAAGGGAGTCTTGACAAGTATCAATATAGTTAGCTCATAATTATTTCAAGGGAAGTACAGTCAGAAATACCTCAAATCTTTGCTGTGTAAAGTACTGCATTTGTAATCTGGGTATTTATTAGAGTCAGGGCTCCTTTCACTGAATATCCAGCGTAGGTTTTCATGAATTGCTTAATTTCATTAATTGAAATCTGAACCTTTTGTTTTAAATATTCTGGGCCAGATATTCAAAGCTTTGCATGGTGCTCAAACCGTTTGCTCAGGATTAGCGTGGGTCTGCTATATTCAAAAGGCCAAATAGCATGTGCAAACTGCATTAACACTGGGCAAACCATAATCATATGCAAGGGGCAAAGTGAACATGAATACAAGTGCTATGAGATATTCAGTGACTAGCGCCACACTAAGGTGTTTAGCATGACATAGCGTGACCCTTAACACAGTACATATTACCTCCCCAGAAAAGCTGGTCTTAACATAGAAACACAGAATTTGATGGCAGCTAAGGACCTCTTGGCCCACCTAGTCTGCCCATTTCCCTACATAACGGATAAGCTGCAGATCCTAGTTAACCAACAGCCTACTTCCTCCTACTCCCCCACTAGAATTGCCTTATGTTTGTCCCATGCATTCTTGAATTCCCCCACCATTTTTGACTCTACGACCTCCTCAGGAAGTCTGTTCCAAGTATCCACAACCCTCTCTGTGAAGAAATACTTCCTCACATTACCTCTGAGCCATCCCCCCTCTATCTTCAAATTGTGCCTCCTTGTTCTTGCACATCTCTTTTTCTGAAAGATGCTACCCTCTTGGACTTTGTTGATTCCCTTGAGGTATTTGAAAGTTTCTATCATGTCCCCTCTCTCCCTCCTTTCCTCGAGGTTATACATCTTTAGTTCCTTTAGTCTTTCTTCATATGTCTTCTGATGCAGACCCTGGATCATTTTGGTTGCCCTCCTCTGGACAGCCTCCACCCTGTCTTGTCTTTGTGGAGATGGGGTCTCCAGAACTGTACACAGTACTCCAGATGTGGTCTTACCAGCTGTCTATACAGAGGGTCAACAACTTCCTGTTTTCTACTGGTGATGCCTCTCCCTATGCATCTCAGTATCCCCCAGCCCTCCTTACTGCCTTCTCACATTGCTGGCCCACCTTTAGGTCATCTGATATGACTACCCCCAGGTCCAGTTCCATTTTTGTTGTTGTCAGTATCTCGCCCCCCATTGTGTACTCTTCCCCTGGGTTTTTGTTTCCCAGGTGCATTACTTTGCACTTTTTTGCATTGACTCTAAGCTGCCATACATTTGACCATTCCTCCAACATTTCCAAGTCCCTTTTTATCAACCCTGTTGCAGATCTTTGTGTCATCTGCAAAGAGACATACTTTCCCTTCCAGTCCCACTACAATGTCACTTTTAAAGACATTAAAAAGGACTGGCCCAAGTACTGAACCCTGTGGTACCCCACTAGTGACCCTCCTTTCTAGGTAGGCCATGTCCACAGCCCCTCCCTGGTCTACTGCTTTGGTCACCCAGTCAAAGAAATCAATTAGATTTGTCTGACATGACCTTCCCACTGTGAATCCATGCTGCCTTGGGTTCTGTGTCCTACTGGCCTCTAGGTACACAACAATTCTTTCCTTCAGAAGTGATTCCATCATTTTCCCTACCACTGAGGTCAAACTGACAGGTCTGTAGTTTCCTGCCTCTGTCTTGCTCCCACTTTTGTGAAGGGGAATCACATCCATCCTCCTCCAGTCCTCAGGTACCACCTCATCCTCCCATGATTTATTAAAAAGGGTAGTCAGTGGTGTTACTAGTTCTTCCCTTAGTTCTTTTAAAATTCTGGGATGATTCCCATCAGGCCCCATTGCTTTATCCACCTTCAGTTTTAAGAGTTCTTTCAGAACCCTTTCTTCTGTGAAAGGACTAATATCAACACCCCTATCCAGAGTGCTTCTATTGACCGGATTAGGTATTTTCCCCTGCTTTTCCACTGTGAATACTGAGCAGAAGTATTTGTTCATTATCCCTGCTTTTTCACTGTCGCTCTCTGCCCAACCACCTTCCTCTTTGTTCAGCCTCAGTATCCCTGCCTTAGTCTTTCTTTGCTCCTTAATGTATCTATAAAATGTTTTAACCCCCTTTTTAACTAAGTTGGCTATCTTTTCCTCGGTTTGGGCCTTTGCTGTTCTGACTGCCTTACCTGCTTCCTTCTGCTTTAACTGGTACAGTTCTCTGTCCTGCTCCTTCTGTGTTTCCTTATACTTCCTGAATGCTATCTTTTTTTCCTTTACCTTCCCCGCCACTTCTTTTGAGAACCATAGTGTTTTTTTCTTTCATTTTGATTTATTTTCTTCACACAAAGTCTTGTTGCCTCTGTGATGGCAGTTTTGATTTTTTCCCATTGTTGCTCCACCCCACCTTCTTGCCTGTCTTCTAGTGCTTTTCTGAGGCACTCTCCCATTTTGACAAAATCAGCCCTCCTGAAGTCCAGTACCTTCACTTTTGTGTGGCTTGACTCTACAACTAAGTTTATCATGAACCACACTGTTTGGTGGTCACTTAATCCCAGATGGCTACCCACTTCACGATCAGAGATCCTCTCTCCATCCCCATTTGAGAGTACCAGGTCTAAGATTGCTCTCTCCTGAGTGGGTTCCAAAACTAACTGTCTGACGGCATGCCCCCTGTAGGGCATTGAAAATGGCCCTGCTCTTGGATGTGGCTGCAGCAAAGGTGCTCCAGTCAACTTCTGGAATATTCTGGTCCCCCATCAGCAATATCTCCCCTTTCTCTGCCATCCCAAGGAAGCCTTCTATCATTTCCTTGTCCATTTCCTCCCCCTGAGACGGGGGTCTGTATACAACCCCTGTGCGGATTGTGGAGCCATTTCCAGTCTCCAGGGTGACCCACAGTGCCTCCTCTCCTCCCTGTTTACCCTTTAGTTCTGTTGCTTTTATCCCTTCCCTTACATAGAGAGCTACTCCTCCTCCTCTTCTTCCCTCCCTGTCCTTCCTGTAGATTGTGTACCCTGGTATGTTGACATCCCAGTCATGGTTCTCTGTGTACCATGTTTCTGTGACTGCCACAATATCCAGGCATCCCTCTTCCATCAAGGCCACCATTTCAGGGAGCTTTTTACCTAGACTAAGGGCATTAGTACTCATTACCCTCCATTTTTTTATGGCTTTATTTCTTTTTGCCCCATCCCTGTCCCTACTGCCTTTGTCTTTTTCTCCATTTACCCCTGCCTTCCTCCCTATCAGCTGCTCTATTTTAGTGTTTACCTCACTAATTACCCTGATTTTGAGGGGTGGGCTAGGATTTCCCTTCTCCTCTTCAGTGCCTTCCCCCTTGGCTAGTTTACATGTTTGCCACTGAAGCATTTAAACCTATCACCTAGGATCCTGGTTCTCCTCCAGGACAGATGCAGTCCATCATGCCTATAGAGGCCTGCATCCCTCCAGGTGGAGCCCCAGTCCCCAATGAAGCCAAATCTCTGAGCTCTGCACCAGCTTTTCAACCAGTCATTGAATCCCATGGTGCAGAGTGTCCTAGCCTCATCCATGCCATAGACAGGTAGCACTTCCGGGAAAGTTACCATGTGTGCTACTTGTCTAAGGCCCCTCCCCAACTCCACAAACTCCTGTTGCACTACTCTGATCCAATTCTCAGCCAGGTCATTCGTCCCTAGGTGGATAATGACATCCAGCTCCCTCCCCCTTTCCACTGCTCCCATGATCCTGAGGATTCATATCCTGTCCCTCCAAGCCTTGGTGATGGGCAGGCACCTTACCTCCTTTCCCCTCCTCCCCAGTTTTACCCCCTAACAGTTGGGTCCCCCACCAGGAGTTATTTTCTTCCCCTGTGAGGTCCTGGGCCACCCTCCTCTGGGTCTCCATTGTGAAGGTTCCCAGCATCCTCCTTGGTCTCCACTGCAGGTGCCTCCATAGAGGAACCATGCTTTGCCAGAGTGGCAAATGAATTGTGGAGAGGCACAACTGGAGGGATGCATCTCTGTTCCACCACCTTCACCCTCCTTGAGTCCACTGTGGTCCAACCACTCCTCTTTCTTGCCAACCACTGAGGTAGTGGCAGTGGCCTGGGTGGTCCCTGGGTGAGGCAGCAGGTTTCCTGAATCCTTGCCAGGTCAGCATGGAGACGAACAACCTCCTCCCTCAGACCAGAAAACAGCTTTGCATGACATTGGTGCTTTGCACAGTGTTAGCGTGGTATTAGCGTGGCTTGCGTGCCCTAACATATGATCATGACACTTAGAAAATGCCACACATGGATGACACATGCTGCTCACTGATGGCACCACCATGATGTCAACAGTTGCCACCAGTCCCAGCCAAGCACAGACAGTAAGAGCTGATCTGGCCCACAGGGGATATCATGGTAGTGTGGCCATACTGCACACACCTGCAGACCATAGGTCTGTGGTGACCAACAGATGCCAGCACACACATGCAGCACTGTGGGCATGGTGGCAAACGAGGGGAGTGTGTATGGGTGGCCAGACCTCACCACAGCCCAGGTGTGGCCACAAGGCTGAGACACATCATGCAGTGCACTCGGGCCAGTAGTGGGAATACCCCACCACCTGTGTACCTGTTGGATCTTACATGCTCCCCCCAGCCACATACCGCACAACTGTACAGATGCCACAGCACACACAGCTGGCCATGTTTATGGTACTGTGAGCATCCCAAGCCACAGGTGCAGCATCTGTGGAGCACACAACAGTGAAACAGTACTGTCCACTGTCAGTAATCACTTGCAAACTGGGCCGGTCACTGTGTATACAGTGCAGTGGTCATCACTGCCCTACATACCATAGGAACTGCTGTGTCCCTCACACTACTGGCCCCCTTGCTACTGTAGTGTCTGCTGTGCACTGTAGTATGGCCTACAGTGTGACAGTTGCATGCAGCACCATCATCACCTGTGCCTATGCTGTGTTGTCCTCTGGTGCACACAATGCATTGCTATACTGCATACATGTAGCCTGCAGCAACCATCATACACTGTCAGACTGACCTACAGGTGGAACTGTGGCCAGATTTGACCAGCCCCTGTACTTCCAGACTGGCCTACAGGTGGAGCTGTGGGACCCTGCAGTAACGCTGGGCAAACTGCGTGCAAATCAGGGAATAATGAGATGCTTATTTGGCTGTTTGCCCAGACCCTACCTAAGTAGGCTCATTTGCATGTCACTTTTGAATATGGCAAATCCTAGCACTGGGCAAATGTGTTTGCACTGGGCAAACAGCTTAGCTCTGCACTAAAGCATGGCGCTAACGGTTCAGGGAATATTATACAGTTCTGATCTCGGTTCTTTCACATCTGCTGTTGCCTGCAGCTGTACAGGGTGCACTCATTTACTGGCATACACATTGTCCACATAATTCATCTCTATCTGCCCTCATGCAGCTGTGCACTGTGTTGTTGTTGTGGTTTGCACTTCCTGGTTGCTATATTCCAGGGCTATGTTTGCCCTGCACTCCCAGCCCAGTTTGCATGGCCTCATTCCCTTGCTATATTCAGAAGCTGTTTGCCCCAGGCTATTCCTTTTGAATATAGCTTGTTTTGTGCTCCGGGATAAGTTTGCCCGCTGGGCAGTGTTATCTTAGCACAGGGGCAACGTTTTAAATATCTGACCCCCTATATGTAGATTCCATTTACTATTCATTACAAAATGTATACCCAACTGTTTCAGTTGGTGACTTGTTCTGTTTTAGCTTTTATTTTTTAGTGTATTAGTGCCATATACTACCATTTGCATTTTTTTCCTGTTTACTCATAAATGCTTGGCATGGCAAAGCTGTGAGAAAGTATAAAGTTTCCTTTGAAGACCCATTAGTGATGTTGATAATAAAACTATATAATCTGCATATGCTAAAAAAGAAACTGGATTGCTAAAGACTCTTGGTAAATGAAAATTTTGATTGTATCAATTTTCTAAGAAACTGTTAATGTATAGATTGAAGAGTAAGGGGGTTAATATACAGCCCTGACACCCAGGTTTGTTTTATTGCATTTGTAAGGCTGCCCTGCAGATTATATTAGACATCAGACAAAGCATCTTCATGAAATTTTATTAAAATATTCAGTAAATAGTCATCTAACCCATAATTATTAATGTTAACCAAAGTGTATTTCTGCTGATATTTTCAAATGCTATCTTAAGATGTACAAAGCAATAAAATAACATTTCTTTCTTTACTTTAACATATTTATGAATTAAATGTTGTAAGACCAAACAGTGTTGTACTGTAGAATGACTTTTCCCCTAAACCCATTCGGTCTTCATCAATAATGTTATTATTTTCTACCAAGGTTTCAACTCTACGCAACAATATTCTAGTAAAGATTTTCTGAGAGGTGTCAATCATGCTAACTGGACAATGTATGTAGGGGTCTGTCAATTGACCCTTCTTATATACTGGGTAAATTATATTACCTTGACAAGAATTTGGAAAGGTTTCATATTGGACCATGCTGTTATAAGCATGGTACAATAGGGGTATCCACCAATTAGGAAAATATTTAAAAATGTCACTGGGAACTCTATCCAGTCCAGGTTGTTTATTGGGTTTAGTATTATTAATTGCAATTGATATTTCCTTTCTAGTAATAAATAATAAGTATGGGATAACCACATGATTGTGATTTGGTTTTTAATTGCCCTGCTACTGACAGAGAGTTCTCCTCAAAATTACGATAATAAACTTCTGAAAAATGAAATTCTGATGATTTTGATTGAATATAAGAGTTTGCAGAAACTGCAAAAGAATTTGTGCCTTTGGGCACCATTGACTAAAATTCTTTGGTGTTTTACTAATTACAGAATGGAGACGTTTTAGCTATATATTAATATTTTGTTGTTTTTTTCTTGTTTAAGAACGTGATTATATTCTGTCCTTTTTCTGATTTAGAAGTCTTATATTTTCTTTGGTCTTATTTCTTTAAACTTTCCTTATCATCTTGATCAAGGTTCCCCCTACCCCACCCCCAATTAGATCTTGTATTAAACCTGGACCTCTTATGGTTATTCCAATTATAATAAAGTAATGTGGCTATATGTGGAAATATTCTGTTCTAGGATGTATGGAACATGCCCCATTTCCCATCCCGTCCCCCATCTCCATACCCCTGGTCAGAACAACCCCAATTATGACTGTTATATTCCTTTAAACTGAACTTTTCAGGTTCTTTTGCCTGAATGCTCTGATACTACTTCCTATATTGACCATCAGCCTACTACAAAACCAACTGCAAATATACGGCTGTGCTAAAGTACTGAAACGTCTGTGATACTTGTTTGGCAGCCACTTACTGAACACCTATGTACTCCTATGCCTGTACCAATGTACTGTAATCTGTAATTATTTTGTCTCTGTACTCTTTGTGTCTGATGAGGGACCTTTGTAAATGAGTCCTTGACTCAAAGGTCTTTCTGAATCCTCAATAAATAAATAAATAAATGTTGATATCATAACATTTGAGCAATGCTTGTTTAACTGTGTTTACTGCTGCAAATGACAATATCTGATCTAAGGCATCCATATCACTAGAGTTCCATTACATTTTTTAAGGAAATTACACTTATTGGAAAATGACTTCCAATTTATATTAATGACTCAAGTTTTTATGTTAATTGCAAAGGAAAATGCAGTGACTTGGAACGTTCAACTATTTGGAGATCTATGCTTTTGTCTAAGGTATTTACATTACATATTAATTGCAAAAAACTTTACTTATGCACTACCCAAGGTTGAAGTGACAAAAGTAACATTAGGGCTGACCATCACAAGGCACACCCACCTGATTTAAAAGAGGCAAGAGAGGTGCAACCATAGTGGTTTTCCTGTTGCAGCCTGCATGGTGGGAGTGGAGGTTAGGTTTGGAAACCCTAATGCCACATTTCATATGTTTGTCACTTTAACCCTAACTAGTGCATTAATTAAGTTTTTTATTTATTTATTCATTCATTTGATAACCAGGTTGTTATACTGAAGACCTTTATTAAGCACTGCAAGAGCCAGAAGCTGACACATACAATGTAAATATACAGTGATAGAGCAGCATGTATCATACAGGGAACATAACAGTGGAGGTCAAGCTGACAGAGAAAATATAAGGTAAACAGTACCAGGCATATCAGCAATTGAGCAAACAAGGTATATAACATTTAGGTAAACAGGGTAAGGTTGCTCCATCATTCAACAAAAGGAATAACAACAGTATTCAGGGTGGAGAGGAGAGTGGAGTACTAGATGAGATAAGGGTGAGCTGAAGGGAGGAGAAGCCATGTCAGTGGCCTGTGGGAGACACAGGTCATGGTGGACAGAAAGTTCTTTCTTAACAGGAAATTTAGATTTAGAGGCAGGTCAGAGAAATGTAGGGAGTAGGAGGTCATTCCATACAGACAGTCTGGATGCAGATAAGGCTCTTAGGCCCATCCTCGTAGTTATGTTAGGACATTCTAGTTGAAGGTATGAAGACTGATGTAGATTGTGGCAGTGGGTTCTAGGCAGGATAAGAAGGTGTAGTGGAGAGTAGGAGGGATTGTGCAAAGTATCAGCAATGGTCTGGGCCAGCAGGTAGGAGCATCATGCTTGTGGAGAGAGACAGTTAAGGGATTGGTAAAGAGTGTAGTGGAGAGTGAGGAGAAGGGCACAGAAGGCAAGGTGACATATATGATTGTAGGTAGCATGCAGTCAGTTAAGGTTGGTAATGGAGGTGAGGGAGTACACTGGGCAGCCATAGTCAAGGAGGGGAAGGAGATTGAAACAGCAATAGTAAGACAGACTTCTGGTGAGAGGTGGTCGATCATGCGATAGCAGAACCCTATCTTCTGATTGATGTGCCTGATCAGTGAGGCAATGTGGTCAGTGTAGGATAGGGATGGGTCCAGAATTACCCCCAGATACTTGAAGGCAGGAACAGTGTCAAGGGGAGAGCCATCTGGGGATTTGACAGTTAGAAGGCCACCATTGTGCACTAGGGCAGAGAGTTTCAGTTTGGAACTGAAAAGCATGGCCTTTGTTTTGGCAGCATTGACCAACAGTTTGTTGAGGTAGAACCAACAATTTGCTTGCAGAAATCATTGGTAAGAATGGCGAATAGAGAGGAGTGGGAGGGGTCACTTTGGTATAGCATTAAGTCATCAGCATAGAGGAGTGATTTACAGGATAGGCCTTCTGATGGGAGAGAGTTAAAGAAGAGGGAAAAGAGAAGGGGCCAAGAACAAATCCCTGGGGGACAGCCACAGAGAGAGGCAAGAGAGGGGAGGTGACACTACCAGGGCAGACCATCTGGTTTCTACCAGAGACTTAGTGAGCCAGGTGGTGGAGGCAGGGGAGAAACCAAAGACACTGAGTTTTGCTATCAGGATGTTGTGATTTACAAGGTCAAATGCCTTGGACAGATCAATAAACACTGCACCAGTTAGATTCCCTTCATCCATATTCCTCAGCAAATGGTGAGTGAAAAAGACAAAGGGCCATGGTAGTGCTGGGTCCCTTCCAGAAACCATGTTGCTGAGGGCAAAGAGATTATATTTGGAGATATGTTCTGTAATTTGATAGTTTACTGCCTTCTCTAGGAGCTTACCAAGATGGCACAGAATAGAGATGGACGGTAGTTGTCCATAAGACTAGGTTCACCTGATTTATGAATGTGGACAATTTTGGCCTGCTCCCAGACAGAGGAACAGAGGCTGTAGTTAAAGATGAAGGTGAGTGGATAGGCAACTTACTGTGCCACTAGTTTTTAGAAGCAGGGGATAGACCATGCTACCAGCACTCCCTCGAGATGGTAGGCTGAGAAGGAGCTTAAGAGTCCCAGGAGGAGAAATGGTCTTAAAATAAAAAGGGGTAATAGGAGGGAAGTTAGAGGAGGGCAAGGGGTGGAGGGAGGCTTAGCCAGGTAACTGCTAAGGTTTGAGAAATGTGAAATAAGTGCATTCACGATGTCAGTAGGGTCAGTGAGAGATCCTTGTGTGTTTAGGGAGGAGGTGACTGCTTGGTGGGGAGGGAGCAAGGCATTAATGGAGGACCAGAAATGCCTGGGGATGCCTAGGTGACTGGAAATAGGCTGACTTCCTAGATTGTATATGGCATTTGCACAGATTTTGCAGGTCATGGTAGCTATTCCAATGGGAAGGGGATAGGGGCAGCTTTATAGTCAGCCCACTTTGAGTCACACTGCTTCATAAGCTTTAGGAGATCTGATGTGACCCAGCAAGTGTCACCTCCATGCACTCTGCATGAAGTGAGTGGGAAATGCTCATCTTGGATATGAGACAGGGCTGAGACAAAGATGTCTAGTGCAATGTCAGCATTAGTGGCACCATAGAGGGAAGTCCAGCCAAGGGCTCTGAGGTCATTCTGAAGCCTGAGTGGGTCAAAATTAGAGAAATTGTGGAAGGTCAGGAAGATAGGTGGGGGTGGGAGGTTAGTACACCAGGCACAGTAGATAGGGGAGTGGTCACTAATGACAAGTGTGCCAGCATGGGCAACTTTGTTTGCTTGAGTTGTCGGTATCCAGTCCAGGGTAGTGTGTTTGTTGGACCAATTGTTGAGGCATATGAGAAGCAATTAGCTGGGTGAGATTGTGTTGTTGTATGATGGAGCTGCAGTCAGCAGATGGGGTTTGTGTCCCAGTCAGTGTTGAAATCCCTGAAGAATGGAGTCTCTTACAGGGAAAAGAGGTGCAAGAAGGTTCAGGAGGGCTGCAAGCCCAGGGAGGCCAGCTGTCAGTAGGTTATAGCAGCATTCATCTAGCAACTTGCTATTGGTGGCAACTGTTAGTTCAGCTGCAATCTATTCAGAAGACAGGTCACTGGAGGACTGGCCAAGGAGTGTGGCACTGTATTAGTTATGGTAGTACAGAAGTACACCACCACCACGGTGTGAGGTAGAGTGATCATGGTGAAGGAAAGTGTAACTGTGTAGGGAGCAGTTTTGGTCATGGGTGGAGCTCTTTAGCCAAGTCTCTGAGATGCCCAGTTTGTTGGGATTGTAAAGAGACCCAGGCCTCTAGCTCAGCTTTTTTAGGAAGAGGCTCCTCACATTCAAATGGGCAATTTTTAGACCAGGCTTAATATCCCATAACGGATGTCTATGGGCTAGAGGAGTGTTTAAAGGGGTGAAGAAGCAGGGCCAGGGTTACTTCTATGTCACTAGAGAAGGTGGCAGACAGCATGAAAGTTGGATTGGAGGGACATAGAAAGATGGGACCCAGAGGGAGGGAGGAGGCGAAGAGAGATGGTGCCTGTCATGGGAGCTGATGAAAGCTAGGGCAGCAGATGGACAGGAGAGAAGCAGGCTGCAAGCAAGCCTAGATGATTGGAAGTGGATCTTCACCCTGGGATCTGTTCAGGTGAGTGAGGGTGTGTGTGGGGGGGTGCAGGGTGGTGGGTGTTGGGTGGGAGGTCAAGATGGGGTGTCAGATTAGTGAGGGATCATTTTCTTTTTACAGGTTTTGCAATGAATCACATTACTTTTGAGATATTATAATCATATCCGTATTTGCTTGTGGGAGAGCAGATCCCAGAAGGCCTTGTGCTCCCATCCATTCATAATTTTTGAGACAGTGTAATTATATCCTGATTTGCCTGTGGGAGTGCAGGGCTTAGGCCCTGTGCTCTCAACCCTCCATAATTGTATCCGTATTTGTCTGTGGGAGCACAAGGTCCAGAGTTGTGCACTCCCATCCATCCATACTTTTGAGATAGTGTAAACATATCCTTATTTGCCCTCCAGGTCCTACACTCCTGTCAATCCATAGATGCAAGATGCATGTATGTATGTTGCTGTGGAAGCCTGAGCCCTCAAGCCCTTAGCTTCCATTTGCAGGACAACAACAACCAAACTGTTAGCATTGCCTTCTTATTACCCCATCTCATGTATTCAGTACTGAAACTTTCCAAATCCCCAGCAAAACATGATTCCACACCAATGCAATGTCATTCCACACCACAGGTGTGAAAAGAAAGTTTGGCAGGATTTGAAAAATGACAGCTGTCACATGAGGCAATGTAAAAAATGGCTATGTTGAAAATGTGGGGTCCAAATAGTATACTACCAAAGTTATGAGTGAGCTTAGCAAAATTTTAACAGATGCATATAACATTGCCCTTTTTACATATTTTGACCCTGAATTTTCAATATACCCTTCTTATGATCCTACCTCAAGAACAAGGACTGTGAAAATGTTCAAATCCCATCTGAAAGGTGATGTCACCATAGGACCATGAAAAATTACCTTTTGGGGCAGAATTGCACAATTCTAGCAACAGCGTTCATGAGGTGGAGTGTCAAAAAGACCATGCTGAAAATCTAATGAAACAACATGCAAAAATGGCAAAGTTATGCATCAAAGTTAAAAACTCAGCTGAAATACATTAAACTGCACTTACTTTACTTTCTCACATAGCAGACAGTGTTTCTAGCAGCAAGACAAGTTTTGGATTGGAGAGTGGATCTTCACCCTGGGATCTCTTCAGGTGAGTGAGGGTGTGTGGGGGGTAATGGTGGTGGGTACAGGGTGATGGGTGCTAAGTGGGAAGCTTAGTTGTGGTGTCAAATTGGCAAGGGACCATTTTCTTTTTTACAGGTTTAAAAAAGACATTAAGGGGATGTTTTCTTTATTAAAGACAGAAGAGTGATTGGAGGGTGAGGTGGCTAAAGCAGTGAAAGAAAAATGTCAATGGGGATAGTGATCAGAGGGTAAGGGTGTCACTAGACACCAGGGAAAAATACAGTAATGATGGGGATGGTCATCAGATGGTGAGGGGTGCCACTAAACACCAGACTAACAGGAAATATTAATGGGGAAGGTGATCGGAGGCTGGGGAGTACCACTAGAAACCAGGAAAAAATATATATTAATGCAGACAGTAATCAGAGCTTGGGATGTGCCACTAAACACCAGGAAAAATAAAATAATTACCAGGGTAGTGATCGAAGGGTGGGGGTTGCCTCTAGACACCAGGAAACCTTAAATCATTACAGGAATGGTGATTAGAGGAGATGCTACTAGACCCCAGGAACCTTAAAATAATACTGGGAGGGTGATCAGAGGAGATGTCACTAGACAACAGGGAAACTTAAAACAATACAAATATTTTCATGTGAATGAACGTATCATAGGAAACTTTTTGTGTTATTGGAAATTTCATACGAAAATGTTGGTGTTAATGAAAATATTATAAGAAAATGTTCTTATTAGTTAAAGCATCAAATGAAAATTTTCATATGATATGTTCATTCATACAAACATTTTCATATGATATTTCCATTATTTTTGTTCACTCATATGAAAATTTCTGAGTCACAAAAAAGGATTTAAAATGTCTAAAAAGAAACACATTTTTGGTGAATTTCTCCAACAGTTACAGTAAGAGCATATTTAACCATACTGGGTCCTGATGAGCAAAATACATGTCTTGATCTGTATGGAGGATGTAACTTTTGTGGGTTTTGAATTTTTTCTTTCTTTTGAAATTAATGGAAAAGAAGATGGTGGAATACAAAAAAGGATTTTCCCTCATAAAATGGATTGCCCCATATGATCATTGTATACAGCTGCTTTGACATGCTTACTGAGCATGTTCAGAACCCAAACTTTAAAACGTTAATAACTTTGGAATGGATTTATATTTTTTTCAACAAACCATCAAATGGCACATCTGTGGGCAAAGCCTTTTCTACTCAGAAAATTTCAGAACAAAATTCCAAACCTTCTGAGTGCAAGCATGATTTTTTTATGTTTTTTCACTATACAGATCTCCAAATTCATACATCCGACTGAAACAAAACTTGGCATGTCACGAAATCTACACGATGAGAACAGGCATGCAATATGTTATGCAAATCCATTGAACAGTTGGAAAGATATTAACGTGCACATTTGAGGTCTAACATGAGAAGCCTGGCTCAATCCTAACTATAGTGGCACTCCGCACACTATAATGAACTAGTCAATCAAAGAAGTTACATGACCTGGTAGTATGTATATAGGCCTTCTTTATCATGTTCGTCCTCAATTTATCACTATGTAACTTAGTTTCTCTAAAATGTTAAGTAGTAATCTTGTGTAATTATGTTTTGGGTCTGTTGAGTTCTCATGGTTGCCAAGTTAGGAGTAAACATATTTATGTAATGATCTAATTCCTGATTTGAGCCAGTCAAGGCAGAAATCTGGCATTAAAATGTCCTCCAGATAAATGTCTAACTCAAGATATAATTCTACATAATTCATACATTATATACAATACATACATAATTCAACAATATTCTAGTAAAGATTTTCTGAGAGGTGTCAATCATGCTAACTGGACAATGTATGTAGGGGTCTGTCAATTGACCCTTCTTATATACTAGGTAAATTATATTACCTTGACAAGAATTTGGAAAGGTTTCATATTGGACCATGCTGTTATAAGCATGGTACAATAGAGGTATCCACCACTTAGGAAAATATTTAAAAATGTCACTGAGAACTCTATCCAGTCCAGGTTGTTTATTGGGTTAGTATTATTAATTGCAATTGATATTTCCTTTCTAGTGATAAATAATAAGTATGGGATAACCACATGATTGTGATTTGGTTTTAATTGCCCTGCTACTGACAGAGTTCTCCTCAAAATTACAATAATAAACTTCTGAAAAAAGAAATTCTGATGATTTTGGTTGAATATAAGAGTTTGCAGAGACTGCAAAAGAATTTGTGCCTTTGGGCACCATTGACCAAAATTCTTTGGTGTTTTTACTAATTACAGAATGGAGACGTTTTAGCCATATATTAATATTTTGTTGTTTTTTTCTTGTTTAAGAACGTGATTATATTCTGTCCTTTTTCTGATTTAGAAGTCTTATATTTTCTTTGGTCTTATTTCTTTAAACTTTCCTTATCATCTTGATCAAGGTTCCCCCTACCCCACCCCCACCCCATTTAGATCTTGTATTAAACCTGGACCTCTTATGGTTATTCCAATTATAATAAAGTAATGTGGCTATATGTGGAAATATTCTGTTCTAGGATGTATGGAACATGCCCATTTCCCATCCCGTCCCCCATCTCCATACCCCTGGTCAGAACAACCCCAATTATGACTGTTATATTCCTTTAAACTGAATTTTTTAGGTTCTTTTGCCTGAATGCTCTGATACTACTTCCTATATTGACCATCAGCCTACTACAAAACCAACTGCAAATATACGGTTGTGCTAAAGTACTGAAACGTCTGATATACTTGTTTGGTAGCCACTTACTGAACACCTATGTACTCCTATGCCTGTACCAATGTACTGTAATCTGTAATTATTTTGTCTCTGTACTCTTTGTGTCTGATGAGGGACCTTTGTAAATGAGTCCTTGACTCAAAGGTCTTTCTGAATCCTCAATAAATAAATAAATAAATGTTGATATCATAACATTTGAGCAATGCTTGTTTAACTGTGTTTACTGCTGCAAATGACAATATCTGATCTAAGGCATCCATATCACTAGAGTTCCATTACATTTTTTTTAAGGAAATTACACTTATTGGAAAATGACTTTCAATTTATATTAATGACTCAAGTTTTTATGTTAATTGCAAAGGAAAATGCAGTGACTTGAACGTTCAACTATTTGGAGATCTATGCTTTTGTCTAAAGGTATTTACATTACATATTCATTGCAAAAACTTTACTTATGCACTACCCAAGGTTGAAGTGACAAAAGTAACATTAGGGCTGACCATCACAAGGCACACACACCTGATTTAAAAGAGGCAAGAGAGGTGCAACCATAGTGGTTTTTCCTGTTGCAGCCTGCATGGTGGGAGTGGAGGGTTAGGTTTGGAAACCCTAATGCCACATTTCACTATGTTTGTCACTTTAACCCTAACTAGTGCATTAATTAAGTTTTTTATTTATTTATTCATTCATTTGATAACCAGGTTGTTGTACTGAAGACCTTTATTAAGCATGGCAAGAGCCAGAAGCTGACACATACAATGTAAATATACAGTGATAGAGCAGCATGTATCATTCAGGGAACATAACAGTGGAGGTCAAGCTGACAGAGAAAATATAAGGTAAACAGTACCAGGCATATCAGCAATTGAGCAAACAAGGTATATAACATTTAAGTAAACAGGGTAAGGTTGCTCCATCATTCAACAAAAGGAATAACAACAGTATTCAGGGTGGGAGAGGAGAGCGGAGTACTAGATGAGATAAGGGTGAGCTAGAGGGAGGAGAAGCCATGTCAGTGGCCTGTGGGCAGACACAGGTCACGGTGGACAGAAAGTTCTTTCTTAACAGGAAATTTAGATTTAGAGGCAGGTCAGAGAAATGTAGGGAGTAGGAGAGGTCATTCCATACAGACAGTCTGGATGCAGATAAGGCTCTTAGGCCCATCCTCGTAGTTATGTTAGGACATTCTAGTTGAAGGTATGAAGACTGATGTAGATTGTGGCAGTGGGTTCTAGGCAGGATAAGAAGGTGTAGTGGAGAGTAGGAGGGATTGTGCAAAGTATCAGCAATGGTCTGGGCCAGCAGGTAGGAGCATCATGCTTGTGGAGAGAACAGTTAAGGGATTGGTAAAGAGTGTAGTGGTGAGTGAGAGAGGGGCACAGAAGGCAAGGTGACATATATGATTGTAGGTAGCATGCAGTCAGTTAAGGTTGGTAATGGAGGTGAGGGTACACTGGGCAGCCACAGTCAAGGAGGGAAGGAGATTGCCACAGCAATAGTAAGACAGACTTCTGGTGAGAGGTGGTCGATCATGCGATAGCAGAACCCTATCTTCTGATTGATGTGCCTGATCAGTGAGGCAATGTGGTCAGTGTAGGCAAGGGAAGGGTCCAGAATTATGCCCAGATACTTGAAGGCAGGAACAGTGTCAAGGGGAGAGCCATCTGGGATTTGACAGTTAGAAGGCCACCATTGTGCACTAGGGCAGAGAGTTTCAGTTTGGAACTGAAAAGCATGGCCTTTGTTTTGGCAGCATTGACCAACAGTTTGTTGAGGGAGAACCAACAATTTGCTTGCAGAAATCATTGGTAAGAATGGCGAATAGAGAGGAGTGGGAGGGGTCACTTTGGTATAGCATTAAGTCATCAGCATAGAGGAGTGATTTACAGGATAGGCCTTCTGATGGGAGAGAGTTAATGAAGAGGGAAAAGAGAAGGGGCCAAGAACAAATCCCTGGGGGACACCCACAGAGAGAGGCAAGAGAGGGGAGGTGACACTACCAGGGCAGACCATCTGTGTTCTACCAGAGACTTAGTTAGTGAGCCAGGTGGTGGAGGCAGGGGAGAAACCAAAGACACTGAGTTTTGCTATCAGGATGTTGTGATTTACAAGGTCAAATGCCTTGGACAGATCAATAAACACTGCACCAGTTAGATTCCTTCATCCATATTCCTCAGCAAATGGTGAGTGAAAAGGCAAGGGCCATGGTAGTGCTGGGTCCCTTCCAGAAACCATGTTGCTGAGGGCAAAGGAGATTATATTTGGAGATATGTTCTGTAATTTTGATAGTTTACTGCCTTCTCTAGGAGCTTACCAAGATGGCACAGAATAGAGATGGGACGGTAGTTGTCCATAAGACTAGGTTCACCTGATTTATGAATGTGGACAATTTTGGCCTGCTCCCAGACAGAGGGAACAGAGGCTGTAGTTAAAGATGAAGGTGAGTGGATAGGCAACTTACTGTGCCACTAGTTTTAAGAAGCAGGGGGATAGACCATCGCTACGAGCACTCCCTCAAGATGGTAGGCTGAGAAGGAGCTTAAGAGTCCCAGGAGGAGAAATGGTCTTAAAATAAAAAGGGGGTAATAGGAGGGGAAGTTAGAGGAGGGGCAAGGGGTGGAGGGGAGAGCTTAGCCAGGTAACTGCTAAGGTTTGAGAAATGTGAAATAAGTGCATTCACGATGTCAGTAGGGTCAGTGAGAGATCCTTGTGTGTTTAGGGAGGAGGGTGACTGCTTGGTGGGGAGGGAGCAAGGCATTAATGGAGGACCAGAAATGCCTGGGGATGCCTAGGTGACTGGAAATAGGCTGACTTCCTAGATTGTATATGGCATTTGCACAGATTTTGCAGGTCATGGTAGCTATTCAATGGGAAGGGGATGGGGGCAGCTTTATAGTCAGCCCACTTTGAGTCACACTGCTTCATAAGCTTTGGAGATCTGATGTGACCCAGCAAGTGTCACCTCCATGCACTCTGCATGAAGTGAGTGGGAAATGCTCATCTTGAATGTGAGACAGGGCTGAGACAAAGATGTCTAGTGCAATGTCAGCATTAGTGGCACCATAGAGGGAAGTCCAGCCAAGGGCTCTGAGGTCATTCTGAAGCCTGAGTGGGTCAAAATTAGAGAAATTGTGGAAGGTCAGGAAGATAGGTGGGGGTGGGAGTTTAGTACACCAGGCACAGTAGATAGGGGAGTGGTCACTAATGACAAGTGTGCCAGCATGGGCAACTTTGTTTGCTTGAGTTGTCGGTATCCAGTCCAGGGTAGTGTGTTTGTTGGACCGATTGTTGAGGCATGTATGAGAAGCAATTAGCTGGGTGAGATTGTGTTGTTGTATGATGGAGCTGCAGTCAGCGATGGGGTTTGTGTCCCAGTCAGTGTTGAAATCCCTGAAAGAATGGAGTCTCTTACAGGAAAAGAGAGTGCAAGAAGGTTCAGGAGGGCTGCAAGCCCAGGAGAGCCAGCTGTCAGTAGGTTATAGCAGCATTCATCTAGCAACTTGCTATTGGTGGCAACTGTTAGTTCAGCTGCAATCTATTCAGAAGACAGGTCACTGGAGGACTGGCCAAGGAGTGTGGCACTGTATTAGTTATGGTAGTACAGAAGTACACCACCACCACGGTGTGAGGTAGAGTGATCATGGTGAAGGAAAGTGTAACTGTGTAGGGAGCAGTTTTGGTCATGGGTGGAGCTCTTTAGCCAAGTCTCTGAGATGCCCAGTTTGTTGGGATTGTAAAGAGAGACCCAGGCCTCTAGCTCAGCTTTTTTAGGAAGAAGGCTCCTCACATTCAAATGGGCAATTTTAGACCAGGCTTAATATCCCATAACGGATGTCTATGGGCTAGAGGAGTGTTTAAAGGGGTGAAGAAGCAGGGCCAGGGTTACTTTCTATGTCACTAGAGAGAAGGTGGCAGACAGCATGAAAGTTGGATTGGAGGGACATAGAAAGATGGGACCCAGAGGGAGGGAGGAGGCGAAGAAAGAGATGGTGCCTGTCATGGGAGCTGATGAAAGCTAGGGCAGCAGATGGACAGGAGAGAGCAGGCTGCAAGCAAGCCTAGATGATTGGAGAGTGGATCTTCACCCTGGGATCTGTTCAGGTGAGTGAGGGTGTGTGTGGGGGGTGCAGGGTGGTGGGTGTTGAGTGGGAGGTCAAGATGGGGTGTCAGATTAGTGAGGATCATTTCTTTTTACAGGTTTTGCAATGAATCACATTACTTTTGAGATATTATAATCATATCCGTATTTGCTTGTGGGAGAGCAGATCCCAGAAGGCCTTGTGCTCCCATCCATTCATAATTTTTGAGACAGTGTAATTATATCCTGATTTGCCTGTGGGAGTGCAGGGCTTACGGCCCTGTGCTCTCAGCCCTCCATAATTGTATCCGTATTTGTCTGTGGGAGCACAAGGTCCAGAAGGTTGTGCACTCCCATCCATCCATACTTTGAGATAGTGTAAACATATCCTTATTGCCCTCCAGGTCCTACACTCCTGTCAATCCATAGATGCAAGATGCTATGTATGTTGCTGTGGAAGCACAGGCCCTCCAAGCCCTTAGCTTCCATTTGCAGGACAACAGCAACCAAACTGTTAGCATTGCCTTCTTATTACCCCATCTCATGTATTCAGTACTGAAACTTTCCAAATCCCCAGCAAAACATGATTCCACACCAATGCAATGTCATTCCACACCACAGGTGTGAAAAGAAAGTTTGGCAGGATTTGAAAATGACAGCTGTCACATGAGGCAATGTAAAAAATGGCTATGTTGAAAATGTGGGGTCCAAATATGTAATACTACCAAAGTTATGATTGAGCTTAGCAAAATTTTAACAGATGCATATAACATTGCCCTTTTACATATTTTGACCCTGATTTTCAATATACCCTTCTTATGATCCTACCTCAAGAACAAGGACTGTGAAAATGTTCAAATCCCATCTGAAAGGTGATGTCACCATAGGACCATGAAAAATTACCTTTTGGGGCAGAATTGCACAATTCTAGCAACAGCGTTCATGAGGTGGAGTGTCAAAAAGACCATGCTGAAAATCTAATGAAACAACATGCAAAAATGGCAAAGTTATGCATCAAAGTTAAAAACTCAGCTGAAATACATTAAACTGCACTTACTTTATTTTCTCACATAGCAGACAGTGTTTCTAGCAGCAAGACAAGTTTTGGATTGGAGAGTGGATCTTCACCCTGGGATCTCTTCAGGTGAGTGAGGGTGTGTGGGGGTAATGGTGGTGGGTACAGGGTGATGGGTGCTAAGTGGGAAGCTTAGTTGTGGTGTCAAATTGGCAAGGGACCATTTTCTTTTTTACAGGTTTAAAAAAGACATTAAGGGGATGTTTTCTTTATTAAAGACAGAAGAGTGATTGGAGGGTGAGGTGGGTGCCACTAAATAGCAGTGAAAGAAAAAATGTCAATGGGGATAGTGATCAGAGGGTAAGGGTGTCACTAGACACCAGGGAAAAATACAGTAATGATGGGGATGGTCATCAGATGGTGAGGGGTGCCACTAAACACCAGACTAACAGGAAATATTAATGGGGAAGGTGATCGGAGGCTGGGGAGTACCACTAGAAACCAGGAAAAAATATATATTAATGCAGACAGTAATCAGAGCTTGGGATGTGCCACTAAACACCAGGAAAAATAAAATAATTACCAGGGTAGTGATCGAAGGGTGGGGGTTGCCTCTAGACACCAGGAACCTTAAATCATTACAGGAATGGTGATTAGAGGAGATGCTACTAGACCCCAGGAACCTTAAAATAATACTGGGAGGGTGATCAGAAGGGAGATGTCACTAGACAGCAGGGAAACTTAAAACAATACAAATATTTTCGTGCGAATGAACGTATCATAGGAAAATTTTTGTGTTATTGGAAATTTCATACGAAAATTTTGGTGTTAATGAAAATATTATAAGAAAATGTTCTTATTAGTTAAAGCATCAAATGAAAATTTTCATATGATATGTTCATTCATACAAACATTTTCATATGATATTTCCATTATTTTTGTTCACTCATATGAAAATTTCTGAGTCACAAAAAAGGATTTAAAATGTCTAAAAAGAAACACATTTTTGGTGAATTTCTCCAACAGTTACAGTAAAAGCATATTTAACCATACTGGGTCCTGATGAGCAAGATACATGTCTTGATCTTTATGGAGGATGTAACTTTTGTGGGTTTTGAATTGTTTCTTTCTTTGAAATTAATGGAAAAGAAGATGGTGGCATACAAAAGGATTTTCCCTCATAAAATGGATTGCCCCATATGATCATTGTATACAGCTGCTTTGAAATGCTTACTGAGCATGTTCAGAACCCAAACTTTAAAACGTTAATAACTTTGGAATGGATTTATATTTTTTTCAACAAACCATCAAATGGCACATCTGTGGGCAAAGCCTTTTCTACTCAGAAAATTTCAGAACAAAATTCCAAACCTTCTGAGTGCAAGCATGATTTTTTTATGTTTTTTCACTATACAGATCTCCAAATTCATACATCCGACTGAAACAAAACTTGGCATGTCACGAAATCTGATGTATGGAACATGTCCATTTCCATCCATCCCCCATCTCCATACCCTGGTCAGAACAACCCCAATTATGACTGTTATATTCCTTTAAACTGAATTTTTTAGGTTCTTTGCCTGAATGCTCTGATACTACTTCCTATATTGACCATCAGCCTACTACAAAACCAACTGCAAATATACGGTTGTGCTAAAGTACTGAAACGTCTGATATACTTGTTTGGTAGCCACTTACTGAACACCTATGTACTCCTATGCCTGTACCAATGTACTGTAATCTGTAATTATTTTGTCTCTGTACTCTTTGTGTCTGATGAGGGACCTTTGTAAATGAGTCCTTGACTCAAAGGTCTTTCTGAATCCTCAATAAATAAATAAATAAATGTTGATATCATAACATTTGAGCAATGCTTGTTTAACTGTGTTTACTGCTGCAAATGACAATATCTGATCTAAGGCATCCATATCACTAGAGTTCCATTACATTTTTTTTAAGAAATTACACTTATTGGAAAATGACTTCCAATTTATATTAATGACTCAAGTTTTTATGTTAATTGCAAAGGAAAATGCAGTGACTTCGGAACGTTCAACTATTTGGAGATCTATGCTTTTGTCTAAGGTATTTACATTACATATTCATTGCAAAAAACTTTACTTATGCACTACCCAAGGTTGAAGTGACAAAAGTAACATTAGTGCTGACCATCACAAGGCACACCCCACACCTGATTTAAAAAGAGGCAAGAGAGGTGCAACCATAGTGGTTTTTCCTGTTGCAGCCTGCATGGTGGGAGTGGAGGGTTAGGTTTGGAAACCCTAATGCCACATTTCACTATGTTTGTCACTTTAACCCTAACTAGTGCATTAATTAAGTTTTTTATTTATTTATTCATTCATTTGATAACCAGGTTGTTGTACTGAAGACCTTTATTAAGCATGGCAAGAGCCAGAAGCTGACACATACAATGTAAATATACAGTGATAGAGCAGCATGTATCATCAGGAACATAACAGTGGAGGTCAAGCTGACAGAGAAAATATAAGGTAAACAGTACCAGGCATATCAGCAATTGAGCAAACAAGGTATATAACATTTAAGTAAACAGGGTAAGGTTGCTCCATCATTCAACAAAAGGAATAACAACAGTATTCAGGGTGGGAGAGGAGAGCGGAGTACTAGATGAGATAAGGGTGAGCTGAAAGGGAGGAGAAGCCATGTCAGTGGCCTGTGGGCAGACACAGGTCATGGTGGACAGAAAGTTCTTTCTTAACAGGAAATTTAGATTTAGAGGCAGGTCAGAGAAATGTAGGGAGTAGGAGAGGTCATTCCATACAGACAGTCTGGATGCAGATAAGGCTCTTAGGCCCATCCTCGTAGTTATGTTAGGACATTCTAGTTGAAGGTATGAAGACTGATGTAGATTGTGGCAGTGGGTTCTAGGCAGGATAAGAAGGTGTAGTGGAGAGTAGGAGGGATTGTGCAAAGTATCAGCAATGGTCTGGGCCAGCAGGTAGGAGCATCATGCTTGTGGAGAGAGACAGTTAAGGGATTGGTAAAGAGTGTAGTGGTGAGTGAGGAGAAGGCACAGAAGGCAAGGTGACATATATGATTGTAGGTAGCATGCAGTCAGTTAAGGTTGGTAATGGAGGTGAGGAGTACACTGGGCAGCCACAGTCAAGGAGGAAGGAGATTGCCACAGCAATAGTAAGACAGACTTCTGGTGAGAGGTGGTCGATCATGCGATAGCAGAACCCTATCTTCTGATTGATGTGCCTGATCAGTGAGGCAATGTGGTCAGTGTAGGCAAGGGAAGGGTCCAGAATTATGCCCAGATACTTGAAGGCAGGAACAGTGTCAAGGGGAGAGCCATCTGGGATTTGACAGTTAGAAGGCCACCATTGTGCACTAGGGCAGAGAGTTTCAGTTTGGAACTGAAAAGCATGGCCTTTGTTTGGCAGCATTGACCAACAGTTTGTTGAGGAGAACCAACAATTTGCTTGCAGAAATCATTGGTAAGAATGGCGAATAGAGAGGGTGGGAGGGTCACTTTGGTATAGCATTAAGTCATCAGCATAGAGGATGATTTACAGGATAGGCCTTCTGATGGGAGAGAGTTAATGAAGAGGAAAAGAGAGGGGCCAAGAACAAATCCTGGGGACACCCACAGAGAGAGGCAAGAGAGGGAGGTGACACTACTAGGGCAGACCATCTGTGTTCTACCAGAGACTTAGTTAGTGAGCCAGGTGGTGGAGGCAGGGGAGCAAAGACACTGAGTTTTGCTATCAGGATGTTGTGATTTACAAGGTCAAATGCCTTGGACAGATCAATAAACACTGCACCAGTTAGATTCCCTTCATCCATATTCCTCAGCAAATGGTGAGTGAAAAAGGCAAGGGCCATGGTAGTGCTGGGTCCCTTCCAGAAACCATGTTGCTGAGGGCAAAGGAGATTATATTTGGAGATATGTTCTGTATTTTGATAGTTTACTGCCTTCTCTAGGAGCTTACCAAGATGGCACAGAATAGAGATGGGACGGTAGTTGTCCATAAGACTAGGTTCACCTGATTTATGAATGTGGACAATTTTGGCCTGCTCCCAGACAGAGGGAACAGAGGCTGTAGTTAAAGATGAAGGTGAGTGGATAGGCAACTTACTGTGCCACTAGTTTTAAGAAGCAGGGGGATAGACCATCGCTACGAGCACTCCCTCAAGATGGTAGGCTGAGAAGGAGCTTAAGAGTCCCAGGAGGAGAAATGGTCTTAAAATAAAAAGGGGGTAATAGGAGGGGAAGTTAGAGGAGGGGCAAGGGGTGGAGGGGAGAGCTTAGCCAGGTAACTGCTAAGGTTTGAGAAATGTGAAATAAGTGCATTCACGATGTCAGTAGGGTCAGTGAGAGATCCTTGTGTGTTTAGGGAGGAGGGTGACTGCTTGGTGGGGAGGGAGCAAGGCATTAATGGAGGACCAGAAATGCCTGGGGATGCCTAGGTGACTGGAAATAGGCTGACTTCCTAGATTGTATATGGCATTTGCACAGATTTTGCAGGTCATGGTAGCTATTCCAATGGGAAGGGGATGGGGGCAGCTTTATAGTCAGCCCACTTTGAGTCACACTGCTTCATAAGCTTTAGGAGATCTGATGTGACCCAGCAAGTGTCACCTCCATGCACTCTGCATGAAGTGAGTGGGAAATGCTCATCTTGAATGTGAGACAGGGCTGAGACAAAGATGTCTAGTGCAATGTCAGCATTAGTGGCACCATAGAGGGAAGTCCAGCCAAGGGCTCTGAGGTCATTCTGAAGCCTGAGTGGGTCAAAATTAGAGAAATTGTGGAAGGTCAGGAAGATAGGTGGGGGTGGGAGTTTAGTACACCAGGCACAGTAGATAGGGGAGTGGTCACTAATGACAAGTGTGCCAGCATGGGCAACTTTGTTTGCTTGAGTTGTCGGTATCCAGTCCAGGGTAGTGTGTTTGTTGGACCAATTGTTGAGGCATGTATGAGAAGCAATTAGCTGGGTGAGATTGTGTTGTTGTATGATGGAGCTGCAGTCAGCGATGGGGTTTGTGTCCCAGTCAGTGTTGAAATCCCCTGAAAGAATGGAGTCTCTTACAGGGAAAAGAGGTGCAAGAAGGTTCAGGAGGGCTGCAAGCCCAGGAGAGCCAGCTGTCAGTAGGTTATAGCAGCATTCATCTAGCAACTTGCTATTGGTGGCAACTGTTAGTTCAGCTGCAATCTATTCAGAAGACAGGTCACTGGAGGACTGGCCAAGGAGTGTGGCACTGTGTAGTTATGGTAGTACAGAAATACACCACCACCACGGTGTGAGGTAGAGTGATCATGGTGAAGGAAAGTGTAACTGTGTAGGAGCAGTTTTGGTCATGGGTGGAGCTCTTTAGCCAAGTCTCTGAGATGCCCAGTTTGTTGGGATTGTAAGAGAGACCCAGGCCTCTAGCTCAGCTTTTTAGGAAGAAGGCTCCTCACATTCAAATGGGCAATTTTAGACCAGGCTTAATATCCCATAACGGATGTCTATGGGCTAGAGGAGTGTTTAAAGGGGTGAAGAAGCAGGGCCAGGGTTACTTTCTATGTCACTAGAGAGAAGGTGGCAGACAGCATGAAAGTTGGATTGGAGGGGACATAGAAAGATGGGACCCAGAGGGAGGGAGGAGGGCGAAGAAAGAGATGGTGCCTGTCATGGGAGCTGATGAAAGCTAGGGCAGCAGATGGACAGGAGAGAAGCAGGCTGCAAGCAAGCCTAGATGATTGGAGAGTGGATCTTCACCCTGGGATCTGTTCAGGTGAGTGAGGGTGTGTGTGGGGGGTGCAGGGTGGTGGGTGTTGAGTGGGAGGTCAAGATGGGGTGTCAGATTAGTGAGGATCATTTTCTTTTTACAGGTTTTTGCAATGAATCACATTACTTTTGAGATATTATAATCATATCCGTATTTGCTTGTGGGAGAGCAGATCCCAGAAGGCCTTGTGCTCCCATCCATTCATAATTTTTGAGACAGTGTAATTATATCCTGATTTGCCTGTGGGAGTGCAGGGGCTTAACGGCCCTGTGCTCTCAGCCCTCCATAATTGTATCCGTATTTGTCTGTGGGAGCACAAGGTCCAGAAGGTTGTGCACTCCCATCCATCCATACTTTTGAGATAGTGTAAACATATCCTTATTTGCCCTCCAGTTCCTACACTCCTGTCAATCCATAGATGCAAGATACATGTATGTATGTTGCTGTGGAAGCACAGGCCCTCCAAGCCCTTAGCTTCCATTTGCAGGACAACAGCAACCAAACTGTTAGCATTGCCTTCTTATTACCCCATCTCATGTATTCAGTACTGAAACTTTCCAAATCCCCAGCAAAACATGATTCCACACCAATGCAATGTCATTCCACACCACAGGTGTGAAAAGAAAGTTTTGGCAGGATTTGAAAAAATGACAGCTGTCACATGAGGCAATGTAAAAAAATGGCTATGTTGAAAATGTGGGGTCCAAATATGTAATACTACCAAAGTTATGAGTGAGCTTAGCAAAATTTTAACAGATGCATATAACATTGCCCTTTTTACATATTTTGACCCTGAATTTTCAATATACCCTTCTTATGATCCTACCTCAAGAACAAGGACTGTGAAAATGTTCAAATCCCATCTGAAAGGTGATGTCACCATAGGACCATGAAAAATTACCTTTTGGGGCAGAATTGCACAATTCTAGCAACAGCGTTCATGAGGTGGAGTGTCAAAAAGACCATGCTGAAAATCTAATGAAACAACATGCAAAAAATGGCAAAGTTATGCATCAAAGTTAAAAACTCAGCTGAAATACATTAAACTGCACTTACTTTATTTTCTCACATAGCAGACAGTGTTTCTAGCAGCAAGACAAGTTTTGGATTGGAGAGTGGATCTTCACCCTGGGATCTCTTCAGGTGAGTGAGGGTGTGTGGGGGTAATGGTGGTGGGTACAGGGTGATGGGTGCTAAGTGGAAGCTTAGTTGTGGTGTCAAATTGGCAAGGGACCATTTCTTTTTACAGGTTTAAAAAGACATTAAGGGATGTTTTCTTTATTAAAGACAGAAGAGTGATTGGAGGGTGAGGTGGGTGCCACTAAATAGCAGTGAAAGAAAAATGTCAATGGGGATAGTGATCAGAGGGTAAGGGTGTCACTAGACACCAGGAAAAATACAGTAATGATGGGGATGGTCATCAGATGGTGAGGGGTGCCACTAAACACCAGACTAACAGGAAATATTAATGGGGAAGGTGATCGGAGGCTGGGGAGTACCACTAGAAACCAGGAAAAAATATATATTAATGCAGACAGTAATCAGAGCTTGGGATGTGCCACTAAACACCAGGAAAAATAAAATAATTACCAGGGTAGTGATCGAAGGGTGGGGGTTGCCTCTAGACACCAGGAAACCTTAAATCATTACAGGAATGGTGATTAGAGGGAGATGCTACTAGACCCCAGGGAACCTTAAAATAATACTGGGAGGGTGATCAGAAGGGAGATGTCACTAGACAGCAGGGAAACTTAAAACAATACAAATATTTTCGTGCGAATGAACGTATCATAGGAAAATTTTTGTGTTATTGGAAATTTCATACGAAAATTTTGGTGTTAATGAAAATATTATAAGAAAATGTTCTTATTAGTTAAAGCATCAAATGAAAATTTTCATATGATATGTTCATTCATACAAACATTTTCATATGATATTTCCATTATTTTGTTCACTCATATGAAAATTTCTGAGTCACAAAAAGGATTTAAAATGTCTAAAAGAAACACATTTTTGGTGAATTTCTCCAACAGTTACAGTAAAAGCATATTTAACCATACTGGGTCCTGATGAGCAAGATACATGTCTTGATCTTTATGGAGGATGTAACTTTTGTGGGTTTTGAATTGTTTCTTTCTTTTAAAATTAATGGAAAAGAAGATGGTGGCATACAAAAAAGGATTTTCCCTCATAAAATGGATTGCCCCATATGATCATTGTATACAGCTGCTTTGAAATGCTTACTGAGCATGTTCAGAACCCAAACTTTAAAACGTTAATAACTTTGGAATGGATTTATATTTTTTTCAACAAACCATCAAATGGCACATCTGTGGGCAAAGCCTTTTCTACTCAGAAAATTTCAGAACAAAATTCCAAACCTTCTGAGTGCAAGCATGATTTTTTTATGTTTTTTCACTATACAGATCTCCAAATTCATACATCCGACTGAAACAAAACTTGGCATGTCACGAAATCTACACGATGAGAACAGGCATGCAATATGTTATGCAGATCCATTGAACAGTTGGAAAGATATTAACGTGCACATTTTGAGGTCTAACATAGAAAGCCTGGCTCAATCCTAACTATAGTGGCACTACCGCACACTATAATGAACTAGTCAATCAAAGAAGTTACATGACCTGAGTAGTATGTATATCGACCTTCTTTATCATGTTGCGTCCTCCAATTTATCACTATGTAACTTAGTTTCTCTAAAACGTTAAGTAGTAATCTTGTGTAATTATGTTTTGGGTCTGTTGAGTTTCTCATGGTTGCCAAGTTAGGAGTAAACATATTTATGTAATGATCTAATTCCTGATTTGAGCCAGTCAAAGGCAGAAATCTGGCATTAAAATGTCCTCCAGATAAATGTCTAACTCAAGATATAATTCTACATAATTCATACATTATATACAATACATACATAATTCAACAATATTCTAGTAAAGATTTTCTGAGAGGTGTCAATCATGCTAACTGGACAATGTATGTAGGGGTCTGTCAATTGACCCTTCTTATATACTGGGTAAATTATATTACCTTGACAAGAATTTGGAAAGGTTTCATATTGGACCATGCTGTTATAAGCATGGTACAATAGGGGTATCCACCACTTAGGAAAATATTTAAAAATGTCACTGGGAACTCTATCCAGTCCAGGTTGTTTATTGGGTTAGTATTATTAATTGCAATTGATATTTCCTTTCTAGTGATAAATAATAAGTATGGGATAACCACATGATTGTGATTTGGTTTTAATTGCCCTGCTACTGACAGAGTTCTCCTCAAAATTACAATAATAAACTTCTGAAAAAAGAAATTCTGATGATTTTGGTTGAATATAAGAGTTTGCAGAGACTGCAAAAGAATTTGTGCCTTTAGGCACCATTGACCAAAATTCTTTGGTGTTTTACTAATTACAGAATGGAGCGTTTTAGCCATATATTAATATTTTGTTGTTTTTTCTTGTTTAAGAACGTGATTATATTCTGTCCTTTTCTGATTTAGAAGTCTTATATTTTCTTTGGTCTTATTTCTTTAAACTTTCCTTATCATCTTGATCAAGGTTCCCCTACCCACCCACCCACCCCCATTTAGATCTTGTATTAAACCTGGACCCTTATGGTTATTCCAATTATAATAAAGTAATGTGGCTATATGTGGAAATATTCTGTTCTAGGATGTATGGAACATGCCCATTTCCCATCCGTCCCCATCTCCATACCCTGGTCAGAACAACCCCAATTATGACTGTTATATTCCTTTAAACTGAATTTTTAGGTTCTTTTGCCTGAATGCTCTGATACTACTTCCTATATTGACCATCAGCCTACTACAAAACCAACTGCAAATATACGGTTGTGCTAAAGTACTGAAACGTCTGATATACTTGTTTGGTAGCCACTTACTGAACACCTATGTACTCCTATGCCTGTACCAATGTACTGTAATCTGTAATTATTTTGTCTCTGTACTCTTTGTGTCTGATGAGGGACCTTTGTAAATGAGTCCTTGACTCAAAGGTCTTTCCTGAATCCTCAATAAATAAATAAATAAATGTTGATATCATAACATTTGAGCAATGCTTGTTTAACTGTGTTTACTGCTGCAAATGACAATATCTGATCTAAGGCATCCATATCACTAGAGTTCCATTACATTTTTTAAGGAAATTACACTTATTGGAAAATGACTTCAATTTATATTAATGACTCAAGTTTTATATGTAATTGCAAAGGAAAATGCAGTGACTTGAACGTTCAACTATTTGGAGATCTATGCTTTTGTCTAAGGTATTTACATTACATATTCATTGCAAAAACTTTACTTATGCACTACCAAGGTTGAAGTGACAAAAGTAACATTAGGGCTGACCATCACAAGGCACACCCCACACCTGATTTAAAAAGAGGCAAGAGAGGTGCAACCATAGTGGTTTTTCCTGTTGCAGCCTGCATGGTGGGAGTGGAGGGTTAGGTTTGGAAACCCTAATGCCACATTTCACTATGTTTGTCACTTTAACCCTAACTAGTGCATTAATTAAGTTTTTTATTTATTTATTCATTCATTTGATAACCAGGTTGTTGTACTGAAGACCTTTATTAAGCATGGCAAGAGCCAGAAGCTGACACATACAATGTAAATATACAGTGATAGAGCAGCATGTATCATTCAGGGAACATAACAGTGGAGGTCAAGCTGACAGAGAAAATATAAGGTAAACAGTACCAGGCATATCAGCAATTGAGCAAACAAGGTATATAACATTTAAGTAAACAGGGTAAGGTTGCTCCATCATTCAACAAAAGGAATAACAACAGTATTCAGGGTGGGAGAGGAGAGCGGAGTACTAGATGAGATAAGGGTGAGCTGAAAGGGAGGAGAAGCCATGTCAGTGGCCTGTGGGCAGACACAGGTCATGGTGGACAGAAAGTTCTTTCTTAACAGGAAATTTAGATTTAGAGGCAGGTCAGAGAAATGTAGGGAGTAGGAGAGGTCATTCCATACAGACAGTCTGGATGCAGATAAGGCTCTTAGGCCCATCCTCGTAGTTATGTTAGGACATTCTAGTTGAAGGTATGAAGACTGATGTAGATTGTGGCAGTGGGTTCTAGGCAGGATAAGAAGGTGTAGTGGAAGTAGGAGGATTGTGCAAAGTATTAGCAATGGTCTGGGCCAGCAGGTAGGAGCATCATGCTTGTGGAGAGAGACAGTTAAGGGATTGGTAAAGAGTGTAGTGGTGGAGTGAGGAGAGGGCACAGAAGGCAAGGTGACATATATGATTGTGGTAGCATGCAGTCAGTTAAGGTTGGTAATGGAGGTGAGGGGTACACTGGGCAGCCACAGTCAAGGAGGGAAGGAGATTGCCACAGCAATAGTAAGACAGACTTCTGGTGAGAGGTGGTCGATCATGCGATAGCAGAACCCTATCTTCTGATTGATGTGCCTGATCAGTGAGGCAATGTGGTCAGTGTAGCAGGGAAGGGTCCAGAATTATGCCCAGATACTTGAAGGCAGGAACAGTGTCAAGGGAAGAGCCATCTGGGTTGACAGTTAGAAGGCCACCATTGTGCACTAGGGCAGAGAGTTTCAGTTTGGAACTGAAAAGCATGGCCTTTGTTTTGGCAGCATTGACCAACAGTTTGTTGAGGGAGAACCAACAATTTGCTTGCAGAAATCATTGGTAAGAATGGCGAATAGAGAGGAGTGGAGGGGTCACTTTGGTATAGCATTAAGTCATCAGCATAGAGGAGTGATTTACAGGATAGGCCTTCTGATGGGAGAGAGTTAATGAAGAGGGAAAGAGAAGGGCCAAGAACAAATCCCTGGGGGACACCCACAGAGAGAGGCAAGAGAGGGGAGGTGACACTACCAGGGCAGACCATCTGTGTTCTACCAGAGACTTAGTTAGTGAGCCAGGTGGTGGAGGCAGGGGAGAAACCAAAGACACTGAGTTTTGCTATCAGGATGTTGTGATTTACAAGGTCAAATGCCTTGGACAGATCAATAAACACTGCACCAGTTAGATTCCCTTCATCCATATTCCTCAGCAAATGGTGAGTGAAAAAGACAAGGGCCATGGTAGTGCTGGGTCCCTTCCAGAAACCATGTTGCTGAGGGCAAAGGAGATTATATTTGGAGATATGTTCTGTATTTTGATAGTTTACTGCCTTCTCTAGGAGCTTACCAAGATGGCACAGAATAGAGATGGGACGGTAGTTGTCCATAAGACTAGGTTCACCTGATTTATGAATGTGGACAATTTTGGCCTGCTCCCAGACAGAGGGAACAGAGGCTGTAGTTAAAGATGAAGGTGAGTGGATAGGCAACTTACTGTGCCACTAGTTTTAAGAAGCAGGGGGATAGACCATCGCTACGAGCACTCCCTCAAGATGGTAGGCTGAGAAGGAGCTTAAGAGTCCCAGGAGGAGAAATGGTCTTAAAATAAAAAGGGGGTAATAGGAGGGGAAGTTAGAGGAGGGGCAAGGGGTGGAGGGGAGAGCTTAGCCAGGTAACTGCTAAGGTTTGAGAAATGTGAAATAAGTGCATTCACGATGTCAGTAGGGTCAGTGAGAGATCCTTGTGTGTTTAGGGAGGAGGGTGACTGCTTGGTGGGGAGGGAGCAAGGCATTAATGGAGGACCAGAAATGCCTGGGGATGCCTAGGTGACTGGAAATAGGCTGACTTCCTAGATTGTATATGGCATTTGCACAGATTTTGCAGGTCATGGTAGCTATTCCAATGGGAAGGGGATGGGGGCAGCTTTATAGTCAGCCCACTTTGAGTCACACTGCTTCATAAGCTTTAGGAGATCTGATGTGACTGCAATGTCACCTCATGCACTCTGCATGAAGTGAGTGGGAAATGCTCATCTTGAATGTGAGACAGGGCTGAGACAAAGATGTCTAGTGCAATGTCAGCATTAGTGGCACCATAGAGGAAGTCCAGCCAAGGGCTCTGAGGTCATTCTGAAGCCTGAGTGGGTCAAAATTAGAGAAATTGTGGAAGGTCAGGAAGATAGGGGGGGTGGGAGTTTAGTACACCAGGCACAGTAGATGGGGAGTGGTCACTAATGACAAGTGTGCCAGCATGGGCAACTTTGTTTGCTTGAGTTGTCGGTATCCAGTCCAGGGTAGTGTGTTTGTTGGACCGATTGTTGAGGCATGTATGAGAAGCAATTAGCTGGGTGAGATTGTGTTGTTGTATGATGGAGCTGCAGTCAGCGATGGGGTTTGTGTCCCAGTCAGTGTTGAAATCCTGAAAGAATGGAGTCTCTTACAGGGAAAGAGGTGCAAGAAGGTTCAGGAGGGCTGCAAGCCCAGGAGAGCCAGCTGTCAGTAGTTATAGCAGCATTCATCTAGCAACTTGCTATTGGTGGCAACTGTTAGTTCAGCTGCAATCTATTCAGAAGACAGGTCACTGGAGGACTGGCCAAGGGTGTGGCACTGTATTAGTTATGGTAGTACAGAAGTACACCACCACCACGGTGTGAGTAGAGTGATCATGGTGAAGGAAAGTGTAACTGTGTAGGGAGCAGTTTTGGTCATGGGTGGAGCTCTTTAGCCAAGTCTCTGAGATGCCCAGTTTGTTGGGATTGTAAAGAGACCCAGGCCTCTAGCTCAGCTTTTTAGGAAGAAGGCTCCTCACATTCAAATGGGCAATTTTAGACCAGGCTTAATATCCCATAACGGATGTCTATGGGCTAGAGGAGTGTTTAAAGGGGGTGAAGAAGCAGGGCCAGGGTTACTTTCATGTCACTAGAGAAGGTGGCAGACAGCATGAAAGTTGGATTGGAGGGGACATAGAAAGATGGGACCCAGAGGGAGGGAGGAGGCGAAGAAAGAGATGGTGCCTGTCATGGGAGCTGATGAAAGCTAGGGCAGCAGATGGACAGGAGAGAAGCAGGCTGCAAGCAAGCCTAGATGATTGGAGAGTGGATCTTCACCCTGGGATCTGTTCAGGTGAGTGAGGGTGTGTGGGGGTGCAGGGTGGTGGGTGTTGAGTGGGAGGTCAAGATGGGGTGTCAGATTAGTGAGGGATCATTTTCTTTTTTACAGGTTTTTGCAATGAATCACATTACTTTTTGAGATATTATAATCATATCCGTATTTGCTTGTGGGAGAGCAGATCCCAGAAGGCCTTGTGCTCCCATCCATTCATAATTTTTGAGACAGTGTAATTATATCCTGATTTGCCTGTGGGAGTGCAGGGGCTTAACGGCCCTGTGCTCTCAGCCCTCCATAATTGTATCCGTATTTGTCTGTGGGAGCACAAGGTCCAGAAGGTTGTGCACTCCCATCCATCCATACTTTTGAGATAGTGTAAACATATCCTTATTTGCCCTCCAGGTCCTACACTCCTGTCAATCCATAGATGCAAGATGCATGTATGTATGTTGCTGTGGAAGCACAGGCCCTCCAAGCCCTTAGCTTCCATTTGCAGGACAACAGCAACCAAACTGTTAGCATTGCCTTCTTATTACCCCATCTCATGTATTCAGTACTGAAACTTTCCAAATCCCCAGCAAAACATGATTCCACACTAATGAATGTCATTCCACACCACAGGTGTGAAAAGAAAGTTTGGCAGGATTTGAAAATGACAGCTGTCACATGAGGCAATGTAAAAAATGGCTATGTTGAAAATGTGGGGTCCAAATATGTAATACTACCAAAGTTATGAGTGAGCTTAGCAAAATTTTAACAGATGCATATAACATTGCCCTTTTACATATTTTGACCCTGAATTTTCAATATACCCTTCTTATGATCCTACCTCAAGAACAAGGACTGTGAAAATGTTCAAATCCCATCTGAAAGGTGATGTCACCATAGGACCATGAAAATTACCTTTTGGGGCAGAATTGCACAATTCTAGCAACAGCGTTCATGAGGTGGAGTGTCAAAAAGACCATGCTGAAAATCTAATGAAACAACATGCAAAAATGGCAAAGTTATGCATCAAAGTTAAAAACTCAGCTGAAATACATTAAACTGCACTTACTTTATTTTCTCACATAGCAGACAGTGTTTCTAGCAGCAAGACAAGTTTTGGATTGGAGAGTGGATCTTCACCCTGGGATCTCTTCAGGTGAGTGAGGGTGTGTGGGGGGTAATGGTGGTGGGTACAGGGTGATGGGTGCTAAGTGGGAAGCTTAGTTGTGGTGTCAAATTGGCAAGGGACCATTTTCTTTTTTACAGGTTTAAAAAAGACATTAAGGGGATGTTTTCTTTATTAAAGACAGAAGAGTGATTGGAGGGTGAGGTGGGTGCCACTAAATAGCAGTGAAAGAAAAAATGTCAATGGGGATAGTGATCAGAGGGTAAGGGTGTCACTAGACACCAGGGAAAAATACAGTAATGATGGGGATGGTCATCAGATGGTGAGGGGTGCCACTAAACACCAGACTAACAGGAAATATTAATGGGGAAGGTGATCGGAGGCTGGGGAGTACCACTAGAAACCAGGAAAAAATATATATTAATGCAGACAGTAATCAGAGCTTGGGATGTGCCACTAAACACCAGGAAAAATAAAATAATTACCAGGGTAGTGATCGAAGGGTGGGGGTTGCCTCTAGACACCAGGAAACCTTAAATCATTACAGGAATGGTGATTAGAGGGAGATGCTACTAGACCCCAGGAACCTTAAAATAATACTGGGAGGGTGATCAGAAGGAGATGTCACTAGACAGCAGGAAACTTAAAACAATACAAATATTTTCGATGCGAATGAACGTATCATAGGAAAATTTTGTGTTATTGGAAATTTCATACGAAAATTTTGGTGTGTAATGAAAATATTATAAGAAAATGTTCTTATTAGTTAAAGCATCAAATGAAAATTTTCATATGATATGTTCATTCATACAAACATTTTCATATGATATTTCCATTATTTTTGTTCACTCATATGAAAATTTCTGAGTCACAAAAAAGGATTTAAAATGTCTAAAAAGAAACACATTTTTGGTGAATTTCTCCAACAGTTACAGTAAAAGCATATTTAACCATACTGGGTCCTGATGAGCAAGATACATGTCTTGATCTTTATGGAGGATGTAACTTTTGTGGGTTTTGAATTGTTTCTTTCTTTTAAAATTAATGGAAAAGAAGAAGATGGTGGCATACAAAAAGGATTTTCCCTCATAAAATGGATTGCCCCATATGATCATTGTATACAGCTGCTTTGAAATGCTTACTGAGCATGTTCAGAACCCAAACTTTAAAACGTTAATAACTTTGGAATGGATTTATATTTTTCAACAAACCATCAAATGGCACATCTGTGGCAAACCTTTTCTACTCAGAAAATTTCAGAACAAAATTCCAAACCTTCTGAGTGCAAGCATGATTTTTTATGTTTTTCACTATACAGATCTCCAAATTCATACATCCGACTGAAACAAAACTTGGCATGTCACGAAATCTACCACGATGAGAACAGGCATGCAATATGTTATGCAGATCCATTGAACAGTTGGAAAGATATTAACGTGCACATTTTGAGGTCTAACATAGAAAGCCTGCTCAATCCTAACTATAGTGGCTTCACTGCACACTATAATGAACTAGTCAATCAAAGAAGTTACATGACCTGAGTAGTATGTATATCGACCTTCTTTATCATATTCGTCCTCCAATTTATCACTATGTAACTTAGTTTCTCTAAAACGTTAAGTAGTAATCTTGTGTAATTATGTTTTGGGTCTGTTGAGTTTCTCATGGTTGCCAAGTTAGAGTAAACATATTTATGTAATGATCTAATTCCTGATTTGAGCCAGTCAAGGCAGAAATCTGGCATTAAAATGTCCTCCAGATAAATGTCTAACTCAAGATATAATTCTACATAATTCATACATTATATACACATACATAATTCAACAATATTCTAGTAAAGATTTTCTGAGAGGTGTCAATCATGCTAACTGGACAATGTATGTAGGGGTCTGTCAATTGACCCTTCTTATATACTGGGTAAATTATATTACCTTGACAAGAATTTGGAAAGGTTTCATATTGGACCATGCTGTTATAAGCATGGTACAATAGGGGTATCCACCACTTAGGAAAATATTTAAAAATGTCACTGGGAACTCTATCCAGTCCAGGTTGTTTATTGGGTTAGTATTATTAATTGCAATTGATATTTCCTTTCTAGTGATAAATAATAAGTATGGGATAACCACATGATTGTGATTTGGTTTTTAATTGCCCTGCTACTGACAGAGAGTTCTCCTCAAAATTACAATAATAAACTTCTGAAAAAAGAAATTCTGATGATTTTGGTTGAATATAAGAGTTTGCAGAGACTGCAAAAGAATTTGTGCCTTTGGGCACCATTGATAAAATTCTTTGGTGTTTTACTAATTACAGAATGGAGCGTTTTAGCCATATATTAATATTTTGTTGTTTTTCTTGTTTAAGAACGTGATTATATTCTGTCCTTTTTCGATTTAGAAGTCTTATATTTTCTTTGGTCTTATTTCTTTAAACTTTCCTTATCATCTTGATCAAGGTTCCCCTACCCCCACCCCACCCCACCCCCATTTAGATCTTGTATTAAACCTGGACCCTTATGGTTATTCCAATTATAATAAAGTAATGTGGCTATATGTGGAAATATTCTGTTCTAGGATGTATGGAACATGCCATTTCCATCCATCCCCCATCTCCATACCCTGGTCAGAACAACCCCAATTATGACTGTTATATTCCTTTAAACTGAATTTTTTAGGTTCTTTTGCCTGAATGCTCTGATACTACTTCCTATATTGACCATCAGCCTACTACAAAACCAACTGCAAATATACGGTTGTGCTAAAGTACTGAAACGTCTGATATACTTGTTTGGTAGCCACTTACTGAACACCTATGTACTGCTATGCCTGTACCAATGTACTGTAATCTGTAATTATTTTGTCTCTGTACTCTTTGTGTCTGATGAGGGACCTTTGTAAATGAGTCCTTGACTCAAAGGTCTTTCTGAATCCTCAATAAATAAATAAATAAATGTTGATATCATAACATTTGAGCAATGCTTGTTTAACTGTGTTTACTGCTGCAAATGACAATATCTGATCTAAGGCATCCATATCACTAGAGTTCCATTACATTTTTTTATGAAATTACACTTATTGGAAAATGACTTCCAATTTATATTAATGACTCAAGTTTTTATGTTAATTGCAAAGGAAAATGCAGTGACTTGGAACGTTCAACTATTTGGAGATCTATGCTTTTGTCTAAGGTATTTACATACATATTCATTGCAAAAACTTTACTTATGCACTACCCAAGGTTGAAGTGACAAAAGTAACATTAGGGCTGACCATCACAAGGCACACCACACCTGATTTAAAAGAGGCAAGAGAGGTGCAACCATAGTGGTTTTCCTGTTGCAGCCTGCATGGTGGGAGTGGAGGGTTGGGTTTGGAAACCCTAATGCCACATTTCACTATGTTTGTCCTTTAGTCCTAACTAGTGCATTAATTAAGTTTTTATTTATTTATTCATTCATTTGATAACCAGGTTGTTGTACTGAAGACCCTTTATAGGCATGGCAAGAGCCAGAAGCTGACACTACAATGTAAATATACAGTGATAGAGCAGCATGTATCATACAGGGAACATAACAGTGGAGGTCAAGCTGACAGAGAAAATATAAGGTAAACAGTACCAGGCATATCAGCAATTGAGCAAACAAGGTATATAACATTTAGTAAACAGGGTAAGGTTGCTCCATCATTCAACAAAAGGAATAACAACAGTATTCAGGGTGGGAGAGGAGAGCGGAGTACTAGATGAGATAAGGGTGAGCTGAAAGGGAGGAGAAGCCATGTCAGTGGCCTGTGGGCAGACACAGGTCATGGTGGACAGAAAGTTCTTTCTTAACAGGAAATTTAGATTTAGAGGCAGGTCAGAGAAATGTAGGGAGTAGGAGAGGTCATTCCATACAGACAGTCTGGATGCAGATAAGGCTCTTAGGCCCATCCGTAGTTATGTTAGGACATTCTAGTTGAAGGTATGAAGACTGATGTAGATTGTGGCAGTGGGTTCTAGGCAGGATAAGAAGGTGTAGTGGAGGTAGGAGGATTGTGCAAAGTATCAGCAATGGTCTGGGCCAGCAGGTAGAGCATCATGCTTGTGGAGAGAGACAGTTAAGGGATTGGTAAAGAGTGTAGTGGAGAGTGAGGAGAAGGGCACAGAAGGCAAGGTGACATATATGATTGTAGGTAGCATGCAGTCAGTTAAGGTTGGTAATGGAGGTGAGGGTACACTGGGCAGCCACAGTCAAGGAGGGAAGGAGATTGCCACAGCAATAGTAAGACAGACTTCTGGTGAGAGGTGGTCGATCATGCGATAGCAGAACCCTATCTTCTGATTGATGTGCCTGATCAGTGAGGCAATGTGGTCAGTGTCAGCTAGGGAAGGGTCCAGAATTATGCCCAGATTCTTGAAGGCAGGAACAGTGTCAAGGGAAGAGCCATCTGGGATTTGACAGTTAGAAGGCCACCATTGTGCACTAGGGCAGAGAGTTTCGTTTGGAACTGAAAAGCATGGCCTTTGTTTTGGCAGCATTGACCAACAGTTTGTTGATGGAGAACCAACAATTTGCTTGCAGAAATCATTGGTAAGAATGGCGAATAGAGAGGAGTGGGAGGGGTCACTTTGGTATAGCATTAAGTCATCAGCATAGAGGGTGATTTACAGGATAGGCTTCTGATGGGAGAGAGTTAATGAAGAGGAAAGAGAAGGGGCCAAGAACAAATCCTTGGGGGACACCCACAGAGAGAGGCAAGAGAGGGGAGGTGACACTACCAGGGCAGACCATCTGTGTTCTACCAGAGACTTAGTTAGTGAGCCAGGTGGTGGAGGCAGGGGAGAAACCAAAGACACTGAGTTTTGCTATCAGGATGTTGTGATTTACAAGGTCAAATGCCTTGGACAGATCAATAAACACTGCACCAGTTAGATTCCCTTCATCCATATTCCTCAGCAAATGGTGAGTGAAAAAGGCAAGGGCCATGGTAGTGCTGGGTCCCTTCCAGAAACCATGTTGCTGAGGGCAAAGGAGATTATATTTGGAGATATGTTCTGTAATTTGATAGTTTACTGCCTTCTCTAGGAGCTTACCAAGATGGCACAGAATAGAGATGGGACGGTAGTTGTCCATAAGACTAGGTTCACCTGATTTATGAATGTGGACAATTTTGGCCTGCTCCCAGACAGAGGGAACAGAGGCTGTAGTTAAAGATGAAGGTGAGTGGATAGGCAACTTACTGTGCCACTAGTTTTAAAGCAGGGGATAGACCATCGCTACCAGCACTCCCTCGAGATGGTAGGCTGAGAAGGAGCTTAAGAGTCCCAGGAGGAGAAATGGTCTTAAAATAAAAAGGGGTAATAGGAGGAAGTTAGAGGAGGGGCAAGGGTGGAGGAGAGCTTAGCCAGGTAACTGCTAAGGTTTGAGAAATGTGAAATAAGTGCATTCACATGTCAGTAGGGTCAGTGAGAGATCCTGTGTGTTTAGGAGGAGGGTGACTGCTTGGTGGGAGGGAGCAAGGCATTAATGGAGGACCAGAAATGCCTGGGGATGCCTAGGTGACTGGAAATAGGCTGACTTCCTAGATTGTATATGGCATTTGCACAGATTTTGCAGGTCATGGTAGCTATTCCAATGGGAAGGGATGGGGCAGCTTTATAGTCAGCCCACTTGACTCACACTGCTTCATAGGCTTTAGGAGATCTGATGTGACCCAGCAGTGTCACTCCATGCACTCTGCATGAAGTGAGTGGGAAATGCTCATCTTGAATGTGAGACAGGGCTGAGACAAAGATGTCTAGTGCAATGTCAGCATTAGTGGCACCATAGAGGGAAGTCCAGCCAAGGGCTCTGAGGTCATTCTGAAGCCTGAGTGGGTCAAAATTAGAGAAATTGTGGAAGGTCAGGAAGATAGGTGGGGGTGGGAGTTTAGTACACCAGGCACAGTAGATGAGGGAGTGGTCACTAATGACAAGTGTGTGCCAGCATGGGCAACTTTGTTTGCTTGAGTTGTCGGTATCCAGTCCAGGGTAGTGTGTTTGTTGGACCGATTGTTGAGGCATGTATGAGAAGCAATTAGCTGGGTGAGATTGTGTTGTTGTATGATGGAGCTGCAGTCAGCGATGGGGTTTGTGTCCCAGTCAGTGTTGAAATCCCTGAAAGAATGGAGTCTCTTACAGGAAAAGAGGTGCAAGAAGGTTCAGGAGGGCTGCAAGCCCAGGAGGCCAGCTGTCAGTAGGTTATAGCAGCATTCATCTAGCAACTCTATTGGTGGCAACTGTTAGTTCAGCTGCAATCTATTCAGAAGACAGGTCACTGGAGGACTGGCCAAGGAGTGTGGCACTGTATTAGTTATGGTAGTACAGAAATACACCACCACCACGGTGTGAGGTAGAGTGATCATGGTGAAGGAAAGTGTAACTGTGTAGGGAGCAGTTTTGGTCATGGGTGGAGCTCTTTAGCCAAGTCTCTGAGATGCCCAGTTTGTTGGGATTGTAAAGAGAGACCCAGGCCTCTAGCTCAGCTTTTTTAGGAAGAAGGCTCCTCACATTCAAATGGGCAATTTTTAGACCAGGCTTAATATCCCATAACGGATGTCTATGGGCTAGAGGAGTGTTTAAAGGGGGTGAAGAAGCAGGGCCAGGGTTACTTTCTATGTCACTAGAGAGAAGGTGGCAGACAGCATGAAAGTTGGATTGGAGGGGGACATAGAAAGATGGGACCCAGAGGGAGGGGGAGGAGAGGCGAAGAAAGAGATGGTGCCTGTCATGGGAGCTGATGAAAGCTAGGGCAGCAGATGGACAGGAGAGAAGCAGGCTGCAAGCAAGCCTAGATGATTGGAGAGTGGATCTTCACCCTGGGATCTGTTCAGGTGAGTGAGGGTGTGTGTGTGGGGGGGTGCAGGGTGGTGGGTGTTGAGTGGGAGGTCAAGATGGGGTGTCAGATTAGTGAGGGATCATTTTCTTTTTTACAGGTTTTTGCAATGAATCACATTACTTTTTGAGATATTATAATCATATCCGTATTTGCTTGTGGGAGAGCAGATCCCAGAAGGCCTTGTGCTCCCATCCATTCATAATTTTTGAGACAGTGTAATTATATCCTGATTTGCCTGTGGGAGTGCAGGGGCTTAACGGCCCTGTGCTCTCAGCCCTCCATAATTGTATCCGTATTTGTCTGTGGGAGCACAAGGTCCAGAAGGTTGTGCACTCCCATCCATCCATACTTTTGAGATAGTGTAAACATATCCTTATTTGCCCTCCAGGTCCTACACTCCTGTCAATCCATAGATGCAAGATGCATGTATGTATGTTGCTGTGGAAGCACAGGCCCTCCAAGCCCTTAGCTTCCATTTGCAGGACAACAGCAACCAAACTGTTAGCATTGCCTTCTTATTACCCCATCTCATGTATTCAGTACTGAAACTTTCCAAATCCCCAGCAAAACATGATTCCACACTAATGCACGTCATTCCACACCACAGGTGTGAAAAGAAAGTTTTGGCAGGATTTGAAAATGACAGCTGTCACATGAGGCAATGTAAAAAATGGCTATGTTGAAAATGTGGGTCCAAATATGTAATACTACCAAAGTTATGAGTGAGCTTAGCAAAATTTTAACAGATGCATATAACATTGCCCTTTTACATATTTTGACCCTGAATTTTCAATATACCCTTCTTATGATCCTACCTCAAGAACAAGGACTGTGAAAATGTTCAAATCCCATCTGAAAGGTGATGTCACCATAGGACCATGAAAATTACCTTTGGGGCAGAATTGCACAATTCTAGCAACAGCGTTCATGAGGTGGAGTGTCAAAAGACCATGCTGAAAATCTAATGAAACAACATGCAAAATGGCAAAGTTATGCATCAAAGTTAAAACTCAGCTGAAATACATTAAACTGCACTTACTTTATTTTCTCACATAGCAGACAGTGTTTCTAGCAGCAAGACAAGTTTTGGATTGGAGAGTGGATCTTCACCCTGGGATCTCTTCAGGTGAGTGAGGGTGTGTGGGGGTAATGGTGGTGGGTACAGGGTGATGGGTGCTAAGTGGAAGCTTAGTTGTGGTGTCAAATTGGCAAGGGACCATTTTCTTTTTACAGGTTTAAAAAGACATTAAGGGATGTTTTCTTTATTAAAGACAGAAGAGTGATTGGAGGTGAGGTGGGTGCCACTAAATAGCAGTGAAAGAAAAAATGTCAATGGGGATAGTGATCAGAGGGTAAGGGTGTCACTAGACACCAGGAAAAATACAGTAATGATGGGGATGGTCATCAGATGGTGAGGGGTGCCACTAAAACCAGACTAACAGGAAATATTAATGGGAAGGTGATCGGAGGCTGGGGAGTACCACTAGAAACCAGGAAAATATATATTAATGCAGACAGTAATCAGAGCTTGGGATGTGCCACTAAACACCAGGAAAAATAAAATAATTACCAGGGTAGTGATCGAAGGGTGGGGTTGCCTCTAGACACCAGGAAACCTTAAATCATTACAGGAATGGTGATTAGAGGAGATGCTACTAGACCCCAGGAACCTTAAAATAATACTGGGAGGGTGATCAGAAGGGAGATGTCACTAGACAGCAGGGAAACTTAAAACAATACAAATATTTTCGTGCGAATGAACGTATCATAGGAAAATTTTTGTGTTATTGGAAATTTCATACGAAAATTTTGGTGGTAATGAAAATATTATAAGAAAATGTTCTTATTAGTTAAAGCATCAAATGAAAATTTTCATATGATATGTTCATTCATACAAACATTTTCATATGATATTTCCATTATTTTTGTTCACTCATATGAAAATTTCTGAGTCACAAAAAAGGATTTAAAATGTCTAAAAAGAAACACATTTTGGTGAATTTCTCCAACAGTTACAGTAAAGCATATTTAACCATACTGGGTCCTGATGAGCAAGATACATGTCTTGATCTTTATGGAGGATGTAACTTTGTGGGTTTTGAATTGTTTCTTTCTTTTAAAATTAATGGAAAAGAAGATGGTGGCATACAAAAAGGATTTTCCCTCATAAAATGGATTGCCCCATATGATCATTGTATACAGCTGCTTTGAAATGCTTACTGAGCATGTTCAGAACCCAAACTTTAAAACGTTAATAACTTTGGAATGGATTTATATTTTTTCAACAAACCATCAAATGGCACATCTGTGGGCAAGCCTTTTCTACTCAGAAAATTTCAGAACAAAATTCCAAACCTTCTGAGTGCAAGCATGATTTTTTTATGTTTTTTCACTATACAGATCTCCAAATTCATACATCCGACTGAAACAAAACTTGGCATGTCACGAAATCTACACGATGAGAACAGGCATGCAATATGTTATGCAGATCCATTGAACAGTTGGAAAGATATTAACGTGCACATTTTGAGGTCTAACATAGAAAGCCTGGCTCAATCCTAACTATAGTGGCACTACCGCACACTATAATGAACTAGTCAATCAAAGAAGTTACATGACCTGAGTAGTATGTATATGACCTTCTTTATCATGTTCGTCCTCCAATTTATCACTATGTAACTTAGTTTCTCTAAAACGTTATAGTAATCTTGTGTAATTATGTTTTGGGTCTGTTGAGTTTCTCATGGTTGCCAAGTTAGGAGTAAACATATTTATGTAATGATCTAATTCCTGATTTGAGCCAGTCAAAGGCAGAAATCTGGCATTAAAATGTCCTCCAGATAAATGTCTAACTCAAGATATAATTCTACATAATTCATACATTATATACAATACATACATAATTCAACAATATTCTAGTAAAGATTTTCTGAGAGGTGTCAATCATGCTAACTGGACAATGTATGTAGGGGTCTGTCAATTGACCCTTCTTATATACTGGTAAATTATATTACCTTGACAAGAATTTGAAAGGTTTCATATTGGACCATGCTGTTATAAGCATGGTACAATAGGGGTATCCACCACTTAGGAAAATATTTAAAATGTCACTGGGAACTCTATCCAGTCAGGTTGTTTATTGGGTTAGTATTATTAATTGCAATTGATATTTCCTTTCTAGTGATAAATAATAAGTATGGGATAACCACATGATTGTGATTTGGTTTTAATTGCCCTGCTACTGACAGAGTTCTCCTCAAAATTACAATAATAAACTTCTGAAAAAGAAATTCTGATGATTTTGGTTGAATATAAGAGTTTGCAGAGACTGCAAAAGAATTTGTGCCTTTAGGCACCATTGACCAAAATTCTTTGGTGTTTTTACTAATTACAGAATGGAGCGTTTAGCCATATATTAATATTTTGTTGTTTTTCTTGTTTAAGAACGTGATTATATTCTGTCCTTTTCTGATTTAGAAGTCTTATATTTTCTTTGGTCTTATTTCTTTAAACTTTCCTTATCATCTTGATCAAGGTTCCCCTACCCCACCCCACCCCACCCCCATTTAGATCTTGTATTAAACCTGGACCCCTTATGGTTATTCCAATTATAATAAAGTAATGTGGCTATATGTGGAAATATTCTGTTCTAGGATGTATGGAACATGTCCATTTCCCATCCATCCCCCATCTCCATACCCCTGGTCAGAACAACCCCAATTATGACTGTTATATTCCTTTAAACTGAATTTTTTAGGTTCTTTTGCCTGAATGCTCTGATACTACTTCCTATATTGACCATCAGCCTACTACAAAACCAACTGCAAATATACGGTTGTGCTAAAGTACTGAAACGTCTGATATACTTGTTTGGTAGCCACTTACTGAACACCTATGTACTCCTATGCCTGTACCAATGTACTGTAATCTGTAATTATTTTGTCTCTGTACTCTTTGTGTCTGATGAGGGACCTTTGTAAATGAGTCCTTGACTCAAAGGTCTTTCTGAATCCTCAATAAATAAATAAATAAATGTTGATATCATAACATTTGAGCAATGCTTGTTTAACTGTGTTTACTGCTGCAAATGACAATATCTGATCTAAGGCATCCATATCACTAGAGTTCCATTACATTTTTTTTTTAAGGAAATTACACTTATTGGAAAATGACTTCAATTTATATTAATGACTCAAGTTTTTATGTTAATTGCAAAGGAAAATGCAGTGACTGGAACGTTCAACTATTTGGAGATCTATGCTTTTGTCTAAGGTATTTACATTACATATTCATTGCAAAAAACTTTACTTATGCACTACCCAAGGTTGAAGTGACAAAAGTAACATTAGGGCTGACCATCACAAGGCACACCCCACACCTGATTTAAAAAGAGGCAAGAGAGGTGCAACCATAGTGGTTTTTCCTGTTGCAGCCTGCATGGTGGGAGTGGAGGGTTAGGTTTGGAAACCCTAATGCCACATTTCACTATGTTTGTCACTTTAACCCTAACTAGTGCATTAATTAAGTTTTTTATTTATTTATTCATTCATTTGATAACCAGGTTGTTGTACTGAAGACCTTTATTAAGCATGGCAAGAGCCAGAAGCTGACACTACAATGTAAATATACAGTGATAGAGCAGCGTGTATCATACAGGGAACATAACAGTGGAGGTCAAGCTGACAGAGAAAATATAAGGTAAACAGTACCAGGCATATCAGCAATTGAGCAAACAAGGTATATAACATTTAAGTAAACATGGTAAGGTTGCTCCATCATTCAACAAAAGGAATAACAACAGTATTCAGGGTGGAGAGGAGAGCGGAGCACTAGATGAGATAAGGGTGAGCTGCAAGGGAGGAGAAGCCATGTCAGTGGCCTGTGGGCAGACACAGGTCACGGTGGACAGAAAGTTCTTTCTTAACAGGAAATTTAGATGTAGAGGCAGGTCAGAGAAATGTAGGGAGTAGGAGAGGTCATTCCATACAGACAGTCTGGATGCAGATAAGGCTCTTAGGCCCATCCTCGTAGTTATGTTAGGACATTCTAGTTGAAGGTATGAAGACTGATGTAGATTGTGGCAGTGGGTTCTAGGCAGGATAAGAAGGTGTAGTGGAGAGTAGGAGGGATTGTGCAAAGTATCAGCAATGGTCTGGGCCAGCAGGTAGGAGCATCATGCTTGTGGAGAGAGACAGTTAAGGGATTGGTAAAGAGTGTAGTGGAGAGTGAGGAGAAGGGCACAGAAGGCAAGGTGACATATATGATTGTAGGTAGCATGCAGTCAGTTAAGGTTGGTAATGGAGGTGAGGGAGTACACTGGGCAGCCACAGTCAAGGAGGGGAAGGAGATTGCCACAGCAATAGTAAGACAGACTTCTGGTGAGAGGTGGTCGATCATGCGATAGCAGAACCCTATCTTCTGATTGATGTGCCTGATCAGTGAGGCAATGTGGTCAGTGTCAGCTAGGGAAGGGTCCAGAATTATGCCCAGATTCTTGAAGGCAGGAACAGTGTCAAGGGAAGAGCCATCTGGGATTTGACAGTTAGAAGGCCACCATTGTGCGCTAGGGCAGAGAGTTTCGGTTTGGAACTGAAAAGCATGGCCTTTGTTTTGGCAGCATTGACCAACAGTTTGTTGATGGAGAACCAACAATTTGCTTGCAATCATTGGTAAGAATGGCGAATAGAGAGGAGTGGGAGGGGTCACTTTGGTATAGATTAAGTCATCAGCATAGAGGAGTGATTTACAGGATAGGCCTTCTGATGGGAGAGAGTTAATGAAGAGGAAAGAGAGGGGCCAAGAACAAATCCCTGGGGACACCCACAGAGAGAGGCAAGAGAGGAGGTGACACTACAGGGCAGACCATCTGTGTTCTACCAGAGACTTAGTTAGTGAGCCAGGTGGTGGAGGCAGGGAGAAACCAAAGACACTGAGTTTGCTATCAGGATGTTGTGATTTACAAGGTCAAATGCCTTGGACAGATCAATAAACACTGCACCAGTTAGATTCCCTTCATCCATATTCCTCAGCAAATGGTGAGTGAAAAAGACAAGGGCCATGGTAGTGCTGGGTCCCTTCCAGAAACCATGTTGCTGAGGGCAAAGGAGATTATATTTGGAGATATGTTCTGTAATTTGATAGTTTACTGCCTTCTCTAGGAGCTTACCAAGATGGCACAGAATAGAGATGGGACGGTAGTTGTCCATAAGACTAGGTTCACCTGATTTATGAATGTGGACAATTTTGGCCTGCTCCCAGACAGAGGGAACAGAGGCTGTAGTTAAAGATGAAGGTGAGTGGATAGGCAACTTACTGTGCCACTAGTTTTAAGAAGCAGGGGGATAGACCATCGCTACCAGCTCTCCCTCGAGATGGTAGGCTGAGAAGGAGCTTAAGAGTCCCAGGAGGAGAAATGGTCTTAAAATAAAAAGGGGGTAATAGGAGGGGAAGTTAGAGGAGGGGCAAGGGGTGGAGGGGAGAGCTTAGCCAGGTAACTGCTAAGGTTTGAGAAATGTGAAATAAGTGCATTCACAATGTCAGTAGGGTCAGTGAGAGATCCTTGTGTGTTTAGGGAGGAGGTGACTGCTTGGTGGGGAGGGAGCAAGGCATTAATGGAGGACCAGAAATGCCTGGGGATGCCTAGGTGACTGGAAATAGGCTGACTTCCTAGATTGTATATGGCATTTGCACAGATTTTGCAGGTCATGGTAGCTATTCCAATGGGAAGGGGATGGGGGCAGCTTTATAGTCAGCCCACTTTGAGTCACACTGCTTCATAAGCTTTAGGAGATCTGATGTGACCCAGCAAGTGTCACCTCCATGCACTCTGCATGAAGTGAGTGGGAAATGCTCATCTTGGATGTGAGACAGGGCTGAGACAAAGATGTCTAGTGCAATGTCAGCATTAGTGGCACCATAGAGGGAAGTCCAGCCAAGGGCTCTGAGGTCATTCTGAAGCCTGAGTGGGTCAAAATTAGAGAAATTGTGGAAGGTCAGGAAGATAGGTGGGGGTGGGAGGTTAGTACACCAGGCACAGTAGATAGGGGAGTGGTCACTAATGACAAGTGTGCCAGCATGGGCAACTTTGTTTGCTTGAGTTGTCGGTATCCAGTCCAGGGTAGTGTGTTTGTTGGACCGATTGTTGAGGCATGTATGAGAAGCAATTAGCTGGGTGAGATTGTGTTGTTGTATGATGGAGCTGCAGTCAGCGATGGGGTTTGTGTCCCAGTCAGTGTTGAAATCCCTGAAAGAATGGAGTCTCTTACAGGGAAAGAGGTGCAAGAAGGTTCAGGAGGGCTGCAAGCCCAGGAGGCCAGCTGTCAGTAGGTTATAGCAGCATTCATCTAGCAACTTGCTATTGGTGGCAACTGTTAGTTCAGCTGCAATCTATTCAGAAGACAGGTCACTGGAGGACTGGCCAAGGAGTGTGGCACTGTATTAGTTATGGTAGTACAGAAGTACACCACCACCCGGTGGAGGTAGAGTGATCATGGTGAAGGAAAGTGTAACTGTGTAGGGAGCAGTTTTGGTCATGGGTGGAGCTCTTTAGCCAAGTCTCTGAGATGCCCAGTTTGTTGGGATTGTAAAGAGAGACCCAGGCCTCTAGCTCAGCTTTTTTAGGAAGAAGGCTCCTCACATTCAAATGGGCAATTTTTAGACCAGGCTTAATATCCCATAACGGATGTCTATGGGCTAGAGGAGTGTTTAAAGGGGGTGAAGAAGCAGGGCCAGGGTTACTTTCTATGTCACTAGAGAGAAGGTGGCAGACAGCATGAAAGTTGGATTGGAGGGGACATAGAAAGATGGGACCCAGAGGGAGGGGAGGAGGCGAAGAAAGAGATGGTGCCTGTCATGGGAGCTGATGAAAGCTAGGGCAGCAGATGGACAGGAGAGAAGCAGGCTGCAAGCAAGCCTAGATGATTGGAGAGTGGATCTTCACCCTGGGATCTGTTCAGGTGAGTGAGGGTGTGTGTGGGGGGGTGCAGGGTGGTGGGTGTTGAGTGGGAGGTCAAGATGGGGTGTCAGATTAGTGAGGGATCATTTTCTTTTTTACAGGTTTTTGCAATGAATCACATTACTTTTTGAGATATTATAATCATATCCGTATTTGCTTGTGGGAGAGCAGATCCCAGAAGGCCTTGTGCTCCCATCCATTCATAATTTTTGAGACAGTGTAATTATATCCTGATTTGCCTGTGGGAGTGCAGGGGCTTAACGGCCCTGTGCTCTCAGCCCTCCATAATTGTATCCGTATTTGTCTGTGGGAGCACAAGGTCCAGAAGGTTGTGCACTCCCATCCATCCATACTTTTGAGATAGTGTAAACATATCCTTATTTGCCCTCCAGGTCCTACACTCCTGTCAATCCATAGATGCAAGATGCATGTATGTATGTTGCTGGAAGCCAGGCCCTCAAGCCCTTAGCTTCCATTTGCAGGACAACAACAACCAAACTGTTAGCATTGCCTTCTTATTACCCCATCTCATGTATTCAGTACTGAAACTTTCCAAATCCCCAGCAAAACATGATTCCACACAATGCAATTCATTCCACACCACAGGTGTGAAAAGAAAGTTTGGCAGGATTTGAAAAATGACAGCTGTCACATGAGGCAATGTAAAAAAATGGCTATGTTGAAAATGTGGGGTCCAAATATGTAATACTACCAAAGTTATGAGTGAGCTTAGCAAAATTTTAACAGATGCATATAACATTGCCCTTTTTACATATTTTGACCCTGAATTTTCAATATACCCTTCTTATGATCCTACCTCAAGAACAAGGACTGTGAAAATGTTCAAATCCCATCTGAAAGGTGATGTCACCATAGGACCATGAAAAATTACCTTTTGGGGCAGAATTGCACAATTCTAGCAACAGCGTTCATGAGGTGGAGTGTCAAAAAGACCATGCTGAAAATCTAATGAAACAACATGCAAAAATGGCAAAGTTATGCATCAAAGTTAAAAACTCAGCTGAAATACATTAAACTGCACTTACTTTACTTTCTCACATAGCAGACAGTGTTTCTAGCAGCAAGACAAGTTTTCGATTGGAGAGTGGATCTTCATCCTGGGATCTCTTCAGGTGAGTGAGGGTGTGTGTGGGGTAATGGTGGTGGGTACAGGGTGATGGGTGCTAAGTGGGAAGCTTAGTTGTGGTGTCAAATTGGCAAGGACCATTTTCTTTTTACAGGTTTAAAAAGACATTAAGGGATGTTTTCTTTATTAAAGACAGAAGAGTGATTGGAGGTGAGGTGGGTGCCACTAAATAGCAGTGAAAGAAAAATGTCAATGGGGATAGTGATCAGAGGGTAAGGGTGTCACTAGACACCAGGAAAAATACAGTAATGATGGGGATGGTCATCAGATGGTGAGGGTGCCACTAAACACCAGACTAACAGGAAATATTAATGGGAAGGTGATCGGAGGCTGGGAGTACCACTAGAAACCAGGAAAAATATATATTAATGCAGACAGTAATCAGAGCTTGGGATGTGCCACTAAACACCAGGAAAAATAAAATAATTACCAGGGTAGTGATCGAAGGGTGGGGTTGCCTCTAGACACCAGGAAACCTTAAATCATTACAGGAATGGTGATTAGAGGAGATGCTACTAGACCCCAGGAACCTTAAAATAATACTGGGAGGGTGATCAGAAGGAGATGTCACTAGACAGCAGGAAACTTAAAACAATACAAATATTTTCGTGCGAATGAGCGTATCATAGGAAAATTTTGTGTTATTGGAAATTTCATCGAAAATTTTGGTGTTAATGAAAATATTATAAGAAAATGTTCTTATTAGTTAAAGCATCAAATGAAAATTTTCATATGATATGTTCATTCATACAAACATTTTCATATGATATTTCCATTATTTTTGTTCACTCATATGAAAATTTCTGAGTCACAAAAAAGGATTTAAAATGTCTAAAAAGAAACACATTTTTGGTGAATTTCTCCAACAGTTACAGTAAAAGCATATTTAACCATACTGGGTCCTGATGAGCAAGATACATGTCTTGATCTTTATGGAGGATGTAACTTTTGTGGGTTTTGAATTGTTTCTTTCTTTTGAAATTAATGGAAAAGAAGATGGTGGCATACAAAAAAGGATTTTCCCTCATAAAATGGATTGCCCCATATGATCATTGTATACAGCTGCTTTGAAATGCTTACTGAGCATGTTCAGAACCCAAACTTTAAAACGTTAATAACTTTGGAATGGATTTATATTTTTTTCAACAAACCATCAAATGGCACATCTGTGGCAAGCCTTTTCTACTCAGAAAATTTCAGAACAAAATTCCAAACCTTCTGAGTGCAAGCATGATTTTTTTATGTTTTTTCACTATACAGATCTCCAAATTCATACATCCGACTGAAACAAAACTTGGCATGTCACGAAATCTACACGATGAGAACAGGCATGCAATATGTTATGCAGATCCATTGAACAGTTGGAAAGATATTAACGTGCACATTTTGAGGTCTAACATAGAAAGCCTGGCTCAATCCTAACTATAGTGGCACTACCGCACACTATAATGAACTAGTCAATCAAAGAAGTTACATGACCTGAGTAGTATGTATATCGACCTTCTTTATCATGTTGCGTCCTCCAATTTATCACTATGTAACTTAGTTTCTCTAAACGTTAAGTAGTAATCTTGTGTAATTATGTTTTGGGTCTGTTGAGTTTCTCATGGTTGCCAAGTTAGGAGTAAACATATTTATGTAATGATCTAATTCCTGATTTGAGCCAGTCAAAGGCAGAAATCTGGCATTAAAATGTCCTCCAGATAAATGTCTAACTCAAGATATAATTCTACATAATTCATACATTATATACAATACATACATAATTCAACAATATTCTAGTAAAGATTTTCTGAGAGGTGTCAATCATGCTAACTGGACAATGTATGTAGGGGTCTGTCAATTGACCCTTCTTATATACTGGGTAAATTATATTACCTTGACAAGAATTTGGAAAGGTTTCATATTGGACCATGCTGTTATAAGCATGGTACAATAGGGGTATCCACCACTTAGGAAAATATTTAAAATGTCACTGGAACTCTATCCAGTCCAGGTTGTTTATTGGGTTAGTATTATTAATTGCAATTGATATTTCCTTTCTAGTGATAAATAATAAGTATGGGATAACCACATGATTGTGATTTGGTTTTTAATTGCCCTGCTACTGACAGAGAGTTCTCCTCAAAATTACAATAATAAACTTCTGAAAAAAGAAATTCTGATGATTTTGGTTGAATATAAGAGTTTGCAGAGACTGCAAAAGAATTTGTGCCTTTGGGCACCATTGACCAAAATTCTTTGGTGTTTTTACTAATTACAGAATGGAGACGTTTTAGCCATATATTAATATTTTGTTGTTTTTTTCTTGTTTAAGAACGTGATTATATTCTGTCCTTTTTCTGATTTAGAAGTCTTATATTTTCTTTGGTCTTATTTCTTTAAACTTTCCTTATCATCTTGATCAAGGTTCCCCTACCCCCACCCCACCCCCATTTAGATCTTGTATTAAACCTGGACCCTTATGGTTATTCCAATTATAATAAAGTAATGTGGCTATGTGGAAATATTCTGTTCTAGGATGTATGGAACATGCCATTTCCCATCCCATCCCCATCTCCATACCCTGGTCAGAACAACCCCAATTATGACTGTTATATTCCTTTAAACTGAATTTTTAGGTTCTTTTGCCTGAATGCTCTGATACTACTTCCTATATTGACCATCAGCCTACTACAAAACCAACTGCAAATATCAGGTTCTGCTAAAGTACTGAAACGTCTGATATACTTGTTTGGTAGCCACTTACTGAACACCTATGTACTCTATGCCTGTACCAATGTACTGTAATCTGTAATTATTTTGTCTCTGTACTCTTTGTGTCTGATGGGGACCTTTGTAAATGAGTCCTTGACTCAAAGGTCTTTCTGAATCCTCAATAAATAAATAAATAAATGTTGATATCATAACATTTGAGCAATGCTTGTTTAACTGTGTTTACTGCTGCAAATGACAATATCTGATCTAAGGCATCCATATCACTAGAGTTCCATTACATTTTTTAAGAAATTACACTTATTGGAAAATGACTCCAATTTATATTAATGACTCAAGTTTTTATGTTAATTGCAAAGGAAAATGCAGTGACTTCGGAACGTTCAACTATTTGGAGATCTATGCTTTTGTCTAAGGTATTTACATTACATATTCATTGCAAAAAACTTTACTTATGCACTACCCAAGGTTGAAGTGACAAAAGTAACATTAGTGCTGACCATCACAAGGCACACCCCACACCTGATTTAAAAAGAGGCAAGAGAGGTGCAACCATAGTGGTTTTTCCTGTTGCAGCCTGCATGGTGGGAGTGGAGGGTTAGGTTTGGAAACCCTAATGCCACATTTCACTATGTTTGTCACTTTAGTCCTAACTAGTGCATTAATTAAGTTTTTTATTTATTTATTCATTCATTTGATAACCAGGTTGTTGTACTGAAGACCCTTTTTAGGCATGGCAAGTGCCAGAAGCTGACACTTACAATGTAAATATACAGTGATAGAGCAGCGTGTATCATACAGGGAACATAACAGTGGAGGTCAAGCTGACAGAGAAAATATAAGGTAAACAGTACCAGGCATATCAGCAATTGAGCAAACAAGGTATATAACATTTAGGTAAACATGGTAAGGTTGCTCCATCATTCAACAAAAGGAATAACAACAGTATTCAGGGTGGGAGAGGAGAGCGGAGCACTAGATGAGATAAGGGTGAGCTGCAAGGGAGGAGAAGCCATGTCAGTGGCCTGTGGGCAGACACAGGTCACGGTGGACAGAAAGTTCTTTCTTAACAGGAAATTTAGATGTAGAGGCAGGTCAGAGAAATGTAGGGAGTAGGAGAGGTCATTCCATACAGACAGTCTGGATGCAGATAAGGCTCTTAGGCCCATCCTCGTAGTTATGTTAGGACATTCTAGTTGAAGGTATGAAGACTGATGTAGATTGTGGCAGTGGGTTCTAGGCAGGATAAGAAGGTGTAGTGGAGAGTAGGAGGGATTGTGCAAAGTATTAGCAATGGTCTGGGCCAGCAGGTAGGAGCATCATGCTTGTGGAGAGAGACAGTTAAGGGATTGGTAAAGAGTGTAGTGGAGAGTGAGGAGAAGGGCACAGAAGGCAAGGTGACATATATGATTGTAGGTAGCATGCAGTCAGTTAAGGTTGGTAATGGAGGTGAGGGTACACTGGGCAGCCACAGTCAAGGAGGGAAGGAGATTGCCACAGCAATAGTAAGACAGACTTCTGGTGAGAGGTGGTCGATCATGCGATAGCAGAACCCTATCTTCTGATTGATGTGCCTGATCAGTGAGGCAATGTGGTCAGTGTCAGCTAGGGAAGGGTCCAGAATTATGCCCAGATTCTTGAAGGCAGGAACAGTGTCAAGGGAAGAGCCATCTGGGATTTGACAGTTAGAAGGCCACCATTGTGCGCTAGGGCAGAGAGTTTCGGTTTGGAACTGAAAAGCATGGCCTTTGTTTTGGCAGCATTGACCAACAGTTTGTTGATGGAGAACCAACAATTTGCTTGCAGAAATCATTGGTAAGAATGGCGAATAGAGAGGAGTGGGAGGGGTCACTTTGGTATAGCATTAAGTCATCAGCATAGAGGAGTGATTTACAGGATAGGCCTTCTGATGGGAGAGTTAATGAAGAGGGAAAAGAGAAGGGCCAAGAACAAATCCTGGGGACACCCACAGAGAGAGGCAAGAGAGGGGAGGTGACACTACCAGGGCAGACCATCTGTGTTCTACCAGAGACTTAGTTAGTGAGCCAGGTGGTGGAGGCAGGGGAGAAACCAAAGACACTGAGTTTTGCTATCAGGATGTTGTGATTTACAAGGTCAAATGCCTTGGACAGATCAATAAACACTGCACCAGTTAGATTCCCTTCATCCATATTCCTCAGCAAATGGTGAGTGAAAAAGGCAAGGGCCATGGTAGTGCTGGGTCCCTTCCAGAAACCATGTTGCTGAGGGCAAAGGAGATTATATTTGGAGATATGTTCTGTAATTTGATAGTTTACTGCCTCTCTAGGAGCTACCAAGATGGCACAGAATAGAGATGGGACGTAGTTGTCCATAAGACTAGGTTCACCTGATTTATGAATGTGGACAATTTTGGCCTGCTCCCAGACAGAGGGAACAGAGGCTGTAGTTAAAGATGAAGGTGAGTGGATAGGCAACTTACTGTGCCACTAGTTTTAAGAAGCAGGGGGATAGACCATCGCTACCAGCACTCCCTCGAGATGGTAGGCTGAGAAGGAGCTTAAGAGTCCCAGGAGGAGAAATGGTCTTAAAATAAAAAGGGGGTAATAGGAGGGGAAGTTAGAGGAGGGGCAAGGGGTGGAGGGGAGCTTAGCCAGGTAACTGCTAAGGTTTGAGAAATGTGAAATAAGTGCATTCACAATGTCAGTAGGGTCAGTGAGAGATCCTTGTGTGTTTAGGGAGGAGGGTGACTGCTTGGTGGGGAGGGAGCAAGGCATTAATGGAGGACCAGAAATGCCTGGGGTTGCCTAGGTGACTGGAAATAGGCTGACTTCCTAGATTGTATATGGAATTTGCACAGATTTTGCAGGTCATGGTAGCTATTCCAATGGGAAGGGGATGGGGGCAGCTTTATAGTCAGCCCACTTTGAGTCACACTGCTTCATAAGCTTTAGGAGATCTGATGTGACCCAGCAAGTGTCACCTCCATGCACTCTGCATGAAGTGAGTGGGAAATGCTCATCTTGGATGTGAGACAGGGCTGAGACAAAGATGTCTAGTGCAATGTCAGCATTAGTGGCACCATAGAGGGAAGTCCAGCCAAGGGCTCTGAGGTCATTCTGAAGCCTGAGTGGGTCAAAATTAGAGAAATTGTGGAAGGTCAGGAAGATAGGTGGGGGTGGGAGGTTAGTACACCAGGCACAGTAGATAGGGGAGTGGTCACTAATGACAAGTGTGCCAGCATGGGCAACTTTGTTTGCTTGAGTTGTCGGTATCCAGTCCAGGGTAGTGTGTTTGTTGGACCGATTGTTGAGGCATGTATGAGAAGCAATTAGCTGGGTGAGATTGTGTTGTTGTATGATGGAGCTGCAGTCAGCGATGGGGTTTGTGTCCCAGTCAGTGTTGAAATCCCCTGAAAGAATGGAGTCTCTTACAGGGAAAAGAGGTGCAAGAAGGTTCAGGAGGGCTGCAAGCCCAGGGAGGCCAGCTGTCAGTAGGTTATAGCAGCATTCATCTAGCAACTTGCTATTGGTGGCAACTGTTAGTTCAGCTGCAATCTATTCAGAAGACAGGTCACTGGAGGACTGGCCAAGGAGTGTGGCACTGTATTAGTTATGGTAGTACAGAAGTACACCACCACCACGGTGTGAGGTAGAGTGATCATGGTGAAGGAAAGTGTAACTGTGTAGGGAGCAGTTTTGGTCATGGGTGGAGCTCTTTAGCCAAGTCTCTGAGATGCCCAGTTTGTTGGGATTGTAAAGAGAGACCCAGGCCTCTAGCTCAGCTTTTTTAGGAAGAAGGCTCCTCACATTCAAATGGGCAATTTTAGACCAGGCTTAATATCCCATAACGGATGTCTATGGGCTAGAGGAGTGTTTAAAGGGGTGAAGAAGCAGGGCAAGGTTACTTATGTCACTAGAGAGAGGTGGCAGACAGCATGAAAGTTGGATTGGAGGGACATAGAAAGATGGGACCCAGAGGGAGGGAGGAGAGGCGAAGAAAGAGATGGTGCCTGTCATGGGAGCTGATGAAAGCTAGGGCAGCAGATGGACAGGAGAGAAGCAGGCTGCAAGCAAGCCTAGATGATTGGAGAGTGGATCTTCACCCTGGGATCTGTTCAGGTGAGTGAGGGTGTGTGTGTGGGGGTGCAGGGTGGTGGGTGTTGGTGGGAGGTCAAGATGGGTGTCAGATTAGTGAGGGATCATTTTTTTTACAGGTTTTGCAATGAATCACATTACTTTTTGAGATATTATAATCATATCCGTATTTGCTTGTGGGAGAGCAGATCCCAGAAGGCCTTGTGCTCCCATCCATTCATAATTTTTGAGACAGTGTAATTATATCCTGATTTGCCTGTGGGAGTGCAGGGCTTAGGCCCTGTGCTCTCAGCCCTCCATAATTGTATCCGTATTTGTCTGTGGGAGCACAAGGTCCAGAAGGTTGTGCACCCCATCCATCCATACTTTTGAGATAGTGTAAACATATCCTTATTTGCCCTCCAGGTCCTACACTCCTGTCAATCCATAGATGCAAGATGCATGTATGTATGTTGCTGTGAAGCACAGGCCCTCAAGCCCTTAGCTTCCATTTGCAGGACAACAACAACCAAACTGTTAGCATTGCCTTCTTATTACCCCATCTCATGTATTCAGTACTGAAACTTTCCAAATCCCCAGCAAAACATGATTCCACACCAATGCAATGTCATTCCACACCACAGGTGTGAAAAGAAAGTTTTGGCAGGATTTGAAAAATGACAGCTGTCACATGAGGCAATGTAAAAAAATGGCTATGTTGAAAATGTGGGGTCCAAATATGTAATACTACCAAAGTTATGAGTGAGCTTAGCAAAATTTTAACAGATGCATATAACATTGCCCTTTTTACATATTTTGACCCTGAATTTTCAATATACCCTTCTTATGATCCTACCTCAAGAACAAGGACTGTGAAAATGTTCAAATCCCATCTGAAAGGTGATGTCACCATAGGACCATGAAAATTACCTTTTGGGGCAGAATTGCACAATTCTAGCAACAGCGCTCATGAGGTGGAGTGTCAAAAGACCATGCTGAAAATCTAATGAAACAACATGCAAAATGGCAAAGTTATGCATCAAAGTTAAAACTCAGCTGAAATACATTAAACTGCACTTACTTTACTTTCTCACATAGCAGACAGTGTTTCTAGCAGCAAGACAAGTTTTGGATTGGAGAGTGGATCTTCACCCTGGGATCTCTTCAGGTGAGTGAGGGTGTGTGGGGGGTAATGGTGGTGGGTACAGGGTGATGGGTGCTAAGTGGGAAGCTTAGTTGTGGTGTCAAATTGGCAAGGGACCATTTTCTTTTTTACAGGTTTAAAAAAGACATTAAGGGGATGTTTTCTTTATTAAAGACAGAAGAGTGATTGGAGGGTGAGGTGGGTGCCACTAGATAGCAGTGAAAGAAAAAATGTCAATGGGGATAGTGATCAGAGGGTAAGGGTGTCACTAGACACCAGGGAAAAATACAGTAATGATGGGGATGGTCATCAGACGGTGGGGGGTGCCACTAGACACCAGACTATCAGGAAATATTAATGGGGAAGGTGATCAGAGGGTGGGGAGTACCACTAGAAACCAGGAAAAAATATATATTAATGCAGACAGTGATCAGAGCTTGGGATGTGCCACTAAACACCAGGAAAAATAAAATAATTACCAGGGTAGTGTTCGAAGGGTGGGGGTTGCCTCTAGACACCAGGAAACCTTAAATCATTACAGGAATGGTGATTAGAGGGGGATGCTACTAGACCCCAGGGAACCTTAAAATACTACTTGGAGGGTGATTAGAAGGGAGATGTCACTAGACAACAGGGAAACTTAAAACAATACAAATATTTTCGTGTGAATGAACGTATCGTTGGAAAATTTTGTGTTATTGGAAATTTCATACGAAAATGTTGGTGTTAATGAAAATATTATAAGAAAATGTTCTTATTAGTGAAAGCATCAAATGAAAATTTTCATATGATATGTTCGTTCATACAAACATTTTCATATGATATTTCCATTATTTTTGTTCACTCATATGAAAATTTTTGAGTCACAAAAAAGGATTTAAAATGTCTAAAAAGAAACACATTTTTGGTGAATTTCTCCAACAGTTACAGTAAGAACATATTTAACCATACTGGGTCCTGATGAGCAAGATACATGTCTTGATCTGTATGGAGGATGAAACTTTTGTGGGTTTTGAAATTTTTGTTTCTTTTGAAATTAATGGAAAAGAAGATAGTGGCATTCAAAAAAGGGTTTTTCCTCATAAAATGGATTGCCCCATATGATCATTGTATACAGCTGCTTTGAAATGCTTACTGAGCATGTTCAGAACCCTAAATTTAAAATTTTAATAACTTTGGAATGGATTTATGTTTTTTTTTCAACAAACCATCAAATGGCACATCTGTGGGCAAAGCTTTTTCTACTCAGAAAATTTCAGAACAAAATTCCAAACCTTCTGAGTGCAAGCATGATTTTTTTATGTTTTTTCACTATACAGATCTCCAAATTCATACATCCGACTGAAACAAAACTTGGCATGTCACGAAATCTACGATGAGAACGGACATGCAATATATTATCAGATCCATTGAACAGTTGGAAAGATATTAACGTGCACATTTTGAGGTCTAACATAGAAAGCCTGGCTCAATCCTAACTATAGTGGCACTACCGCACACTATAATGAACTAGTCAATCAAAGAAGTTACATGACCTGAGTAGTATGTATATCGACCTTCTTTATCATGTTGCGTCCTCCAATTTATCACTATGTAACTTAGTTTCTCTAAAACGTTAAGTAGTAATCTTGTGTAATTATGTTTTGGGTCTGTTGAGTTTCTCATGGTTGCCAAGTTAGGAGTAAACATATTTATGTAATGATCTAATTCCTGATTTGAGCCAGTCAAAGGCAGAAATCTGGCATTAAAATTTCCTCCAGATAAATGTCTAACTCAAGATATAATTCTACTTTATCAGACAAAATGCTTGTAATATGTTCTCAGATTTCTAAATCTGTTTGCATTGTATTTTTTGAGGGGAAGATACACATTGACAATTATCATATAAAAATTGTCATTTTTAATTCTAATTGGCAAAATGCATTTAGATTAAATTTCTACCCGTTGAATATTTATATTATCTCTCATCTTTATTGCAGTTAACCCTTACAGAAATTTAAGTGTGCTGTGTACATGCAGAATGCATGCCACATGATTAATTGTGCAGTCTTTGCATGTGGTTCACATACACAAAGTGAACCTATAAGAACCAGGTCTAAAAAGCACATCAGGTTTGCATGCTGCAAGCTTGTTGTGTGTACAGCAGGTAAGCTGGTGCAAACATCTTCTAAAAATCACATCAGGTTCACATATTGCACACTTGACATGAGAGTAGCAGTTAAGCTGGTATGAACATCATTTAAAAATCATATCATGTTCACATGTTGTATGCTTGCCACGTGCAGGAACTAAGCTGGTGCAAATATAAACTAAAAAATACATCAGTTTCTATTTCTCATATGGCTGCTAGAAATTAGAACAATTAAAATACGTTTTTTCATTGATTTCCCATTAAAATTAGGCAAACTCATTAGTTATAATCCTTTTGCAAGTTGTTTAATGGCTTTTGACTTTTGTCACTGCCATTCATTTTTAAAGTATTTTTTGCTTGCTGCATTAAATGCTTAAGATATAGTCAGCCAACATCCCCCATTCCAGATGTGCAAAGAGGGGCTATGTGCTGTGAAGCCTGGCCTTTTTGTTTTGGGCCATGCAAATCCCCTATTGCATATTTAGTTCTACAAATGTGTTTCCCCATGACTGTTTTGGCTCACTTACTTTCTCTTTGTTATTCTGTTTGGAGCATATACACTATAGCCATGCTCAGCTCTCATTGTGCAGAGTAGGGTCTTGGGAGCATGCACCATACTTCACATTTTGTCACTGAAATGAGGGACATGGACATGCAAAATGAGTGAGAATGAGGGACACAAACCCTCACAGTGATCAGGACACATCCTGAAACATAGAGATACCTCATAACACAATGGAAACCATTGTATTGACTTGTACAGATAGCCCCTGAGAAAAAATTTCTGCCATAAAGCAGGGGTGCAATTTAAGTAGGGCAGAGAGAGGCAGTTGCTCCCCCCCCCCCAGCATTTATGCCTAGGTTGTTCTTATGGTGTGTCAATAATGACATTAAATTTGGATTTAATCTTTTGCACAATAAGTGCTCCCCCAGCCTGTGTGCACTCATGCTGCAGGTGCACTCCTAACTCGACTGTGTCTGTATTGTGTTGTCCACTTTATCCACCTTTTAGTGGCAGCAGCATCACATGTGACATGGAGGAGCTCCAGCCAAGCAAGAGCACATGAGTCACATGAGTGGGACACTGGCTTTCCTGCCACAGAGTAGACAGGCTCCACACTACAGCTTGGAGGAGTCAGTGAGCACTGAACTCTCAATTGCAGTGTTGTAGCAACATATTTTGGTTGGTCTACTCTTAGTGAATCTTCATCTACCCTGGTGGCGGAAGAGGCAGAGGGTGAGCTAGAAGCTAACTTCAGACTAAGCTACCTAACTTACTCTACTAGGCTCACCATGCAAAAAAAAACACAGGCCCCCTGCAGCAGCAAGATAGGCCTAGCAGCAGCAGTCACAGTGTTGTGCATGGCCTTCATAGGCCTTGATTAGTGCAGTACAGCAGCAGCCATGGCAGCAACCAAGCAAGAAGCAAGCAACACAGGTTGGGTGGTTTCAGCTGGTGAGATGACTAGGTTGCAGACCATGTTGGGGACCTGGGATGGTCAGTTCTAGCATCCAGCTTCTGGAAGAAGGACGGAGGAGGAGCAGACTGAAAACTTGGCTGGTGGCACACTGGGTCAGGCAGCAGGTTATTGCCAGATGGTCAGGTAAGTAAAAGTAAATAATTGTTTTTACAGGGGGGGATTAGGGAAGAAGGAAGAACTGAAATATTGATGTGTTTTTTATTTTTCTGTGCCTTTGGGTGGCTTCACAACCAATATGGGATGGGTATTGAATGGAATGGAGTCCAAGAGAGAAATCAGGAAACTTTTTTTTTTGGAGGGGGGTTCAGAACTTCAGCCAGGAAAAACAATGGTTAGTAACTGAGTGGGTTTAAGCTCTAATCTGATGTACTGCTCCAGGATACAGACAGATGAATCATATGCATTTAATGTTTCCTAATTTGTACTGTATATCACTTTTCAGTTACAACAAATAAGTTTTATCTTTCAGAGATGATCCAGACATACTAAAGCTTACCAGCTAGAGGTTAACTTGCACCTGGCCTACATTGGTGGTTGGCTTCCGCCTGCTGAAATCTAAAATGGCACTCTGCCATAAAGTCTAAATTTACAGGACATCCTCTGTGTGAGCAGCATGTTTTCCATGAGGTGTGGATGAGGAGCACAGCAGTTTTTAGTGGTAAAATGAGAGCTGTCCCTTGCATTCAGGGACAGTTGAATGGTATGGTATGCATAGACTACTGGAGACCCACTATAGTCAGGCTTATCCCCCCCACAGTGAAGTTGACCTCCACATCCCCGCAGTCAGGCACATTGTGACATAGGTCAAGGGAGACTGCAGGGGTGTACAACATTGAAATGAATGTGGATTTTTTTACTACTATTTTATACGTTATTGATGGAGGGTTGGACATTAATGAAGGCCACCACTTGACTGACAAGGGCCTATTAGTAGAACAGTGGCCTTCATTATGCTCCAGCTCACCATCATAATGTATAAAATAGTAATAAAAAATAACTTAATTCATGTCAAGGAGGTATGCCCCAGCACTCTGACCAATGGATGTCATCTCTTGAAGACTCCTGCCTCTGGCTTCCTAGTACTTAGGTAAGAGACTCTTGACTTATATTTATACTTGGTGGGTTGCCTGTAGCAGCATGGTTGCACCCACCACAGTGTGTGTGCATGGGGATAGGGGACTGGCCAAGTGGGTGGGTGTAGAGTTATTGATACTTTTGTGTTTGCCCCTTAAAGTCTGTTTTCATGGAAGCATTCAAAACTATGGTGAGAAAAATAGTGTGAGTACAGGCCAGATAGAAGTAATTTAGTATTGCTGTGGGTAAGCATGTTTATTGGGGTGGGAAGAACCACATGTGTTTCCATTGGTATGTGTTCAGTTGTCCGGCTGAGATGAGGGGAACAAGAAAATTTAAAAGTGTAACAGTGGCTATAAGCATGCCTCAGGCATGCAGTTGTATGCAGATTTGTATTGAAGTACAAGCAAGCCATATGTTGCAGGCTGCATAGCTTAGTGGCTAAAGACACTGAACTGCAAACCAGGAGAACTGGAGACCTGAAGGGTTTGAATCTCATCATTCCCCACTTGTATATGGTGTGATCCTGAGCAAGTCACTTAACTTTTATGTGTGCAGTTATGAGTGACCACTTGCTTTTTGCAGGCATGCCACATGTATGCAGTCTGTTCCAAGTTAACATAAAAACCATACTTCTCAAACTTGCTTGCTGTATGCATGCCACATGCATGCCATCAGTTCCAATTTAACACTTAAATCATGCTTGCAGCATGCATATCACATGGGTAGTTTTATGTGCACAGCATGAAAATATTTCATATAATTATTTCTGTAAGGGAAGAGACCCATTTGTGGTCTACCATATCTTGACTTTTTCTGTGCTTTAGTTATATAAGTATCATAGCCCTGTAGTGACAATCTATCTGAGGTCCACCATGTTTCTTGAAGCATTATGATATCATGTGTTTCAATAAATTGTATACATTCAGTATCTGATCATTTATTATATAATCCATTGATATGCCATGAAACTTGTTCCAATATTTGAATGAATTAACTTCACTTGTCTTAACTAATGATTTCCCTAGTTAATCAGCTCTATGTTTGATCAAGATTTGAAATCTGTTAGTAGCAGGAATCAAAAATTCAATTCCCACTTCTTCCTTTTCTTCAAAGTCTACTAGAACTCAATCAGCTTTAGAAGACTTATGTTCTAGGAAGACCTGATCCATTTCGACTAAATGTAATCCTAATCTATCCAATAGTTAGATTTTTTTGGCAATACCTTTATCACAAAATCTAAATATCTTAAATAGGTATTGACTCACATCTGTTGTATAAAAACGTTATATCTATATATCCATAACAGTGATGCCTTAGCACCACTATACTGTAGTTAGGGTTGAGCAGGGGTTTCTATGTTAAACCCAAAACTTTGCACTTTAATAGCTATGCAATCATTCAATGGATTTGCACATAATTTTGTATGTGTGGTCTTGGAGGCAAGATCTCTTGATGTTGCATTGTAAATGCAGGGGTTGAGCTTCCCAAACCCTTTATATTGATTTGAATGTAGGAGAATTGTGGCCTTCTTCTAATTGCTGAACTCCCCATTAAACACCTGTGAGCCTTGCATTGGCCAGAGCACACTATATAGGTGATGAAGCCAGGAAAGTGGTTTCTTTATTAAAAATAGAGAAAGCAGAGAGACCTCGTCTCTAATATGGCAAGTTAAAATGTGATGTTTTTTATCTGACTGATGGAGGTGGTCACTTTGCCAAAGTGGTCGGGCTTGATTGTGGTTCAGCTGGATGATGAGATGAAGAACCCCACCAAAATGTATGACAAGTAAGAACATCAGAATTACTTTAAAAAATTGTGGGCTTTGCTGCAGCAAAATGGGGGGGGCTGGTACTTTAACTATATGCTTTTTTTGGTCACACACCAGGTGCCACCCCCACTAATGTTTCTAAGTTGCATTGTAAATGCAAGGGTTGAGCTTGCCAAACCCTTTATAAAGATCTCTGGATGTGCCAAGTTTTGTTTTGGTTGGATATGCAAATTGTGAGACCTGGGTAGCAAAAAAAAGTGAAAGGGGGAGTTTCGTCTTTTTTGTCATCATTTAGTGCATAGATGGTTTGGAATGTTGTTCTAAAATGGTCATGGTAGAAAGGGCTTAGGCCACAGTGGTGCTGTTCACTGGTTTGGTGAAAACATATTAACATATTAATCCATTCTAAACTTAGAATTTGAAATGTTGGTTTTGAGCATACTCAGTACTTTTTTGGAATAACTGCTTAGAACAAAAATAGAATTTGGTCCATACAAAAAATATCCTATTTTGTATGGGGGTAATTCTTTTTTAATGAGAAAATATTTTTTTTCATATGGCCACCATCATATTTCTCTTTTTTTGGAAACAATTTTTTGAAAACCAATAAAAATGAGATCCTGCACAGACACTAACACATGTATCTTGTTAATTGGGACCCAGTTAGCTGGATTTTGAAGTTACATTTTAGAAAAATTACTCAGACATTAGCTTATTTATATATTTTAACATATTTTTCGTGACTCAATTTTCTTTTATTGTATGGCCATACGAAAAAGGAATTTGGCCATATAAAAAAAATGATCCCTTCATATGAAAAAATAATTTGGACAGTTTTTCTTTCCAGATTCCTTTTTCATATGAAGGCATCCTTTTTGTATGAATGAAACAACTTCACGAAAGGGATGCCCTCATATAAAAAAGAATCTGAAAAAAACTAAGTCCAAATTATTTTTTCAAATGAAGGCTTCCTTTTTTGTATGAACAAAAAAAAAACTCATGAAAAATTATCCCTTCATATGAAAAAATAAATTGTTTTTCATACGAAGGGATAATTTTTCATTAGTTTTTTTTCATTCACACAAATAACAATACCTTCATATGAGAAAAGAATATGGACTTCGGTTTTTTTTTCAGATTCTTTTTTGTATGAAAGATTTCTTTTTCATGAGTTCTTTTCATTCACTCAAAACAGATGCCTTCATATGAAAATAGAATTTGGACTTCATTTTTTTTTTAATTCTTTTTTTGTATGAAAGCATCCTTTTTCACGAGTTTGTCTCATTCATATGAAAAAGGATCTGTTCATACGAAAAATGAATTTGGACTTACAGTAGTTCTTTACCACATTTCAGGTAAAGCAAGCCATAACTATAATATTTGCAGTTAAGGGACAATCTATATATCAAAACAAAGGTTTTTACAAGTACTGCAAGAATAACACATACCATTCCATGAAACATTAGGGGCCATATAGAAAAAAACATACAAATTAAAAAACTCCAAAATCCTATAGGATAACATTTGAAGTTTAACAAGCCATGCAACCAAGCAAATAAATTGCTTTTTGGCAGAAATGGAAACACAGAGCCCAGAGGGCTCTGCTCTTCCACACCAACATGGATGTATGCATCTATGGAGGGATGAAAATGTAAGTCCCAGAGGGCCCTGTGCTTCCATAGGCAAATGGATATGTTCATGCAGGTCTCAAAGGGACCTGCGTGAATGAGGATACCATCATACTATCTCAATTATTAAGGAACTTCTTAGCAAAAATCTTCAATAATGCACCAGTTAGGATTCAGAGTAAACCAACAAAAGTAGGGAATGTGGTGTTTGTCCCCACACTGCAGGCAGCAAAAGGGAAAACATTATGGTTTTACCTCTCCTGAGTCTTTGCAAATAAGTCCTGGGGTGTTCCTTGGGGTTGTCAACCTTAATGCTCACCCCATTCTCATATAGGCTGCACATCTCAGCTTCTTTACTGATGGAATGGGCTGAATGTAAGGGCTGACAATCCCAAGGAACACCACAGACCTGATTTGCGAAGACTCAGGAGTGGTGAAACCATAATGATTGCTACCTGCAGGGTAGGGGTGGAGTGTTAGGGTTGGGAACCCAACACCACATTTCCCTACTTTTGTCAGTTTAATCTGAACCCTAACTGGTGCATTAACAATGTTTTTTTTGCAAAGAAGATAGATAGAGAGATAGATAGATAGATAGATAGATAGATAGATAGATAGATAGATAGATAGGCAGATAGACAGACAGATAGATAGATAGATAGATATTGTAGATAGAGAGAGAGAGAGAGAGACAGCAAGAGAGAGAGAGAGAGAGAGAGAGAGAGAGAGATGTATTCCTTGCAACAACAAAAAAACTATGTCAGTGCAGATACTGAGTTCCCAAAAAGTCAAAGCGCACAAAGTAGGGAAATTAAAACATTAGGTTTTGGAGCCTCAGGAGTCTTGGAAAATCAGTGATGGGTTGTTCCCTGGGGTTGTTAACTGTAATGCCCACCCTCCTCCCCACAGCCCCAAGCCTCTAGTCTGAGCATAAGGAACAGGTCCAAGCCCATGTCTCATAATCATATATTATTTGGAGGTAGAGAAGTATGGCTCACCACATGTGGCCAACAGAATCAGTTGAAACTTTCTTCATGCATGGTGCTGCATGAAGCAAGAGATCATGTATAACTTTGTTTACTCAGGATGGGGGTGGGCATTGGGGATGACAACCCCACGGAATACCATACCAATGATTCAACAAGATGCCTGAGACTCCAAATCCTAATATTTTCATTTCCCTAGTTTTTGTGCTTTGACTTTTTGGGTACCTTAATCTCTGCATCAACACAGTGTTTTGCAAAGAATTTCCATTCTTTTTGTGATAGTGAAATTGTATGCATAAGCTACAGAAGCCCAGGACCCTCTGGGCCCTGAGCTTCCATGTGACTACAGATGCAGATGCACATGGCAAAGGAAGTGTCCATCTGGATCCAAAAGCACTGGCCCCTCTGGGCCCTGTGCTTCCATGTGGCTATAGATGCAGATGTGCATGACCTTTTAGACCAGTGCAAAGCAAAGAGTCTGCCTGGCTGTGGAAATGCAAGACCACCTGGGCCCTGCAGTTCCATGCAGCTATGAATGCAAAGAATTTGTGGGGCTGTATAGGGGAAGGGGTTGCAGATGTGCATGGCAATTGGGTGTCTACAGATGCAGATGCACAGGGCCAAGAGTCCTTCTGGCTGTGGAAACACAGGGCCCTTAAGACCCCATGTCAAGACAAAACTTCTCTTCACCATATGAATACTCGTTGCCCATGCTCCATCCCCCAGCCTTGCCTATCCAGCTGGCTCACTGGGCTTGCACCAAACGCAGCTCAATGGCATGGGATCACAATGCACTACCTGCTGAGTCAAAGACCAGCCTTCCATACTTTTTTGAATAACTTTTCTTGTTTAATTTTGACCCCATGTCTTGAACTTGGTCACTAGAATATGTTAAATCCCACCCAAAAGGTGGTTTCACAGAGCAATTGTGAAATCACCTTTTGACCTGTGTTTGAAAATTTTTACCCTCCTTGTTCATAAGGCAGGGTCATGTAAACAGTATATTCAAAATCTGGGACAAAAATAATCATAAAACTGCCAAGTTATAAGTAAAAGTCTGTGAGAAACAAAATTGTTCATGCAGACCAAAAATGGAATTTTGTGGTTGCACATTAAAGTGTGAGTGAAGAATTCTTCATGTACACCAAAAAGGAATTCTTGAGTCACGCAATTAAATATATGACTTAAGACTCAAGAATTTATATCTTGTGGCACAGGAATTGACCATCTCAGTAAGCTGACAGCCTAAACACTTAACAAAATTCCCCAAAAAAGTATTTCTGGCCTGTTTTTTTTTTAAAAACAAACACCATAATTGAGCATAGCAACTCCTGTTTAGCAAAATTCATGTGTTTGTATTTTTTAATTAACTCACTTTATGCATTTTCATATTTATTTGCCCAGAAAAAAAAAGCAGCTGTCAAGACCTAAATATTTGCTCATGGCTCAAAAACTCAATTGGCTCCAACCTAAAAACATGCATGAATAAAGAATCTTTGGGTCATATCAGAGGGCTGTCTCAAAACCATACTAAACATGCACAGAAGCCAAATTTCAAAACCTTATAACACTGGAATTCATTAACAAAACCTTCAAAAGGCATACCCTTGCACAAGCACTTACAGTCCTGAAAGTGTTGGAACAAAATTGCATAGTATCTTTGCTGTAGGTGAAAGCAAACAGCCAGAAACTGTGCTTTTTATGTACTATATTTTTAACATTTCTGGATCTCGGAATCCTGGTAACACTCATCATGAAACTTCCCACATCTCAATAACTTGCCACCCAGACCGTGAATGCCAAATACATAGATATGCAAATACTGTTGGCAGATAAGGACTGCTAAGCCCATCCAGTCTGCCCTTTTAAGCTGTCTAACAAAGCTTCCAGTGACCCTATCTGGCAATCGACTTTAGCTTTTTCTTCCTATGTCTGTTATTCTTTGTTTCTGTTCCATGCATGGTTGAAGCCCGCCACTGTGCGGGCTGTCACCATGTCCTGGGGCAGGCTATGCCATGCATTCACCCGTCTTTCTGTAAAAAAAGAACTTCTTGACATTTCCCCTTATGTGGCCAACCCTCAGTCTCATGTCATGTCCTCTTGTCCTGGCACCACTATTAATCTGGGGTATACCCCCCCCAACAGTGGCACCAATACAGCAACCTATGTCGATGCTGACAAAATCAACAGTTTGTCGACAGGTCGCTGTACTGGTGCACCAGAGACAGGGGCACACTGTCTCCTGATCATGCATCCTCTCCCCGAATCAGCTCCAACTCGGAGTTGATTATATTTAGAACGGGAGTGCAGGGGCAGTGCCCCCTTATGGGAGGTTCGGGGGCAAAGCCTCCCAATAGACAAACAGACTGGGAGTACATCGGGATTTATGTCTGCTGCAACTTGCAGTTGACATAAATTCCATCACCGTGATGCTGGTCTATGAAATTGTTGTTGAACCAGCATTGTAGAGCCTTAATCTGGAATATGTTGTCCTTTTCCACCTTGTTAATGCCCTTGAAGTACTTGAATGTATTTATCATGTTACCTCTTTCCCTCCATTGTTCCATCATGTACAAATTGAGGTCCCTCAATCTCTCCTCGTAAGGCTTGTTATGTAATCCTGTCACTATTTTGGACACCCTCCTCTGCACTGTCTCTCTTTTGTCAATGTCCTTCCGAAGGTGTGATCTCCAGAACTGTACACAGTATGCAAGGTGCGGTCTCACCAGGGTATTGTACAGTGGAACTATTACCTCCTTCCTTCAGCTTGTGATTCCTCTTTGAATACAATCCAACATCCCACTGGACTTTCACACCGCCTTTGCTATCTGCCCAGTGGCATTCAAGTCATTTGTGATTATGACCCCCAAGTCCCTCTCCTCCTTAGTTACTGCCAGCAGCCTTCCCCCAACCTGTAGCTCGCCCCAGGGTTCTTGCTCCCCACATGCATGATTTTGCACTTCTTTGCATTAAACCTTAGCTGCAATGACCCTGACCATCCCTCCAGAAGTTCCAGGTCTTTTCTGATCCTTTCCACCCCCACCAGAGTATCCATCCTTTTGCAGATCTTGGTGTCATCCACAAACAAGCAAACCTTTCCCTCTAACCCATCTGCAATGCCACTGATGAAGACATTGAAGAGGACCGGCCACAGAACTGACCCCTGAGGTACCCCACTGGTCACCTCCCTTTTGTCTGATTGGGTTCCTTTAAAAACTACCCTCTGTATGCTGTCCCTTAACCAGTTTCTAATCCAGTTCACCGCCTTGCATCCAAATCCCAAGCTGCCCAGCTTGCTGATCAGTCTCCTATGTGGGACCATATCAAAGGCTTTGCTGAAATCATGGTAGGCAATATCTACTGCCCCCCCCCGGTCTACTGCCTTTGTCACCCAGTCAAAGAAATCTATCAGATTAGTTTGACAGGATCATCCTGCAGAGAACCCATGTTGCCTGGGATCCACCAGTCCATTTGCTTCCAAGTATTCCACTATTCTTTCCTTAAGGAGTGTCTCCCTTATCTTCCAACCACAAAGGTTAGACTAACTGGCCTATAGTTCCCTGCTTCTTCTTTACTACCACTTTTGTGAAGAGAGACAATGTTTACTCTTCTCCAGTCTTCTGGAACCACTCCAGTGTTTAAGGACTCACTGAACAGGACTGCCATAGGGGCTGCCAGTTCAGTCCTCAGTTTCTTTAGTACCCTGGGATGTATGCCATCTGGACCCATGGCTTCTTCCACCTTTAGCTTTGCCAGTTCTTCTAGGACCCTCTCCTCTGTGAATTGACTAGTGTTGACCTCCATATCCTTAGTGCCTTTGAAGTTTAGCTGTGGGCCCTGCCCATCCCCTTCCACAGTGAAGACTGAACGTAAATATTCATTCAGGATTGCTGCTTTTTCCCTGTCTCCCTGCACTATCTCTCCCTGGCCCCTCTAAGCTTTGCTACTCCCCCCATTGCCTTCCTTCTCTTGCTAATGTACCTGAAGAAGGTCTTAGCTCCCTTTTTAACCAATTGAGCTATTCTCTCCTCTGTTTACACTTTAGTACTCCTCACTGGCTTTCTTGCCTCTCTCAGACACTTCTGATACATTTTCTTGTCCTCATCCCTTTGTGTCTCCTTATACTTCCTGAAGGCTAACCTCTTGGCCCTTACTTTTTCTGCCACCCCCCTGAGAACCAAAGTGGTTTTATTCTCCTTTTACTCTTGTCTATTGACTTACTGCATTGTTTTATTTATTTATTATGACCTTGGATTGTACAACCTTTGAGCCATGCATTCTTTTACAAAGGCTCCACATCATAGAGGATAGAAACAAACCCAGTTTACAAGGTACTAGAGACTGAAGGAGTACAAATCATACAATAAACTTGGAACCAGAGGTTCTTTAACTTTGGTACTACAGTTCATCAAATGGAGTGGTACAGCAAATAAGGATGCAGTACTTAGAGGTTTTAGTTACAGTGACATGGTTACAGCATCCAGATACAGAGTAACAATAACAGTTAGACTCATGTACAAAAGTAGTCAGAGTTTAAGCCTTTCACAAACCCACTCAGCAGGTCAGCCCTCTACTCCCAAAGTGCCAACCTCCGAGTGCAGTCTTGTGAACAGTTAACAGAACAAAGTAACCCTCTTGTCTGTTTTGTGAGTTCGGATCAACCTTTGGTCTCAAGTCTTGGAGGGATTCAAACTGCGAACCTCTTGTTAGCGTACCCAATGTATAGGCTTAGATAATTCTGTCTTCAGGGGGACAGATATCTTTGCCTACGGGCACCTAACCAGATGTAGAGAAATGAACCCTTAAAAACATTAACAAAGACCTCAGATTTAAAATGATTCTCTTTCCAGTTTGGTATCACCATTCAACTTATGCCTAGTGTCTGCTATAACCATATATACTTTTCTTGCAAATGAAAGAAAATTAAAGACAGACCAAGTAAGCTCTAAAAAGAGTTTTACTAAAATAGATAATAATATGTAAAACATACAATACAGAACTATTATATCACAAGACATACAAATATTTTGAAAGAACAAGGTTTTAAACAGTACAATTCCTACTACAGTACTTAGTCTCTAAATAACTGCTTACAGTGCTCACAGATGTTTCTTTGTCAGAGTCTAGATAAAAGTGTGTCTGAAGGAAAACAGAATTAAGGTTTAAAAGCTGGTTTTCCCCACCTATTTTGCATGAGGTCACCTAGCTCCTCCTTGTCAGAATATACAAAAAAATAGGACGTCTTTTTCAAGTATTAAATTCTGCAACCCTCAGCATGATTCATGTCCTTCAAATGACATTTCTTTGATCTCATGATAAGCTTCCCCCTTCCAGGACATAAAGCATCTTTATGATTTCGCACTAATACATCACAACCTGCTTTTCTTCCTCTAAGCATTATAAAACTTTAGGATTTCCCTCCTGGCAACTACAACTATAATTAATTAAAAAATAGGAGATCCTTGATTAAGGCCTGGTCTGTAATTAGCTTCTGGCCTTCCACGTAACACCTGCTATCTAAAACTTGTGTGTGTATGATCTCACATGTATTTCAGCATTTTCTCATGGCTTTCATCTTTCAGCTGAAACCTGGGGGGGAGTGAGGTCACTCCAAGAGCACCAGATTTCTCAACATATCTCATGACAGACAGTCCATAACCCATTTTTATTTTACAAAAAATGATACAGTAATCACAACCAGCTGTCCAAGTGTCACAAAGCCTTGTCAGGCTAATGGGGTGCGTTAAAGTGCTATGCCTGGGGGAGGAGGGCTGAAGACAGCTAAGGAGTGATTGAATGGGATACACTTGAGAAGGAGAGTCTTGGGGGAGTAAAGGAGAGTGACATTGAGAGAGGAAGAATAGAGTAAATGGATAGGGAAGTAAGAAGGGAGGGGTGGGGCAGGGGTAGGAGGATGAGACGAAGAGTGACAAATAGGGTAAGGGTAGGTGAAGGTGGGGCTAGGGGTAGGGAAGAGTAGAGGGGGTAGGCTGGGCAAGAAATAGACCTAGAAGATGGAAGGTGGAGTAAAGTGTAGGGCAGGGAGAAAGAGAGCAAGGAGTGGGAGGGGAGGAGACTTGAGGAGGATGAGTAGGTTGGGAAAAGGTGGGGGGTAGAGAATAGGAAAGTGAGGAGGGAGGAGGGGTAGGGAAGGCAAGAAGCAGTTACAGCAAGGTACAGCCTAGGAGAAGTACCTCCGCTATAGCCTCCTTGTTGTGTGCCCATTTCTCAACATCCCCACCTAGCCCCCTCGTTTCCAGGGTTTCTTTTAGCTGTAGTCCCATACTGAAAAAATCCTCCCTTCTAAAGTCTAAGATTTTTGCCTTCATATGGATTGACTGGATCCCTGTGTTCACTTTGAACAACACCATATTGTGATCACTGGACCCTAACTGACCTTCCACCCTAAGATCTGCTATCCTGTTCCCATTGGTCAGCACCAGATTCAGGATTGCCCATACCCTGGTACATTCCTGAACCAGTTGCCTAAGACCAGCCCCCTCAAGGGAGTCCATGAAGTCCTGTGTCCTAGCTGAGGCCCCTGCTGGAATAAACCAGTCTACCTCTGGCATGTTAAATTCTCCCCCTTTGCTGCCATTTCATGCATGTTTTCTAGCAGCTGCTGCTGGTCAATTTTCTCTTGCCTGAGCCAGGGGTCTGAAAATGACCCCTATGCAAATGGCTGTTCTATTGCCTGGCTCAATGGTAACTCAAACGTCCTCATGCCTGTTTTGAATTTTTATACTCTCTTTGATGTAGAAAGTAACCCCTCCTCCCTTTTACCTTCCCTATTTTTCTGAACAGGACATAACCCAGTACACTTATTTCTCAGCTGTGGCTACTGGTGTACCATGTTTTGGTTATAGCCACTATTTCCAGATCATTCTCAATCATTGCATTCCCCAGATTGTGGGCATTTGTGTGCATGACCTTCCATGAAATGCAGCATCTTTTTGTTCCCTCCTTGTGTTTTGTCCCTTGCTTCATCTTACTTTTCCTGGAGTGTTCTATGTGGTGCTTCCTTTTTATTACCTTACTGTTTGCTTGTGGTCCAGGCCCTTTTATTAGTGGTGATAACGTTATGTCCTGAGCATAGCCTATCCCGTCCTGCAGTACCTGTGCATTTGCCCTAAGATTGACATCCTGGTCTTGCTTGATGTGTGCACTAACCTGTGGGGGTGGGCTGCCTGAATCTCCCTGCTCCTAACAGCCCCCCCAAGGGGCTAGTTTAATTGCTTGCTCAGGAAGCATGTAAACCTCTCACTAGGGACAGACGTGCCCTCCTCAGAATGGTGCAGGCTGTCTTTTTTGTAAAGGTGTGCATCATCCCAGGTGGTGCCCCAGTCCCCAATGTAGCCAAAGTTGTTTTCCCTGCACTAATCTTTCAAACACTTGTTGAAGGTTTTGATGCATTTGTTTCTTTCCCCCCCTTCTTCCCCTGACTGGTAGCACCTCTGAGAATGTAATAGAGTTTGCTACCCCTCAGGCTCCTACCCAAATCCCTAAAATTCTCCTGAACCTTCTCCATATTTGCTTTTTCTTTGGCTGGGCTGCTTGTGCCCAGATGAACAATGACATCCAGCCTCCCACTCTTAGCCATGGCCTTTGTGACCCTTTGGATCTGCTCCCCCTCCCTCAGAGCTGAGCCTCCTGGGAGACACATAATCTCCCTCTCCCTCCTGATGCCTGATCCAATTATCATACCCTGAACTATTGAGTCCCCCACTAGAAGAAGCTTTCTTCTCCCCTGGGATGCTCTGGCCCTATCCCCTGTGCCCCCCTCCTGGTAGGTCTGCCCATCACCCCTGGTCACAACCTTGGGTTCCCTTTCAGGGCTCTCCCTCTGCTTGAGAACATCATATTTGTTCTTTAGTTGCACTGGGTGGAGTGTGTGCTTGAGCTCCACCTTCCCCAACCTCCCTGAGCCCACCATAGTCCATCCAGGCCTCTGTCTGAGTACCCTCTGTGGCAGTGGCTGGTGGTATGATGGTCCCTGGGTGGGGGAAAATGTCTCCAGTACTCCTGCCAAATGTGCTTGAAGCCTAGCAACCTCATGTCTTAGCCCAGAGAGGTGCCTGCAGATAGGGTAGCATTGCAGCTTCCAGAACATCTTCCTGAAGATTGCTGCTCCATAGTCACTGCGCTGAATCACTCTGCATGTCATCCTGTGGACCTAATACTCATTAAGTTTTCATTTACATCTTTAATCCCTTTTCTTTTGTTTCTCTTTCTTCTTTCTCTTTGTCTGTCTGCCCCACCTATACTGGTAAACAGTAGGTGAGTGTAGTCCCTACCAATGAAGCATCAGGAAGTTGTATGACACAGGTGCCTATAAAAGTAACCTGAGCCCTGGGCTAGGTGGGTTGAGGGGTGGGGGAGGGCATTAGTGTGCTGCTCACCAAAAAACAATCAACCTGGTGTGAAGTTTCCCCCACAGCACAGTTAAGCCTATAGAAATATAAATCACAAAATCAACTATAGTAAACAAATTCAGCAACTACTGCTAAGTGAAAGAACACACAATAATTTTTTTTTCATAGAGATGTTTTTCCTCCTGCAACATAGAAGCATATCTCAGCCCTTCTGCCAGTCTCTGGCCACTATAGTACCTCAATTCTCCGAGCCCTATGTCCCCCATAGATTACCTCCATGGCGGGGTAAAGGAGGGAGGGCTGCCCCCGCGATATCTGGAGTGGGCCCAACAGCATTGCGAAGCTGCAGTGCTGGAGTACTGCAGAGGCTTCATCAAGCCAGCAGTCACTTTTTCTGGTGTCCCTGCCCCCGCAGCTGGGAACGTGAGTGTGTGGAGGTGTGCTTGCACCCCGATGCAATGTTCTTGTATCTCTCATTGTCTGGCACTGCCTCTATCCTCCACCAGAAGGCAACCAACGAGCAGGATGATGGACCACCTGCCCCCAGAAGAGGAGAGTGGTCATGGGATACTCAATTCTCTCCCTCCCCTGCCGAGCCTCGGCAGCCTAAGCACATTCCCGAACCTGAGTTGCCGGTGTGGCGTGAGGTGTAGCATCCAGTGCCTCTACCCTCAGCACCACCGGGCCAGCCAGAACACACAATAATTTAACCATAACTACCTGGAATGTGATCCTAGCTGAGGGCAGAAGCACAGAAATTTCTAGAAGGATACTAGGAACAGAAAGCCCAAGCAGTCTGAGCCAAGCAACTTCAGCAATTGCTGCTAGTTGAGAGAACACACAGGTATTTAAACACAACTACCTGCAAATTGATCCTAGCTGAGGTTGGAGGCACAGAAACTTCCAGAAGGATACTAGCAATGTCTAATGAAATATAAATCACAAAATCAACTGTAGTAAACAAATTCAGCAACTACTGCTAGGTGAAAGAACACACAAGAATTTCATGACATTTTGTTGAATGCCACCATAGTTATTAAAATGCAAAGACTGGGGTTTAACAATGAACACTCTGCGCAACCCTAATATACATGTGTGAACACACATGTATAATATTCCTAACCATTTTTGCTCCACAGATGAGAAAAAAACAGTGAAAAAGTGTGATCTTACAGTTTGTTTTTTAATTTCTGGCTCTCACAAGCCAGACAAGAGGCCATCACAAAACTTGTCAAATCCTAAGATCATGGCACCCTGACAACACATGCAAAATTTCATGCAATTTTGTTGATGGACACCAAAGTTATTAAGGTACAAAAAGCAGGGTTTTACAATAAAGTGCTGACTCAAGTCATGCTCAGAAGCCCAATTTTAAAAACCTTATCACTTGAGAACCAATAAATACCATAGTTCACTAGTTTTAAGCTGCCTCCATTTAGAAGCTGCCCCCAAATAAAAGCCACTACCGAAAAAAAGTTTAGCAGTAGAAGCCGCCCCCAATCTGTAGCCATGATTACTAAACAGGAAAGCTTCAAAGTGGTGAAACAGTAAACCAGTGAACTTGGCAGCCTGTTTCACATTGGGATTACCTGTGCTAACTGTAAAGCAGAAGAACTGTTGGCATGAACAGGAGCACAGGATAAGTTTAAAGATGTGGTTCTGCTAATACAGCATACCAGTCGACGTTCTCCAGACAAATAGAGATACCGGTATCGTACATTGCAATTTTTCTGTCCGTGTGCACTGTAAGTTTATTAGTGAGTTTGTTTAGCTGAGAGCTAGTACTTTAGTCCAGGAATCCAGGAGCTCAGCTTTTTTTATATGTTTGGCATTACAGCAAATATGGTAGGACAAACTGAACACTGAATAATAAAGTTAGTCATACTGTAGAGCCATACGAGTGATATGAATCCCATTTTGTTAATCCCAGACTCCATGAAGTGGAGATCTCTTGATGTATTAACTTACTTGTGAAACAACAGCTATCAGTATGTACTTTTTACTGTCCTGTTACCTATTTCTAACAGTTCCGTAACAGTTTTTTTTAATATATTTTGCACTGACAGCAAATGCCTGATGGCAGCCTGTCAGGGGTTATCAAACTGAAGCCACCCCTATGCTGGCCCGGTGGCACTGAGGGCTGAGGTACTGGACGCCACACCTCATGCTATGCCTGTGACCTGGGTTCAGGAATGGATCCAGGTCGCCGGGGGTTGGCAGGGGAGAGGGAGGATCGAGTGTCCAACGACTGTTCTCCTCTCTCTGGGGTGGATAATGGGGCTTGCATTGCTCTGTAGCAGTGACTGGCGGAGGCCAGCTGCACTACAGTAGCATGCAAATTAGGGGAGGAGAGCGTGGCAGGCATCAGCACTATGTGCTTGGACACCATTGCACCGCTGGCTCTCCATAAGGGAGGAAAGAAGAAAATGCAGAGGACGATCTTCGCGGCTGATGGTCACACCGTTGCACTCCTAGAAGTGACCTGAGAGGGGCGCGTACCTAATGTGGCATGAGAGTGATACTGGCAGGCCCATTGAGGGTATGGGTTTGTGTGGCCCATGTGCATGACCGGGCCTGGGGGTGCAGGGGCCGGTGGCCAGAGATCGTGGGGGCCGCTCTGCCAGGGGAAAAACGATAATAAAAAAAAAACCTGAAGCCACCTCTGATTAGTAGCTGGCCCCATTTAGAAGCTGAGGCTCAAATTGGGAAAATTCAATAGAAGCCATGTCTTCAAAATGGTGAAATATGGTATTTCTTCACAAAATCTCTGAAAAACATCTTCTTGGGCTGAGCCACTTCTTCCCTGAAATTACTGGAAGAAAATTCTAAATCATTTGTGCTCTAAATGTGAGCAAAAACTACAGCCAAAAAGACTTTTTTTCACTCCATGTTTTGTGAAAGGTTAAAGTAGCACCCAGTAGCAATAAAACAGTGGGGAAAAGCAACCAGGCATGGAGCAGAGTGTAACCAGATAGATGTTGCCATCTTGCTGATCCTTGACCCAACAACTGACCACCTAAATTCAAGGGCCCAGATATTCAAACTGCACCACAAAGGTGTGCAATAGCAGGAGCAGGCGCAAGTCCACTGCGCCCATGAGCAACACACGTGATATTGAAACACTGTGCAGGTCAAGGTGCACCTGCAGCACATGACTGAATATCGTGCCAACTGTGACATAGCGCAACCAGGGATGTGCAGTGGTGCAGGTCAGATGCGCAATAGCACAACCAGGGATGCCCAGTGGAGCAGGGAAGCAGCCCAACAGCACAACCAGGGATGCACAGGGACAGGATGCAGGGGCCCACCACCCATGGTAGGGATGGGCAGGGGAGCACACAGCAGAATAGACATCGCCCCTACACCCCATGCACTGCACAACTGGAGGAGAGCAGGAAGAACCACTGGCCCAGAGACACAAGCAACAAACCCACCACTGGGGCATAGTGCCCCAGCACACCCCCTTGCATGCTGTGACCGTCACACATGGATGCCCATCCACCCTGTGCCACACCATCCCACCAATGCAGAGTACACCCTGCACCACGATCCCCATACACCCTGCCCAGGAGTAGTGTCCAACAGTGCAGGACACCCCAAGCATGCCACCACCCCCACTGTGACAATACAACCCTGTGCACCACAGAACCATACAAGGTAGCCCCACCACCTGCACCCTTCAGTGGGTGGCAGCAGACAGCGATGCAATGACTGCATACACAGTGCCACCACGCATGTCCCCCCGAGGTACAGCTGTGAGACCGACCATGTGCCGGCACATGAGGTACCCCACACGTGACAGGGCATGCCCGGACCCCACCACCAGTGGTACAGCACCCTGCACACCCTCCCAAGGACACACCCCATCCCACCACTGGCCACAACAGCCAGCGCAGACACCCAAAGTGTTGCATGGAAGCATGCACCACACAGGATGCATCACAGTGCCCAGACAAACAACCACCCATACCCAAGGGCACACCAACACAGGGACACAGTAGTGGGTCAACCAAGCCCCTGGTGTGTAGCCACGACAGCCATGTACACACAGCCAGAACCCCTCCATGGCACAGGTGTGCCAGCAACCCTGTGCAGGCACCATGATGTCATACGCCACCAGCATGCGGCTGGAGCACAAGTGACAGACAGTGGAGCACATCCCCTGCAACAGACACAAGTGACAGCATCGAGGTGGGGCAACAACAGCAGAGGCAACAGTGCCACCTGAGACAGACATGCACCACACCAGTTACAGGAGGCAACCTGGCATTGTGCTGGGTACAGTGGCTGTCCAGCATGGGCAGCCACCACTGACATGCCAGCAGACTGTGCAGGTCACAGACATGCAAGGGTGGCAGCTGCACAGGCCATGGACAGTCTGACAGGAGCACCATGGACACAGTGCATGCACCATGTACCACTGCACACAGTCATCCACTGCACTGGGAACAACACACAAACCACAGACAGTGACTGAGAGACCATCACAGTAGACCTAACTAAACAAATGTATTGTAACAGTATAAACAAAACTATGTACAGATATATGCAAAACAAATGGGGTGAGGGCCACAAACCTGGTGGGGGTGGGAAAGGGGCAGGGGTGAACATATGGGAGAGGGAAGGAGGGGTGTGAGGGTGGGTCCAGGGGGGTAGGTGTAGTCCAAGGGTGGATGTAATTCAGCGGAAGCCCTGCTCCCCACTCCTATAGTGCCTCCTGCCATGTATCCTTCTCACTCCATGCTGTTCCACCCTCTGTAGTATTTCCAGGGAGGCCCTGGTCACCTGAAGTAGCTCTTGCAGTGCTCTGTCATTATGCACCATCCGCCGTCCACCTAGGACAAGGGAGCAGAGTCAATAGGCGTGAATGCACAGTACCCTGCAGCCCACCCATTGTGCATGGCATACAGCCATGGGACACGCCCCTGTGATGGTGTGTGACCACCCATAGTGATCGTGTCCACAAGACCTGCCCACCCAGGCGCACACAGCCATGCAGACTGCTGCACACACCCACTGCCCAAGTCCCACACAGCACCACTGTGGCTGTACAGTGACATGGCTTTGTGGTGCGAAGGCAATGGCACAGCCATGTACCTGGTGCATGCATGGACCACCGGTGATGCACACCCAGACATGCAGTGCCACTGGACAGTGCTGACTGTACCATGTGGCGTGCACGGTGGTGGTGTCAATGGATGGTGGCCATGCCCCACCACCTGCCCTGCTACACAGCATACGCAGAAAATCCTGGATGTAAGGCACTCATCATCATTGGGCTGGTCCTGGCACTGACCCTCCATGGAACCCCCGGCATGGGGACGTAGCTCCCCACCCCTCAGCTCATGTCTCTGCCTCTCATCCCTCGCACAGCGACACTCTTCGTGGCCTAGGGTGCAAACATGGAGAGAGGAACATCAGTACAATCCAGTAGCAAAGGCCCCTCACCCCAGGTGTGTGCGATCCCACACAGTCAAACCATTCAGCCCCCCATCCCTATATCACCACCACCACCACCACCACCACCACTGCCCACACTGGACGGACCACCCCCCCGTGTGGCGGACACATGCCCACTGCGATACCCGTATGGATGCAACCAGTGTATGGATGGGGCACCTACCTGGCTGTGGAACAGCGTCTCTCCTGGCGCGTGCCTGCAGGCGGGCAAGCCTGTCCGGGTCCCTCCACTGGCGGTCTCCATACTGGTGTCGGCACTGCTCAGCTGTCCTCTGTATCCCTGTCACCTCCTCCAGTGCCACCGCTACCTCCTCCCACACAGCACTCCTGGCCCTGTCCAGGGGGTGCCTCACCAAACAGAGCACCGGCATGGGGCTCAACCAGTGCAATGAGATTTGCCAGTTCTATCTGGCTCCAGATTGCTGCTCGTTGATGTGCCATCTTTGGACCGTCTCTGATTCAAAATGGCGCTCCCTAGCACACGTCTGTCAAGTGCTGATGCTGCACAGTACTGCGCTGCTGTTCCCCATCGTGCTGTCACCGAACAGTGTGATAGGGGTGCACCCATGCAGATGCATGGCACCTAGGGGACAAAGGTCGGGAACAGGGTCAAGGGTCTCTCACTCACGGACCGCCACAGTGTGATTGGTACTCACCGCATGTAGCATGGTAGGGCACCTGTGTGGAACTTCCTGTAGTGGCCTACCATGCTGTGGTACCAAGCGCCTACGGTGCCCCAGGGCAAGGGCGCTATACATGTGAACTTGCACTAGCGCCACTAGCACAGTGGTGGACATGCCCTGCACTGCCTCCCACGCTCAGCAAGTCAGCAGCGCGGCAGGCGTCAGTGTCAGCACCCCGGGCATGCACCGTGTGGTGTCTACTATGCACGTTACAGAGCTGCACCCCTGCCTGAGCATGTTCAACACAATTGCGCAAGGCGCAACAGTGCGATATTCAGCCGGCATATGCAAATCAGCTCATCAGTAATTCCATGGTGCAGCTACTGAATTAGCATCCACTTAAAATTGAGCCTCACCTCATTTGCATGCGTTGCACTATATAAATGTGACATGGGGCTGCAGAGGCCATAGTCTGGTATTGCAGTCTATTGTGGTGGGTTGCATGCGGTATGTCAGTGTGGACTGTGGTGTGTGGGAGATGCATGGTACTGCACAGTGAAAGGTAACACCTGTCATTCCCACAGGCTCTACAATGAATGAATGTGAGGAAGAGGTGGAACAAGAATGTTCACATGGGCAGAAACAGATGCCTTGTTTGAGGCATACCTTGACAGGGAACCACTGCTCAGCAGACAGCGGGGAACACCACAGGCCCATGCTGCAGCATGGGGTGAGGTTGCACATGCTGTGAACCAGCATGGCAGCCACCAGTGTTCCTTGAAGGGATGTAAGAAGAAGGTCGGCACAGACACGAGGAGGATTAAAAACAAGGTGGCTGCCATCAGGGCTGCACGTGCTGCAACAAGTGGTGGGCAACCAGATATGCCTCGCCTGATGCCACAGGAGGAGCGGATGGCTGGCAGCATGCGGTGTTGTGCCATTGATGGTGTTCCAGGTGGTGGCTTCCAGATGGGTGGCAGCCCGTCACTGCATGTTAGGTCCTGTGCTGTCACTGTGTGGGTGGCAGGGGGAGTGCCACAGGGTAGGGCAGTTACATTAATGCTACTGTGTTCCCTTGCAGCTCCTGAGCATCTACATGGATCAGCGGTGGTGGGTGTGTCCACTGTAGTTGAGGCCCTGGGCACGGAGGAGCGCCCATCCACCTCCACTGCATACCTGCCTGTCTGTTTGGACTGAAGATGGTGGTGATGGTGCGGTCAAGGCCCTACCTATGTCCCAGCATTACAGCTGCCATGGAATCCAGCATGCTGGGACATAGACTGGTGCCAGATCAGGCACCGATGATGATGATGGATCACACATCCCAGACAGTGATATGTGTGGGATGCAGGATGGTTCCACAGCAGGGAACGGCACAGGTGTAGCCTTGGGTGGTGCTGCTGTGGAGGCCTGCATGACATCATAGTCCCATCCTGTGCCTTTATGCCCCAGTGGGGCAGCACTGGTGTGCATCCAGCCAGTGAGGCTGTTGTGGATGATGCTTCGGCACTGGTGGGCCCTTGCAATTGGCAGCTGGAGGGGCAGTGCCAGCAGTTGGACGATGGAGACAGGGGGACAGTGTCAGGGGCAGCATCAGTGCACCACCTGTGGACATGCCCAGGCATGGCCCTGGTGTGCAGCGCCCAACCTCAAGGGGTGCTGCCCAGCATGGCCATGAGCACCATGAGGGACAGCATGATGATCAGGTGGCTGACCTCTTAGATGAGCACACCTGCATACTCCATGATTCAGTGGATCAGCAGTTGCAGCTTGTGATGGCGGTGGATGCACTCAGTGCAGTCCTGTGCCAGGCAGAGGAGCGGTGCAGCAGGGACACCGGTCTGCTCTTGGCAGGGATGGACCAGCTGCAGCAGGATGTGACCGCCGCCATTGACAGGCAGACACAGGCATTCACAGCTGTCATGGCCACAATGTGCACACAGTTATTTGCCCATGCGCCGCAGACACCGTGCAGTGCCATGTCCACCCCCCATTCCCGGCATCGTGCGACACCTCCCATGTTGACACCGGGTTTGGCTGTGGGCATACTGAGCACACCTGGTGCAGGCATGTTTGGTGAGCTGCAGACCCCTGCTCTAACATGGTCACGTTCCCACAGCATCACCCCTGGGGTACATCTGTGCCACCCCATGAGGCCAATGGTCAGCCTGGCATGGCTGGCAGGTCTCGGTGGGGCCGCCCACACATCCATGGAGGCCGTGGCACTGTGCCGTGTGACTGACCTGTCTCCCACCATGGCCACTGTCTGCCGCTGTTCTGTGTGCAGTGTGTTGTGCACCATGAGGTGCACAGGTGGGGTAACCAGCCCTGCACACATGCAGTCCATGTACACACCCTCCCAGCTGCTGGCCACTGTGGCATGTGCATGATGATGCCTGCGTTGCACTGTCCACCAGTGTGCAATGGTGCCCAGCATCTGACACATACACAGTGATGGCAACTGGGCATTGCCATGTGAGGGACTGTGTGTGGCTAGGTGTTGCAGTCATGGTCATCGTGCCTTCTACCCCTTGTGCATGTCTTGTGGTGTGGGGTGTGTGTGTGTGTGTGTGTGTGTGTGTGTGTGTGCATGTGTGCGTATCTGCACGTGTCATGTTTGGCCATGCTCATCCCTGATGGCGTGTGCTGATCCATGCTCAGTCCCATTTGTTTGCCATCATCCACCCCTGGTGTTCATCCATGCATGTGTGTGGGTTGTTCCCTTGCCAGTGGTGGTTGCACATGGCCCTGTGACCTACCTGTGTTGGCCAAAATGCTCCTCTGTGATGGTGTCCCAGTGCAGCTATGCCATTCTGAACAGGCGGGGGTCCCTGCTCCCAGGGGATGGCTGCTCATCACCGTCTGGACCGGCGTCCTCATCATCCACATTGCTGTCCACCTCTTTGACCTATACAGCTATCCCACAGTCATTGGCCATGTTGTGCAGGCTACAGCAGGCCAGGAATAGCCCACAGGCCTTCAAGGGGCTGTATTGTAGGGCACCACCAGACATGTTCAGGCACCAGAACCATGACTTCAGCATCCCAAACACACGCTCAATGATGTTACGTGTGGTGACATGTGCCTCATTGTATCATTGCTGCAATGGGGTGGCGGGGTGCTGGTACGGTGTTAGCAGCCAGGGACGGAGTGGGTATCCACTGTCACCTGTGTATAGAGTGTGTACATTAGTATGGTGGTCTGCATCACTCTGCCATGGGCCGTCAAGGCCGGTACCCATGGTACCTCTGACTATGCCTCCCCCCAATGGCTGCCCATGTCATCCTGCGTGTTGTGCATACTCACCCACTAGGTGGCCAGTGGGTGGCCAGTGGGGATATCCCCACTCTCGAACCTCTGGCACAGTGCTCACTGGTGCCAGATAAAGGCGTCATGTGCTCCCCCAGGGTGCATGGCACCGACATTGGTTATGCACCCCCTGACATCTCACACCACCTAGCAGTTGATGCTGGCATAGCCCTTGCAATTTATGTATGAGGCCCCCTCAGGGCCAGGTGGTGTGCAGATGGCCACATGGGTGCAGTCAATGGCCCCGAGCATGCCAGGCATATGTGCTACCCTGTGGAACTGTTGTATGTGTGCTGTGTGCTCCACCTGTGTGCTGGGGAAATGGATGTACTCCACAGCATGTGGCAGCAGTGCGCTGAGGAATTGCGTGAGTAGATGTGACACGGCCAACTGGGTTATGCCTGTTGGTCTATGGAAGGTGCCCGTGGCGAGCAGGCACGTGACAGCTGCTACCTTGGTCTCCACTGACAAAGCATGGCTCTGACATGTGGGTGCCTGCATCTCATCACTGCACAGCTCACAAGGCTGCCTCAGGATTGCCCGGTTCAGGCGGTACCGGCCCATGATCTCTGTATCACTATGCTGCTCGAAGGTGATGCGGGCTCGGTACCACCTGTTGGGGGCATACCGCCGATGGGCCCTTCCATGGCCATGCCCCCCTGCTGCCTGCCTTCTCACACCTCTCATTACTGACTCCATCTGTACAATGCCACTGGCCATGTCCCTGGCTGTTGTTCGCTCCCCCAGCAGATGTTGTCCCGGTCCCCCCGCAGTCCTTTATGCTGCTCCCCCTGCACTGGGTATACCTCCAGCCTTCTGCTGTCCTGCCTTCTGCCACTGCCCTGCCTACTCTACAGCACTGCCCTGTTGTCCCTGCCCTGTTTGTCTGGCTTCCCAGACCTGTCCTGTGTGGCACAAGTGTGCCCTGTCCTGCTTCACCACTGTCCCTCTCTCTCTCTGTTGCTCTCCCTGGTTTGGCTGCCAGCTCACCCCCACTGCAGGCCTTCCTGTAGCATTCTTGTGCCTCTCTCTTGCTCCTTTTTATTTTGGCTCACTTCTGCTATGGTGCAACTTCTGCTACATCCCCTATTGCGCATGGTGCATGTTGTTGAATATCACACTGCGCCATTTATTCATGGTTCCTCCCCCTCCGGTTGCGCATGCATTCATTACCATTGCACTCTTGCGCATTGCAATTTGGGCAGTGCAGCTGCCTCCTGCTGAATATCGCAGAATGGCACATTTTCTGACTTGCGCTGGCGCATCAATGTTGTGCATGGCGCAACCCTTTTGAATATCTGGGCCTCGGAGTTCTGCCCAAAACTCAGGTGCTTTGGAGGAACTGCAGCAGAGTGTTTGGTGCCCTTTTCCAGCCACTAAGGGGGAAATATATTGCGTGACAGGTCTGTCATCCAATCAGAGACTAAGGTGGGAGACAAGTGAGCTGAACCCTTCCCCAGCCTAGAAAGAGTTCAGTGGGACAGTGCTTCCTGAGCAGCTGCAGAAGAGAAAGGTGTCAAGGAAGACAGCCAAGGACCTAACTGGGAGTCAAAGCCAGAGATCCTGGTGTGAGCTGAATCTGGTTGCTGAAAGTTCCATCCTACCTAAGATAAACTGCTATGAAGCCTGAAAAGCTGTGAAAGACTGAATCTGCTGAAGCCATTTGTAGACTGCAGTAATCGGAGGTAAGAACAAGCTGTTCTACCCTGTCTAGTGTGCTGAGGGAGGAGGTATTTAGGAACTGGTCTCTGGGGTACTTGTTCCTGATGGAGTGAGTGCACACTGGGCTAAAGAGGGTAAGCTCATCAATATGTTCCCTTCTGAACTGCCATGCTGTCACACGCTGATCGAGAGGAAAAGGAGCTGTGATTCAGGGATCATCATAGCCTGGGCCTATAGCCACCATATGCCTGCTACTGTGACATCCCTCATTCAGAAATGGCTGAGTCTGCTTTCCATTTGTACAGGACACATACAGTAAGTATTGATCAGCCAACTAGAAAACAACTGTTGCTGTTTAATTTTACCTGCTGGATTGCAAGTTTCTGTTGGATAACAATTTCTTCTGGTATGAAAAGGGCTTGCTAAAAGTCAGTCGGGAGAGCTTCTACTACTACTAAGGGTAGGGGCTCCTATAGTAAAGTAGACCTTGTCTGAATCTTTTGTGTGGGTGTTAGGAGGCCTACTACACCACCTCTTCAGAAAACCCTAGACATCTGAGATTGCATAGTTTGGGGTGACACACTGAAAATATCGGCAGTGATAATCTTGTTGCTTTTGCCTAAAGAGCCATTGCTTAACCAGTTTTGCATAACCCCATTCTCTTCGCAAGACCTGTATTGCTGAATAATAAAGTCCTGTTAGTTTCTAACATTTGGTGTGTGAGCATATTATTAGTAATCTACCATAATTGGTACAAAGTGTTTGGAATTGCAATTAAAGAGTGGGTTCTGTCACAGATTTTTTCAGGTGGTGTACAAGAATTATTGGGAAATTTAACTGGTATTGCATCCCAGAGGGCAGTAATTATTCTCCTTCTTCCCCTTCTGAACCAAACTCCCCACATGAGGAATTTAACAAGCCCAAGTGCCTCAAACTTGCTTGGCCTCCATGGACACAAGACGGAGTTAGTAACTAAAAAACAAACATCTGTAACATCTTACATGGAGATGGGTTATGTTATAGAATGAGGGAGTGCTCTCTACCAATCAGAATGCTCATTTCCTCTGCACGTGAGACACTCTTATTCTGGGATGAATGTGCCATGTGCAGCTGTCCTAGAAATAGGCACATTTGAAGAAATATTTCTAAAATTTTAATATAATATTTATTGATCTCAATCGTATAGTAATACCGTGGCTGAGACCACTCTTACGGTTGTAAGAAAGTCTCTGTTACATTTTTAAGATATCATAACTGCTCACCTTTAGTTTGTAGTCCACATATGCTAAAGATGTGCATGAGACCACTCTTACAACCTTAAGAGTGGTCTCAGTGGTGTCATTAATATACATAACTTTATATTAATCGTAAATGTCATTATGAATCTCAAATTGAGCATAATGTAACTTTTCTGACTCTGCTGTTCTGTCTGTCCTGCGCCCCCAGGACCCTGTTGGAAACTAGGTGCATCAAATAAATGAGACTACCCAGGAATACATAAATCCTAAATAAATATCACATCTCAGATTGATTACCTTGGGTAAACAAGTTGTAAAATACACTAAAAATAATATAGTTTTAAAATAAAGTTGTAAAATAAAGTTGGAGACATCTTGGCCTCTGAGGTAGGCACTTGTGAGCGTGTGATCCAATATTACCATCACTGGCAATCACAAAAGGGCATCTTTGCCTCTAAAAATGGCTGACAAAGTTTACAACAAGTTTGTGACTCATAAGGTCTAATTTTTTTGTTTTGTTTTGTTAATCTAGCTGTATGTCCTAAGAACTAGTGTCTGGAGGGGAATCTCAAATGTATTTCCCTTGAATTTCTCCAAGGATTAGGTTCTATACCTTTCATGCTATACTTTGTAAAGTCTCTCATTCACTTTCTTGCCCTCCCATCCTCCCAGGGAAGCTTAAAACACCAAATATGGTAGCAATGACTCTCAAGAAGTGTCCTCCGTCAGGATGTGGGGACATGCCCTGAAGTTTCAAGTTGGTAAGTTCTGGGCTAACAGGCCCTTCATCTCTCAGAAGGTGGTTAACCTGTAGAATAGGCTACCAGCATAGACAGTGGACATGAAGACAGTAGAGGACTTCAAGATAAGAGCAGATAAAGTCTGCTTATTTAGGGAATCAACAGGTACCCTGTGTAGTAAAGTGGATAGGATATCCCTATGAATTCATACATGTTTGCAAAGAGGAGGGCAACTAAAATAGTGCAGGGTCTGCACCAGAAATGATATGAAGAGAGAGTAAAGAAGCTTAATATGTATACCCTCGAGGAAAGAAGGAAGGGGAGGGACATGATAGAAACGTTCAAGTGCCTCAAGGGAATCAACAAAGTCCAAGAGGGTAACATCTTTCAGAAAAAGAGATGTGCAAGAACAAATAGGCACAATCTGAAGATAGCAGGGGGACAGCTCAGGAGCAACGTGAGGAAGTATTTTTTCAATAAGAGGGTGGTGAACACATGGAATGGCCTTCCTGAGGAGGTCATGGGGTCAAACAGTTGTGGAATTCAATAATGCATGGGACCAACATAAGGCAATTATAGTGGGTGGTAGGAGGAAGTAGGCTGTTGTTTAACAAGGATCTGCAGCTTATCCAATAGGTAGGGAAATGAGCGGGCTGGGTGTGCCAAGTGGTCCTTATCTGCCATCAAAGCCTATGTTTATCGTTCTTTGTTTCTATAATACTTTTTTATCCCTGCCTGTGAAACAGGGGGCTGGATATGATGGAACTAGTGTTCCTTCTGACCTTGATTTATTATTTTCATATTGCCCTTTATTTATTTGAAAATTGTTGACCAGGAAATGAACACTGAGCCAAGGCTCATTTCCAGGAACAACACAGGAGTGGGGTACAATGGAAAGTGATACCAAATCAGCAGCACAAATAGTGCAAGTAAATACTGGTGTACAACAGTGCAACACAACGTAGATGCAATGTAAGAAGTGAGAGGTAGCAAATGAATCAGGTGTCAAACTGTGTCGAAAGCAAATGTTGTGAATATATGGTATTTATGGACTACTAGGAGTGAATGCTAAATGCATGGGCAGGAGTGATGAAGTGATGAAGTGATCCCTAAAGAGTTTCTTAAGAGAAAGGTGGGTGTAAGAGAGGTGAAGGTGGGTGGGAAGGTTGCTCCAGAGTGAAAAGAGGCAGAGAAAGAAACTGGTCTGACTCTTTATCTGCATTAGCAAAGAACATTAACTGGAAAAATCAAAACCTCACTCTGTTATTTGGTTTCAAACTGATGATACCATGGCAGCACAAAAAACATTTTCAGACACTGACTACATTTTGTCACATGGGACTTCATCTTGGCTTTTACAATAAAATTCTCTTCAGAAAGAAGCTGTAAAACACAAGCCATCTCCACTTACCAGATTCTGGCTATGATATTCTAAAGGTTTGCCACTGGTTCTAACCTTTAGTGCTAGCACTTTACCCATTTAGTGCCTGTTTCCCATATTTTGCTGATTGTAGTGTAGTGGTTAGGGGCACTGAGCTGCAAACTTGGAGACCAAACTTTAAATTCCATCAGCCCCCACTTGCATACTGTGTGACTTTTAGCAAGTCACTTAACTTTCTCATGCTCCCAGAATGAGCCAGTGCCTCTCCTGGGCCCCAGTCCAGGCCCCGGAGGTACTATGCTGCAAACAGTCATTATCGTCCTTGAATCACATTCAAAGTCCTCAATGATGAACAAATCATCGTCTGGTACAGGCTCAACAGGCCCATGATCATGTAGCTGTGTGAGCTGCTGAATGATCAGTTCCAGCAGACACCCAGCACAGCTATGCAGCAGTGTCAGTGGCTCAGTAGGCAGCACACTCGCCTCTGAGGCTGGGAGATCAGAAGGCTGTGGGTTCTATCCCCACACCAGACACTTGGGTAATATCCCAATACTGACACTGTAGTGCAGCATGAGGGGGGTGCTGCACTCCTGAGGTGCTGTCTTTCAGATGACACAATAAATCGAGGTCCCATCTGCCTGTTCTGGTGGTAGTTCAGGTGGATGTTAAAGATCCCATGGCACGTCTCAAAAAAGAGTAGGGGAATTTTCCTGGTACCCTGGCCAAATTTCCTCCCATTCAATAAAAAAATACCACCAACAGCTTAATCTGGTTCAAGGTCAGTTGGCATTCATCTGTATTCCACTTCCCCGAGTCATGCCTGAAAATAGGCAGAATTTTTCTAGTGCACTTACCCAGTCAACAAAAAATAAATAAATAAATAGAGCTCAGGGTGACAGCAGCACTGTGCTTTCTATACACTAGTACCTTCTAGACACAGGTGAGGAACACCACCACTATCTCACAGTCTGCTTCCTCATGGCTCTTGTGTCAGTTTCTGGATAAAGAAGAGTCTACATTTTGATCACCAACAACAATTGAAGAGGCTTTTATTTGCAAGACTACATTGGGGGGTAAGTTGTGGGGAAACTAGTTAAAGTAATATTTTAGTTATTATCTGTAAGGTAAACTGAAAGCAGCTATAGTAGCCTATATTTAAGGTTCATTTTAAATAGCAGCGCCTTTACTGTTTTTGAGCATTTCATAAACTTTTGAGCTTTCTCTAGGTCTGGAGCAGGAAACAAGTAGTGGTCATGTGACATTTATGGACTAAATGCTAGCCAAGAGGAAGAGGTTGGTGAACTATAAAGGGACTACCTCCTAACATGTCCCACGTACATTCATATTCCAGAACATGAGTGAAAAAGAACAGGAGTGGTACAGATGTATTATTGGCATCTTCATTGTCAGCAGGCACCAGAAGGTCATAGCATCACACAGGGAACTCTGCCAATCCAGCAAGATAAGTTGGACTACCTGTGTACTGTTTTGCTGCCTGTTTAAAAGGGTGTACTGTCAGTGGGATGGGGGAAACAACGGTGTAGAATTGGGAGAGTAAAACTGGCAAATGTCAACCTAAAGGTAACTGAAACACACAGCAGCATGGGAGTAGAGGCAACACCCTGTCTAGGATAGGGGAGAAAGTGAGTATAGGAAGCTAATTATCCTAAGTCACCAAGGGACCAAAAAATGGAACTGAAAGAAAACCTTATCTAGGGTAAGGGGTCAAACAGATTTAGAAGGGCAAAGGTAAAGGGAAGCCAAGAGGGGGGTTAGGGATAAGAAAACCTAAAGGCAAGGGAAAGGCAGGGAAGCAAAATGTCAAGAGGATAAATAAATCATCAGGCATGGGAGTTGTTCAGTGTAATGGGTATGGGGCTGCAATCTTCAGAGACACAGTCTGGAGACTGATATGCTGCCCCATCTGCAGATACCTCTCTGGGCTGAGAGCAGAGGTCACTGGACTCCTGGATGAACTGGCATGAGCACAGGACACCATCTGCCTCACCCAGGGGCCACCTAGTATGCTGCCTCTCCCTCAAAGGATGTCAACAAGGAGGCAGAGTGGCTGAACCTTGGTAGACTCGGGGAAGGTGAGGGGAGGAAGGAGGGAGAGCACCCATCAGACATTACCACTGTGCAATTCCTTCACCATTCTGGCAGGATGAGGAAGCCAAGAGAAGGCACCCAAGGCAGGAGTAAGAAAACAACTAAGAGTGACTTCCCTCAACATGGCTGCTGGGCTGGGTGAGTCATCAGCTGTTTTTACATCTTAAGCACTTTTGAGTGTTTTTAGTTTATAAAGTTTTGCAACATTATATGTATTTTAATGTTTAGTGGCCATGCTACTTTTCTGGATCCAATTTTAATTTGCCTGTCTGTTTTTAGTCATTTGGGAAATTTGACTTGGAAAACTCGAGGTGAAGTGCTACGGCTGAGCGTACTGTGAGTCTGAGTGGTATGGGTTGACTGCAGTAGACCACTCTGTAATGTGTACTGAGGCCATTTTGTTTCGGCTCATTGCCACTCGTATTTGCGGTTGCCGGGCCACTGCCTTTCTCATTTTGACAAACCCTTTCGGGGTTATTTTGACTGCTTGAGACTGTATATAGCTGTCTCATTAGTCTCTGTGAGTGACTGGAAGGATATTGGGAGCAGACGTTGATTGAGGAGGGGAAAGCAGAGAGGGGATTCGACTTCTTTCATGATGAAGATCTGTGGATTATTTTATTTGATTGGACTCTGGATTTACTGGCTTTGTGGATTGATTACGGAAGAGATTATTTAAATGGTGGTTCATGCCCAGAAGTAGCGGACACTTGGAGAGCAGCTTTAAATTTGGTATCTGGAGTTTAGGCCTTGATCCGTGGGTGGGCTGGCTGCAGTGTGCGGCTGTGCGGGGATCCTGGTTCTACCCTGCCGGGTAGCTGGCAGCTTAGCCCAGTGTCCCTTAGGATCTCTCCCTGGAGCTTATTGGATAGTGAGCCTGGTGTGGGACTATTTAGCAATGGCCATGGACCTGCGGGTTGGCTACCCATCAGGGATTCATCGGGGCTTTCTCCGGTACCAGAGTAGTAATTATTGAAGTGACCACTCTGGATCTTCACTTGGGATCATGGTCAGATTCATTTTTGCTGTTTACAATTTTAGTCTGTTAAGGCAGTGAGAGTGCCTTTTCTCCTCTGGCCCATGGCACAGTGACAGTGTGCCTGGCACTAAAGAGTTTGGACATACTTTACTCCTCCCCCCCAGTAGTGAGAGTATTTGCAGGGTGGGGAGAGTTCTGAGTTTCCCTTTCTAAAACTGATCCCCTTTGGGGGTGTAAAGACCATTGGGGATTCGATCCTCTGAATTCCCAGCCACTCACCACAGTTCAGAAGCCTTTACAGTGATTAATTAAATCTGCAGGCATGGATTAGATGACTGAGACATTTTTTAATTTATATATAACTTTGTGTTGTTATTAAGATGATCCTGTTTGTTTATGATTATTTATTTTGATTATGGCTTTTATGTAATTCTTTTGTAGAGGGATTTATGATTTTATAGTACTTTAATTTTGTCTATTTTTTTCAGTCGACTGAGTAGTTTTATTTGGGTTACTGATATGTGTAGAAGGCTGGCTCCCACGGTCATGAGCTATTCATCCTCCTCTCTCCATGCCCTCCGCACCTTTACCCCTCACATTGCAGTTTACCATCTACCAGTGCTGTAGAGCATTGGGTATTGCTCGTCGGGGGGGAGTTGGGGGATGCAGACAGCGGAGGATGAACGAGCGGGACTATCGCATCAGGGTAGTGAGATCCAGGAGACACCCTGGAGTGAAATAGAATCCAGACCATGGTCCTCCATAGCTGGTCTCCATACCCAAGGGCACCACTAATTTTGGTGGGCAGGTGGCTCGGACAGCCCTGGACGTTCATCCAACGTGGGGGGTGTTATGTAATGCCAGGTCCATCCAAAAACATGACTGCAATTATTGCAGATCTTGTTGGAACAGCAGACCTGGCATGTGTCACTGAGATCTGGCTGGACAAGAACTCTGGCCCCATATTAGAGGCTGCAACTCCGGCCAGGTACTCGGTGATTCACCACCAGAGATTGGATCGCGGGGGGGGGGTGGCGGTCTGTTTCAAGACCGAACTGGGCCTCACGAGTGTACCAGTTGAGGAGACCCAGTCATTTGAATGTACAGTGGTAGCAGGTGTAGGTTGTAGGATCACCCTCCTCTACCATCCACCCGGGGATGAGAAGCGGTTCCTTTAGGAAGTGGCGGACTTCGTGATAGACATGGCATTTAAGTCACCCAGGCTGATGGTCCTGGGTGACTTTAACGTCTGGGTGGATGATGAACTTTCGCAATTTGGTCAGCACGTCCTCCAGTTGATGCCCTCTCTGGGCCTCACAGAGATTGTTTCCACTGCTACCCATAAACTTGGTCATTCTCTTGACTTGGTCTTCCTCCTGGGGGTTGAGCCTCAGATCTGGGGGTGGAATCAGTTGGATGGTCCGACCACTACACAGTGCAGTTCAGTTTTTGTTTCCCCCTTCACAGGCTTACCCCTGTAGAGATGGTCAGGTACCACCCTTTATGAGATATAAGCTCTGAAGGCCTGGCAGTGGTGGTTGACCTATCCGTTCTTCCATCGGCAAACAATGACCCAGAAGCCCTAGTGATGGCCTATAATACGGCCATTTCTATGGCTCTGGATATCATTGCTCCAGTCCGTGTTCGTCCTCTCTCCCTTCGCCCTCGGTTCCCTTGGTTTGATCGGTCCTTGAGGGAGATGAGGTGACTTGGACAAAGGTTAGAGCATTTCTGGCAGAGGTCCCACCTTGATGCCGATCACCTTAGATTGATGGATCATTAGCAAGCCTATCAATCTGCAATCACCCGTAAGAAGGCAGAGTTCCTGTCCAGGGAGATTGCAGCCACTCAGAATTGACCGGCTCAGCTTTTTTGAACCACTGACAGACTGTGCAACCCAGCCTATCTACAGGTTTGAAAATCATTTTCGCAAATTGAGTGCAATGAGCTTGCTCAATTCTTTGTGGCTAAGGTGGCTGACATCAGGGCGGTACTCCAACCGGCACACTCTATGGGCATTGCTCTGGACCAGGTATTGGGCACTGCTCCTCAGCCTTCCTGGAGTACCTTCAACCTGCCGGAACTTGTGGATATCATTTGGATTGTCCAGAGCATGCACCCTATATGCTGTAGTTTGGATCCAGGACCAACTTCCCTGATTTTGGGTTGTAATGACATCCTTGGCCCAATCCTAGCATGGATAGTTTGGTGCTCCTTGGAAACAGATGAGTTTCCTAGCTCTCTGAAGGAGGTGGTGGTGACACCCCTCCTGAAGAAAGTTTCTTTGGAACCAGACTGCCATGTGAACTACAGACCAATCTTAAATCTTCCCTTCACAGGAAAATTGATGGAGAAGGTAGTGGCCATACAACTGGAGAACCATTTGACCATCCATGATATCCATGAGTCTCTCCAGTCCGGTTTCCAAAAGAGACATAGCACTGAGATGGTGCTGGTTCAGGTGCTCAATGATCTCCTGATGGCTCAAGAACAGAGGAACCTGTCCATCTTGGTTCTTCTCGATCTCTCGTCAGTGTTTGACACTATGGATCATGGGGTTCTCTTCAATCACCTGAGATTCATCTGTGGCCTGTCAGGTACGATCCTCAGATGGTTTTCATCTTTCCTCACTGGAAGAACTCAGAGGGTGATGTTGTGGATTCACTCCTTTGACCTAGTTTCACTATTGTGTGGGGTTCCTCAGGGATTGGTATTGTCCACCATGTTGTTTGCAGTGTACATGCTGCGCCCCTCGGAGACACTGTAAGAAGGTATAGGCTGAGGTTTCACTGCTATGGTGATGATACCCAGCTCTACCTTTCTTTCACATTTGGCCTGGATAGAGCCCTTTCAGTATTTAATAACTGCCTCATGGAAATCCAGGAGTGGATGAGCTTGAGCTGGTTGAGGTTGAACTTGGAAAAAGCTGAGGTGCTGGTGGTGGACTTGGGTCGCCAGATGGGGGGTTAGGGGTGGGGTCACCCTCTGAACTTTTTCTTGGGGGTGTACCACTCCCAACCTCTGAATGGGTGTGAAACCTGGGGTAATTTTTGACAAGGGATTGACACTGCGTTCGCAGGTGTCAGCCATCATCAAATCCTCTTTTTACTACCTGAGGAATGTCTCCAGAGTTAAGCATCTCGTTCCGTCTGGTGACCTTCCTACACTGGTCCATGTCTTTGTGTCCTCATGCTTGGACTATTGCAATGTCCTTTACCTAGGGCTTCCAGGGGTAGATATTCACTGCTTGCAGCTGGTGTAGAATGCAGTGGCCCAGCTACTGACTGGAAGCTCCCCGGTCCTGTCATATTTCGCCGGTGCTGCGCGAACTACACTGGTTGCCGATACAGTGGTGAATCACCTTCAAAGTCAGACTTCTGACTTATAAAGCCCTACATAGACTGGGTCCAGACAACCTGAAAGAGCTCCTGGTTCCTTATTGCCCTGGGTGATCGCTCTGTTCAGCTGACAAGGGGTTGTTAGAGATTCCAAGGGTTTATTTAAAATCTTCTGGGGCCCATGCATTTATGCATGCTGCCCCACCCTTTGGAATTCTCTACCCCATCAGTTACATGAGTGCATGACTGTGGCGGGATTTAAACTAGCCCTAAAAACTTTTTGATGGATTCAGGCCTTTGGCGAATAATTAGAATATTATATTATCACTTATTCTGTATTTTATATTATTTATGATAGTTGTGAATTGCTGAAGCTATTTTAATTGTTATGTGCGGCACCTTGGAATCTGAAAGGCGCCATATAATTAAAATGAATTGAATTGAGTATCCTCAAGGGAGCAGGCCTCAAGGAGAGTGGGAGAGTCCCCTGGACAAGGAGGAAGTAGTTGCTGCTGGGTGATTCCATAGTTAGGAGGATTGAGTTGGGGCAGGAGAAGGGAGTGACAGGGTAGTATAGTGCATTACAGGCACTTTGGCATGGAGGACTGGAGGGTGAATCTTGGAGATCACCAAGAAAGAGGGGTAGGGAGGGAGGGAGATGGATGTTGTTGTCATCTGGGGATGAATGATCTGGCAAGGGAGGCTATGGGGGTACTACAGGATAGGTTTAGGGAGATGGGAAGGGGCCTGATGCAGGTAGCTTACACAGTAGCTTTCACTGAGGTGCTACCCAAGCACAGTTGAGGGAAGGCTAATGCACTCAGCACCAGGTCCTTCAATGAGTGGTTGAAGGCATGGTGCAGGGGGGAGGGCTTTGGCTAGATCTGTGACTGGGGTCACATCTGGGGGGATGGAAGTCTGTACAAGGGAGATGGCCTCCATCCATCCATCCATCCATCCAGGAGGGGAACAGCAGTCCTGGGTGGATGGTATAAATGCTACTTGACAAGTGTTTAAGCTAGCCAAGGGGGAGAGCCAAAGAAATTGAGGAAGGCAGAGTTCCCCCCAGAGACTAGTGAAACAGGGAATATTAACCCAAGGAGAGGAATTCCCCAGAGGTTTATGGAAGCAAAGAGAAGGACAGAGCAGGCAAGTCTAGGGAAGGAACTTCAGCTGGAAGAGAGGGGAAGGAGGGAAGCCAGGAAGACAATGTAAAAAAGGGAGGGCAGGACCAGGGTAAAGGAGAAGAGAAGGGAGCAAGAAGGGGAAGCAGGTTGGAGGGATAGAGCGATGAAGAGAATAGAGAGCCATGTGTGACAATGTAAGGAGTCTGGGAAACAAAATTCATGACCTTGAGACAATCATTGTAGGGCATACCTGGATGTGGTGGCCACAGCAGAATCATGGTGTATGAACAACCACAGATGGAAAGTGGCTATCTCAGGCTACACCATGCTCCAGATGGACAGGTCAAGGAGGAAAGGCACAGGGGTTGTTTTATATATGAAGGAGGGTATAAAGGCCTCTGAGATACAGAGGCAACAGGGGGGCCAATGAAGGGCTGGAGATACAATGGGTCAGTCTAGAAACGGGGGGGTCGGTGGCCATTATTTGCACAGGGGTGGTGTACAGGCCTCAAACACAGGGGGAGGATTTAAACAGAGCCCTGGGGGAAGCCATTAGCAAAATGCCCTGCAAGAGGAAACTTTTGATGATGAAGGACTATAATCTGCCTGGTGTAGACTGGGACATTCTGGCCACAGGTACATCAAGAGGTAAGGCCATCCTTTGACTCCATACAAAGGGAATTTCTCTGTAAGCTGGTTTAGGAACCCACTAAGGATGGGGCAGTGCTGGATGTAGTATTTACAAAGACAGCATTGCTGATGTCACAGTGGGTAGTCCCCTTTGTGCAAGTGATCCCCATACTGTGTGGTTTAGCATATGCATAGGACAGTAAAAATATAAAACACACTAAGATGAGGGTCCTGGACTTCAGGAGCATAGATTTTAAAGAAATGGAAAACTGCCCCTGAGAATGCCTCAAAGTGGAGGAAGGCATAGGGGTAGTAGAGGATTAATGGAGAAAGACTAAGCAGGGTATAGCTCAGGCAACAGCATGCTGTTTGAAGGAAGTGAGCAAGAGAAAGAGGAGGAAGAGGCCACTATGGTTCTCTAAGGAGGTGGCAAAGGCAGTGAAGAAGGAGAAGAAAACAGCATTTGGAAAGTACGAGAAGACACAGAAGGATGAATATCTTGCAAAATAAAGGGAGTCAGGAAGGAGGAAGCATGAGGGCAGCTAAAGCACTAACAGAGGAGAGAATAGCTAAGGATGTCATAAAAGGGGACAAGACCTTCTGCAGGTATGTGGGGGAAGAGGAAGACAAGGGGAGGGATTGTGAGAATCAGGAGGGCAGGGTAAATTACACAGAGGAAAATCAAGAAAAAGCAGAAATACTAAAGGATTACTTCAGCATAGTCGTCACAGTAGGGGGTGTAGGAATCGAACAGCGTGCTAGAGTAAGCACCAGGGAGAGAGGGTAGTGGACACAAGTCTATGTTAGAGAGATCTAGAAGGTATTAGAAGACTTAAAGGAGAATAAGACTATGGGGCTAGATGGGAATACATCCAAGGGTCCTAAAGGAACTGTGCTGAGTGCCCCTCTGACAGGGCTTTTTAGAAGTCATTGGAGATGGGGGATGTTCCAGAAGACTAGAGGACGGCTGATGTGATCCCTCTGCACAAAAGTAGCAGTGGGGGAATGCTAGCAAGTACAGGCCAGTCAGTCTCACATCAGTGGTGGGGATGTCAATGGAGGCACTGCTGAAGAAGAGGCTCATGCAGCACCTGAAGGCAAAAGGGCTGCAGGACCGCTAACAGCACAGTTTCACGGGGGGGGGGGTCATGTCAAATTAATCTCATCGATGTCTTTGACTGGGTCAGCAGGGAGGTGGATCAAGGAAGAGTAGTAGACGTGGCCTATCTGGACTTCAGTAAGGGTTTCAACACTGTACCACACAGGAGGTTAGTTAAGAAACTAAGCAGTCTGGGGGCGGAGGAGAAAGTGGCAATCTGGGTAACAAGCTGGTTATGTGATTAGAGGCAAAAGATGGTGGTAAATTATAACCACTCAAGTGATAAGAGAGTGACTAGTGGGGCACCACAGGTTTTGGTGATGGGACTGGTCCTTCTTAATGTCTTCATAAGGGACATTGCAGAGGAGCTTGAGTGGGAGATGTGTCTCTTTGCATATGATACAAAGGTTTGCAACAGGGGTGACCACTCTGACTCCACCCCCTGATGAAGACTCTGGTTGAAGTGCTGGGGAATTAGAGTGTTTGCTGCTTGCACGCTGATTCACTGTGTTTCTGTATGTTTGCTGAAATAAAGGTACCAATCATTTTTCGCATTAAGACTTGAGTCTTGGAATGCTCTTTACAGGATTGAGCTCAGTGTGCCAGGACTCTTTTGGATACATTGTACCCAGCTGGAGTTAGCAACCCCATTCCTGAGCAACAGGATTGACACTTGGGAAGGGGTGGAGAGAATGCAGAGGGATCTGAGGAAATTAGAGGAATGATCTAGGGTGTGGCAGTTTTATTTTATTTTGTCTACTCTATTTATGCGCCTCACTCTCTGGGGACTCAGACTCTCTCCAGTGGGACACCCGACAAACCTGATCCTGCCCACCTGAAATCCCCAGCCCTACCTGCCTGATGGGGAGGGGACTTCTCTACATTCATCCTAGTCCACTGACCCCCTGGATCTAAGCCCCCAGGGCGGGACCTCCAACTCCTACCGGCAACTTTTCTGAACTCTAGTGGGTGGCCAGTCTTGCATAGGGAGCATCTGGAGGCAGGCTGAAGGATCCTGTTTTGGGCTTGATGGTCTGCCCCTCATCCCACATTTGCCTATCAAGGCTCCAGGGCATTTTCCTTGCTCCTTCAAGCCCCCACTGGCTTGAACATGCATTGCATCCACTAAAGACATGCTCACTCCCAAGCATGTCCACAGGATCACCGCCGCAGCCAATCCCCTGGCTGTAGAACCCACAAGCTTCTGTGCCCCTGATCACCACTAGGAGTCACCAAAGCCCAGGATCTGTCCCATCCTCCACCCCTGGACAGGAAAGCCATCCTCTGGACACTCAATCTTGTCCTCCCCCACTGACCCCCAGTGACCCGAGCTTACTACCGAACCCAGTTCACCAGCGTGGCGCAAGGTGTGGTGTGCAGCGCCTCAACCTTCAGTGCCAGTGTCTATGTTTTCATTTAGCCCCCCCTCACTTCACACTTTCAGAAAATATATCCAAAAGCTTTCACGCTATCCCACTTTCTTGTGAAAATCACCACCCCTTGATACTAGGGAAACTTTTTATATTCCTGTAAAACTAATTTCATGTTTTACATTCGTGTTATCAAGGATGTGCTTAACTATAGCATACAATGTGTTAGAGTGGAGAATCGCCCTTATATGTTCTCCCACTCTAATTCTAAATTGCCTGATAGTTCTACCAACAAAGAAATGATTGCAACTGCAGTTTAAAAGATAACCGACCCCTTCCCTAGCACATGTAATCATACTTTTAATTTGAATTTCCACACCAGTAGATGGATTTGTAAATTTCTTACATGTGGTAATGTATTTACAATACAAACATTTACCACAACGGAAACAACCTTTGGTGGTTGGGGTAACCAGTTAGATGAGATGTTTGCTTTCGGTTGCAGCATACTAGGAGCAATCCAGTCCTTAATGGTTCTTGCCTTTCTAAATACTACCTTAGGTCCTGCTTGAATCACATTTTTAAGTTTGGGTTCTAGTTTAAATATATCCCAGTTGTCTGCTACAATATTTCTAATTTCCTGAGATCTAGTTGAAAAGGTAGTAACAAATGGGCAAGACTTCATTTAAAAGAGCTCCCAACATTCATGACCAAATTATTAGAAGTAAATTTCCCAGTAGTGTGCAGTCTCAAGGTTACCTGAACTGGCTGCCAATAAAACCTGCAGGTATGTGTAAGTGTGTGAATTTTTCTATCTTTGGTGTACAAGGAGCAGATGTTGGACCACAAAGCAGATCCCCCACTACTCAGTTGAAATTTCTGAAGGGGAGATTGAAATCCAAGGTCATAACGTCATCTAGTAGGACTCACTGTACTTGGTTTAGCTACCTAACAACACTTACAAATCGTTAACCTGCTCCATGTTTTTGCCACCCCCAGCAATAACACTACCTCACACCTTGTATTCCAAGTCCAACTTCCTTCTCCCACCCTCCCCTGACAGATGCAGCACTCTGAACCTTTTTTATGTCAAGGGTAGAAACAAATTAGTTGCTATGAATTTGTTTAAAAAGTGTAAACTGAGTTTTCTCTTGACAAAAACTTAAAACATTTTTATATAAATATTTTTTTCTAAATTATTTTACAAATGTTGATTTTTTAAAGGATTGCTATATGGTGCACACTTATATTTAACAGGTTTGAATCCCATATCCACTCTACCAGTGCATCTTAATTTTGTAATGGTTCACCAAAATTCTGGTAGAACCAGTGCACAATGGTTATGAAAAAGGAGGGACAACACCAAGAGCCTACCCTTACAGAAATAATTGTATGAAATGTTTTCATGCTGCATACATAAAACTACCCAAGTGATATGCATGCTGCAAGTATGATTTAAATGTTAAACTGGAACAGATTGCATGCATATGGCATGCGTGCAGCAAGCAAATGTGGAAACCATGATTTTTATGTTAAATTGGGAAAGACTGCATTCATGTGGCATGCATGCAAAAAAGCAAGTGGTCACTGATAACTTCGTATGTAAAAGTTAAGTGACTTGCTCAGGATCACACCATTCACAAGTGGGAGTTGATGAGATTCAAACCCAGGTCTTCATGTCTCCAAGTCTCTTGGCTTGCACTTCAGTGCCTTTAACCAGTAAGCCATACTGTCTGCACACATATAGGGCACTTGTACTTCAATACATACTGTATCTGAATACAGCTGTATGTAGGTGGCATGCTTGTAGACAGTGTGCATGTTTCAGTTTTATTCTTTCCCTCATCTCATTTTCACAGTTGAACTGTAGCACACATACCAACAGAAACACATGTTTTTTCCCATCCCCAATATACAAACTTACCCATAAAACCACTTAATTACTTCTGTCTGGCCTGTACTCTTCATATTTTTTTCTCCATAGTTTTGAATGCTTATATGCAAACAGACTTTAAGGTGCAAACACAAATGTAGCAATAACTTGACACACACACACACACACACACACACACACATACACACACACACGGCCAGTCCCCCCCCATGTACACACACTGTAGCGGGTATGGCCATGCTGCTACAGACAACCCACCAAGTATAGATATACAGTAAGTAAAATGTCTCCTACTTGAGCACTAGGGAGCCAGAGGCAGGAGTCTTTAAGAGATGATGTCCATGGGTTAGAGTGCTAGGGAATACCACCTAGAAATGAATTGAGTTATTTTCTATTACAATTTTATATGTCATGACTGTGAGTTGGAGAATAATGAAGGCCACTGTTCTACTAACAAGGCCCTTGTTAGTCGAGTGGTTGCCTTCATTAATCTCCAACTCTCCATCAATAATGTATAAAATAGTAACTAAAAAATACCCCCATTCATTTCAATGGTGCACACCCCTGAGTCTCTTTTACTCTTTGTCATAACGTGCCTGAGTGTGGGGATGTGGAGGTCAGCTTCACTGGGGTGGGGTGGCATAAGCCTGACTATAGTGGGGCTCCAATAGTCTGTGCATACCATATGGCTTAACTGTCTGTGAATGCAAGGGACAGCTGTAGAATGTCTGTAACATCTCTAAAAGGTAAAACTTATTTGGTTTGACTGAAACGTGATATGCAAATGAGGAAAAATTCAAATGTATAAGATTCATCTGTATATACCCCAGAGCAGTGCATCAGATTTGGGCTTAAGCCCACCCAGTTATTTACCAATTTTTTTTCCTGGCTAAAATTCCCCCTCCCAAAAAAAAAAGAACTTTGTCTTGATTTTTCTCTCTGACTCCATTCCATTCAATACCCATCCCCTATGGGTCATGAAGCCACCCAAAGGTGAAGAAACGTGAAAAACATATCAATATTTCAGTTCTTCCTCATTCCCCAATCCTCCTGTAAAAAAAAATTTTACTTTTATTTACCTGGCCATATGGCCTGAACCTGCAGCATGGCACAGTTTGCCACCAGCCCAGGTTTTTAGTCCACTCCCCTCTCTCCTTCACCAGAAGCTGGATACTAGAACTGACCATCACAGGTCCCTAACATGTCTGCGACCAAGTCACCTCACCATACAAATCTGCCCAACCTGAGTTTTTTCCTACTTGCTTGGTTGCTGCTGTGGCTGTTTCCATAGTACACTGACCAAGGCTTATGAAGGCCATTCACACTGCTGTCATCACTGCTGCTAAGCCTAGCTTGCTGCCACTGGGGTCTGTGTTTTTTTTTTGTAAGGTGAGCCTAGTAGAGTAAGTAGGAAGCCTAGTCTTGAGTTAGCTTCTAGCTCATCCTCTGCCCCTTCAGCCACCAGTGGAGATGGAGACTCACTAAGAGTAGAACAAAAATATGCTGCCACAACACTGCTATTGAGAGTTCAGTGCTCACTGACTCCTGCAAGCTGTAGTATTCAGCATGTTTACTCTGTGGTTGGAAACACAGTATCACACTTGCAAGACTCATGCACTCTTACTTGGCTGGAGCTCATCCACATCACATGTGACTGTGCTGCTGCTAATAGATGGAGAGAGTGGACAACACAATACAGACACTGTCGAGTCTGGAGAGTACCTGCAGTGTGAGCACACACAGACCAGGTGGGCACTTATTGTGCAAAAGATTAAATACAAATTTAAAGCCATTACTGCAACACCGTAAGAACAACCTAGGAACAAATACAGGGTGGGGGGTGTGGGGGGCAACTGCGCCCCTCTGACCTACCTAAATACCTACCTACCCTGCTTAATAGTAGAAATTCATTTTCAGGTGCTAATACAATGGTTTCCACTGTGTTCTGAGGTACCGTATCTCCATGTTTCATGATGTGTCCGGATCATCATGTGGGTTAGTGTCCCTCATTGTCCCTCATTTTGAGTGTCTATGTCCCTCATTTCAGTGACAAAATGTGAGGTATGGTGCATGCTTCCAAGACCCTACTCAGCACAAAGAGTGCTGAGCATGGCCATAGTTTATATGCTCAGTACAGAATGACAAAGGGAAAGTAAGTGAGACAAAACAGTCATGAAGAAACACTCTGGTAGCACTAAATATGCATAAGGGATTTGCATGGTCCAAAACAAATAGGGCAGGCTTCACAACACAGAGGCCCCTCTTCGTACATCTGGAATGGCAGATGTTGACGGGCTATATCCTAGGCATTTAATGCAATAAGCAAACAATACTTTACAGATTAATGGAAATTTAATGACAAAAATCAAATGCCATTAAACAACTTGCAAAAGGATCATAATTAACGAGTTTACCAAATTTTTATGGGAATTCAAATAAAAATGTATTTTAATGACTAATTGCTATCAGTAGTATAAGAAATAGAAACTGATGTGTTTTTCAGATGAGATTTGATCCAGCTTAGCAGCTGCACACATGGCAAGCATGCAGCATGTGAACCTGATATAGTGTTTAAATGATAGTCACACTAGCTTAACTGCTGCACTCATGTCAAGCGTGCAACATGCAAACCTGATACAATTTTTAGAAGATTTGCACACCAGCTTACCTGCTGTGCATATGTCAAGCTTGCAGCATGCGAACCTGATTTGCCTTTTAGACCTGGTTCGCATATGTTCACTTAGTGTATGTGAACCACATGTAAACTTTGCACAATTAAGCATGTGGCATGCATTCTGCATGTACACAGCACACCTATATTTCTGTAGGGGTACCCCCTGATGAAGCTCTAGCAAGCAAAGTGCTGGAACACTTGGAGAGCTAGCTTGCTCCTCATCTGTCTGACACTTGCCTTTTTCAAAGACTGAACCTGCAATAAAGAGCACTTTTACTCACAGCATCTGTGTAGGAAGTGTTTTTGTTCCTGTAGGAGTGCAATATTTCTTGGTTCTTGCTTGGATGTTCACATGGAACCAACCGGTCTGTATCAGAACTGCTGTTCCCTCTCCAGCTGAGCATGAGTATTTCTTGTTCTTATAGCACATGTATGCCTAAGCCTGCCTCTACCACCTGGCTGGTATGCATGTCCCTGTGTGTGTAGACGTGTTTCCAATCCATGAGGGCCATTGCACAGTCTATCATGCTTTGGCTTGGCACTGTTGTTACTTGTGCTGTGTTTTCACATATGGCATGCATGCTGGTGTTGTGTGTCCCTTGCATGACTAGGTCATGCTGCATTGCAGCATGCCACACTCATTGTACATGCAGTCCTCCACTGTTTGTGTCCCCAATGCTGCCTCTGTTATGCCATTCCCATTGTATTTTGGCTGTTTGACTCTCTACACCTATGTGTGGCATGGTGGCCCATGTGTCAGCTAGTTGTATGTTTGTTATGCACAGTATGTCACTTCTGTGTCCTATTTAAAAGACAAAGAACCTCTGTGCGCAAACACTGAGGCAAGGGTTACCCCAAAGGGCATTTGGCTGGGAAGCCAAGTTTCAAGAAAATACAAAATCACACATGCCCCCACAATGCAAAGCATCATGGGCTGCATATGCAAATTACCACAGTCCTATGTTCTGTATGCACATCTGGCTGAGATTGGTGTATTTTGTTACATAGGTGCCCAGAGGGATATGGGAGCCTGGAGGGGTCAGAAGAAAGCAACCCTTACCAAGGGCCAGGATGACCTCCTAAGAAGACAGCTCCACCTGCTGAGGTTACTACTGTGGTGGATGGAGGACTGCACATGCATGTTTAATGACAACACCTATGCATTTGAAGGTCTGACAGCAGCACCACTGTGGGAACTGTGCCAGCAGTCACCAGCACCACCACCTGCAGCCCTATGAGGGGCAGGAGACTATGACTTTTACTAAGGGGTGTGCCCCCTTTTTTTTTTCATGAGCAGGTGGGTTTTTCTTTTGTTTTCAGGGGTGGATGCCCTTTTCCTTTCATTCCCATCCCCTTTATACAGGCAGATGTCCATTCTCTTTTGTTCCCTCCCTTTAATATGGGTGGTTGCCCTGTTTCTTTTGTTTTTCTCTTTCTCCCCCTTTATGTAGACAGTTGCAATTTTCTGTTTTGCTCCCCCTTATGCCCTTTGTCTTTTTCTATTATTATTTGTATTGTTAATATTGTTGTTATTGTTGTTGTGATGTTTTATGACCTGTTGCCATTTTTATGTAAAGTTTATTTTCGATACCTATGCTACTGTGTTGTGTGTCTTTAATTGATGTCCTTCTCACACCCACAGCTGTCCCCTGTGTTCAGTGCTATGCTCAGTGCTATATTCAGTGCTGTGCAGGTGCATTGTATTGCATTGCACTGTACTGGTGTTATTCACATTGTGCCTACACAATGCATTTGCACTGCCCCAATCTGGCCCTATATTCAAAGGTATTAGCACTAGGGCAATTCATCTGAATGTCCAGGTGTCAGCCTACTGGCACTATCACTAAGGTGGTGGTAGTACAGCACAGGGGCAAATTGCTTAATATGGGGCCCTCTTTGTCCCAAAAGATTCAACACAGAGGGCTAGATTTTCCAAACTCATGAATCAAGTTACCATTTAAAACATAGTCTGCATCATGGAAAATGCAGCAAAACTACTGTGTCCTATTTTCCAATGTTTTTATACATTTTCAGCATTTTCCTCACTTTATGGCACAAAAATAGCACATACATCATTTTTTTTAAAGCATGTGCCATATTTGGAGTGCAACATTGTGCACCTGTGACATAAAGTTAGACTACATTTTTTGTGGTCTAACAGACATAGATGGATAGATAGATAGACAGACAGACAGACAGATAGACGTTACAAAGGCCAAGTGGAAAAAAGTGATGCAATACACATTTACAGCAGCAGCAGCACCTAAAAGCTCTACCTAGTTTTATAAGACAGGCAACAACAGTAAAGTTTTAAAAAAAAATTATTTCTGAGATTGCATTTGAAACACATTTCATGAGTAACCCTGTATGTTCTGTAGAATTAAAGGATTTTAAAGATGTTGTCCCCTGATTGGTTATTCCTTTTCAACTGAATCAGTGTTTATCAACAGTGGGAACAATGGACCACAGGATGAGGGCCTGTTTGCAGGCTAGTGACCTGCAGTAAGTTAAAGAGACAAACAAATAAATGGCTTTGGAACCTGGAAATCAAAGGTTCAAACCATGCTAGAGCCAAATACTCATTGTGTAACCATGGGAAAAACCCTTAACCTCCCAGTGCCCCAGCCCACCCATCTGCAGAATTGACAGAAGTAGGACTCCACTGGAAATTAGGTATTGCATCTTAGCTGGGCTATCCTGGGTAAATAAACTGTTAAACAAAGACAAACAAAGTAAGTGTTTGTGCAAGTGAATAGTGCATGATTTAAAAACAAGTTTGACTGTTTAAATTGGCTCAGAAATGAGTGAGCATGTATGATAATATAGTTTAGGGGTCAAGCTGAATCATTTTGCTCTAGGGCAGAAAATGGCTAGTTTAATCTTGGGGGCCAGGTGATTAATTTAAATTTTAGGGCTCATGGAAGTTCAATTCACTCAAGGGGCAAAAGGTCAAGTGTCTTAAAAGTAGTCAGGGATTGAGCAAGCAGCTGAAGCTTGTTGTTTTAGTCTCAGAACAGAGGTGCACACTACCTTATGTGTCACTTTCTGAGGGAGAAAGTGGCAAACAGTCCCACCAGCAAAGGGTCACAAGGCTAACGGGAGTTGTCTGAGTGGAACTTTGACTGATAGAATTGGGCCAGGAGGCTAGTAATTTTTTTTTTACTAATAAGGGGAGTAGGAATTAGTCTGGGGTCTTAACAGTATAGCAAAATGTACAGTGGGCAGTAGGATAGTCATAGGGCATCAGGAGAAAAAAACACCAGGCCATCTAGATGGCAGCTGCCAGCATTCTCTTGCTTGCACAGCATGGATCCATGGAAGTTTGATTTCAAAAGGGTAGCAGTCAGGGTGGTTTACAAGCAATGACCATGCTTAGTCCTCAGTCTCACTCAAACCTCCCAGTTAAGGGGAATTTCCCATGAGCCAGATGACTGGAGCTGTGTCATTCAGGAATCAGAGCCCCCAGTGTCGTACCCAGCAACTACTGGAGGTGCATCTACCCAAGTAGGGGAGACAGACATAACAAAGTGCATCACCAGTCACATCTGTGAACACAATGCACTTAGAAAATGGACTTTTGGATGCTTAATTGACTAAGTCATGGCTTGAAGGGGATTCTAGAATTTGAGGAAATCTGTAAGTACATGCCAAAGTTTCTACCTCACAAATTCTGACATCTGGGTGTGAGGAACTTTTTTGAGTTGGTAGTTACTTTAAAAGAGGGGAAGCATGGCTAAATGCTACACACAGCTTGTTTCATATACCATGGAAGCTTGCACTTGATGAATTTTGCAATGGCATGAGACTATAATAATGAAGGGTCTTAGCCACCCCAGGTCAAGTGCACATTACAAGATAGTGTTCAAGATAACTTAACTTCAGCTCCTCCTGTTTGGGTAGCTTTCAGGATAACTTCAGCTCCTCCTACCTGGGAGTATAGCTACCTTTGCTTAGCTGCTTAAAGACTTTTGCCCCAAGACACTTCCTGGACTTCTGTAGTACAACTGTGGTGGGGGGGCTGACAGCTGCCTATTAGTGCATGGAGCGCCTGATCTTCTGTGGATACTTCTGTCCATCTCTCTCTTTTCAGTTTCCTGGGATCCACAGGGTTGGTGCAGGTGCCAAAGAGCTAATGCAGCACTCCAGCTCCTTCTTTACTGCACTGGTCCTCTGATTTTCTATGGTTGTTATTGTCCACCTCTTTCTTCAGCTTCTTCAGCCCCAGGAACATGGAGGAGAGGCAGGGGGACCAATGCTGTAGTCTAACTTTTTCTATGGTGCACACCACACCTGATAAAGCTACAGCCATTAAGCTGCTACCTCCTCCACTCTCCAGGTTCACAGATTTGGAGCAGGACGCTGGGAGACAATGCAGCACTGCAGCTGCTTCTTCGGTTGGTTGTGCACCTGACATAGCTTGAGGTTGGTAAGTTGCAACCTCTTCTACTCTCCTGGACCCATGGACTGTGATGGGTCAGGGAGTATAACGACAACACCTCATCAGTTTAAAGGACAGACAAACCCCATGATACCTCATGGCCAGCACGCTATGTGGTGACACAACTATCTTGAGTGTGCTCCAAAAAGGGAGCACAAGAAATAGCACATCAGACTGTTCCCGTTAGCAACATATTGACCCCCTGATTCCCACAAGATAGCAACAGGAATTACTTAGGTGGGCACATACTAGATGGCCAGAAGTTAGTGAAGTGCAGAGTTTAAACATTTGCTGTACATGCCAAAGACTGAAGCAGCTTAAAAAGAGAAATGTGGCAAGGGGAAAACAAGAGGTTCACAAGAGAAGAACAAATGCCATTTTGCATTTTGCAGCTTTGTGCTGAAAACTCTGCAGAGTTGATTGGGTAGTTTAGGGTAAAGCAACTAGAAATTTTAGCCCTGTGAATGCTTTATGTCTGCCAAGCCACCAGAAGACCCAAATTGATACCATTTGTAAGGATATGTATTACTTTAAATATAAGGAGATGTATTACTCTAAGAAGCATTACATACAGTATGCAATGCAGCAGGGATGCCTTGAGAAGCTGTGTGCTATCTGAGTGCATATGAGAATCAGTTGAGCTGTGATGTGTGCTGTGAGCAGTTGCTGCTGCAATAAGGAGATCCAGAAAGACTCAACTTGTTTAGCATCATTCATTGCATGGTGTCAGAATGGAGCAGTTCTTACTTCCCAGTGCTTTTAATGTGCACTGAAATCTACTGGAGAATTGGTGCAGGTTTGAGTAACAGTTAGAGATCTTCCTCATCACAAGTGGAATTGCAGAGAAATCAAGGAAAGTGCAGGCAATGACTTTTCTCCACATGGCCAGGCCCATGTCATTAGAGGTATACAACTCATTTGAATGGGCACGGGAAGAGGATAAAGAAAATCTATCACAGATTATGGACAGGTTTGAGAAGTACTGTAACCCCAGAAAAAAATGTGAGATATGAACGGCATCTGTTTAATGTGAGATCTCAAAATCCAGGTGAGTCTGTAGACACCTATGTAACTGATTTAGGACTGAAGGCTAAATCTTGCGAATTTGGGGACCTGTGTATTCATTAATTAGAGTTAGGATCATCCGTGACATACTAAATGACCAACTTGGGATGCCAATTGCTTTGAGAAGCAGACCTGCCTCTGAGCCATAGACATTTGTAGGGCAGCAGAGTTCAGCGAAACCTAAATAAAACATCTAAGTGAGTCAACACAAGAGAAGCAGTTTGTGCATTCAGCGTCTTTAAGAAAGGAGAAAAGAAGAGGTGGCCCGACCAAGAGCAGAGGGAGTACACCTGCTCATGTGAATAAATTTAGCTGCAAGCACAAGCTGACGAATTGCCTAATGTTTGGGTGAGCATGCAGAATGTGTAACTGTAAGTATCATTTTGCAAATATGTGCCGCATAGCAAAAAGTTCAAACGTACATGTGGCTAACGATGAATACAGCAGTTGAAGTGAAAGTACTTTTTGTACAGAAACACTGACCACAGGTAAAGCAGAAACTGATTGGAAAGTGCTGCTAAACATTCACGGAAAAAATGTAAGCTTCAAATTAGACAAGGGAGCTCAATGCAATGTAATGCCACTGAAGTTGCATAAAACGCTTTTGAGAGCTAAATTAGTCTGATATTCAGGGCACAAACTTTAATGTCCTAGGCAAAGTAACATTAACTGCATGTTTTAAAAAAAAAGTATCACCTGGCTACATTTCAAGTAGTGGATGCCAATGTCACACCAGTCACAGGGCTTCCAACTTGCCTAGAAATGAAGCTGGTGGAAAAAATGATTTCTGTGATCACAGATAGGGACATACAAGTGGACAGCACTGAAGATATACTGTCAGAGTTTAATTATGTCTTTGATGAATTGCATTACTTAGAAGGGGAACATCACATCAAGATTGATAAGTCTGTGTGCCCTCTAATCAACCCTCCCAGGAAGATCCCCTATGCACTACAAAACAGTGAAGGCAGAACTTGAGAAAATGAAGAAGCTTGCTGTTATAGAAAGGGTTGAAAACCTATAAGCTTGGTTAATTTGATAGTTGTCATTGAGAAACCAAAGTGAGAATCTGCATTGACCCATGAGACTTGGAAAAAAAAACAATTAAAAGGGAACACTATCCTGTGAAGACAGTGTAGGAGGTTGCAGCACAGCTCGAAGGAGCAAAGGTTTCTCAGTGCTTTATGCAGGACATGCATTCTGACAGATTAAATTCAATGAACTAAGTTCAGAGCTGGTGACTTTCAACATGCCATTTATGATGCTACAAGTTCAAATGCATGTCATTTGACATCTGTTCAGCACCAGAAGTGTTCCAAAGGAAAACTCCCAGATTTTTGAAGGATTAGTACACAAAGGTTAACATGGATGATATCTTGATCCGGGGTGCCAATATCAATGAACATAATGACAGGCTTAGGAAGGATCTGAATAGAGTTCAGGAAAGACATTTAATACTGAATCTAAAAAAGTCTAAAACTGAACTGGGGGAAGTTCCATACATTGGACACAAGTTGAACACAGAAGGACTTACAGCCGATCAAGACAAAATTAAAGCAATTGGGGATATGCCAACTCCACAGTGTAAGACTGACTTGCAAAGATTCATGGGAATGGGGAATTATTTAACAAAACTGTCCACAATAAACAAGCCATTGAGAGAACTACTTGAAAAGGACATTGCCTGGCACTGGGAAGCCCACCTCAACAAAGCGTTCAAGGGACAAAAAAACAGTCATCATTAATCCACCTGTTCTGGCTTACTACAACTTGTATAAACCTGTGACACTCTCAGAAGATGCCTCCTCTGGACTGGGAGCATGCCTCCTGCAAGAAAGACAACCAATTGCATTTGCATCATGATCACTCAATAGGGCTGAAAGAAATTACACTCAGATTATTTTTATTTATTTTATTTACTTAATATTTTGGTAACTGGGAAAAACACTCAGAGCAAGGGCTTGTTTCCAGGTGCGACCTGGGGGAAAGGGAAAAGGTGGAGGATTACAATAGTATTAAATCCTAGTAGATAATATTTACACAAAATGAACAGAGATAATGCAATGTACATTGTAACCACACATAATTAAAAAGATCACTAACATAACAGAGTGCAGTGCTACAGAACAAAATAATAGTTAACAGGAACAGACATCTTTTTTGTTAAGCAGCTGTCAGCCCAGAGAGCAGGGCTGTTTCTTGCTAGTGAAGTAGACACAGTAGATTGGAGCTACCAAGAGGCAGGAGTGGAGTGGTCATTTTGAGTTGATAGCAGGCAAGGGGATTGGGCAAGAGCATATGCTAGGGTTTAACATTTGGAGCTGTTGCTTGAAAACTTTTAGAGAGGAGGAGTTTCACAGGGAGGCAGGTTGCAGGTTCCATAGGTTAGGGAGATGGTAGGAGAAAGACTGGGAGCCCACGGTTGAGTGGAGATGGGGCAATTGGAAAGTGTGCAGGTCCCTGGACCTTAAGCTGTACAGGGAAGGGGACACAGGGGAGAGGAGGTCGGTGATGTACGTTGGGAGGTTTCATAACCAGTATTTGGTTAGGAATGTGAGAGAGTGTAAATTGCACCTGTGGGAAAGGGAAGAGAGGGATAAGGAAGAGTAGAGAGAGTAGTGGTGGGTGCAAGCAGGATAGTTAGAAGCAAAGTGGCAAAATGTGTTGTAGACAATGTTCAGCCTAGATAAGGTAGTTGCAGGGGTAGCATTAAAGACAATGTCGGCATAATCAAAGATGGTCAGGATGAGTTTGACAAGTAATTGCTTGTGCACAGGAAGGGAGAGGGAGTCCTTATGCCTGTATAGGAAACCTAATTTGGGGCATAGTTTAGCACATAGTGAGTCAACATGAAAGGAAAAGGATAGATGCTGGTCTAACCAAACCCCTAAGTATTTAAAAGTGTTTACTGACTCCAGGGGAGGGGGGTGCCTTCAAGTGTATGAAAGATAAGAGGAGTACAGAGAGAGGCTAATTTTGGGGGGGGCCCAAAAGTCACGGAGACTACCTTTTTGACATTTACCCTGAGAAGGTATTTGTGAAACCAGCCGAGCATGACATTTAAATTGGCCTATAAAGGGGCTTGGACAGCAGTGGGAGACGGGCCAGAGGCAAGTAGAATAGCATCGTCAGCATAGAGATCAATATTAGAAGAGATGAAGACTGAGAGTTCATTTATAAAGACAGAGAATAGTAGAAGGCCCAGAACTGAACCCTGGGGTACCCAAGACAAGATGGAGAGGAGCAGAGATGATGAACTGTCAATGCAAACACATTGAGTTTTGTTTAGAAGACATGATCGAAACCATGCTAGTGTAGAGTTTGTTAGACCCAGGGCTCCAAGCTTCTGAAGTAATAGATGATGGTACACGGAGTCAAATGCTTTAGCTAAATCAATAAAAATTGCAACTGTGATGTGGCTGTGATCCACAGATGCATGAATAGAGTTAGTTACTCTAAGAAGGGAGGAGACTGTTGAGTGATGTTTCCAAAATCCAGATTGATAAGGGGTTAGCGTCATTGAGAAGTCAAAAAATTGCAGGAGCCTTATGTGAGCTAATGATTTCTGTAGCTTCTCCAGTGAGGGTAGTAAGGAGATTGGACGGTGTCTACAGCTCCACCGCAGATGTACTGTATGATGCTGAAGTTGCAGTGGTATGATCTCAGTGTGGAATATAAAGTAGGGAGAGAGTTCCACATAGGTGATACACTCAGCAAAGCAGTTGGTAACTCATCAGCCCTAGAAAGTAATATAGACAAGTATGAAGTGCACACAATTGACAAGTTACCAATCAGTAGTGAGAAGCTGGTTGTGTTTCACAGTGAAATAAAGATTAAGTTCTGCAGAAATTGAAGGACATGGTACTACCTGGGTGGCCCAAGGAGAAAGCAAATCTTGACATGGACCTCTGACAGTTTTGGCTGTTTCAAGACAAAATTACCATAGAAGATGGTCTGTTGTTGAAGGGAGAAAGGCTAATTGTACCAGCATCCTTGAGAAAAGAGATGCTAGCAAAACTACTTAGCAGTCACTTAGGCATCAAAAAATGTAAAAGATGAGTGAGGGACATTCTATTCTGGCCTGGCATGAATAGCCAAATAAGTGACCTGATTGCTAACTGTGACATCTGCAAATGCTACAGGAAGGCTCAACCAAAGGATATAGGGTCATGAAATCTTTGACAGACCATGGCAGAAGTTAGGGGATGATTTATTTGAATTTGATAAAGAAAATTAATGTAGCTATGATTGACTACTACTGTAATTTCATTGAGATCTCATGGCTGCAAAATACTACTCATGAGACAGTAATTAACCACATAAAATCACAGTACACCAGATATGGTATGCCAGAAGTCCTCATTATGGATAATGATCCACAGGTTTCAAGTAGCTGAATTTGTGAGCTATGCCCAGAGCGATGTATTTTTGCACATCACATCATCACCAAAGTACTGAGTGATGGCATAGTAGAGAGAGCAATTCAGACCATAAAAAGTCTACTCAAGAAAGCCCAATGTGATCATAAAGACCCATATCTTGCCTTACTGGATTTAAGAAACACAGTGATAGAAGGCTTAGGATCGCCTACACAGCTGTTGATGGGCAGAACAAGAACCAGCTTCCCACAAGATCATCCTTACTCAGTCCAAGGTTGACAGACACAGACATACAAACCAGTCTCAAACAAAAGCAGGAGAAACAAACATTTTATTATAACAAACACACAGAACCTCTTTCCAGCCTGTCTCTTGAACAGCCAGTGCATCTGAGAACAAATGATCATGAGTGGATGCCCACTGGTGTTGTCACATCTGCTCAGGAATCACAATCATACAGTGTACAGGTTAATGACAAGAACTATCAAAGAAACAGGAGAGATCTGCTACAGACACCGGACACTCTGACTACATTGCAGCTTGATGTATTGGAGACTCCACCCATCTATGGCACAGAGAGTCCACACCGAATAAAGACATGGTTGACAACTGTAGAAATGCAGTGCAAGATGAGCCACCAATGTCCTCGCCATGCAAGGGTCCAAGGCCTAGGGCCAATGAACTTTCCCCTGTGATAAGCCGTGTCTGTGGATGGGTAACATAAAAGCAAGCAAGATACTTGCAGGACTGAATTAATTGACTGTTAGCTGGCTTGAGCTAGAGATGTATACTGGATATGTTTTACAAAAAGGATTTTTATTAGTTAATGTTAATGGGAATTGGGTATCTACTACATCTGCAAATTAATGAGAGATAAGAGTCCTTATCAATTTAAGTTTTTAAGTTAATCAAGACGCTTACAAGGGGAGATGTACAGATATGTATTACTTTAAAGAGGTGTATTACTTTAAGAAGCATAACATGCAATGCAGTGGGGTTGTTGAGACACTGCGTGCTATCAGAGTGTGTATGAGAATCAGCTGAGCTTTGCTGTATGCTGTGAGCAGTTGCTGCTGCAATGAAGAAATCCAGAAAGACTCAGCTTATTTAGTGTTGTTCATCACACCAGTATGTGTGCTTTTCCCTTTGGCAAGCAAACATAAAAAGGGACTAATTAGAAATGAAATAAATCAGGGGCCAGGGACCAGATGTTCAAAACTTTGTACCGGGCACAAGCCGATAGCACCGCGATTGTGCCACATTTATGCTGAATTGCTATATTCAAAAGGCCAAATAGCACCGGCACAACACGTTAGCACTGGCACTAAAAGATAATGTATGTACGGTGCAAAGTGAGGGGCAGGGACATGCATACAGGTGCAGTGGTATATTCAAAACTAGCGCTGTGCAACGTGCATTAGCAAGACATATAGATTGGTACAAATTACTGCCTACGAAAAGGTAGTCTTAACTCCGGGCAAACCAAGGATGGGGGGGCGTGGACATAGCAGCAACAGTGAACATGGCTGTATACAGCCAATGAGGAGGCAGCAACAGCAGATGGCCACCCTAGGCCATTCCATATGCACGGGCACCCACACTGTGGAATACAATGCCTCATCATTGCTTGGAAGCTAACAATCATGCACATTATATGACAGAGCTAAAACTCCACTTGCAGCAGCAAACTAACTTTGTTGCTATATGTGAATTGTGTGTTGGTGTACATTATATGTATTTATTGTACACTGCATCGTCACGTGTAGTGGCTCTGGGTCCTTTCTGAATATGGGCCATGGCCCACTGTGGCTATCGGGTCAACACAACGATAAATACATATGGACGTATTAAATGACTGGCAGTGCAGACATACAGCACATACCTCCAGGCCCCCATTGGGTTACACCAGCACACTCCAGCTCAAACATGCAGTACTGGGGAACTGGAGGGTGTTGTTGGGAGGGTGCACAAGTGGCCAGGCTGCACCATATAGTGTGTTTTGCTACAAGACTGGGGCCATCCCCACAGTGCAAATGTTCCAGTGTTGGGAATACCCCGACACTGATGTGCATGTCTGATGGTATGTGCCCCCCCCCGGGCACATACCTCACATCTGTACAGACACCACGGCACACATGGCCAGCCATGCGTATGTTACTGTGAGTATCCCATGCCAGTGGTGCAGCAAATGTGGGACACAGGACAGCATGACAGTGGTGGCCACTATCAGAACACACCTGCCAGCTGGTCCTGTCACTGTGTGGAGAGCAGCAGTCATTGATGCCTGAGACACTGTAGGCATTGCTGTGTCCCTCACTAAACCAGCCACTATGGTACTATAGTGTCTACTGTGCGCTGTATCAGGGACTACAATATGTCCATGGTATGCTGCACCAACACCTGTGGCTGTGGTGCTAGTCCCCTGGGACACACTAGACTCTGCTGTTGTGTACAGATGTAGCCTGCAGCTACCGACATGTTTCACCAGTCTGACATACTGTGGGGAGACTCAGCCTGCAGCTATCGACCTGTAGTTCAAGTCCTACCTACAGGTGGAGCTGTGTGCACCCTGCAATAGTGCTGGGCAATCCACATGGAACTACATGCACATCGGGCAATAATGACAAGCTAACGTGGTTGTTTGCCCACGGATTGCCTAAGTATGCTCATTTGCATAGCACTTTTGAATATAGCAATATTTTGCATGGGGCAAACATGTCAGTGCTGCGCAAATGAGTTTTCCCCATGCAAAACTATCAGAACCATAGCACAGTTTTGCAGTATTTGGTCTGCACTGTTGTTTGCATAGGAGCCGGGTTTGTAACGTTTTTGGTGGGGCCCATGGGCCAGGGGTCAACCCCCCCCCACCAGAAGTCTACGAGAGCACAGCCCCCTGTGCCATAACATGGTTATCTGGGGCTTAAGTCCCTGGCCTTAGGTATGAAAAAAAAAATTTGGAAATGCTCATTAAAAGCCCAATCTACAATGGATATGAGGTGCAACGGACAATAGCAAACACATCAGAACAGTTACCGGCACTATAGCAGTCAAATGAAAACAGAGATTACAGGTCTAAAACATCCTCGCCCATAAACTGAAAGAGTCAGTGGAGACAAAACAGGCAGACAGGCAAATACACATTTTTAAGTAGTCAGCAGTGACTTTTTAAATGCCAGTTTTAAAGGGTCTGGTGGAACTGTGCACATCTGCTGTGCTGGCCTGCAAATCAGGAACTCTGCTGCAGTGGGCCACAACCCCAAATAAATACTATTGTATTCAGAAACATGCGAGACTACCCATAACTGGCAAATGTGTGGATTATCGAACCCCACCCTGGGACTCTGCTATTAGCATAGCACTGAAGTTACTGTATACTACTTTGGTCCATTACAGAACTGCACGCTCTACATCATGTCAGGCTGCCAGTTATTTTTATTGTAGATTGAGTTGCTGGGTTGGGGGGCTTCACTCCCCAACACCCCCAGAGTGTTGGGTTAGAGCTTCCCCAGTGCAAATAAACTGACAAAACCTCAGTTACAGTCGCTGTACACTATGTCAGACTATCAGTTATTTTTTTTATTTATTTATTTGACTAGTGGCTTCTCCCACACTCCCGTGTTTAAAAAAAAAAAAACAAGGAATGGGGGGGTGGGAGCAGAGCCCCAAACTCACATAAACAGACAAAACCTAAATCAGCAACCAGCATGCAATGAAAGTAGTCTAGTGCCACTATGGTTCAGCACAGCAAGCATGCAACAAAAAGTACAGTGTTCTCTGTAGCTTTGTATAACACTAATAGCGGTGGTCTGAGAACCTACCCAATCACCCCCACAACTTGCAATATGCAGAAAAGCTTCCTTCATCATGCCTCTTAGCACCTCAGAATTAAAATGTGCAGTGGAGCCAATGGCCAGAAATCCAGGCGGTACCACAGAGTAGTTTCATTCATTTGGCAATTCACCAGTACAAAGTGAAAACTAGCAAAATCCTTGTGCTTGATAGTGACTTGACAAAGTCCAACTGCCCAACTTGCTGGTCACTATAGTGATCGGCAACAGGACTGTCCAAGGAGAATTGTAGTTTGCCAAGACCCCACCAGAGTGTGAGAGCTTGCAAGTCAACATCCCCAAGTCATTGTTAATAGCACTGGTTCAGACTGACACACAAGAGGCGGGGACCAGTTAGTACTGGAGGCCCACCTGGAAACATACCGCTCAACCTTTTGTCACTGGAATAAGAAACATGGACACTCACAATGAGGGGCAATGAGGAATACTGACCACCAAAATGAGGGACACATCCTCAAAATAGAGACAGAAGCTCAGAACACTTTAGAAACCACTGCTTTTACATGTAGCATGTTTATTTTTGAATTAGCATCTTAAAAATGATGAATGCATGCTGTAAAGGAGAAATGCAATGAATCTGCAAGTCATTTTTCAGAATATAAGTAGATTTTTAAATACTGGTTAAAAGTCTGTTACTTTGTTCCATTTCTACAAGATGTTTAGTTATCCCGGCCAGTGTGTGTCTCTCTTTGATTTACACACAGCTGGACAGGACCATTTCAGAAGTGTATGATGTGTATGATGCACATTATGTCCCTTGTTCTGCTCTTCCATTGTTTAAACAATGCATTTTAGTTCTACTACAGCACTCTATGGCCAGAAGGAACATAAGTCAACTACATCATACAGTTCCAAATGGCCACTTACTACCAGAGTGTAAATCAGAAATTACCACTATGGTTACTGACAAGCTTGTAAAGATAAAATAATAACAAAATTGGAATTAGTTCTACTAGGAAAAATACGTGCAGGTCCAGTGGAGGTCTCCTTTAATGTCTCAATTTACAGCACAATCTCTTTGATTCTATGTGATGGCAACACTTTTTGTATGACAGGTGGATGAGGGGCAAGCAATTTTGAGGGGTAAAAGGAGGAATGCCCCTAGTTAGCACACACAGTTGAGAGGTATTCCTTAAATTTCATAGGGTCCGAGTGAGACGCAGGGTGGGGAGTGCCAGAGCCCAAATGATCCTAGGAGCCTACGTGGAAAGTTAGTGTAGTCCCCGGAGAGCACAGCACAGTCACATCAGCGTTAAACTGGCATACTGGTACCGCTGTATTACAATTTCTTCCGGAAATCCCTTTAAATTAGACAACAGACGATTTAGGCACATCTTTCACAGTTTATTTTTTATTATTTCTTTATCCCCACCTACGTGCCCCGGATCTGCCATTTCCTTCAGGCAGCCATGATCCCCGACATCCACCTACTGCCCTTCCTTGGAACCCCCTACCTCAAATCGCAGCCAACCCTGGAGTAGCTCGACGTAACCCTTCACCGAGTGGGTCCCCCCTCCTCCGAGGGGCAAAGCACCGTTGGGGCAGCCAGCACACTCTTTCTCTCAGCCCCAGGGTGCTGCTGAGGAAGTCAGGCTCCTCGAGAGTTCTTCAGTGGTGTTGACAGATCGTCTGCCATCATCCTGGCCAATCCGGGAAGTTTTTCTGGCACCCCTGATGTCGCACCACATCTTGTAGTGCTCCCGGTCTCCACCTGGGGCTGCTACAGAGTGAGGTATCACCCTAACCCACTCCAGGAGAGGAGAGCAGTCCTTCGGACACTTAAAGGGGCACTGTCAGCTTTACCCCCCGTTTTTACATCTGTCTGCATCAATGTAATTCATTCTACCTGTGCTTTATCTTCCAATACAGTCTCCATATGGCTAGATGGTGATCGCCATCGATTTTTAAATTTTTACAAATTTCAACATTCCGACGTCCCGGCTAAAACTACTTAGTGCCCCGGAAGCAGTGGTATGCTGAGAGCGCACCTGTGACACAGAGCAGTGGCACGAACACACATTTTTTACATGTCCACTCTAAATAGTTACCTACAGCATATCTTTCAATATCCTGAATTTAAGCTGGCATGTTTTAAGTAAAACCGAGTGCCACTAGTACCAGTAAATACATTTAAACACTGGGGCTGAAATCCCGCACCTGCATGAATGTGAGGCAGTCCTGCGCATGCGTGGGATCGCTGTTTCACCCTGCTATTGGTCATGCGTGGGATTTTGTCTCCTGGAGTGGTCCACATTCGCGCAGGTGTGAATTTTCTGGGCCGGTGTTCAAATGTATTTATTAGCACTATCAGCACTCATTTTTACTTAACACATGGCAACTTAACTTCAGCATAATCATAGACATGCTGCAAGTAACTATTTAGAATGGGCATGTAAAAATTGATGTTCGTGGTGGCGCTCCATGTCACAGGCGCGCTCTCAGTATACCACTGCTTCCGGGGCACTAGGTAGTTTTAGCCGGGACGTTGGAATGTTGAAACTTGGAAAAAATTGAAAATTATGGTAAGCGATCACCATTCTATCATATATGGAGACTTTATTTGGAGGATAAGGCACAGATTGGTAAATTGAATTACATTGATGCAGCCAGATGTAAAAACGAGGGGTAAAGCTGACAGTGCCCCTTTAATGCTCTCCCGACCCCCAGCGACCCGAGTCCATTCCCAAACCCAGGTCGCTGGTGTGGTTTGAGGTAAGGTGCCAGCACCTCAGCCCTCTGCGCCACCGGGCCGGCTGTTTTCATAGTTTTAAGGTAGCAGGTACCCAACTGAGGGGACTCACAGTGTCTATAGCACTGACATGAGCTCATGGCATCAGTGCCAGTGACATATAATGGAAGAGAGTGGATGTGGAACCAGGTTTAAAAGTAAGACCCTCTGCCTCCCCATCACACCCACCCACCCACACCCCAGATCAGCAACACCACCACCAACTAAATGGTACTCTTCCACATGTCCACCTCCACTAACTGACATGCCCAGCTCCTTGTTCAGCTAGTCAAATGACCAGCTACCCCACCAGGTACCCCCCCATGCCATGCACACACACTGCAACTCTCATTTTACATGACATGACCTGTGATGAGCTATACACAACCACAGCCAGCACCCCAACACACACACACGCACACACACACACACACACACACACACACCCACCCACACCACAGTCCCCCCCACCCACTTGACTGCACCCACTGTGCAATATGGCACTAATCACTAGCATTCCATTTGCTGTTGACACTCTTTCTGTTCTGGGTTCATTCAGAATTCTAGAAATGAAACACAACTGGGGCCACTCATTTGTTTGTACCACAACACTGATGGTTGGTGTTGGATGCTTGTACAAACCCTGACAGCATATACCTTTAAATTCATTTCAATCACTACATACAGGGATCCTGCAATTATATAGAGTATAATGCCTGATATACAGGTGATAACCATGGTGTACTCACCTCGAGTGGTTGCTAGGGCATCACTAAACCTCAAGAGTGCAACTCGAGAGGTTTACAATTTCCCTAGCAACCACGAGAGGTGATTGCACCATGGTTATCACCTGGACATCAGGCATTGTCATTTATAGTGTATGGCACTCGACATGAGAATTTACCCCAAACACAGGTCATTTAGCCTTACCTTATTAATGAATCTACACTACGGCCACATCATTGTGTGTATGTGGGTGTTCCACACAAGCAAGTTAGTGAGCAATACCCCATTTCACAGCCACTAATATCTTGTGACAATATTTGTATTGTGACTCTCTTTCAGCTGCTAACTTACAGGTCTTTACATGCCAGTTTTTGGTGGTGATGGAGTGACAGAAAGAACAAAAGATGGATGTGTGCACTCACCAGGTAAAATGTTGGAGACAGTCACCACCAAAAACCGGCATCTAAAGACCTGTAAGTTAGCAGCTGAAGGAGACTCACAATACAAATATGGTCACAAGATGTTATGGAAACATGCAAAAGTGAAAAGGAAAGGGGAAACTGTTTAACGCGGAGAGGCACATGACACTACGTCAAAGCTTGTTTCCAGGAGTGACCTGGGAGCACAAGGAAGTTAAGTAACTTGCTCAGAGTCAAACAGTATGAAAGTGGGACTGTGGGATTCAAACCCAAGTCTCCAAGTTTGGAGCTGAGAGCCTTAAACCACTGCACTATACTGCCTCCACCAAGGATTTCAAAAGCAGGAAATTTATTGCTGTGTAAAAACTGCAGATGCAAACTTAATCCAAGGAGGTTGTATACACAGATGCCACTGGGATGTTGATCAGGAAGTGGCCAGGCCAACTAGTCTTTATCATTTACACTATATATATTTAAACTCTGAAAAGCTGAACACTTGAAATCTCCCTGTAACTGCAATATTTATTTAGTTTTTTTCTAAAAAGAAATTCTCCCCACACTGCTAACGTTCCTTTTCATGCCCTTCTGTTGTAACACCCGACATCAGAGAAATATGTCAAGACTAGCTCTAACCTGACCTCTGAAGCAAAAACAGACTCTGAAGCCTAACCATTCCACAGCAGCCTAATTAGCAACGACTGGCTTGTTAACTGAATTCAGAAGTTCATGATCATTTCAGATTGAAAAGCCTTTGTATTTTGTGAAGGACTACTGTACTGTCACTTGAACTTTTCCCTAGTTAATTATATTTTTTTCTTCCTTTTTATTCTGTGATCCATCCCTTCCCATCCCCTCCAACAACCATGCTGGTTCACCAGCCATGATGAAGGCCCCAAGTTCACATCACTGACCAACTGACTCTCCCCCCGGCAGGCCCCAGGCCCCCGACTCTCCAGCAGGCAGTCACTCCTACCAACTGCGCGCCTCCTGCCAGGCTGCCACACCACTCGGTGGCACCCGCACTGTGGTTCTTGATGCTGCCTACACTGGCAGCTGCCAGCTGAGCCTGAGCCAGCACCTGCTCGCTCGCCAGTCACCTCAGGCGGGCCCTCTCCCTCTAGGACCAGACTCGGTCATCACCGGCTGCCCCCTGGACCACCACACACTGTCCCGACCTGCTGACCAGACACCTAACATCACCACCACATGTCCACCTCACCTCTCATCTGCTGCAGCCTGCTGCTCTTCTCTCTTCCTCGACCCGGACTTCTTCTGACCATCACCGACGCTCGACGCACCATGACCCGACTCCCGACTACAAAACTGGCTACTAGAAATTAAAGGTTGCTGTTGCTTTGCTGACTGGCCATCGCTCCTTCTCATGGTCATTATCAGTGTCCATTTGTACGTGAGGTTTCACTAATCCCAGTAATAGTGGACAGTAGCTGCTGGATATCCAGCTTTATCCAGCTTTTTCCTTTGTGGGAGGCTCCACTGGCTGCTACTTGGTGCCCAGTGATTAGCGTAGTTTTTTACCATCGTTCCCTGACAACTACCCCTTGTATTGACATGGAGAACCCTGAGCATTTATTTAAGATACTGTTACCCCTTGCACTTGTGTGCTCATTCACCTTTGGTCTCCTAATTGGCCTTAGCATCCCCTGGCCTACTGGTGCCGGTGTTCCTACTGTTGGAGAACCCTGGGGAACTTGTACCCAGCCAGTGGAGACTGATTTCACATTCTCCAACCTATTAGCTGGAGGCAGACCCCCCCCCCCGGTTCTCTGCAGTCTAGACCTTAGGTGCCTCCTGTGCCCTGCCCTCATGGTCAGGCGATATGGCCACAAGCTGCCTGCCAGGGATGGCTCCCTTCCCCTCCCTTAAGGCATCTCCTTTGGCTACTACTGGTGACCCTAGCACTAGCGGGTGACATTAAGCTTAACCCTGGTCCACCTTGCCAAGCCTCCCCCTCAGTGGCAGGGTGGTCGGCTGTAAAAGGGCTGAAAATAGCTCATCTCAATATTCATAGCCTCCTGCCCAATTTATTATTTATTATTTATTATTTAGTTAAACATCAGTTTAGAAACCTTTGAGCCAGAGGCTCATTTACAAAGGTACCTCGTCACAAAGAGGACATCAGAACAGTAGTACAAGGGACACAGTACTTACAAACAAAAAAGTTACAGTTCAATTACAATTTTGTTACAATAGAATACAATCTCCAACGAAGCAAAAGATAACAAAAGGTGCAAAACTTATGGTCAGGAGAGCTGGTGGGAGTAGAAGGAGGAGATGGGAGGAGGAATTAGTAGGGAAAGGAGGGGGGCGTTCAGTGAGCATTGTCAAACAGAGTATATATATATATATATATATATATATATATATATATATATATATTTTTATACTAGGCTAGCGGCAGTTGCATTTGCGAGAGCTAAGCAGGAAGTTTCTGAGCCTGGGCTTAAAGCAAGCTAAGGTTGGTGAGTTTGAGACACTGGCAGGGAGGGAGTTATACCAGTGGGGCGCACGGTAGGAGGATGCCCTCTGACCTTGAGAGGTCCTGGCTCTCAGTATAACTAGGGTAGCTCTTGACGAGCTGCACGTGATCAGGGTCGGTGCAGTACGGCGAATGGAGTTGGATAGGCCTATGGGGGATAGGCCACACAGGGCTTTAAAGGTGAGCTGGCATGTCTGATACATGAGTCGCTCTTCCAGGTTGAGTAGGGTAGCCAGGGTGTACAGCTCACATGTGTGAGTGAGTCTGGGAGCACCAGTGATAAGTCTGCAGGCCTTATTAACTGTGAGGTGAACCTTGTTGAGGGCAGTCTGATCTGCTGAGCCATAGACCGGAAGGCCATAGTCAATGAGAGACATGACAGAGGAGGTGACAGCCAGGCGGAGGGCATCAGGAGAGAGGCATTTCTTGTGCCGGTAAAGAATGCCTAGCCGTGAGTTGGCGACAGAATTTAGGGCAGATATATGTCCATGGAATGAAAGTGCAGGGTCAAAGGTTATACCAAGATATTTATAGGACTGCACCTGGTCAATGACGCGATTGGGTGTGGAGTGGACAGCTAAGGGAAACTTGCTGTACTTATTTTGGGGGTGGGAGAAGAGCATCGTTTTTGTTTTCTTAAGGTTGATAACAAGTCGGTGCTCAGTGAACCAGGTAGCTGCAGAATCAAAGACTAGTTGGAGGGAGTTCTGTAGCAGCATGGGGTCATTGTGGGAGGCAACGAGAACAGCATCATCAGCATAGAGAGCATCTTACCCATGCAACTGCTGGGTAGGGAGTTAAGAAAGAGTGAGAATAGTAGGGGTCCAAGAATTGAGCCCTGCGGCACCCCAGAGCGAATGGGGCATGTTTCAGAGAGAGTACCGTTGACTTTCACACATTGGGAGCGGGGAGAGATAGCTGGTGCACCAGGAACAGGTCCTGAGGCAAAGCTTATTAGGTCGAGGTGAGAGCAAAAGAGGATGCGAATTCGATCGGAATGCTTTAGACAGGTCAATGAATATAGCACCAGCCAGGGCACCAGAGTCCAAGGAGGCATGGAGGAAGTTGGAAAATTCCAGGAGTGCTGTATTGGTACTATGACCTACTCTGAACCCATGTTGTTCAGGGCAGAGAACATTACTTACAGAGGTAGTCAGAGACTTGGGACGCCACAATTTTCTCTAACGCCTTAGAGAGGGGGAGAGGATTGAGATGGTCGGTAGTTACCGGAAGAGTCCTGTCACCACCTTTATGGACAGGGTAACTGTGGCACCTTCCAGGCAGAGGGGAATTGTCCGAGACAGAGTGATTTGTTGAAAATGCACGTAATAGGTGAGAGGACCTGATCCAGGACCTGACGTAAAAGGTAGGGATCAAGTGAGTCATTACCGATGGTGTTATCTTTTAGGGCTTTTAGCAAGTAAGGCCTAGCTTCTTGCATGGTGACACGACGCAGGTGGAAAGAGGGGCGGGCAATGGGTGGTGGTACAGATGGAGGAGGTGGACTGAAAAAGTTACCAGGAAGTACTGAGCTAAGGTCGGTAAAGGAGTTATTGAGGTGGGTGAACTTTGGCAGAACTTCTTGCTTGGGTCAACTACCACAGCCCTGACATCCTAGGCATAACAGAAACTTGGCTTAAACCCTCTACTCCAAATTCTGTGTGTGTCCTTCCTGGCTATGACCTCATCAGGCTTGATCGTTCAGGAAAAAAGAGGGGGGGTGGCGTCCTTGTCTATTATAGGAGCAACCTCAACCTATCGGTTTTACCCTGTCAACAACCACCGCAGTCCCCCTGTGAGTTACTGCACACGGTACTGTTGCTTGGGATGACCAAAAAGATACATGTCATATTCACCTACAGTCCTCCTAAGGAGGGCCTAGAGGGGCTGTCCGTCCTCCTCAACTCAGCTGGTGCTGTGACCCAGCATAATGAGCTAATTATCCTAGGTGATCTCAACCTTAACTGGCTTGGTAGTAACACCAAAGCATTTGAGCCATTGCTTGCTGGTCTTTCCTTGTCGCAGCTCATCAAGGATCCTACCAAGTGCTCACCCAGTGGTGGTGTGAGCTCTGTTCTGGACTGGGTCCTGACAAACAGACCGGAGAGGATCAGCTCGTCGGGCATCCTTCCTGACTCCATCTCTGACCACTCCCCCGTGTACTGTGTGTGGAAGATCCTCTCCCTGAAAATTCTGCATAAGATCATTCAGGTCAGGGACTACTCTGGGTTTGACCTTGGCTCCTTCCATGATGATCTCCAGCACACCGACTGATCTGCAGTATGGAATGCCCAGGACTCTCCATCTGCTGTCAGTCACTTCCTCATTACCTTTAGGGCTCTGCAGGATAAGCATGCCCCCTTCATCAGACAGAGGGTCAGAGGATCAGCTACAAAGTGGTTACATGGTAGCCTTCTAGCCCTTATGAAATACAGAGATAAGTGCTGGGCAAAATTCAAGGCCACGGCGGATCAGGCTGTTTTTCAGCAGTACAGAAAAATCAGAAATGAGTATAAGAAGGCTATTAGGACTGCTAAAAGTGAGTTTTGCAAAACTGTACTGAAGAACTCAGCCATGGACCCTAGGAGGTTCTGGAGGAACATTAAAAACATAGTTAGTGGTTCCCAGAGTGGTGAGACCTCTGATATGACTATTGATGGTGCTAGCTGCAACAGCTTGCTAACTGTAGCAAATGCATTTAACCTGTATTTTTCTGACCTGTCTGCTTTCACCACATCTTTCCCCCCTGGTGGAGGTAATAACGTTGAAGAGGTCCCAGCCCCTTCATCACCCCCTCTGCCCTTTCATTTTAAGGCTGTGATGGTGCAAGAGGTACAGAGATTGCTCTTGGGCCTCTCCCCCTTCTCGAGTGCTGGCCATGATGGGTTGGAACCTAAGCTCCTCAGTCTTGGTGCTTTTAATATTGCCCCCCTGGTGGCCCACATTTTCAATTTGTCCCTATCATCTGGTGTTATTCCAGAAATATGAAAGGTCACCAGGGTGGTCCCTATCCTTAAACAGGGGAACCCCAAACTAATTGAAAACTATCGCCCAATATCCATTTTGTCTGCGGTCAGCAAACTTCTTGAGAAAGCTGTGGCAGGGTAACTCTCAGAGTACTTGCAGTCACATTACCTATTGTCACCTGTGCAGCATGGCTTCAGGAAGGGGCACAGCACATCCTCTGCCCTTGTCATTGTCTCATCCTGGATCAGGGCGGCTATGGACCAGGGCAAACTCACTGGGGCTATCTTTATAGATTTCTCCAAGGCCTTCGATCTTGTTGATCATGTCATGCTCTCTACTCAGCTTAGATCCTATGGCCTATCACCTGGTGTGCTCAGTTGGTTCTCCAACTATCTACACAGTAGAAAGCAGCTTGTTAAATATGGCAAGGAGCTCTCGGGCTCTATTTCTGTAAACATGGGTGTCCCCCAAGGCTTTGTCCTGGGGTCCCTGCTCTTCTCCATTTTTCTAAACAATCTCCCCGCTGCCTCTGTCCACTGTAAGCCGATCCTCTATGCCGATGACTTGGTCATCCTAACTCACTCCCTGGACATAGAGGTCATTAATCGGCACCTGAGTGAGGACTTGGGGAATATTCAGACCTGGATCTCATCCCACAAGTTGGTTCTTAATCTTAAAAAAACCCAGGCCATGCTCTTTGGGTCCCAGGCCAAGATTAAGGCCTCTCCTGCTCCGTTATGCGTTGCTGGTACCGACGGAGTTCCGATCCCAGTTACTGACAACTTTAAATACCTTGGGGTGACGCTGGACCCCCAGCTTGACCTTGGTCACCATATTCAGAATACATGCAAGACTGTCAACTGCAAACTGGGTCTGGCCTACAGAGCGAAAAGCAACCTTACTCCAGCAGCCTGAATTGCTCTTGCCAGAGGTGTGCTCCTCCCTTCGCTCTGCTATGGGCTCCTTCTGTTTTCCCGCTCCACCAAAGCTCACCTCTCTAGGTGGTCCACGGCCTACAACAGTGTCTGCTGCTTTGCTCTGGCCACCCCTCATCTCACCCACCATTGTGACCTTTAAAGCAAGCTGAACTGGCTCTCCCCCTCAAATCACATAGACTTTGTCCTAGGGTGCTTCACGGGAAAGGTCCTTGGCATTGGCACCCCTCCAGGGTTGGCAAAATTCCTTGTCCTGCTGCCTCCTCATCCTATTCCCTCAGATCCCAGGGGTCAGATATCCTTAAGATACCTGCTACCCAGACTCTAATGGGGGTAGAGATTTTGCTGCATGTGCTCCCAGACTGTGAAATGCATTCCCTGCCCAGGTCCGCTCCTCCCGCTCACATGTGTGTCTTCGATCCTCCCTATGGAACCACCTCAAACTTTCTTCAGCCTGTGGTTGCCCCAAACCCCCATGATCTATCCTGACCCCTCACAGCACTCCTCTCTCCTGGAAGTGTTCAGGACAAAAGTCTCATCTTTCTGGGGCCGTTAAGTTGTAAATAGTGTTGTTGCATCTCAACTTGTACCTTTTGTACTACTCTTAGTTGCTACATGTGTTTTTCTGTTGTTTACATACTGTAAAAAACTATGTCTTACATGACTTGTAAGCTGTTTTAATCAATATCATGTTGTCCTCACATGACTTGTAAGCTGTTTTAATCTGTATCATGTTGTCCCATGTATTTAAATCTGTAATTCCTGTACTCTTCTGGGTTGTACCTGAAAATAGGCAATTGTCTTGTCTAGTGTACTTACCTGGTCAACAAAATCTAAATAGATAAATAAATAAATCGCTCTCCCCGGCTCACCTTGCCACAAGCTGCCTCACACAACACCAAACCGCATGCGTATGGTGCCTAATAAACCCTCCCCCTGACCAATCACAGATACGGCAATGCTGGCAAATTGAAACATGCCACCTGCCAATCAACCAGTCACCATGATGATTGGGGGGGGTTTGACAAACAAAACTAAAGGCACAAATTTTAAATAATGCCAGTAGCACTGTGCTAGCTGCCAGAAAATTAAATGAGGGGAGCGGCAAATCATGCCAGCAGCTAGTGCGGAGTAGCAGGGAGCTGGCAGCTGCACACACACAAAGCCACAATTGGGGGGAGAAAAAAGTCAAAGCAGGTGGCAGCACTGAAAAATATTGATGGGGCCAGTGCCTCATGGGCCCATACAACCCGGCGCCTATGGTTGTTTGCAGTTTTTGTGAATCCACTTCTTTGCTAACATACACTTGGGCCACGTAGTTCACCTTTGCCTTACTCTATGTCTGTATCCACTGGGCTGCTGTTGTAATTTGCACTGCCTGCTTGCTATATTCAGAGCTGTCTTCTTTGCTGGGGTATGTTTGCACTGCACTCAAGGCCCTGTTTGCACACCGTCATTTGCACGCTATATTCAACTGATTTGGCCCAGGGCTATTCCTTTGAATATAGCATGGAAATGGTTTCAGGCCATTTTTGCACACTGTGCAGTGCTAATTTTGCCCCGGGGCTAAGTTTTGAATATCTGGCCCCAGAAGTTTTATCTTTCAATCAGGTCTTCACACTTGGGCAGATACCTTCAACACCTCTTTAAATTATCTAGACACCTGTAAAGATTTAAGTGTGCCATCTTAAAATGAAGCTAAAGTAACAACTGAAAATATTTATAGTATTACATTTACAATCTAGTGTATATAACAAGTAGTCTGAGTGATAGAACTATGGCAGTGATCATTACAATATTTATATTTTAACCAGCAAACCACCCATGAAGTAATCACAGACCAGACACACAACAGAATACATTTAATTAATATCGTAAAGAGCAGCTGACACCTTTGGGAGAACTTTAACAAAACATAACATTTAGACACAGTTCAGATTGTATTTCACATTAGTTTTGTATTCTTCCTCCCCTTTATTTAATACTGAGGTTGTTCGCATGAAAACAGGATCTTTGCTCCTGAAGAGTTTATCTATTCCTGTTGCTTTCTCCCTACCTGAGGTCATAATGCCCTGCTTAGGACATCACAGTTACTTCCATGACAACAGACTGTGATATCACAACAGAGCATTATGACTTGAAGTAGGGCGTAAACTACAGAGGCAAATAAACTCTAAAGGAAATCTAAGAGATAAAAATCATATATTCATGTAACTTTACTCAGTAATAAATAACAAGGAAGAAAAATATATAGAATACATATGGAATGCAAGCTGAATTGTACCTATTATTTTTTTCAAAGTTTCCTTTTTGGTGTTAGTAGCTCTTTAATTAAAAACTGAACCATGAGAACCAGTATCAAGCATGTACACTGGACAATTATTGCTACTAAGGGGAGCACGACAATTCACTCCCGACTACACGCTCCCTACAGTTTCACTCCCAGCAATTTGCTACAACAAAAATTCACTCCAATGACATTTCACATCACATCATTTCGCTCCCATGCACTCTTTTGCTTGATACACTCCCGCTCTGCTTGATACACTCCCACTCTGCTTGATACACTCCCACTCGGCTTGATTCACTCTCACTCGGCCTGTTGCTTACCATGCACAGTTTTTTATGTGCTCCCTTTGATAACAATAACAAAAATATTGCCAAAGAATTTTGTAAGTGCCTTACTGTAGCAGTATGAACCCAGTGTAGACAAGCAGGAAGTGAGGTAATCAGGAGGTGAAGTAGTCTGGTAATTGTCCTCAGTGGCTGTCCTTAGTTACCAGAAGTTAGTGGATCACGGTAAGTTAAAATCCAAAATCCTGTATTAGAAAAGTTTAAAATCAACTTGATGTGGCATTAAAAAGTTACAAACATGGGCTTTGTGGCACTAATATCCAAAGCTATGTGCCACTCCTCTTAGAAACGCCTCAGTAGTGCACTCCTCACTTTTACCAAGGATGCAGGCAAGCCTTTCTACATTACCACGGTACACCTTCCATGATACTGTTGGGGCATTCCCAGCAATCAATTGCTCTAGCTCTGCATCTCATTTTTTTTGTACACCATGGAGGCCGCCTATGAATTTCCACAGGGTGGGATGTGACATGCATAGGATGCTCTACATCCCTCTGTGGAATGCCTCCACAACATTGTTCATCTTTGCTCTGCCATCACCAGTGCTCTCAGTATAATTCCACAACTCAAGCTCAAAATGGGGCTGTCTTTCTACCTGTGCCTCTCCTGTTTGGATGCCCTATCCATACATCTTCAAAATAGTCTATGACAGGTGTTACTTCATCAGGAAATATATTTTGCTGGTCATCTGTTATTTCTTCAAACCTTGCTATTACTTGGTCTGTTGGATAGAAAGTGAGAAAAGGCAGATATTTGTACTTGAGTGTGAATTCCGGGTCTTGGGAGTACTGGACAGCTAACCCCCCCATTTGTATCTTGCGGTATATGCACTGGGTAAAGTGGAAGAAGCATCCCACTTGTTTACTGTCAGGGAAAGCAAATTTGAAGGCATTAATAGTTGCCCTCTCGAAATTTGTCATGACTATGTCTGGGCAGAGGTTTGGGTTAAGCTGTTTCAGCACAATCAGCATCCTATCGTAACACTCCCTTCTCTTACTTAGCAAAAGTGCATATATAGCGGGCTGGACTTTGCCAAAGCGCTCACCCATTATCACATATAATTGTTGGAAGAGTGGGGGTGCCACACTGAATGTCCCATCAGCATATCAAACCTTAGCTCTTTTAAGGAACTGGAGATTACTGTCAGTTCCAAAAATCAAGATCCTGTTAGTGCCAGGACCACTGTCATGTAACAGAAAGGTAACAGTCTCAGTGCCAGAGTCATGCTTGTATGTTTTATAGTGCTCTGGGATTATCAATTCCACTAGATCTTTTGGGTTTGGTGGTGCCCCATGAACCCTGACTCTCTGTACAGTTCTCTTAAAGTTTCTGTCTATGAGCTTGCCTATTGCTGCAAGAGACATAAGTTGTTTAGCATGCAACAGAACCTGAGTGGTAGTATCTTGCATTGTGGCCGCTCTTTCTTTGGCCATAGTGACTGCGACAGATTTTTTCTACAGCACAGGGGTCTGGGGCATGTGTGTGTGTGCATAGAAAAATGATGTGTAACAGTGGGATCATCATTGGAGGCTGTGTGAATGCATGCATTGCAAACTTGAATCTTCTGTACAGCATGTTCACATTGCCATATACCTTTTCCCTGCTGCCCCCATTTGTGGAAGGTGTAGATAAAATTGTTCTCATCCACCAATGTTCTTTCCTGGTGCTCAGAAGTAATGAAGCAGCCAGTCATTTTAACAGCATGCAGTACCAACCAGGGCCAGTACCACAGTGTTGCCAGCTTTATGCTGTTTGCTGTGCATTCTGGTTGGATAACTCATTGTGTCCTAGCAGACGCCTGTAGTCGTCAGTAAAAAAACACTGGTGTGTCCTGAGGACATCTGCAGAAGTCGGCTACTGACTCCCCGTGTGCCCTTGCAACGTTTGGAGAAGTCACATATATTTTAATATATATTGTAACAGAATATAATATATATTTGACTGCATAGCACTGTTGGAAAGATAATTTTATGCTGCACAACTTTGTTACTGATATTTTGTGTATATCATGTATACTTTAGGAGTTATTTGCATTTGTTTATGGTATGGTGTGTATGGCTGACATGTTTTCCATCAAGATTCACCCAAGCAGCTTGAATAAAATTCACTTTTTTAGCACTTCAGCAGGTATAAAATAAAAACCATATTGATTATAACTGGTTGCATAGCACCATTGGAAAGGCATTTTTGTGCTCATCAACTTTCATGCTGATACTTTGTGTGTATCATGTATACTTTTGGAGTTATACGCATTTGTTTATGATATGGTGTGTGTGGTTGAGATTTAGCCCTCAAATCTCATCAAAACACCTAGACTAAAATGGGGAAAAATTACATTTTATAGTAAAAAGATATCTTTTTAGCAAACATAATATCAAAACACCATCTAATGTCTGTATGCTTAATTTGGTGTTGATATTTTACATAGTTTCTAATAAAAATGGCTTATGTTGCCCTTTTTAGTGAAAAAATATTTAGTTTGCTCTTTAGACCAGCATAGAAAAAATACAAAATTACTTATTATTACATGCATGCCACCATTGGAAAGGCAATTTTGTGCTGAATAACTCTGCCGCTCATACTTTGTGTCTAGCATGTACAGTTATTGAGCTATTAGCATTTGTTTGCGACATACTGACTATGGCTTGATTTTGCTTAGAAAGGCCCAGGATTCACTGTTAAAAGTATACAGGAGATTCAGTAGGCATGTGGTGTAATCTCAGAGTGAGCCTGTGGAGGCAATGAGATAACTGACTGATTGCAATCAACTGCCATTACTAATTGGTGTGTATTCTTCACCCAGTACGGTCCCTCTATGTTGATGTGCTGCTGAGACTGTAGCGGTATAATAATAGTCCTTGCAGGTGCTTGCAGGATTGTATTGGTGGGGCGGAATAACCAAGGAGCGAGTTTTCGTCAGAGTGAATTGTCTGATGTAAATACTACGGGAGTGAATTGTTGGGAGTGTATTGACATGTACCCGCTACTACCTGGAATATCTTTTTTTTTTTTTGTGAGAATCATGTTCTTTTGTGTACCAAATTGCAAATGAATTTGTTTCTCCTGTTTAGATCATTTCAGTTATATACTTTTCCAGGGATTTGTGAATGTTAATCAACTATGGAGACTCTCATCCAAGAATCATAGACAAACTATGGATGGAGTTATCCTGGACAAAGATCAGTGATACAGCAAGGATAACAATGGGACTAAAGGGAAGTATTTCTTCTTGTAGTTGGTTAGCTTGTAGTTTGGTCTGGTTAGGATGTACTGGGAGGAGGACTTGTGGCATTACAAAATCAAACTGCAAATAGATTAAATTTGGGGGTGGGACAGGTAGCCAACATCCATTTCAACTAATTGCTTCACTTTACATTTGGAGCTAGAAGAAGCAGGAGCTACAGTGGGTGTTCCTGGGGACTAAAGGGAAGTATTTAGTCTTGTAGTTTGGTTAGCTTGTAGTTGGTCTGGTTAGGGTGTACTGGGAGGAGGACTTGTGGCCTGTTTTCTCCCACCCCTCACCACCACCACTATTAAATAGGCAAGTGGACCACTCCCAGTAGTGGTTCCACCTATTAGGAAGGAGCAGGAGTGGGAGTAATTTAAAGGGGGTGAAATCTGTTTTAAAGTCTTAAAGAAATACTGATGCAAATGTAATGGTTGTACATTTTCGATTTTGAGGTAAGGGCTATTCTGAGGACAATATTTTGACAGAAATGCAGATTTACAGTTCTTGAGTAATATGGATGCAATTGTAAAGATCTGTGACATATTTAGTGCTTAGGGAATACAGGGAAGATGTGGAGGCCAGGGTAAGAAGGCAGCTGGATGAATGGGAGGGAAGAGTGGAGAGGTAGGGATGACTGGGGTTGGGGGCACTGGGAGGCTGGGAGAGTTGCGAGCTGTAATGGGTGTGGGACAACACTGTTTCTGGGAACCTGGTGGAAGGTGGGGAGGTGTCCAGTGTGCAGGCTGTTCAAACAGCTTATGCTGGAGACAGGGAGTGTGAGATGGGAACTGGGGGGAGGGGACAGGAATGAGATGGTGAGGAGGAGATGAGGCAGAGGGGCAGGGAGGGCTCCATCACAGGATTGACCAGGCTGTCAAGGGCCAGAAGGGGGTGCTTGGCCAGGGGGACAAAGTCCACTGGATCCTGGGAGCACTGAAAGGGGGTGTTGGCATGTGGTAGGGGATATGGGCAGACAGAAAGGAAGTAGAAAAGAGGTTCAGGGTAAGTAGAGGCAAGGAGGGTTTACAGGGGAATGCTGGGGCAGGAGATTGCAGACAACAAAAAGATACGCAGTACTGGCTGATGAAACAGAGCAGGAGGTTGGGGAAGGCACCATAGAACCAGAGTCAGGGGACCAGGAGGAAGGGGAAATCAGGGTACAAGGTGAGAGGGAAGACTGTGAAGTAGAAGTGGGGAGTGGCAGGGAAGCAGGTTCAGTTGGCACGAACACACTAAATAAAGGAGGAGGAAGGCCAAAACATGTTAGGATTGGGGAGGGGGAGTCACAATGCAGGTGGCAGTGAGAGGAGGTACACATAGTGGAGGGGGAGGGATTGTGGAAGGGAGCGAGCACAGAAGGGACGGAGGACAAGGAGGAGAGCAGGTGGAGGTGCAATTGAAAAAGAAGGGAGGGAGAAAAGGGCAGTGTATGGAAGGAGAGTACACTGAGGAAAAGGAGATCATAGGAGGGCAAACCATGGGGAACTGCAACGGATGAGGGAGCAAGTACTTGTATTAGGGGATTCCATGCTCAGGGGGTTGACATGAGGAAGTAAGGGAGCAAGGAAGAGCTGAACCTGGATGGAGTGCATGCCAGGTATGACAGCGGGGAGATTAGGGCAGTGCATTCAGAAATGTGTGAAGAAGGTGGGAGGGAAGCCTCATATCACTGTGCACCTAGGAACAAATGGCCTACAGGGCAGTACAGTAGAAGAAGTACAGGAGATGTTCAGAGAAGTGGGGGGTATCTGCAATCGGGTGGGAAGCTCAGTGACATTCTCCGAGGTACTCCTAGTATCTACGGCAAGCATGGTGAGGATGTTAAGAATATAGGAGTTTAATGGGTAGCTGAAGGGGTGGTTTGCAGAAATGGGGTATGGGGTAGTAGGGGAGTGGGGTGAGACATGGAGCAATAAGGGGCTTTATGCCAAAGTTAGGCTGCATCTCAGCATCGAGGGTACAAGGGCATTGAGACAGGGGCTGGAGAAGTACATTAAAAACAACATAGATTCATACTGAGGAGGGGGAGGGCTGAGTCAGATAGCAGGGAGAAGGCACCTACCAGGGGAGACTGGAAGGCCTCTGTCCCCAGAGAGGGAGAAGGAGGAGGAGAATGAGAGGAAGTTACCAAGACAAAAGTGGAAGAGGGGGAGAGACAGGAAGAGGAGGGGCGGGGCACATGGTGGACTGTAGTATCCTTGAATGCAAGGAGCTTAGCAAACAAGGTGACAGAGTTACAGGCAATGATGGTAGAGGGAGATGTAGATATTGCCACCATCTCAGAGACCTCAGCCACCCAATACCATGACTGGGATCTTACAATCCCGGGTTACAAGTAGGGCTGTGTGAATACCGAATATTATTTCCCGAATACCATGAATAATGAGCTATTTGTTATTCGGAATCTGAATAGATTGCTTGCTGTTATATAGAGAATGAGCTGATCATGTGATGTGATCAGCTCATACTCTATATAAGAGCAAGCAAGTGCAGTTTCATTCATAAGAAGGCAGCTGGCCATGGAGGAGGGCAGACTGTGCCAGCTGCCTTTTGCTTACGTTTTCTTACTTTACTTTAGGTGCAGGCAGGGTTCGGGGGAGGCGGGGGGCTGCTGCTGGCTACCAGGGGTGGGGGAGAATGAAGAGGATGAGGATGGATCACAGGAGGACTATCTGAACTTTTAAATTACTGTAGTAATGATGAATGTATGAAACCTGGCAGGTGGCCGGTTGTGGAGGTGGGTGGAGTTGTGCCGGTTGCCCCAAAAGAAATTGCTGACTTTTTCTTTTAATTGTAAAACTGGCTGGGAGCTTGGGAGGGAGGAGGGGGTTTGGGTGCTATCTGAAGGTGGGGGGTAGGGGTTAAATAATTGCCAAATACAAATATTAGGCAGATGTTAGCCAACCGAACTGCAGTACCAAATATTGGTCGAATTATTTGAAAAAAGGCATTCACACAGCTCTAGTTACAAGGTGTTCCACAGGAACTGGTGGGGGGGATTGGAGGGGTGGCTATTTATGTCAGGGAGGGGATACTGTGTACCAGGGAGGAGGGGGATGAGGGGAGGCCAGAAGCCATATGGATATTGCTCCAAAGCCCTAACGGTAAGAAGCTCAGGATGGGGGTGGTGTACAGGTCACCCTCACAGAGCAAGGAGGTGGATAGTGAGCTGGGGGAGTAAATCAGGAAGATCAGTAGCAAGGAAATAAAGTTATAGAGGGAGACTTCAACCTACCAGGGGTTGACTGGCAGACAGTAAGTACAGCACACACCAGAGAACAGGTGCTGCTAGAGGCTATCCAAGACAGCTACTTAGTGCAAGGGGTGATGGAACCTACTAGAGAGGGGAACATACTGGATTTGGTGCTAACAAATGGTGATCAAGTCCAGGATGTGGTAGTATAGGACCATCAAGCAGGCAGTGACCACTGCTCAGTATCATTCCTCCTCAACACAGGTAGGAAGTTGGCTAAGACCAGGACTGGAGAGTTGGACTTCAGGAAGGCAGATTTTGCCAGAATGGGCAGCATCCTAGAGGGGTATTTAGCTAAAATGAAGCCAGTGATGGATGCTGAACAGAAGTGGGCAATTATTAGGAAGGGGCTGAATGAGGCCACAAACGTGTGCCAAATCGCAGACTAAACAGTCCAGGTCCAAAAAACCTAGCTGGCTCAGCAAGGAAGTGGAGTGGAAGATGAGGGAAAAAAGATTGGCCTTCATTAAGTTCAAAAAATAGGGGCTTGAGGAGGATACAGAGGTGTTCACAAAGGCATCTATGGAGGTGACTAGGTTAGTCAGGGCAGCCAAGGCAGCAAAGGAACTGAAGTTGGCTCAGGAGATCAGAGAGGGGGAAAAGGGGTTCTTTAAGTACATAAGGGAGAAGAGGAGTTATAGAGATGACATTGTTAGACTCAAGAGGGATGGGGGATGGGTGGAACAAGGGGAAGAACAGGCAGAGGCACTCGATGAGTACTTCTGCTCGGTATTCGTAAAAGAAAGGGATGGCCCAATACCGCAGGGAATCAGGGGCAAGGGTGAAGGGGGGACAGAGATAACAGATGGAGTCATTCAAGAGGATAGAGTTCTGAAGGGCCTTAAAACCTTTCAGGTGGACAAGACACCAGGACCAGACGGTGTACACCCAAGGGTCTTGAAGGAACTGGCAGAGGTGTTGGCAGGCCCTCTGATGGACCTCTTCAACACTCCTTGGAGACGCGGAAGGTACCCAGGGACTGGAGGAAGGCTCATGTGGTGTCCCTTCACAAGAGTGGACCCAATGACCAACCGGGCAACTACAGACCAGTATGCTTGACTTCCATAGTGGGGAAGTTGATGGAGACCATTCTAAAGGAGAGGTTGATAACCTTTCTTGATAGTAATGGCCTACAGGATGAGAGACAGCATGGGTTTGTCTCAGGAAGATCATGCCAAACTAACCTGATTTACTTTTTTGACTGGGTCACTAGGGCGATTGATGAGGCCATGCTGTGGATGTCCTGTACTTGGACTTCATCAAGGCTTTTGACTAAGTGCCCCACAGAAGGTTAATGAGCAAGCTGACGGACATGGGGTGGGGGAGAAACTGGTGGGGTGGGTTGAGAGCTGGTTGTACAGCAGACAACAGAGGGTAGTTGTAAGGGGGAGACATCCAAGCCAAGGCCAGTAACAAGTGGGGTACTGCAGGGTTCAGTGCTGATCCTTGTTTTGTTCAATGTCCTAACTGGAGACATTGCAGAGGGGGTCAAGAGTGAGATCAGCCTGTTTGCAGATGACACTAAGATTTGTGTAAAAGTGGACAATGAGGAAGGGAGGCAGCCACCAAGGGAGGATCTAGCTAAACTCGAACACTGGTCTGGGGAGTGGCAGTTGGGGTTTAACGCTAAGAAGTGCAAGGCCATGCACTTCGGAGCAAGAAATCCCAGGACCAGCTACTGGCTGGGGAGAGTGCAGGTAACATCTTCAGAGGAGGAAAGGGAACTTGGAGTAATAGTCACAGGAGACATGAAGGTATCAGCACAATGTAGGAGAGTGGCAACAAGGGCAAATAGGATGCTGGGGTGTATTGCCAGAGGGATCACCTCCAGAAAGGAGGACGTCATCCTGCCCTTGTATCGATCACTGGTGAGGCCACACTTGAAGTGCTGTGTGCAGTACTGGTGCCCATACCTCAAAAAGGATGTGAGATTACTGGAGGGGGTGCAGCGCAGGGCTACGAAAACGATCATGTGACTGAGGGAGTTGTCATACGAGGAAAGATTGAGGGAGCTCAACATGTATTTGCTGGAAGAGAGAAGGGAAAGGGGGGACATGATAGAGACCTTTAAGTACTTGAAAGGCATAAACAAAGTCAGAGAGGGAGGATTGTTCCACTTAAAGGGGGGAAGGGTCACTAAGGGGCACAGTTTGAAGTTGGAAGGGGAAGGTTCAGGAGGGAGATGAGGAGGCGCTACTTTACAGAGAGAATGGTGGTGAGATGGAATGCACTGCTGGAATAGTTAATCGAACTTGAGGACAGTGGATAGCTTTAAGCGGGGTTGGGATAGAGTCAAGGGCAGGATTAGTATAGACAAGAACACAAAGAGGGGAAAGATGAGGAATGGGGAGGAAGGGAGGGTTTGGGTGGGCTGGGGCAGCTGTGATAATATGAAACTAAGAGCTGCACAATCTGGCAGACTTGACAGACCTGTGGGCCTTTTCCTGCCGGCAATTTCGTATGTTTGTATGGACAACCAGTTTTATCCATGAAAACATGGACAACCCAAGAATGCAGTATCTCTTATATTATTGCCACCTGTGAACATCTATGTATAGCCTGTGACTATCAACATTGTGCATATATTGTTCTTTCTGTTGTAATCTTACAATCTGTCTCTGACTGTTGAATAAATAAATACAAATAAAATATACCATGATACACATGCAGGGGTTTTTGTGTCTCTCGCTATCTCTCTTATTTAATTGTATAGTACTGTATTACTACCCATGCCTTACATTACTTTTGGTACACATACTTTAACTTTTAAAATCAATCTAAGCACAACTGTTAAGGGGTTGTGTTTTTCTTTTTTTTCTTTTCTTTTTTGTCTTATGTAAATTTGATAGGACATAATTAAAAATAACCACCAGCAGCAAAAGTTAGCTTATTACTGTACAGTTTATTCAAGCTAAGGGTCATATCAACTTTTACATTATTTTTCACAACTCCAGTTTGGATAACCATTTAATATAAAATGAGTATAAAAATCCAGAAAACTGATTGGCTAAGGTGCTCAGAACCTAGTGCTAATATCCTAGCACACCAGCACTGGAAGAAGATCCAGCAGCCTCTTCACAATAAAATCAATACTACCACACATCCCTGTCTGTCATCACAAATGTAGATGTCACCTTTACTCACTAAAAACCTTCAACTAGGCCTTAAAGAGATATTGTCAACCTTTTTTGCATCATATGATTTCTAATTAAAAACACATCTTTTATGATTGCTTACCTTCTCTAAAATTCATTAATGTTGCTGGTTGTTTTATCTGCCTGCTTGCTTAGCAGAACTGAAATGCATGCTAATGTATAGTTATACTCAATCTTGTTTTGTTTACAAATTCTTGATCTACTCATATTGAGTACTTCCTGAAGATTAGAAACAGTCTGAAACAGTGCGGCCACTCACGATACAATAGTCTCCTCTACTCCCACTGAATTATGAGTGGCTAGACTTTGTTGGGGTGTTCCTAAGTCCAGGAAAGATGCCATGGGAGTTGATCAAGAAATGTAAACAAGCATGTTTTTGTCTAGTGGTACCAGTATGGTGGGCAGCCTGTTGTCATTTATTAAAAGAAAAAAGAATCAGAATAAAACTACCAGCTACATCAGCAGTCTCTTAAGAATGTCAACAACCATAAAATGTGTTTTTTAAACTAAGGACACTTTGAGGCCTGAGCAGGTTGACAGTGTCCCTTTAATCAGTGTTATTTTTAATGGGACACTGTCAGCCTTATTTTTCTCAAAAATCTAACGTAGTTTTTTCTTCATTTTCTACATTAAATGAATCAGTAGAAGCTGTCTATGGTGTTGTTTTTTTCAAAACGAGGGCTATATAGCTTATTTTTTAACAAAATATGCAAGGGTGCCACATTAGTGTTACCACACTAACATGAAAGGTATCTCTGTGTTTACATTTGCGGTCCTGCTGGATTGTTTCTCATGGCAGGTGCGGGCTCGTTCATGATTAACTGTTACGCGGGGCTCTGCTCTTGCGCACTGGTGATTAGCTGTCCAGCCTTTACAATTGCAGACTGCACTACTCTCATTCAGTACCAAAGCATATTTACTATGGCAGAGGCACTCTGAGGGTAGAAATGCATGTATCAACTTTGACAATGTCATATAAAACTGGTGTGGATCCATGACTCAGTTTTAAGAGGTTCAGATCACTGATGCTGCCAGAAACAGGGGTAGGGGTGCAGTCAGTCAGAGGTTCACACTGGATGCTGCTGTCTTTGGGACTTGGCATCTTTCTTTTGTGGAGAGAACGGAGGTACAGTAGATGTTTATTTTGGTTTTTGTCTTTTTTTTTTAATCCTGCCTGGTCCTTTTGTGATCAGACAGTCCCACTGAATGGGATGTGTCATTCTCAGTAATAAAAGAAAATCCACACATTTGGGTCACATTGGAGGTGGCTTGACTTTGTGAAGGATGTGGTCCTGAGTCAATGTTTCTACTTGCTGCTATTTAATTGTAATCAGGGTAAATTCCCTACTTGATTTGAGCTTGAAGTCTGGTCTGAAGTATTGATCGTGTCTTAAATTGAGGTCGGGAGACTGGTTGCCAGTTTGTCTTTACTGCCAGGGTGCTTGGTAAGGGCTGAAATATATATGTAGGCATGGGCACTCTTTCAGCATCCTTGTGGTCATTTTCTTGTGCATGGTGTCAAGATGCAGGGAGGGGAATGTCTAGCACAAAGTAAATGGCAGGTGACAAGCTAACTGCAACATGTCATTGGTGACTGTCATCAACCTGTGCATGCCATGATGAAGCAGAGAGATCTCTGAATTTGCAAATTGCTCAAGTCAGGATTGACCCTGCCCCACCCACTGCTACCATCCACACTGTCGGACACTATTGTGTGTGTGTGTATATACATATGTTTTGGGGAAGGTAGGTATTAATTTATTCAGCCTCATGCATGTGGAAATGACTCCTAGGAGTTTGGGAGCTTGTACTAGTTGTATATTTTACACTTTATGGATCACTTTTCCAGTAAAGACAAACCGTGGAACAGTAAACCCCCCCAAACCACAAATATTCAATGGGGCCACAATTTCTGTGCAGATTGTAGACCAACAGCATATCATGTAAGGGTTTTGAGAGTAACGTTAAATAGCAGCAGATATAAATATTTGTTTTTGAAAATAGATGACATGAAGTGGAGCCACCTGCCAAGTGCTTTGCGTTACGGTTTTGTTTTTGTGTGCGTGTGTATTTTGATTTTATACATGGGAACATGGCTGTGAGGATGTTGGGAAATTGTTCAGTGTGCATTTTGGTCTTTGCAAAGCACTTTGCCTGTGTAGACAGACTGGCAATCCCCGCCCCCCCCATGTGTGTGTGATACAACTAAGATTTTGAATCGAATTTTAGGATCATCTCAAATCAAGTAACACAGCAGCAAGTAGAAAAGATGATTTGTGGCCAGATTCTTATGAAACTGAGCCACCTGTTGTATGATTTGAATATGAGGATTTTATTATTTAGACAGCATATATGGGGAGATGGTGCAGGGAGACTGTGAGCTGTTTTTTTTCTGTGAGTGATAATTTTGCCTAGCAGATTGCAACTGGTCGCACCAGTGATGGGCATGGCAACCTCCGGTCCCCCCCTTAAGTGTGGTGTGGCCTTGCTTGCTGATCAGTTTGCAAGAATTTTTTTTGACAGCAGTTTGGATGGGTGTGAGCTGACTGCCTTGTGCTTTGGATGAGAGGCTGAGGAGCTGTGTCTATTGGCTTGCCTCATGCAGTGTGACCATCTGATTGTAGATGAACTGGCTGGGATGAGAACAAGACAAAAGGCTGGGAGTCTTCCTTTGTTCTTTCCATGGCAGAGGGATATGGGTTCTCAGGGACAGCAGTATGCAGTATGATACCAGGGACAGCAGGAGCCTTCTGACTGTCCCCCCCCCCCATTTCTTGATGCATCAATGATGTAACTCTCTCTTTCAAAAATGTCATGGAGCTCAGTTGTCTGCCATTTAATTTGACTGTGAGAAATGTTTTATTATTGAGAGTCCATGCATAAAGGAGTAATAGTAAGGAACTTGTAAGCTTATTTCTATGTTGAAAACTTTACCCAGCACATTACAAGTAGTGTTGCACCAACACCAAAACACAGTACCTTTAATTGCAGATTCGAGTTCCTCTTGGTGACCGTTTGAGATCCATCAAAACACTAACTCGCTGTTAACTTTCTCCTCCCAGCACCTCAGGTGGTCGCAGGCTCCAAGCACAGGCTGTAAAACAGTTTGTTAGGCAAGCAGCAAAGCGACATATTTTCTCAAAAACTTTTTAAATGATTCAGTTCCAGACATTTTAAAATGCAACAAGCAGCATTTATTTCTTTTCACAAGAAATGCTCAAGCAGAAACAACTATTTCTGAAGATCCTCAAATTGATTTCTAGCACCATTCCATCATTTTCTATGGCACTCAGCCACAGCACAGACTTGGGGACTCAGGGTTTGAACCTGGGACCTAGCAACTTTTCCCAAATGGGCTCCGATTCCTCTCAGAAATATTTTCTTTTCCTTTTCACTTTACTTTACTATTGACACCCCGCCTGTGGGAGTGGAGGTGCAATTACTTTATATTCAGGCAACTTTCCTCTCAAGGGTGGGAGGTGGGTACAATGGTATACTTTACAGGCACTTCCAGTCCTTTCCACTAGGGGCCACCAACACTGAAGATCCATGGGCAGGGCTTTCTCAGAAACAGGGGCCTCACTCTTCCCTCACAGCAGTCCCAAACATAAGCAGCACAGTACCTTAAGTGGACATGTAAGGCAAAGGGGTATCTTGCCACCTACCCCACCGGAGACATCCCTGCCACCTCAGTTTTCAAGTGGGCCCTCTATGGCAGCCACTTCCTCAGCCTCTTAGTAGAGCCTAGCAGGCTCCTTATGATCCCTCAGTCCTTGCTGCTCCCTCCTGCTGCAGTTGTTCCCCTATTCTGCCTCTTCGGGGAATCCCTCTTCACATTTGGGAACCAGGGGGCAATATCCCAACTCTGGTCCCGGGCCTCTCCAGCCTCAACTGTAGGCCACTCCTCATGGGGCTGCAAGCAGGCTCCCGCTCCTCCTCAACCCTCACTCACCTCCTTGAACTCCTGACTGACTCCTATTCATGCCAAACGGCGCTTTTCCAAATAAACGCACTCACGCCTGAGCAGAGCTCAGCAACACGTGCTCACACCTCCCGCGATGCCAACAAGGCATCTTAATGTAGTAACCCCCGATTGGCACAGGGGTTACACAGATATTTATATCCTGTTACTATCCTCTTATTACTGTTTCTTATTTCATATATAAAACCCATAACAGGAAAATAAAAATAACAGAAGAGATAAAAATGTAAAATAATCATAATATAAAAAACTGCTCCTCTCCACTGCTACACAGCTACCTGTATGGACAGGGAAAGCCAAGGAGATGAAACTGCTGGAAATCCAGTTCCTGTAGGAAGAGTGGATCTCCTGCTCTGCATAAGCAGGAAATTATGGGATCTGGCACTTGTTTTCAAGGCAATGATATTATTTAAAAAATGTTAAAATGGGGCCCACTGTCCCTACTGTTGTAAGATCTATGGTGCTGCAATGCAAAATGTAATACATGGAATGAGGTAAAGTGGTCAGTTGGAGACTGCAGGTGATATACACCTTGAGGTCATCAGTGAATAGTACCTATTAATGTAGGTCTCCCTAGGTCATGGCAATCTTGGTGGGTTTTGCAAACTCTGTCACACTACAAACAGTAATCCACTGAAGATGCCTGCCAACTGCACTTGCCCCAAGTAAGCTACACTAATTTATATTCATTGCTGGCCTCAAGGCTTCTAACCCCAATTCTTAGTCTGTTTTACAGTATGCCAATTTCTGCATTGGGGGCAGAGGTAGTTTAGCCCAGTTGGTGAAGCTGAACTAAATTTTCAGGCCCCAACTTGATGCCAGACTGAAGTTGTCTCTAGCCCACTTTTCTCACCCTTAATCTCTAGTCACAAGCTACACTGCCGTAAACCAACGTAAACTTTGTATAAGCAGGTCTACAAGGGGACACAGGCTTGTGAACCAGAATGAAAGTTCTTTGGAGAGAGATTAAGTGGTGCATGGTGCCACCAAATTCATAAGGAAAGGGACAGGCTAAGGAAGGGGATTGACTGTGGTAGTACAGCCATTGTCTCAAGGTTCAGCCCCTGGCATGGTTCCAGAAAACTGGTGTTATACCATGGCCTGACCTGTGCTACAATTGCAGTTCAGTATATCAGCAGGTGCACACCCAATTGTGCACACAAACCTCTGGATTAGATAATTGACATTTAATTCCAGTGACACTGTTGCAGGGAGTACTCTACCCCCTGCAGTCAGCATGTGTGATACGTGTATATCAGAAAGTGGTGTTATTGCAGCAGCAAGCATCTTTTTCACCCCAATTTTGCCCCAGCTCACATTGTTAATGTCTATTGAGCTCCTGAAATGACATCTAGAGTTCCATTCCAGAGAAAACTAAAGGCTCAATCCTTTAAATTCACTGGCTTATGATTAATGCATATCCAGTCCATGCAGTTCAGACGCAAATGCCACTCTGTGAGCAGACGTGATGGGCATCATTCATATCCCATAACTGCTCCTCTCCACTGCTACACAGCTACCTGTATGGACAGTGAAAGCCAAGGAGATGAAACTGCTGGAAATCCAGTTCCTGTAGGAAGAGTGGATCTCCTGCTCTGCATAAGCAGGAAATTATGGGATTTGGCACTTGTTTTCAAGGCAATGATATTATTTAAAAAATTTTTAAAATGGGGCCCACTGTCCCTCCTAACACTGCAAGCTATTACAACAGGCTGTAGACCACTGTGAGAGGACAAATTAGGGCCCAAGCACTCTGTGGGGCTGTTGCAGAAATATGTAGCTTTTACATCAGGGACATCCAAGTAACCTATGAGCGCTGCCATTATCAAAAGTCAGGCTAACCAGGCTTTGGGAATGTTGCAAAATGTGTCACCTAATCTGACTGCCCACAGAACTCATGCAGTGGAGCAGAATCTGAGATCTGAACTGCAAAGAGCACCCTGCTTTTGCATAACTAGTACTGATACATAATCAGTGAGTTTATCATATGTTAGAGTTAGTTGCTATCCGGTTCAAATTGTACATAGGTTCTGGTTTTGAGAAGCAAAGGCTCGCATTAGTTCCTTACCATGTATGGAACTCCAAGGACCATGGTTTTAATTGTGAGCAAGTTTAGGACTAGTCTGTTTTGAGAAAACAATGGTTTTATTTGTATTAAGTCAGATTGCAATCTATTATTCAGTTCCTGTAGGAGTGGAGAGCTGTAGTATGCCACAGCATCAGCTGCATAAACTCACATGTATGATGCATGACTCATTCTGCTTGGAAAGTCATTCACAAAATAGAAAATAAGAAGAGGCCTATGATGGGCCCTTGTGACACTTACATAGAAATATGTCTTTTGGCTGAACTGACATACTGTTCTGTGATTAAGTGTGATCAACCACACAGATACTTTTGTAATCTGTTCACAGTCTGATTGGATAAGACAATTTCTGTACGTTTTATGGAGCACAAAGTGGCAGAAGAAGAAGAAGAAGAAGAAGAAAAAACAAGCATTTGTCAATGCCAAATGTTTGCTTGCTGGCACTGGCATTGGTAGTGTTGAAGTTACAGAGCTGCATAATAGGAATGGCAGTGAAGTATTGAACTGAAGCCAACCCCACCACCAACCTGCAGAGGTGACAGGCATTGGGGTGTGCCTTTGGGTCGTCAGGCATAACGGCCACGCCATTTCACCACACCCTACCCTGCAGACACTGACAAGTGTCACGGTGTGCCTTGGGGTCTTTGGCCCTTATGCGCACCCCATTCCATCAGGAAATATGGTGAGATAGGTGCGGTATAGGAGAATGGGGTGAACTTTGGGGCCGAAGAGTCCAAGGCATACCTTGATGCCTCTTACTGACTGCAGGGTGTGGAATGGTATGAGCATTACAGGCAAGAATCCCAAGTCACACCCCTGATGCCTGTCATTCTCTACAGGGTGGGGCATTATGGTTGGAAACCCTAACACCTCAGGCATTCATTGGTATTTTCACTCCAAATTTTCAACATGTTTTTTTTGAGACCCCCACCTCATGAACAGTGGCAATATCAGTTTGTTAGCCGATAGCTGCTTATGCACAGTGACTACGGCATTTAGCACCACGGGTGCAAAAACACATTCCAAGCAGGATGTGAAAAATGACAGCTGTACTGTTCATGGGGAGGTGAAAAAAATAGCAATGTTGCAAATCTGCAGTAAAAATATTTAAAACTGGTGAAGTCCACGGCGTGCGCTAGAAACTGTGCAACGCACACCCGTAATGTAATTAGTTTGGGTTTTTACAGCAGATTGGCAACTCAGGCATTTTGGTGCCTCCGATCATGAACAGTGTCACAGTGATTTTCTTTTTCTGTCCCGAACAATGATTTCCCACAGCGACCACGCATCTCTGCGCTGAAAGTGTGAAAACACATTTCGGCCATGTTGTGAAAAATGACAGCTGTACTGTTCATAAGGAAGAGTGGAAAAATGCCACTGGTGCAAATCTGGACTAAAAATATTACAAAGTCATGAACTTACGAGGGTGCGTGGAAACTGCGCAATGCTCACTCGTAACACAGTCATTTTATGGACTTTTGTCACCAAATTTTCAACATAGCTATTTTAAGACCTCTGCTCATGAACAATGTAACTGTGATTTTCTTAATCTGTCCCAAACATTGCTTTCGCACACCAGCTCCACCATTGTGCGCTACATGTGCGGAAACACATTTTGGGTGACATGTGAAAAATGGCAGCTGTACTGTTCATAAGGAAGTGTAATAAAATGGCAATGTTGAAAATCTGGAGTGAAAATATAGAAAATTCACAAACTTACGAGCGTGCGTAGGAACTGCGCAACGCGCTTGTAAACCAGTCATTTTTAGGAATTTTTTCACCAAATTTTTAACATAGCCATTTTAAGACCTCTGCTCAGTAAAAGAGTCACTGTGATTTTCTTAATGTGTCCCATACATTGATTTCGCACACCGACTGCGCCATTACGCGCTACATTGGCGGAAACACGTTTTGGGCAAGATGTGAAAAATGACAGCTGTACTGCTCATAAGGAGGTGTGGTAAAATGGCAATGTTAATCTGGAGTGAAAAATGAAAATTCTGAGCTTCTGGCGTGCGTGGGAACTGCATAATGCACGCATAAAACAATCATTTTTAGGAATTTTTTCACCAAAGTTTCAACATAGGCTTTTTGAGAGCCCACCTTATGAACAGTGGCAGTGTCATTTCATTACTCAGTCCTGAAAGGTGAGTTCGTGCAGTGACTGCGAAATCACCCTTCAGGCCCGATGAACGCCATGACAGTGAGAGCATTCATGAGAAGGGGTCCCAAAAACCCCATGTTGAAAATTTGGTGCAAAAATTCCAAAAAATGCCTGAGATAAGCAGTAAAGTTGAAAAAACCCTATCTATCCCATTATACAGCTTACCGGCATTTCCTCAGTTTGCGGTCGGCTTTGAAGAGTGCAGACGTGTTCCTGGTCACGAAGATTGTCGCGCGGAGTCTGGAAGTAAGTATGGGGTGAGGGTGTGGGGAGGCAGGAGTGCGCAGTGGGTGGCGCGGGTGGTGGTGAACACAGCGAGGACCGTTTAAGTTTCAGGTTTTTTTTTAATGACGACGTGACGTCTTACCACGCTGGGGTAGGCTCAGCTGGCAGAAGATGACTGGTTGGGGGCGTGGTGCCGATGTGGATTGGGCACCCCGTCAGCCATAGCATCTGTTGCCATGTTGGGGTGGGCTCCCAGAGTGGCACCCTGTACTCTGGGGGGGGTAGACAGTGGCGCCCGGCGAGATTAGGCACCCCGTTGGCTATCACGATGTGTAGCCACGCTGGGGTGGGCACCCAGCATGGCATATGGAACTGTGTCTTTGGGGGGCGCAGCACAGCCGGCGAGGGTGGGCACCCCGTCGGCTGCCTGGTCAACCAATGCGTGGGGCCGAGCACATGGCGTGTAATACACCGTGTGTGTGTGTGTGTGTGTGTGTGTAGGGGGAGCGCGCATGAGCAGGTGAGAGCTGATCGCTGCTCACTGAAACGTAGTTCCCCCTTTCAACTGTATGCCACTGCATTTTGGAGCTGTCATAGACAGCTCAGCAGGCATTGGAGAACTGCGGCCGTGCCTGCAAACACACTGACTGAATTGGAAGAGGGTTGCCAAACCTCTGAAAACTCGGATGATGGCACTATGTTTCTTGCACATGCGTGCAAGCAAACATAAAAAGAAGAAAATGATGAATTTGCATTTACATAGTGCTGCTCATTCACACTGGATCCCCAAATGTGTTACAAGCAATGAGAGGGACTGGTAGTGATGTGACTGTAAATGTGTAGTGGCAGCCATTCTACTCATTGACACCTACACACACCCATGGAAAACTATCTGAACTGGTTTTATAAGAAGGGAAATATTGACCAGGATGATAGGGAAAATCCCATTCTTTTACGAATGGTGCCTTCCATTCTTTTTTTTCCAAATGGACAGCCACTAGAACAGCACCAGAGATGGGCAGAGTTGACCTTGGTTTAACATCTCATCCAAAAGGTGGCACACCATAGTAGTACAGCACCCTCCTTTTATTGCACTGAAGTGCCTGCTCTTGTGGTATGAATCCAAATCCTGGCCCATTACTAGAACCCATGATCTTCTTGCCTAAAGGTGGATGTGCTACCAAATGTGACATGTTTGCAACCTAATGGTTAAGTAATAATTAAGAAGACTGAATGCTTTGTACAGATCTGTAAAACTGAATCAATCTAATACAGTAAACAGAAAAAAAAGTGCACACATTGTGCATTGTCTTTGTTTCTGCTTATTGAGTCTACCACTGCACAGCAGCACGTTTGGAAGACAAGTGTGCTGTCTCTCTCCTTGCCACAATCAATGTAGTCCCATTGGAGATGAGGAATGGAGCCGCTATTCACACTGGAGTGATCGACAGACCTCCGGCACAGGGGGGAGAAATTAGATAGGTACTGGTGACAGCCATTGACAAGATGTTTAAACATTGGGAGGTGCTGCTGGTGGGTTACTGCAACTTGCTGGATGTAGTCTGGAACCTTCCAGCAGTGGCTTCAGCAAGAAGTAGAGACATCCTGGACTTTTTGCAGGGGGCACTCCTCAAGCAACTAGCCAGTGAACCCACTCGTAATGGGACAATACTGGACCCAGTACTCACTAACAGGGACAATGTTCCAGATGTCAAGGTTGGAGGCCACCTGGGAACCAGTGATCACCATACAGTGTGGTTCAGTATAAGAACAGCTCCAGAAACAAATCACACAATGGTGAGGGTCCTGGACTTCAGGAGGGCAAATATTATAGAGAGAGGTGAATGCCTCAGTGATGACCTGGTGGGAGGATGGCCTGGGTGGGGCATAGGAACAATTGGCAAAGCTAAAATGGAGCATAGTAAAGGCAACAAACCTCTGCATCAAACAAGTGAGCGAAAGCAAGAGGAAAAAGAGACTTGTTAGGTTTCTCGAAAGAGGTGGCTGAAAAGGTAAAAGCTAAAAGGGTAGCATTCAGAAGGTATCAGGAGATGTAGAGGGAGGAGGATAGGGAGGTGTAGAAGGGGAAGCAATGGGAAGCAGGGAAATTAGTAAGAAGAGCAAAGGTGCAGACTGAAGAGAGCATAACCCAGGAGGTAATAAAAGATGGCAAAACTTTTTCTAGATATGCAAGTATGACAAACACACCTGTCTGTGCCCCAGTCAGTGCCCCTCTCGCAGCCGGCTGTTACAGACCTTCACCTGTGTTTGTCCCTCACTGTGTCCTTGCACCCACTTTTGCCACTGTGCAAAAGTGGTGCACCCCAGACATCTGGAGTCTCTTAGCCCAGTCACTAGTCCCCCTGGATCGAGCCAAGGCAGGTTGCTCGAACTCAAGGTGACACATGTGGGGTCTGTCTTTATCAAACTTCTCACCACTCCTATCCTTCTGTCTGGAAGAAATATATTTTCAGATTGCTTACACCAGATTTAGCATGCCTCTTTAGAATGCTGGATACCCCAGCCATTCACAAACTTTACCCTTTTTATTAAAATGCACAACCAGTCTGTATATTGTGATGAATAATAACTACTTTATTTACACAATATATTTACACAGTGGCCAAAACAGAAGTGCTTACAGGAAAATGCATGGAAAATAAAGTGAGTTAAACCATAAAATGCAAACTTAGCTTTCTGATAGCTAAGTCAGAACTTACAGATGAAAACATGGAAAAGAAACAGTATCTTGTCTCTGTAGATCTCCAACTCACAGCTGTGTTCTCCTCCTTCAGATCCCAACCCATGAGCTGATGAGTATACAACACATCAACCCCCTTCTCTCCCAGTCTGTGAAAAAAGATTCCCTTCTTATAGAGCCATCTCTCAAGCCTCAGCATGCCCTTGCACATAAAAAAACAGTATTTATTTTATCACGGCTGCTGTTTCTATGCCTGCCTCTGACAGCCCCCATCTGCCTGACCCCCCCCAGCTCCTTCCCCCAGAATTATTGGACCTTACCTTATGACCAGCCTGGGAGCAGTGCCTGCGGGAAGTCGGATGTCATCCTGCCACCGGGGATTTTTCCCCTTTTTGCCCCTTTACTCCCACACATTGTGCAATGGGTGCAGCAGCTGTCTCCACCTCCACGGAGGCAACCAAGCACCCTGGATGCAGGTGAGCCTCCCTAGCTGTGCCATTCACAGCACAGACCCCCCCACCCCGAGGAAGGAGAGCTGTGATGCTCAATCCTTGCCTCCCCCACTGGCCCCCGAGCGACCCAAGTCCATTACAGAACCTGGGTCACTGGCATGGTGTGAGGTGTAGCATCCAGCGACTCAACCTTCAGCACCACCAGGCCAGACTAAAAAACAGTATGTTTGAAAAAAGGATGCTAGGTACATTTCTTCATTGTCACAGAAAACCAAATAAACTTAGACAGTGTCAAGAGTATCATTTTCTAACTTCCCAAGAACAGATAAATCTTGTCACTCTCTTTGCAAACCAGTTGAGAAACACCAGGCCCATTTGCCCACATGTGTGACTTTTGGAATTTGATCTGACTGACCTTCAAGTATTTGCCAAGAGCAGGGTCATTCTCAATGCCCTATAGGGGGCATGCCTCAGACAGCTAGTTTTGGAACCCACTCTGGAGGGAGCAATCTTAGACCTGGTATTCTCAAATGGGGACAGAGAGAGGATCTCAGATCTAGAAGTGGGTAGCCATCTGGAAACAAGTGACCACCAAACAGTGTGGTTCATGATAAACTTAGCTGTAGAGTCAAGCCATACAAAACTGAAGGTACTGGACTTCAGGAGGGCTGATTTTGTCAAATTGGGAGAGTGCCTCAGAAAAGCACTAGCAAACAGGCAAGAAGGTGGGGTGGAACAACAATGGGGAAACATCAAAACCACCATCATAGAAGCAACAAGCCTTTGTGTGAAGCATATAAATCAAAACAAAAGAAAAAAAAACACAATGTTTCTCAAAAGAAGTGGCGGGGAAGGTTAGGGAGAAAAGATAGCATTCAGGAAGTATAAGGAAACACAAAAGGAGCAGGACAAAGAACTGTACCAGTTAAAGCAGAAGGAAGCGGGGAAGGCAGTCAGAATAGCAAAGGTCCAAACTGAGGAAAAGATAGCCAACTCGGTTAAGAAGGGGGATAAAACCTTTTATAGATACATTAGGGAGTAAAGAAAGACCAAAGCAGGGATACCAAGGCTGAATAAAGAGGAGGGTGGTTGGGCAGAGAGCGATAGTGAAAAAGCAGGGATACTGAATGAATACTTCTGCTCAGTATTCACAGTGGAAGAGCAGGGGGAGATACCTAATCCAGTCAATAGAAACACTCTGGATAGGGGGGATGATATTAGTCCTTTCACAGAAGAAAGAGGTCTGAAAGAACTCCTAAAACTGAAGGTGGATAAAGCAATGGGGCCTGATGGGATTTACCCCTGAATTCTAAAAGAACTAAGGGAAGAACTAGTTACACCACTGACTACCCTTTTTAATAAAACATGGGAGGATGGTGTGGTACCTGAGGACTGGAGGAGTGCAGATGTGATTCCCTTTCACAAAAGTGGGAGCAAGACAGAGGCAGGAAATTACAGACCTGTCAGTTTGACCTCAGTGATAGGGAAAATGATGGAATCACTTCTGAAGGAAATAATTGTTGAGCACCTAGAGGCCAGTAGGGCACAGGACCCAAGGCAGCATGGATTCATAGCAGGAAGGTCACGTCAGACAAATCTAATTGGTTTCTTTGACTGGTTGACCACAGTAGTAGACCAGGGTGGGGCTGTGGACATGCTCTACTTAGACTTTAGCAAGGCATTTGACACAGTCCCATACAGAAGATTAATAAACAAATTAGCCAGACTGGGAGTGGGTCCCAGGGTGGTAGTCTGGGTAAAACATTGGCTGGACATCAGGACACAGAGGATAATAGTAAATGGAGTCCACAGTGAAGAAAGGGGGGGATACTAGTGGGGTACTAAAGGGTTCAGTACTGGGGCCGGTCCTTTTTAATGTCTTTATAAGTGACATTGCAGAGGGACTGGAAGGAAAAGTATGTCTCTTTGCAGATGACACAAAGATCTGCAACAGGGTTGATATGCAAGGTGGGGTGGAAAGGCTAAAAAGGGACTTGGCAAGGTTGGAGGTATGGTCAAATGTATGGCAGCTTAGATTCAACACAAAGAAATGCAAAGTAATGCACCTGGGAAACAAAAACCCAGGGGAAGAGTACACAATGGGGGCTGAAATACTGGCAACAACAAAAATGGAAAGGGACCTAGGGTAGTCATATCAGATGACCTAAAGGTGGGCAAGCAATGTGAGAAGGCAGTAAGGAGGGCTGGAGGGATACTGGGATGCATAGGGAGAGGCATCACCAGTAGAAAACAGGAAGTTGTTGTCCCTCTGTACAGACAGTTGGTAAGACCACATCTGGAGTACTGTGTAGAGTTCTGGAGACCCCATCTCCACAAAGACATAGACAGGGTGGAAGCTGTCCAGAGGAGGACAACCAAAATAGTGCAGGGTCTGCACCAGAAGGCATATGAAGAAAGACTAAAGGAGCTTAAGATGTATAGCCTCGAGGAAAGGAGGGAGCGGGGGGACATGATAGAAACTTTCAAATACCTCAAGGGAATCAACAAAGTCCAAGAGGGTAGCATGTTTCAGAAAAGGAGATGTGCAGGAACAAGGAAGCACAATTTGAAGTTAGAGGGGGGATGGCTCAGAGGTAATGTGAGGAAGTATTTCTTCACAGAGAGATTTTTAGATGCATGGAACAGCCTTCCTGAGGAGGTCGTAGAGTCAAAAACAGTGGGGGAATTCAAGAATGCATGGGACAGACATAAGGCATTTCTAGTGGGGGTTAGGAGGAAGTAGGCTGTTGGTTAACTAGGATCTGCAGCTTATCTGTTAGGTAGGGAAATGGGCAGACTACGTGGGCCAAGCGGTCCTTATCTGCCATCAGAATCTATGTTTCTATGTGTGCCAGCACCCTTTCATCAGTCAATTAACTGAATGAAACATTTAGTTGTCACCCCAGAGAAGATCTGTGACAAGCAGGACTTCCTCTTCATGAGATCAACAGGGACCTTGATTATTGAATTTTACAAGGGTGATTGAGCACTGGGCCACAAGAAATGGTATGTCCTTTAATGGCGACAAATGTGTACTCATGCATCTGGGATGAAAAAAACAATAACCATAATAACCATAACTGGTTGAATGGAAGCACCTTATGAGAAGTAGAAAGTGAATAAGATTAGGGAATAATCATAAATAATGACCTTAAATTTAGTAAGCACCGTAATAATATCACTGTGACAGCTAAGAAGTTATTGGGCTGCATTAAAAAAGTATTCTGAACCAGAAATGAAAACTGCATTATGCCACTGTATAGGACCTACATAAGAACACACCTGGGCTACTGTACCCCAGTATGAAGTCCATACCTTAGAGAAGATACTGAAAGCATAGAACGGGTTCAACATAGGGCTACAAAGATGATTACTAGATTAAAAAGCCATCCATCTGAACAAAGATTGAAAGAACAGCGACTTTATACCCTGGAAAATTGAAGGGTGGGGGGGACATGCTGCAATTGTTTAAAATAATTAAGGATCAGGAACCAATGGAAAGTCTTGGGCTAGAGTTTCACACTAGGGACTTCAACCTAAGAAGTCACAATAGACAACTTAAAATTGTACAAACCAGGAAAAGTGAGGGAAGGGTTGTTTTTTTTTTACTTTAAGGGCAGCGGATGTTTGAAATGGACTACCTATTAAGGTGGTACAATCTGAAATAATTGCATCATTCACATCAAAGCTTGATGACCATCTGACACATGCAAATGACTTAATGTGACCTCGCTAAGGCAGGAGAAAAGACTCAATGGGCAACTAGCCTTCTTCTGTCTCAAACCAAGTATAAAATAATACTAAGTATAGTACATAAATCATCAGATAATCAAGCATTAACATTCCAGTTACCTAATCATATTAAAGTATAAGTATGCCACAGTAAGTGAAAAGAGGAAGACTGAGGTGGAACTGTAAGGCTAAACAGGGAAGGGGGGTATCCTGCTGGTGAGTGAGTTAATGTTTTTTCAGTCTTGTTGTTTGCAATTGCACATCATTACCAGTCATATGCAGATAATATTTTTAGTCACCTTCTGCATATAGTTAATGAGAGTAAAATCTAGTTTTGATGTATTGGAAATCAACCTTTATGTACTTTCCTTTGTTTGAAGTGTTTTTTTATGTGTTTACAATTTGTAAACCATTTAGTGTTGTATCTCCAAGAGGCTTTGCCCTGGCAAGGAAATTATCTCTCATGTTTCTTGTTTGCTTTGAACTGTTTGTATTCCTTTCGATTTGTCTATCTCAAAACATCTAAAAAAACCTTGTAATTATAAAAAAGGGAAGGGAGGACTGTGCAGAGGGGAACCAGGAAAATGCAGACATCCTGAACGAATACTTTCTTTCAATGTTCATTGAGGAAGGAGATGGGATAGGGCCATAAAAAAATAACAGAAACTTGGGAGGGAGGGAGTGAGGGAAGAAGGGAGGGAGGGAGAGAAGTGGACACTAGTCCATTTTTAGAGAGAATCCTGAAAGGACTCAGAAATCTGAAGGTGGTCAAAGCAATAGGGCCAGATTGGTGCATCCAAGGGTATTGAGATAGCTCAGGCAGGTACTGGCTGCACCTCTGACAGTCCTATTAGCAGCTCACTGGAAACAGTAGTTCTGAAGGACTGGAGGAGGACAGCTGTAGTGCACTCCACAAAAGTGGTAGTAGGTAGGAGGCTGGCAATTATAGACATGTCAGTCTGACATCAGCGGTGGAAAAGTTAATGTAATCACTGGAGAATGAATGGTCATGTAATATTTTGAATCCAGTGTGTTCCATGACCCGAGGCAGCTTGGGTCCATAGTGGGGAGGTTATGTCAAACCAATGTGACAGATTTCTTTAACTGGATGACAAAGAAGAAATTTGTTCATACTTACTGTACTTTCTTTTTCTTTTAGCTCCAACATTGTCAATGGGTAGTTAGTACATTCTGGTAATGTGCACCCCTACTAGGGGTAATGGTACAGCCCAAAACTGTAGCAACAGCAGCATAGAATCCTGGACACATGGAGATTACAAATAGCAATGGCTCTCAAGTCCCCTACTGGCCTCATAGTGCCTAAACAGCAGAATGAAAAGTAAAAACCTGTGGCATGCTTAAAATATACAATCCCTTCCTTTTATCAATACAACACATATGACATGTGCAGAAAAATGTTTATATGAAGAAAAAGCAATGACTGATGTCTTACCTTGCCCTTGAAATTTAAGGATCCTACTCTACATTTTGTGTCTTGTGCTGAATCAGTGTTCTTCAAAATTGCCTCTTGGCAGATGTAGCAGATAAATCAGCAATGGCTGTCAACATAAAATTGTATAACAGGAATAAATGCATTAAGATTTAATGTATCTGAAATACAGACTAAACACTAACTGTAACAGAAGGGCACCACCTCATGTTTAGAAACATCAACCTGTTAACCTGTGTGCCTACAGTTCAGTAGATTGGATCCTGTTTTCACATTAGCAGATAAAACAGAATGGGATGTCAACAATATTTGCAAAGTATCATTTCTGGAGGAAAAAGACAGACATTCCATACTTATATCAAACAGTATTCTCCAGTAGCAGGGAAGGCTCCCAGGATAGGCCCCATTGACAATGTTGGAGCTAACAGAAATGGAAATTACGATAAGTATGAAGAAATGTCTTCCTTCTGTAGTGCTCCACGTTGTCAGTGGGTAGTTAGTACATATGGGTTCTAACAAGTAGTATCCATTATCCAACCGAGTGGGGAACAATATAGTCCCACAAACAAGCTGAAAAAAAGGGAAAATAAATGTACCTGCTAACTGCTACCTGCAAAACTCTGCGACCAAAGGCCTCATTGGCAGCGCTTGAACATCCAGTCTGTAGTACTTTGTGAATGTGTGGCTAGAGGACCACACTGCTGTCTTGCGCAACTCTAGGATAAATGCCTCGCCTTTCTCCACCCAGGAGGGGCCCATAGCTCTGGTGGAATGAGTCTTGATGAGAGCAGGAACCCTCTTCTTCACTGTGATATAAGCTTTGGCAATGCATGCCCTCATCCACCTTGCTAGAGTGGCCTTGGAGGCCTTTTGTCCTTTTTATGTTGCTTGCACGCATGTGCAAGAAACATAGTGCCATCATCAGAGATTTCGGAGGTGTGTCACCTCCTCCTCCAATTCAGTTAGTGAGCTGGCAGGCGCAGCCCCTGTAAGCCAATGCATTTTGGAGCTGTCTATGACACGCTCAAAATGCAGTAACCTCCCAGTTGAAAGGGGGCTATGCTTCCAGTGAGCAACGATAAGAAGCGTAGCTCCCCACACGCAGGCGTCGCGCCCCCGTTGCACTGTGTAGCTGGACAGGGTGCCCAATCCCGTCGGCTGAGCTGTGTCTCCGCCCCAGTAGTAGGTGCCACACTGGGGCCCACCTAAGCGTGGCAATCAGTCCTTTAATAGCGGGGTGCCCAATCCCCGTCGGCTGAATGCCCCCATCCTTGTGCTGCAGCTGAGAGCCCACTGGCGTGGCAAAAGTCCCACGACGCCTTTTTGTTTTTAAAACCTGTAAAACAAAACGGTCTCTCGCCGCGCGGCCTCCCCCCTCCCATAACCCGCACTCCACCCACTGCGCACCCAGCCTCCCCACACCCCACCCCATACTTACCTCCGGACTTTGGCGATGATCTTCGTGACCGGAACACGTCTGCACTCTTCAAAGCCAACCGCGAACTGAGGAAATGCCGGTAAGCTGTATAATGGGCTAGATAGGGGTTTCAACTTTGTTGATCTCAGGTATTTTTTTGATGCAACATTTTCAACATGGAGCGTGACCCTTCGACAAATTCACTGTCATGGCGTTATTCGGGCTCAAGGGTGATTTCGCACAGATCATGGAATTGCCCTTCGGGCCTGAATACCACCATGACAGTGACATCATTCATGAGAAGGGTCCTAAAACCCCATGTTGAAAATTTGTGCCAAAATTCCAAAATGACTGTTTTACGAGGCGCGCTATGCAGCTCCTACGCAGGCTCATAAGTTTGGCGTAAATTTCAATATTTTCTACCCAGATTTCAACATTGCCATTTTACTACACTTTTTATGAGTAGTACAGCTGTCATTTTTCACATCTCACCTAAAATGTGTTTCCGCTCAAGTAGCTAGGAATTTAGTCGGTAGCGAAATCAATGTACAGGACAAATTAAGAAAATCACAGTGACACTATTCATGAGCAGAGGTCTTAAATGGCTATGTTGAAAATTTGATGAAAAATTCCTAAAAATGACTGTTTTATGAGCGTGCATTGCGCAGTTCCTACACACGCTCGTAAGGTTGCGAATTTTCAATATTTTCACTCCAGATTTCCAACATTGCCATTTTATCACACCTTCTTATGAGTAGCACAGCTGCCATTTTTCACATCTCACCCAAAACGTGTTTCTGCCCATGTAGCACACAATGGCGCAGTCGGTGTGCGAGATCAATGTACGGGACAAATTAAGAAAATCACAGTGACACTGTTCATGAGCTCAGGTGTTAAAATGGTTATGTTGAAAATTTGGTGAAAAAATTCCAAAAAATGACTGTTTTACGAGCGTGCGTTGTACAGTTCCTATGCACGCTCGTAAGTTCGTGAATTTTCAATATTTTCACTCCAGATTTCCAACATTGCCATTTTGCCACACCTTCTTATAAATAGTACAGCTGTCATTTTTCACATCTCACCCAAAACGTGTTTCCACCCATGTAGTGCACAATGGTGCAGTCGGTGTGTGAAATCAATGTACGGGATAAATTAAGAAAATCACAGTGACAGTGTTCATGAGCAAAGGTCTTAAAATGACTATGTTGAAAATTTGGTGAAAAAATTCCCTTCAGATGTATAGCAATATTACTAATGAAGACATTGAACAGAACTGGCCCCAGGACCGATCCCTACAGCACCCCACTGGTCGCCCCCTCTCCCTAGACTGCATACCATTTACCATCACTCTCTGCCTCCTGTCTGTTAGCCAGTTTCTAACCCAGTTTACCACCCTTTCCCCCATGTCCAGCCTACCCAGCTAGTTAATCAGCCTCCTATATGGGATGGTGTCAAAGGCTTTGCTGAAATCAAGAGTAAGCGTTGTCCGTGCCCCACCCTGATTCACTTCCTTTGTCACCCAGTCAAATAAATCAACCAGATTTATCTGGCATGATGTCCCCACTGTGAATCCATGTTGTCTATGATCCTGGTTCCGATGGCATCTAGATGCCCCACTATCCTTTCTTTAAGCAATGTCTCCATGATCTTCCCACTACTGAGGTGAGGCTGAATGGCCTATTGTTCCCTGCCTCCTCCCTGCTGCCGGACTTGTGTAGAGGGACCACATGTGCCCTCCTCCAATTCACTCATGTTGAATGACTCAGTGAACATGGCTGCCAGAGGTACTGCTATCTCCCTTCGCAGTTCTGTTAATATGTTAATATCCTTGGGCGTATGCCATCTGGTTCCATCGCTTTGTCTACCTTCAATTTAGTGAGCTCCTGCAGGACTCTTTTGTCCACCTCTTCACCCTCTTGGAAACTGCTGTACTGCTGTGGCCCTTGCCCCTCCCACTCTTCTGTGAATACTGAGCGGAAAGACACAGTGGATGTCTTGGGAGGAAGGCATGACACTGTCACTTCCAAATACCTAAACAGCACATACAAGCAAGCAACATTCGGCATTGACAAATGCTTGTTTTGGCTGCTCCAAAAAGAATGAACAACCTATATGATTTTCTGAACTCTGCAGTTCATCTAAGATATGTCCTAATTGTCTTGAGTCAAATCTAACTTGTTCAACTCTTTCTCTAATGGATGAGTCGACTGTGGACAGAAGGATGGAAGACAGATTTCCTGACTCATGTGAAAGGATGCAGGAACCTTCAGAATGAAAGATGGACCCATTCTTAGAACCACCCTGGCCTTATGAATGATAAGGTATGTTTCTTTGTGAGACAAGGCCTGGAGCTCGCTAATCCTCCTGTCCAAGCACACAGCAACTGAAGAACACACCTAGTAGGACAGAATGTCTAGCAGTACTGATGAAAGAGGTTTGAAGGGTTCTTTACAAAGAGCATTGAAAACCAAATTCAGATCCCATGGAGGGACAGGGGATTGGAATAGGGGTTGGCTTCTGCTGACAGCTCATAGAAATTGGGTAACCTCTTAGTTAGTCCCTAAATATGAGCCCAAGGAGGATCCAATTGCCGAGACCTGACCTCTCAAGGTATTCAGGGCCAAACCTTTGTCCACTCCCACTTGCAAAAAATCACAACTCTGTGGAACTGTTGCTTTAGAAGGCTGCATATTTTTCTCTCTGGCACAAGTGAAAAAATTGGTCCATACATGAGCATAAGCTTCAGATGTGGAATTCTCTTTCTGGTGCCATAAGGTATCCAGTACTTTTCTGAAAAACCCTGTTTCAGGAACCTCCTGCTCTCAGGAGCCAGGCTGCAAGCTGCATCGTACCTGGGTTTGGATGCAGAATGGGACCATGGGAGAGAAGGTCCACCACCCAAATTGGGAGTTGAAATGGGTTGTGTTGGGCTAGATTCACTAGGCTAGATAACCATGGCCTTCTGGGCCATTCTGGAGCCATCAGAAGAAAACTTCCTTTTGAGTGTCTTATTTTGCATATTACCTTTGGGAGAAGCGGCAGAGGAGGGAAGGAATACACTCTGCAGAAACTCCACATCTGGGGCAGTGTCCACTGCCTTCACCTGTGGACATGGATATTGATTGAAGAACTGCTGTACTTTAGCACTCTGTCTGGAGGTGAGCAAGTTGATCTGTGGGTGACCGAGCCTTCTGCACAGAAGTTCAAACACCTCCAGGCTCAGTATCCAGTCCCCTTGGTGGACTTCTTGTGGCTTAATCAATCTGCATGAATGTTCAACTCCCCCACTAAATGAACTGCTGAAAGAGAGAGAAGGTTCTCCTCTGCCCACAGTAGCAGATTGGTTGCTTCTGTTAGTATCTATCTGCTCTTTGTGCCTCCTTGATTTTTTATGTATGCCACCATGACCATGATGTCTGACATCATTTTCATGACTTTTGATGACACCAGCTTGCAAAAATCAAGGACAGAAGGCATACAGCCTCATCTCCAGGATGTTGATATGCAGGCACTGTTCCTGTGCAGGCCAGCACCCCTGAATGGGAAGCGGGTCCCGGACTGCGTCCCCACCTGACAAGCTGGTATAGGTTGTCAGGATCAACTCTGGGGAGCTTCCAAGGGGAATCCCTTGCTTAGGTTCTCTAAACTCACCCACAAATTCAGCAGCTGTTGAAGGGGTGGGGAAATTGGAATCATGGCCTAATAGTCCTCCGAGGTCAGATTCCAGGCTCCCAGAAACTCAGTTTGAAGGGGGTTGCACCTGTAAGTGAGCCCACAGAATTAATTCTATTGTTGGCATCATGAGATGCAGGATTGTCAGTAGACTGTGAGCTGAAGCTGATGATTGGCTCCTCAATAATTGAACCTCTGATATCAAGGCATCCTTCCTGGCTGCTGAGAGGAAGACCTTCCCCCTCATCCATCCTGAATACCACTCCCAGGTGATCCAGGGTCTGAGATGAGCTGAGAGAGCTTTTTTCCTAATTGACTATCCAACTACAGGACTCCAAAACCTCCAGAGTCCTGGTCACAGATTCCCTCTCCAGTGTGGCAGACGGTGCTCGAATGAATAAGTCTTCCAAGAAAAGGGTAGATATGATGTCCCTGCAGAACTTGTATTACCAGGCCTGTGAGCACCTTCGAGAACACCCCTGGGGCTGTTGCCAGCTCAAACAGAAGTGGAAGTGTTACCCCAGGACCTTGAACCTGAGGAACCTCTGATGAGACTGCCGAATGGAAATGTGGAGATATGCATCCCCTCAGATACATGGATGCTAAATAAGCCCCCAGCTGGATAGCCTGGATGATTGATAGTAATAACTCCATCTTGAAGGACATGTGGTGAATAAACTTGTTTAAGTGCTTTAGATCCAGAATAGGTCTGAAACCCCATGACTTTTTTGGAAACCACAAAATAAACTGAGTAGAATCCCTGATCTTGTTCATCAGGAACCACTGGAACAATTGTTCCAATCTGTTTGTGTTGATCAAACATTTGAGACACTTATTATGTCTTCACTGGGTCCCTTGGCATGGGGAATGATAGAAAATGTCCATTTGAGGGAAAGGTTGGAAACTCTATTGCATAGCCTAATGACAGAATCTCCAGGACCCAAGCATCTGACATTATCTGGGCCCATCTTGCAAAAATATTCTGCAGTCTTCTACCAAGGGAAGGGGGCAGAAATGGGCCTGTGTACCCTCATTGTTATGTGCCACCTTATTGCCCTGGACATCCTTCATGTTTTCGGGTAAAGGCTCCTCTGCCATTATTATCCTTAAGGCCAGAGTAGGATCCCTAACTCCTCTGGTTTCTAAAGTTCTGAAAGGGACGAACCCCTCCCCCCCAATACTGCCTCTGTTGGCTGCCTTCTCGGCAATTTGAAGTTGGGTTGGCTTTTTTCTGTTGCTTTGATACTGGAAGATGTCCTTTTTTCTATCCTGGTGTGACAGGGGACATCCCTGCCACTGGAACTAGACCTTTTTTCTCTTCTCCTTTTTGGTTGCAACCATTCTGTCTTTGCTGATAATCTATCCCTTTTGTTTCTAGTCTAGAAGGCAGGCCACCTTTGGATGAACCCCTCCCACTTCTCTATTTCTATCACCCTCTGTGTTTTGTATTTCCTTCTGTAGGTCTGAATGATGGGAAGTCAAGTGCAGACTGGATAAGTCTTTGGGTTATGGAACTGTAAAGCTGGCTAAAGTAATGAGTACTCCCCTTAGTTGGCAGCATACTAGATGTGTGAGGCTTGCCTTGTATTTATTTATTTATACTTTTCCATTATTGTTTTGCTGCAAATATGTCTGTAAATGAAGTATGAAGTAAAAGTAAAGCAAATGGTTGGACAGGAGCAGCAACCCCTTTTTATGTTGGTGCACATGCACAGCCAACATCTTGCAGTAGTGGAGATTTGGAGGCGCGGTTGTTGTTGGGCGAATGCAGGGCATGCACCAGTGTGTCCCTCATTCCCCAATCAGCCTGCATGCCGGCGCCACACCTTGCATACTAATGTGGCATTCACATCAAAGGAAAGGTCCGCTGCAACGCGAGCAAAGCTCATCACATGCAGTGGACCTTCCTATGTTCTTCACCAGCTACAAAAATGGTGGCACAGTGACCGCTAAACTACCGACTTCGGGGTTGCCCAATCCGGTCCAGCTTACCCACCACCCCTCGCCAGATGTGCCGACAGAGCCCTCCCCGTTGGCATAATGTGTCCCATCCCTCTCCTTTTTTGCTTGCCGAGGGGGTGCCCAATCCCCCTTAGATCATGTGCCCCCCCACTTCCGTTGTTTGCTGACAGGGTGCCCAATCCCCATCGGCATCCATCACCCTCTTTCCCACTTTAATGTGCTGACAGGGGAGCCCACTCCCCATCGGCATGATGTCCCCCCTTCTTCTGTGCTGAGGAGGTTCCCAATCCCCCTTAGCTAGTGTCCCCCACTCCCTATGTGCCGATGGGGGTGCCAATCCCTTGTCAGTTACTGTATCCCCCCCAAAAAAACACCTGTAAAAAAAGAAAACCGTCCGCGATGTTTTTTTTTTTACCACCTGTAAACAGAAAATGGTCCCTCGTGGTCTCCCTACCTTCCACCCAGACCCATCCACTGCACACCCTGCCACCCCTCACCCCATATTTACCTCCGGAGTCCGGTGCGATGATCTTCAGTAGACCGGGAACACATCTGCACTCTTCAAAGCTGACCACGAACTGAGGAAATGCCGGTAAGCTGCATAATGGAATAAATCGTTTTTTTCAACTTTGATGCATATCTCAGGCATTTTTTGGAATTTTTGCACCAAATTTTCAGCATGGGGTTTTGGGGCCCCCTCCTCATGAATTCTGTCACTGTTATGACATTAATCATTTCCGAAAGGTGATTTCGCTGTCACTGTGTGGAATCACCTTTCAGGACCAATTAATGCAAGGACAGTGGCACTGTTCATGAGGTGGGCTCTCAAAAAGCCTATGTTGCAAATTTGGCAGAAAAAAAACAAAAAATGGCTGTTTTACGAGTGTGCGTTGCGCAGTTGCTACGCACACTCATAACGTCGTGAATTCGCTATATTTTCACACCAGATTTTCAACACTGTCATTTTTCTACACCTCCTTGTGAACAGTACAGCTGTCATTTTTCACATCCTGGCCGAAATGTGTTTCTGTACTTCCGGCACACAATAGTGTGGTAGACTTGGGAAATCAGTGTTCGGGACAGATTATGAAAATGACAGTGACACTGTTCATGAGCAGAGGTCCTAAAATGTCTATGTTGAAAATCTGGTGACAATACTCCATAAAATGACTGTGTTACGAGCGTCCATTGCGCAATTGCTATTCAAGCTCATAACTTTGTGAATTTGCAATATTTCCACGTCAGATTTTCAACATTGTCATTTTTCTACAGCTCCTTGTGAACAGTACAGCTGTCATTTTTCACATCCTGGCCAAAATGTGTTTCCGCACTTCCGGCGCACAATAGGGCAGTCGCTGTGGGAAATCAGTGTTCGGGGCAGATTACAAAAATGACAGTGAAACTGTTCATGAGCCGAGGTCCTAAAATGCCGATGTTGAAAATTTGGTGACGATACTCCATAAAATGACTGTGTTACGAGCGTGCGTTGCGCAGTTTGCACGCATGCTCGTAACGTGCATTTGTAATATTTTCACTCTGGATTTTCACCTTTGGCATTTTTCCACACCTCTTGATGAACAGTACAGCTGTCATTTTACATATCCTGCCTGAAATGTGTTTTCGCACGTCCGGAGCAGAATAGCGAGGTTGCTGTGCGAAATCACTTTTTGAGACAGTTTGAGGAAATGACAGTGACACTGTACATGAGCAGAGGTGCTAAAATGACTATGTTGAAAATTTGGTACCAAAAGTTCATAAAATGACTGTGTTACAAGAGTGCATTGCGCATTTCCCATGCACCCTTGTAACTTCGCAAATTTGCAATATTACATGCCACATTTTCAACACTGCCATTTTTTTACACCTCCTTATAAATAGCACAGCTGTCATTTTTCACATCCTGCCCAAAATGTGTTTCCACACTGCACTACCAATGCTAATGCCAGTGCGACAACATTCGGCATTGACAAATGCTTGTTTCTTTCTGTTCCCTACCCTGTTGCTTTCTGTCCTATAATTAGGCTCAAAAATAAAGAGGAGCCCAGTAAAACGCCACTGGAAGTGGCCAGTATGATGCGTGCAAAGTGACTCTTTTGCCACTGGGTTTCAAGGAGCCCCATTGGCATTTGTTTTTATTATTTATTATGCAGCTCTTTTGCTGCTATGGGGCTGAGCTGTGTTGCGTTTTGCAGCTGCTTTTTTTGCCGCTAGTGGCTCACCCCTCTTCCTTGCAGCTAGCTTTATTCCTACGTCTGGCCTAAAAATAAGGAGCCACCACTTGCACAGCTGTGTTTAGGTTTGTTGGTGGCTGGTCGGTTCCTCTGCAGGTGAAACAATTCTTCCTGGTTTAGGTTGGCAGCTTCAGCCGCTTGATTTTCCAGAACTGCCACTGTAAGCGACAGAGCGCACATTGTGGCTCCCAGGCATGCCACTTGCAGTTTGCCCCGTTTCTGTGCTATCCACGGAGGTGTTCTCAGTGGCCCTTGCCACCCTGTCAACCCAGAAATAAACCAGAAAATGGAAAGTAAAACAAAAAGGGGGATCTAGCACTGTAACTGAAAATAAGCACTCCCTCTTGTAACCAAGCACTCCCTCTCATAACCAAGCGCAACTAGGAGTTTAAAGCAGCCTGGCATGGGACAGCTACAATAGAATGGATTTTAAAGCCAGGCTGCTCATTTTTTTATGTGTTGGCATTAGTGCTAAGAAGGGGGTGTTATTTTGCAGTCTCCCTCAGTGGGAATAATATGGCGGTTTGTCTGTTTTGCCTGGGGTTTGCTTATTTAAGTCAGCTCCTTGGCACAGGGCCAAAATGAAATGTGAAGCCAACTGCTGAACATTTCAGCCGTTGGCAAAAGTTATCAATAGAATATACTATAAACCCCTGTAACATAATGTGGGGCTGCTTCTTTTTTTTGTATACCACAATTACTCCCTAAACATTTAATGTTTCCTATTAATTTACGAACTTAACAAATGCCACAACCTACCTGAAGCATGTCTGCCCTGTCCTGTAGAGTGTTTAGAATGAATGCTAGTCCAGGTGTCCAATGGGACAACAGTGGCCCCTTGTGGTCATTATTTATACTTGTTGAGCTTTCACTCAAAGAGGAGTGGAAAGTTTTCTCACTCTCATTGCACTTTAATTTCTTATATTTAGGTTGTTTTTGCATTTTAATGCTTTAGCAGAGGTTATATTATTGTTAGTAAGCCCTGTGTGTTTGTATAAGTTAAAAAGGGGACCGGGGCGTTGTTAGCACTGGGCCTCCGGGGCTCAGGCCCCCAATGTTTTGTCTGGGGCCCCAAACCCTTTTCTGTACAGCCCTGCTTTTTTATTTTGTTTTACACAAAGTAAAACTTCTGTGCCTTTCTGATCCCAACCCAACCATTTGTTCCCATGGGTGTCATTTAGGGGTCGCCATGCCTCCCTCCTGCCGGCATCCAGTTACCCTCCTGCTCCCAAACAGAGAAAGCATTATGTGATTGGTTGAGACTGCTGCAGTCCCAACCAATTGCATGAAAGCTTACTCCTTTTTTTTTTTTCTAATTTGAAGAACGAGAGCCAACCTGTTCAAAGTACAAATAGCCCACCACCAGGAAGGAATGCGACTCAATGTGGGAGTCAGACTGGGAGGCTGAAGATGAGCTGCAAGGAGATGGGGGTCTTATCTAAATGACACAGACAATGCTGGAGTGGGAAGGGGAGGAAGGACAAACTGAGCAGGTACTATACCTCCATTGTCGAGATGTTGTCAGAGCATTTGTGTGTATAACCAAACTGTCAATAAATACAAAAAACAACCGGGGCCAATATGAATAATCCCTCACTGAGAAGTATTTTGGGACTTGTGTTTTTTTATGGATGAGTTCTGTCACTGTCACGCCGTCATCGTTAGAGGCCATGGGCAATGTTGGTGCAGAAGAGATCTGCAGCATAATGTTTTTATGTGCAGTCAAAACCACAATCTAAAAAATTGTAGCCCTTGAAACTGAAATAGAATCCACATCTACCTGGAAAATGATGATGCTGTTGTGAGGATACTGGTGTATTCAAGGCAGAGAAGTTAACAGCTTATTTAGCAGATTTAAGAAAACCTTCAGCACTAGTGCTATGTAGTCTTGTTTTCTCTCTTATGTTTCTGTGTTATTATTTCAGGAAACCAGTAAAAGCATGTTATATACATATTCATATTAGTTAAACAGGTTCACATATGTAGCCCGTTGGCAGCAAAGGACATGTATTTATTTATTTGCTTTTTGCTTACCAGGTCGGTACACTAGGCAGCTAAAATTCATATTTACATGTAGGGCCCAGAAAATATGTTGCAGTACTAGATTATTCAGATGGGCTGCAAAGTAACATTTGCTTCCTCAAACCATGCAGTTTTCTTCTCCCTATTATTATTCCCACATCACGTGACGTAAGTTTAGTAAACTTTTCATCCTTGTGGTCTGCTGCTGCTCACCCCCTTGATGGAACTTCTCCATCTACTTGTCCTACAGTCAACCTATACCTGTGCTTCAGTAGTATTCAATATGCACATGTAGAGGTGATCTGGTTCCAAGCTATCTTCTTAAATGTCCATGAGGTTGAAAAGCCAAGGGGAAAATTTAGACTGCAAACAATGCTTTGCTGAATGGATGGTGGGAGAAAAAGCAGAACTCTGTGTATAGATGGGGTAGCATTTTTTACCTCTCTATTCCAACCAACCTTGGTTAATTTGCTTTGAAGGGACAAAAGAAGGCCGAGGCCCATCCAGAATGTCCCCCACACTATGCGGGACTTTAGAACTGCTGCAAATTCTCCTTAATCCAAATATTGAGTCTATTTTTGTAGGAGTTTAGGCTGCAGGCATCCACCAACTCCTGTGGTAGGATGTTCCATAGCCTTGGGGCTCTTATGGAAAATAAATTTCCCCTTTTGTTGGTTTTAAATGGTAGGACCTTGAGCTGCTTGTTATGTAGTCTAGGGACTATTCGTCTAGTAGAATATGTGAGTCCACAATGGTTCATAAGAATGGGTGATTGGAGTAATTTATATGTCATGAGTAAGTCACCTCTTTTTCTTCTGGTTTGTAGTGAGTGGAGACCAGCAAGCTTTAGTCTTGTTGGGTAGTCTAAGTGTGCGAGTCTTGGTATAATTCTAGTGGTTCTTCTCTGAACTTGTTCTAATTGATATATGTCACCTTTGAGGTAGGGATTCCAAAACATAGACCCATAATCGATGTATGGCCTTATGATGGTCCTGTATAGGGGGATGATGCATTGCTCCGTGAGGGTAATGAAGGTGCATTTGACTTGTTTTAAAAGGCCATTTGCCATCTTGGCAGTTTTGGTACAATGCTCCCTGGATGAAAGTTTGTTTGATGTAAGTATCCCCAGATTTCTTTTACATGTCGAAGTTTTAAGTATTATGTTATTCAAGTAGTAGCTATGTTTAAGGTTGTTTTTCCCAAAGTGAAGAACGATGCATTTGTCATGATTAAAGCACATATTATTGTCAATTGCCCAATGTTCTATCTTCCCGAGGTCAGAGACAAGTGATGCCAGGTTGATAGGATCATTAACCCTACCCCCCAGTTTCATGTCATCTGCAAACTTAGATATATAGTTGTTAGGTCCTGCTTGCATATTGCTGATAAATATGTTGAACAGTGTAGGTCCCAGCACTGATCCTTGGGGAACCCCACTGGTGACAGAACCCTGTTATGTTTTAACATTTATTCTGGTTTTGTTCAACAAACTCACGCCACAACTGGAGTAGAGCAGCTTTCATTTTTATTCAGGTGCCTCTGGTCTCAACCACGACACTCTCTCTCTGCTTTCTTTCTGGCTTACACATATTGGAATGCTGCCCTCAAGTGGCAGAGTAACGCAATGCATTACCATTTCACATACATAACATTTCCTCCCCACTAAATTATATTGTTACCAAATGAACAAGTATTAGCATTATTCGCTATTATTAAGATGGTTCATTCTATGCTAGAGGTAGGGAGTAGTCTGCCCCAGACCTCGAACCAGTCAAGGGGATTATTCTGCCCCAATAATTTGATCTGGCTCTCTAACTACACGAAACATTTGTTCCTTTTAAATGTCTCACAGGTTCAACCGATCTGGAGGTTTTGAAATTCGGGATGGATAACGTTTCTCATGAGCAACCCTTGGCATGGCTGCCCTGTCTGGTACCTCCTTCCGATCCTCGGTTGGTGGTTGTACAGCCTCACCATTGCTCCTTTCCACCTCCTCCTTTGCATCTTCAGAAGGTGTTGAGACTTCTGTAGTGGGGCTTCTGTAAGCTACAGCAGATGGAATCCACATTTCCCGTGGGTTTTCTTCCCTAGGAGTGTCCCCATCTGTGCGCTGCTGAAGATCTAGGAGCTGTTCAGCATGACGTTTCCATTTTTCTTCAGATTCAACATCAACTGTATATGACAGTGGACCCATCTGAGATGTCACCACACTAGAGGTCCACTTCTCTCCCTTCCGGTAATCTCGAACAAGCACCTCTTGACCAACAATGAACTGTCTGTCCTTTGAACGAGCTTGCAGGCACATTATTTGAGATTCTTGGTTCTTCAAAACCTCTGATGCCACATCTGGCTTAAGCAAATCAAGACGGGAGTGAAGCTTAAGCCGAAAAAATAACATAGCTGGAGATTCTTTTGTTGTAGCATGGGGTGTATTTCGGTATGCCAGCAGGAAGTTATCCAACTTGTGTTGTAAGGTCAAAGACCCCCCCGCCGATTTCAGAGCATTCTTCATGGGTTTGCACAAAACGCTTCGCTAGACCATTAGTCGAGGGGTGATACGGGGCACTACGAATATGCCTCACACCATTGGACTTCAGAAATGCTGCAAAGTCACTAGAAATAAATTGTGGTCCATTGTCACTGACTAGCTGTTCAGGAATCCCGTAATGGCTAAATAGTCCTCGCAGCACTTGAATGGTCTTACTGGTAGTAGTAGTGTCCATGACTTGAATTTTGGGCCACTTTGAGTGGGCATCTACAACAGTTAAGTACGTGTCCCTCCCACGGCCCTGCAAAATTGACATGAATGTGCTGCCACGGTGCACCTGGCCACATCCAGGGATGTAGAGGTGAGGGACACAGCATTTTCTGAACATGCTGACAGGTAGTGCATGTGTTTGCTTGTTGCTCAATTTGCAAATCAATCCCTGGCCACCAAATATAGCTTCTAGCTAAAGCCTTCATTCTCACTACACCCGGGTGTCCCACATGTAGCTCATCCAGAACACAAAGTAGTTTTGAAGGGACAATCACCCGGACACCCCACATCAAGCAACCTTGCTGTACTGAAAGCTCATTATGTCTGACACAGAATGGTGATAACTCACCGTGAATGTCCTGGTTCACAGTAAAAGTCCCTTTTGTTACTAAGTCCAAGACTTGAGACAACACAGGATCAACTTTTGTCTCCTTTTTAATTTCAGAACTTGTGATAGGTAATTTCTCAAGCTGACTGATGTAGAAGACATCGACAGTGTCCACTTTGTCACTGTGGGCTACCTGCAGAGGCAATCTTGAGAGCCCATCAGCATGGCCATGAAGAGCCGCCTTCTTGTATTCAATGCGGTAGTTATGAGCTGATAACAAGAGAGTCCAACGTTGCATTCTGGCTGCTGCCATGGAAGGAATACCTTTGTGGGGGCTGAAAATGGTCGTGAGGGGACGGTGATCAGTGAGGAGTGTGAATTCCCGACCATAGAGGTATTGGTGGAATTTACGAACTACGAACACTATTGCCAAAGCTTCTTTCTCAATTTGGGCATAGTTTTGTTCAGCTTTGCTGAGAGTTCTGGATGCAAAGGCAATTGGCTTTTCGTCCCCATTCGGTAGAACATGAGAAAGAACTGCTCCCACCCCATAAGGTGAGGCATCACACGCCAGTCTGATGCTCAGCTGTGGATTATAGTGAATGAGCACATCTTGCGAAACAAGCTGCTTTTTAGCCTTCTTAAACGCACTCTCACAGTCCTTTGTCCAACACCAGGACTTCCCCTTGCACAGCAAGCCATTTAGTGGGTTGAGAATCTTAGCCAGATTGGGAATAAACCTGCCATAATAATTTAACAGGCCCAAGAACGACTGTAACTGGCTCACATTTTCCGGTGCTGGGGCATCCACAATCGCTTTTTCTTTCTCAGGTGATTTGTGTAAGCCCGCTGCATCTATGGTATGGTCCAAGTACTCCAATGAAGTCTTGAAAAATTCACACTTCTCCTTCTGGACACGCAAGCCAAGCTCTTCCATTCGCTGCAGAACTTCATCCAGGTTTTTCAGGTGCTCTGCATCATTCCTTCCGGTCACCAGTATATCGTCCAGGTAACAGTGAACATTTGGAAGACCTTGCAAAACCTGGTCCATAGCTCACTGAAATATGGCTGGAACTGATGCAATGCCAAAAGGTAGGCAATTATAGCAGAAGAGACCCTTTTGGGTGGTTATTGTGAGATATTTCCTTGAGTTTTCATCTACTCTCATTTGTAGATAAGCATGTGACAAATCCAGCTTACTGAAGCGTTGGCCCTGTGCCAGCAATGCAAACAAGTCTTCGATGCATGGGATTGGATACTGTTCCACACACAGAACTGGATTAATAGTTGCTTTAAAGTCTCCACATATTCGCACGGACCCGTCTTTCTTTTCCACTGGCACTACTGGCATCGCCCAGTCACTACACTGTACAGGTGACAAGACTCCAGCTTCGGTTAGGCGAGTTAATTTGGCCTCCACCTTCGGTCTGAGTGCATAAGGTACTGGGCGAGGTTGACAAAACTTTGGTTTGTGCTGTGACTTCAGAGACACTTTTGCCTCAATGCCCTTCATTGTGCCTAGCTCCCCTTTGAATAAAGGAGCATGTTTTTGCAACACTGCTTCTAGAGTGTTGCAGCCACTCGTATTAACAGTCCTTATCTCCTGCCAGTTGAGGCGTATTTTCTTCAGCCATTCTCGGCCTAAGAGTGAAGGGTAATTACCTTTAACCACGTACAGAGGCAGTAGTGCCGTTTGCCCACTTATTTTTACCTGCACCTTGATAACACCTTCAGGTGAAATTGCCTCGCCAGTGTATGTCCTCAGTACAACATCAGTCGTTTGCAGGGGTAGATGTCTCAACATAGCTTCATACTTGTCTGTAGAAATCCATGAGACTGCAGCCACTGTGTCCAATTCCATTTTTCAGTGGTTTCCCTTCAATTTCAGGTGTTACACAGATGGTTGCCGTTTCCCCTTTAAGAGTCAGCACGTGCAATGCTAATTCAGTATCAGCGTCATCACTGCACGTTCCCTGTGTTTCCACACGATGTACTTCTCTTTTTCTACATTTCGCAAATTGCTTCCCTTTGCTTCCATTGATTTCCCCTCCTTTCTTTTTCCCTCTGCACACTCACCCAATGTGGCCTTTCTTCCCACAGTTATGACATGTCTGTTCTTTAAACCATCAGTCCTTATCACTGTGATTAGCCTTCCCACAGCGACCACATTTGTTAGGCTTCCTGGGAGAAGAGAAGGATAAAGCGTTTACTTTCAGGGAATCACTTAAGTGCTGAGCCTCCCGTGCAGCTGTTTCCATCGATACAGCGATCTCAGTCGCTTTCTTGTGTGTCAGTCCGCCTCCGTTAAAGAGCTTCTGTGTCGCTTCTGCTTTTCAAACCGCACACAAATCTGTCCCGGAGAGATCATCTAAATGGGTGCCAAACTCGCAATGCTCAGCTAATTTCTTTAGAACAGCCACATACTGTGCAACAGACTCACCCTCTGCTTGATTTTGTTTGTGAAGCGAAATCTTTCAGCAATCACCAGAGGCTTAGGAGAGAAGTGTCTGTAAGACCTCCACAATACTGGCAAAAGTTTTCTCCCGGCTTTTCTGGTGCTTATTAGACTTCTCAGCAAACTGTACTGCTGCTGCCCATGACACACAGTAACACAGCCACTTGTTTTCACCACTTATATCATTTGCTGTGACAAATGTCCAAATCTCTCAATATAAGTTGTCCATTGTTCCACATTTTCATCAAAGGCATCAATATGTCCTATAGTTGCATCCATCTTTATGTGTCTCCTCGCGGGTTCACTCGTGGGTCCAAAAGTTACGTCTCAGGAAAACCCTTACAGCAGTAGTTCGTTCTGGTAAGGTACCAGAGAGTAATTAAACACCTCGTCGCTAATTATGTTATGTTTTAACATTTATTCTGGTCTTGTTCAACAAACTCACGCCACAACTGGAGTAGAGCAGCTTTCATTTTTATTCAGGTGCCTCTCTGGTCTCAACCATGACACTCTTCTCTCTCTGCTCTCTTTCTAGCTTACACATATCGGAATGCTGCCCTCAAGTGGCAGAGTAATGCAATGCATTACCATTTCACATACATAACAAACCCCAATCAGAAAAGGTGTTATTTATTTCGACTTTTTGATTCTATGTGTGAGCCAGTCAATTATCCACTTCACTAGGTAATTTGAGAAACCCATTGTCCATAACTTCTGTGTTAGTATGAGGGACCTTGTTGAATGCCCAGCTGAAGTCCAGTTGTATCACATCTGTTGGAACCCCATTATCAAGGTGTGTGCTAATGATATTGTAAAATGCTATTAGGTTGGTTGTACATGAATGACCCGGTGTAAAACTGTGTAGTGTTAAATCTGAAATATTTTGGACCTTGATTTCTTCCTGGGTCTGCTACTGTGTCCTTTTGGGTTCTTGGTTCTCCTCAGTTTAAAGGCTGTCATTTTTTGGCCAGTATTTTTGCCCTTTTTTACCCCCAACCCGGAACCATGGCAGACAAGCACATGCACTTGCATGGAGGTGCATACGCTCGCTGGGCACTGGCTCAGTCCCTTCCACCTCACCCCTGGCATTATTGTTATCACTCTGTGTGGAGGGGGCTAGGGTGCAACTTACTGGGCATGGGGAGGATGTAATAGGGTAGCAAATTCTGTTTCAAATGACCTCCAAAATGCACTAGAATGCACCAAAAAATATCTAATCCTAGCAATGACTCTGAAGGAGGCTAAATAATGAAGTTTATACTTTTAGTGTTCCTGATGTCACCTGACCATGGTGTCCAGGTATTTAAAGCCTACCTGTACTTCAGATTAGCAGATAGGGTTGGTATCTGCTGACAAGTGCAGGTGAAGGACCAAGTGGGTCAAGTGCTGCACTAGTGAAGTGGAAACAAAGATAGCCTGCCACAAATTATTATTTATGCCTTAACCTTTTTTTCTGTCACAAGCAAGAAGTATTGCAATTGTTTATTTTAATTTTTCTTTTAATAAAAAAAAAATAAATAAACATTCCACATGACAAAAGTGGGTTGCACCTTAATTGCTGTTTCTGTGTCCATCAGTTATCCCACACTTCCACACCTGGATATCTTTCAAAATGTCATCCAGACCTGATCCAAATAAGAAGCCTCCCTCAATGGTTAAATTAAACAGCTTTGCCTTCTACACCTGGTCCATGACCCAATGCTGTAGCCCTACACCTCACATGGCAGACACAATGTGCTAAGTAGAGCGAGCTGACATCCATGGGTTCTCCACTGTGGCATTCCCTAGAAAGGCACAGGCCATGGTTACTAGCTGTAAAATGCTCACCCTCTCAGAATCCAGGGGAAAGAAACTACTCAGCATTGTAACTCACAAATCTAGTGATCTGGTGACAATAAAGGATGCATAGGAGGTGTGGAGGTTTGTTCCATTGGAGGCAAAGGTTCTTTTGCATGAAGTATCCACTCGTTTATCATGTATATCCACTAGGAATAGAGATCCCTCAATTGGAATAGTCATGTGCCTTATGGAGTTATGTGCAGCCTTATCAGTCAGGGATGGAGTTTTCCACTTGCAGAAATTTTCTTCCATAAAAGGAAAACATTGTACCCTGGGTTTGGCAGATATTTCCTCTGCCCGTGCCTGTCCCTTCTTGTTCAATAATCTGATCACAGTGAATAAAGTTTGGAAAACACTTCAGAGCACATGAGGGTGTGGACAGGATAGGAATCAAATCTAAGGGCTCCATGGTTTTCACTTCCTTCTGCTGCAATATCCTACAAGTCTCAGTTATAAGACAGGACAGAGATTTTGTATTCAACAGAGGAGGGATTGGAATCCTTCTCTTAGGCTCCATCCACTCCCCCTCCTCATCATAATCAAAGGGGTCATCTTCATCATCAAGTAACTCTTTTGGGTAAGGATTTTCCCCACAATCCCCAGTATCCTCCTCCTGACCCTCTGTATAGTGAAGGTTGGGTCTGCCTACAGATCTAGGTTAGCAGACCTATGTTACTCTTGTGCACCTGGACATGCCTATGTGGCACCCCAACCTGAAGGGCCTGACTTAGGATTGGGTGTGTCAAAAGGGATGTCCTGTGGAACATCAAGGCTCAACAGCTTACATAAAAGCAACAACAAAGATTTACATAATTTTACTTTGCCACTGCCAACCAGTACACCAGGTGCACCTTCTCCCCCCCAGTTCAGGGATCCTACTGGGGGGAAACTGTGAGAGACATATTAGCTTGAGTAACACAAGAGGGGCAATATGAACCCATCAGAAAAGCTGCATTACTCTTCTACAGGTCTTACATCTTTTAAAATCTATAGGTTTCCAATAAACCATGGTGCCAATGGCTCTAAAGTAGGAAACAAAACAGCCAAGAGTACACCAAAAGGAATGGTCTTGGGTCTTTTTATGTTGGCTTGCACGCCAGTGCAAACAACATATTGGGGTAGTAGCACTTTCAGAAGTGTGTCAGTGTTGTGGAGAATCCAGGGGATGCTTTTGTCAGTGTGTCCCTCACCCGCCAACCAGTCAATATGCTTCTGATGACAGCAGTATCAGAGAGTGCCACTAACTTGAAATGAATCTGCTGCTGCAATTACAGACAGGCTCGTCATTGCAGCAGCAGATCTGACACGCCTCCATTATATGCCTTTCCTGGTGAAACATTTAAATACTTATGGTGGTTCCTCCCATCCACTACACAGTCCCGACATCAGGGTGCCAAATCCCTGTGTTGGCATCCCCACACTTAGTGTGTCTTTCCTGGTTAAACAGCTTCCCTTTTCTGCTACTGCGGTGCCCACTTCTGATGTTGGATGCTCCCTCCTCTAACCCGACTATTTGGCTTGCCAACATCAGGGTACGTGTGCCCAATCCCCGTGTCTGCATCCCTCTCCCTGAATTGTGGTACACTGGGAGCCCACCCCAGTGTGCCAATCTTGTGTGTGTGTAAGCGCCAAATGGTCTGAACTTGTAAATAAAGAAAACCTTCCCTCGTAGTCTGTTTTTTTTTCCTTGCAAAGCAAAAAACGGTCCACCAATGTCTTCCTCGTCCCCTCCCCATCCCCACCTCCCTCTGTTTACCACCTCCTGCACCCCCCTCACCCATACTTACCCTCCAGAGGTCAGAAGCCATGATAATCTCTGAAGCGAGACATGTCTGCACTCTTCAAAGACGAACTGCAAACTGAAGAAATAACAGTAAGCTTTATGATGGGGGGTGTCAACTTAGGTTGATATCTCAGCCATTTTATAGGAATTTTGACCACAAATTTTCAACATGGAGTTCTTGGGACCCCACCTCATGAACATGTAACTGTCATTTCATTTCTTGGTCCCGAAAGGTGATTTTGCAGTCGCTGTGCGAAATCACCTTTTGGGACAAATTAACAAAATGACAGTGCCACTGTTCATGAGAAGGGGTCCCAAAAAGCCCATGTTGCAAATATGGTGAAAAAATTCCCAAAAATGACTGAATTACCAGTGTGTGTTGTGCAGTTTCTATGCACGCTCGTAACTTAGCCAATTTTTAATATTTTTACTCCAGATTTTCAACATTGCCATTTTTTCACACCTCCCTATGAAGGGTACAGCTGCCATTTTTCACATCCTGCCCAAAACATGTTTTTGCACCTGTGGTGCATATTGGGCGCAGTCACTGTGTGAAGTCAACTTTTGGGACAGATTAACAAAATTATAGTGCCACTGTTCATGATGAGAGGTCCCAAAATTCCCATGTTGAAAATTTGGTGAAATAATTCCCCCAAATGATCACATTATGGGTGTGTGTTGCTCAGTATCTACGCATGATCATAAATTCGCAAATTTTTTGTATTTTCCCTCCAGATTTTCAGCATTGCCATTTTTTCATACCTCCTCAGCTGTCATTTTTTGCAACCTGCCCAAAATGTGTTTCCACACCTGTGGCTCCCAATGGCGCAGTTACTGTGCAAAATCACCTTTCAGGATTAAATAATGAAATGATAGTGCCACTGTTCATGAGGTGGGGTCCCAAAAAGCCAATGTTGAAAATTTGGAATGAAAACACCAACAAACATGTGGGGCATTAAGGTTTCCAACCATACACCCACCCTGTGGAGACTGACAGGCATTGGGGGCATAACTTGGGTTCATCGGCCATAATGTTCACAGCATTCTACCCCCCCACCCTACAGCCACTGACAGGCATTGAGGTGTGTCTTGGGTTCTGTTGCCCTAATATTCACCCCATTATCCTATATTGCACCCATCTCAGCTTATTTCCTTATGGAATGGGGTGAGCATAAGGGCCGAAGACCCCAAAGCACACCACAACACCTGTTGGTGACTGCAGGGTGGGGCAAGGTGGAATGGCATAAGCGTTATGGCTGTCGATCCAAAGCCACACTCCCAACACCTTTCAGTTTCTGTGGGGGGCGTGTGTTGGCTTTAGTTCAATACTTCAACTGTGGGGGGGTTGGCATTAGTTCAATATTTCACTGCCACTACTGTTTTGTATCTCTGACTCCTGCACTACCAATGCCAATGACAGTAAGCAAACATTCAGCATTGACAAATGCTTGTTTTTGTTTTGTTTCAATAACTCTGTTCCGATCCCCTCCCCACTGCTGTGGTGGAATGCCACAAAGAAAAAATAAAAGGCAGCTGAGAACTGAAAACTAGAGGAAAGACAGGGCAAAAACAAGCAAAAACTATAATACAATAGTCTTCCTACCAGCCTACAGAAAAGGCAGGCTGTAGTGGAGATGATCACGTCCAGAAGAAAGAGAAGTCAAGCTGAGGAACACTACCACTGCATCTAGTGCTTGAAAAAAACACTGATGTGTGCACATTTATGTGTGCACATGATGTCACAATGCTATGTGTGATGTCACCACATTGAGGGGGTGAACCCAAATTAAGAGATGTGAAATCTGATAGCGCTAGGGCACAAGACAGCCACCTGACTTGTAAAGGAGCGTGAGCCTAACTGACAGGCTCTCAGAAATGGCAGGAGTCTGTGCAGCTCAGCAGAGACATTAGAAGTAAAACCAGTGACCAAAAAGGAAAAGCTAAAGGCAAAAAAAAAAAGAAAAACAAGAAATGAGCCTGAGGGAAGACCCCCAGGCTCAGGCAAGCAGGCACATACAACGTACAGAGCACAGAAAAAGAAAAAAAAACAATACTTCACACCAGAAGCAGTTTTAAGCACCAAGGGCACACACAATTGTAAAATAACAGCCCTCTAACAGTCCAGGTGTGGGGGAGGGGCAACACCAAAACAGACGCTAAGGAGAAAGAAAGAAAAACAGTCAACTTTACTGCTAGGCTCTAACAATCACCCCCAAAATAAACAGTACCTACCTGAGGCAGCAGAAGGAAAAGGGAATCATAGACCTGATAACAGAATGAATACACACCCTTAAAATAGTGTGGAAGAATGTGGCTCCCCAATCCAAGCACAGATAGGCAGTGGAAATGGGGAAAATGACAGATTAGCCAATTTGAAAGCCACAGCTTAGTAGCCATGATTTTAAATTGAGGGGTGTGCCCTGTCACTAGGTAGTCCCAACCTGCTCATCAGAATTGCAGCCCTGAGGATTAAACACCAAAAAAAGAAAATGTTTCTTCAGAGAAATCTTCAGAGAATCTTTTATGCTGTTTCCCCTTTTATGGCACAGCAAAGACTGGAGAGCCGTGCCACTGCTATTTGGAATCTTCATGTGCATAGGATGCTATGCTGCTACAGCTTTGGGCTGTACCATTATCCCTATTAGGGGTGCACATTACCCATATATAATTACTGGTGACCCTATTTATCAACAAGATTATAATTGTGGTGAGCTACCCCACTGCTAGTCCTTATTTGTAGACATAATTTTGTTGTACATGTTTTTTATGTAATTTTATGTATATGCACATGCCACAAAATGCCAGTGTTAAATCAAGGGGTCATAGAGAAAAGACTGGATTTTAAAAAAAAAGTTTGACCTTACTTTGACCTACAAGGCACCTGCTTGCCAGGAACTGAAATAACATTCCCAGGTTCCTTTAACAGAGATATGTCAAAATCCATTTTCCTGTCATGGACCACACACTTCAAAGGCTGAATGCTTGGTCCCAGGAAACTATTATAGTATATCGCATTTTATGAGGTAACAGGTAAGAAAACACCCTTCTAGCAAACCTGTGTGAAATTCTAACAGGACACTGTGAATTAGCTTATAGGGTGTATACTGATACATCAAAGTTTTAACTTTGACAGTCATGTTACTGGTTAATTATTGAGCCAAAACACTGTGTTGGTGAAGTGCAAAAGTGACACCTGTTGGCCTAAAATGGAAGGCCAGCCTCTATCCACAGACAGGTATATAAATATCCCAGATCAGTGCATTTACACACACATTTTCATCTGGACACTCTGCCTGACACACCAGGAACAAAACATCTGAGACCCAGTGTGGCTGCCAAGGAACTGAAAACCTTCATCTACTTTTTCTGGGCTTCAATTCACTACAATTTTAAGGTAGACACTTTAACTAACAGTTTTAATGCATTTACATGTGAATAGTTTTCAATTTTTTCCTGTATACTGTAACCCAAATTAGTGTATTCTCTTTTTAGTTGTAACTGTATTTATTTAAGTATTTTAGTAAAAACATTTGTTTTCCTAAAGAAATTCTGCCTGTGTGAAATTTCTATATTTGTTTGTGAATTGTGAAAGAGTATTAATAATCTGTGACAACTATTAATTGCTTAGAGGGGTCACCAATAGCAACCAAATTGAAAAAGGGTCTGTAAGGGATCTGGAAGGATGGGGAATACTAGAGTCTGTAGAAATTTTGAACCAGGTTGTTGCATGTCCTGTAGGGAGAAGGACAGATCAGGTGTTACGCTGCTACCCCCAAAGAAAGTGTGACACCAGGGTCTTCCACCTTTGTGTAATGACCAAGGAAGGGTTCCTATTTGGCCACAAGACTCAAGACTTGTATTGTGCCCTTATCCAGAGATAGAGGATTACCCTGGGTCCTCGTGGCAGAGGTGCAGTTGTGACCTCAGTGAAGAGTCTAAAAAGACATGAGGAGGGTATCCCTTCCCCCCCATTATGGATTGCGCTTAGGGGTGGGCACTGTGAGCTCAGTGGGCCTGACCCCCAGGAATGGGTTTGTGACAATTACTGTCAAACATTGTAATAACCCATAGATGCCGTAATAACCCAAAAATGGGTTATTACTGCATTCTGAAAACAACTTCTCACTTGTACTGTCCACCAGCATTATTTTCACTTTTTTCCATCAGGGCAGCATGACTGAGTGGTACTCATTTCGGAAAATAATATGCCCCAAAATGCACAAAAAGAGCAGTGGTTTGTATAAAAATCTTGTCACCTATAGGGGTTAAGCTAATTTTTCTTAGTTTTGAGTTAGAGAAGCCGCTGAGTGTAGACTGGGGAGAGTGAGTGACTCAGCAGCTTCAGAAGATGAGATTCAAGTGTGACAGAGCATTGCAACACTTGCTCATGCTTGAATCTCATCTTCTGAAGCCGCCAAGTCACTCACTGTCCTAGGTATACACTCGGCAGCTTCTGTAACTGAAAACTAAGAAAAATTAGCTCAACCCCTACAGGTGACAGGATTTTTACACAAAGCACTGCTCTTTTTGTGCATTTTGGGGATGTTATTAACGAAATGAACACCGGTCGGTCACGCTTCACTGAAGGACCCGCCAAGTCACTTGCTCTCAACAGTTTACACTCCGTGGCTTCTCCTACTAAAAACAACTAAAGTTAATGTTAAACACCACAGCTGACATGCCATTTCAAAAAAAAAAATTCCTCTTTCTTACAGTGGCAGTCTTCACTATTTCACCAAAATTAAACAACATAACATCCACTGAAAGCACTTTTTCCCCTCTCTCTAAGTACTTTTACATACGAAGTCAATGTACCAGCAATTATAAAAAATAATCAATAGGCAAGTGTGTGTGTGTTATGGATTTTTTTACACACCCTCAGTGAGTGATGACCTCATAAACCTCTCAAGCTTCACTCTCGAGGTTTATCGGTCATCACACACCTTGGGTGTGTAAAAAAATCCATAACACACACACTTGCCTATCCATTATTCTCTATGTACTGTACTAACTACCCATTGATGATGTGGAGTGCTACAGAAAGGAATGAAATCAAGGTGGAGTGGTGTACGTGGCCCTCCTAGATTTCAGTATGACTTTTGACATTGTTCCACATAGGAGACTAGTACGTAACTTTGGTAGCTTAGGAGTAGGTCCAAAGGTGGTAAACTGAAAGAGAAATTGAGGGTGGTGGTAAACAGAGTTCACTCTGAGGAAGAAAATGTAACCAGAAGGGTGCCTTAGGGATCAATACTAGGACCAGTCCTCTTTAATGTCATTTTATAAATGACATTGCAGAGGTGCTGAAAAAGAAGGTCTGCCTCTTTGCAGAAGACACCAAAATCATCAATATTTTGGACACTCTGGGAGGGCGGAAAGGATGAGCAGAGACCTGAGAAAATGAGAAGAGTGGTCAAGGGTATGGCAGCTGGGTTTCAATGAGAAAAACTGCAAAATAATGTACTTAGTGCACAGAAATCCAGGGACAGAGTTATAAAATGGGTGGAGTGGTATTAATGGCAATCAAGCAGAAAAGAGTCCTGGAGTAATTTTACCTGATGACCTAAAGGTGGTGTAACTGTGGTACATGGCAGCTGGGAGGGCTAGTAGGATGCTGGGGTGCATAGGGAAGGGTATCACCAGCAGAAAGAGGGTGGTGGTATTGCTCCTGTATAAATCGCTGGTGAGACTCCACCTAGAGTACTGTGTCTAGTTCTGAAGACCACATTAAAATTTTTAGCACTTTTGGTTTTATTGTTTGTTAGTATATTTAGTAGTAGGTCTGTTACTATGATAGCCAGGGACTTTACGTGAGGAAGGGGTAGGAATGTTAGCTGTTTATTTTTAGGTTTTTGGTGTGTGGCAGTGCTGAATATTAACATGTTTCACTTGCCTGCTGTGGACAAGTTCTCTGACAAACTGATGATTGTTTTTATGCCAGAGAAACTATGCCAGAAAGCGCGCCCGGTAGCGGCCAGCAACAGCGCTCAACGGCCGCCACCACCGACTCTTTCCAGCAGCCCTTACTGCAGTAAGGGCATCAGGGCACGGATTGCTGCACAGATTTATGTTCGAAGGTGCGCCGCCAAAAAAAGCGGCCAGCAACAGCCGCTCCAATGGCCGCCACCACCACCACCGACTCCTTCCAGCAGCCCTTACCGCCGTAAGGGCATCGGGGCACGGATTGCCACACAGATTTCGTGCCTGAAGGCGCGCCGTCAAAAGCGGCCAGCAACAGCCGCTCCAACGGCCGCCGCCACCACCGACTCCTTCCAGCAGCCCTTACCGCCATAAGGGCATCGGGGCATGGATTGCCGCACAGGTAGTACCCGCTAAAAACTTGCCTGAGAACCAGCACGCCTGGGCGTCCTTGATTGGTGCGGCGCTATCCTAGGGGGATCGTGATTGGTCCGCCCACCTGCCTGCTTCGCGTTGATTGGAGCGCCTTTGCCATAGACTTATACAGATTTTCCTGCCCTATTCTTACTCTTGACTTCTGAGCTTTATCTGTTACTTGAATTTTGTACCTAATAAGTTGAAACTGTATGTAAAGTTGGATTTTGCTGAAGTACAAGTTACTACTGTGACCTGCCTAGCCTAGCTTAGTACTATATTGTAAGTCTATGCAGTGTATGGTTAGCAAGCTTAGTTGTGCTCCCTACAGGGCAAGCTCTCGTTCTGTCCCCTGAATTTCACTGCTTATGTCCTATTGTGTAAACTTTCGACCTGTCCTCTAAAACCCACTGTTTTTCACATCTTTTTGTCTTTTTTCTCAACTCTAGCATCGATCTGCTGTACCCCCTCTTAAACTACTGCAATTGGCTGTCCCTTCTGTGGCTGCTGCCCTCTCCTAGAGATAGTACACCCTCCCCCCCAGCTTCATCTAGCAACTCTTCAGCCATCTTCTTTTGTCCTGCCTGCCCAACCCCTCTAATCATTTCTTTTGTCCTTGCTATCACCTCGACCCCTGCTGACGAACTGCTGCCAGCTTCCCTGCTTTCCCGCCCCTGTTTTACTGTCTGTCCCTATAAATAATTGACCCAGCTCTTTTCTCTGTTCTTAGATTTCATGCCTGAAGGCGCGCCGGCGAGAAAAGCGGCCAGCAACAGCCGCTCCAATGGCCGCCACCACCACTGACTCCTTCCAGCAGCCCTTACTGCCATAAGGGCATCGGGGCATGGATTGCCACACAAGTAGTACCCGCTAAAAACTTGCCTGAGAACCAGCATGCCTGGGCGTCCTTGATTGGTGCGGCGCTATCCTAGGGAGATTGTGATTGGTCCGCCCGCCTGCCTGCTTCACGCTGATTGGAGCGCCTTTCCGATAGACTTATACAGACTTTCCTGCCCTATTCTTACTCTTGACTTCTGAGCTTTATCTGTTACTTGAATTTTTCTCCCCCCCACCACCCCCTCCCAGGCCTCCTTTAAATACACTTATGCTCCGCCTTTTTCTAACTCTCTGCTGTTCATTGGCCTAGTATTGTTGCTGTCAATCTATGATTGGTAGCCGAGTCTGGCTATTATAGCTGCCCATGTGTGAATATTTTCTGTACTCTAGCCATTAGTACTGATCTGCTCCTGCTTTTCTGTTCCCCTTTCTGCTGTATATCTTACTTTGAGCTTTAAGTGTGAACCTAGGTGGTCCAACTATTTGCCCAGGAAGATTCTGCCCAATAATAATTGTAAGATCATCCATACTGGCACCATGGCTTTCCTTACTGTTCTACTTGTTTTCCTAATGCACAGAGTACCTAACAATACAGTGCAACCCGAACTACCTCTATGCAAACCAGTGCTCCAATATGCATCATTAATATCACATGTCATAACGGGCTGCTGTGCAGCTGACACTTCATTTTCCTCCCCCCTTTTAGCCTATTCTCCCCGGTTTACCACCCTCCCCCTACTACTGCCCTCGCCTATGTCTATTCGAGCACTCACGTTGATTACGTTAAACTGTCACTATAGTGGTGCTACCCCCTATGCTGTGCATTATGGGCACTCTAGAAGAAATAAAAGCAGTCCCCATCCTTATAAGATCTTTAAAGAAAATCATATTACTGCTTCTCCTCTGTTCAGGTAATGTGGAGCTAAACCTGGACCCCCCACAACACCTCACCTACTGATTTTGCTGAGGCCACAGGTCTCAAGATGATGATGGTTAACATTCTAAGCCTGCCCAAAAACTTGTACAACTTCAAGCCTGGCTGCGATATCAACCCTGACCTTATCATAATTACTGAGTCATGGTTAAAAAAGACAAATTCCGACCAACAAATTTCACTCCAGGATTACAAACTATTTAGAGCAGACAGAGACTCCAGAGGCGGGGGTGTGGTTGTTTACGCCAAATCTAAGTACTCGGTCACCAACATTAGCTGCAAATCCTTGGCTAAGGAATTTGAGACTGTCTCTCTGAACCTTCATCTCCCCTCTTCTGAATGCATAACTATTATAGGTGGCTATAGACCTCCATCTGGTGGTAATGAAGTCCTTAATCTCCTGAAATCCATGTTCTCAGATGCAAAAACTAAAATACAATATTCTTAGGGGATCTGAACATGGATTGGCTAACACCTAAATCACATTGCCTCAAATCCCTTTGTGATGAGCTAGGTCTTGGGCAACTAATCAACAAACCTACTAGGAATAACGTTCTAAACACTGCCAACAGCTCCATCCTAGACGTGGTGCTAACCACCCATCCACATAAAATATCCCATACAGCAGTGTTTCACAACGATATGAGTGATCATGGGATTGTTGCTTGCATAAGATCTCAAATTAAGACTCGACCTCAGCCCATCTTTATAACAAAATGGTCCTTTCAAGTTCAGCCGCAGTAAATTTCCTTCACGTGGGCAGGATCAGTTGGCAAGACCTCTACCTAGCCAAAGATGTTGATGAGGCAGCTTATAACTTCAATGACAGTCTTACTAGATTGATAAATAAGCATGCCCTTTCATCAAAGTAAAGATGGAACAACTGTAACCCTGGTTTACCCCAGATCTTAAAGCAGCCCTCATAGCCGAGACAAGCTTATGGGCTAAAGCTAGGCATACTAAGAACTCTTCGGATTGGCAGGCCTTTAGAACAGTCAGAAATACCTGTGTGAAAAGTATACGTTTTGCTAAAGCTAACTATTATATCTCTACCTAGAACAAGCAAAGAGTAACCCATGCAAAATATGGAGAACAATTAAATCTATTGAAGGGAGGCATACGGCCCTCTGTCCCAACAAAATTAGTTGCAAAAGATAAGATAGTGGAAAACAAGTCCTTAATCCTTGAGGAACTTAACTCCCACTTTGCCACAGCTGGGCTAGCTTTTGATTCTTCACCTTATGCTAGCTTCTGGTGAACCACCATCCCCCCTGTCATAGTCCATTACAACCCATTCAATTGCGTGAGATAACCTTCAAAGATTGAAGATTCTCTCCTCAAACTAGACACTAAAAAAAGTGCAGGGATGATGGCTTGGAACCCTTTTTCCTAGGCTAGGATATGCCCATCTAGCTGCCCCAATTCTCCACATCTTCAATCTTTCCATCACATCTGCAACTGTGCCGTCTTGCTGGAAATCAACATATATCCTCCCTCTGTTCAAGGCTGGTGACCCGTGCGACGTAAATAACTACAGGCCTATTTCCATATTGCCTATCCTTTCTAAAGTTTTTGAAAAATTGATCCACAATCAGTTAAAATCTCACTTGAAAACCTTCTCTCTCATTAACGCTGCCCAATCTGGCTTCTGGGCGAACCACAGTGCAATTTCTGCATTAGCAAAAGTAACCAATGACTGGATCTCTGCTATAGACGCAAAGAAGGTAACAGGAGCAGTCTTTTTGGATCTAAGCAAAGCTTTTGATACTGTTGACCACAATCTACTAGTCGCTTGCCTTGCAAATTTGGGTGCCACATACCACACTACTCGGTGGTTTTCTAGTTACTTAACTGGGAGATCCCAAAAAGTAAAAGCAGAGGGCTGTTTTTCTGCTGCTTTGCCAGTTGCTAGAGGTGTCCCTCAAGGATCCATCCTAGGCCCCATTTTGTTCTCATTATATATTAATGATCTTGATTCAAATATATCCACATCCAACCTGCACTTTTCACGGACGATACCGTGCTGTATACCTCTGGCTCATCGCTTACTGAGGTCAAGGGAGTGCTCCAAGTGGACTTTGCGCAACTCGAGCATAATCTTATAAAGGCAAAGCTTCTGCTTAATGCCAAGAAGACAAAAGTGATGATATTTTCCCGTAGTGCTGCCACAGGTACCCTTATTACCCAGCCCAAGATTTCATTGTTACTATGCTAAACGAGCCTCTGGAAGTTGTCACCAAATTCAAATACTTAGGCATCTGGATTGATAACAAACTCTCTTTCAATGACCATATCGAAGATGTCTCTAGAAGGCTAAAAGCCAGGTTAGGCTTCTTCTTTAGAAATAGGCCCCTCTTCCCCCTTGAATTTCGGAAAAAGCTTGTCCAGGCCACTTTTCTCCCCCTTCTTGACTATGGCAATGAAATCTACTCCTCTACCTCCGGTGCAAATCCAAGTAAATTAGACAGCCTCTATCACCGTGCACTACGGTTCATTACCAACTGCCCTTACCGTTCGCATCATTGTGACCTATATGCAGCTGTTGGATGGACATCTCTCACTACTAGACGTTTGCTCCATGCTGGCCTATGGACTCTTAAACTGCTCCTGCACAAATTACCGAGCTTTCTCATTAGTATTTCACACAGTGCTTACTCGCTAAAAAATCTGACTTTATTATGCTTGACATTCCGAGGACGCGGACCTCCTTTGGTAAACGTGCTATTGCGTATGCCCTTCCCTCTATTTGGAACCATTTACATACCGTACTGAAATTAACTAGCACAGTTTCAATTAACTCCTATAAAGTGCTATGTGCAGCTAAAATAAAAGATACCTGCAACTGTCATTAAGCATCTCTCCCCCCCATGTGTGCCATGTGCATCCTCTGGTAAGACCATAATTGCTTTTGTGAATACCAACTACCTATTATTCGTACTTCTTTTATACTAAGAAACAACCCCTCCCACCAGCTCCTGTCTTATATCTACTACCTGGCTGCAACAACCTAATTCCTGATATCCCTTCCCTCCCTACTCCGGCTGCCTACATATATACCTCTCTGATCGCACTATCTAACCTTTCCTACCTCCCCTATCCATCCTATTCTGTGATCGACTCATCTGCCAAAATGTATTTATTGCAAACACAAGTACCATGTTTCAAGCATCATTATGCTATCTACAGTTGCCACCTGTATTACCTTAGTTATTACCACCCTCGGTCACCCCATGCGGTGTCATTGAATGTTTATCTTGCTTCTACTATGTGACACTTGCATTTATGTATATATTGTTATTAATTTATTTATGTATGTATGTTGTGTAAGTCTATATGTCACAGGACCTCCTTGTGAATGAGCTTGCTCAATGGAGTTTTCCTGCAATAAACTTGAACTTGAACTTGAACACTAGCAATAGTGCCTGAGAAGAAGAGAGTGGAGGAGCTCTGTGGCTGCATATTGATCTAGTTTTCTGAGCCTTCTGGGTTGAGCTTCAGAATCAGAGTGTGGCAAAGAAACCATAGGTTTGTGGCCTCTGCAGTCTGTTTGTTCCCCAACTCCATACTGAAGAATATGTGTGGTTTGTGGCTGGTGGGCAGCTTCCAAGGTGAGGCAGAGTCTGAGTGAGCCATAGTCCCCTCCTAGCCAGGAGAGGAGAAAATGAGAAATTTGTTCACAGCTGCGGGACTGCAATGCAGCGGTTTGGGTTTTATATAATTGGTGTTTGTTCATCCGCCATCTCCAGAGGCTGAAAACCTGCTAACACTGAGTTGGAGGAAAATTTTCCTGGGACTCCGGATTTTATGGATCTAGTGGGCCAGCTGTTGGTGAGAGAGTCTGCTGGCTCAAAAAAATTTTCACTTTTTTTAGGCAGAAAAGAGAGTACTGCCTTTTTTTACTTCATACTATATATAAACATTTGTTGCAGTTCTAGGGAGAGCAGAATATCATCTGTTGGAGTATTTTTCACTTTTTATCTGTTGTTTGAACCTTTGGGACTTAATCGTTGATACATATGGACTTTGCAAAGTGTTTCTGTATTCACTTGTTTGGACATTGTAGCACTGTTACACATCAATTGTTAATCTTAAATTTTGTTTTAAATCTTCACTTGGTGGTGGTGGTGGTGGTCGTGGTGTGTGATTTGTTTAGGTTAGGTTGAGTAGTATGCATATGGTTATAGGTTTGTAATATATTAGAACTGTATGTGGAGTGGTATGAGTGGATAGGGTTTGACGTGTGAGTGGGATTGTGCTATACATTACATGGGGTTATAATTTTGGATCTGGGGTGGGGTAGATGTTAATTTCAGTAGCTGTGGTAATGTGTGTTTGGCTTGGTTGTGATCTCCCTAGACATAGTTATTCCTTAGCCCAACTGTTTGATCTACATCCCTTTCAGGATCCCCCACCCCCCACTAAGAGTTGCCTATCACCGATGTAGGGAGGTAAGGATTGAGATGAGATGAGGTGGTTGGCAGTGAGGAGTGAGGGTTACTACCAAGGAGGCATCATTAAGATGGTTAGGACCAGAAGACAAACTGTGGCACAATGGGACCTAGATAGAGGCAAGGCATGTCCATTTCCCATAGCCACAGATACAACTGGACTGAGTGGGCAGGTAGCCAGTGGGCCAACTGCCTCACTCCATCCCCTACTGGCAATGTTATGTAATGTGAGGTCAATGAGGAATAAGACTGCCTTTATGGCAGATCTAATGTTGGGTTCCTAGTTCATCCAGGCTTGTATCATGGAGACCTGGCTGGGTAATGAGTGTGGTGCAGTGCTGGAAGCAGCAATCCCAGTTGGTTTCTCCATAGTTCACTGCCTGTAGAGGGATTGGGGGGGACATTTTTTTAGATTTGGGTTAAACTTCACTGTGTGGGGGAAGCCTCATCATTTGAATGCGTGTCTGTGCATGGGAGTCCATGTGCAGATTGCAGGATCCTCCTGGTGCACCAGCCTCCGTGGCATAAGGGGGATTTCCTGTAGGAAATCGCAGACTTCATCATTGAGAGGGTGTTGGAGTCACCCAGATGGTGTATTCTGGGTGACTTCAATGTCTGGGTTGACAGTAAATTCTGGCATTTTGGAAGAGATTTCCTCCAGTTGATGGTATCACTAGGTGTAGCACAAGTTGTTACTTCTGCAACTTACCAACACAAACACACCTTGGACTTGGTTAGCTCCTTGGGGCTCAAGTTCAGTAACCTCAAGATTACCTGGTCAGTTGGTTGGATCATTGCACAGTGAAATTCTCCTCTGGGGCCCCTCCTGTGGTCCTCCCCTGGTGAAGATGGTTTAGTACTGCCTTTATCATGGCTTAGCTAGAAGGAATACTGGTTGTACTGAACTTCTTGGAGATAGTGGCAGGGAAAACCCAGCCTCCCCCCACAAAACACAGTAGTTAGAGAGGTAAACACCAAGGTAGAGAATTTAATGGTGAGCAGGACAGGGGTAAATGCAAAAAAAGGCACGAAGGACAGGGATGGAGCTAAAAGGGGTAAGGCCATTAACAAATGGAGGGTGATGAGAACCAATGCCCATGGTCTGTGTAAAAAGCTCTCTGAACTGGTGGCCTTGATGGAAGAGGGACATCTGGATGTCATGGCAGTCACAGAAACATGGTACACTGAGAACCATGACTGTGATGTCAACATACCAGGGTACATAATCTACAGGAGGGACAGGGAGGGTAAAAGAGGAGGAGGAGTAGCTCTCTATGTAAGGGATAGGATCAAAGCAATGGAACTAAAGGATAAACAGGGAGTAGAGGAGGCACTGTGGGTTACCCTGGAGACAGGTTATGGCACCATAATTCGCATAGGGGTGGTATACAGACCCCCATCTTGGGGGAGGCATTGGACAAGGAAATGATAGAAGGCATCCTTAGAATGGTAGAAAAAGGGGAGATATTGTTGATGGGGGACCTGAACATTAGCTGGAGCACCTTAGCTGCAACCACATCAAAAAGCAGGTTTATTCTCGATGACCTTCAGGGGGCATGCCTCAGACAGCTAGTGGTGGAACCCACTAGGGAGGGAGCAATCTTAGACCTGGTACTGTCAAATGGGGATGGAGAAAGGATCTCAGATTTAGAAGGGAGTAGCCATCTGGGAACAAGTGACCACCAAACAGTGTGGTTCACAATAAACACAGCCATAGAGTCGAGCCATACAAAAGCACAAGTGTTGGACTTTAGGAGGGCTGACTTTGGGAAAAGGGGAGAGTGCTTCAGAAAAGCACTAGCAAACTGGCAAGAAGGAGTTGTGAAGGAACAATGGGGAAGAATCAAAAGCCATCACGGAGGCAACAAGCCTTTGTGTGAAGCAAATCAACAAAGCAAAATGAAGGAAAAAAACACTATGGTTGTCAAAGAGGTGGCAGGGAAGGTTAAGGAGAAAAAGGTAGCATTGAGGAAGTATAAGGAAACACAGAAGGAGCAGGACAGAGAACTGTACCAGTTAAGAAGGAAGTGGGGAAGGTAGTCAGAATAAAAAAAGCCCAAACCAAGGAAAAGATAGCCAAATCAGTTAATAAGAGGGATAAAACCTTTTATAGATACATTAGGGAGTGAAGAAAGATGAAGGAAGGATAGTGAGGCTTACTAAAGGGAAGGGAGGGTGGGCAGAGGATGACAGTGAAAAAGCAGGGATACTAAATGAATACTTCTGCTCAGTATTCACAAAAGAAGAGGAGGGGGAGGTGCCTAAATCAAAGAATAGAAACACTCTGGATAGGAAGGTTGATACCAGTCCATTCACAGAAGAAAGGGTTCTGAAAGAACTCTTAAAACTGAAGGTGGACAAAGCAATGGGGCCTGATGGAATTCACCCAAGAATTCTAAAAGAACTAAGGATAGAACTAGTGACATCACTGACCTCCCTTTTTAACAAATCATGGGAGGATAGTGTGGTACCGGAGGACTGGAGGAGGGCAGACATGATTCCCCTTCACAAAAGTAGGAGCCAGACAGAGGCAGGAAACTACAGACCTGTTAATTTGACCCCAGTGGTAGGGAAAATGATGGAATCACTTCTAAAGGAAAGAACTGTTGAGTTCCTAGAGGCCGGTGGGGCAGAGGACCCAAGGCAGCATGGATTCACAGCAGGAAGGTCATGTCAGACAAATCTAATAGATTTCTTTGACTGGGTAACCAATGTAGTAGACCAGGGAGGGTCTGTGGACATGATCTACCTAGACTTTTGCAAGGCATTTGACACAGTCCCACACAAAAGATTAATATACAAGTTAGCCAGCCTTGGAGTGGGTCCCAAGGTGGTAGCCTGCGTAAACAATAGGCTGGACAACAAGATACAGAGGGTAATAGTAAATGGAGTTTACTCTGAAGAAAGGGGGTTTCTAGTGGGGTATCGCAGGGTTCAGTACTGGGACCAGTCCTCTTTAATGTCTTTATAAGTGACATTGCAGAGGGACTGGAAGGAAAAGTATGTCTCTTTGCAGATGACACAAAGATCTGCAACAGGGTTGATACAGAAGGTGGGGTGGAGAGGATGAAAAGGGACTTGGCAAGGTTAGAGGCATGGTCAAATGTATGGCAGCTTAGATTCAATGCAAAGAAGTGCAAAGTAATGCACCTGGGAAACAAAAATCCAGGGAAAGAGTACACAATGGGGTGTGAGATAATAACAACAACAGAAATGGAAAGGGACCTGGAGGTAATCATATCAGACGATCTTCAGGTTGGCAAGCAATGTGAGAAGGCAGTAAGGAGAGCTAGTGGGATACTAGGATACATAGGGAAAGGCATCACCAGTAGAAAACAGGAAGTTGTTATCCCTCTGTACAGACAGTTGGTGAGACCCCATCTGGAGTTCTGCGTCCAGTTCTGGAGACCCCATCTCCACAAGGACATAGACAGGAAGGAGGCTGTCTAGAGGAGGGCAACTAAAATAGTGTGGGGTCTGCACCAGAAGACATACAAAGAGAGATTAAAAAAGCTTAATATGTATACACTCAAGGGGGGGGGCATGATAGAAACTTTCAAGTACATCAAGGGAATCAACAGAGTCTAAGATGGTAGCACCTTTCAGAAAAAGAGATGTGCAAGAACAAGGGGGGCACAATTTGAAGACTGAAGGGGGATGACTCAGAGGTAATGTGAGGAAGTATTTTTTCACAGAGAGGGTTGTGGATGCATGGAATAGCCTTCCTGAGGAGGTAGTGGAGTCAAAAACAGTGGGGATATTCAAGAATGCAGGGGACAGACATAAAGCAATTCTAGTGGGGGTAGGAGGAAGTAGGCTGTTGGTTAACTAGGACCTGTAGCCTATGCATTAGGTAGGGAAATGGGCAGACTAGGTGGGCCAAGCAGTCCTTATTTGCCATTAAATTCTATGTTTCTATGTTTTTGTGAGACTGGACGGGAGAAAGTGATTCTAACCTATAATAAGGCTACTGCCAAGGCCTTCCATTCCATAGCACCTATCTGTGTATGGCCCAGGTCTCAATCTTGGGGTCACCATGGTTTGATGGGGAACTTAGGGAACAAAAGACTAGGGGTCAGAGGTTAGAGCACTGCTGGAAAAGGTCAGGGGTGGAGAAGGACAAACTAGCTTTGAAGATTCATCATGATGACTATCAAAGGGGAATCTCCTATAAGAAGGCAGTATATCTGTCCAGGAAGATTGCAGCTGGGAGGAATTTACTGGCTTATCTCTTCTGTACTGTGAACAGGTTATTAAATTCAACCTGTTTCCAGTCATTGAGAGCGGTATCAGCAGTTATGTGTGAGGAGTTCACTCAATTCTTCTCGAACAAAGTGTCTTCTGTTTGGGCCAGGATCTCTCCAGATTGGGCTGTTGCAGCCTGGTAGATTCTGGTCAAGAATCTCATGGATGCACTCAGCTGTCCTGGCTGGAATTTTGGCCTACCTTGATCAATGAGGTTTGTGAGGTGAAATATGAGCTGTAGCCCACCTATTCTGAACTAGACCAAGGCCCCATGCATCTACTGGTGAGCTATGCGGAGTTTTTGGAGTCAGTGTTTGCTGAAACAGTCTGATGCTCCTTGTTGGAGTGAATCATTCCAGTGCCATTGAAATATGCGCTGGTTCAGCCCTCCTGAAGAAGCTAGCTTTGTATGCTGATAGTCTAGCAAATTATCATTCTGTCTCTAACCTACCTTTCTTAGGTAAGGTTATTGAGAAGGTTCTGGAACTGCAGTTTGAGGTGCACCTCTCAGCTCATGACATTTATGAGCCCCTCCAATCTGGTTTTAGATCTGGGTACAGCACTGAAATAGCATTAGTCAGGGTGTATAATGACCTTCTCAGGGCAAGAGATGGGTGAAAAGTCAATTCTCATTCTCATTGATCTCTCTTTATTATTTGACACTGTGGACCATTGGCTGCTGGGTCATTTGAGGGAGTACGTTGGACTCACTGGCACTGTTATCCACTCATTTGGGTCCTATCTCAGGGATACGATGCAGACGGTGGTGATGGGTACCTTCTCATCGTCCCCATGCCCCTGCCCTGTAGCGTGCCCCAAGGTTCAGTCCACTCACCTATGCCATTTGCAGTGTACATGCTGCCCCTGGAAAGGATCATTCAACAGTATAATCTGGGTTTCCATTGCTATGTAGATGATGTGACATAGACAGCCAGTTCTGAGTGCTGTATCAAATATTTTTATTACATATAAAATATGTAATGGGAAGGTCAGTTGGAGGAAACTACTGTCTTACTGGAACTGACACATCAAGAGCCCCCAGGGATAAGTTCAAAGGACAGAACATGGCTAAACTGCAGATATCTGGGGTGCAATTACCTTGTCAATTTGCTTTCATCCCAGGAAATAAGATTAGCCATTAATAATTCCCTCAGGGAAAATCCTTTGACTTGCAATAGTTGTCAGGAAGAACCTGAGTGGGAGGGATGTTAGAGAGAAGCCAGAATGGACATTGAAGAGAGCTTGATGTCTGGGCCAGGGAGGACCCAGATGAATTTGGAAGGTCCATTATACATTCCGGGGAACCCTACAATTACATCAGAGAGACCTTTGAGATGTAGATTCCAAGGCCCAGATGGGATTAAATAGGCAAATACACTTTTGCTTTGAATACAGTGACTTAGATTAAAGAAACTTTTGAGATGTATGTGTAGCAGAGCACAAACCGGTTTTGTCTGGTTAATCTGTGGAGAGGAAAGTCAGTGAGGTCACCTATTATTTTATTTTAAATATTTTATTTGGACATCCTGTATTGTACAATATAGATTTTGATACACCAACGTGGAGTTTAGTGACCTCAGAGAGGGTAGTCTCAAAACTGTGTTTAATTGCTGAGAAAACCTTGACAGAGACACACAAGACAATATTTCTGACTGAGAGAAGAGAGAGACCATCAAAGCACTGAAATAAAGTAAGCATATATTATATTAGACCAGTCTGAATGAATGTATGTATTGTAGGAACTGCAGTTTTACCTGTTTGTTTTAAGGCTGTATGTGTTTGGATATATTTTGTTCTGTAATTATTGTTTTTTTTGATATTTTAAAGTAAAAATATATTTTACAACAGAAACTGCCTGGAGTGTCTTGACATTTCTTTTTATTTTAAGTGGAGCTTTTAAAGGTTACAAGTACACTGTGTATGGGTTTATTGATACACCAAACTGGGAAATGGATAGAGTTCTCTAAAGTCTTGCATAGAGTTCTAAAGGTTCATTTGAAAGACCTGGTTGGGTGCCTGTAGGCAAAGATATCTGGCCCCCCGAAGACAAAATTATCTGAGCTTGAAAATTGGGTATGCAAACAAGAGGTTATCAGTTTGAATCCCTCCAGAGCTTGAGACTAAGGTGACTTGAACCCACAAAACAGACAAGAGGGTTACCTTGTTCTGTTCACTGTCCACAAATCATATGCTCAGAGGTTGGCACTTTGGGAGTAGAGGGCTAACCGGCTGAGTGAGTTTGTGATAGATGATACCCAGTTGTATTTGTTCTTTGGACTTGGGACACCTGACACTGTTGAGGTGCTTAAACTATGCCTATCTGAAATCCAGAAATGGATGGAATCTAGTTGACTGTGGCTACATCAGGATAAGACTGAGGTCCTGGTGACTGAGCTGGGTTGGAAGTGGGGAGCAGAAGTACTCATGGGAGAGACAGTGCTTTGGCTCAGGTCATCCAGGCTGTTGGCCTCTGCTAAGGTGAAACATATGGGAGTCATTCTTAATGAACAGTTGACACTGGAGGCTGAGGTGTCAGCTGTAGTCAGGAGTGGATTTTACTATTTGAGGAGTGTCAACTGGATTAAGACCCTCTTCCCTCCTGAAGACCTGCTGACCCTACAGCATGCACTTGTGACATCTACGTACAATTACTGTGATGCATTGTACCTCGAGGTGAGTGGAGGTACCCTACAATGCTTTACAGTTGGTGCAGAACGCAGCTGCCAATTTGCTGACTGGCCTTTTGTGGTCTAGTCATGTGACGCCAGTACTGAGGGATTTGCACTGGCTAACTGTGAAGTGGTGAGTTACCTTGAAGGTTGGCTTTCTGACCTATGAAGCCCTATATGGGTTGGGCTCTGACTACCTGATGTAGGTCCGTAATGCAGCATGAGAGGGGTGCTGCATTTCTGAGGTGCCGTCTTTCGGATGAGACGTTAAACCGAGGTCCCATCTGCCTGGATTGGTGGTAGTTCAGGTGGATGTTAAAGATCCCATGGCACTTATCGAAAAGAGTAGGGGAATTTCCCCAGTGTCCTGGCCAAATTTCTCTCATTCACTAAAATATACCACCAACAGCTTAATCTGGTTCAAGGTCAGTGGCATTCATCTGTATCCCCCCTCCCCCGGGTCGTGCCTGAAAATAGGCAGGATTTGTCTAGTGCACTTACCCGGTCAACAAAAGCTAAATAAATAAATAAATAAAATCTTGTCCTATCCTTGCTCCCCTTCTGCTTCTCTGTGAAAGCCCTCTCGTTGGTCCTGCGGGCCAGCTAAACTTATCAGGAGATTATACATTTGAAGTAGCCTGCCCTCTTCTGTGGAATGCCTTGCCCAGGGGACTGAGGGAGGCCCCATTGGTGGAGGCCTTTAAAACGAGATTATTTATTTATTTATTAAAGTCTTTGATTACAATATATCTTTGAGCTGGAAGCTCTTTTACAAAGGTTCCATGTCAAGTTAAACAGACAATACAAAATAGAAAAAACATGGTTAAACTGACAATTGTATAATGGAGAAAATATAAAACATTCTTAGCAAACATAACTGGTATTGTACGCCTTTGTCAAGCCCTTGAACAGCATACTCGCATAACAACCAAGGGGGATACAAAGGACATGATGGGAGGTACATTTATTTTGACAACATATGAGTGCCTTGGTTGAAATTGCCAGAAGACGCATATTACAAAACACATAATTAAAGGTTACATGCACCAGTTCAATGATCAGCCCAGAGGGCGTTGTCCGGGAGTATAGATGAAATAAAAAATAGAGTAAGGTGGAAAAGGAGGTGGGAGGGCAAGGACTGAGTTGGCAGTTGGTGAGCAGGGTAAACAGACAGATAGGTGTTGGGCAGTGGTTGTGTTAGCAGAAGAGAGGAAGGGGAGGCACATTGAGAAGTGCTGAGGGGTACTTGAGCTAGTCACAGATAGGGCAATTAGACAGGCTGCTAGCGTAGCTAGGCAGGGCAATCACAGCCACCTCTGGCAGTGAGATGTTCACAAAGATTTCACTTGAAATGACCTAATTTGGACTTTAGCATGATGCTGCCTTGGAGGGAGTTAAGCCAGCTGGGTGAATGGTATGCAAAAGATCTTTGATCCTGTGAGGTACGGCAGAAAGGGACCTTATACTTATGGCAGCTAGTACCTCTGGGGTAATGGGGATTGGAGGTGCGGCACAGTAGGTCCTGGACACACACACAGGGGGTGAGGCCCAGTGTCACTTTCTTGGTGAGCAAGCAGGTCTGATATTTCAGTCTGCTCATTAGATACAGCCACCCAGTTTGGACATACAGGTCATGTATGTGTAAGCCTATGAGCTCCAGACATGAGTCTGCAGGCTTTGTTTAAGGCAACTAATACCCTTTAAAGGGCAGTGTCAGATGCAGCACCATAGACAACTAGCCCATAGTCAACTACGGAGATGACAGAACTGTCTACAGCAGTTCAAAGTACCTCGTTGGTCAGGCAGTGCTTGCGCCTGTGCAATAGGCCGAGTCTGGTGTTGATGGCTTTTGGTGACATTGTTGATGTGGTCGGAGAAGGACTGGGTGCTGTCAAGGGTAACTACAAGGTATTTAAAGGAGTGAACCTGGTCAAGGGGGGTGCTGAGGCTATTTACAATAGTTTGCATGTTCTGTTTTTATGGTGAGGGTTTGCAAAAGCTTGTTTTTTTGTAATTCATAAGCAGTTTGTGCTCTAGAAACCAATTCTCGAAACATGCAAATTGTATCTGAAGCTGTTTTTCCAGGAGGGATGGCTCTTTGCTACTTGTAAAGTTCACAGCATCATCTGCATATGGAAACATTTTCTTGGGGCATTCAACTGGGAGATGTTTGAGAAATACGCTAAAAAGTAGGGAGCCCAGGATTGATCTTTGGGGAACCCCAGTGCATACTACCTGGCTTTTAGATAACACTCCATTAATCTTTGCTCGGAAAGGTAGCTGCTGAACCAACCTATGGCTCCGTCAGAGAGCCCAGTGATGGATAACTGATTTAGCAGTAATTCATGGTTTACCGTATTGAAGGCCGGTTGCCCCCACCATGAGGCCACAGTCTACAGCATTGTGGATGTAACTGGTAAAATTAAGTAGTGCAATAGTAGTGCTGTGTGATTTCCTGAAACCATACTGTCGGGCGCACTGAACCCGGTATTTTTCGTGGTAATCAACTAGCTATATAATACCTATTATATTTTCCAATGCCTTGGGGGGGGGGAGGATGGATATGGGACAATAATTAGAATGCATGGTCCTGGCTCCACTTTTGTGTATCGGTGTTACCGTGGTGGTTTTCCATTTCTGAGGGAATTTGGCGAAGCACAGAGATAAGTTCAGGATGTGTGTTAACGGGGAAGGATTTCATCGAGGGTAAGGGCAATGAGTTTGAGATTGAGTCTGTCACCACTTGACCTGGATTTCCCAAGGACACGATGTAAGTATTTTTTTGCTACCTTTCTGGTTATGGTTTTGAAGTTGGGGGGGGGCCCCTGTGCTTGGTTTTGGTTATTGCTGCTGTTATTGTATTCAGCCGGCTTGAAATAATTAGGGGGGAGGATACTACTGAGGTCCATGAAAGCAGTGTTAAAAGCATCAGCAATGGCTTTCAGGTCTTGTGAAATAACTCCATTTGTGTCCAACATTTTCAAAGCAGCTTTGCTGGCTTTCCCTGGGAGTTACTTAGTGTTACCCCCAAAATGTTCTACTATCCCCCCAGGAGTTTGCAAGCTCATCTTTGAAGTGACAGCTTTTGGCAGCATGTATTGCACATGTGCAGGCATTCCTGGCCTTTCTGTATTCCTGTAGATCTGCCTGCTTGCCTGTGGCAAGAGTCCGGGTGCCACAAGTTGTCTCTGTTTACCATCAGTCGAAGAAGAGTTGCTGTAATCCATAGGTTAGTGACATCTTTAATCATGCTTTTGCACATGGGGGCGAAGATGTTACAGGCTGCATTGAAAACATGAATGAAATAATCAAGGGCTTGGACTACATTCTCTGCTGTGCTGCTGGTGGACCAATCTTGCAGCCTAAGGTGAGACCTTAGTAAGTCAAGATGCTCTTTTTTAATGCTTGGCTTGGTAAAGTTTTAGTTGGGGACTTAGTAACTTTGTTTGACCAGTGACATAAGATGGGGGAGTGGTCACTGATCAGGGAGAAGAGAGGTATTATGAATTCCCTCAGGCCAGTTTGTAAGCAACCAATCTAAGAACATTTTGGATCCTGTCCGAAAATTTATTCTAGTAGGGCATTCTACTAACTGGGCAACATTGATGGAGGATAATGCATTTTTTTTGTGGGGAGTCACATCGGAGGACAACCAGTTAACATTGAGTCACCCACCATAATTACTTCAGAGTTGTGGTTAAGGTGACTATAGTAGTCTACTACCCCTTTCAGGCCAATTGCCTGTCCTTTGGTGGGGATAAAGATTGAGACAATGGTGGGAGCCTTGTTGTGTGTACCTACCCACTGTGCTATACCGGAGGCAGTATAGTGCAGTGGGTTAAGGCTCTGAGCTGCAGATCTGGAGACCTGGGTTTGAATCCCACAGCTGCCTAGGTGCATACTGTGTGATCTTGAGCAAGTCACTTAACTTCCTTGTGCTCCCAGGTCGGATCTGGAAACAAGCTTCAGCTCAGTGTGCTACTCCTGATTAAGCAATGCTCCCCTTTCCTTTCCCTAGTAAGACATTTAGCACAAGTGCTTGGATATTGCTGTCTGTACCTACCTGCGTAGGGAATGGTGTGCCCCTGGAGGGTGTCCTTAAGGTAGATAGCACAGCCACCACCTCTCTTGCTTAGTCTGTCCTGTCTATTAAGTGTGTAACCATATATGTCAATTGCAGAACTAGGGATCTTTGGCATCAGCCAAGTTTCTACTACTGAGAGTACAGTATATCTGGCCTGTGCTGGGTGACCCATACTTGTAGCATGTCAAACTTGGCAAGCAAACTACATATGCTAATTGAGGCAATTGATAGCGCACCTTGCTTCTTATTAAAACCCATTGCTTGTCTTAGAGGACCAGGGTTAGGGTGGATATTTCCTAATATTAGTAGTAGCATTAGTATAATGCACAAGAATTGGGCACTAAGTATTCTGAGGTTGGATCAGAGGTGCCACCTACTGACTCTCCCCAGCTTCACAGTACAGGATTTTGAAAACACCACTCCACCATCACCACCCTGCTGTGCGTTACTGACTCCATCCTCACTGCCATGGACAATAGCGTAACCACTGCTGCCATCTTCATCGACTTGGCAAAAGCTTTAACTCTGTCTCCCACCCTCTGCTTCTCCACAAACTTGGCTCCTTTGGCATTGCCCAACCTGCCATTGCCTGGTTCCACTTGTACCTCCAAAATAGACAGTAGTCAGTCCAAATAGGTGTCTCACTCTCCTCTTCTCTCCCTATCTTAACAAGGGTTCCCTAAGGCTCTATCCTTGGCACTATCCTCTTTCGTTTCATAAATAACCTTCCCTCCACCTGTCTCTCCTCCAACGAATATATTTACGCAGATGACACTATCATCTATGCCTCTGGCTCTTCCCATGACAGTGTCCTTCCCAATCTCCAAAATGACTTCAAGCAAGTTCAGTCCTGGTTCCTGGAAAACCAGCTTAAACTCAATTCCAAAAAAACTGTCACCAGGGTTTTTGGATCCAGATAGAAGCTTATTTCTCTCCCTGTACCCCTAGCAATCACCACCCTGGATGGCTCACCCCTTGAGCTGATACCAGCTTTCAAGTACCTGGAAGTTTGGCTGGACAACCACCTCAACTTCTCCACTCACGTTGAGGCTACCTGCACCAAACTGTGGCCCAAACTTGCGATCCTCTATCACCACAAAGCCAGTCTACCTCTCTCCACCTGATGTGAGCTCGTACTTAAAACAATCTTGCCAGTGATGGACTATGGAATGGCCCCAACCTCTTCTCTCTTCAAATTAGACATCCTTCTCAATGTTTTCTGCCACTTTGCCACTGCCTTACCCCAACTCCCTCATCACTGTCTCCTCTACGCACCATTCTCCCTGGCCCCGCTCTCCCACAGGAGAACCATCCACAGCACCTCCCTCATAGCAAAATACTGGTTTGGTTCCCTTTCCCCCACCTCACTTCCCACCTTACCCCAGCCAATTCCCTAAATTACTCTCTTCACCACAGGGACTCACGCACTTTCCACATCCCCCGCCCTCACACTGTTATTGGCCAAGCTGCTTTCTCATACCATCTCCCTCTTCTCTGGAATAACCTTCCCTTTGACCTGCACCTGGCTCCTCTTTTTCATCCATTAGACAACTCCTCAGACTCCTCCCCACCCCTCACTGACTAAAATGCTCCAAAGGACCCAGCGTGCTTCTCCCCCTTAGCTCCACTCAATCCCCTCTTTCCCAGTCACCACTCTGTGTTTCTCCACTCAAACCTATCTTTGCTAGCCCCCTGATCTGTGTCTCTCACATCATGCTGACCAGAGTTGCCTTCTTTTCAGTCTCAAACTAACCTCTACTCAATAATAACCCTCTCATCAGAGGCCTCATACGGTCTCAACCCTAACCTGCCAAACGTAATCTTGCCTTCATTCCTGTACATTTATGTTGTATTTTGTATATATTGTATTGTATAAAAATGTTTGTACATACTGTTTGCAATCTACTCATTTTGTAACTCTTTTCACTTCTGTGTACTCTCTGTACCTGGGTTGCACCTGGAAACAAGCCTCGGCTCAGTGTGCCTTACCGGTCATCAATTTTAAATAAATAAATAAATATGGTCAGATCAGGGAAAAGGGGTGAATGTGGGATGTTTATGTGGTTGAGCCATGGTAGCCACTTTTCTGAGTGCACAACCCTGCAATGTACACCTGTGGGTGAGCTAATCGTACCTAGTGTGTAGCCAGTATTGCTTTGCACGGTGCTGTTAAGGTGATGTTGAGTGAGATCATTACTTGTTTTGTATAATAGGATGGTCGGGATGACCATTTGAAAGATTAGATGCAAGGCAGCCATTAGTAATCTAGGGAAGTGGTTGAGCACATGGGATACAAGGAGGGTATCTAGCAACCACAGTCATCAAGGTGCGTATTAACCGAGGGGACGGGGGTTTGCAGTTGGTTTGGTTTGTAATAAGTAGATAGGAATACCTGGCAGATGCTTGGTTGGGGGATGGGGGATACTTTTTTGATTTGTTGCTGCTCTTTGATTTAAGGATACTTTATGACTTGGTAACCGTATAACCTAGGGAGAAACAGATTTGGGTTCCAGTAGCCCCTTCGTAAACCAGCACTACCTTGAGCCTTGGGGGGGGGTCATATGGCAATAGTAGTTCATTGTAGGGGGAGGAGTATTTCAACTTAAGGATATCCAAAGTTGTTGGTACATTGTAGCCTCTCAGATAGCACAGCGGTAGTGACACTTCCTTCAGTGCAGAGGGTCAGTGGTTTAAATCCAGCTGTAGACAGTGGTTGCCCAGCAGGGATATGGATTAGAAATGTGGTATTGTGTGCAAAAGTATATGACAAGAAAAGGGCTGGGGGTATCTCAGGCTAATAGAGCAGAAGAAGGTTGAGGTAAAATTGTATTGCTCAGCAGTGACTCCTAGTGGCCAGAGAGGATTACTGCATGAGGAGGAGTAGGGAGTCAACAGTGGCTCCTACTGGCTAGAGGTAATAATCTGACAATGGGGAGTTAGTAATAAGACAAATGGAGTCACATGACCATCCAGAGTGAATAAAGAAATGCTCAACCCAGGGTGGAAGGGAGGGGCAGTTGCTACATAAGCGGTGATGGGCAACCAGGGTTGCAGTCTGCCAACTGCTCAGGGAGCTCTTTACCTTTGGTTTGCTGCTCCTTTTGCCTCCTTGCCTCGGGGGGGGGGGGCTGACCCTGGCAGAAAGAGTCTAAGAGTGGGGAAGAAAACAGAATTAATTAGGCTTAAGAGCTAGTAGAGACCTAGGTAGACAAAGAGAGAAAGGGCAAGGGTGGCAGTTCGAACAAAGGAGAGAAGATGGGGACCACTGTGACCGCACATGTGTGAGCAGGCCACCAGACCTGGAGGAACAAGAAGAGGTAGCAGCACAAGAAATGGAAAACAAGGTAATGGCACAATACTGTATATACTTGCTCAGACTAATCCGAATTAACTGGTAGTTGCACTCATTATACAGCACACTGCAGTCCCAATCTGAAAGCACTACTTGGCAAGCACTACACCACTTGTAAGGTACCATGCTAGAACAGTGGGAACACCAACATGGTGCAAGTAGCCTTAAAGTAACACAGATAAACCAACACTAAATAGTGCAAATGAGGAAAAGAAGTAAGCGGTCCGAATCAATCAGTTGCAGTCTGCCAACTGCTCAGGGAGCTCTCTACCTTTGGTTTGCTGCTCATGTTGCCTACTTGCTTCGGGGAGGGGAGGGAATGCTCACACCAGCTGAAGCAGCCTAAGAGTAGGGGAGAAAGCAGAATTCATTAGGCTTAAGAGCTAGTGGAGAGCTAGGTAGACAAAGAGAGAAATGCAAGGGTGGGAGTTTGAACAAATGGGGGGGGCACTGTGACTGCACATGCATTAGCAGGCCACCAATGCTGGAGGAACAAGAAGAGGTAGCAGTACAAGAAATGGAAAACAAGGTACTGGCATGATATATAATTTCACAGGCTAATCCAAATTAACAACGAGTAGTTGCACTGACTGTACAGCACACTAAAGAGACACTGCAGTTCCAGTCTTAATGCACTACTTAGTGAGCACGACACCACTCGTAGGGTACCTAGCTAGAACAGTGGAAATGGAAAAATGGTACAAGTAGCCTTAAAGTAACACAGCTATACCAGTACTAAACAGTGCAAGTGAGGAAAGAAGGTAAGCGGTCTGACTCAAATAGTTGCAGTCTGCTGACTGCTGAGGGAGATCTCTACCTTTGGTTTGCTGCTCCTGTTGCCTCCTTGCTTTGGGGAGGGAGGGGGTGCTGACACCCATCAAAGCAGCCTTTGACTTGCTGCTTATCTTGCCTCCTTGCTTTGGGGAGGGAGGTGGTGCTGACACCTGCTGAAGCAGCCTTTGGTTTGCTGCTCCTGTTGCCTCCTTGCTTTGGGAAGGGAGGGTGTACTGATGCCAGCCAAAGCAGCCTTTGGTGCTCCTGTGCCTCCTTGATTCAGGGAGGGAGGGGATGCTGATGCTTGCCAAAGCAGTCTTTGGTTTTCTGCTCCTGTTGCCTCCTTGCTTCAGGGATGGAGGGCACACTGACGCCAACTGAAGTAGCCTTTGATTAAAAACTTATTTGTTTAGCCAAACATTTGGGTATTAAAAGAATAATCATTTTCCCATTTCAGCTACTGTATATCCGTTTTTAGAGTATTATTTAAGTTACTTATATTGTTTTTATCTACTTAATGCCTGTCATTTCTTTATGGCACCCTGGGCCTTTGGGGAAAAGTGCTTTATAAATAAAGTTACTACTGTATCTCTAGAAGGACATAAACAGAGTCAAGGCAGTCCAGAAGAGGGCAACTAAAATGGTGCAGGGTTTGTATCAAAAGTTCTGCAAGGAGAGACTAAAGGACTTCAATATGTACACAATGGAAGAGAGGAGGGAGAGGGGGAATGTGATAGAGACATTTAAATACCTCACAAGGGTAAATATTGTATGGGAGGCCAGTATTTTTCAGAGGAAAAGATGCTCAAGAACAAAGGGACATGCTATGATGCTGGAGGGAGGTAGTCTGAGGAGAGATGTGAGGAAGAACTTCTTCACAGAAAGTGTGGTGGATATCTGGATAGAGATGGGCAAAGTTTAAATCTGCAGGGGAATTTACCACAAAGTGACCAAAATTCACCTCTGCAGGGCTCTGGGAACTTTTTCCCACCTTCTGAAACTTCGAAATAGCGAAGTTTCGCCGCAAAGTACAGAATTCTGCTCAGAACACTGGATTTTACCTCATGCAGAATTTCTGTGAAATTCTGCAATTCGCAGGCAAAATCTCCACACTTCACGGGCCAAATTCACACTTCGGGGTGAAGCTGCGCCATGCAGAATTTGTGAAATTCCATGGAATTTACAGATTAATCCACCGAGCAATGTTTGCCAATTTCTCCCATCTCTATTTCTGGAACAGCCTTTCAGCACAGGTGGTGGGGGTGAAAACAAAGGTGGGGTTCAAGAATGCATGGGGCAGGCACATGGGAATCATAGTGGAATGGAAAGTGGAAGGAGAAAGAGCTGTAGATCAAGTATGGTCTGTGGTAATAATGTAAGTAGGAAAAATAGGTAGACTGGGTGGTCCAAGCAGTCCTTATCTGTCTTCAAATTATGTGTTGCTATGTTTCTAATACTGTTGGTCAAAGACATAGATATCATGACCTCTCCATTACAGCCTTTTTTTTGGGGAAGGGGGGGTTGTATTTATTCTGTATGGTTTTGTGAATGTTTGTTAATGTTTTTGTATTGTTGTAGTGCTGTTGGTTGTATTGTTCTATTGTTATCTGCGGTTTGTGTTTCTCCTTGTTTTCCTCCAAAAGTTCAAAAAAGTTTACTAAATTGCAAAAAAAAAAGACATACATATCATCATTAGTATTCTTTAGTAATGCCATGATGGTCAAATTCTTTGCTCAGAATCCAGACTGTACAAATAAAAGCAGATTGTGGTGGTTTAGGTATTCTGTAACTTGGGCTTGCACTAGGTTTTCAAATAATTTTGGTATGTTTGATAAAACTAAACTGATCTGTATTGATTGAGATCTGATTTGCATCCATTCTTATGAAGCACAGAGACTGTAGTGGAATTCCAGAATGAGGATTATCATTATGACACAATACAGGGTTCATCATCCATTAATCAAACCTGGGGGGGGGCATAAGGTATATCTATGTGTCTTATGTCCCTAGGATTAGATTAACAAAAGTAACCCTGCCCCTGGAGCACCTTAATCCTACTATTTTAAACTAAACTGTTAAAAAATGTAAAGACATTTTTTTGTAGTTAAAAAAAAATTGTTATGGGGTGTGGTATCACCCTATAGTTAGAGTTGAGTAAGCTGTTTAATGTCAAACCCCCAACTTTGCACCTTACTATCTTCAGCTCCTTCAATGGAATTGCATTCAGTTTTGAATACACAGTCAGGGGGAAAGTCTCTTCATTTGGCAAGTTTTGTTCCTAGTGGGATGTGTGGATTCTGCAATCCAGATAGTGCATTTTTAGGAAAAATAGCTACCTAGCTATCTGGCTATCTATTTTAAATATTTGTTAAGTGGACCAGGGTACCCCCCCCCCCAAGTACCACTTCTTTCTTCCTCTTCCCCTTCAGGTTGCCCACCCTTCCCAATTTTTTTTCTATTTAATATTAATGGACCATGGTGTCCAGCCCATACTACTGTTCCTGACCCCCCCCACCTACAGATTGCCCACCTCCCATTCCCAATATACAGATGGTGGCACTAGGGTGCCCACCCCTAGTGCCACCAAATTGTAGCCAGATACTGAGGTGCCCAATCCTTAGTGTTAGAATTTCACTGTCCCTGAAATAATGAATACCATCCCTGGATGATTTCTTCTTCTTTTCTTTTTTTAGCCTGTAAAAAAGAAAACAGTCCCTCACCGATCTGACAGTTCCAACCTGATTCCCCACTCAGCACCCACCACCCTACATCCTCCCACACCCCCCACATCCTCCCACACCCCACACACACACTCACTCACCTGAACAGATCCCATGGTATAGCTCTAATCTCCAATCATAGACACATCTTGTGGCTGGAACTGTCAACTGCAATATGACAAAATCAGATAAGTGGGGGTTTTGTGTATTTCAATGGGGTTTTGAACTTTTATTCATAACTTTGCCATTTTTACATATTTTTACACCAAATTTTCAACACGGCCTTTTTGGGACCTCACCTCATGACTGGTTGTGGTGGAGTCATGCAAATCTTACCCAAAAAGTGATTTTGCAGTTGCATTGCAAAATCACCTTTCAGGCAGGAATTGAAGAATTTCTCCACCCTTGTTCATGAGGGGGGATCATAAGATGGCTATGTTGAAAATTTGGGGTTAAAATATGGAAAAATTACAAAGTTATGAGTATAGCTTGAAATTTTCTATGCTCACTCATAACTTTGATAATTTTCAACATCTTGATCCCAAATTGTCAACATATAAATTTTTCACACCACCTTCTGAATGTAGCAGCTGTCATTTTTCAAATCTTGCCAAAACGTGTTTTTGCACCTTTATTAAAGTTTATTTTATTTAAGTCTTTGATTACCGGGTAGGTGCACTGATCCAAGGGACTGTTTTCAGGCATGACCCTGGCCAAAATATGGCACAATAGAGATAAAAGACATGACTTAGATAATAACAATACAATTTACAGTGAATTGGATGGTAGGGTGTCAAACACACTGTAAGGGTACAGGACATGCTGGCTAGTACAGATGCTTACAAAATAATTTACAATCTGAAAGGTCAATGGCAAATACAATAGTGGATAACAAATTCAGATGACAGATACAAAATAAGTGCTATATTGGGGCATATCAGAGGGAAGAGCAGAGTCGAGCAGATATAGTAGGGGGAAGTAGTACATAAGAACATAAGAAGAGTGTCAGCAGATGGGGACCGTGCAATCCATCTAGTCTGCCCTAGAAACCATCCCCCTCCCTATGCAGCCTTCATCCTAACATGTCTTTTATGTCTGTCCCATGTGAGTTTGAACTCCCTGATTGTCTTTGATGCTATCACCTTCTGGGGCAGACCATTCCATGGGTTTATCACTCTTTCTCTGTGAAGAAGTACTTCCTAAGGTTGCTTTTGAACCTTCCTCCTACCAGTTTCATATTTATTTACTTATTTAGTTTTTGTTGACCAGGTAAGTGCACTAGGCAAATTCTGCCTATTTTCAGGCACGACCTGGGGGTACAGATGAATGCCAACTGACTTTGAACCAGATTAAGCTGTTGGTGGTATTTTAGTGAATGGGGGGAAATTTGGTCAGGGCACCGGGGAAATTCCCCTACTCTCCTGTAGGGAAACCGCTGGCCTGTGTGATAGCCACTTGTGTTGTGCAAATGGAGAGGATGGAGGTGCCTGAAGTGGAAGAGTAGGCAGCTCCTGTACACTCTGAAATATTGGATTCTGAAGTTTTCTTTGATGCACCTAGTCTTGAATCTGAGCTGATTCCCAGCTCAAAGATGGATGCGAATTTATCTGAGTCCTCAGGGCTGACATGACAACAGAATAGTGTTCTTTCCACTGCTACTGAATGTGAGGTTCCATCTCATATGAATGAAGAAATGGAGACGTCAGCTGCTTTACGGAATCAGCTTTCGGATGAAGAAGCCCCATTTAAAGTATGACAAAGCGAATTATAGGCTGCGATTGCAGCAGTGCGACAGTGTTCTCTCCCGCTACAAACCGAAATGCCAAAGTTGATCACTTCTGATACAGATGCTGACATGGCAGCTCCTCTGTCAGTTCCTATGCAGTCTACTACTGTTACAGTGGGGTGCTCCAAGCAGGCAGATCAAAGTGGATCCCAGCGCCCGTTCTCCTTCATACCAGCTACAGCTACAGGTACAGGACAGTCATCCTTGTCTGTTTTTGCGGGGAACTTATTTAATGCTTCTGAGGGAGCCTTGCCAGGAATGGCAATTTCAAGCACTACAGTGCCTGGCCTAAGATGAGGCTCTGTGACCAACACTCCGGTAGATTCCTGATCCCAGCTTGCAAAACCAAAAACATGGTCGGTTGATACGGCTGTAACTGGGGCCGGTTGGGAAAAATCTGTGACTGGTTCCTGGGTCTCTGGACCCTCACAACTTTCTATATTGGCTCTTCCTACTTCTACCCCTGATAGTAGGGATTGTGTTTTAGAAGAGACTGGTGGGCCTAAGGACTGGGACTCTGCAATGGATATTTCCTCTCCCCTACATGTTCCAGAAGGTCTGGAGCTGACGCAGAATCCAGTCCTGCTTTTGATGCACACCTCAATTTCTCAACCTCAGAGTCCCGATCTTGCTACAGTACCTACAACCCTACCCATTGGGGAGCAAATGAATAGTGCTACAAATGGACAGTCAGAGCCTGTTAAATCTTATGCTTCTTTATTTAGAGCGCCTGTTTTTCCTGCTAAATGACATAATGCCATCAGGTTACTTTATAAGGGGGGGTTTGGCTACATTTCCTGACCGTAAACATGTGGCAAGAGTTTTACTTAAAGGGTCTATGCATTTTACCCCAGTAGAAATTTATGCATTGATTCATGTTTCAGGGGAACCTGTCTTTGATGTTAGCTTTAAACAAGGGAGTGGGTTGCAGAAATTTTGGTCTTTATATCACTTGTTGAAAACCTCCCCATTATGGTCTCCCTTTGAGGTAGTTCCTTTGACCAAACCGGCTCATCATATGATAACTGTTTTATTCAGGAATGAAGGGGTGAATGTTACAGATTTGGTGTATTGGCTCAAACAAAGATGTACGCTTCAGGGTAATCCTGAGCCTATTTTTGATGATGACCATATTTGGATGGGGGGCTGGAAAATTCAGGTGATTCTAAATACATCTGATACGGGGCTGATCCATCTACCTAGTAGTTTTTTGGGGGGTAAGGATAGAGGGGTTTTGTTTTACGCTGGTCAGCCTAAGGTATGTTATCGCTGTGGAGCTACAGGACATCTGAGTAACATGTGTGATAGATTGAAGTGTACTAACTGTAATGAACTGGGTCACAGTGCAGGATTGTGTAGAAATGATCAAGTTTGTAACTTATGTGAGGAGAAGGGTCATACTTATCACTCCTGTCCCTCAGCTGCTCATAATCAGGGACAGCAAGCTGTTTGGGATGAGCAGAGAGTCACAATTGCCTTGGCACAGCATGCTAATGTGCACCATGTGGCTTCTAAGTCTAGGGATCCACCTTCTGATAGGCCAGATTCTGCTGTCTCTGCACCAATAGATACTGAACCTGAAGTGGTGCCGCTACCGGAAACATTGTGTCTTGTTTTACCTGTTGTGGAACCCCTCACGGTGGCTCCTGAAAAAGACACTCAGGTTTTGGTAGCAACTCCCAATATTGAGGTGAGTTTGCCCACTCTTGAGCCCCTTCCTGGACCCTCTTGTCAACCCTCTAGAGACCAGGCCCGGTCATCCAGACGTAGACAGAACTGGGTTCAACCAGCCGCCAAGATGCCAAAAACTTTGGAGACCCCCACTAAAAATAGGTTTGCTCCTTTACCTGTGGAAGGGAGAGGGTCAGGGGATGAGTCAGATGTTTCTTTGGTGGTTTCCTCCTTACTGGACCTTGGTTCAAAGTTAGAGGACCCTCCGCTGGACAAAGCATGCCCCCCTGTGGCTCCAGGGAAAAAATCTGAGAAACTTAAACATGTCAGAACCACAAGAGCTTCCTCTAAGAAGCCCCCTTGAATGAGTGATGCCCTGTTTTGGTGTTCTTACCTTTCTCATGTTTATAATGTCTCTCCTTTCTTTGTTTTCTATCAATGTGAATAGTATTAAGAGCTTACAGAAGAGACAAGCCATATATTGACACATACGATAATTTTCTTCTGGTATTTTCTTTCTACAGGACACCAGGTTGCAGACGTTACCTGAACTGAAGCAAGCTATTAAATGTTGGTACTCAGGTCCCTCCTACTGGTCCCTTGGGGAAGATACTTGTTCCGGAGTAGCCATATTGTTTATAGGGGTTGAGGTTCATATTGTTAAATTGATATATCTAGTACCAGTTCGAGCCCTGATCCTTGATGCAAGAATACAAAATGTATTGCCTTGATTTATTAATGTGTATGCAGGTCAAACTAAGGTTGCTAGGACTGAGTTGTTTCAGGCCATACAACCCTACTTATACTCTGCACACCGTGTTGTTTTAGGTGGTGACTTCACCTGTGGGTTAAAGCTTAGGGACAGGGGTAAGTTCGCTGTGACCAATAAAATATTTTGTGATATGACTTTTTTATCTACCATGATTCGGAACACCACATTGAGAGATGGTTATTTTGAGACAGTTGGAAAAGCTGACCCCACTTTTCATAGGGGTACCTCTGCCACCAGAATAGATTACTTTTTCACTTCATTACTCTTACACATTGCCCCAAGGTTCAAATATTGGTTGCGGAATTTTCAGATCATAACATGTTACTCTTGTACTGGGTAGACTTTGTGCACCCCACAATGGCCCAGGGTATTGGAAACTGAATGCTTTGCTTTTGGATAGAGAAGATACTCATCAGGATCTGTTGTATTTTGTTCAAGTCAGGAAGTCAGTATTGGATCTATATGAGGATCCCAGTATCTGGTGGGAGGATACGATGTGGGATCTCATTGCTGTTTTGCATTCTCATGGCAAGGTAACCCGAGATAGTACTTATGTGGTCTATGTTGCAGACAGGTTACAGTTACAAAAATTGCTTTCATTGTCTGCTATACTAAAGCACGATTTTACTGCACAAATTCAAAGTGTGAAACAACGAATGGTAGATTTTCACTTACAACAAGAAAAACATTTACAATATCAGCAGACTTTCTGTACTCAGGGTAGAAAGGGCTTGATCTGTCCTTATGAGGGGAGTACTCCTAGGAATCTAAATAAAAACATGGACAGCCTATTTGATAAGGATCACAAGTTATGCACAGGCCCTAAACATTTGCTTGCTATTGTGTCTTATTATGTAGATCATTCCTGTAACCCCCTCACTTGCAGTCTGACACTTTGGAGGCATATATTGATTTGGTTCCCACTTTAGATCTCCCTAGTACTCAGACTACACCCTTAACAGTAGATCTTTCACCTCAAGAGGTAGAAAGGGCAATTAGGGCATTGGGAAAGAATAAGGCGCCGGGTGGGGATGGGCTGACCGGGGAATTATTAAAATTTTTATGACCCCACAATTTTTCAGAACCGGCCATGGCTTTTACTGCAATTCTTCAATCTGGGTCTCCATCTTTATGATTGACAGGGGGCATCCTGATCCACATTTTTAAAAAACGGGACAGGCGACGCATAGAAAATTGGAGGCTGATTTCTTTGCTGAATACAGATTTTAAGATTTTGGCCAAAAATTTGAACAGTAGGTTATTACTGGTAGCAAAACATGTGATCTCTTTGGCACAGATGTGTGCCATTCCTGGTAGAAGTATCACAGAACATCTTGACTTTTAAGATAAATTTTTGAACAGGGTACTAGACATTCTGCTAACGGTGTTGTACTCTCCTTAGATCAAAAAAAGGCCTTTGATTCCATCAGTCACACCTTCCTGTGGACAGTTTTAAAGAAATATGGTATCCCATTACAATTTATTTAGCTGGCTCCAATGTCTTTATAAGACGGCCACAGTTACCCCGATAGTTAGATGCTGGAAGGGGCCTATGTTGGTGGTATGAGGGGTTCGCCAGGGTTGCCCCCTAAGCCCCTTCTTGTATGCCTTTTGTATAGATCCTCTATTATGATTTCTGAATAGTTCTACACTTTTGAGGCCTATAGTTGTTAACTCAGTCCCTCTCAGATACAGGGCTTTGGCTTATGCTGATGATATTTGCATTCTGGTGGCAGATGAAGCCTCTGTTCAATCAATCAATCAATCAAATCTTTATTTATTCAGGCGAACATCATTGAGCAAGGCTCGTTTACAAGATGGACCTGATAAGGTCAAGGTTCAATAGTTGATACACAGCAAATACATCATACGCTTTATAAGACAGTTATACATACAGAGAAAAATAATGTTTATAACACAATGATATACAGTGAATTCACATGTTAAAACTCGGTTAAAGGAAGGTTAAGCTAATATCAACAGTATGTACAGTACATACATATCCCAATGGGGCCATGACAGACACACAACATAATGAATATTAGGATGGTGAAGGTATTATTGGGTGCCATAAGCTGGGGGTGTCTGACTGGAAGGAATATGCCATATATGATTGGAAGCCAGATTTGTAGGATGACTATTCTAGCTCTAGCAGTAGCAACTGCATTTCTCTGTGAAGAAGGCTGTACAATGTTGTTTAAAGGATGCAAATGGAATGATAATGGACAGTTTTAGGGATTTTTGTAGGGTGTTCCATTCTATAGCTAGAGAATAGCTGATTGCTGCCCTCCCTAGTCTGGTGCTGACTTTGGGCAAATTGAGCAGGATGATATTGTTAGTGAAGCTCTACGTATTTGTAATACTTATACCTCTTACTCAGGTACAAGCTTAAATTTAGCTAAGTGTGTGGGTACCAAGATCGGCTCCCTCACTTTCTCTGCTATAGAAGTGGCAGGAATTAGTTTTGATGATACCCAATTGAAAGTTCTTGGAGTTATTTTTGGACAGGGGAACATGTGTTTACTGAATTGGGAACCTCAACTGCTTCTTGGTAAAGCCTTAGTGGCTCAATGGAATAAATGGAAATTGAACAAAGTTAAAAGGATACACTTAATTAAAACATGTCTTCTCCCTGTGTTTCTTTATATTAGTTATGTTTTTCCTCTGCCTCGCCAATTGGAAACTGCCATTTACAGTCTTTTTTTTCAAGCAGTCTGGGGCAACAGATTGAACCCACTAAAAAGAAATATAGTGTATCTCCCAGTAGCTCAGGGTGAGTTGGGGATGGTGAATCCCATCTTATTTTATTATAGCATCTTTCTGTATGCGAACTTTAGGCCCTTGCTAATTTTTTGGGATAAGAGTTGGGAGCTCAATATTTTTAATGAACTGTGGAACTTGGTTTAGGCAGCGGGATAGGGGTGAATTGGCTATACTACACAGAGCTCTGAATGTGCCAATCTATATAAAGGACACTTTTGTGTATTTTAAACGTTGGAAGATTACCAGTCAAATGTTAATAACTAATCGGAGGAAGGATTTATATGACTGGGTGCTGATGACTCAGTTTACAGAAGCTGAAACTTTTCCGAGGTGCCCAAGTCAGTATAGGGAGGCACTTCTTGTCTTGCTAAATACGCCCAGGATACCTGATAAGTTGAAGGATTTTCATTGGTTGAGTTGCCGTGACAGGATTAATATAAAGGCTAATCAAAAACATACGCAAGTAGAGGAGCATTTTTATATCAGACCTGGATGTAGTCAGCAGCTGGAAACCACAGAACACCTTTTTTTTACCTGCATTCATATTAAAACCTGCTGGCCTTTGTTAGCAACCACCTGGAATTCCTCTTGGTTTCAATCCATTACCATGGATGCTTTAATGTGGGGTATATATCCAGGGGTGGGGAGTCGCTGGCATATTGAAACCTTACACAGGGTTTTATTGGTTATTTAATGGTTTATCTAGAACAGTAGATGTTTATTTGCCCTAACAACAGAAATTACTGTCTCATGAAGAAATCATTTGTAAAATCACGGGGGAATGACAGGCTCAATATAACAAGGATGCTAAGAATCTGCATTCCAAAACTTTGCTTAGGGTTTGGAGAATTATGCTCTGGGTTACGGATTCTGATGTGCCTGTGACTAGATGCACTATGGGTTACGAGTAGTGCCTTTTTCATGTTTAATTTACTTCAGCTTTCTTTTGTATCAAGGACCCTCATTAGGCTCATCTCAATATGTTTATGTCTGCCTTGTATTTTCTATTTTTTTTCTCCCTCCCATGTATTGATTGATTTCTGCTTCATTTGTTTGTATATTTTGTGATTTGCATTTTGTATGATTTCTTCCTTCAATAAACTCCCCTAATCTCCTGCAGGGCAACCTTTGTCATCCTGATTCCTGACCAAGATGGTGACCACTGAGACCATGGAGGAGTTGATGGATGCTACTGAAACTGGGGAAATGGTCTCTTCCCCAGTTTCTTCCTGATTGGAGACTGTTTTGCCTGCTGATATTTTGTCTGATTCAGTTGCAGCCTCTACACCAGTTGCTGTTCCTTTAATTATGGATGCAAAGCCTGCTGTTGATTCTACACATTTTAACCTGGTGAGTGAATCCTTACCTCTTCATGTCGATACTGCTGAGCCCTCCGAGATTTGTTTGCTTGAAATGCAATTACAGACTGAGGATGAGCGCTATGCGTTTCGCTGTTTGGCATTACAGACTGCACTAAAAAAGGCTCAATTGCAAGCTTTAAATAGTTCAGACCTTTCTGCTGTGCCTGCTTCCATGACTGTTCCTGCTATGCAGTCCACTATTGTTGAGAACACGGATGGTACTAGAGTGGGTTCTCCTTTAACTGCACCACTTCCTGTGTCTGCACCTAATTAATGCAAGCCTGTCAGCTCTGTTTCAACTGCTGTGGGAGCGCCAGGAATGGCATTATTGGATTCCAACTCCAGCCTAAGACGCTCCTCTGCTGCACCACCCACTAGATTGGATGGGAACATTTCAGCTACTCTTCTTGCTGCAGGATGGATACAGTCTGACTCAGGTCAGTGGGTGTCTGGCCCAACTTCAATATCTACGTCACCGATCGCACATCACATTTCTCACCCATCTACTACTTCTTCTATGGCTTCCCCTTCATTTGTTCCACATCGTACCTCTCCTGTCTCAGACACTTCTTCTCCCTTGCACCTTCCCTCAGATTTACAACTGACTGATAACCCGGTTCTGGACTTGGACTCTACTATGGCACTGTAGCCTGCTTTGCATACTCTTCCTCTGTCTGTGATGGCTACAGAGCCTCCTGATGCACCTTTGAACCAGATTAAAACTACTAATTGGAAACCTCATGCCTTTCTTTTTCATCAACCCATATTTCCAGCTAAGAGGCATAATGCAGATCGTCTTTTGTATAAAGGGGGTAAGTCGGACTTTCCAGACAGGGGCTTTGTAGCTAAAACTTTGTTGAAAGGTACAATGACATTTTTTGCTAATGAAATTTATGCCCTTATACATGTGTCTGGAGAGTCTACCTTTGATATTAGTTTTAAATTGAATGCTGGGTTGGAGCGGTTCTGGGCCCAATTTAACACTTTAAAAAATTCTCCTTTATGGGCCCCAATTGAAGCTATTCCTCTCATGAAACCTGCATTCAGAAATGTTACAGTTCTCTTTCGCAATGAAGGTGTCAGTGTCACTGATCTGGTTTACTGGTTAAAACAGCGCTGCTCAGTCTTAGGGTCTCCTGAGGCAATCTTTGATGCCAATCACATATGGATGGGGGGGGTGGAAGGTGAAGGTTATGCTCCATGCCACTGATGCTGGTCTGAGTCACATTCTGAATTGTTTTTTTTTTAGGTAGAGATAAATGGGTGTTATTCTATGTGGGTCAGCCTAAAGCTTGCTATAAGTGTGGCTCCTATACTCTCTTAATCAGTCTTTGCGACTAGGTAAAATGTAACCTCTGTCAGGACCTGGGCCACACTAGTGGCACCTGTCTTAATGAGCCAAAATGTAACTTGTGTGACTCCATGGGTCACACATACCAGAGTTGTACCTAGGCAGCTCATAATCAGTCTGGTTCCGCTGATGATGTTGAACAACGTTTGCTGATAGCTATTGCTCAGTATGATTATTTTCCCCTCTCACCTAGTAGACCTGATGTTTCAGCTGTGCCCCCCCACTACTGTCCCTACCGAACCAGATTCACATAAGGTGGAGATTCCTCCCCCCCCCCACAGCCCCCCATTACTAGTGTGGATGCTTCTCCTTCCGAGGAGATGGATTTGGGAGAGTCTTCCTCTGTGGTCATGCCCCTCCCCAAGTCAGCAAGTGATCCTCTAGAAGATCCCAGGCTGTGGAGCAACCAGCTTCAAAAATGTCCAAAACTTCAGATCTACCTTTAAGTAATCGGTATGAGACCTTCCAGTCCTCTGAGCTTTCCGATGCTGATTCTGAGGGTTCTTCCCTGTGGTCTTCTCAGGTTGACCCTCCTTCGGAATCTGAGGCTATTCAACCTCCTCCTGTGGTTCAACAACGTAGATCACGATGGACTAGAAAGAAGTCCCCCCGATTGATATCTGGTTTATTGGCCTCTTATCTCTGTTGCCTCTATGCTCCCTTTACACTTAGGTACCTTGAATGTCAATAGTATTAAGAGACATAGAAAGAAATGTATGGCCATGTCTTACTTGCTGGCCAGCACCTTGCAGATTGTAATTTTGCAGAATACCAGATTGCACACTGTTGCAAACTTAGGCCTTGCTACTAAATTTTGACATGCTGGTCCTTCATATTGGTCTATTGGCATGGATGTCTGTTCGGGGGTGGGGATTTTGTTTCACTCTGCCTTGCAGGTGAAATTAATTAAATTGATCTATTTGATTCCTGGATGTGTTTTAATACTTGATACAAAAATTAATAACTGTTACTATAGATTTGTTAATATTTATGCGCCTCAATCGAAAGCTGATAGGGTTTCTTTGTTTCAAACCATTCAACCTTACCTGTTGTCATCGCAGGCTGTGATTCTGGGAGGGGATTTTAATTGGGGTCTTGCTAAGCATGACAGGGGTGTACAGTCCACCACTACTAAGGTGTTCTATGATATGTCTACTCTAAGTAATGTGATTTCCACTTCAAATCTGAAAGATGCCCATTTCTCTACTCACCGAACAGTTCATCCAACCTTTCAGAAAGGTCACTTGGCCACTAGGATTGATTTTTTTCTTTATTACTGCATCATTACCTATTTCTACCATACAAGTTCAAGAAATTGAAATTTCTGATCATAAATTACTACATTTATGTTTGGGTTCAATGGTGGCATTTTCTCAGGGTCCGGGTTACTGGAAATTTAAGTCTTCCCTTTTGTCCCAGGTTTTATTTGCTCAAAATCTTCAGTACTTTATGGCACATAAACATTCAGTATTTGACAAGTTTGACTCTCCTGCCCTCTGGTGGGAAGCTGTTAAAAATGATTTAAGAACCCTGTTGCAATCTGAGAGTAAGAAGCTTCAAAATACTGCCTATGTTCATCACCTTACACAACGTATGCACCTTCAGAAACTACAAACATTAGCTAGAACCACCTTGCATGATTTTAAGGCCCAAATTCAGGCATTGCAGCATGATATGCAAACATTTCGTCTACAGCAATCTGAGAGTCTGAAGAGACAACAACGTTTTGGCTCTCAGGGAACTGCTGAGGTGCTCTATCCTTATTTATATTGTCACAATACTTTTGAACACAAAGTGATGGATAGTCTGATGGATTTAGATGGGGGTGTTTATTCTGACGAACATAACATTTTTAGGATAGTTTCCCGACATACCACATCTCTTTTCTTCTCTTATTCTCATTTATCTGATTCTATAGATACATTATTACCAGCTTCCCATACTCCTGTTTGTCCACCATATTTGGTGCATGAACTTACAGTGGACATTACTGCTTCTAAGGTTGAACAGGCCATCAAGTCCTTACATAATAATAAAGTCCCTGGTTTGGATGGGCTTACTCCAGAATTGTATAAATTGATAGGACCCCTGATCTCCACAGAACTGGCAGCTATGTTCACCTTTTTGTTGAATGCTACCTCAGTTCCCTTGGATACGGCAAGAGGTCTCTTGTTTTGTTTTTTTCCAAAAAGGGGGATAAAACTGACTTGACTAACTGCAGACCTATTTGTCTTCTCAACACAGGCTTTAAGATTCTTGCAAAAATCTTACATACCAGATTATTGCAGGTAGCCATGCATCTGATTTCTCCTGCTCAGACCTGTTCTATTCCAGGGAGGAGTATGAATGATCATCTTATTCTTTTAAGAGAACTCATTGAAAGGGAAAATGCTGAGGGTTTGTCTGGGGTTCTTCTGTCTTTGGATCAGAAGCAAGCCTTTGATGCTGTTGAACATAGCTATCTATGGAATGTGCTTGTCAGTTATGGTATACCTGACTCTTTTCTTTCCTGGTTGAAATCCTTATACACTGTAGCTACAGTGTCCCCCTTTATTAATGGTTGGGTGGGTCCCATGATTCCGGTTAAGTATGGTGTTCGACAGGGCTGCTCTCTTAGCCCTCTGCTTTATGTATTTAGTATTGACCCACTTTTGCAGGCTTTGAATTCTGCTCCTTCCCTGACACACATCAGTATTGATGCTCATGTTATTCCAGATGTAGCCTTGGCTTATGCAATTGATCTCACAATATTGATTGGAGATGCTATATCTGCTAAGTGAGTGATGGCTATCTACAGGTCTTTTAGTTCCCTGTCTGGCACCTCTCTCAACATGCTTAAATGTGTAGGGAAACAGTTTGATCGTTCACGATCTCCCCTTGATTCAATAGCAGGGGTTATTTTGTCCAAAGTTCCTATTACTATTTTGGGTGTTGTTTTTGGTTACCAGGATTTAGAAGTCTTGAATTGAGGCCCCAAACTTTCTCAAGCCCAACGGATGGTTGCGGCATGGAATAAGTGGCATATGGGAAAATTAAAACGTGTGTATCTTATTAAGACCATTCTTTTGCCTCTTTTTACTCACATTGGTAAGATATTTCCACCCCCCTGCTCGTTAGAAACTTCCCTATATAATATTTTCTTCCAGGCAGTCTGGGGCAGCAGGCTGAATCCTTTGAAGAGGAATATTTTGTATTTACCAAAAGCTCAGGGTGGTCTGGGCATGGTAAATCCCATTGTTTTTTTTTTCATGTGATGTATATAGTGATAAATCTCAGACCATTGTTGACTCATGTCAATAGGTCCTGGACCCCATTGTATGTCCTTACATGTAGCCCTTGGTTTCCTCAATGGGAAGCTGCTTCACTTCAGGTGCTTAGGTCTTTGAATCTCTGTTCTCCTTACATTAGGGATGTATTTGTCAAAATTAAATGTTGGCAACTGACTGTTTCTATGGTGTGCGGTCAACATAGGAAATTTTTATATAAGCAGATTATTTCTACTAAATTCAGAGAATTATCCTCTTTCCTCACTTGCCCTTCTGTTTTCTTGACAGGTATGTTGGCATTTTTAAATAACCCTAGGATTCCTGAGAAAATGTGGGACATTCACTTGCTGTGTTGCCATAACCGATTGAACGTTAAGGAACATCAGAAGCATAAACAGCTTTCTGAATGATTTTGTTCTAGATCTGGTTGTATCCAACAACTTGAAACGATGTCTCATTTGTTTTTTTCCGTTCCTATATGTCAGGTTTTTGGTCATTGCTGGCTGCTCTGTGGAATATGCCTCCATTTTGTCATATGTATATGGACATTTTGTTGTATGGTTCCTTTCCCTCGTCTTGGCATGCTTGGGATTTGTCTACATTACAGGTTGTTCTTACAGTAGTGAAATGTATATCTGGAATTCTTGCTGCAGATTTACCCTACAACAAAAACTGGTGTCTCATACTGACCTTGTGTAAAAAATTACATGGGAACTTAAGCTTTTATACAGAACTGACTTGAGTGCTTGTCCCACTTCCTGGATTTTTCAAGCATGGAGGAACCTTCCCTGAATAATGGACTCTAATGTTCCCATCACCTGACTTTCAATTGCACCTTCACCCGTGGTTTCATCCATATTGATTGATTTATGTTTGTTGTATTTTTTTTCTTCTGTTTCTGATTTTTTACTGTTTTTCCTTAATTGTATGATATAATACTTTTCTGTTCCCTCTGTGGGATATTTTACTTATGTTCTTTCCCCTGTTTTTTTGGTGGTGGAGGAGAGGTATGGCATCCTGCATTTTGTTTGCTCTTTTTGTAGGGTTGTTTTGTATGCCGTGATGCTATTTTGTCCTTTTGTTTGATATTTTGAATAAAAAATTCCCCTACTCTTTTTTGAGATGTGCCATGGGATCTTTAACATCCACCTGAACTACCACCAGAACAGGCAGATGGGACCTCGGTTTAATGTCTCATCTGAAAGATGGCACCTCAGGAGTGCAGCACCCCACCCTCATGTTGCACTGCAGTATCAGTATTGGGATATTAACCCCAAGTGCCTGGTGTGGGGATGTAACCCACAGCCTTCTGATCTCCCAGCTTCAAAGGCTAGTGTGCTACCTGCTGAGCCACTGACACTGCAAATATATCATATCATATCATATCATATCATATCATATCATATCATATCATATCATATCATATCATATCATATCATGCCCTCTCATGCATGCTGCCATGTTCTGTTGAAATAGATTGCCTGACTGAGCTGCGTTAAATCCCCTCATATATTTAAATGTTTCAATCATGTCCCCTGTTTCTTCTCTGCTCAAGAGAGTATAGGTTCAGCGCCCAGAGTTTTGCTTCATATGACCTGTGATGCAGTCTATGCACTATCTTAGTAACCCTTCTCTGCACCATTTCCAAATGGTCAATGTCCTTCTTGAGGTGAGGTTTCCAGAACTGAATGCAATACTCCAAGTGTGACCTCACCAAGGACCTGTAGAGGGATATGATAACCTCCCTCTTTCTAGTGAGTCGAAAGGGATTATCCCAGTGAGCATAAGCATTTGACTTCTGTCATCAACCAGGTTTTGAGATAGGATTTGAAGGTGCAGTGGGTTTCAGCTAAATGGAGGGATGCAGGGAGTCTGTTCCATAGAGAAGGAGCAGCAGCAGACAGGGCTTTACCACCCATGACTCTGGAGACTCTAGGGACATCTGGGGGGGAATGAGGACACTCAGAGACATCTGAGCACAGTTCTGGCCTTAAGGAAGGGTGAGTATGTCAATGCTTCACCACCTCTAAGGGTGTTATCAATAATACAGCCAAGAGCATAGTCATATCGACCTGGGAGTGGGAGCCACCCTAGTGACTGGTAAAGGTCACAGTGATGTGTTGAGTAGGGTGCCAGGAGGGTGAAACAACAGATGCTATTGTAAACTGAGGTAAGTCTTGTGCGCAAGGCAGAGGACACATGGGAGTAAATACGGGAGCAGTAGTCAATTATGCAGAGCAAGTTGCCTTGGGCGATAGCAAAGTGGGCCTCATCAGTCAGGAAATGCTTTAGCCGATAGGCAGCCCCCAGTTTATGGTTTCACCAATGCACTATGATGTTGACATGGTCTGTGTAAGAGATGAAGGGGTTGAGGGTTACACCCAAATATTTAAAGTTGGGAACATTCTGCAGGGTGGGGCCATCAGGAGTAAGCACAGAGGGAGGTGTTGGATTTGGAGATGTTGGCCAGGTAGGGTTTGGATCTGAGGAGCATTGCTTTGTTTTTTTTCTCATTAACCAGGAGCCTATTTGACAGGAACCATTTATATGCAGAACTGTAGTTATGGGTCAGGGTGGAGGATATGTTTCTTAGGGACTTGTCACTGTGGAAGAGGACGTGATCATTGGTGCATAGTAGCTCTTCACAGGTGATGCTGTATGTGGGAAGGGAGTTTATAAAGATGGAGAACAGTAGTGGTCCCAAGATGGAACCCTGGGGGATGTCTGTGGAGACAGGCAGGTCAGGGGAGGCAGTGGTGTCTATAGTCACTGACTGGGATCGACCCATGAGATAGCTCTGGAACTACAGGGAGGTCTCCATGGGGCAGCCAAGTTGGTGGAGTTTGTCATGTAGAAGGGGATGGTCAACAAGGTTGAAGACCTTAGTCAGGTCTATGAATACAGCACCTGTAGCATTCCCCAGGTCCATGTTCCTTTAGATATGGTTGGTAAGGTGGGTCAAGGCAGATGTGGGGCTGTGGTGTTTGTGTAACCCACGCTGTTGACTGCACAGCAGGTTATATTTCCCAATATGTTTGGATAGCTGGCGGTGAACAATTTTCTCCAGGAATTTGCTTAGGTGGGGAAGTAAGGAGACTGGCCTGTAGTTGTCTGAGGAAAGGGGTCCCCCTGCTTTAAAAATTGGTATTACCTTGGCAATCTTCCAGGAGTCTGGCATAGTTGAGGTGGACAGTGTCAGATTAAAAATATTGGTGAGAGGTTTGGACATGGCAGGGGAAATGAGCTTGAGAATTGAAGGGAAGAGACCATCACTGCTAGGGCTCTTGAGGAATTTGGTTCTATCCTTATGGGAGATGGCCATGAAGTAGAAAGGGGGTGGGGAGTGAGCACCAGTGGGTGGGGAGGAGGAGGATAGGCCACCAGGACACGTTCCAGGACTATGTGGTAGTTGGGTGGTTAGTTTACTAAGGTGGGCAGTGAGATCAGTAGATTTTTTGTTGAAGGCCTGGGTGACCACTGAGGTATCGGTCAGAGAATGAGTGGGGGGAGCTTAGGTGGATTGCAGGGCTATGGGTACCTGTGGCATGGAATTACATTTTGGTGGAGATTTTAACATTTTCACATACTGGGTTCATGAGGTGGGGTAATAGGAAAGCTGTTCTGAAAATTTGGTGTGCAGATATGGTAAAATCCCTAGGTTATGGATGAACATTGCATTATTTTGATGTTCACTCATAACATCACTAATTTTCAGTATTTTACCACCAGACCTTCAAAATAGCCATTTTCCACCCTCCTCATAAATGTGACAGGTATAATTTTTTAAATCTTGCACGAGACATGTTTTCACACTTGTGATACAAGATGATGATTCGGATAATATACTATAAATGCCACATGTCATGTCTATAAGGAGAGTCATAAAATGACTGTCTGAAAATTTGAGGTCAAACTACAAAAATACAATTGTTAAGAACGTTGTGTGTAGTACCAGTCTTGATCTCAGTGGGTATGCTTTGTGATCCTGCACCAATGATTTAAGTTTGAAGGTGAGCTCAGTAACCCAGCTGGATGGGTTGAAGGTTTGGGGGATGGCACTGTTATGGAGCACTCTCCAGCCAGGGAATGAAAGCTGCAAGGTTGTCCACACAGGCCAGGGTACCATATAGTGAAGACAGCTGTCCTCTTGGCATAGGATCCTGCACCTCTGAACACATGGGAGGCAGAAGGCCCTGTGTATTGGCTGATAGATGAACTCTTTTCCCTGTGCGTCTGTATCTCTGACCACATAGTATTGCAGGGACCAGAGGACTTTGTGCTTCTGAAACCCAGGAGATAGCCAAATGATTACTTTACATATGTCACTGCATGGAAGTGCAGGGCCCACAAGCCCTGCACTTCAGTAGGCAGATGGAGCCTTCCCTTGGTGCTGAACTCAAAGGAGCTTGTGCACCTATATCTATTCACATATGTCCTGAAGGGATCTGCATGAATGAGGATACAATTCCACTATCTCAAAAAGAAAGGAGATTTTTTGCAACAAAACGTTGTTAATGCACCAGCTAGTGTTCGTCTTAATGCCACAAAAGTAGGGAAATGTGGCATTAGGATATCAACCATAACTCTCCACCCCACCCCCCAAGTAGCAAAAGGAATAAACTAAGTTTTTGGGTCTCTGGAGTCTTGGCAAATCAGATGTGGGGTCTTTTTGGGGGGCTGCCAACCCAAATGCCCACTCTGTTCCCTAAGCAAACAAGGTCAGATATTATTTCCTTTTTTCACATAAGGCCCACAGGGCCCTGCATGAAGAAGGCACAACAGATTGTGTTGGCAACATGTGTTGAGACATACTTCTCTACCTTTATAGAGTGCATCAGTATGAGGCAGTAGCTTGAAACTATACCTTGTGCTTTGGATAGGAGGCTCCAGGCTGGGAGGAGAGGTAAGTACTAGGGTTGATAACCCCAAGGAAACCCCCACCACTGATGCACCAAGACTCCATATACCTAAAACCATAATGTTTTTTCCTTTTGCCGCTTGGAGAGTGGGGGTTGGAAATTAGGGTTTTAAACCCTAATGCTACATTTTCCTACTTTTGTGACATAAAGTTGAACCTAACTAGTGTATTAACAAACTTTTTTTCAAAGAGTGTAAATATACACGAGGGTTTCCAAGCATTAACCTAACTCTTTCAGAATGTTTTCAGACAATCTGAATACCCCATTTCTAACCATTTTTTTTAAATGCAGTTTGCCAGTCAGTAGGGATAGACTGAATAAACTATTGAAAGGGAGGTAAGTACAGACTCTATAAATAGTAGTATGAGAGATTGACTGAAATGCTATAGGAAGTATGGATGAGCAGCTTCCATAGTAGGAAAGTAAACGCATTAAGCATTAGGTACAACCTGGCATTAGTTTAATATGAGTTAATCATCTTAATTTACTTTTTTATACTTTTATTTTATTGCATTTATGTAAAATCACAATACACTGAACAGCCCACAGGCAGGCGTAACAGAATAATGTCACTTCAACAATGCCAACATTTTAACAGTAGTGGATAAAAGGCACCCTTGTAAAGTGTTATTACATGTGGTAGAGATTGTATCTTAACACCAGAAATATACTGAAAAACACATTGGCTCATGCAACCAGTCCAACATAGAGTCCAATAAGTATTTTTATAGATTGCAACCACTGTAGCCATGAGCAGGGATTTGAGAAAGGTTTGTGCAACATCATTCACCTTATAACTGCTGTTACTATTTCACCCTGAAAACCCTTGTGTTATGTTGTCAAATGTACCATGCACCTCTCTAACATATTGTGTGTGTGCTGTTATCTCTTGTAAGAAAACATTGCCTAAGCCAATGAATGCAACTACCATATACTGCTACCAATGTATGTAACTTCTGTTTGTAACTAATCCCGGGTCGCTCCTGAAAAAGGGACCTCTGGTCTCAGTGGGCTTACCCAGTTATCAAAATCTAAATAAACAAATAAATAATTATAGGGTTACCTTCCTCTCAGACCAATCTCAGGATTAAAGAATAAAAAAGCAATACCCTCCTGCACACATCCCTGAAATGTCACAGGGCCCCATATTCAGAGCCAGCCAGATGCGCAGTGCAAATGGATGCGCTGCACAAAAAAAAGGGCCGGCCAGCTCTGATGGGATATCCAAACAGAATGTGTGATTGGGACAGATTGCACATTCTGTTTGGATATCAGACCCTGGATGCATGGCAAAAAGTGGGCAACCGCCATGTTGGGCACAGCACATCTAGAGTTCGGGGCTGAAGACCTCCAATGGGGGAATGCGTGGCACATACATGGATGCACCATTTCTTCCAGGGTGATATTCGGCCAAAATATGCTAATGAGTTCATTGGGCATGCATGGTGCAAAGGGGCCTCATGCATGCCCATTATGGGCTTATTAGCATGGTTGTGCTGGGCTATATGCGCCAGGCCAGCCTTCCCCCCTCACCTGCCCCAATCCCCGATGACTTCAAAAATAAGCATATTACCCATTGCCATAGTGTAGTGAAACCCCCTGCCAACACTGATTCCTGAGGAAAACATAAATATTATCTTGGTTCCATAGTGTAGTGGACCCCCTCCCAACCCTGATCCTTGATGTAACAAATTAAAATCGTATTCCTCTTTTCCATACTGTAGTGGACCCCCCCCCAAGCTCCGATCCCTGATGTAGCTGGGGGACCACTACACTATGGAAAAAGGGGACCTGTATTTATTCATCTGACAGTCTGTGATCAGGGTGGGAAGGGGGGACCCTACACTATGGGAAAAGGGGATCAGTATTTCCTTATCTCACAGTATGTGATTGGAACAGGGACAGGGGACCCTACACTATGGAAAAAGGGGATCAGTATTTCTTTATCTCACAGTATGTAATTAGAGCAGGGACAGGGGACCCTACACTATGGAAAAAGGGGATCAGTATTTCTTTGTCTCACAGTATGTGATTGGAACAGGGACAGGGGACCCTACACTATGGAAAAAGGGGATCAGTATTTCCTTATCTCACAGTATGTAATTAGAGCGGGGACAGGGGACCCTACACTATGGAAATGGGGATTAGTATTTCTTTGTCTCACAGTATGTGATTAGAGCGGGGACAGGGGACCCTACACTATGGAAATGGGGATCAGTATTTCTTTGTCTCACAGTATGTGATTGGAACAGGGACAGGGGACCCTACACTATGGAAATGGGGATCAGTATTTCCTTATCTCACAGTATGTAATTAGAGCGGGGACAGGGGACCCTACACTATGGAAATGGGGATCAGTATTTCCTTATCTCACAGTATGTAATTAGAGCGGGGACAGGGGACCCTACACTATGGAAATGGGGATCAGTATTTCTTTGTCTCACAGTATGTGATTGGAACAGGGACAGGGGACCCTACACTATGGAAATGGGGATCAGTATTTCCTTATCTCACAGTATGTAATTAGAACGGGGACAGGGGACCCTACACTATGGAAATGGGGATTTATTTAACTGCTTATGGCACTCTGTGGTTGGTAATGGGGGGCAAATGTCATCAGCCCTGGACTGTGTGCGGGGCACCTCCCTTCACCATACAAAATTAGTACAGGATTTTGGTTTCCTAACTTTGTGCAGGTGCATCTGGCTGTGTCCTTGCCTGGGGATTTTTGAATATTGCAGTGCGAGGAATATGTATGAGGTACCCCTCATTTGCATGCCCACATCACAATACTCTGTGCCACGTCACAGTTGGGTTTACGTGGTACATTGGGGGCTTCTGAATATTGCCACACCCACGCTGGCCACCACTATTTTGAATATATGGACCATAGTCATTAACATTATTTAACATTATTTGACATTTGCTAACCTAGCTAAATATTCAGGAAGCAAAAAAAGTTTAAGATGCTTTTACCAGTATGAGCTTAGTATTTTAACTACTACAGCCACACAGACACTATTCAATATGTGAAACAGCAACAGTAAAGATCGTACCCACTGTGTATAAAATACATTTAATATATGGCATTAACAACAACAACAAAAAGGAACTGCTTTTATACTTTGTTTGCTCAGCTATTATGGTTAACTCAGCACAAATGGTCTCTGCACCTGATGATGAAATTAAGGCACAAAAAACATTTCATGCAGAAGAAGGTGGGGGGGAATAACTCGAGAGGCAAACTAACTGTGTCAGACACCACCATCTTAACATCTGCTTGTACTTCCCACAAAAGTCTAGGTTAGATTCAAATAACATGTAAACATTTAAAATCCACTCATTTTAGTAGAGTGAGCTAGCAACCCATACAAAATATTATACATGCATTTCTCTCCCCTGGTGACTCCTTTACCCCACTTCCCTTTGTCTCTGACTATAAAAAGTCAATTATGCAGCCTCCTGATCTCTGTCTGAATCAGAATTGTCTCCCCAGCAGAAAATTGGCGTTTTCAATTTTATTCAGCAGTTTTGCAGCCTCTGCTGCTTCAGAGAAGTGGAACGCCTTACCTCCGTATAAGATGCACAGACTAGTGGGCATTTGAAGAACATGGTGCACCCCCAGAGCTTGGAGGTGATCCTGGATCCCATCAAAACTTTTCTTCAAGATATGGGTGGTATAACTGAGATATGGGAACAAATGCACTCAAAGGTTCTGCCCTTGTAGTGGATTTAAGTTCTTGACATTGAAGTGACGGATGTGAGTCCCCTTCACGAAAGTGGGAGCAAAGCAGAGGCAGGAAACTACAGACCTGTTAGCTTGACCTCAGTGGTAGGGAAAATGATGGAATCACTTCTGAAAGAAAGAATTGTTGAGTACCTAGAGGCCAGTGGGGCACAGGATCCAAGACAGCATGGATTCACAGCAGGAAGGTCATGTCAGAAGAATTTAATAGATTTCTTTGACTGGGTGACCAAAGTTGTTGACCAGGAAGTGGAGTGGACATGGCCTACCTGGACTTTAGCAAGGCATTTGACACAGTCCCACACAAAAGATTAATAAACAAATTAGCCAGCCTGGGAGTGGGTCCCAGGATGGTAGCCTGGGTAAATAAATGGCTGGACAATGGGACACAGAGGGTAATAGTAAATGGAGTCTGCTCTGAAGAAAAAGGGGTTACTAGTGGGGTACCGCAGGGTTCAGTACTGGATCTGGTCCTTTTTAATGTCTTTGTAAGTGACATTGCAAAGGGACTGGAAGGAAAAATATGCCTCTTTGCAGATGACACAAAGATCTGCAACAGGGTTGATACAAAAGGGGGGGTTGCAAGGATGAGAAGGGACTTCACAAGGTTGGAGGAATGGTCAAAAGTATGGCAGCTTAGATTCAATGCAAAGAAGTGCAAAGTAATGCACCTGGGAAACAAAACCCAGGGGAAGAGTACACAATGGGAAGGGGGTATTAACAACAACAAAAATGGAAAGAGATCTGGGGATAGTCATATCAGATGACCTAACGGTAAACAAACAATGTGAAGAGGCAGTAAGGATGGCTGGGGGGATACTGGGATGTATAGGGAGAGGCATCACCAGAAGAAATCAGGAAGTTGTTATCCCTCTGTACAGGCAGTTGGTGAGACCCCATCTAGAGTACTGCATGCAGTTCTGGAAACCCCATCTCCACAAGGACATAGATAGGATGGAGGCTGTCCAGAGGAGGGCAACTAAAATGGTGCAGGGTCTGCAACAGAAGCCATATGAAGAGAGACTAAAGGAGCTTAATATGTATACCCTTGAGGAATGGAGGGAGAGGGGGGACATGATAGAAACTTTCAAGTACCTCAAGGGAATCAACAAAGTCCAAGAGTGTAGCATCTTTCAGAGAAAGAGTTGTGCAAGAACAAGGGGACACAATTTGAAGATAGAGGGGTGGTGGCTCGGGCAATGTGAGAAAGTATTTTTTCACGGAGAGGGTGGTGGACACATAGAACAGCCTTTCTGAGGAGGTCATGGGGTCAAAAACAGTGGGGAAATTCAAGAATGCATGGGACAGACATAATGCAATTCTTGTGAGGGGGTAGGAAGAAGTAGGCTGTTGGTTGACTAGGATCTGCAGCTTATCCAATAGGTAGGAAAATGGGAAGACTAGGTGGGACAAGCGGTCCTTATCTGCCATCAAAGCCTATGTTTCTATCTCTTTTGATAGAGGTATGGAGCTTCAGAAGAAGGGTTCGTGGAGTGGATTCTCTGGTAGGGGCATGGAGCCAACTTCCAAGTGTGGAAATTCTATAGACTTTCAACAATTCAAACTCCTCTTCTAAATGCAAGAGTTCCTTGAGCCAGTGTCTCAAAAAGACTTTAGGATTCTTTCCTTCCAACCCCTCTGGTTACCCCAGCAGACACACTTGTGCAGCCTGAATGTCGTTTTTCAGATTTTCTAGCAGTCTACTCAAGACGCCATTTTTCTTGATTAGACCGGCTGCAACTGTGAGGGAATTAGTAGTTTTCACAGTTCTCTTTGAATACTCTGTAAGTGACCCCACATTGGCATCTAGTTGTTTGGCTTGAGATAAAAAATCTTCCATTTTACAATTCAGCTTCTGGATTGCCACATTAGTAGATTGAGTAGGGTCAGTCTCTCCAGCCCTGATCAGCCGTTCTTTGCTGCTGCCCACTTTTAGCTCCTTTGGGCAAGGTCCCTCAGTGGTGGCCCCATTTTGTTACCACTCACCATCTTTCACTTTGTGGTTCAAAATCCCACAAGATGTCATATCTGCCAATTGCTGGTGAGATGGTCTTAAATATTCTGCCAGCTGAAAATTGAATTTTAGGTGGGAAAAAATGACTGTTACCAAATATTCGTTTTCACAGGCTGAGCTGTGCAGAAAAGCTCTTCATAGCTCAGCTGCTGGCCGTGCCATGCCCTGATCTGAATTTCTTTTTAATTATAATTATTGGCCAGCATTTTTAATAGCTAAATAATCATCTTGTAATTTTTGGTTACAACTGGTCAAATGTAATCACAATCTGTCAATTAAACCTGTTTTAGCATAATTCCGCAATTATGCAAAATGTTTCGCCTATGCGAAATGAAATTTCGCCTGTTTTCTTGATTTCATATAACTGCGAAATTTCATTTTACCATGACAATTTCGCCAATTGATGATCCAAATTTTGCCTTGTGGTGGAATCTCGCTGGCAAAATTTTGGTACAAAGGCGAAATTGGCAATGCATTGTGGGTAAATAGGTCAAAAGTCACGTGTAGCTTGTTTCCAGCTCATTCTGCTGCATGTTAAGTCAGAGAGCAGTGTGTTGTGGTGCATCAGAGCCAATAAAGCCTTTGAAAACATAGCTAAAACTTGTTTTTGAGAGCTAATTGCTGCAAAATATAAAGTTTTTCCTAGTGCTGCTGTGTGGTAGTGCCTGGTACTAGGGAACAATTTCTAATTTTGTGAATTTTTGTATAATACATAGTTTGAATTAGGTTTACTTTTCTCAGATGTCTTTGAAAGAGTTGTGTGGGGTAGGGTAGAAGTATAAAGCAGTGCAGGCTACTTCTAGCCAAGCAGATTGGTATATTTACTGTTATTTCTTATTAATTTTGTTATATCTTGCAATTTATTTTCTCTGAAAAGTTTCTCTGTCCTGTTTGAGAGAGTTCCTGCCACTGTTAGCTGTTTTATATACCATTCTTCTGCTTTTAGTTGTGAATTGATTTTGAATTCTAAAGTTTTAAACACACAGAGTTGAGCCTTTCTTTTATTTTTTTGTGGTTAGTTCTGTTAGCTGGAGTGTTAACTTGTGTGTTACTAAAATTGTGAAAATCAACAGTGGTAAAGTACTTCTATTCGATCACTTGAATTTGTCTATTACAGTCGCACTGCATTGTTGAATTGTTCCCCTCTATGTTATTGCTGGAGCTTGACTCTGCACACTGCGCGGTGTTCCTGTTTTAGTTAACTTACATACATTACCCTTCCTCTGTAATAGCATTGTTTGTGTCTCACTTGACACGTGCATTATAAAACAGTATATATTACAATAGTCATTTTCAAGACATTTCTTGTTGATTCCTCCCATCCAGACCACTAACATATTGTGTGGTACTAATTTCCTTTGTTGCTGTTTTATGGTTGTCTCTGCCCACATATAAAAAACAAATTGTGGTACTGAGTAACATAACACATTACAGTACTTTATTTGTCCAGAGACTGAGAGAAACAGGTGATCTGTATTTAAAGTGTGCCACTTGTGTCCTTTTCCCCGTGTGTATTTCTTTAATTCCTTCCTGTTTGTGGGAAAAAAGTTACCTTTTTGTGTTTTACTACACTAGGCTGCCTACCATATATGGTGTTAGTTCTACTGTAAGTGCTGGTACCTGTCCTGATTGTTTTTGGACTTTTAAGGAAGCCAGTACTGTAGGTGTGTGACAGTGTGACATCATCATTCATGTGTGAGGCACTATTCACACATTTAGTAGTAGTCATACATCCTTTCTTCAAATACTCCCAGAGAAAGGCAAAGCTTTTAAGCAGCAGTCAGCTTCCTGCTAAGAAGCAGCCAAGTACAGGGGGGAAACGTGGCAGGGGGGATGAGGGAGCTAAGAAGTCTGCTGAAAAAAGTGCAATTTCAGTTCCAGTTCCCCATAGCAGTGGAAGCACAGGCATGTCTGCATCACTGTCTTCAAGTTCTGATGTTGGCCTTGGTGGTGCGGCAGGAACCAGCAAAGGAGTTGGTGGCCGAACTGGCTCCGGCATACCTGTGTCTTACTTTTTTAAAGCTCAGACTGTTGCAGCCATGCTAGTGGGGGATGCTGACAGTGAGAAGAATGGAGGCACAGACACCAGCACAGGAAGAGTGGTCCAGGACTCGGAGGAGGGTGATAATAAGTCTGTCAGTGTGACTGTCCATGTTCCTGTAGGAGTTGGTGATGATAGTGTTCAACAAGAGTCTGATAGTCCTGGAGATAAGGATAGTCAGCCCCCCTGAGATAGTTGTAGAGAAAGAAAAAGGTGCTGTCTTCCAAGAAGACAGTGATACGGGGGACGAGGAGGAAGACAAGGACATCATCGCTATTGGTGGTGATGATGATGATGACTGGGATGATCCCACATGGGAGCCTGAGTTAAAAAAGGTCACGGGTGATGTAGGCCATTTACATGTACAGCCCGTGGTGGGTCAGTCTGTCACCAAGCCTATAAACACACCTCCAAGCAGTCAAGTAACCACCACTCCCAAAAGTAGTGTTATGGAAGTCATGTTAGCAGCTCAAAAAAAATACACTTCCACACCTGTTTCTGAATCATCCCAGTCCCAGAAGCATCTGAAGTCCAGAGGTCAAAAGTCTCTAGTTTGGGACTTTTATGTGCTAGATCCCACTGATGAGACCACAGCAATATGCCAACTTTGTCAAGCCTGTGTTAGTCGGGGGGAAAAAGGTAAGCAACATAGGCACCGGTGGCCAACACGCCCACCTAAAAAACAAGCACCTGCTGAGATGGCACCAACACCAGAAGGTTGGTAGCAAGTTACATGTAGTAGAGCAAGAACATGAGGAGGGAGGGCTGAGTATGTCAGTGGTGGAGGAGGAGAGTGAGCAATACTTTGCTCTCTCTAGTAGTGGGCATAGCAGTGGTGGTGCGAGTCCCAGTCCCAGTCCCACGAGTCTTAAAAGTATACCACTCCAACACCCACAAGCAACCTAAATAACTGGTTTCATGTGGTCTCCACTGCCCTGCCAAGAGTCAATTGTTACTCCTAAAAGAAAATCATTGCTGACACAAGTACAGCATTCTGGTTGGACAACCTCAATGATACAGCCCACTCTGAAGACCATCCTTCAGTGGCAAAGTACCCACCCAATCATGCTGCTGCATGAGAGTTAAATGCTCCCACTGCTGAAATGCTGGCCATATCAATCTGTTGCCATTCTCATTCCTAGAGCATGCTGGTTTCTGCAGGTTGATGGCCTGTGCCTGTCCCAAATGGCAAGTTCCATTGCGAACCTATTTTAGTAAGCGTGCAAAGCCAGAGCTGAATAGTAGAGTTGCTGATTACATTAGGCATGTATTGAAGCATAGTGCATCACACTATATCCATCTTAGCATGGCTATGTGGACCAGTGGACAAACAGCAGCAGGCTCGTATATGTGCATAACAGCACACTGGGCACAGTTGCCTGGTGCGGTACTTGATTTTGGGCCTGGCAAAACATGCGTTAAGCAAAATTGTGGTGGTAGCAACACACCTGGTATTGGGCAGCATGCAACCCTGACTATGACAAGTGTCACAGGTTCGCACACGGCTGTGAAAATGCTTAATGTTCTAATGGACGAGATTGATGGGTGGTTACGCACACAGTCACTCACAGCAGGATTCATCGTAAGTGATAATGGCTCCAATGTAGTGAAGTGCATTAGTGATGGTGTTTTTTTCAGAGTGCCCTGCCTGGCACACTGCTTTAATCTTGTTCAGCAGTTTCTCAACCATGCGGACATTGAGGAAATGGTTACTGTTGCCCGTCGCATCTGTGTCTACTTTGCCTGTTCTGCAAAGGCCCGTGACCATCTGCGTGAGCTACTGCACAATAACAATCTGCCTCAGCACCGGCTGAAGCTTGATGTTGTCAACAGGTGGAACTCCACATTGTACATGCTTGACCGGCTGTATGAACAGTATAAGGCTGTGTCAGGATACCTGCTGCTGCACACCAACCGTGACAGTGCTGAAGTGTCCATCGCTCTAACAACCGAGCAGTGGTGTCAAATTGATGGGCTAAAATGCATTCTCCATGCATTCAAGCATGCTACACAGGCAGTGAGTGGGGACACTGCTTGCATAAGCCAGTCCATACCTCTCATATGTGTCCTGAGGCAGACACTAGTAAATGCGCGACACCAGGCAGAGGCAAGTAGAGATCATGGCACTTGAGAAATAATGGATCACGTGCTTCATGTGCTGGACACAAATACCTAAGTATCTGGCATTTTACAGTCAGCTGAGTTTGCAATCGCCACCATGCTGGATCCATGGTACAAATGGGGCCTGCCCTCTATAATTGAAGGAGGTCATCAGCCAGTACAGCAGTTGACAGAGAATCTCATTAGATTGGTACATGCTGCACAAATGAAAAATGCATGCACTGCATCAAAAATGGGTGTTGCTACCACCACCAGCGGCTCACAGGGAGCACAATCAGTGAAAATGGGCAAGGCAGAGCAGAAAACAGCAAGCAATCCCATTTGGGATGTTCTCTTTCAGGTGGGAGTGGAAGATATGGAGGAAAAGAAGGAGGAGACAGATGAGGCAGCTGGACTCTGGGCAGCAGAATGAATGATGTAGGCCTACATGGGGGCACAAAGTACCTTACCATTAATTACAAGCCACTGCTGTACTGGAGCAGTAAAATGGCCAAATGGCCAGCACTAACATTGGTTGCTGTAAAATACCTGAGCTGCCCACCATCCAGTGTCACTGTGTAACGAGGGTTTAGTGCAGTTGGAGCAATTTTGAGTGACGGTAGGACCAATTTGTCACCCAAGAATGTGTCCATGCTAACATTCATCAAAATGAATGAAAGGCACATTCCACACAACACAGTGATGTCAGTGATGTTGCCACAGGAACTGTGTCTCGGTGATGAGGATGATGACAATCTCTTGAGTAAGGCAGCCACCAGCAGCGAGGTAGATGAGGCAGCAATGTTGAGAGAATTCCCACCTGATAAGAACTCCAGTCTTGAAGACCATGAGGAGTGCTTCTTGGATGATGTGGAATTGGAAGTTGAAAAAGGCTGAGTTTACTCCAAGGCCCCCCCAAACAACTTTCAACTCAGTATGCTTGCTGGGGTGTGTATGTTACACCTTATTTCTAGCTATGTACCACTGGATTGGTTATGGAAATATGTTGTTATGTGCTGCAGCCTGCAGTGTGCATAAGTTTCATGTCATCACCCTTTGCCATAACCTGCTGATTGGTCACCTCACCACCTCCACCAGTCCCCCAAGGCCACAAGCCTATATAAAGCAGCAGCAATGTAATTACCATAACCATAAATATTTTTCAATTGCATTATTAATGTTTTTTTTCAAAAAATATATTACTTTTCATGTTGACTATATCAACACATCATCATCTTACAGCAAGATATGTTGTCTTGATGTCCTTAAAAGTGCCCGGGATGGCAAATTTCACACTGCCCCAGTGCCCCCTCTCATTACCTGATCTGACCTGACAAACCCATGCACTCCATGCAACTGAAAAAAAATGTTTCTGCCACCTAGTATTGGTGACATTTACAAGAACCCTGGCTCCTAGACAAGTGTACAAGTAGCATATGAATGTAATATGCTAATTCAACAGATGACACCAAGTTGAAAACATTTTGAAAAATGGTGAATGGTGGTGATCTTTAATATGCAAGTCATTAATTACAAAAGTAATCATGAAGAGGCTTAACAAATTACAACATCAAATCCCCCCAAAAAGCTTGCTTCTACAGTACCAGGTTAAGGTACACCAAAATCACAATGGTTCCGGGGGTCAACTCAGGGCAGGATGAGTGTCCTGTTGTCCTCACTTTTGAATGGATTCAAAATCTTCATGATTACTGCAGCTATGCAATCCCCACTGAGTAGAGAAGACATTAATCCCCTCCACCTAATTATTTACTAAACACCATATCAACCATCTGTGTTCGCATTATCACATATAGTTCCTCCCTGTATGTGGGTGGCAGTGGTGATTACTCATTAATGGTAATGGTATGGACACCAGTCCAGTGGCCAACATCGCAGTTCAAGCAACACCCCTGTCTTCCAACAACACAACACAGCTTCTGATTCTGCATGGCCTGGACTGATCATGTGTCATCAAGATATGACATACTGAAACCTCAACAGAGGAAAATGACCTAAGCAAGAGCAAAGATAATAAAAAATGTTGGATACTAATCAATCTGCATACCTGCTTTTGCCTAACAATTGGAAAAAGAAGCAGAGAAAAAAATGCATACTTACCATACCCCATAATATGATGTCATTCAACTGAGGACATTCCCCACTGGAACATGCTGTGTGGTACACATGATTCCAATCCAGACAAGGTATGACGAATCACAGTAGCACTAGCAGGCATTCCCTTTCCCCTATCGTCACTGCATACCTTGACATAAGAAAAAAATTAAGAACACATTTTGGTGATTGTCGAAAATTCCACCTCACCACCCGTGAGTCTGACCACCCCCCCTACCCCAGAGAACCATAAAAAATGAAGAAATACTTACCTCAAGGACTGTGAAAGTGGAACCATCGTGTAAGGGTGTAATTAAATAAATCCCCCAGACCTGGTTCAGCAGCCAGCAGCAGCAGGATGGAAAAATAATTAACTTCACCTGAATTCCTGATGTTGACAAAAGCAAAAAATAACACAATTACTATCAAGCTCAAATAACCATATGGCAGTAACAGACACCACACGTATGAAAATTCCAGTACTTACCATCTGCGTTGGGAAATTGGGAAGATCCATACATCTGACATCTCCTTCCCTCACAGCCTGGCATGATGATGTCATCCACAGCACACTGAAAAATAATATAAGAGCAGTACAAGCATATTAGAACTCAAGACGCCATAATACCAACCCACCAACACCCTTACCTTACCCAGGAAAAAAAATGAAAAATACTTACGTGTTCATCAGCAGCAGTATGGACTGCGTGAGGATAATCCACCAGGCATCAATCATCCAGAACAGTAGTTCTTCTTGCAGCACCTTGGAAAGTAGTAGTCATAGACAGCAGCAGGCAGCAAGCTACAGTGCCCCAAAATTTCATTCACTACCCCACCGCCAGCTAGCCAAGGTACTACCACAGAGACAGTCAGTCAACACAGCTAGACAATCAGTACAGCAGCACAGGGACAGGAAAATGATACTTCTGCATTTCTATGTCAATCAACTGAAACACAGCAGCAGCAGCAGGAAAGATTTGAAAGTAGCAGCAGCATGTTGCAGGAGGAATTCATGTTCTCTGCATGTTGGCACCCCTTTTCAGGTCCCTGAGGTGGTGGGGCACCATAAAACATCAGGAGTGACAGCACATTTCAGTCTCAATTTGATGTCACATTTTTGGGTAAGCATTTCTGGACTTGTAGGCCCTGTTTGGCACCGACAGCAGTGAGTTTCAGGTAGAAATATTGTGTAAACAGGCCCTAAAACAGCTACTTGATGTCTGGGTGGTGGGGGCTTGGTACCCTAAAACATAATGGCTGAAACCAGATTCCACTTCCAATTTAATGTACCATTTTTTCTGTAACATTTCTGGACATTTACTGCCTGTGCTGCAATGACAGAAACACAATCGGGCCTAAAGACACTTGTAAAAGTGGACCAAAGACCATCGTTTGTTCTGGGTGGTGGTGGGGCACCATAAAACATCATGGCTGAGACCTGATGTCACTCTCTATGTACTGTGCAATTTTTTTGACAACATTTCTGGACATGTGGGACATGATTTGAATGTGCAGCCACACACTTAGACCCCAAAAGCATTTAAAACATGCAGAAAACATCACATTTGGGTCTGCAGGGTGGGTGTGAGGCTATAACTGCATGTCTCACACCTGATTTCACTCTCTATGTACTGTACAATTTTTTGGGAAACATTCTGGACATGTTTTGAGCTGGCAGCTGTGAGTTTCAGGCAGAAATATTGGGTAAACAGGCCCTAGCAGCTACTTGATGTCGTGGTGGTGGAGGGGCATCCTAAAACATGATTCCACTTTCAATTTAATGTACCATTTTTTCTGAAACATTTCTGGACATTTCCTGCCTGTGCTAGAGTGGCAGAAAAAAGATAGGGCCTAAAGACACTTTTAAATGGTGTCCGAAATAGCATTTTAATGTCTGGTTGCTGGTGGGGCACCATTAAACATCAGGACTGACAGCACATTTCAGTCTCAATTTGATGTCACATTTTTTGGGAAGCATTTCATTACCTCAGGGTCCTGTTTTACATGAGCAGAGCCAACATTCACTGTCACATAGCTTTGGAAAATATGATTGTTCAGAGTAAAGTGCTTATACTTGACATTTGTGGATAGGATAGAAGGAGCAAGGAGGAAACATATCAAGACAAAAGGAGTAACATAACAGAAGACAAAGAGGACAGAAAAGATTGTTTTGTTATTTTTTTGAATTTTTTGGGAGAGGGTCTTTTTTTAGGGAGGGGCTGTAGAACAAGAACACAAAAAAAACAAATAAAGGAGAAGAAAAAACAACAACACTAGCCCACCACCACAGCTACAGGCCATTCACTGTGGCTGTGCACTGCCGCCACCACCACCACGAAGCTCCACCAGGAGGTCCAATACCTTTTTCTGGTCCTCCATTATTTTTTGGAGGTCCTCCCTGACCTCCTGGCAAAGCTGGTCGAGGTCATGATGCACACTTTGCACCTCAGTGCACACAGCCTCAAGGTCTGCCCTGGTGACCACCACGTGACTCGGGGGAGCAGCAGGATGATCAGGGTGGTGGCTTCTCTGATGGGTCCTCCTCCATGGTGCTGCATCAAGGTCACGAGTGGGGGATGCATCTGGCTGCTCAGGAGGATGCGTCCTGCTGGTAGACCTACTCCTCCCTTCCCTGGTATGGCACCCCCGAGACTCACTGCTGCCTCCTGCTGCTGCTGCCTCTCTCTGTTTTGCGAGCAACTCTGCAGCATGGTGGTGCTGCAGGTGGCTCCTCTGGCCAGAAGTCCCAAAGTGGGAGTCTGGTTTCCCCATTTTAACATTCTTCGCACACAGGGTGCAGACCACAGTGCTTGCATCATCTGTCTTGGTTCTAATAAAGGTCCAAACTGGTGATCTTTAGTTTGGGGGGCAAGCTGATGTCCTGGGGGCCTCTTCCTGTACAACAATATCCTGCTGTGGCCTGGGGCTGGCAGACACAACAGGAGCCACATCATCATCTTGAGGGTGTGGTGGCAATGGGATCACAGCCTGAATGCTGCTGCAGTTACTGGGTGGCTGTCTCAGTGCCCAACTCTACAATGACCTGCTGCTGCTGGAGGGCACAGGCCGGGGCCAACTGCTCCTGCTGCTGGGGTGGGGGGCTCAATTCCAAATATGCGCCTGTTGAGGCAAACGTGTCCTCTTCCCCTTCCACTCTCAGTACCTCCACTTCTCCCAGTACCAGTCCCTTCCATCATTACAAAAAAAAAGTTTTACTAAACTACTAAAGAAAAAAATGAAAAAAGGAGGAAGTGAAACACACACGCACACGCATACACACACACACACACACACACACACTCACAAACTCACAAGGTAAACGGAAAATAGAACACAACAGAATGATAAACTTTTGCTAAATAATGAAATAGGTTATAAACAGAAGTTCAAAATCAAGTTGTTAACACACGCACACACACTGTACACACACAATACAAACTCTCACTCACAATTCAAACTATATTACATTTTCTGTCTCACACAGTCTCTCTCTCTCTCTCTCTCTCTCTCTCCTACTGTCTGTCTCTATCCTACAGCAAACTGCAGGAAAAGGATGTAGATTCAGTAGCTTCCTGTCTGAGTACAGGCACACATGTGACCTGCAGTCTGCTTCAGAAAGCAAGTCATGTGATATGCCTTTCTTCCTAATTTCTCCTTAGTTAAATGCTAAGGTGAACCTTAACAGCAGAAGCAAAATTTACAGGTGGAATTTTGCTGTATAATATGGGTGAAATTTCGCACAACCATACGGCCAAATTCTGCCCCAAGGCCTTAATTTTGTGAAATGTTTCACTGGGCGAATTTTGTTATTTTGCTGGCATTTCGCCGGCAAAATTAAATTTTGCTGCATCTCTAGTGGCAACTTGAGGACAAAAACAGTAAATTACGGTCAGTGTCTTTCCTGAATAAATTTGTTTTTAAACAATTCTCCTCATCCATTGTAATCTCCAGATCAAGAAAAGTCAGTCTGCTTTGATCACACTGCACCAAAAATGTCAAATTTGAGTTACTTGCATGTACATAATCAATGAATTCACTAAGTTCATCTCGAGTGCCCCTCCACTCAAGAACTAGATCATCTATAAAATGACGCCACAGGTCAATCTTACGGTAAAAAGGATTGATCTGCTCGTCATAGATGTTTGATGTCTCCCAATAGCCCAAAAAGAGATTAGCATAGTCAGGTGCAAATGTAGCCCCCATAGCTGTCCCTTTAATCTGTAAATAGAAATCTCTTTTGAACAGGAAGGCATTTTTGGTTAGCACCATCTCTGTCGCTTCAAGTAGAAATTGTTTACTCCTTGCATTCACATTTTTATTCAAATTTATTCAGGAAAGACACAGACCATAATTCACTGTTGTTGGCCTCGAGCTACTACGCACAACATCTAGTGAAGAATATTCCCAAACCCCAACTGTTAGGAGTTAGACGTAATTACAGTTCTGATGCAGACTTAATGATACAGGGGACAGAGATGTGTGAGAGATTTTGTCAGTGTGGGTATTCCACACCACTGATCAGGGGAGCAATGCAGGGGCTATAAATAAGACAAGGGAGGAATTGTTACAGGAACAGATACATAGTCCAACTGTCCAGGGGATGAATTTAGTCACTATGTATAACAGGAATTCAGGAGAGATAGGGGACATTATTAGAAAACATTGGGAAATTTTACAAACTGACCCCACTTTAAGGGAGGCTACAATAATGACACCCAGGAAGACCTATTAAAGAGGTAAGGAATTAAAGGATAGGGTAGGAAAAGGTCTTCACAGTGGTAGGATGCATTGCAGAGCACAGGGTCGTAATAACAGGTTACCACCCAAACCCAGGGGTACATTTCCTTGCAGAAATTGCAAGTTCTGTACATTTGTCCTGAAATCTGATACATTCACTACAGTAAATTCAACAAGAGACTATAAGGTAAGTTCAGTTTTCAGCTGTTTGACAGATAATATTGTTTGCCTGGCAACATGCAGTTGTGGTGCCTTTTATATAGGCAAGACCACACACCCATTTAAATCTCGTGTGGGGGACACATTAGGAGAATGGCAGGGGGAGACAGGACTAATGCACTAGCCTACACTGTCTGAACAACATAGGTCAGGAAAGGGAACATTCTTTCAAGTTCTGTGGTATTGAACAGGTTAGAGTGGGACCCAGAGGGGGTGATCTAGGAGACCTCCTACTAGAAAGAGAGGCCTATTGGATTTACACCTTGGGGGGTTTACAATCACCTGGATTGAATGACAAACTCAATTTGATGCCAGTAATCAATAGGAGGAAGAAAAGACAAAAAATGTTGATGTACATAATGAATGGCACACTCTTTGTGATATAGAAAATATGAATCACAATAAAAACAGTATTAAATATAAAACTATTAACAAGTATTAGTGATATATTGCAAGATGTTCTGATACTGACTGCTATATTTTTTGTTCTTTATAGATGTCAGAGAGAGACTGGAAGTCTTAAATTTGGCTATCTGGGAACTCTGTCATGCCTCATTGGAGTCTAGTAAAACAGTACTGGTAGTTCAATGATAGTAATAATGATTGATTTATAGTATAAGTCGATACACAATTTTAATTCTATTGTTGTTACTAATATGAGTTGACATTGCTGCTTTTTGCTTAGGGTAAGTTGATAATGACTAGATAAATTACATTAGGGATATTTATTATTTAAAATGATTATGTGAATGATATGCAGTGGGTATATGAGAAATACCAAGTAGTTGCAACAAGTTGTTTTTATGCCTTTTAAATGAGTGTGATCACTGTCACTTTAAGCCCAGCATTTTTGAATGTTACTGACATTAGGGGGTTCCACTCTCCTGATGACAAACTAGGTTTGAAACTGGTAGAGGCTGTGGGCCCGAGCTGCGGTGGTTTATTTATTTTGCACTTTAATAAATCTGTTATATTTAATATTTTTCCACCTTAACTGTCAGCCCTGTGGCCTTCAGTCTGTGGAACACCTCCCTCATGTGCCTGACATGATCCTCCCATGTCTGGCTGTAAATGGAGATGTCATTCATGTAAGCCAGTACATATTCACCTGCCCCAGCCAGGATGCGATCAATAAGCCTCTGGAATGTTGTGGGCGAATTCTTCATCCCAAATGGCATTACTCTGAATTCTAATAAACCATATGGGGTAACGAAAGCAGACCTCTCCCTGGCTGTAGGAGTTAACAGCACCTGCCAGTAGCCCTTTGTCCAGTCTATCAGGAGCCAGGATCCCACCAGCTGTTCCAAGGTCTCATCCATTCTGGGCATGGGGTAGGCATCAGACTCCATACAGCTGTTGAGCCTCCTGTAGTCGACACAGAATTGTATGCTACCATTCTTCTCAGGGATCAGGACCACAGGCAAAGCCCAGGGGTTATTGGACTCCTGGATCACTCCAAGGGCCAGCATCTCTCTGACTTCCTCCAGCATAGTCTTCTAAACTCCCTCAGTTACACTGTAGGGGGACTGCCTCAGCAGAACATGTGCACCAGTGTCCATGTGGTGTTCAGCCATTGTGGTGTATCCAGGATTACCCGTGAACATGTTCCCAAATTCTCACAGGACCCCCGTCATATCCTTGTCCTGGTCCAGTGTCAGCTGCCTTGACAGAGTAAGGTTATTCACTGAGGATCCCTCCCAGGCTTCCCCAAGGAGGCCCACCAGGGAATCCACCTCATTTCCCATCTCTGGTACACTGCATACAACAAGGATCATTTCCTCCCTATCATAGCAGGGCTTCATCATGTTCACATGAGATACCCTCTGCCTGCACCTTCTGTCAGGCAGCCTTACTATATAATTAATATTACTCAGCTTCCTGATTATGAAGAATGGGTCATCCCTTGCTGCCTGCAGTTTATTGTGCTGGACTGGGAAGAGTACCATCACTCGCTGTCCAGCTTTGTACTCCCTAGTTCTGGCCCCACAGTAGTTCCAGATTTTCTGATGCTGTTGTGCAGTGGCTAAGTGTTCCTGGGCAAGCCCCATGAGCTTCTTAAGCCTGGCCTGAAATTTAGGATGTACTCCACAACAAACTCCCCTTGGATGGCATGGTTACCTTCCCATTCATCCCTGACTAAATCTAGATGACCCTCACCCTGTGACCAAACAGGAGCTCTAAGTGTGAGAACTCTGTGGACTCCTGTGGGACTTCACTGTATGCAAAGAGGAGGTGGGGTAAATATTTGTCCCACTCCCTTTTGTGCTGGTCAGAAAATGGTCTGAGCATAATTTTGAGGGTCCTATTGAACCGCTCAACCAGGCCATTTGTCTTGGGATGATAGAGAGAAGCACAGAGCTGTTTCACCCCGCACTTCTCCCACAAATTGGTCATTAAGGATGGCATGAAACTTTCCCCCTGGCCTGACAAAATCTCTTGACGAAACCCTACTCAGCTAAAGATTCCCAGGAGCTCATCAACCACCTTTTCTGCCTCAATGGAGGACATGGCCACTGCCTCGAGGTACCTGATTGTGTAATCCACCACAACCAGTATATATCATTTGCTCATGTGACTTGGGGACCCCACTATGTCCATGAGTACCTTCTTAAAGGGTTCATCGATAACAGGCAGGGGCACCAAAGCAACCTTAACCTTTCCCCTACCTTTCCAACCCACTGGCACTTTGCACAAGTCCTACAGTAATTTGCCATGTCTGTGTACATGCGTGGCCAAAATAAATTGTTGGCAAGTCACTTTTTTGTGTGGTTAATACCCAGGTGGCCTGAAAAAGGATTATCATGGGCCAGGGCCAGAAGCTGCTTTTGGTAGTCCTGGGGGACTACCAGCTGCTGGAGTACCTCTCCATCTAGCCCCCTCTGTGGTGTACATTCTCTGTACAAAAGCCCATTTTCCCCAATAAAATGACCTTTTACTCCCTTGAGAGGCCTCAGCACTATTTGCTATCTCTTTCAGTTTTTGGAGGGTAGAATCAGCTCTCTGGCCCTGCCCAGCTCCTTCCCATCTGACCCTTCCCAGTTCCCCTTCAGGAGGAAAGCTGCCCCTGGTGGCAACCTCCTCTGCTTGCAGCTAGGGCTCAGGGCTGCTTCTCCTAGCTAACCCCTCACCCACACTAGCCACTTCCTCAGCTGCTGAGGGATGGGTCTCCACAGTCTGTGTCACACCCTCCTCACCCTCAAAAATTTGCTCTTTTTCCTGGCTGTGGGTAGTAACACATACAAGGTTTTTCCTGTGGTTAGAATCATTCCCCATGATCACATCCATAGGGAGATCAGGTACTACTCCTACCTCGAGTACCCCATGGCCACCTTCCCAACTCAGGAAGACCCGAGCCATTTGTACTTGGACCACTGGACTCGTGACTCCCTGAAACTTGGAGAACTTCCTTGGGAGAATCTGCTCCACCTGGATCAGATCCTGCCTTACCTTGGAGATGGAGGCACCAGTATCCCTCAATCCCTGTGATGCTGTCCCATTGACTAGAATAGGATGGATATGCTTGGTGGAGTTTGGAGGCACTACAGTGTGTGCACAGTTTACCAACTGCTATGTACTGTCTTGGTCACCTCCTCCACCAGGCTTTTGCCCTTCATTCTAGTTTTTAGTGCAGTCATAGGATAGACACCCCACGTTCTGGCAAATCCAGCCTTCCTTTGCCCTCAGCTCCTTGTTTCTCTTAGAATCAGTGGGTTCTGTTTTGGGCTTGGGTGCAGGCTGATTTCCTTTTGGTTGCCCACACTGGGTTCCCTTAAAACCATGTGCTGCCTCACCCCCATAGTTCTTACGCTGTGAATGTGGTCTGCTGGCCACATACAGATCAACACTTTCTGCTGCCTCCTTTGCAGAGTTGCATGTACTGTCCAGTAGCCAAATGTGCAGGTCATCAGGTACAATTTTAAGAAACTGTTCCCTTACAAATAAATCTTTAATTTGCTCTACAGTCCTTGCCTTAGCCCAATCTACCCAATGGTCTAAATAAGCACACATTTAGACATGCAGTTCTACATAGCTATCTCCTGGGCCTTTTCTTAACTCTTTAAATTTCCATCTATAAGACTCAGGTGTCAGGTCAAAACATTATAATAACATTCTTTTAACTTTGTTGTAGTCCACGCAATCATTATCGTCCATTCGAGCAAATGCATGCAAAATACAGCCAGTAAGCAATGGGGTCAGGTGGGTCATCCACAAAGCCTTGTTTAATTTAAATTGTGCACAAACCCTTTCAAATGGTTTAAAAACAAATCCAGATCATCCCCTTCCTGGTATTGCAGGAACATTTTAGAATTAATTGGGTTTCAAGGGTTGAACCCCCTTTGCCATTACTTATGGTTTGCCACACTGTTTACTAGTGCAGTTTCTCCATCTCAGTCTCATGCTGTCATTCTTGCTCTCGTTCTGCTCATTCTTTCTTTCACTCTACTAGTTCTCTCTCACAATCTGCTCATTCCTTCTCTCTTTCCTCTTGCATAAGGATCTCATGCTGGTGAATCTTTCCTATTTCATCTACCTCCAGCCTTATTTTCTCCCTTTCAGCCTCCAGCCTTGCACTCTGCAGTTCAGCATCCTGCATGACAAGCTCTGCCTTCAGGATCTCAAGCTGAGGTTGATTGGGCTGCACAGCTCCCCCAGCTTGTGCCATAAGGTGCCCCTCTTGCTCAGCCGCTGTGACCTCAGTCTTGCTACCTGGGTCACTCTCCTCAGCAACCGCCTGCTGATCAGGTATTGGGCCATGCCCATTTGAGACCGTTTGCCCCTCCTGCAATTGGTCATGCACTAACAGGGCTTCCATGAGTGCACTCTTTGTCATGCCCTCAAATTCCTCCTTGCTGTGCACAGCTCACAAAACTGCTGTACATGAAATTTAGATAGCTTGAGGAGCTCATATTCTCTGTTTATGCTGCACTAAGCTGTCTAGAAATAAAAAAAAAATAGCAAACATTGCAACCTTTTGAAATCCTGTTTCTTGACTGTTAAGGTATATTTCTGCTTGCACTCCATCACCAGTGTGCTGTCTCTCTCTCAGAGTTCCTACCTCACAGGAAAGAACACTGTACACTGTTCTGCACTAGTACCAGCTGCCACACTCATCCCACCACACTGCCAACCAAATGTGACACAAATCCCTCACCAGGGACTTCAAGATCAGTGCCACCACCTGGTTTTTACCAATAGGAACCAGGAAACCTGTTTTTTACCTCCTCCTTGCTCAAGGTCAGGAAGGTCAACACAATAACCGTGGGTACAGTGCCCCTTCAGATACAGACTGCAAACAGAGACCAGCAGAAATGGTAGAATTACTCTTTTAAATAAAACAAGCAATCACTGATTCTATAAAAATAGAAGCTTTACTGAAATACTACAAGTATTTACAGCAGGATGTCTTTGTAAGAAAGCAAAAGGGTTGCACATTTACTAAGAAGAAGAAAATAAAACCAGGTTGAACAGACAGATAGTGTACAGCAGAATTCTGATCTATTCTCACCTAAAACCTGTCTTTACCTGCTGCTATCTGAAGGAAATACCTTTCCCTAAACTATCTTTCTTACCAGACTTCTAGCTGCAGGGCTGTGGATTTCAGATGTACCAGGTCCAAGAGGAAGTGCTTACTTCCAGCACCACAATATACTGTATTTCACACTCCATGTGGGGAGGGGTCTCACTTACTCACTTTGAGTGACATTTCCATGTTGCTCCAGCCCTCTTTGAGAGCGTGTGTGTGTGTATGTGTGTGTGTGTGTCCCACCCTTCAGCACCTTTTATTGCTTTATTGCCTCCTCCCTAGCTTTCCTGTTAACTTTCCCATGAGAACATCAGACCCTCTACCCTGGCTAACATAAGCTGTCATGTACTACCTGATCATGTGATCTGTTAACCATCTTGTGCCTGAAGCAGATGCATATTTAGTAAATAATAAATGAATCAAAAGAATACATGGCTCTGGCCCCCTTTCCCGTCACAGTAGTTATAAAAATATAATACAGGTAGGTGTGTATAGCTCAGAATTTTATACACACCCTCACTGTGGGATGCTTTTATAAACACCTTCAGCTTCGCCCTTAGGGTTTATGTAGCATCTCACACCTTGAGTGTGTATAAACCTCTGGTTACAGACACCTACCCATGTATTATTCTCTATGTAATACATTTTAATGTCTTTTCCCCACAGGACAGCTGTATAGTTATTTCCCTATAACACATACTAAGTATGTACTGTACTAGTTAAACATTTATGACATTACTAACAAACACTTTTTAAATTTCTTACCTTAAACTCAAAACCCAACATTAATAAAAAGTTGCTCAACAGTTTGAGTTCCCCAATGTGCACCTTGTAAATCTAACATCTTTTCATACAAAAGGTGGTTTGCAACAGTGTAAGCCACCCCACCCTACTATCTGTCCCTATAAGACCCTTTTAAAAGCTTTTGATAAAAACTGATTTACAGTTTGTTCACTTCATAACAAGCACATTTTACAAGCAGCATACTTTCCGTAAAACACTTTTTTGGGGGTTCCTTTAACAATTAGCACATTTTACAGGCAGAAAAATTTTCTAAAATGCTTTGCTTTGTTAAGTTTGGATTTACTTAACAACAAGCATATTGTTCAAGCAATTGACTTTTCTAAAAATGGATTTGCAAACTGTTTAGGTGCACAAACAATTCTATAAGCATCATTCTTGAATACTCAGACAGAGGATCATAGCATTCCTCAAAACTAGCAGCCAACAAGACCCTAAACAACATTGTTTCATAGCAGGTAGGTCATGCCAGACAAATCTGCTCAAGTTTTTTGGCTACACTACAAAAATAGTGGATGACGGTGGGGCAGTTGATGTGGTCTCCCTAGACTTTAGTAAGGCCTTAGACTGGGTTCCACACAGAAGGCTGGTAAAGAAGCTTGACCACACAGGGGTTGGTCCAGAAAGTAGTCAGATGGGTACAAAACTGGTTGCAAGGCAGAACCCAGAGGGTACAGATTAATGGAACGCAATCGATGGAAGGCATGGTGACCAACGGGGTGCCCCAGGGCTCAATGCTGGGGCCTCTGCTCTTCATTGTTTTTACAGCAGTCATCACTGATGGACTGGAAGGGAAGGTGTGTCTGTTCTCAGATGACACCAAGATATGTAACAGGGTGGACACCTCAGAAGGAGTGAGCAAAATGGAAGCTGACCTCAAGAAACTAGAAGAATGGTCTGGAGTGTGGCAGCTGAGATTTAATGCCAAAAAGTGCAGGTCATGCACATAGGAAATAAAAATCCAAGAAAAGAGTGTTACCTAGGAGGTGAAAGACTGGCGGCCTCAAACCAGGAACGAGATCTGGGAATCTTAATCTCAGAGGACTTGAAGGTTAGCAAGCAGTGTGAGAAGGCAACATTGAAGGCCAACAGAATGCTGGGCTGCATTGGGAGGGGAATCACAAGCAGGTGGAGAGAGGTGGTACTACCACTGTATAGATCACTGGTCAGGCCTCACATGGAATATGGAGCCCGATTCTGGAGGCCATGTTCTACCCACTCTCTTGGAATTGGGCCCACAGTTTCACCAAGAAATGGACAGCTGAGCTGGGCAGCACAACAGAGGCAGACCCCCAGGTTAGAGCAAGGAAGCACAGAGTGTTAACAATTCCAACCTGAATGCAGGATATTTAAAGATCACATCCAGTAAATTTATGATCCAGGGAGCCTGATGTACATGCAAGTCTGGGACTTAGAGGTACTCAAACATATGTATTGGGGGGAAGACAATGTCTGGGGCAGCAGGAATGAAGAATTCTTGGTATTCCAACAGGGTAGGTCAATAGGAAAAGGAGTAGATGACTCATGTTTTAAGGGACTTTGTCACTGTAAAGAACGTAGAGGATATCAGTGGGATCAGTAGTTCTACTGAGTCAGTCTGGCTATACCAAAATAGAGGGGTGGGGAATAGTCACCCAGAGAGGAACATCAAGACTGCAAAAAGCTCTGCCCATCTTATGAAATGAAGCAATGATTTGTGCATTGTGAATGTTAATATCACAAAAAGAATTCTGGATGCTTCATGTATATGCTACCATAAATACGTGAGAAAATATTGCCAATGTTTTTTTCTACTGCAAATTTAAAACTGATAAACCAATTTATCCAGTTGTGTTAGACACTAGGTACACTGACTATGGATATGCAAGTCAAATGTTGAGTCTATGCTTGCAAGAGCAGAGAAGTTACAAACATCCACATTTTTGAAAGTTTTCACAAAATTTTGCAAATATTTGCATAGTAATGTTTTGAACCCCTTTAACTTAAAAATCTCTAAACCAATTCTCTCCACATTAAGATCATGCTATAAGCATTAAAGTAAGGTTATTTGTGCTAATTTACAGATGTTTAGCTCCAAAGGTGCCTGAGTTATATTCAGATGAAATGTTGTTATGAAATTTCCAGCAAAAGATAAAATGACAGAATTTGAGCACATATATATTTGAAACAATGTGTCATATTCTTATGAAATCTGACACATTGTTAGAACACCTATGTTCAAGGAATCATGTCAAATTTAAAATCTCTTACCCAATAGATGGCTGAGGTATATGCAGATAAAAATGTTCATGAAATGTTGCACAAAAAATAAAATGACAGATTTTGAGCACCTATAATTTTGACACTGTCCATCCAAATTTCATAATGTTTGGCAAGTTATTGGCACTCCTCCAAAAGTATGCACATACCAAACGTCAGAGCTCTAGCTTAAACAGTGGTCAAGGTATGGTCAGATGACTAAATTTTTAAATTCCACACTATTCCGATGGAATTCTGTGAAATGTCATGTAATTTCACAAGATTTTATTGAAATTCCACAAATTTGGAATTTCACCATTCTGCACAGCTCTAATTATACAATATCTGACTATTTAAACATATTGCCTGGATCTTAATAAAAGTGAACTGAACTGAATAGTGTATAGTGAGAAAAGAATTGGCGGCATGAAAAAGGATATAAACTGGAAAAGGGATCCCTGTTTTGGCAACTGAAATCAAATGCTCCAAAATTTAAATTATACAATGTAAACTCAAAAATAAGATTTCTGATTGGCTAACTGTGTCTTTCCAGCATGAATACATTCCAGTATAACTCATGAAAAAAGACCCAGTTAGCCTCTTCACAAATCTAAAGCAAAAGTGAAAACAGAAATCCATCCAGTCACCCAAAATGTAAACATTTCAACTGCCATCTTTGTTTTTGTTAACTTACTCCTGCTAAAATCACTGGAAAATCAAAAAAAAAAATGTAGAACACCAACTTCAAGTTGCCATTGTTCTCCCACTTTCTCTCACTGGACCAACACAATCAAAGCAGCATATTTCAGATTTTTCATGTTTCAGAAAATGCACTCTACCACATGGTGCCCTCTTTCCCAAACAGCACAGAAGAGAGACCTAATCTTCTCAGGGTGGCGGCCAGTCATGATTACAAATTTAGCATCTGCACAACAGCCGCTTGCATGTTGTGCTCTGTCTCTCTCTGCTGTTGCACCCAGATTCTACCGGATCACAAACGTCGCAGATTTCTGTTACTTTCCAGTCAAGTTACTGTGATACCCTGCCAAACCTTTCAATTCTGCTCACAATGACACTAATATTGTTCCACTGCTCTCTCTCCCAGCACCTGCCACTCATTCAAGCTGTCTGCCTTTTGCAGAACTCACTCTCCCAGCACCAACTGCTCCTCTATAGTCTACACATCAACAAGGCACTATTTAATATATAGCAGAACAGTATTTCTATGGAAATACTAAAAAGAAAACTTAAATAAAACAACTCTTTTTTAGTTTTTGTTTTTTAATCCTTATTTAAGTCATTTACATTATATATTGCAATGATCCACAACTAGCGAGGAAGTTATGTTGATTTTCTATTTCTGGTGTGGATTTGGCACTGGACCTGTGGTCTCCTGACCAAACCACACCAGACATGGTTAAATCCCAGCATAATCCACACCCAGGATTGTGGATTATTGCTTACGTAATGCACATTGGCTGCAGAAATATGAAAGCAGAATACTGCATCAATCAGTTAAAGGAGAAGCACTCAAAGAAGAAAGAAACATGGGGGTGCTATTTAGCAGTAGCCTTAAAATCTCTTCCCAGTGTGCTAAAGTATATGGAACAGCTAACAGAATGTTGGGGTGCATCAAATATGGGTTTCCCTATCACAAGAAGGAGATCATACTTCCAGTGAAGAGGTCACTGGTTAGGCCTCACCTGGGATACTGTGTGGAGTTCTGAGCCCTCATCTAAAAAGGACAGGGAAAGATTGTAAACTGTACAGCAAATGGCTATGGAAATGAGCCAGGGACAGCAGGACTGGCCTCTGAGGAGAAACTAGAAAGCCTTAATATGTATTCTCTTGAGTACAGGAGAGGGGGAATGATTGAATCATACAGATGCATATGGGTACAATCAGGTGAACTCACAGAATTAAGTTGAGGAACAGTTCCTCCACCGGGGGCAGAAGCTCAAGCTTGAAGTGGGAATTTCAAAAAGGAAATTAAAAAATATTTTTTCACAGAATGGGTGGTGGATGGGACAACAGTCTACACAGCAAAGTCGCCAATGGTGGGACTACAGCTTGGTTTGAAATGCATTGGGATATCTTTAAATAAGTTATTAAAAACAAAACAGTGGTAGGAGATGGAGAAGACACCAAGGGTAAGATTATTTCAGAGTAATACATTGTGGGGCAGCAGGGCAGATTTGATGGACTTAGAGGGCCACATATTCAGCCACTGCCATTTGCAATGCACACAGATAGCACCATGCAAAACATATCTTGCAGCCATCAGGGAGACCGTATCCATACAGGATGCATACCTTGTCTAGTGCTGCATATATAGCATGCACAACACTAAGGGCCATTTGCACGTCATTATGTAATCTTTGGTAGCTCAGCAAAATGCCCCCATGCATAAATATGAAGAGGCAATGTGCAGAGCCTCAGCAATTCCCCCCCCTCATTATTCACAATGGCATGATCTACAGACCTCCATCATGGGGGGGGGGGGTTGGATAAGGTTCAAATGGATACCATCCAAAGGATGGGAAGCAAAGGAGAGGTGCTGCTGGTGGGGGACTTCAATCTGCCTGATGCAGATTGAAGCATCCCATATGCAGCTGCAGCTAGGAGCAGGGACATTCTGAACTTCCTGCAGATGGCATTGTTCAGGCCACTAGTAAAAAAAGGCCACTCATGAGGGGGCAGTACTGGATCTTGTACTGACTAACGGGGATAGTGTTGCAGATGTCACAGTGAGTTGCCACCTAGGGACCATTGATCACCATACAGTGTGGTTCAATGGAAGTATTGGGGCAGGATCAAACCACACAAAGGTGAGGGTCCTGGACTTAAGGGGAGCTGATTTTAAAAAGATGGGGGAATGCTTCAGGGATAGCCTGGCAGGGGTGGGGGAAGTGGAGGAAAAGTGGACAAATCTGAAAGGAGGGAGAGAGAAGGCAACAAACCTCTGCATCAGACAAGTAAAAAAGCAGGAGGAAAAAAAGACCACTTTGATTCTCATAAGAGGTGGCTGGGAAGATAAGAGCTAAAATGTTAGTATTCAGGAGGTGTAAGAACACACAAAGAGAGGAAGATGGAGAGGTGTATCAGGAGAAACAGAGGGAGGTAAGAAAAGCAATTAGGAGTGCAGAGGCACAGACAGAGGAGAAAATAGCCCAGGCAGTGCAGAAAGGGGACAAGTTATTTTTCAGATGTGTAAACGAAAAAAGAAAGAACAGGGAAGGGATAGTAAAGCTTAGGAAGAAGGAGGGGAGTGTGTGGAGGGGGACCAGTAAAAAGCAGATATCTTGAACAAGTAATTTTGTTCTGTGTTCACAGAGGAAGGGGAAGGAGAGGGACCACATACAAGGGCCAGGTGCATAGGACACCAGTCCATTTACAGTGGAGAGGGTTTTGAGGGAACTCACAAATCTGAAAGTGGACAAGGCAATGGGGCCAGAAGGGTTGCATACTAGGATACTGAGGGAGCTCAGACAGGTGTTGGCTGCATCTCTGACAGCCCTGTTTAACTACTCACTGGAGATGGGGATGGTTCCAAAGGATGAGAAGGGCAGATGTAGTCCCACTTTATAAAAGTGGAAGCAAAGAGAAGGATGACAAGTACAGGACAGTCAGCCTGACTTTGGTGGTGGGGAAAGTAATGGAATCACTACTAAGGGAGAGGATTCTGGAATATCTGGAATCCATAAGCCTTCAGGATCTGAGGCAGCATGGATTCACTGGGGGGAGATCATATCAAGCAAATCTGATAGATTTCTTTGACCTGGTGACCAGGGAAGTAGATCAGGGTGGAGTGCTGGATGTGGCCCACCTAGATTTCTGTAAGGCATTCAACACCATTCCACATAGGAGACTCGTAAACAAGCTAGGTAGACTAGAAGAGAGTCACAAGGTGGCAAACTGGATGAGAAATTGGTTGGGGGACAGTAGACAGAGCATGGTAGTAAACGGAGTTCACTCCGAGAAAGGATGGGTGACAAGCAGGGTGCCATAGGGATCAGTTCTGGGACCCGTCCTGGCACTGGTCCTATTTAATGTCTTTATTAACAACATTGCAGAAGGGCTAGAAGGGAAGGTATGCCTCTTTGCAGCTGACACTAAACTGTAATAGGGTAGGAATTCGGAGTGGTGGTGGAATAATGAATAGTGATCTAGGAAAGTTAGAAGAGTGGTCAAGGGTGTACCAGCTTGGTTTCAATTCAGTGAAGTGCAAAATCATGCACTTAGGGCACAAAAACCCAGGGGTGGAGTACAAAATGGGGGGGGGTGGAATTAATCACCACCAAGCAGGAAAGAGACCTGGGGTAATTATCTGATGACCTGAAGGTAGCCATAGTGTGTGACAAGGCATTTGGGGGAGCTAGTGGGATGCTGGGGTGCATAGGGAGGGGTATCACCAGCAGAAAGAAAATGGTGGTGTTACTGCTGTATAAATCGCTGGTGAGACCTCACTTGGAGTGCTCTGTCCAGTTCTGAAGACCACATCTCTCGAAGGACATAGATAGGGTAGAGGTGGTTCAGATAAGGGTGACTAAAATGGTGCTGGGTCTGCAACAAAAGCCCTATGAGGAGAGACTGAGGAACCTCAATATGTACACCCTGGAGAAAAGGAGGAAGGGGGATATGATAAAAAACATTAAAATACCTCACGGGTATAAATAAAGTTCAAGAAGGAAGCATTCTTCAAAAAAAAGATGCTCAGAACCAAGGGGACATGCTATGAAGCTGGGGGGGGGTGGAGACTCAGGGGAGATGTGAGGAAGTACTTCTTCACAGAAACAGCCTCCCAGTGGAGGTAGTGGGGGCAAAAATGGTAAAGGGCTTCAAGAATGCATGGGATAGGCAACAAGGAACCTTAGAGGTGGGGGGGGAGCCGGAGATCGAGTAGGGTCAGCAGCGTTCTAGCGGGTAGGGAAAATTGGCAGACTAGGTGGGCCAAGAGGTCCTTATCTGCCATCAATATTTGTTTCTGTGTTTCTCACCCAATCCCTAAGCTGTCCTTGTCAGTCTAGTAGTACCCCCTCCTGCCCTATCCCAGAATGAAAAAAAGTTTCCAGGTCAGCTTATTCTCTGGTAGCCTAGTGGTAACCCTTAACCTAATCCTTGATTAATTGATGGATGCCATGTAATGGAAACCGTGCTCAGCTCAATTTGGGAAGGTGAATGGCTCACAGCAGTATGATGTGTGTTTGTTCCAAAGGAATCAGGAAATTATGTGAAAGGCATGGAATCCCTAGCAGTGGAAGCAGCACAAAACCAAGTATCCATGTCTCTGCATGATAGTGGTTTAATTGCAGCAGAGCAGGATATCCAAATAAAGGCATGCTAGGCTTACTTTATCCATGGCAACTGTGCAAATACTGCAAACTGTTAGTCTGATTCCAATAGACTAACAGGTTGTGATATTTGCATGGTTATCATGGATTAAAGCAAGCCTTTTGTGCCTTTAAATGAATATCCTGTTCTGTTGCAGTTTGCTCCAGGATGTAACATAATATTCATCCCTGGCAGTCTAAAGTACCCCTCTCCCACCCACTTCCTGAGTGAAAAAAGGATTTCATATTATATTCTTCCCAGATAGTCTAGTGGTACCCCTCTTATGCCTGATCCCCAGGTAAATTACATATTTTTTGTAATATTCTTCCTTATGAGTCTAGTAGTACCTCCTCCCCCACCCAATCCCCATAATAACATTGACAATTCCCGCACCCCTCCCAATCCCTGGCTCTCAAACTCACAGCCCACTCACCCTAAACCCACTTATGTCTTGACTTTCCCATCCATATTTGACAGTGACAGATCAGCAGATTGCAAATGGTACAGACCCTCAGTGCTCCACTTCGGCTGGCCACCATCTGAATGACACGGAATACGTAAACATGTACTGTAGAAACAGCTGCTTCTACAGTACATACATGCTCATTCCCTGTCATTCAAACAGTGGCTGGCTGAGGTTGTGTGTGGAGGATCTACACTGGCCACTGTCTGCTGATCTGCTGCCAGCTCTTGCATATGGATGGGTGAGTCGGAGGGGATAGGAGGTAGGGGGTGGTAGCCGCTAAGTGGGTGGACTGGGGATGGGGATGGGCAGTTACCAATTTTCTAACAGGGTTCAGGCAGGGAATGGGGTACCATTAAACTAACAGGGATGAAAATGACATTAACTGCTTTTGGTACTCTGGGATCAGGCGGGGAAGGGGGTGCCACTAGACTACCAGGGATGAACATTTCATGACATCCGTCACTTACTTGAGGATCTAGTGAGAGGGGTGGACCACTAAATAACAAGGATGAATATGACAAGAAATCCTTTATTTACTTGGGAATGGGGTGAGGGGGGTACAACTAGACAACCATGAATTAAATGCTTATTGTACTTAATGATTAAGTAGGAGTGGACAAGTGTCACCAGCACCAGTGCTGCCAGGGGGTGGGCGTGGGGGGGTCAAACACCACTCTGTGCAAAAATAAGAGAAGAGTTCAAGAAGTGTTAAATAACAGTGCCACAGCAACCTGTTAGTACTTCCAGAGCCCTTTGACTATACTGTACCACTGTGCCCCGTATGCATGACAGCTCCATCATTTGCATGGGTACTGTGGTTTGTTCAGAGTAATTGTGCTATCCACTGTGTATAGTGCAGCAGGCTCCTTTGAGTATGGCCCTCATCCTGTCCAGACACTGGGCCTGATTTTCAAACCCTGGGAATGACACAAGGTGCTTGCACCAAAGATATTTGATGCAAAGGGCTCACTGCTATGCTCCTTGTGTCATTCCTGATTTTCTATCGCAGCCTACACCAGTTGAGGGACCATCTGCACCAGCCAGGTTTGCACTGTGCTTACGGTGTATGCTCAGCTGTGCCAAGGCAGAAGGAGGATTGTGCCATGATGGGGCTATAGTATCCCTGTAAATGGAATTTTCCAAACCCCCCCATAGGCCACAAGGTCCACAAGAGTTAGACCAGCCTGCTGGTCTAACAACCTGTTGTGCTGATGTAGGAGCCCAAGGCAGGCATGCCAACCAGGACAGGACATCCACAGTCCACTTAGTAACTGGTGTCCCATAATGTACCAGGTGACATGACGTGTAGTGGTCATCCTGGCAAACAGAGACCAGCAGATGTGTCTGTCCGATGCCAGCCCCATTGCTTGAAGTCCTCTGCAAAAGCACTGCACCCTGTGTGAAGGGATGGGTATGATCTGTAACCCACACTGTGAACACAGCAAGTGGAGAGGTACACACATGTACAGCCACCCATGCAGGTATGGCAAAAGCTGGGGGTGGAGGAGTGGGTGGGGGGCCATACAGCTGGTACCTTGTCCCTGTCTGGTGCCATCTATCTGTGTGATACACTAGCTTCCCAATCCCCCTATTGTGTTGACATTCCTGAGATCCATGCCACCTCTCCCCATGCTGTAACAATGCTGACCCCACCACCACCCACTACCAGCATTGTATGCTGGATTTTCTGGTGCACTACCTGGTCTAGGATGTCTGGTGGTGCTCCACACACACTGTGCACTACTGCACAGGACATCTCCCCACTTTCAGCTGTTCCCATTGTCTGCTGCCCTGCTGTGCCATCTAGTGCTGTGTATAGGAAGGTTCCATCTAGTGTCCCCTGTGTCGTGCCTACAGGGACATGTCTCTGATTCTCTCCATGGGTATGGGTTCCACTGCCTGCACTGCCAGATGGGTGTGCCAGAGTTTCTGTCATTCCCTTCCTGTGCACCATCAGTTTGGTGCATGTGACTGGTTGCGGGAGCATCAGGGGCTTTAGTGCTAGTATCCATAGTCTTCCAAAATCTGGTGCAGAGCCCCTGGCACACCTGGCTTTGCCACATGTGGGGATTTGGTGAGCTTTATGCTGATCTAGGCCCAGGCATGGCAGCCCTGCTTGGGCTCTCTATTCCAGATTGGAACCACACTCTGCGGTTCATAGAAGGTCCTGCCCTCCTGCCTGCCCGAATGTCACCCATGCACGGAGGCCCTGGTTGGGCTTTCTATTCCAGATTGGAACTGCATTCTGTGGTTCGTAGATGCTCCTACCCGCCTGTCTACCCAACTCTCACCCAGGTGCAGCAGCCATGCTTGGGATCTCTTTTCCAGATTCTAACTGCATTCCGTGGTTCATAGAAACTCCTGCCTGCTTGCCAGCCTGACTCTCACCCTAGTGCGGCAGCCCTGCTTGGGCTCTCTGTGTCCAGATTGAAACTGCATTCTGCAATTGGTAGAAGCTCCTGCCACCTTCCTGCCCAACTTTCACCCAGGTGCAACAGCCCTGTTTGGGCTCTTTTTTCCAGATTGGAACCACATTCTGCGGGTTGAAGATGCTCCTGCCCAACTCTCACCCAGGCACTGCAGCCCTGCTTGGGTATAGGATGTCTGGTGGTGCCCCACACACACAGTGCACTACTGCACAGGACATCTCCCCACCCTCAGCTGTTCCCATTGTCTGCTGCCCAGCTGTGCCATCTAGTGCTGTGTATAGGAAGGTTCCATCTAGTGTCCCCTGTGTCATGCCTACAGGGACATGTCTCTGATTATCTCCATGGGTATGGATTCCACTGCATGCACTTCCAGATGGGTGTGTCAGAGCTTCTGTCATTCCCCTCCTGTGCACCATCAGTTTGGTGCATGTGACTGGTTGCGGCAGCATCAGGGGCTTTAGTACAAGTATCCATAGTCTTCCAAAATCAGACGCAGATGCCCCTGGCACACCTGGCTTTGCCACATGTGGGGATTTGGTGGGCCTTATGCTGATCTAGCCCCAGGTGTGGCAGCCCTGCTTGGGCTCTCTTTTCCAGATTGGAACCGCATTTCATGGTTTGTAGATGCTCCTGCCTTCCTGCTGCCTGACTCTCACCCAGGTACAGCAGCCCTGCTTGGGCTCTCTGTTCCAGATGGTACCCAGTTAGAATAGTGCTACAGGAACAGCACCAGTCAAGAGAATGCTAGTCCCTGTAGTGCTAACACAGACAGCGAGAGGGGATTTATAGTGCTTTCAGTAAGTGTTCCCCTGGTCGCTGTCCATGGTGCTTACAGGACACAGGGGCGCAAGGATCCAGAACATTGGCCGAGCTGCTCCCATGGCATGGAGGGCTGGGGTTTGTAGCAGGTCCTGCCCACCTGCCTGCCCGACTCTCACCTAGGCATGGCAGCCCCGCATGGGCTCTCTATTCCAGACTGGAACCGCATTCCATGGTTGGTAGAAGCTCCTGCCCACCTGCCTGCCCAACTCTCACCCAGGCACAGCAGCCCTGCTTGGGCTTTCTGTTCCAGACTGGAACCACATTCCATGGTTCATAGTAGTTCCTGCCCGCCTGCCTGACTGATTCTCACCCAGGCACGGCATCCCTGCTTGGGCTCTCTATTCCAGATTGGAACTGTATTTCGCAGTTTGTAGAAGCTCCTGCCCGACTGCCTGCCAGACTCTCACTCAGGTACCATCTCCCATCTGCCAGCTAGCTCGATTGCTGAATTCAAGGACTTTAAATCTGGTGTCCTTTGCCTGATTAGCATAGGTGCCAGTTTCATCCCTACAGCTCCTTCTAATTTTTTGTACTGTGCAAAGTTTCTCCCCACCCCATCACTCTTTAAATACAGTTTCTGAACACAGAGACTGCCCCTCTCCCCTTCTGCCAGGCCTCCAACAGAACAGGCACACTCCTATCAAAGGGACATCCACCTTTCTAAATACACTCCCCTAGTACTATTGGGCACAGCCTCACTCATTCACTTAAGGATATTTATTTCCATACCTATTCCTCCCTTATGCCCAGAAGTATAAAGATATACTTTACCTCTTAGGGATATACTCCTTATACTGCAATCACTCTCAAGGCCCTGACAAGTGCACTACTCTGCAGGGAACCAAGGCACCCCCTCACCACGTATGTGGGCACCCCCTCAAAACCTACGTGGGTAATAACGGTTGTAATTCCAGTTCTAGACAAATATCATAGCTGTCCGCACTAATCAGCTTTAGAGCCTCTTTTAATACGTTCTACAACATTATTTGCCTATAAAAAGCACCCTAACACTGCTTATAGAGGAAACCACAATTGCACGTTTATACCCTACTCCAACTGCTCCCAGCCCTTTGTCATTTAACCACCCCCCCAAGATTACTTGATCTACTAGTTACCTTACTACTTGACTTACTACTCCAAATAAGGTGGGCAATGCTCCCTCTGCTGGCAGCCTCACTGCTAGGCACCCTATTCCTTGTGGATTTTGTTGCTTCCATACTGGCTATTGATCAGAAACTCCTATCCTGTCTTACTCCCTCCTTTTGCCCTGATGTCCCCACTGCCCTACTGTCAGGTGGGTAGGCACCCCCATGGTTCTCACATGCTTTGCATTTCTCTCCAAACAGGACGGTCTCCACCTTGGCCTCCTCTTCTTCTCCTCTGCCTCTATCCCCCCTGTGTCCTTGCCCAATACATACAATCTGTCCTTCTCTTTGCTTTTACTAGTGGAAGACATTGACAACAAACCTGGCCCCCCAAGTACTACCATCGATCACTCAAATACTGTGTGGAACATCTCCACTGGCCTGACATTTACACACATTAATCTATGCAGCCTCCCCTCCAAGTTTACTGAACTCGAACCCTGGGTTGCCCTATAAAAGCTACATGTGCTTGGCATCTCTGAAATGTGGCTGAAACCCTACTTCTCCAATGCTGCCTAATATCTCCCTGGGTACTCACTGCTGAGGCAAGACAGGCCCAGAAAGAAAAAGGGTGGAGGGGTAGCTCTCTATATCAGTGAGTCTCTATCTGCTGCCCCCATCCTCCACTCTGACCCTAGTTTCCTCAGTGATTGGCTCCTAGTGGAGCTGACCATTGGTGCATCAAAAAAGATATATGTGGTTTGCTGCTATAACCCCCCTCTAGGATGCACTACAGGTCTCACTGCCCACCTAGAAGGAGTGGGAAGTCTCTCCCCCATTAGAGATACCATCCTCCTTGGGGACTTCAATCTGGATTGGCTTAATGCTCAGGAACCTGACTACTTAAACCAACTCAAGCTCGATAACATAGTCCAACTTATTACCATCCCTACTACACACAACTCACATACCCATAACCATACACTTCTTGATTGGGTGATCACAAATAGAGAGGAAAAGGTGCTCCTATCGGGGATGCTATCAGATGCAATTAGCAACCACTTCCCCCACCTACTTGGTCTTGGCCATGAAGACCAAGCACCCCCCAAACTGATCTCTTTCCGTAATTTCCACAATCCAGATATCCCTTCCCTCTTTAACAACGTGTGTGCACTAAACTGGTCAACCTTATACACCCTCTCCAATATGCCCGAGGCACAGAGATTCTTCACTGCTGCACTCCTCTGACTCCAAAATCAGCACTTCCCCCTGACTACTCATAGAGTTAGGGGTGGCTGCACACATTGGGTTACTAAAGATCTTCTGGCCATGATGAAGGAGAGGGGCAAACTATAGTCTGCATATAAATAGGCCCTTTTCCCCACCCATTGGAATGAATACAGGTGCCTACAGAGCTGATGCAAACAAGCCATCCTTGCCCAAATGTGTGCCTTCTTTCAGGGTAAACAAAAGGATAGCCTTGGTGATCCACACCATTTCTGGGGTGAGGTCAGCTCTTTGCTTAACCCACGTACCCATAACCCTATCATTAAACGTGATAATCCCTCTGGATGGTTGACTGACCCTGCTGAAGTTGCCAAGGCCTTCAATAAAATATTCACAGACCTGTCTGCCCTTCTTAGCAAGCTGCCGCCCCTGGTGACCCCTAGCACTGAACCCGATCCTGCTGAGCATCCCCCTGCCTCAGCTCCTGAAAATTCACCCCTTACTTCGTTATACTTCCAGACCACCACCTTCATGGACACTGCCAAACTATTAAAGAGCCTGCCTAGTCATGGCAGCCCGGGCAGCGATGGTCTGTTTCCTGCGATGCTCAAACGTATATCCCCTGCCATCCTAAAACCACTCATCTACCTCTTTAACCTAGCATTGACCACCTCCTTTGTGCCTAGCACTTGGAAGCATGACAAGGTGGTCCCTATTTTTAAAACTGGTGACCCGCTATCCATAGACAACTACCGGCCTATATCCTTGCTCCCCAACCTTAGTAAGCTCCCAGATAGGATTGTCCACTGACAATTGTATGACCACATCAACACTCACAATCTAATGTCCAGATAATAGCACGGCTTCCATAAGCATCACTCCACCTTATCCACCATGGCCCTGTATACTAATCACATTCACAGGAACATGGACCTTGGGAGAGCAAAGAGTGATGCCTTTGTTGACCTGTCAAAAACTTGTGACCTGGTCGGCCACACCCTGCTGCTTTCCTCCCTCTGCAAACTTGGCTGCTCCTCTGGGACCTTACGGTGGTTCCAAAGCTACCTCACGGATAGATCTCAGTCAGTATCCATAGGTTCTGTCACCTCCCCTGCCCTCCCAGTCACCAACGGTGATTATGAGGCCCATAGTCTTTTTTTTTTTTTTGCACTCATCCTATGTTTCTATGTTTCTGTGTTTCTTTGTTTATCACAACTGCTGGCAGTTTTAAACAGTTTCCAAACAGAGAGAAATTCCCTTTGTGATCCAGAGAACTAGTCTGTTCCATTTGCTACTCACCAGTTTTTTCAAATTCTCTCTCTCCCCACCTTCCTTCACCCACCACCCCTCTCCCTTTCTTTCAATCCCCCTTTCCCCAAAACCCCTCCATTTTTTTCCCTTTCCCTCTTTCTTCCCCCACTCCATTTCCCACATACTATTTCCCTCTTTCTTTATCTCATTGTTAACACTGTTTAGCTGCTTCAAAATATGAGTGAGTTGTACATGTATTATGAATTATGATAAATTGAGGTATAGTATGTCACACCTGTAAAAGTTACATGGTGAGTTGAAAAGTAAGTAAGCACAAGTACTAATGTTTTATAACAATTTTTTTTCCTGTATGATTTAGATACATAAGATTTTGTTTAATTAATAGCTTGAAGATCATTTAAATGTATACAAGCTAATATCACTTTGAAATGATAGTGATCTGTGACACCATCATTTAATATGAAATGAATGTGCTATTTAAACAATGTGATTCCTCACCTGGCCACACCCCTGAAGAAGACTCGTGAGGAGTTGAAGCACTGGGTGGCTAGAAAGGAGCACTGAAACACTGCCAGACCTTCCATATTAAAAAGTGTATGCATCAGCTTCTATTGTGGACTCATCTTTTGAGGAGGTCTCGAGTGGCACTACTTTTGGGCTTGTGCTGCTAAACTTTGAGGCTGTCTGCCTCTTTCATAAGCACCGTTCTGAGCGGCGCTGGTTGCAGCAGTCTTTTGGATTTTCTACTTCAGAGTCAGGTACAATCATTAAAGTGACTACTTGGGTATTTACAAGCATATTAAGGTTGACTTCTAGCTTTTTCAGCCAGAGGTAGGCTATGGCTAGGATGAACCATATTGTTGGGGTAATAAATAAGAGGGATAAAGGGGAAAATAAGGAAAACAAAATACTACCTCCCAAAACACACACACACACACACACTGTAGTGGCATCTCTGAGAAGGCAAAAATGTATCAAGCTCAGTATCAATGGGGAGTATGATAAAACAATTCAGTACGTCATGGAGACATACAGAAAACCATGTTCATATAATGTATTAACTAACTGAATTATTATTATTCGTTTTAAATTTGACCTATTACAAAAAACAAAAACAAACAAAAAAAAACATTTTATCAGCCTAATCCGACACTTCAGGGTATAAAACTCTGGTGAGCTATTTGAACTTCTCAGGTGCATTTGATGACACTTGGCTATGCTTTGTGCCTATTAAGGCACTGAAGGTGTGATTATCTCATCCTAATTACACACCCTGTTGTGTCTTACTGCTTATGGCTTAGTGGTTACTCGGGGGGGGGGATAGCAGTAAAGCAGGGAACATGGAGTCGGTAGTACAGATAAAAATCTCTTACAGACATTGGTTTCAAGGTAAGACAGCTTACTATGGGCAGACTGGATGGACCAATGGTCTTTTTCTAAAATCATCGCCTATGTTCCTATGTAACTTATTGACATATCTCACCTGTTACACTGATTTTTCAACCAGTTTATGTTTCTTATACTGTCATTTCAGAAAAACATTCTGCCCAGTCCAATTTCTTGGTCTTTTTAACTCTGTTTCTATACACATTTCTTGCAGCTACACATAACTCCTTAAACTTCTTATATATTTCAAATCATCTCCCTAAAATATTATTACACAGGGTAATAACTAAATACTATCCATAGTTTCCATTTATGGTCAAAGGTATCATAAGGGGTTTTTAAAGTGACGGGCCAATTTCTATGTTAGGGGTTTCATAGGTGGTAAGCTCCTTCCCCCATAGTGGTGCGAGTACTGTGGGTGGGGGTAGAAAGATAAAGCGTTCTGATAATCTGAAAGCACAAACTTTGACACATTGATAGGGTATAATTTTGTTAATAGATTTTGTATTTATGTTTTGATATTTGAGTGTTGTATTTTTAGTTTTATTTAGAATTTTGTTATCTATATAAGTTTGAGTGGGGTTTATTGCTGTTGATTGTGGTGTTAATTATGTGCTGGAACGATGATAGGACAGTTGGGCATTACTCCCCCTCTAGGCTCAGGGATCTCCATCCTTTCTCCTGTCCCCCCCTGTCACCGGGAGTCTATAGAAGATGTAGGGCTCTGGGGATTGTGAGGGGGAGGAGGAGGGTTGGTGCTGAGCCTGGGGGGAAATGGAAAGGAGCGGCGTGGATAGGATAGTGGGGTCAAGGAGATGCCCTAGCAATGGGCACAGGAAAGGGAACCCCCCTGTCTGGTGCCCATATCCAAGGGTTCTGATTATGATCAGCAGGTAAGGCGGTCATCTTCGGAGGTTCATCCTACTCGGGCAGTGTTGTGCAATGCCAGGTCCATTAAAAACAAGACGGCCATTATAGCCGATCTTGTTGGGTCATCTGACCTGGCGTGCATCACCGAGACTTGGCTGGATGAAAATGCTGGGCCAGTCTTAGCAGCAGCAGTTCCAGCCGGGTACTCGGTGATACACCGCCTGAGGCAGAATGGTAGGGGCGGGGATGCTGCCATATGTTTTAAGTCAGAACTGGGCCTGGTGGAGGTACCGGTGGGAGTCACCAGATCCTTTGAGTGTATCCTGGGCGAGGGTGTGGGGTGCAGGATACTTCTCGTATACCGTCCACCAGGTGACGAGAATGTTTTCCTGCAGGAAGTCGCAGACTTCATTGTTGACCTGACATTGGGGTCCCCCAGATGGTTGGTTCTGGGGGACTTCAATGTTTGGGTCGACAATGAACTCTCTCGTTTTGGTCAAGACTTCCTCCAGTTGATGATATCACTGGGCTTCACACAGCTTGTTTCCTCCTCGACTCATACTGGTGGACACTCATTGGACCTGGTGTTCCTTCTGGGGATGGGGATATCTGACTTGGTGGTGGAACCAGTCGGATGGTCCGACCATCACTCCATTAGGTTCAGTTTTGAGGCCACCCCTATTAGCTCAGCCCCATCGGAGATGGTCCGGTACCGCCCTTTAAGGGGTGTGTCCCCGGATGACCTGATGGTGGTATTGGACCTATCGGGCCTACCGATAAATTGCTCAGATCCAGGTGACCTGGTACATGCTTATAATAAGGCGGTGACAGGGGCCCTGGATTCTATTGCACCTGTTCAAGTTCGTCCTCTCACTCCTCGCCCCAGGTCTCCTTGGTTCGACGAGACCGTGAGGGAGTTGAGGAGGGTTGGACGAAGGCTGGAGAGGCACTGGCGGAAGTCCGGTCTGGATGATGACAGGCTTAGTTTGATGGACCATTATATGGCCTATCAATCCACAATCTCTCATAAGAAAGCAGAATTCCTGTCCAGAGAGATAGCGGCTGCACAGAATAGACCAGCTCAGCTCTTTCGGACTGTGGACAGACTGTGCAATCCAGTCTGTCTTCAGCCCAGAAGAGCTTTTTCTCAAGAACGGTGTGAGGAGTTTGCTCTCTTCTTTGCAGATAAGGTTGCCAAAATCAGATCGGAAGTCCGTTCTTCCCTCTCCAATGGCAGCGGTGATGGTTGGCAGTAGATGTCGAACACTCAGTTTCTATGGTCTGACTTCAGCCTCCCCACAATCGATGATATTGTGATGATCATCCGAGCATTGCGACCAACCAACTGTGATTTGGACCCTGGCCCCACACGCCTTTTAGTGGGTTGTGTGGATAAAATTGGCCTAGTCCTGGCTCTGATAGTCTGGAAGTCTTTGGAGAGGGGGATCTTTCCAGATCCCCTTAAAGAGGCTATAGTTAAGCCTCTATTAAAGAAGTCCTCTTTAGCCCCAGATTGTCTAGAAAATTACAGACCAGTCTCTAACTTACCCTTTGTGGGTAAAGTTATTGAGAAGGTGGTCACAGTGCAGTTGGAGGGTCATCTGACTAACAACAATATCTACGACTCTCTCCGGTCTGGATTTAGGAAAAGGCATAGTACCGAGACAGCACTTGTTCGGGTACTAAATGACCTCCTAATAGCGAGAGATCATAGGACCCGTTCTATCTTGGTACTTCTTGATCTCTCTGCAGCATTTGACACTGTCGACCATGGTGTGCTGTTAGAGCGTTTGTAGTCCATCTGTGGACTATCTGATACATTCCTCAGGTGGTTTTGATCTTACCTCGAGGGTAGGACTCAGAGATTGGTGTTGGGAATTTTTTCCTCTGCATCAGTCTCCCTATCCTGTGGGGTACCGCAGGGTTCTATCTTAGCGCCATGTTGTTTGCTTTATGTATGCTGCCGTTGGGAGCGTATTATTAGACAATACGGTTTGGGTTTTCATTGCTATGCAGATGATACCCAGCTGTATATGTCTTTTGTGCCCGGCCAGGATGCTGCCTTGTCGGTATTTAATAACTGCCTTGCTGAAATCCAAGACTGGATGAATGGGAGTTGGCTGAGGTTAAAACCGGAGAAAATTGAAGTGCTGGTCATGGACAAAGGTCGCTGTGAGGTGGGTCTGCTGGATGGATCACCCTCAGGCTTATGGCTTTGGGGCGTTCAGCTGACGACCTCAGATCAGGTGCGGAATCTTGGCGTAATAATTGATGACCGCTTGACGCTTAAATCTCAGGTGTCAGCGGTGGTCAAACTTCCTTTTTCCATCTGAGGAACATTGCCAGGGTGAAGCACCTGGTTTCTCCAGAGGATCTTCCAACGTTGATCCACGCCTTCGTTACCTCCCGCCTCGACTATTGCAACTCCCTATACCTAGGGCTATCGGGGGTTGAACTTCGTCATCTGCAGCTAGTGCAGAATGCAGCGGCCAGGTTGTTGACTGGATCTTCTAGATCCAGCCATATAATGCCTGTGCTCTGCAGACTGCACTGGTTGCCAGTGTTTTGGCGAATCACCTTCAAGGTCGGTATGCTGACCTATAAAGCCCTACACGATCAGGGACATACTTACCTGAAAGAGCTCCTTTGCCCCTATTGTCCTTCCCGCCCCCTCCGATCCACTGATGAGGGATTGCTAGAGATTCTCAGGGTTCGTTTGAAAACTTCAGGGGCTAGATCATTTAGTTTTATGGCTCCGACCCTGTGGAATTCTCTACCTCGTCAGGTGCGAAATTGCCCGACTGTCCTAAGTTTTAAAGGAGCTCTGAAGACCCACCTTTTTAGTATAGCTTTTAATGATTTACATTAATTTTAATTTTGTTTTATTTATTGTTTTATGAAACTGTACAGGAGCTTTGGTTTTGAGAAAAGCGCCTTTTAAAAATAAAGTTTGATTGATTGATTGATTGATACTACAGACTCACAATTGAAGGTCACAAGAAATGTTTATGCCACTACTTGCTCCATGGTAAAATATGACTTGGACAGAAGAAACAAGCATTTGTCAATGCCGAATGTTGTCTCGCTGGCATTGGTAGTGCAGGAGTTAGAGATGCATAATAGGTATGGCAGAGAAGTATTGAACTGATGCCAACTCCACCCCCACTCTCGTAGAGTAGGATAGGTATTGGGGTGTGTTTTGTCATTAGCCATAAATTCTCATGCTATTAACCTCACTCTACTCTGTAGACACTGACAGGCAGGGAGGGGCTCAGCCCCAAATTCTTATATTTACCCCATTCCATAAGGAAATATGCTGAGGTGGGAGCAGTATAGGAAAATGGGGCATACTTTAGGGCCAAAGACTCCAAGGCACACCTCGATGCCTGTGACTGGCTGCAGGGTGGGGGTAGAGGGGGTGGAATGGCATGAGCATTACAGCTAATGATCCAAAGTCACACCCCTGATGCCTGTCAGTCTCTACAGGGTGGGGTGTTACAGCTGGAAACCCTAACGATGTAGGCGTTTGTTGGTATTTTCACTCCAAATTTTCAACATGGGCTTTTTATGACCCCACCTCACGAAGAGCGGCACTATCTGTTTGTTAGCCAAAAGGTGGTTTTGCACAGCGACTATGCCATTTGGTGACACAGGCATGAAAACATATTTTGGGCAGGGTGTGAGAAATGACAACTGTATTGTTCATGAGAAGGCATAAAAAAATGGCAACGTTGAAAATCTGGAGTGAAAATATGCAAAATTGGTGAAGTCATGATCAGGAAACTGTGCAACACATGTCCGTAACCCAATTATTTTAAGGATTTTTTTAACCACATTTTCAACATGGGCATTTGGGGACCTCCTGTCATGAACAGTGGCACTGCGATTTTGTTAATGTGTCCCAAAAGTTGATTTCCCACAGCGACCATGCCATTGTGCGCCGCAGGTGAGAAAACACATTTTGGGCAAGATGTGAAAAATGACAGCTGTACTGTTCATAAGGAGGTGTGAAAAAATGCCAGTATTGAAAATCTGGCACGAAAATAATGCAAATTTGCAAAGTTACAAGGGTTCATGGAAACTGCGCAATACATGCTTGTAACAGTCATTTTATAGACTTCCATCACCAAATTTTCAACATAGGCATTTTAGGACCTCTGCTCATGAACAGTGCCACTGTCATTTTCTTAATCCATCCCTATTTGGTCTCCCACAGCGACCATGGTATTCTGCGCCGGAAGTGCAAAAACACATTTTGGCCAGGATATATAAAATGACAGCTGTACTGTTCATAAGGAGGTGTGGCAAAATGCCAATGTTGAAAATCTGGAGTGAAAATATTATAAATTCACAAAGTTGCAAGCATGCGTGGAAACCGTCATTGTTTGGATCTTTTCACCAAATTTGCAACATAGGGTTTTTGAGAGCCTACCTCATGAACAGTGGCACTGTCATGTCATTAATCAGTCCTGAAAGGTGAATCCACACAGTGACTGCGATATCACCTTTTGGGACCAAATAACACCATGACAGTGACTGAATTCTTGAGGAGGCGTCCCAATAACCCCATGTTGAAAATTTGGTGCAAACATTCCCAAAAATGCCCGAGATATACACCAAAGTTGAAAAAACCCTATTAATGCCATTATACAGCTTACCAGCATTTCTTCAGTTCGCGCTCGGCTTTGAAGAGTGCAGACATGTTCCCGGTCCATCGAAGATCATCGCCTAGACTCAGAGGTAAGAATGGGGTGAGGGGTGTGTGGGGAGGCAGGGTATGCAGAGGGTGGGTGCAGGGTGGGGAGGGGCAGGACAGATCAAGTAGGAACTGTTTTCTTCTTTTACAGGTAAAAAAAAGACAATGAGGGTGGGTTTTCTTTTTTTGCAGGTGTTTGTTTGGTACATTGGGGTGGGCTCCCAGTGTACCACCTGCATAATGGGGAGGGGAACTGCTGCCGACAGGGATTGGACCCCCGTTGCCACAGAAATGGGTGGGGGGCACGTATGATGCTGAGGGGGATTGGGCACCCCCTCAGCACACAGCACACAGCACACATTGGGGGCTGGGGACATTATGCCAATGGAGAGTGGGCTTCCCCATTGGCAAACTAAACTAGGCAGGGGGACTGAAGCTGATGGGTATTGGGCCCCCAGTCAGCGAGAAAAGACTGTTGGGGGTACATGATGCTGAGGGGGATTAGGCACCCCCTCGGCACACACTTGGAATGGGATGGGGGCATCATGCCATTGGGGAGTGGGCTCCCTCATCGGCAAATGAAGTGGCGGTGGCAGTCAGTGTCACCATGTTAAGTGAAGTGCTTTACCAGGAAAGGTACCTCGGGAGGCGTGTTACTGTGCACTGTGTGACGAGCTTGGCTCTCATTGCAGTGGCACTTTTCTCAGATCTGTTGGCCACTTTACATATTGCAGGTGTCAGGGCCTGCAGCTGGCTTACTGGGGAATGAGGGACACACCTACTGATGCATGCCCTGCATTTGCCCACAGTGACCGCACCTCCAAATCTGCTACTACTGCGGTATGTTAGCTGGCGCTCAAGCATGAGCCAACATAAAAATGACCCCTTTTGCAATAAATGTGTGGTAAAGCAGGGGTTCTTACCTACCTCAGTGTTGTTTGATCTTTTCATTAATAACCTCTCACTGATACTATATTAGACAACTATAATGGACATTCTCCAGACATAATGGGTACATCTATACTAGCATTGATGTACGCAGATGAGCTAGTAATAATTTCATTGTTACCAATAGAAATTAGTAGGAAATTAAAAAGGTTACAGCAATATTGTAGTGAAAACAGGTTTCTCAATAAATAAAAGTAACTGCGAAGTTTCAACCTATGGAAAGAGGAAGAACAAAAAGTTGGTTATTGTTATGGAAGAACTTGTGGTGGTAAGACTGTGTTGTTACCCGTGGTTGCATTTTACAAATAATAATAGCTGGTTGGTACTAGAACTGGGTAAAATTAGCAAATTTCAAATTCATTGAATTATTGGGAAATTCTGCTAATTTTCATGAAATTTCATGAAATATTTAAGAATTTTCCAAAATTCATTAATGGGCCATAACTCAGTCCATGTTAAAGCTAGGCATGCACATTGTCTTAGACAGGCCATAAAGGTGTACCAAGTGTCATAATATTTGGATAAAGGGTGGGGACGTCATATGGGCTCAAATTCTAGTAATTTAATATTCATGTGAATATTTCTGAAAATATTTCTATGTTTAGAACTTAGCCACCTTTAGAGCTAGATAATTGAAAACTTTGATGCATACTTTCTTAGGAAGATTCTAAGAAATTGCAAGATAGAGATTGGAAGGTTTAGCTATGACCTGCCTCTCGACATGACTTCCAGGGGCTCTCTTTTGAACCCGAGTCATCAGCATGGCAGCATGATGTTCTGATGCTGGACCATGGTGGTTACCTTAATGCCTAATATTTAGGGTCAATGAGCTTAACAACATTGGTGATATTCTGTTCTCTAGCTTTAAACATATAGGGGCTTAAAATTCAGCAGTTTATGTAATTGCGAAATGTAACTTTCAAAATTTCTGAAAGTTCAGAGGCTTATATCTCAGTCACCTTTAAAGCTAGAGATCTGAAACGTGGCACACATATGAAAAGGCATGGGTAATGTCATCATACCAAATATGGTGCAATTTGCACAGATGCTTTAATTGACCTAGTTGTTAAATGTAATTGAAAAATGTCTGACTGTTTGGAGGCTTATAACTCAGTAACTTTTAAAGATAGAGATCTGAACATGGAGCACATCTGTATGGGTACTAGGACAGCCAACGTTCCAAATGTGGTACAGTTTGGAGAAATACTTGTTAAATTAGATGGAAATAACCAAAATCATAATTTTGGCAAATTTTTGTGACATTTTCACAGAAATTCCGTGAAATTTAATGAACGCGAAATCAGCATTTCACCAGAATCCTGCTGGTGGAAGAAAAAATTCACCCATCTCTAGCTGTTATTTTTAAGAAATACAATAGACATATGGTGGCCACTCAATGTATCTGGTTTGGAAGTCACAAAATGAAGATGAACAGTGTAACGCTATATTTGACAGATGTGTGGGGAATAAGGAACATCGGGAGACTACAGCAACCTAAATCAGCTTTATATAGGATTTTGCTACAAATTCCAAAAACAATCCATGCGGAATTAATAATGAACAAAACTAGGCAGGATGATGACAAAAACTCCCTGACAAAGTTTCACGGAGCAAAGCACGTCAGCTCCTGGTCTGTTGGAACTGGTTTTGAGGGTAGCACAGTGCCTCTGTTTTGTCAACTTTGGCAACAAAATTCACATTTGTGAAGCATAGTCTGGCTCCTGGATTGTTCCATTCTAGTGACACTATGCCAGATGGAGGGAAACTATTATCTTGGTTTCCTGACAAAGGAGGCTTTAGTAGCAAGGAGATTCTTAGGTTTCTGAATAAGGTGCATGCATCAAGATAAAAAAAATAACCAACTTGGAATTAACGTGGAACAGTCAGCACAAAGGACCCCACACTCGAATGTGGGATTGGTCCCAAAGTGCACTTTTTGAGCAAAAACCTTTTGGTTTACTTATTGTTTACTGTAGTGTAGTAGATGGTATCAGACTAATTTTAATTACTTCTAGCCTGACATCTTCTGTTACTACGAATCCCAGAATCCCCGCAGCTCACATCTGTTTCAGTTTTGTTTTATTGTTCTGCTAACAAGCCTTTACACTATACTAAAAACAAACACAAACATTCCATGCAGATACAGAATGAAACGATTTAATATAACTGGATAAACTATAAATACATATGTTCATTTGCCATCTAGTGCAAAACAATTATTAACACGGAACACTTATCCAAGCCTATTAAGCCAAAATTAGCAGAGATTTAACTCACACTCTGTTGCAGTAGGTGTCCATAAATAGTAAGTTTTATAATAAATATTATTGATTATATTTAAAATAGAGTATCTTAATAATTATCAATACTGTTAGAATATTTTATAATAACTGATGAGCATTTTTTTCCCTAAAGGAAACCCAGTCAAAATTTGCTGTTATAACCAGCTGGTTATAATGGCGAAGAAGCATCAGGGTTTCCCTTGGATCATGCATGCGCCAGCTGCCACTCTTCCTTTACTCTGCACTATTCCCCAGGGCCATTGCTTATTGTTGAAGACTTCACCGTGCTTGCAGTCTGCGGTAAGTTACTCTAAAAATAAAATGAAAAGATCTCTTCTGCAGTTACACTTAAAGGTTGTTTTTTTTAAAGTGAAAAGAAAATGGGAACATTATTTTTTGTCAGCTGCTTCAGACCGTGCTGACATCTGGCTCTGTCTACTTATTTTATATAATTGCTGTGGCATAAAAAATGCTTCCCAGCAATTATATAAAATAAAGGCTGGGTAGGTGCATAAAACTCGAATTTTACACACACCCTCGGTGTGGGATGCCTTAATAAACCACTTGAGTTTTGCTCTTGGGGTTTACGTGGCATCCCACACCTTGGGGGCATGTAAAATTCTCATAATAACTGGCCAGCAATTTTTTCCATAGGCTTAGCCAGTTATAATTTGCTGTTATAACCCACGGGTTGTAATGGCAAACACGCGCCACGTCAATTCCTCAGGACCCATTCCTGGTTGGCTCTCCATTATTAATGGGCGGGTTAAATGCTGTGAAAAACATGGCGGCTCTTCATCACGCTTACCAAGGAGCCGCCACACCGGGAGTCATAGTGTTGCTTTTTTATTTCAAAAAAACGTATCTGGTTGATCCTGCTGTACACAACCCACACTGCAGAACAATTCCCCAGAAATGAAATGGCTCAGAAGCGCTTCACGATCCAGGAACAGCTCCGAAGTGCTTCTCAAAGGTAAGCGCCATCCCAACAGTCTGAAACCCCAAAGTAAAAAGAAACGGCTATTAACAAAAAACAAGACTCCTCACAATGAAACTCTCTTTTCTCACTAAGAGAGTGTGAGTGTGTGTGAGTGTGTGTGTGTCTGTAACAGCAGCACAATCCCCTTAGGCAAACAATTGCTGACCAACAATTATAATTAATAAAAGATGGCAAAGTGTGTTTAAATTTGAAACTAATGGTTGCCCTCAGTGAGGGATGCTTTAATAAACCCCTCAGGCTTCACCCTCAGGGATTATGTAGCATCCCACACCTCGGGCAATCATTAATTTCTCATTAAGCACACTTCCCCATCCATTATTGTATATATTATAACCCCCTACCCAACCATTATTCTATATATTATTCATGGCGCTATAGAACCACAAAGGGAGTAGTGAATGAAGAGCAACCCCTTTAATTTAGTTTACCCATAATAATTTATTAAGATCCTAATAAAAAGGACCACTAAGGGCACATCTGTTGCTGCAGAGGCTGTTGGGATTACCTCTAAAAGGAAGATAAATATTTTAAGGTGCTAAAATGCAGAAAGGACATTGTAAAATAATGTAGTAGATCCAAAACATAATCTAATCCCATTCCCACTAGGGCAAGTCACAAGTTACAGTATACTGCCCTCGAGGATGCATATGGTTAGTGGATAGGACCAATTTGACATAAGTGCTTGTCCTGCAAAATGTTAGTTTTTAGGCCTAATAGGGAGAATTATTGCAATTTAAGAAAAAGTCTGCCTTTTTAAATGAACCATAAACAGGGACCAAACTTTATACTATGAGGGAAACAGCTTTTACTTCCATCTTTATAACAGAGCTCAAAAAAGAGTCACAAATTTAACTCCAAAGAGGCCTTACTAGCCGTAAATACTCCCAAACCACCAATTACATAGGCCCTTCCTATACGTATTACCTCATGCAGGTCTGGCCTGTCAAACCTGCTCCTATAGTGAAAAGGAAGCTATCTGAATAATCTTAACATGTATCTGCATCCTTAGGACATGCAATGCCATTTAAGTGCATACATGCCAGGGCCTAGAAAATAATTAGTCAGCTTTTCCATTTTCTACTTCCTGATTTTTAACAGTAATTCACATTGCTAAATAGTAAAGCAAGGCTACATGGTGGTTAATTTAGTAAAACACAACAAAATTAAACAGAATTTAACAGATTATTTATACAACAAATATGATGGCAACTGAGGAAAGCAAGCTAGAAATAAAATAAACAAGAAAATAAATGAACTGTAGATTTCAAAATGTTTTAAATCAGGTCATGCTACTAAAGCTTATAACAGTTCAGTGAATCATGTCCACATTAAAAAGTCATGGTTGAGGCTGCTGCTAAAAAAGTCAGTAAGGTGCCTCACACTGTGTACAAATATAATTTCTTGAGAACTTAATATTTTAGCAATAAGGCATGACAGGGCATTGGTTGTATTAGGTTTGACCCATTGTCAAGGGCATTGTAAGGCATGAGGAGAAACAAAGCACCTTCAACCCCTGACCGTGGGGTAAGCCTAGTACAACCAACATCCCTGGTGTACCTTATTGCTTATATAAAATGGGCCCATTGGTAACTTTTAAAAAATGAACATTCTAAATGTTTTGAAAGCCACAAAAAATATATTATAATCCTGCTAAATTATGTAAAATAACCCCTCCACAGATGTTTTTCACCTGTCAGTCAGCTGTCTTTTTTTGCATTCAATACATTGTGTGATTGTTTACCATGGAATAGAAGAGTTCAAAGCTCTGCATAATTCCACTAGTAGAATGCCCCCCTACACACACACACACACACACACACACACACACACACACACACACACACATAATGGTAACATGGAATACATGAATTCAAAATTCTTCAGAGTTCCACTGGCATACACACACAGACACACACACACACAGGCCTCAGGTAGAACCAGAACCTTAATTTTATCTGTTGCCAGGTAAGAAGCAAAGAGTTCTCTGGCAAACTGGTAGGGATAGGAGGGGGATTTTTCATGGTCATCAAAGAAATTCCAGCAATGGAAACTCTGAACAGTACTTGATTTTTTAAATTTATGTATGTGTATGGGGGGTGGGCTCTTGAGTGAAAATAACATTATATTATGTACTTACTTATTTAATTTAGTGGACTTTTATTTTTAGGGCCTAGTGAGCTCATTAGGAAATACAATATGGGTTTTTACTGCTATGCAGATGATACCCAGTTGTATGTGTCCTTTGCCCCTGGAACATCTGATGCTGTGGAAGCGCTAAATATCTGCCTGGCTAAAATCAATGACTGGATAGCATCTAGCTGGATGTGACTGAACCCTGATAAAACGGAGGTTCTAGTAGTGGAACCGGGCCAAAGACGTGCTAGGAATGCCTCTGGTGTCTTTTTCTAGGGCTTACACCATTGGTGGCCTCCTCTAGTGTGCAATATCTTGGCCTGTTCCTGGATGACGGACTGACATTTGAATCTCAGGTGTCATCAGTTTTCCAAAGTGACTTTTACCACTTGAGGAATATCACCAGGATCAAACCCCTTGTTCTGCCTGAGGACCTTCCTACTCTTGTTCATGCGTTTGTTATGTCCAGGCTTGATTACTGCAATGCTCTCTATTTCAGGGTCTCGGGAGGCACCCTCCACCTAGTTCAAAATGCAGCTGCCAGGTTGCTGACAGGCATTTCGAGGGTCTGTCATATAACCCCGGTGCTGTGTGAACTGCACTGGCTGCCGGTCAGGTGGAAGGTTATATTCAAGGTGAGTTTACTCACCTTCAAGGCCTGCATGGACTAGGCTCTGGCTAGCTGTCTGATCTCCTAACTCCTGCCACCCCAGTCCATTCCCTCTGTTCCTCCTGTAGGGGCCTCCAGGTGATTCCAAGGATGAGAGTTAAAACTGCTGGCGACAGGGCATTTAGTGTCACTGGCCCCATGCAGTGGAATTCGCTACCATTAGTCATCAGGGAGGCCCCTTCAGTCAAAGTCTTCCAGGGCCATCTAAAGACCCATTTATTTTTCTTTGGCCTTCCCAGACATAGATATCTCAGCTGGTACAGTAAATATTAAGTGAACCGAGCTATCTATTGATTTTATATTATATGTCTTTATCATTGTTTTAAGATGTATTTATCTGTAATTTTGTACTCCCTTATGTGTTTTTTGAATGTGAGGTGCCCAGAGCCTCTAGGAATGGGCACCATAAAAATAAACTTTGCCTTGCCTTGCTTTCTGGAGTCACGCTGCCTGGTGCACAATCTCTCCAACAAAGAACCAGTAAAGCTTCCTTATAAAATTAAAGTGGTATGAGGAATGGCTCCTTTTTACAAAAACACCATCCAGGACTAAAGAACACCAGTCAAGCAAGCATGAGAAATGCTAATGCTAGGTAGCACAAGGAACGGTGACAAGCACTCCAAACACTTCGAGCAGTGAAAACAAGCTATCAGCTACCAACTGAACATTAGGCAATAACAGAGTTGGGCAAAAGTCACGAATTCTGCTTTAATGGAACTTTTGCAAAAGTTTGCCAGCTTTCGTGGAATTTTCTAAATATCTGCCTTTGGCAAAATCAGAAAGCTTCTGAATGTATTTGGAGAATTTTAGCCCTGTTCCATGGAAGTTTCTTGCTGAACTGCAGCATATTACACATGAACTGCAGAACTAATGCATTTATCCACAATTCATGTAATTATTCCACAGTTAAGTTCTTCACCATCCTGGTAAATAGAAAAAAAACTTTCCCTGGTGTGCAGTGGCACCCCCCACCCTCCTAACATCTGCACCATTAAAATGTATTGCTTCCCTGGTGTCCAGTGTCACCCCACCACCCTCCAATCACAAACCCCATAACTATTTAATGTTTTCCTGGTGTCTAGCAGCACCCCCCATCATCAAGTCACCAGCCCCATAAAAATGTAATGTTTCTCTGGTGTCTAGTGGCACCCCTCCCCCACCCTCTGGTCACTGGCCCTGTATTTCCTGATGTGCTTTGTGTGAGGTTCACAACTCAAGTGCCTGATAATTCCATGTTTGCTCCCGTTTCTTAGTCTTCCTCATCACGCAGTAGTCATGGAGACTGTCTTCATGACTACGGCATGATGTAAAGACTAAGAAATGGGATGGGAGCGAGCATGGAGTTGTTAGACACTTGAGGGGAAACATTAAACTTTACAGGGATGGTGACTGGAGGGTTGGGAGTGCCACTAGACACCAGGGAAACATTCATTTATTAGGTGACCAGTGATCGTGCACCAGGACAACATTAAATTTTATGGTGCAGGTGATCCGAGGGCGGGGGGATGCCACTAGTCACTAGGGACACATTAAATTATTAGGGAGCCAGTGATCAGAGGGTGGAGGTGCCACTAGACACCAAGAAAACATTAAATTATTAGGGTGCTGGTGATCAGAGGGTTGGGGTGCTGCTAGACACCACGGAAACATTCAATTATTAAGGGGCCAGCAATCGGAGGGTGAGGGTGAAACTAGACACCAGGTGTTAGAAATCAAACATTATAATATTCACATAAATGTGGAGCCAGCGATACAGTTTGGTATTTCATACATTCATTCTGCAGTTCAGTGACCTACTGAACTGTGAAATGAATGTGTGAAGTGCAAATTAATGTATTAAACTGCCAAAAAGAAATTCTGTAGAACTGATCTCTGACAGTGATCAGTTCTGAAATTTCATTCTGCAGTTTAATACATTACTCTGAAATTTACACATTTATTCCACTGTTCTAAGTTGGAATTTCCATGAAAGTTGCCAAAATGATTTCCAAACTTTTATGGAAGCGAAAGTCTGACTTTTGCACAAATTTCCTTGGTGGAAGTTTTTTCACACAGCTCTAGCAGTAAGCTCACAAATCCAAAAGTCAAATGTTATTAAAAAAAGGTACTCAACATTACCATATCATAATCCATAGGGAGTATTACATTTAGCAACAAAAAACTGGAGTGGCATGGAACTGAGCAGTACCGCAGCCGAATTGCTGCTCTGTCCTCCCTTCCCCCAATTTTAGTGCAGCTCCAACCACTAATTTAGTCAGATAGCATAGTGAATGCAATAAAGCTCTGCACAAAAGAAGTAAGAAAAACAGGTGAAAATGAGCATTTGTCAATGCCAAATGTTTGCTTGCTTATATTTGCAGTGTAGGTGTTGGGCATTGACAGTGCAGAGGGTTAAAGTAACAAATGAATTTCTGCTTTATCAGTGTATGTCTGGCTTTACTCCTTTTGTGAAATCCTGGTGTTCAGCTCATTGGTAGCTTTATCAAAGTTGGTCTGTCTTGTACAGTTATGCCATAGCCTAATATACTGACTGACATGCACATTTTTGGTAGTATGCCTTGGGTGGCTGCTATCAAAATATAAAACTGAGCTGCGGTCATTTGGCTTCCAGTATAGACAACTTTCTGTGCTTCCATTTTGATTTTTTGTACTCTTCCACACCCCAGGTACTTTCTGCCCTGACCAGGATGCCTGCGAGCTTCTCCAGCAGCAGTGCTTCATAGCCCTCTATGGGAAACCAGCTCAATAGGGTCCCCTAATTCATATCTCTGTCATGCAGGCAAACTGGTCTCCAAGCTGGCATGTGGTGGAGCCATAGGATGAGCAGAATTAGCACAGCGATGGTACTGGGAGCCCTGCTGGTGTTTGTCTTTTCTTTTTATGTTTGTTTGCACGAATGTGCAAGAAACATAGTGCCACCATACGAGAATTCGTAGGTGTGCCTCCCTACTTCCAATGCCCTGCTGCCTTTTGCAGGCGTGGCCTCACCGTGCCAATAAATGTAGGAGCTGTCTATGACAGCTTTTGCAAATGCAGCTGCATACAGTTCAAAGAAAGGCACTGCAGTGTGTAGGCAATTTGCATACTGCGTCAGCAGTATGCAAAGTGCCTACACGTCGGCACTGCACTGAAAGAGCTGCTATAGATAGCTACCCCCCCAAACAAGTAACACACTGGGAGCCCACCCCAGCGTGCACACGCGTTCTCCCCACACACACAGTATGTCCAACGCTGGTGCCCAACCCCATTGGCTACACTGTGCTCCCCCCAACAACTCTTCCAGGTGCCACGCTGGGAGCCCACCCCAGCGTGTCAAACGTCCGTCTGCTGACCCCCCCAACACACTTCCAGGTGCCATGCTGGGAGCCCACCCCAGTGTGGAAAACCTCTCTATGGCTAACGGGGGTGCTCCATCCCCGTCAGCTCCGCTGCCCCCCCAAAAAAAACTTCCTGCTGCCATGCTGAGAGCCCACCCCAGTGTGGCAAATGTCCCACGTCGTCTTCCTAAAAGAAAAGAAAAACCTACAAAGAAAAAACATTCCCTCGTTGACTGTCTTGACCTCCTCCCCACCACGCCCACCCTCTGCCCACCCTGCCTCCCACACCCTCCTTACACCATACTTACCTCCAGAGCTCGGCGCAATGATCTTCAGTGGACCAGGAACACGTCTACACTCTTCAAAGCCGATCGCGAACTGAGGAAATGCTGGTAAGCTGTATAATGGAAGGAATAGGGTTTTTTCAACTTTGATGCATATCTCAGGCATTTTTGGGAATTTTTTCACCAAATTTTCAACTTGGGATTTTTGGGACCCCACCTCATGAATTCTTGCACTGCCATTTTGTTATTCAGTCCTGAAAGGTGATTTCGTGGTCACTGCATGAAACCACCTTTCAGGACCGATGTACGAAATGACAGTGTCACAGTTCATGAGGTAGGCCCCCAAAAACCCTATGTTGAAACTTTTGGGAAAAAATTCCCAAAAATGACTGTTTTACGAGTGTGCATTGTGCAGTTCCTACGCACGTTCATAAGTTCACGAATTTTTAATATTTGCACTCCAGATTTTCAACATTGCCATTTTACCACACCTCCTTATGAGCAGTACAGCTGTGATTTTTCACATCTCCTCCAAAATGTGTTTCTGTGCATGTAGCGCACAATGGCGCAGCAGGTGTGTGAAATCAATGTGTGGGACAGATTAAGAAAATCACAGTGACACTGTTCATAAGCAGAGGTCTTAAAATGGCTATGTTGAAAATTTGGTGACAAAAGTCCATAAAATGACTGTGTTACAAGCGAGCATTGTGCTGTTTCCACGCACCCTCGTAAGTTAATGAATTTGTAATATTTTCCATCCAGATTTTCACCACTGGCATTTTTTCACACTTCCTTATGAACAGGACAGCTGTAATTTTTCACAACATGGCCGAAATGTGTTTTCACACTTTCTACGCAGAAATACATGTTCGCTGTGGGAAATCACTGTTTGGAACAGATTAAGAAAATGACGGAGACACTGTTCATGAATGGAGGTCCCAAAATGCCTGTGTTGACAATCTGCTGTAAAAAATCCCCAAAGTAATTACATTAAGGGTGTGTGTTGCACAGTTTCTACGCACACTCATGACTTCACCAGTTTTTTTACTATTTTCACTGCAGATTTTCAACATTGCCATTTTTTACACCTCCCCATGAACAGTACAGCTGTCATTTTTCACATCCTGTTCGAAATGTGTTTTCGCACCTGTGGTGCCAAATGCCATAGTCACTGTGCAAAATCAGCTTTCTGCTAACAAACTGATATTACCACTGTTCATAAGGTTGGGGTCACAAAAAACCCATGTTGAAAATTTGGAGTGAAAATACCAACAAAAGCCTGAGATGTTAGGGTTTCCGACCATCACACCCCACCCTGTAGAGACTGACAGGCATCATGGGTGTGACTTGAGACTGTCACCTGTAATGCTCATACCATTCCACCCACACCCTGCAACCAGCGAGAATCATCGAGGTGTGCCTTGGACTCTTCAGCCCCAAAGTTCACCCCATTCTCCTATACTGCACCCATCTCACCATATTTCCTGATGGAATGGGTGAGCGTAAGAGCCAAAGACCCCAAGGCACACCATAACACTTGTCATTGTCTGCAGGGTAGGCTGTGGTGAAATGGCATGGACATTATGCCTGATGACCCAAAAGCACACCCCACCAATGCCAATGCCAGCAAGCAAACATTCAGCAATGACAAATGATTGTTGTGTCTCCTCTATTTGCCTCACTCTCTCTCTCTGCTTTTCTCTCTCTCTCTCTTTCTGTCTCTCCCCCTCTCATACACTTTGTGTGCAAAATAGCACTACTCGCAGTGGCTATATGTTACAAAATCTAGTGTTAACCACAACAGGATCAAACTATTAGAAATGGAACACTTTAAACTAATTTAAAATCAAAAATTAGTTTTTTTCCACGTGCTTTTTAAGTGATATATAGGTATATTTTCTTTCTAAATGCATGACATATTTTGTGCAGTCCTTCCTACTTATTGTTTGGTAGCAAAGTAGAAACTAGACACTGTCTTTGATGACCTAGAGTAGTGTTACATTATTTAATTTGTACATATACACAAAGTTATTTCACTGCTTCAGATAGTCTGATGAGACACAATGGCAGTCTTGCAGGATGCCGCCTCTGGGGAATAAAATGACTGACCTTGTGAAGTGCAGAGCTGAGAGACCCACTCAGGGAAGGCAGCGGCAAATACTGGGGGCAGCGCTGGTCCACAGCTCACTGGGCAAAACACTGGCAGGTTGTGTGACAGTAGAGGCGGTGCTCTGGCATGTCAAAAAACTGGTGTGGCCATCAGAACCATGGTCAGAAATGAGCTGTTAGAGTACCCCAGCACAACAAAGTCAGCTCAGGCTTACTGAGCCAGGCAGGTAAAATGAGATAAACAAATGACCTCCATTCTTGACTGTTTAACAAAGCCACAGGCAGCAGCGAATGATGTTGTACATACTGTATATTTATTATACATGTGGTGAAATACCACTGAGACTCAGAATACCACCCAGTATAAGGAATTGTTTTCACAGCGACATCATGCATTATGCCATCAGACCACTGTTCGCCATTTGTGCATGCACACTGGTGAGCTTTATGCAGGTTCTCTTAGGATGATGTGTTACTTTTGTGCTGTTGTCAAGACATGTATCCCCTGGGTGTAGGTGTTAATGGATCAGAATAAAATCCCTTTTGAAGTAGCAACAGGGGAGATAAGACAAAACATAGGATTAAAAATAGGTACAGGGCACATGAGGTCAGAATAGTTACTAGCAGTTTCCTGGCAGTTTCAGACTGTGGCAACAGAGAGATTTTAGTGAGTACAGAAATGGGTGTCACCTGGCGGTGTTTTTGTTTCAGGAAGCTTTCAAAACATAACTTACTCTAATCACCACCATTGATGGTTTACTTTATCAGCACATCAACAAATCCCCCCCCCTACACACACACACATACACACTCGTAGTACTGTAAGTGTCCTATTGAATTTTCTGTCCTTGCTCACAGTGATACTGCAACCAGTTTCAAGTATTGGGCTTCGGAGGAAGTGGTCTATATAAAATTTATTTATTTATTTTTTATTTTATTTATTTGGTTGTTTAACCAGGTATAGCCAATAAGGGAAGGCTGTGAAATTTAGACTTTTCCCCCCCAAGAGTTCATCAGCAGCAGGCTCCTCACAAGACGCACTGACTGAACAAGTCTCTCCCATAAACTAAGTTAGCTGCGGAGATACTGGGACTTGTACAGTAGGTGGTGGCGCAATACGAACTGCAAAGCACAGAACATAAAACTAAAATCCTGGGTCCTAGTAAGTGATGCACTACATTAAGGTTTATCAGCCATGGAGAGCAAAAATGTTTTATCTTTTGGGGGATATGAAAAGCAGCCAGATAGTGACCCTTACTTGAGAGGGGAGAGTGAAAGACTGTGAGACATATCATCAGATCAGATCAGCAACTTGGAATCCTCAAAGTTGTAAAGCCACTCAGCTGCTTGCCAGTTGACTTTATGAAAATTAAAGGACTGTATCGCTTTCTCATTGGAGCACTTCAGTCCTTTCAACTACACAAAGTTTCCACCCATAAAGTGTGAACACTGTCATATTCAGCTTGTGTGGTCTTTGATCTGTCAGGAATGAGCCCAGTACGTGCTTGACCTGCATTGGACACGACACTGACACACCTTTGAATATGACTTTTATTGTAACAAAATGTTTCTTCCGCAAGCAAACATAATAAGAGATCATTTTGGTTCTCCACAGCTGACATCAAAGCAGTAGGCAGCAGTGGGAGACTCAATAACCTGCAGTGTATGTCAGAGCTTATATAAGCTCCGATCCTTTGTTTGCTGTTCCCACTGGTCTCATTGGGTTGAGACTGTACAGTGCAGTCAACATTAAACTTTGAAGCAACTTCAGTGCTGCTCAGTTCATAATCCATTGTCTTGTCTCAATACCAATGAGCTTGAAACTATGAAGTTCAAGGATTTTTAGACTCAGTCCCTGGAGAGAAGCAGAACCGGAAAACATCTGATCGGAGTATACCGGAGAATAAAAATCAACTGAAAATGTTCAAATGGAATATAAAGTTCTTGAAGGGTTTGCACATCATGTGTATCAGTTCAGCACAGTTGATTGTAAAGACTAAGGTCTCCATGATTAAATCAAATGAAATTACGTTATCATATTCAGTGTGCATTATCAGTGCCTCATCTAAATGCAGCATTTTGTGACTTAAATTTTAAAAGGAAGGAAACAAATATGCATGTTTTTGTTCTTAATTACAATTTGATATAGCCATGTTTACTTGTACACAACTGTCCATAATAACTATGGAAAGAGAAAGGAAAAGCATATTTTATTTATTTGTGTTGTTTTTGTTACCCAGGAAGGTATGATAGACAAATAAATATCTATTTTCCGGTACTACCCAGGAGGTTACAATAAAACATTTCATCATACTAATGGTCAAAAGGCAAAATGCAATACAACTGACCACAAGAGCAGCAAATTCTTAGCCCTGCATCTCATATCATTCTAAATTCTATCTGTCTGGTGCTCCTTGATAATTGTCTTGGTACCTCTGTTACAGCACTAGTTCCAATACTCACCTGACTCACCAGATTGCACTTGGGGTCTTTGGGGTTATCCTGGATGGTACGGGGGAAGGGGAGAGTGTTACCCCTTTCTCTTGACTGAGTGATAGCCTGTGTTGACAGTGACCACGATTGAGCACTTTCAAAAAGGGTGACTCAGACATGATGCCTGTCCATAGTGCTACCTGGCAGGGGGGGGCGACCATATTGGGGGGTATGCAAAAACAATGACAGGATGTTGCATTGTATACATGCATGGGGTGGGAGGGACCATGACATGCCACGGGTAGAAGGAGAGGGAGGGAGGGAGGGTTTGTCAGGTGTAGTATGGTGGTGGACTGCCTAGCTGGCTGTGTGGCGTGGTGGGTTGGAGGCAGGCTGGGGTTGGGAAGGTGCTGGGTTCAATTCTGGGCTCACTCGTTTTTTGCGCCAGGTCTGGGGTTTTCATTTTATTTAGTTTTACACCCCCCCCAACATGCACACACACCCCCCTCCGGATTTGAGAATCCTTTAGTAGGGGGGTGCAGGGGTCGTGTGCTCTTTTGCTGTGCTCCATGAGTGTACATCGCTGAAATTTAATTTTGGTGTTGTACACTTGCCCAAACAGCGATCACTTTTCCGCGATCACCATTATGACATGGAACCAACTGAGTTGGAGTGGCAGTGTACCCTGACACACCCAGTAACCCATTAGTAAAGACACCTTGGGGCAGACTGGTACTGGTACTGATATGCTCCTCTGTCTCTTCACGAGGTAGCACCCCATTCAGCTTTTTTAGTACACTGGTTCTGTTGGACCACACTTTCCATTCTGTACTTCCTGCAGTGTGGTCCTAAGGTATGCAGGCAATTTAAAGGACTCACCACCACCAACAACCCGGCCACTCTTCAGTTTTTTTAGTACACTGGTTCTATTGGATGGAATTTTCCATCCTGGATTTACTACAGTGGGGCTGAGGGGTGCAGGCACTGAAGAGCAGCTCCCCTCCACCAAACTGACCACTGTCTAACTTCATACCATTTGGTGCCCTGAATGATTAAGAGATCTGCCTACACTCTCCAAGCATTTCATGGTAAGACTCATAGAACTATACTTATATATGGGCTCTTAGTTCAAGTGACCTCCAGTGTAATAGTCTGCATCATAGGGACAGTGTTTGCCCTGGATGAGTGTCACATTTTGTTACCAGTAGTAAGCCTGTTACCCTGTATTACCGAACTACCTACCTACCTACAGTAGTACATCATAGCACCACTGCTTTTATTGATCTGTAATATCTGTCTATAGTGCTGCTTTATAGTATAACTGCTTTTAATTATTTGTATATCTGTCATTATAACTGACTCATGGCACCTCTGCTTTTAATAATTTGAATGATCTACTTATACAGCTACCTCATAAGATCACTGCTTTTTAATTTTTAGTACCTATTTTTAAAGTTGCTTTAAAGGACTACTGTTGCTTAATTTGGATTCACGGCGGGTGCTCGACAAGGGGTACATCAGCGCCCCAGCGACCTCAACAGGTCGACTGCATTCTGCAGTCAGCTGCTGGTTCCCACAGGCTGACTGTGTTTTCATGGGGGCTTTGTCCCCTAACCTCATACGGGGGCTGTGCCCTCAGACCCCCCTTTTAAGGATTATCAGTGTCAGTGGTTCAGCAGATAGCACACTTGCCTCTGAGACCGGGAGATCAGTAGGCTGTGGGTTCTATCCCCACACCAGGCACTTGGGTTAATATCCCAGTACTGACACTGTAGTGCAGCATGAGGGGGTGCTGCACTCCTGAGGTGCCGTCTTTCGGATGAGACATTAAACCAAGGTCCCATCTGCCTGTTTTGGTGGTAGTTCAGGTGGATGCTAAAGATCCCATGGCACTTCTCAAAAAGAGCAGGGGAATTTTCCCGGTGCCCTGGCCAAATTTCCCCCTTTCATGAAAAATACCACCAACAGCTTAATCTGGTTCAAGGTCAGTTGGCATTCTTCTGTATCCCCCTCCCCCGGGTCGTGCCTGAAAATAGGCAGGATTTGTCTAGTGCACTTACCCGGTCAACAAAAACTAAATAAATAAATAAATTATCAACTCAGAGTCGGAGCTGATTGGGGGTGTGCAGGACCCCTGACAGACAGCGCCTGGTGCCAGCGGGTTTCCCACAGCGGTATGGCGCTGTAGTTGCTGTTGGGGACCTCGCTGGTGAAATGTCGCTGTCGGGGGGGTAACCGACTTAATTTTGTTGAACCCATCTGTTTTACAGCTTCCATATACCATTTCTATTACTCAGGGCAACTGCATAAAACCTATCCACCATGCTGTTAATCATCCTCCCCCCCTCCTAGCCCAACTCTGCGCCCTCTCCCATCTGCCTTCACCTCCTCTCTCCATTCCATCTCCCTTCCCCCTTTCTCCTCTCCCACCCTCCCTTCTGTTAGCCTTCCCCCCACTCCAACATCTATTCTGGCCTCCTGGGTGCAGCCTCCTCCCTTCTACCTGGATCCACCTTGATGAACTCAGGAGCTTCTGCCACACCTCCTTCCCTATCCACCTCTACCTCCCTCTACTTCACTCAAGCATCTCTTAGGCTCCCTTAAGCTTCTCATCTAGTTGATACTAATTCTAGCAAGTGACATTGAACTCAACCCCGGTCCTGCCCAGCCAACTGCCTCTCCTCTCCTCTCCTCTCCTCTCCTCTCCCCTCAGGGTTGGGAGTAGCCCATGTTAACATCTGCAGTATTTTCCCCCAAAATGGACATTCTATAGCTCTCAGTGGTAAACCTCAATCCTGATGTCCTGGTGATCTTGGAGTCTTGTCTCTCCCCCAGGATCCCCAATACTGTCACAGGCATCCCTGGCTTGTCAATCATCTGACAGGATTGTATGAAGAGGGGCAGAGGTATAGTCATGTATCTGTTCTCTGGCACCCAATTTGAACTTGGGCTGTATGTCTCTTCCCCTTCCACCTATGAGATGCACCTCCTGAAACTCTCCTTCCCTTTCTCCATCCCCATATTCATTGCTGGAGTTTTTTCCTGCCCTGGCATATCCCATCCCTCTGTCATTGAGCTCCTCACCACCTTGTTCTCCCATACAGTACCTAGCTTACCCAAGTGATCTTGAAACCCATAAGATCCAACCCAAAAAAACAAAACCACTCCCTTCTGGAGTGGATCATCTCCCCCTCCCCTACCACACTGGGGATGCTGGTACCCTTTCTAACTCCCTCAGTGACCATCATATTGTGGTATGCCGACCAAACAATGAAACATCTACAGCAAGGACCATTACAGCGACAGAAATCCACAAGTCACTGTAATGGTCCCCGCTGACACCGGCACTGCATCTCCCGGTGTTCCGCCCCTTCCCCGAGACAACTCCGACTTGGAGATGGTTATAGAAATACCGGGAGGGTGGGGGAAAAGCACCCCACAGGGGGTTTGGGGACGTAACTGCCTGAAGAATACACACTGACAGCACAATGCCGACACTCAGCATTGTGTCTGCTGATGTCGGGGATGTCAGCAACTTTGGTGTTGCCGTGGTACAGGTAAATCTCATATGGTATACTGCATATGTAAGATTCATCTCCCCAACATTTCCACTAAATTCATCCAGCTTAATCCTTTTCCACCCTGGATCTATTCTCACTACTTGCTCACCTGATAGCAACTGACTGGTTTCCCCATACTAACAGCCAGCAACATTATCACAGCTCTTGAGTTCTTTAACTGCAAATTCATGTCAGCCTGGATCATTATTCCCCCCCCCCCACCTTAGGAAATCACAGGTCTGATGTTCACACCTTCCTTGGATCACAGCTGAGTTGCTAGCCTGTCACCATGCATGTGACCTTGCCTGGCAGATCCTCAAGTTCACTGGCTCCCCATCTGGCCTTGCTAAATAGAAATCACTTCATAATGCCTGTATCAGACCTACTAGACTTGTAAAGTTGATTACTTTGCATCCATGTTCCAGAACAAATTTAACCACCCCTCAAAGTTCTGGAAGGTCATCCATCTATTCTTCTCCCTGCTGTCCCAGCCCTCTCCCTTTCATCCTGAAAGTGAGTGACCCCCATTTCTGATCCCACTGCAGTCACCTCATCTTTCAACTCCTTTTTTACCACCTGTACCATCTGCCTCCTTCCCTTTGCCTCCCCACCACTCCCACACCTTCTGCTCAGTTTACTTCTCCCCCCACCATCCCTTCCTCTTCTCCCTACCACAACCTCTATGACCTTCAAGATTGTCCGTACTCTCAGCCCACAGAAAGAAGGGACCCTCGATTGCCTTTCCCCTGAACTCCTGTCTCTTCCAACCCCAGCTATTACCCTTCCTATCAGCCACTCCTCAATCGTTCCTTGTCACTTGCCTTATTTCTTAATCTGTGGAAGCAGACCACTGTTATCCCTTTTCCCAAGGGGGAGACTCCTCCCTTACTGGCTGGCAACTACTGTCCCATCTCCCTCCTTCCATCCTGGCTAAACTTCAGGAACACCTGATCCTTTCCCATCTCTCCCTTTTCCTAGATGCTCCTCTTTGTTCACTACCTCCCAGAATGGCTTCAAAATCCAACTCCATCACCACCTCCCTCCTTAGGCTCACTGTCTCCATTCTTTCTGGCATGGACCAGGGGCTGGCCACCTCCACCATCTTTGTTGACCTTGCCAAAGCCTTTAATACTGTTGACCACCCTGTACTCCTGGGTAAGCTAAAAGCAGCTGGGCTCTCATCCTCCTCTGTTGAGTGGTTTCACTCAAACCTTGAGTGTAGGAGACAAGCTGTCCGTACTGGTGATGCCATCTCCCCTTCTCTCCCTATCTGCTCTGGCATCCTTAATCGATTAATCCTTGGCTCCATCCTATTCTATTTTCCTAAACAGCCTTACCCTCAACTGCTCCTCTGCATTTATTCACATTTATGCATATGCCATGGTTCTCTAAACCTCAGTTCTACTGCCTCTGACCTCACAAACTACCTCCAACTTGCTTTCAACAACATCCTGCACTGGTTTTGGGCCAACCAACTGTCCCTCAATGCCAATAAATGGTCTCAGTAACCTTTGGCACTAGAAGTAGTAGTAGTAGTAGTAGTAGTAGTAGTACTAGTAGATTTTATTTATTTAAGGTGCCCTTTCCAAAGCCCAGGGCGCCCTTACAAAACAATTAAAATACAAGCATAGAAAACAAAACAAAAAAAAAACAGAAAGCTAAAAATGATACAAAAAAATAACAAGAATAAAATCAAAGTCTAAACAAGTAAAACAAGTCTCCAACTAAGCAGTTAAAACACTAGGCAGAGACTTGCCAAGCTCCCCCCCTTCAGCCTCTTGATGGTGTTGTGATTGAGAATGTCTCCTTTGTAAATACCTTTGGGTAGTTGGATTATCATCTGGTCTTCTCTACTCATCTGGGCACCATCCACCAGAAGTGGCACCCTAAACCTGAGGCACTTTACAGGAACAAAGCAAGTATCCAGCTTCCTGCTCATAGAAAGAGTGTCATGTAGATGATTCTACCTATCTTCAGTTATGGTGACACTTGACCCTGTATATAGTGATGCCCCAAGTCCATTCTTGCCAGGCTGATTCCCCTCTTTCACTTCCTCAGCCAACTTGCCCTGGATTGCCTTCCCAGAACCCCCACCATGATTACTACTCTCACTCTTTTTGCCCTCCATTGTTACCATGCACATCTCTCATTGTGCCACCTTTGTTTCCAAATTCTGGCTGGGATCCCACCCCCAAACTTTTTCTCCTTCCTATCCTCCTCTTCTTCTACCACCTACTCCCTTCACAACTCTGAAACCTGCTCTCTTACTCTCCCCCACTTTTAAATCCTCTGTTGGTCAAGCTGCTTTCTCCTTCCAATTCCCCAACATTGCAGCATCCTCCCTGTTATTCACAATGCTTCCTCTTTCATATCACTAAAATCCCTAGTGACTTCACTACTCACATCTGCAGTTGTCAGTGATCCTAAGCTAGTCCCACTGCTCCTCCATCCATATACTCCCTCCCCCTATTTATTGGTCCCCTTTTCCCTTTTGAGTATTCCCCTGTTGTAGTCATATTGTGTTGTCTGTATATCCATGGCACCTCCAAACCTTACCTTAGGGTTATGTATACCTGATAGGCTGCTGATGCACATGTGACCTAAGATCAAATTATGGTCTCTCCTCCAAGCCCCTTCCTTTTTCCTTCTATCTCCAGTCTTCGATGTGCATCAGATAAGGCTGCAGCACTTCTCCAAGCTCCAGTGCAACTAGAGAGAAGGTAAATACAAATTTTTGCTTAAGAAACATTATAGCACAGACAGTATGAGATGTTAAGAATTCACAGAGGAGACTCCTCTAGTCTTCCTCTAGGTGGAACAATTTTAAAAGAAAACGAAATAGTAAGCATTTAAATCAGGTAATGTTCAGAGCTTAGATAGCACACTCTGCTTGTAACTCCTCATGTTGATTCTGCGTCACTAATAGAGTGCTAGCTAGAGCAGTACAATGTTAGGCAAAGGGGTTCTAAAATGTTTATACTGGCTTAGGGAGCCCTCCCTTCCGAGCTAGGGCTTCTAGGCTATGTGATCCTGAAATTTTGTGTGGCTCGGGAACCCTAGCTTCTGAGCGAGGTCTTCCAGCAATACAGCAGCACACATGTACAGTCCCTTCCTAGCGACTGCACAGTGTATGGGCATACAAATGGAAAAAAATAATGAGCACTTTCAAAATTCAACGCTCACCCGCCCCCTTACATAGTGGGCAGATGAAGCTGTTGGCCCAGGAGAGCACTACGGACCTCCCCCTTCACTCTCTTCTCTACCATCCCTAGATTCCCCCCTCCTCCCTGTTAAAACTGCTAACGGACCATCCGACTCCATGAGAGGTATGAGTAATCCAATACTCTCATGGCACCACGCTAACTAGCCTACCTGGTACAGCAGGCGAGAGTTCCCGGCAACGCGGCATGGCTTTAAATGGCAGCCCATAACTTCTCTGCCCTCTCCCTTCTCCTTGGCATTTCTCCACACCATGCACATGCACCGGGATGCATTCTGATGTCCGCACATGTGCAACAAAACATCACCAATGCCTTAAAGGCAGCAGCCACCAGAGGAGCATGAAACATGTGCAGGGAGGCTCCTGAAACCCGCGCATGTGCAATGACCTGCTGCCATCTTGGTAAGGTGGATAAGCACAGAGGATACAGGTGCACGTGCAGAGGACCCAGTACCTACTGCACATGCGCGATACCTTGCAAAATCGGTGAGCGGGCTCCCAGTAAATCACTACACTACCACACAGGGTGGCCAGGAAAGTGGATACAAACATAAAGAAATAACATTATGGGGAACGACAGAGACATAGGGAGACATAAAGCAAAGCCAATAGTCCCAAATAATTTTGGGCATATTGTTATAGAGATGGGGGGTTAAAAAAGGCAGGAATACATACTGATTAATTAAAGACTCTGCCATGACTGTAGATTTCACTAGACCCCTTGCTGTCTTTCAGATGTCAGCATCAAGAGAGTGCAGTGCCTGTGAGGTCCCACTACTGCCACACCAAAAGGGAGCATTCTGCACAGTGTGTGAGTTAGACAGTCCCGAGCCACAGAGAGAGAGAGTCAGGACTTTAACGTGGCGGAGTCAAGCCACTCCAGAAGAGATTGGCAAGTGGATCTGGCCACAATTGCCCTCCAGAAGGCTACAGCTGCTATGCAAGAGAGCCAGCAAGCCTTCATGCTGCAGGTGCTTGAACAGTTGGTAGGTAGAAATAACCCTGCGCCCATGCCTCCCCCACAGCACCTACCACAGAACTCAAATAATGGAGTGACTAGAGAAAATACTTGCACACAGACACAGCACACCACAGGGAACCAGACTCTGCAAAGGCAGCAAACAGACTCCAGAGATGATGGTAATAATGATAACAACAATGACTATACTGAACCTGCGTCCCAGCAGGACAGCCACAATCAATCACCACACGACTCAGATATGGAAGACACTCCCATGCCAGAGGTCACATCCATTGCCACCAGATTATTCCCACATGAGAACGTCACAGATTTAATCCAGTGGATCAGGACAACATTGGGGTTTGAGGCTCCAACCCTTACCCCAGAAAGCACGCTGGACCCAGTGCTCCAGCCACCCCCTGAGGCATCAAACTTCTTCCCAATATGCCAGACGTTGGCAGATATAATAACCAAAGAGTGGGAGTCAATGGACCCAGCAAGGATCCCTGAAAAAAGATCTATGGATAGACTATATCCTGTGCAGGAGGACAGCATGAAAATTTGGTGTATGGCCCCAAAGATAGACCCAAAAATAGCGGAATTTAACAAAAGAACTGATCTGCCAGCAGAGGAAACAGTGGCATTGAAGGACCCCAGGGACAAAAAAATTAAGGAGTATCTCAAGAAAATATATGAAATGTCAGGCCAGTCCTTAAGAGCATCGACCTCAGCAGCTTACGCTGCTAGAGCTCAAATCAGGTGGCTCGAGGAGCTAGCAAAGTAGCTAACTCTGAACTCCCAAGAGGCCGAGCTACTAGAGCAGACTACACAAGCAGCAAAACACTTGGGAGATCTGGCCATGGACACACTTAGGATGGGGGCCAGGTCAGCACTGGTGACAAACAGAGCATGGAGATCCCTATGGCTGAAGTTCTGGGAAGCAGACATGGAGTCAAAGACATGACTGCTAAAATTACCATTCAAGGGAGATAGAGTCTTCGGAGATGGACTCCACAAATTCCCGAGATGACGAGGTCAGGGTAAGGAATCAGAGAGCGATAAAGACTCAGGATACCTGCCGTCCCTCAGAGCACAGTTTCTCCCTTTTCACTTGCGACCGGATTGCAGAGTCAGCAATAACTCCTTTCAAGACAGAAAAGAGAACACCTTTCATAACATATCTGCCTACCAATTCCGGGGTCAAAGCTCATACAGAGGTCGGAGGCAACCCCCCAAAGGGAAAATTCACCTCTCAAAGAGGAAGACCATTTAAAAGATTCACCCAATGACTACCCAGCAGACCTACAAGACCCACTGACCCAGTCAAGAGGCCCTGACCCCCACTAGGGGGACGCTTATAACTGTTCAGCGCAACGTGGGCCTCCACAACAGTGGACAGATGGGTAAACGAGGTAGTAACAAGGGGTTACACCATCGAGTTCAAGGAACTACCAAACAGAGAGATTAATAATCTCACCTGTATCAAACAAAAAATGTCCCCCAAAACAAGTTCAAACAATCCTGGCTATGCTCCTAAGGACAAATGCCATCCAAAGAGTTCCTCAAGAGGAAAAAGGTGAAGGAATTTTCTAAGTCTTCTTCTTAGTCCCAAAAAAGACAGGAGGCTACTGACCAGTTCTGGACCTGAAGTTTGTAAACCAGTTCATATTTCCCAAAAAAATTCAAGATGGAGACAATATGATCCACACTGAGATCCCTGAGACCAGGAGACTTCCTAACCTCCATAGACTTGAAGGACGCATATCTACACGTACCCATGCACCTGACACACAGAAAATACCTCAGGTTCCAAATACTGGGCCAAAAGTTCCAGTACAAGACACTACCTTTCAGCCTAGCATCAGCACCACAGGTCTTCACCAAGGTGTCAATCGTGCTAGCAGCAAAACTCAGAGAGGAGGGCATACATATCATCCCTTACCTAGACGACTGGCTGATCCGAACCAGATCATATTGGGATTCGGGGTCAGCAACCAAACGAACACCACAAGCTTGGAGAGACCATGGCTGGGTGGTCAATCTAGCCAAGAGCTGCCTCACCCCATCCCAAAACATCGAACATCTGGGGGCATTAATCGACACCAAGACGGGTCTGGTAAGGCCCACAGAGGCACACAGCACAAACATAATACAGCTGACAAAGCACTCATAACCACAACCAACCAAACAATTACCCAAATATCCCAATTACTGGGATGCATGTTCTCATGCATCGATCTAATCCCATGGTCAAGGTTCCATATGCGACTGCTACAGATGCTGCTACTCCAGTACGGATCATCAACCAAGAAGGACATGCACTGCAAAGTAAAATTAGCCTACAAAGCCAGGGCATCTCTACAGTGGTGGACAAAGACTCACCACCTGAACAGGGGAAACCCACTGGAAATCATAGACAATGTCACCATGGACACCGATGCCAGCCTGTGGGACTGGGGAGCAACACTGGGACACAGAACGGCCCAAGGAAGGTGGCTTCCACAGGAGAAGAAGTTACCTATCAATGTGTTGGAACTACGAGCCATCCGCAATGCTCTGATATCTTTTCAACCACAGATAGCACAACTATCTGTTCTGATAAGCTTGGACAACAGAGCAGCAGTGGCACACATCACCAAACGGGGGGAACCAGGAGCATAGGCTTGATTCGGGAATCAAATGCAATACTGATATGGGCCCAATGACACCTCTCACAACTGTCAGCCATACACCTCATGGGGAAACTGAACACAACAGCAGACTGGTTGAGCCGTGAACAATTACATCCCGGAGAATGGCAGCTCCACCCAGACATAATGACACAAGTTCAGAGGAGATGGGGCAAGATAGCCATAGATCTGATGGCAATCAACAAAAACAAACAGATGGACAAATTCTATTCCAGATTCAGGGAACCACAATCCATGGGAGTGGATGCCCTATCAATCCCATGGTCCCACGATTACTCTTACGTCTTCTCGCCCCTGCCACTACCCAACCAGGTGCTGGCAAAAATCTGTCTATCATGGAGAATCATAATACTAATCACACCATACTCGCCATGACGGGCGTGGTTCACCACCATTGTGGCAATGGCAATGGACAAACTGACCCTACCAGCCCGCCATGACATTCTACTACAAGGACCGGTGACACACCCCAACCCCAGAAACCTCACCCTCATGGCTTGGATCCTGAATGGGAGAGACTGTTAAACGTGGGATATCACACACCGGTGATAGAAACCATGCTTCAGTCAAGGAGAAACTCAACCACTATGACTTACTCAAAGCAGTGGAACGCCTTTGCCGCATGGTGCTGTTCCAAAGACATCCCCCCAGAATCCCCGACAATCTCCAAGATCCCACTCTATCTGCAACAGGGTCTCGACAAGGGTCTGGCTCTGTCCACTTTGAGAGTACAATTGTCAGCCATAGGCACAGCAGTAGGAAGGATAGACAGGGTCTACCCAGGATCGCATCCAGACACCGTACGTTTCCTCAGAGTGGTGGTAAACATCCGTCCCAGAATAAGAGCAAGTGTGCCACCATGGGACCTTACACTGGTTCTGAACGCACTCACAAAACACCCATTTGAACCAATAAGAGACACTGAACTATACTGGTTAGGAGTAATAGCGGTATTCCCAGTAGTGATCTGTTTGGCCTGCAGGGTCGGAGAGCTGACAATGTTATCCCACAAGGAACCTTTTACAACTTTCATACATCAAGGGGTCACTCTTTGAACTGTTCCATCATTCATTCCCAAAATAAACTCACAATTTCATATAAGCCAACCAATAGAACTGTCAAAATTCTATGATAGTTCCAACGACAGTTCAGAAAGGACTCTCCACATGCTGGACTTCGAGAGAGCGCTCCAGATGTACATAGACCGAACTGCGTCACTCAGACTTAACAAGAGACTATTTGTCATTTCTACAGGACATAAAAAGGGATATGCCACAGCATGCTGTACAATAGCCACCTGGCTCAAAAGAGCAATCATGGACTCATACACATCATCCTAGAAAGTACCACCCATTGGAATAAAGGCTCATTTCACCAGAGCGATATCGACATCATGGGCAGAGTGTAACTCCGCAACAGCACAGGAGATTTGCTCAGCAGCTATGTGGTCCACCATCTACACTTTCAGAAGACATTGCAGACTGGACACTTTGCTACCAGTCAAGAACACTTTTGGACATAAGGTACTTCTAACCGCAAAAGGACTCACTGAGCCTACGAATAGCTCCCCCCCTCCCTAGTTTTGAAGGTACTGCTTATTATTAATCACCCTAAGGTAAGGTAAGGCTTGGAGGTGCCATGGATATACAGACAACACAATGGTAGTTTACTCACCTGGTAAAGGTGATTGTGTTTCTGTATATCCATGGCACCTCAGCCCTCCCTGGGGAGCTATCAACAAGACTATAGATATATATATATATATATATATATATATATATATATATATATATATAAAGGTTTTGGAATTATGAATGGAGCAGGGTATCCCTTGCTTTTCTACTCAAGCATTTATGGGATAATTATGAAGTGAAACAAAAAAGATTCATTGTAAGCAAATGTCTAATAAATAGGGTTTATTGTGACACAACAGTATCTGGGGTACCGTCATTCTGTCTGACCATATCAGCTAACTATTCCTTCACAGCTATGGAAGTATCGAAACTGGAGATAGAAGGAAACAGGAAGGGGCTTGGAGGAGAGATCATAATTTGATCTTAGGTCACATGTGCATCAGCAGCCTATCAGGCATACATAACCCTAAGGTAAGGTTTGGAGGTGCCATGGATATACAGTAACACAATCACCTTTACCAGGTGAGTAAAGTACCAATCTCCCTTCTCTCCCTCATTTTTTCTGCCAGTGGCACTTGCAGAACTGTTGTTATTGATATGGTATCGATGTGCTATGTTTTGCATTACTTACTTTGAGCTTTCTCTCAATTGTCTGCTGTGTACTTTTTACTTTTTATGATTGTTATTTTTTTTCAGAATTCTAACATTACTGATTTAACTTATTACTACATTTCATTCTCCCAGGACACATCTCCAAATGAGCTGTTAGCTCAGTATGTTTTTCCAAGAGAAACTCATTACATACATACATACATACAGTACATACATGCATACAAAAAAAATAGGTAGATAAATAAAATAACATAAATAAATAATGTATGTAAAAACAATAGAATTCCTAAAGTTGACTCTAGGTGATGACTGCAATAAAATCTCATTATCAGGCTTTTGTGCCTGATGTAGGGTTACCTCTGATACCTCTGAGGGTTCACTGGTTTATGCTATGAAGTTTGGCAAGGGAAACTGGAGAAACAGAAATTTTCAGATGCAGCCAGTACCCAACTCCACAAACCACAACCCCCCAAAAGACTGGTGAAGGCTGCATTGATGGCTAACTACTGTAAAGCAACAAGTCTGTATGTGGCATAAGATGATGGGGAAACATTCAGGCCACACTGGCTAAAATGAAGTAGCAGGTCTGGCAGGAACTAATGAGTCTGCTGGGATTTGGATTTCTAGAGGACTTTCCTGCTTTCAGAGCCAGAACCCACAACACAGAGTAGCAGTACAGCATACGGTACCATATTATGCATAACAAAAATACATGAAGTACACTAACTCTAGTATGGTCTGTCATGAGGCTTGGGGATAACATACTATCAGTGATCTGCTGGACATGATTCTGTCTCATGATTCCTACAGCATGTTCCTAAAGTACACTAAGTTAATCCCCAAGGGCACTAGGAAGCCAGTTTTTGGATACTTCTGAAAGCTTTATCAGAAACTGAACATGACAAAGCACTGACATTCACTAGAATTCTGCTTTACAACCATTCTTGGCAGCTTTATAACATTTAACATCAGTTATAAACTCCCCCCACAATAACATGCAAAATGCTTGGATCTCAGAAGTAGACTTAAAGAGAAGGATCAATGTACTAAATAGAATGAGGAACACTAGTCTTTCATTTGTGATTTTTCTTCAGTGGAGAATGCTGTTTGAAAAGAGAAGGTGCAGCTTTTATTGGGGCCATAAACAACATGGCACCAGCTTGTGTCCATCTGGTCCTGGCAGTAATCAATTAGTGGCCAGTCACTCATGTGTGGCTGACGGTTACCATAGCAGTGTGAGGGGCTCCACTATTGACACAGCAGAAGGGTGTCGGGAGGCACCAAGGGGCCATTCTGTCTCCCTAGTCTTGAAACACAGGCAGGCCTTAACCTATAGAAGTGACTCCAGTAGAATAAACACACTCCTGTGTAAATATGGATAATTTGTCTTGTCCCATGTCAGCTCACTGTTAAGAAAACATGATTCCCTCCTCAGGACTAAAACATTTGCAATGACTGGGGGTGGGCAGTAGAAAGCAGAATTTCTGGTTGAATTATCAGCTTTCCTTCTATGGAATGCTCAGAGCGCTGATGTTTTGTGAAGAGGTTTGCAAGACAATGAACACTGATTTAAAAGAAGAGAGATAGGGAGATTTAATTATATTTATTTCTGTATCCACGTGGAATGGAATGGAAAGCACTGTCTAGGACTTAAGTACCATTTCAGAGCTGTTCTAAGACAAATGCATATTAGTACAGTATGCAGTTATCAGTAACTACAAAGCATACAATTACAAGATATAAACACAAAATGCATGGAAAATATCAAACTATAGTATATTAAAGTGCTAGTGGAGCTAAAACAGGCAGACAGGAAATAATACAACTTTTAAGAAGTAGTAAGTTGTAACTTTTTGTTTCTGAAGTATTTTTTGTATTCCATTTGCTCATTAGAAAGTCTTCTATGTGAAAATACTATACTGAATGTGTGGAACAGCTCTCAGCCTGGCAGTTGACATTATCTACATTTATTCCTCCCCCACTACATTATCAGGATTGTGATCTCACTGACAGTGACATCACAGGTGACTAACCTGGCAACTACTGAGAGGCTATTACTAAGCAGCAGTGATATCACAGTCAGTGAGGTCACAATGCTGATGATGTAGTGTGGAGGGAATACAGCAAGACTTGTCAGTTGCCAGGCAGAGCGCTATCACACACATCACAACTACTAACATCAAATAAACAATCTCCTAATTAACCACAGGAAAAAGACAAGCATTTGTCAATGCCAAATATTAGCTGTTGATATTACTGTTGTACCGGGTCTTGCTTGTACACATTTGTACTACAGTCTGCTCCACTTGTATGCCTTTCGGTTGTATGCACATTACATTTGTATGCAGATCAATGCCCAGTCCCGATTCTTTTGCTGTCTCTCCAGCGTTAACATTGTCATTTATATACTAACCATACTAAAAGCCAGCAGAATAGGCCTAATGGTCTATCGTGTCTGCTCGGTAGCCAGCCACCTACTGGGTGCTCACCTTCACACCCCCCCCAGCCCCCAAGAGGGTCTTCTTTGGTTTCAGTTTCCCCTTGTCCCTCTCCCACCCCTTCTTGAAGCCCTCCACTGTGCTCTCCTCCACCAGCTTCCTGGGTAGTGCATTCCATGGCTCCACCACCCTCTCAGTGAAATAATGTTTCCTATGATCCCCCCTGTAATTTCCCCTTTCCAGCTTCCACTCATGCCCCCTGGTTGTTCCCTTCTTTAGCCTGAACAGCTCTTTGGTTCTGCTCTCAGTATTCCTTTTACGTACTTGAAAACCTCAATCATGTCTTCCCTGTCCCTCCTCTCCTCTAGTGTGTACAGCCTGAGCTCTTCCAGTCTCTCCTCATAGGACCTCCCCTAGATGCCCTGAATCATCCTGGTCGCTCTCCTCTGGACCCACTCCAGCAGTGCTATGTCCTTCTTCAGATGGGGTCTCCAGAACTTTACACAGTACTCGAGTTGCAGCCTGACCAAGTCATTATATTGTTACACGAGGTCCCTGCACCCTAATTGGTAGCCTCAGAAGTACACCCTAGACAACTAGTGCTTAAGCATATGTTATACTAACATATAGGGTTAAGGGCATCTACTGTACAAGAGTAGATGTCAGGATATGTACGCATATTTAATTGTTGTAATACACTTTGCTTGCTAATACATATATTCTCCTATATATTTGCTGTGTATTTCTTACTTGTAAGATGCCAAGGCACCTGTGTCCTTGGAGTAATTATAATATGTAAGTCGGCATTGCCACCTTTAGGTGATCTGTACTACTACACTGAGTTATGTAAGACTCTGTATAAGAACTCTTCTGTTCACAAATTGATGACTACTACAAAATTGTATAATGTTATCTTGGACCGTGGAGACTCCTCTAATTTAACCAATAGGGCTCATCTCTGTAACTAGAAATGTTTCTATCTTACAGTAACCATAGTAATTATCATAGGTATATAATGTGATACACTAGTCTTGTACCTCGGAGATCCCAAGAGACACAAAGAAACCTTGAGGACTAGGGAACGCTTAGCACTGGATCCCGGTTCGTATTGGTAAGAACTGCTTAGGGCAATTGTGATTTTATCCTTTTTGGTAGAAATAAACAAGTTTATTACTCTTATGCAATGTGTCTGTGATTACTTGCATTCCCAATATTGCCAAGAACCTGAAAGTGAGGTTTAGACCTCCTGACAATATATAGGGAGGATCGCCTCCCTCCTCCTGGATGTAATTTCCCTGGCTATGCAGCCCAGTATCTTGTTTACTTTGGCTGCGGTTCTTTTACGATTTTTGGAGTTATTCATTTTGATGTCTACCACCACCCCTAGATCCCGCTCACCCAATGTGGCTTGCAGTGCGCCCCCCCCCCCCAGGGTGTATACATGGCCCGGGTTTCTGACCCCCAAATGAAGTACCTTACATTTCTCAGCATTAAATTTCAATCCACACCTCCTTGACCACCCATCCAGGGTATTCAGGTCCCCCTGGACTGTCTCTCTTGCTTCTTCCCTATCCACCAGTGCTCCCAGTTTGGAGTCATCCACAAAGAGACTCAGCCTACTCCTAATCCCCCTCCCTATGTCTGAGACATAGGCATTGAACAGGAGAGGGCCCCAGTACTGAACCTTGGGGAACCCCACTTAATACCTTCTTGGGGAGGAGACTATCCCACCAACCATTACCCTCTGTATCTGCCACAAAAGTCAATTTTCCATCCACTTGAGCACCTGTCCTCCCACCCCATCTCCCACAGCTTTACTATCAGCCCATTATGGGGAACTGAATCAAACGCCTTGCTGAAATCCAGGTATAGGCCGTTCACCAGCCTATGCCTATCCAGGGCCCCCCATCATCCAGTCATAAAACTCTATGAGGTTGGACTGACACAATCTCCCTGGGATGAAGCCATGCTGTTTATCATCCTGGTGCCCCAACCTTTCCAGCTGCATCCCCAGCCTCTCCTTGATAAAACCCTCCATTACTTTGCCTACCACAGATGTTAGGCTGACAGGCCTATAATTCCCCATCTCCTCATTGTACCCCCCTTTATGGATAGGCACTACATGAGCCACCCTCTAATCTTGGGGCACCCATCCTGTCTGCAGAGAGGTGTTAAAGAGTGCAGTCAGTGGAGCTGCCAGGTCCTCCACCAGTTCCTTCATAACCCTCGGATGTAGCCTGTCTGGACCCGGTGCCTTATCAGTTTTTAGCTTCCAAAGGGCCTTCCTCACCCTGTCCATTGTGATTTCTCCCCCTCAGTCCTCCTCCTCCTCATGTCACCTCTCCACCCCTTCTGGTGCTGTCCCAGCCTGTACCCTAGCCTCTTCCCACTCTCTGGTTTCAGCCTGCCCTCTCGCTTTTGTTGGCTCCTCTTCCCTCCCATCAGGCTGTAGGGATCACCTGTCTCCCTCTGCAAAGACTGAGGCAAATTACTCATCTAGCACCTCTGCCTGTTCCTCAGCTTCCTGAGCCCACCCCCCCTAATCTTAATCCTGCTGATCTGTGTCCTCGCTTTTCTCTTCTCTTTTATGTATCTGTAGAAGCCCTTCCCCCCCGCTCCGGAAATCCCTAGCCAGGTTTTGCTCCATCCCTGCTTTGGCTCCCCTCACCACTCTGGTGACCCTCCTAGCCATCAGTTCATACTCTCCTAGCTCCCTGTCTCCACTGAGTGTTTAAAATGTGCATATGCAGTCTTTTTTTTCCCTCACTGCCTCCTGCACCTCCCTGGTCCACCAGCATGGCCTGCTGGTTCTACCATGCTTACTCCTTACTTTTGTACAGGATCTAGTAGCCTCTTGCACCCCTTTTTTACTGGTATTCCACAAGCTTTCAGCATCCATGTCTAGTCTAATCATGTCCAACCTCTCCCATAGAATCCTACCCATGCCCACGAAGTCTGCTCCACTGAAGTCCACCACTGCAGTATTAGTGCAGTTTTCCTCCCCCCCCAGATACAGCAGAAACCAGACTGTGCATGGTCACCACCCGCCAGTGGACTGCACACCTCCAGGTCCCTTATCTGGTCACTGTCCACTAGGACTACATCCAATATTCGCCCCCTCTCTAGTAGGTTCCCCCACCTGTTGGACCAGGAAGGCGCCCTGAAAGACGTCCATCAGTCTCTGTTCCCTGGTTACGGAGGATGTCATGGTGTCCCAGTCAGCCCCCAGCATATTAAGGTCTCCCATGACCACCACCCTACCCTTTCCATGGTCACAGTGACCCTTGATGTTCTCAAGCAGTTTATTCTCCAGAGCCTCCTCTATTGCGGGGGGCCTGTACGCCACCCCTATTTTCACTTTTTTCCTCTCCTCTCATTTGCAGGGTTACCCAAATTGCCTCCACAGCCCCTCCAGCCTCTTCCACTTCACTAACCACTATGTCATTCCTGACTACCAGCAAAACCTCTCCCCTCTTTCCATTCCTCTGTCTTTCCTGAAAATCTTGTAGCCCTCCAAGTTTAGGTCCCAGTCATTTATCTGGGTGGCCCACATCTCCATAACTGCTGCCACATCTGCTGTTCCCTCGGGCAGCATAACCTGGAGCTTGCTCATGCTCCTGGCATTGATCAGGACTGTCCTCCACCCCGACCTCTCCTCTCTCTCCATTCCCCCAGCCCTGCACAGTCCCTTTTCTGCCCATTTTTCCTTGGATTTGCAATGCAGTCCCCCCGCACGCTTCTCATGCCCTAGACCTGGACTCTCGAGCAGCCCCCCTGGGGCCTTTCTTTTATTTGACCCTCCCCCTTTACAAGTTTAAAGCCCACCTCTCACCTATAAATCCAGCAAGTTTTAATTTCAAGATCTCCCTCCCCTCCAGATTGAGGTGTAACCTATCCCTGGCATATAGCTCCTTATCCTCCCAAGTATCCCCCCAGTCCCCCACCAGCCCATACCCCTCTTCCTTGTCCCAGTCCCTGAGCCACCGGTTTACCCATTTAAGTTTTTGCTTGTTCTCCCTGGTTACCCTTGGTACCGGTAAAATCTCAGAGAAGGAAATTTTGCTTCCTATAGAGTGGCAAACCCTGGCCAGTTCCCGGAATCTAGCCTGTTTTTCTAGTTCACTGTTCCCTTCCAAGTAGTTTGTCCCCAGATGTACTAGGAAGTCTGGGGATCCCCCACATTCCAGTGCCAATCGAGTATAGCTGGAATTTAGCCTTGTGTACAGATAGTCCTGGTATACATTTAGTCTTCACTGGTCTGTTTTTACTCTCCCTCACCCCCTCCCACTGGACACCCTGGTCATGGAGTACCCCAGTAGTATCACCTTCGCCCCGCCCCCCCCCACTTTGTTAGCCTATTTTTTTCCTTCCAGGCTCCTCCTTCTGTCATTGACTCCCTGCTTGCTCCCCCCGCTCCGTCATCCTGGGGGTCATTTCTAGCCCATTTTGTTCCTTCCAGACTCCTCCTTCTATCATTGACTCCCTGCTTGCTCCACCCACCCCAATATCCTGGGGGTCACCTTCATGTGCATGCTTTCCACTCCATATACCTGTGACTGCCAGCTTGCTCCTTGCCCCCAATCTCCCAGGTAGCATGACTATGTCTACCCCCATCTCCCTTCTTGAGCTATAATCCTCTGATCCCCCACCCAAGCATCCTCCCACTGCTTCCTTCCCCCATTCTGGACCTGCACTTCCCACACCATCTGCTGTATTTCTCCCAACCCTCCCCACCTCCTCTCCCCTACTCTCCACCTCTTCCGGTGATTCCTGCCTCTAACTGGCCGATCTAGGGAACTCTCTGGAGAACTCTCTACCTCTCCCTCTCCTTGGTTGGCTCCCCCAGGCTGGACATTGGCCTGACCCCAGTCCTGCCTCCTTCCTCCCTGACCTCTCTCAGTGCTCCCCATCTACCATATCTCTCTCCAACCTAGGCTTATGTCCTTCCCCCCTCTGTCCTTTCCTTTGGTCCTGGCTCCCTCCTCTGTCCCCCTCCCCCCTCAGCTTACTGATCAAACTCTCTCTATCTGCCTGCTCTGCCTTGCCACCAGCCTCCTCCACTTCATCCCCTGGATAGAGTGGGGTGAATTGGTTTGTAAGTGCGATGCTTGACCCTGATTTCCTCTCTCCTACCCCCCTCCTCTGCTCCTTCTGTGCAGCCACCTCCCTACTGAGTGATTTATGTACATTGCTTGTTCCACCCCCATACTTTCCAAGTGACCATATGGCACCCCTATCCCCTGGGGTATGCCCTTTTGGCCTTGTCCACCCACCTGTCCCCTGGGGTATGCAATTTTGGCCACATCTAATCTCATATGGTCCATACCCTCCCTTACCTCCCCATCCCTCCTCCCTCCCCACAACCAGCTGCCATCTGATCCTCCTGATCTCTTCCCTAAGACCTGCCAGCTGAAAACACACTGGGCACCCTCCAAACTTCCATGCCCAATTTAATATCATGGCCACCCCACACTCTGTACACCCAATCACCCTACCAAAGATGTCCACTCTAGCAACCCCTAAGTCCACCCTCATTTTGGGTGTGAGCAATATGGTTCCCTGCCAGTAATACACTTCCAATCTCACAACACTAATCCTAGTCCAGCCTCTAACAGAAAGCTTACCTGATATATTCCAGTTTAAGGCCTTCCACAATATCCAGCTGTCCCCACTATCAGCAATTCTCTGTGGATGCTGCACTCCTTTTTGAGACCTACCTATGATCTTTCCCTGCCCCGTGGCTGCATTATTGGGAAGAACTACATGAGCTGAACCTGAATCCTCTTCCTCCAATTACAGGGCAGGCGATCCCCTATAAATGAGCTGTGCTTTGGGAGGGAGGGGTGGGAGAGGGTGGGATTAGGAACCACACCCAACTCCCATGACAGTGTATCAGCCCTGGCAACACAAATGCCAGCTCACCTCAATTTAAACTCACAAACATAATTACCTGAGCAGCAGTTACATTCCCCACATAAACTTCCAGAACTGTAGTCTATTCCTCCCCCACTGCAAACTGAGGCACACAAACCCAGCTCACCTCAATTTAAACTCAGACAGAATTACCTGAGCAGTAGTTACATTCCACAAAGAAACTTCCAGAACTATAGTCTACTCCTCCCCCACTGCAAACTGAGGCACACAAATCCCAGCTCACCTCAATTTAAACTCACAGACAGAATTACCTGAGCAGCAGTTACATTCCCAACAGAAACTTCCAGAACTGTAGTCTACTTATCCTCCACTGCAAACTGAGGCACACAAATCCCAGCTCACCTCAATTTAAACTCACAAACAGAATTACCTGAGCAGCAGTTACATTCCCCACAGAACTTCCAGAACTGTAGTCTACCCATGTGTTTTTGGTTGAATGCCTTTTTTTTCAGTTCACACAGCTACAGTGTGCCTCTGACTGCTAATCTGTTTGTAAATGTGCTACTAAATCAGTTGCTGAGTTGCCCATTCAGCTCATTCAGTGCAAGCAAGGTGTTAATTAGCCACAATCACCTTCTGCTGGAGCTCGTTAATGGCTATTTGAACCGAACACTAAGCTCAGACAGTAACCATCCTGCCATGGACAAGACAAAGTGGATGGTGTTATCAATAGATCAGAAAGTCCAGGTGATAGAAAAATCTGCCTTTTCATCAAGGAAATAATTGTCCGCTCAGTTTGGTGCTGATGTCTCCTGTATTAGGAGGATTATAAGACAGGAAGAGATGAATCTTAATGACTGGGGTTCTGGCAGTCCTAAAGACAGAAAACAGAAATGGAACAGTAAAGATGCCCACATCGAAGAAGCCCTGCTCTCTTGGTTTTCATCACCCAGAGATAGGGGTGTTCCAGTGACAGCAATATGCTGATGGAGAAGGCGAGCAATCTGGTAGTCACTATTGGGATTGAGTGCTTTGAACCCATTTCAGGATGGCTGTCCCTATGGAAAGAAAGGCACTCCATTGGGTATCAACATGTCCATGGGGAAAAGGGTGAGCTCAGCAAGGTGCAGCTGATGACTAGATCATTTCTGTATTGCCCTCATTGCTGTCAGAATATGAGGCAAGAAATATTTTTAATGCAGATGAGATGGCCTTATTTTTCAGGGCAACACCTGATGACACCATTTCATTCAGAAGCAAATCACTAGCTGGACATAAAAAGGCTAAAGAATGTGTATCAATCATGGTGTGTGTGAATTGTGATGGCTCTGAAAAGTTTAAATTACTTCTTGTTGGAAAATCCAAAAAAAAAGATGTTATAAGGGAATCAGTGTTAATTCACTGCCCATCGAATATGCTATGAATAGCAATGCTTGGATTATGGCTGATTTGTTTCATGAGTGGCTGAAAGCTGTGGACAGAAAAATGAGGAGGCAGAGAAGACAGATAGCCATGATCATAGACAATTGCCCTGCTCATAAATCAATAGACCTCAGAAATGTTAAACTTTTCTTCCCACCTCCTAATTGCACCTCATTGATTCAGCCAGTGGACCAGGAGATGATAAACTGCTTAAAACAACATTACCATCACTGAATTGTAACAAAGATTATAAGAGACAATGATGCTGAAGCAGGACATTTTAATGCAAAAGCAAAGACCACCAATTTGCTGGAGGCTATTCATCTCATCGCACAGTCTTGGCAGGATGTTACCACTGACACAATCAAAAACTGTTACAGAAAGGCTGGCATTTGCCAGGTGACTGACACTCAACCAATCGAGGAGGACAATGACACCATTGTCCCACCTCCCGGTATACAGGCTGCTGATTTCACTGCATACCTAGCCATCGATCAAGGTGAGCCCTCCTCTAGTGAACTTACTGACACTGAGATATGCAATAGTGTTCTCAGTGTCATGGATACTGCTGAGGAAGACAAAGATGAGGAGGATGAAGAAGAGCCCCCCCTTCCACTGGTGAGCTTTGGGCTTGTGTGAAAAAAAAATAAGACGTTTTATTGAAACCAAAGAAACTAGAGACTTTAATTGGTTTTATATCTTTGAGCATAACATAGAAATGCTCACAGCCATACAAGCATGCCATACTGTAATTATGGCTTTTTTTTACTAAAGAATGAATTGTGTCAGACTGAATTTGACATGTTTTACATGTTTTTATGCAGTGCATAGTTTCAAATGTTTTTAATGTTTCACATTTCTATTCTATCTCATTATGCAGCACATAGTTTTAAGTTTATCACATTTTGAACTCAGTAAAGCACGTTTATGAACACTGACATGTTGCCTCTGAGCCTTTGTTGTGGTATAGAGCTGACGGGGTCAGACGAAAATTCAACTTCGGATGTATGCATTTTTGGTTGTATGTACATAGAGCTAATTCCACGACTGTGTGCATACATCCAAAACTGACTATATATATTTACCTAGGACAAGGTAGATGAGATGCAATATCTAATTTTTAGTGGTTTCCTGTTTGGCACATTGTTAGACTGAAGTTTCCCAGGACAGGGCAGCTGAGAGGCAGTATGTACTTTTATGTGGGCCCCCACATTTTAGCCCCAAATTCCAACAGTATTTGTAGTACCTGACGTTATGATCAAAACAGGTGGAATTTTTAAAATCCATCCAAAAGGTGATTTCACTGTGTGACTATGGAAGCAAGTTTCAGAAAGGAATTGGAAAAATGACACCTGCCATGTTCAGGAGATGGGGTAACACAAGGGATATGTTGAACATTAGGGGCCAAAATCTGCAAAATTAGAGTAAATGTTGGAACAATTTGTTTCCTCATAACTTAGTTGTTTTTTCACATTTTTACCTCACATTTTCAACATAATCTTTTTATGACCACTTCTTCTGAGCATGACAGGTGTCATTTATAAAACAATGGCCAAAACGCCATTTTGCACCACAAGTCTTAAAACACATTTTGGGTAGGACTTGAGAAATGACAGATGCCACATTTATGAGGTGGTGTGAAAAAATGGCTATGTTGAAAAGTTGGAGTCAATATATTGAAAAATACCATAGGTGCATGAGTGCATTTACAAATTGCAATGTAGACTCATAACTTTGTTGTTTTCTCATATTTTTACCCCAAATTTTAAAAATAGCCTTCTTATGACCCAACATAACTTTCTTTTGAGCCCACCTCATAAACAAGGTCAGAGAACATTTTCAAATCCTGCCCAAAAAGTGATTTCATACAACAAGTGCAAAAACACATTTTGGCCAGGATTTGAAAACTAACAGCTGTCACATTCATGAGGGGCTTTACAGAAATGGTTACACTGAAAATATGGGGTTAAAATATTGAAAATTACCGAAGTTACGAGCCTATGTTCATAAATTTCAATGTAGGCACATAACTTTTGTTTTGTATTTTTACCCCAAATTTTCAACCTAACCTTCTTATGACCCCACCTCATGAACAAGGGCAGAGAAAATGTTCAACTGCTGCCCGAAAAGTGATTTCATGCACTGACCATGAAATAACCTTTTGGAGTGTGAAAACACATTTTGACCAGGATTTGAAAAATGACAGCTATCACATTCATGAGGTGCAGTGAAGAAATTGCTATGTTGAAACTATGGGGTCAAAATATTGTAAATGACCAAAGTTATGAGCCTGCATTCGCAAATTTCAATGCAGGGTCATAGCTTTGTTGTTATTTGAATATTTTTACCCAGATTTTCAACATAGCTTTCTTATGACCCCATCTCATGAACAACAGTGGAGAAAATGTTCAGCTCCTGCCTGAAAGGTTACATAGATTACATATGTGCCTTTGGAACATAGCAGACAATTGTCCATTTACTGTAGCTCATCAAATCTCAATGTCTCTAATCTTCAATATTATTTGAAGCACAGAACACAACTGCAAAATCACCTTTTGGGATAGATTTGCCTAATTGCACCACCATTGTTCATGAGGTAGGGGTCCCAAAACAGGCATGTTGAGAATTTGAACAAAAATATTCAATAAATGGTCAAGTTATGCCACTAATTACAAACCCCAATTGAAATACATTGAACTGCATATCTGATTTCCTCAGTTCATGGTCCAGCTTTGAAAAATTAAGATGTGTCTATGGTCCAGGGAGGATTATGGTGTTGGATCCACAGTGAGTAAATAAGGGTTTGTGGGGAGTGAGGTGGTGGGTACTGAGTGGGAGGTCTGGGTGGTGGGATTAATGGCACAACAGACATCAATGGATGGTTTTCTTTGTTGCAGTGTTAAAAAAAGTTGTGAGACATTTTTCTTTATTTCAGGTGGTGACACTGGGGAATTGGGCACCTCTAGTTTCAGTGTTATATTTGTGAGGGTGGGTGGGTGAGTGGGAGGGTTGGGTGGGGGAGACAGTTACAGGGGTTCTACCATAAGACATTGATGGGAGTTTTTCTTTGTTACAGGGTGCCACCAACAAACATTGATGGACGTTTTTTGTTGTTACAGGGTATGTATATATATATATATATATTCATGGCAAAAAAATAAATTTAATGCATCAGTTAAGGTTGTTCCACAGTGACAAAAGTGAGGAAATTTGGTGTTAGGGTTATCACTCCTTGCACCCCACACCCACCCTGCGCCCATCAACAGGCATTGGGGTGTGCACTGGGGTCATCAGCCCTAACTCTCACCCTATTCCATGTGTAACTAAGATGAAGTGGTGCAGTATAGGAGAATGGGGTGAGAGTTAGGCCCACCGACCAAAACACACACCCCAATGCCTGTTGGTGAGGGTGGGGTGGGCGTGGGGTGCAAGGGGTGGTAACCCTAACACTGAATTTCCTCACTTTTGTCACTGTGAAACAACTCCAACTGATGCATTAAACTGAGTTTCTTTGCCATGAATTTCCCTTCTTTTTAAGAATGTGCAATGTAAATAGTGAATGGAATGTGGTGGTATGAGCGTGGGGCTCTTTGGGCCCCGTGCTTCCACCATGCTGCCATGTCTGCTTAAGAACCATAACAATAATGCTAACAGTAATGGTAATGGTGAGTGAATCGCAAATGCTAATGGTAACTGTAACACCAACATAAATGTGAATGCAAACACGAGTGGTAACTGTTATGGTAACACAAACGGAAATGCAAACGCAAGTGGTAATGCAAATGGTATTGCAGATGCAAATGGTAACGATAACAGTGACGCAAATAAAAACGTGAAACAATGGTAATGGTAGTGGTAATATAACTGCAAACACTAACAGTAACAGTGACGCAAATGTAAATAGAAACAAAAAATGGTAATGGAAACACAATCGCAAACTGTAACACAAATGGTGAGGGAAACGCAAACATAAACGCAAATGGTAAAGCAGATGGAATCAGTAACACTAGCTGATGTAAGGCAACAGTAATGAAAAGTCTGTATTTCATTTCTTTTCCGAGATAATGAAGTAAAGGTGATGTGATCCAACAGTAGCGAAAAGTCTGTATCCCGCTTTGTTTCTGAGATAACGGCACAAAGGCTAATGTGAACCAAACCACTGAAAGGCACCTCCATACCACTAGGGCTATCTATGTTATAAATTTTAAGCCACTAGCACCATGCATAATGCTATGCACAAACTGTTAACTGCATCACACGGTATCTCCGCTGTAAATTATTTTCCCATCATGTAAACAGCATACTTCACATCTCCAGGACATCCACTCAACACCCTCCAAATTTCATGTTAAAAGACCAAACCATTCCAGAGATATTCAATTTTAAAGTTTGTGCACCTTTAAGAAGTCTTCCACCACAAAATGGCAGAACTCATGGCCAAAAATGTGATAAAATGGCGGAACATACGGCTGAAAAATCTCTGACCGCAAAAGGGCAACTTCAAATGCTTATAACTCTGGAGTGGAACAACATTGTTTCACCAAACAAAAACCTGCATTTTCCTTCTACGTGCCAAGTTTCAGACCAATAAACCACACAGTGGCTGCTCTATGCTTCATCCAAGACAGTGCAAAAAAATTGCAAAAACTGCATTTTTTGCACTTCACTGCACAAAAACTGTATGTACCAGTGAAATAGAAATTGGTAAATAAATAGATGTACTATTCCACTCCTTGTATACCAAATCTTATCCAAATCCCTTCAACGGTTGCAGAGCAGCACAAGTGTAAAACTGCATATGAGTGCTGAAAAATACATTTTTGGCCCTTCATTGTTCAAAAAACATATGCAGATGTCAAATGAAAATTGGCAAATGCACAGAAGTACCATAGTTGACCAAGTATTACAAATATCACACAAATCCATTCAACAGTTGTAAAGTTATAATTACACTAAGAATGTGACGTTTAACCACAAACAATAACGCCAACAGTGATGCAAATGGAAAAATAAAGCAAGCGGTAACAGATACGCAAGCGCACATGTAAATGCAAACAGTAACGAAAAAGCAAATATTAATGATAACGCAAACAAAAGAGCAAATGGTAACGCAAGCAGAAATGCAAATGATAACGGTAATGGTGACACAAGTGGAAGCAGTGAGACAAACATTAACAGAAACGCAAGTGCAAACGTTAACACAAAAGGTAATGGTAATGTAACAGTAACACAAATAGTAACGGGAAGGCAAATGGTAACAGAAACAGAAATGTAAATGGTAATGCCAATGGTGATGCAAAATGGAATGCAAATGAAAATGGTTACACAACTGGTAAACACAAGCTCAAAGGTAAATGCACATACAAATGGTCACGCAAACAGTAATGAAAATGCAAATGGTTACGGTAACACAAATGGAAACGCAAATGGTGATGGTGACCCAAAAGGAAACAATAATGCAAATGGTAACATAAACACAAGTGCAACACAAATGGAAACAGTAACGCAAACAGTAACATAAACGCAAGCACAAATGTAAATGAAAAAACAAATGGTAATAAAAACGCAAACGGTAACACAAACACAAATGGTAACGATAATGCCAACGGTGGCGCAGAAGGAAGCAGTAACGTAAACGATAATGGAAATGCAAGCGTAAACACTAACAGTAACAGAAACGGTAATGGAAACGCAAACACAAACGCAAATGGTAACAGTAACACCAACGGTGATGCAAAAGGAAACAGTAATGCAAACAAAAACACAAACACAACCACAAACACAAACGCAAATGGTAACGCACACGTTGACGCAAACGTAAATGGTTACGCAAACAGTAACGGTGAAGTAAGCGGAAATGTAAACAGAAACGCTAACAATAACAGTTACGCAAATGCACATGCTTTGTGTCCCAAAAGGTGCATTCAGACGCACAGTGAATACAAAGAGTGTGGGCATAATAATGGCCCTCCGACCAGAAAATGAGCATTAGGAATACTAAATTGCTTATATCTCAGGAACCGTACGACCTAGAAAAAAAATTAAAATGTCATATTATTTATGACTTTCCAGGTTAGTTTTTCACCTAGCTCCCCCAGTGGGGGAACTAAGAATTTTTGCGACAAAAAGTCTGTATCTCAAACTGTTTTCGAGAAATGGGACCCAAAAGGTGCGGCGGACACAGTAATGTTATCCTATGAGAAAAATCGTCAACTTCAGAGTGCCGTAACTTTGCAGCCCAGTAATATTTTGGCAACAAACCATGAAAAGGCACATCTGTGTGATGTTGGCTTTCTTCCCTGCAAATTTCAGCCCAGATGGCCAAACTGTTGTTTTGCAGGAGGGTGGCAAAGATTTCCTATTGTTCTGGGCATAGTGTCGCAAATTACTTTCGCAAAACAAAAATCATGAAAGTGTCGCATTTGCGAAAGTACTTTGTGACACTACTTTTTACAAAAATTTAAAAAACATATTTCTGGGGTGTTTTACCCCCCAAAAAAAAGACATGGCTAGCATCCTCAGGGCTCGACAAGGTGAACACAAGAATTGTGTCCCTAGAGGGTACCAAATTTAAATGCCAAGCATTTTGCTGACCAACGGTTCAACAAAATGGCTGAATCATGAAAGTAAAAGGATAATTTTCGAAAGTAAAAACTGCATTTGCGATACTTTTGCATAGTTTGTTAACTTTTCCAATTGACTATAATGGGATTCAGTGTTTTTTGAATAGCTTTTGAACTGTTTAATATTTTTACACAAAATTTTTGAAAGGCACATCGGGGACCCCAGCTGCATGTTCCCTGAAATTGTTGGACCGATCATTCAAACCATGTGGGCTGTAGGTGCGAGTAAAGAAATGCACAAAACCCCATAATTTATGAGTTTTTTGGCACTCTGTAGCTCTGCAACCATACATCCAACCATAACAACACTTGGCAGGTCCAGAGATCGTTGTATCAAATTGTGCATTCCAAATTTCAGGCAAATCCGTTATACTGTGAAAAAGTTATTAAGGTGAAAATTTCAGATTTAACTTTAAATGGGGTACTCAGCCTAACTATAGTGGCACTACAATGCCACTATAATGTATATATATATATATATATATATATTCTTTGCAAAAACTTTGTTAATGCATCAGTTAGGGTTGTTTCCACACCGACAAAAGTGTGGAAATTCAATGTTAGGGTTACCACCCCTACCACCCCAAGAAGCTTAGGTGGTGCAGTATAAGAGAATGGGGTGAGAGTTAGGCACGACGACCCCAGTGCACACCTCAATGCCAGTTGGTGGGGGTGGGTGTGGGTGGGTGGGGGTGGTAACCTTATCGTTGAATTTCCACACTTTTGTCAGTGTGGAAACAACCCTAACTGATGCATTACTTAGGTTTTTGCAAAGAATTTCATTTCCTTTCTTTTTTAAAAGTGTAATATAAGTAGTAATAGAAATGGATGACTTGGTAGAAGTGTGGGGCCCTTTGGGCCCACACACTCCCACCAAGCCAACTATTTGTGTATAATGTATGTGTGGGTGGGAGCAGAGCCCTCTGGGCCCTGCAATCCCACTTATATATAAGCATGGAGTCATACAGCAGCCCTATAAGGCAAGGAGAGTTTGCAACAGTAACTTGCCCATATTTCAGGAACCATTGCAGATAGGAAAAAAAATTAAAGTGTTGTTGTAATCGTGACAGTGTGCAGTTCTCACAACCATGGTAACAACCAAACCCGTATCTCGCATCATTTCTGAGATACGTGCACCGAAACGCAATGTGAGTGCTAAATCTGAGGGCATTATAGTGGCCCACACACATGAAAATCACCAATTAGAACAGTTAATTCACAAATATCTCAGGAACCATATAAGCTAGAAAGAAATTCAAATTTCAGGGGGTTTCAAGACTTTCTAACCTAGTTCTAAACTTAGCCCCCCAGCAGGGGGGCTAAGCAATTTTCCTACTAAAAGTCTGTATCTCAAACCGTTTTTGAAATACAGGCCCTGAAAGGCACTGCGGGTGCTGAAATGTTATCCTATAAGGAAAATTTGGAACTTTGGAATGCTGTAGCTATGGCCCCGCTGAATGTTTTCACAGCAAACCACCAATAGTCACACCTGTGAGACTACAGCTTTTTTTTCAGGGTAATACCACAATCCACATTGCGGCAACAAGGCGAAAAAGAAATACCAGCTCCACAATGTTATCCTATGGGGAAATTTCCAAACTTCACAATGCTGTAACTATGGCCATATTCAATGGTTCCGTACCAAACCATCAAAAGGCACACCTGTCGGGGTAGGGCTTTGCACCCTAAGAATTTCAGGTCAATACCACAACACACATAGCCACAATGACATGACAAAGAAAACGACTCCCACAATGTTATCCTATGGAAAGATTTGTAATTTTGGAATGCTATAACTAGGGACATGGTGAATGTTTTCAAAGAAAACCACTGAAAGGCACATCTGTGGCAGTAGGGCTTGCCACCCTGAAAATTTCAGGCCAATATCACAGTCTAGCTTGCCATTATCAAGTGACAAAGAAAACAGCATTTCAGAAAATGTGGCTGTGCAGTGTTACCACGGTCATTTAAGAAATGATCGCAACACTCCTATCTTTATAATGGGAATACAACTGTGAATGTAAAATATAGTGTTGCGCTTATGTTTTTTATGGTCATGCATATTGCCTCGGCTCTTTGAGACAGTGTCATGATCAAAAAACAGCAAAATGTTGGAAACAATTTGAAAACCACATTTCCAAACCAGCTGGTGAAAAACTAATACCAGATTCCTCTTCCTCAGGCCCCGGAATGGTAACCAATGGTTGGTGTGTCAAAAAGTGCAATTTTTTTTGAGTTATATTGTTTTTTCTCTCTCACTAACTGAAAACAAGATGGCAGCAGCACGACACTATGTTTGGCAAGCGCGACACTAAAAACTACTATCAAGACAATTTTTGAGCTGCACATATAAATTTAACCATAGGCTATAATGGGACACTAAAAATGCTATAACTTTTATACAGAACAAGATTTTTATACAAAATCTTCAAAAGGCACATCTGCGACCCAGGACCCATGTAGTCCACCCAATTTGAACCCTCAGATGCAGTCTTCAGTACAAAGTGGACATCTAAAGAAAACAGAAAGTTGGGATTTTTCACATTTTTCAGTGTGCCATGATTCTGCAACCGTACATCCGATCAACACGAGATCAGGAGACCCACCAAAAACCTTCCTCCATGCCAAATTTCAGGCAAATTGGACAAATGGTTGCAAAGTTATTAAAGTGTAAAATCTGAGGTTTAACATAGAAATGGCCATGTAACTCTAACTATAGTGGCACTACTGTGCCATTATATATATATATATATATATATATATATATATATTAGAGGAAAAAATCCATTTAATGCATTAATTGGGGTTGTTCCACAGTGACAAAAGTGAAATTAGTGTTGGGTTGAAAGCTTTTGTCCTCTAACCACTCTAAATCACATTAGGGGTGCATGTTGTTGTCGGCTCTTAACTCTCACCCCATCACATATGTGAAGAAGCAGAGGTATAAGAGAATGGGGTGAGAGTTAGGAACGACGACCCCAACACGCACCCTGATGCCGGTTGGGGGGTGGGCTGGGGGGTCCAAGGGGGGCTTTCAACCCTAACACCAAATTTTCTCCCTTTTGTAGCTGTGGAACAACCCTAACTAATGCATTGAAAAGAGTTTTTGCTTCTAATTTCTCCCCTTTTTGAGAATGATGATGAGAAATAGTGAATGTAATGTAGTGGTGGGAGCGCGGGGCCCTCCCACCATGTGATGTCTTGTGACATAGTAACAGGAACAGTAATGCAAACTGAAGCATAAACAGTGGAACACATGGTAATGCAAATATAAATGGTAAAGGAAACGTTAATAGAAATGCAAGCGCAAAGTGACCCCGAAGTGAACAGTGATGCAAACAGACATTGAAGCGCATACAAAAATGCACCTGGTAACGTGAACAGTGATGGCAGTGGCATTTTAAATGGAAATGTTTCGTGTCACAGCAAAAAGAACATGAAAGGGAACAGAAACAGAAACGCGAATGCAAGCGCACACATAAACGCAAACTGTAATGCGCACAGGCATGGTACCGCAATTGTAAATGCAAATGGTAAAGTTAACATGAAGAAAAATGCCAAAGGAAAGAAAAACAGAGACGGGAACAGAAGCACGTATGGAAACGCAAATTGAAACGCGCATGGGCAAAGTACCACAATTGTAAATGCAAATGGTAACAGTAACAGCAACAATAACAGGAAAGGAAGCAGAAGCGCAAAAGGAAACGCAAGTGCATATGGAAATGCAGACCGTACTGCACATGGGCATGGTAACACAATTGCAAAGGCAAATGGTAACAGTAACAGCGAGGAAGATGCAAAACGAAAGAGAAACAGAAACGCAAATAAAAGGGCTGCTGGAAACGCAAATGGCAATACGCACGGTGATGCAAACAAAAAAGCAAACAGAAACAGTAGTGGAAACGCAAATGGTAATGGTAACGCAAACACAAGCGCGAATGACAATGCAAAGGATAACGCATACGGTGGCATACATGGGAGCAGTAATGCAAACGGGGAGATAAACACAAGTGGAAACAGTAACTGTTACAGTAAAGGAAGCGCATACCCTGTTTTTGCCAAACAGGTGCATACAGAAACACAGTGTGTACAAAGAATGTATGCACTGTAATGGGGTTCGAAGTTTAAAATGAGCATTGGAATTACTTAATTGCTAATATCTCAGCAACTGGCCGATGTAGAAAAAAAAACATCAAGGGTATTTTAACAGACACCTTAAACACCTTTTTGAATACACATGAGTGCAATCAGGAAATTAATAAAGCTTTCAGATAGGAACATTAGGGACAAATAACAATGTGGATAAGAAAGGGGAGACTATTAGACTCACTAGAAGTTAAACAAAGAATATTGGATGAACTGGGTATATTTGTTTATGTAAAGGATGTATATGAAAGAAAGAACGGGAAGTACAATCCAGAGAAAGAAAGAAGTACACAGTGGGAATAAATAATTGAGACTTCAAACAAATATGAAGTACTGGCAGATGTTGATCTGTGACCATCAACATTTGGAATAATAGGAGGGAGGCCCCAGGGATCAAGTGAACAACAGAGCTCTATTAACAGGAAAGGTGATAGAAAGACAAAAAAAAATATCTAACATTCATGATTCTGCTTTCTTCCTGTCTTGGAATTTTTCAGGCCTATGTGACAAGTTAGGAGACCCCGAAATGGAACAATATCTAAAAAAGTTTGATTTTATCTGCATTCAAGAAACATGGATGGTAGAGGGCATTCACTTAAATGGATATAAAACATATTGGAAAACAGAAACATAGAAATATAGAATTTAACGGCAGATAAGGACTGCTTGGCCCCCCCAGTCTGCCCATTTCCCTACTTAATGGATAAGCAGCAGGTCCTAGCTAACCAACAGCTTACTTCTTCCCACCCCCACTCTCTCTAGAATTGCCTTATGACTGTCCCATGCATTCTTAAATTCCACCACTGTTTTTGATTCCACAACCTCCTCAGGAAGGCTGTTCCATTCATCTACAATCCTCCCAGTGAAAAAATACTCCTCACATTACCTCTGAGCCATCCCCCCCTCTAGCTTCAAATTGTGCCCCTTTGTTCTTGCACACCTCTTTTTCTGAAAGATGCTATCTTCTTGGACTTTGTTGATTCCCTTGAGGTACTTGAAAGTTTCTATCATGTCCCCCCTCTCCCGCCTCTCCTCGAGGCTATACATATTAAGCTCCTTAAGTCTCTCTTGATATGTCTTCCAGTGCAGACCCTGCACCATTTTAGTTGCCCTCCTCTGGACTGCCTCCATCCTGTCTATATCTTTGCAGAGCCTGGGTCTCCAGAACTGCATGCAGTACTTCAGATGGGGTCTCACCAGCTGTCTGTACAGAGGGATAACAACTTCCTGTTTTCTACTGGCGATGCCTCTCCCTATGCATCCCAGTATCCCCCCCAACCCTCCTTACTGCCAAGGTTAAAAACATGATAGAAATATAAGAGAACTGGAAATACTATGCAAATTAAATAATAATTTTAAAACAGAAGAAATTAACATCAATAGTGAAAGCATACTGGTAGTCAATATTACTAATGGCCATAAAGATAATTTAATAGTGATAAATATTTATGCTTAACCATAAGACAGCATTTATGGAGACAAGGACTGGTTAGAACATATAAACTCTATAATAGAAACTTTACAACAAGACTACCCCACAGGTAACATACTTGTAGTGGGTGATATGAGTACTAGAGTTGACAAACTCCAAGGAACACCCCCAAAAAATTGTTCCTTTTTTCTCCCAGGTAAATAATGAATTAATCTTCTAAGAAATATAGAACAAAAGATCATAGAATGAACAGTAAGGGATGGGAAATGCATAACTCATTTGTGGATAAAAATTGATATTACTTAATGGTAGGACAAAGGGTGTTGAAAAAGGTAACTTTACTTTCATGGGAGGAAATGGCTCCTCAGTAATTGATTATATCTGGGTAAACATACAAATGATCCAGTATTGTCAGAGTCTGGAAATAAAACTTAGACCAGAAAGCCAACACTCGGCATTAGAATTAAAGGTAGGAGTGATGGGGACGTGTGCTACAGACATGCATGCAATCCCATTAGATATAAGAAAAATAAGCTGGGTAGGATGGGGAATTATAGAAGGAAATAATTTCTCTCTGAAACCCTAGATAGCATGGGGACATTAGAGGATCTACAAAATCTTATAGAAATGAACATAGATGATACCATATTGACATCTTTTGGCTCAATAATGGGGCAATATCTGGTATAATAATAAAGGAAATAAATATTAACAACAGAGAGGGTCAAGTATGGTATAATGACTCATGTCGTAGGGCTAAAACAGCACTAAATAAACAACTTAGAGTGCTAAAAAATAACCCTACTATGAATAATAATAAAATAATGAACAACTTAAGGAAGGAAAGAATATTGAAATATTTTAAAAGAAAATAAATACAAATATATTCAGAAATTATGGACAGACCTAGAAGTTGCAGTAAGAACAAAGGACTCAAAAAATTCTGAAATCTAGTAAATAAAGGCATGAGTAACAATAAGACTGAACCAGAAGTTCACATAGAACCTGAAGTATGGTACAGCATTTCAAAAAATTGTTTTACAAGAATGATGATCAGTATCTAGAATTACCGTTTAACCCCATGAATGAAACTTGGATTAAACCAGAAAAACAAATAACAATTATTGAAGTGGAACAAGCACTAAATTCCTTTCATAGACATAAGGCACCGGGCCCTGATGGGGTACCCAGAGAGGCAATCTGAAGGATTAGGATATTATGGATATCTGTTTTATACAAACTTTTCAATTATATCTGGAATAGTGTGAAAATACCAAATAGATGGCACTTAAATACAATAGTACCATTATTCAAAAAGGGAGAAAGAAATAACCCTGAGTGCTACAGACCAATAAGTCTGATTGACAGCACAGCTAAAATATTCACACAAATTCTTAACAATAGAATAACAGAATGGGTAAATAGGGAAAACATATTAGATGAGGCCCAAGCTGGCTTTAGAACAGACCATGCGACAATTGACCAATGTTTCACACTAACTAATTTGGTTTACAAATAGAAGGTAGTTAAGAAGCAAAAATTGTATTGTATTTTTGTTGACTTAAAGTCAGCATTTGATAGAGTGAACAGAGGACTACTGTGGGATAGACTGGGAAAAAAGGGTTGGAGTTATCATTATTGACTATGATCAAAATATTATAGCATAATAATTACACAAGTGGCAGGTATAATAACAAGGGAAAAATTAGTAATTGGTTTGAATCAAATATTGGGGGTAAACAAGGTTGTTCACTGTCCCCTTTATTGTGTAATATTTTTTGATACTGTTTTAAGGACATTATATGACCCAGAACAGCATATGCCTAGAATTGGTGACAGACCATGTCCCTACCTGGCATACATGGACAATGTCGCTTTACTAGCTACTAGTTTTTTGGGACTGAAGAGAATACTGGAGAAATTCCAACATGAATGTGATTTAGCAGAACTTCAAATGACTATAATAAAACCAAAGTGCTTGTACTCAGAGGGAGCAATAGTAAGTAAAAATATATAATAAATAAGAATAGGCTTAAGGTGGTAAGGGAATTTTGTTATTTAGGCATTCTTTTTTCAGAGGAAGGGACATGGAGGAAACATATTAAAGAAATAGAGAATAAAACTAAAACATTTATTCAATTAATGAATTCATTTTCATACAGATATGGGGTAAGTCAGTGAAGGGAAATATAAATGTAATAAATGCCAAAATTAGAAGCCAAATATTATATGGAACAGAGATTTGGGGTAGCCAGGTTAGAACAAATATTGACTCACGCCTAAATAAATTCTATAAGAAAATCTTAGGACTCCCAGGAAGTGCCCCTTCAGCCCTTGTTAGGGCAGCAATAGGACAAGTACCTATAGGATGTCAAATTGCACAATGATCAATAATTTATTGGCTTAAAGTATTTGGCATGGAAAATCATAGATCGCCAAGATTATGTTTGGAGGAAGCTATAACATATATTGAAAAAAAATCCCATTTCCTAGTGTTCAAACTGTTGAGAAATTCATCATGCCTAATGGCTAAATGTCTTGTATTTCAGATAGCCTTATATATCCCCCAGAACAAATAATTATAGAAATAAGAACTAGAATAAGGGATGTCTATGCACAACAAGATTTAGAAAGATGTAAGCAATATAAAGTCTGCAAATGGTTGAAGAATAACAAAAGAAATCATAAAAAGGAATAATATCTACAGATATTAACAAAACCCTCTCTCAAACAGGTCTTCACACATTTCAGATTTGAACTCTTTACCAGCCAGTAGAAAATGAATCAATATAACAAAGTGAACCAAGAAATTAAAACAAGTTGCAAATGTGGCTATGAACAAGATGACCTAGTATGTTTGATCATTTTGTGTCCCCTATATAATAAATATAGGGAGCAATATTTTGGGAAAACACTGGGAACTCTTGAATATGAACCCATACATTTGGTCACATACCTACTAAAAAAAAACAGAACAGAGCATATTAGTCCCTGTAACCTCCATCCTGAAAATAACAAAAAGTAAAGAATTACATCTCAATAGCAGTATGCTCCCATCTAATACCTGACTGGCTGTCTGTGTATATATATTTAGTGTTTAAGAAGTAATGGAGTTTTATTCAACTAGCAGTACTATCAGAATGTTTTAAGGAATTTAAGCTTATCGTGCTTTGAAGAAATTGTGAATGGATTGATGTTATTTATGATTTTAAGATATGTGATTTGTGAAAAAAATTGTAGGCATGTTTCAATGCATGTATTATAATGACTTATTGCAAGTTGACCATTACAATTTTGATTGATTGATTGATACTCATTAACAGGAGTCAGCAAAGAAAAACACTACGGACTGCTTTACTCTAACATAATAAGGTGCTTGCCTTTCTACGCTGGCAGAGACACTTAAATCTAAACTCTCTGTCACCTTACATAAATCTCAACTGAAGGCAGGTTCTCTGCTTATCTTCATATATGGTATCAGGCAAAAGCTCCGCTTGAGAGGAATCCTCTGAATTTGTAGCGTACATTTAAAACTCTGTAATGGAACATCCCTTTGAATTGACTAACCATTTTAGATTCTGTACAAGTTTGAATTCCTTTGCCCCAATCAACTTACTAACCTACAGGTGCACAAGTAGATCCATTTAAAAAACAGTTTATATTGAAGTGATCCAATCCTTTCAAACTCTGTACATATATGAGTGTGTATGTCCACTCCCTGAAATTTATTATCTATCCTATTACCTTGTCCAGAGGCTGCTAGTGCAGTGGAATCCCAGTGTCTCTTGCTGTTAGCAAGCCAAGAAAAATCACAAGGTGAGATTCAGAAGACCAAAAAATAGTTTTCATCTATCCAAACAATTAACTACTTAGTCCCATTTCTGTCACACTCACCCCTTTCCATATGTAAATAATCTAAGATAGGTACAATATATGAGAATGAGGTGAGCATTAGGGTTGACAACCCCAAGGCACACCCCATGCCTGTTGCTGCCTTCAGGGTGGGGTGGAGGGGTTAGGGTTGGAAACTCTAATGCCACATTTGCCTACTTTTATCACTTGATCCCTAACTGATGCATTAACAGAGTTTTTTTTGCAAAAAATGTTGTTACTTTTTAAGATAGTATAATCTTATCCTCATTTGTCTATGGGAACATAGTATCCTCTGGGCCCTGTGCTTCAATCTCACTATAGATGTGTACATGTATATTGCTGTGCAAGCATTTCAGACAAAACAGCATCCAAATTGTCAGCATAGCCTTGTTATTAACCCACCTCATGAACGCTGGACTAAGGATTTTCAAATCCCCACTGAAACATCATTCCGTGCCACCACAATGCCACTCCACACCACAGGTGAGTAAACACATTTTATTAAGGATTTGAAAAATGACAGCCCTCTCATTTATGAGGTGATGTAAAAAAATGTCTATGTTGAAAATTTGGGGTGAAAATATTTAAAATTGCCAAAGGCACGAGCATGCACAATTAAGTTTAAATGCATGTGCATAACTTTGCCATTTTCACATATTTTGACCCCAAAGTTTCAACATAGCCTTTTTATGAACCCACCTCATGAACAAAGGAAGTAACAATTTTTAAATGATGCCCAAAAGGTGATTTCATCAAGCGATGGTAAAATCACCTTTTGGGTTGGATTTGATAAATTCCAGTGATATTGTCCATGAGGTGGGGTCAAAATATGCATAAAAGGCAATGTTATGGATCAAAGTTGAAAGCCCCTTTGAAATACATTGAACTACATTTATCTTAGCTTTCTCATATTGCAGTCGCCAATTCCAGCAGCAAGATGTGTCTTCAATTGGAGAGTGGATCTTCAGAGTAGCACCTGCTGAGGTGAATGAGGGTGTGTGGGGGATTTGGGGAGTACAGGGTGGCAGGTGCTGAGTAGGAGGTTGGGGTGGGGGGTGAGATCAGTGAGGGACTATTTCCTTTTTTTACAGGTTAAAAAATGTATGGACCATTTTATTTCAAGTTGATGGTGAACGGAGGGTGGAGGTGCCACTAGACACCAGGGAAAGGGGCAAGAAGTAATGGAGACACTGATCAAAGGGTGGATGTGTGTGACTAGATATCAGGGATAAAGAGGGTCTGAGGACAATCATGAGAACAGTGATTGGAGGGTGGGGAATGCCACTAGACAGAAGGGAAACAACAGGGATAGCGATCGGAGGGTGGGGGGTGCCACTATACAAGGGAAACTACTGAAATAGCAAATCAGAGAGTGGGAGTCTGCCACTACACATCAGAAACATTGGGACCAGTGATCAAAGGTTTGGGGTGCCACTAGACACCAGGGAAAACATGGGAATGGCAATTGGAGGGTGGGGGTACCACTAGACACCAGGGAAATAATTTTTCATCATGAAAAAGAATCCTTTTTTGTGACTCATAATACAAAAAAGAATATTTTTTCGCATCACAAGTCACAAAAAAGATTTATAATGTTTAGAAAAACTTCAAGATAATTTTTGCAACAGGTAAGTGCAGAATCCAGCTGAGGGGGTTCCAAAAAGCAAGCTACATCTGTTGGTTTCTACTAAAGGCATAATTTTTTTGACTTATTTTATTTTTTTATCCTTCACTAACTGTAAAATAAAATGGCAGAAGCACAAAAACAGATATTCCTTTTGCGACACAGGGTCATCCATTTGCAAGAAAGGGTCCTTTTTTCCACTGGGACATCTAACTGCTCCAATTGAAAATTATGGGACATTTTTTAATTTAATAACTTTGAAATGGATTAATATTTTTCACCAAATCTTCAAAATGCACACCTGTGACCAAAGATCTTTCTACCCTAAAAATTTCAGACTAAAATTCTGCACCATTTTTGCACTGCACGTGACAAAGAATTTTGCCAAAAATGACAATTTTCACATGTTGTGGCACTCCTTATCTTAGCACCCACATATCCGACTGGAACAAAACTTGCCACATCAAGAGTTATGTGATCCCTAATGGAGTATGCACAATTTCATGTGGATCGCTTGAACGGTTGCAAAGTTAGTAAAGTGCACAATTTTGAGTTTAACATAGAAGTGAAAGCTGAACCTTGACCATAGGGGCACCTATAAAATATATATATATATATATATATATATATATATATATATATCTGTTATAAGGGCACGGTCACACACTTATTGTAGGCACTTTAATGTTAAACCTGAAATTTTGTGTGTTAATAACTTTGCAACCGTTCAACAAGATTTGCACAAAATTTGCTATGCATGGTGGGGCATGGTAGAGCTCTTGATTTGCCAAGTTGTGTTTCGGTCAGACATACAGTTTTTACGTAGTAAAACGCCAAAAAATTCACTTTTTGTCAGTTTTGTGGGCAGTTTTGGGGATTTTGTCCATGATGCTGCATGGCCACCATGTGGTATACTGGTCTAAATCTTGGCATATAGAAAGAACTTGGGTCAAGGACAATGCCACTTTTTGTTTGGTGAAAAAATATTAAGCCATTCAAAAGTTATTAAAGTTTTTAACTCCCATTTTAAGTCAATGGGAAAATTTATATGGCTGTTTTGCAAAAGAAGAATAGAGTTCTGGCCATCTGGTCTATCCTCATGACCAAAGAATTTGCAGGCTCGCAGTCAAAAAATCTTTGGTCGTGAGAAATTTATTGGTTGCGATTGCCACCATCTTGTTTTCAGTTTGCGGTTGGAAAAAAACAAATATCTCAGCCCACGGGTGACTTCTGAAGTAAAGGAAGGATGGGTTTGCTCAGTGAGCTTCTCTCTATTGACCCAAGCCTGGGGTTTCATTCAGATGTGTCAAAAAATAGAGTTTTAAACTTTGAAAATCTTTGATCACGGCTAGCTAACGATCTTTGATCGCGAGTCTGCAAATTCTTTGGTCACAAGATAATTTTCGTTCACGAGCTTCTTTCGCGACTTCCTGACCAGATGTCCAGGTTTTTTCTGGATCAGATCTCTCTGAGAGGGACCAGATAGCCCAAATTTCATGACCAGATGTCCCCTGACAGCTGAAAATGATCTTAGGTCACGAGGTCACAGGCCGTTCTCACAACCAAAGAATTTTTAAAGATGGTAAAACTTTAAAATTAAATATCTCTGAAATGGTTTGCTCTTTTTACTTGAAATTTGGAGGGTGTTGAGGGGATGCACTAGAGATGTGACTGATGTTGTTTAGGTGTTGGAAAATTAATTTGTTGTGGAGATATTGAGTGACATACTTAAAATTTTGCCCATAGGATTATGCATGGTGCTATTGGCTTGAAATTTGTAGGGTAGGTAGCCCTAGTGCCACAGAGGTGCCTTTCAGTGGTTTGGTGTGTAAAACTTAAACAGGTGTGGCATTATGCCACTCCAGTGAATGAAAATGTGGTTTGTTCCGCATTAATAACTTTTGAACTGTGCATCTGATTTGTCTGAAATTTGGTTGGAATGTAGAAAGATTAATCATAGATCTTTGATTCTGGCAATTTTCATTGTGGTGGCAGTTACGGTTGCTGAATTGTGGCGCGTGCTCATTATAGTTAATGGGTAGGTATATATGTACATTGTGAAAACCATGGTGAGTACATTTTTGGGTGTGCAGGAAGATCCCATTATAAGGTATAAGACAGCTCAAAAGGTATGGCAGAAGTATATTATAGAGTATGGTGGAAGGCTGTTCCACATGGAAATCCATGCTTGGAACAGTGTTGTTGTGCTGCACTCAGTGCATCATGATCTTGTTGTGCTGCACCGAGTACATCACTGGTGCAGCAGAACAAGATTGAACGCATTTGCGCATGCGCAATTCAGTGGCCCATGGTGACGCGGAAGTAAGCATGTGGCTACAGATTCCGAAGTAAGCCTTATTTTTTCTGATAAACTTTTTTGGGGGATCATGGAGTGCTGCTTATGGTTGCCCATACACTATAAAAGATTGTGTATGAGCAACCATACACAAACAAGGTTTCGAGGTTTACGTGGTAACAGACCTCTCGAGCTATGCTCTCGGGGTCTCTGGTTACCACGGAAACCTCTTGATCACAACTGCCTTGTGTATGCTTGCTCAGGCCTTGAGAAAGTGTCAGTGTGATGCGAAAATGTTCGACGTTTTTTTGATTTTGGGGTGCTACTGTTATATCTTTTAGACCTTGTCATTTGTAACAAATGGACTTTTGTAATTAAGCCAAGTTCAAGGGCTTTCTTTCACTAACTTGATGCAGCCACGCTTATGCACTTTATGATGATTTGATTTTGTGGAGGCTTCGAGTGTGCGTTCTTAGTGGCCACCTTTCCGTTACAAGCTCTATCAATGTCTGAATTATAATAACAAGATATATGTGTATCGCACCAACCTGTGCCTGCTTTCCTATTTTTTATTTATTCATTTTTTAACTGTTACCATTTTGTCATTTTCTGGCTTTACTCGACCTGTAAAACACATAGATACCACCATGTTTTAGCCTTCTAATATATTTCCACATACACTGAAATAATTAACCCATCTCCATACTTTCATTTCATATATATCCGTTTACTGATTTTAGCTACAAATCTTTAAATCAGGACAGAAGCTTAGCGGGTTCATTTTTTGTATTACAACACAGTTTCTCAATGCTCTACTTACAGCAATGCTATCCATGGAGTGTTCCTGGTGGGATTAGCATGCGGGCCTCTTCAGTCTGTTTAAATAGGAAGAGCTCCACCTCTGAATCTGACTAATGACTTTGACGTCAAGTGCAGGTTAATTAAGCCTGCCTGAGTGCCAGACCTGCTCAATTGCGGCACCAAGTACCATAATATTTAGTGTCAGAGGTGCCTGGATATTCCATTCATTAGTTTATTTGAATTCTAAATTAACATTGGAGTCTTTTTAAACTATTACTACTATTAAATAAAGTTTTCACACCCATAATGCTTTCCCAACTGAAAAACCAAAACCGAGTGGCACTAAATCGATGTCTGTAACCCCTAAAATATAGCTACAATTATAATATGGGCAGCCACTCTATTACTTCATTAAGGCCATATGTAGGGTTATTAGTTTCAAAATCATTATTTAAGTATGCTAGCCAGCCCAGTGGCACTGAGGGTTGAGGCGCTGGATGCCACACCTCTCTTCATACTGGTGACCATGGTTTGGGAAAGGACTTTGGTCTCCAGGGGTTGGCAGGGGTGGAGAGGGATTGAGTGTCCGTGTACTGCTTTCTCTCTCCGGGGGCTGGGGTTTTTCAGTCATCAGCACACTAGCAACCTCTGGCAGAGGCTGGGGGTGGTGCACTGGTGCTGAATAGCAGGTGTGAGTCTAGGGCACGGCGCTGGGGGGAGCACGTGTGGATGTGTGCGCCCTCCCTCCATTGAACTGCATGCCTCAGCTCACGTCAGGGTGAACAGGGAAAATGTGGCACTGGGTCGTGGTGACTTGATGGCCATCTAAGGGGACTGCCTGAACCTAGGAGCACCACCACATAACACTGGATCCTTGTCAGTGGAGAGGAAGGGGGACTCACTGCCACCCCACCACGGGAGGCAAGCTGTGGCGGTAGAAGGCAGTGGAAGCTTCACTAGAAGCCAGGGCAGAACTGGACAGCGGATGGAAAAATGGACAGATGCCAGGATGTGAATGCAGACCAGAGGCCACAGGTAAAAAAGTACTAACAAAAACAAATGAAAAATTAATTAAGTATGCCTCTCTGTGAAGTAATTTTTCATTATAATTGCCTCCTCTATGGTTTTTAGAGACTTTTTCTAGTCCGAAAAACTATAGTGTTGGTATTTGATGTCCCTGTTCTATAAAATGTCTTGCTATGGGGGAGGTTAAATCCTTATTTCTAATGTAACCCTTATGTTCCCCTATTCACTGCTTTAAATGTCTTTTCATTTTACCTATGTACATTAAATCACATGGACACTGAATGGCATAGATTACACCCTCTGTTTGACAATTAATAAATTATTTGATAAAATCTTTACTTTTACTCTGATTCCTAACAGTTTTTATTTTATGTGTATTATGACAATGTACATATCTCTCACAGCTAAAATTACCTCTTAATTCCTCTTGCGTAAATAAACCCAATGGTTTTATCTCTGAAATTTTGTTTTGTGAATGTGTAAGTCGGTCTGACAAAGATTTTACTTTTTTTGCTACTTCTTGTACTCCTTTGGAAAAGGCTTTCTCCCATAAAGGTGTTGCTTAAAAATTTCACTAAATTTCAAGGACAGTATTATTTTTCTTCTTTATTTTTTACTGTCTCATTTTTGTTAGTCAACAGTGTCACAAACCCACTCAGCAGGTCAGGCCCTCTACTCCCAAAGTGCCAACCTCCAAACACAGTCTTGTGAACAGTTTAACAGAACAAGGTAACCCTCTTGTCTGTTTTGTGAGTTTGGATCAACCTTTGGTCTCGAGTCTTGCAGGGATTTAAACTGTGAACCTCTTGCTGGCGTACCCAATGAACAGGCTCAGATATATATCTGTCTTCGGGGGGCCAGATATCCTTGCCTATGGGCACCTAACCAGGTATACAGAGATAAACCCTAAAAACTTTAATAAAGACCTCAGATTTAAAATGCTTCTCTTTCCAGTTTGGTACTACCATTCAAGCTATGCCTAGTGTCTGCTATAACCATATATACTCTTCTTGCAAGTGAAGAAAAATCAAAGACAGACCAAGTATCTTCTAAAAAGAGTTTTTACTAAAAATAGATAAAAATATGTCAAACACAAAATACAGAACTGTTATATCACAAGACATATAAATCCATTAAAAGAACAAGGTTTTAAACAGTGCAATTCTTACTACAGTACTTAGTCTCTAAATACCTGCTTGAAAGTGCTCACAGATGCTTCTTTGTCAGAGTCTAGATAAAAAGTGTCTCTGAAGTAAAACAGAATATTCCTTAAAGCAAACTGTATTTGCCAGCCCCTTTTTGGGTGAGGTCACCTAGCTCCTCCTCTGTCAGAATATATAATAAATATATACAGTATATTTAATGAAAAAAACAGGATGTCCTACTAAGGCAGTAAGATTCTGTGACCTCAGCATAATTCAATTTCTTATATAACCCTTTGATGTAGAGGGTCTACTGTCCCTCACAGACATCAAAGAAACATTTATGACTTCACACCTGTGTGTAATAACTTGGGTTTTCCTCCAACGGCATGAAAAGGGATATTTCCTTTCCTGCCAGCTGGCCAGCTAATTAAGTTAGATCAACAGGATATCCCTGATTAAGGTCTGTTCTACTCTGTCATTAGCTTCAGGCCTGCCATGTGACATCTTGTATCTAAACCCAGTGTGTGTGATCTCACATGCTGTTTCAGCATTTTCTCATGGCTTTCATCTTTCAGCTGAAAGCTGAGGGGGTGAGGTCACTCCTAGAGCACCAGATTTTCAGCAGAGACAGTCAGTAATACATTTTATATTTAAAAAAAAATGATACAGCACTCAGAGCTGGCTGTCCATGTCACAATTCCTCCCCACGTAGACCAAATGTGGGGGTTCTATCCCCTACATGGGTTGAGCTTCCCAAATCAGTTCACTCCTCCTAGCCCATCTGAGTTCTGGTTTTTGGCTCCAGCCCTATGTATGATTTTTAGATCATACCCTTGTAAAGCAAGACTCCATCTTAGCAATCTGCCATTGTTTTTCCCCATCTGCATCAGCCAAACCAGGGGGTTGTGGTCAGTCTGCATCACAAAATGCTGTCCATACCAGTATGGCTCTAATTTCTTTAGGGCCTACACTATGGCAAGACATTCCTTTTCTACCATGGAGTATGCTTGCTCCCTGGGAAGTAATTTCCTGCTCAGGTACACTACTGGGTGATCTGTCCCTGGGCTAGATGTCTGACTCTACTGCCCCAATACCCACGTCTGTGGCATCAGTCTGAACTATAAAGGTCTTGCTATAGTCAGGACTTGTCAAAACAGGAGCACTGCACAGTGCCTCCTTTAGTTTGGTAAAGGCTTCCTCATAGGCTGGGCCCGAGATAGTTTGTTTTGGCATCCTTTTCTTTGTCAGGTCAGATAGGGGACCAGCTAGGGCACTATAATTGGGTACAAAATTCCTGTAGTACCCTGCTGTCCCTAGAAAGCTCCTGACCTGCTTCTGGGTTTCTGGTCTGGGCCACACCTGGATCACCTCTATCTTCATTTGGTTAGGACAGAGCTATCCACGGCCTACCACATGCCTGAGGTATGCAACTTCTCCCATGGCCACCTGGCACTTCTCAGCTTTGACAGTGAGCCCAGCCCTCTGTATCCTGTCCAGCACTTCCCTAAGGTGGGATAGGTGTTCCTCCCAGCTGGTACTAAAGATGGCAATGTCATCCAGGCACACCACGGCATAATCCTCAGCACCATTTAACACCTGGTTCACCAACCTTTGGATAGTGGCTGGGGCGTTCTTCATTCTGAAAGGCATTACTTTAAACTCAAATAAGCCTATTGGAGTGATGAAGGCCAACCTCTCCCTAGCTCTGTCTGTCAACTCTACCTGCCAAAACCCCTTTGTCAGGTCAATGGTGGTAAGGTAGGTCACACCTCCCAACTTGTCCAGGAGTTCATCCGTCCAGGGCATTGGGTGGGCGTCGGACTTCATGACTGCATTCAGTCCACGATAGTCCAAACAGAAATGAGTAGAGCCATCTGACTTAGGTACAAGGACTACGGGTGAGGCCCAGGGGCTGTGGGATCTCTGGATTACCCCTAAATCCAGCATCTCCTCCACTTCCCTCCTAATGGCCTTTTGGACAGACTCTGACACCCGATATGCTGTCCACCGTATGGGCGTCTGTGTCCCTCTCTCCACATCGTGTGTCACTAAGGGGTTAGTCCAGGCTTAGTGCTAAACAATGGGGAAAAGTCTACTAAAATCTCCCTTACTTTCTGGATCTGCTCCTGGGCCAGCTGGAGAGACAATTTTACTGCCTCCACAGAGGACTCCCGCTTGCTTTCCTCCAGAAAGTTCATAAGCGGGTCTCCTTCATCCATCCCCTCCCCACGACTACACACTGAAAACACCATGTCAGCCCTATTTGCATATGGCTTCATCACGTTGACATGGTACATCCTTTCTGTCTGTCTTCTGTCAGGTAACTCTACAATGTAGTTCATGTCATTTACCTTACTAACCACTTTGTACGGTCTTGCTCACTCAGCTTGCAGCTTGTCTTTCCAGACCAGAATAAGGACCATGACTTCCTGACTCACCATGTATGAGTGAGCTCTGGCTCTGTGATCTTACCACACTTTTTGTTTCTGTTGGACAGCTGCCAGGTTGCTCTGGGCTGTCCTCCTAAGCTCCCTCAGCCTTTCTCTAAACCTAAGGATGTAAACTACAATGGGAGTTCCCTGGGTGGTGTGCTTGCCTTCCCAGTCCTCCTGGATCAAGGCTAGGGGCCCACGTACCCAGTATCCATATAAGATTTCAAAGGGGGAAAATTCTGTCGACTCTTGGGGCTCCTCCCTGCATGCAAACAACAGGTGGGGAAGGTATTTCTCCCAGTCCCTCCCATGCTGTTCAGCAAACACCGGAGCATTGACTTTAGGGTACCACTGAATCGTTCCACAGGTCCATTGGCTTGTGGGTGATACAGTGTTGTGCATCTCTGCACCACCCCACACTTCTCCCATAAACATTTCATCAGGTCTGACATGAAGGAACCCCCTCAATCAGTGATAACCTCCTGCAGAAACTCAGCATGGGAGAAAATCCCAAGTAAGGCATCTGCCACTTTGTTTGTCCTCAGTGAGGATAGGGTGACTGCCTCTGGGTACTGGGTGGCATAATCCACCACAGTCAGGATGAATCTCTTCCCTGAGGAGCTGGGGGTATTTAAAGGCCCCACAATATCCATTCCCACCCTCTGGAATGGCTCCTCCACTATGGCCAAGGAATCAGGCCGGCTTGGGTTTTCTTGCCTGCCTTCCCTATTTCTTGGCACCGGTGACAAGACCTGCCATACTCCTTCACCTGCTGGGTGAAGTTAGGCCAGTAGAAATTTTTGGCTAACCGCTGTGTCATGCACGTGATTCCCAGATGACCAGACAAGGAAATATCATGTGCAATTTTAAACAGCTGCTCACGATACCCCTGGGGAACGACATGCTGCCTGTCTAGCATCCCTCCCTCTGTCTGCACTGCCAGAGTATTCATAAGTCTATTTTCCCAATAAATCTTATGTCGGCCGTCACCTCCCTGTGTGCCATCCGAGTCTGCCCAAGCCCTCAGCTTCTCTAAACTAGGGTCACTTCTCTGAGCAGCTGCAAACCCCTCACACATTCCCAATGCATGGGACAGGTCCCCGTCAGTCACTAAACTAGGGCCCCTAGCACAAGCGTCAGGGCACTCAGGATCACTGTCAATCCCAACTGCTTGACAAGGAGTCACCCTCCCTCTTTGGAGTAACCTTCCGTAGCTGTGTGGTCACTTGCTACTGGAGAAATTTCTACCCCCTTTTTATCAGTCTCCCCATCAGGATACACAGGCTGGGGAACCAGCCTCCCAGTGGTTTCCACAGTGGCCTCTGTGGGGTTCAGGGAACTACAATTTTTCCTTGCCGCTTGGATACGGGTAACTGCACATACCCTCTCCTGTTGGAGATTGTTACCCAGGATCACATCCACTGCTAATGTTTTGGCTACAGCCACCTGTTGCACAATTCCCCCTGTTTCACCCCAGTCCAGGAGAACACTAGCCACTGGCAATGTTTTCTCTTCACCAGTAAACCTTTGGACAGAGATGCCTTTATTGGGTATAAGCAGACCAGGCTGTACCAGATCCCCCTTTACTAACATCAGGGATGCCCCTGTGTCCCTTAACCCTTGCGTCTGCACACCATTTACCATAACTGAGTGCATGTGTTCCCTCATGTTCACTGGCATGCTTCCAGGGACACACAAACAACCCACTTCTTTTTTAGTACCCGGTTGTATATTATGGCTTGCCTTTTTGGGACACTGTCTGGCAATATGCCAGCTTCCTTACACAACCAACATTCAGTTCTTCTCTCAGAGAATCTTTTCTCTGAAACCTGGGGCTAACTGGTTTTGGTGGAGGCAGTTAGGGTTTTAGCTGCCCTGAAGATGCGCTTTTCCCTTTCTGGGCTGCCACGCCAGCCCCATTCACTCTCAGAGCAGCTCTGCTCTTAGCATACCAGTCCGAGAGTTCAGCAGCCTCTTGCACTGTTTTGGGATCTCGGTCCTCAAGCCAGGTTTTTAGCTCTGCTGGGCAAGCCCAATAAAACCATTCTAATAAAATCAAATTTTCAATTTTATCAACAGAGTTTGCCTCAATTCCTTCCCACCAACATTTTAAAAACTGACGTTGTTTGTGGCTAGCTCCTCGTAGCTTATATCAGGGCTTCTCCTGAGCTTACTGAATTTAGCTCTGTATGATTCAGCAGTTAATTCAAACTTTTTTAACAGTGCAGCTTTTAGCTCATTGTAATAATTGCTGTCCTCATTGTCCATTTGACCCAATGCATCCCAAGCTTTTCCGGTAAGTAGCAGGGATAGCTGGAAGCTCCAGGACCCTCTAGAAATTTTAGCCTGAATACAAACTTTTTCAAAAGAATTTAAAAAGGCATCTATGTCCTCCCCCTCTTTAAACTCGGCTATTAATTTGGAGTTCAATTTGTAACCCAGTCCTGCAGTCCCAGCTGAACCCAAGACACTTACCTGCTCTGGTGCCGCTGGTCAGAGTCGTAGCTCCTCCAGTTTGGGTTGCCACTGGTACTCCTCTCTCTTCTCCTCTGCAGCTCGCTGGTGCTCATGCTCCTCACAGTCTGCCTCCCTCTGTTCTCGTTGTGCCTCCAATTCCATCCTGCACAACTCAATATTCAGTCTGAGTACCTCTGGATTCAGGATACTGGTGACCATCCCCTGCTGCTGTGGCCCTTCACTGACAGTGGCCCTGCTGTTCTCCTAACTGGACCTGGACACAGTACTGGCTGCTAACCCTGCCACACTTGAGGTCTGGTCCCTTTCAGTCATGGTCTGTGACTTGCTGCTCTGGGTATCTGCTACCATCAGGGCCTCTATGAGGTTTTGCATTTTGGCTGTCACCTTGAACAGGACTCCTCCATCCCCGCACAACTGCTTCATGTGATCTACAGTGTGCCTGCTGTAGTCAGAAGCCATTTTCTTCCATGACTATGGCTACTCTGACTTGCACTTTAGGAAAAAAAATTAAAACGGGTAGGAACTTGACTGTACGCCAAGTGATATATAGTTCTGTTTCCTTTCAAAATAAAACTCTGCCTTTTTTCTTTCTTTGCAAGAGAGCTTACGGTCTCAGCTGACACAGAACAATACAAGCTTTTAATACCAAAATTATCCCACCACAGCCACCAATCTGCTAGCCCACTAATTCCACAACTCCCTCTTTCCATCCTGACGCTTGCCATGTTTCTACCCCTGACTCTCACTCTTTCCCTATTAACTCTTCCTGCTGCATCCACCCTTCCCTGTCCACTCCAGCCTGGCTAAAGTCCCACCCCATCCATAGTAGAGTCACAGCTATCTATGCCTCCTCCGTCATTATCATAATAAACAAGTACATGACAGCCATCGTCACTTTCTGTGGTTTTAGCTCAATTTTTCCCCCAGTCGTGGGTAATATATCCCTCCTCTTCTTTACCTCTCTAACCTGCCACCCCATACACAGCCTCTTTCCCCTATATGTGTAGTTGCTGGCTGCCTCACTCAAAAGATCTCTGCTTATAACCCCTGTATGCCTAAGGTTGATTGTACATCTGCTGACTTCGTCAATTGTAAAATAATGCTTTTTTTTATTTATTTCAACCTTGTATTGTACTGTATACACTGTATATACTTTTTCTTCCTTGTATATTATTGCTTTTTGTATACCTGCTTCTGTACTGTACTTTGATGTATTCATGACCAGGTCCACCTTGCAAATGAGCCTTGCTCAATGGTGCTCACCTGGATAAATAAAGATTTTGATTGACTGATTCATTGAATCTGTCATAAACATACTCAGCAGGTGAGGCCCTCGACTCCTAAAGTGCCAACCTCCGTGCACAGCCTTGTGAACAGTTTAACAGAACAAGGTAACCCTCTTGTCTGTTTTGTGAGTTCGGATCATCCTTTGGTCTCAAATTTTGGAGGGATTCAAACTGTGAACCTCTTGCTAGTGTACCCAATGCACAGGCTCAGATATATCTGTCTTCAGGGGGGGCAAGATATCCTTGCCTATGAGCACCTAACCAGGTATACAGAGATGAACCCTTAAAAACTTTAATAAAGACCTCAGATTTAAAATGCTTCTCTTTCCAGTTTAGTACCATCATTCAAGCTATGCCTAGTGTCTGCTATAACCATATATACTCTTCTTGCAAGTAAAGGAAAATCAAAGACAGACCAAGTATGCTCTAAAGAGAGTTTTTACTAAAAATAGATAAAAATATGTCAAACACAAAATACAGAACTGTTATATCACAAGACATACAAATCTATTAAAAGAACAAGGTTTTAAACAGTGCAATTCTTACTACAGTACTTAGTCTCTAATTACCTGCTTAAAAGTGCTCACAGATGCTTCTTTGTCAGAGTCTAGATAAAAAGTGTCTCTGAAGTAAAACAGAATATTCCTTAAAGCAAACTGTATTTGCCAACCCCTTTTTGGGTAAGGTCACCTAGCTCCTCCTCTGTCAGAATATAAAAGAAAAATATGTATATTTAATGAAAAAAACAGGATGTCCTAATAAGGCATCAAGATTCTGTGACCTCAGCATAATTCAATTTCTTATATAACCCTTTGATGTAGAGGGTCTACTGTCCTTCACAGACATCAAAGAAACATTTATGACTTCACACCTTGTGTAATAACTGGGGTTTTCCTCCACCGTCTTAAAAAAGGATATTTCCTTTCCTGCCAGCTGGCCAGATAATTAAGCTAGATCAACAGGATATCACTGATTAAGGTCTGTTCTACTCTATCATTAGCTTCAGGCCTGCCATGTGACATCTTGTATCTAAAACCAATGTGTGATCTCACATGCTGTTTCAGCATTTTCTCATGGCTTTCATCTTTCAGCTGAAACCTGGGGAGGGGTGAGGTCACTCCTAGAGCACCAGATTTTCAGCAGAGACAGTTAGTAATACATTTTATATTAAAAAAAAATGATACAGCACTCAGAGCTGGCTGTCCACGTCACAATTAACTCTTCTCTATTCTTCTCCAAAACTCTTGATTTAGCTTTATTCAGAAGTAAGTTAGAATAGCCTCTTTCTCTAAATCTATCCATCATTTCGCTAGTACATTTCAAAGCATCTGCCTCCTCAGAACAATTTCTTTTCACCCTCAGTAATTGACTGTATGGTATGCATTCCACAAGTTTCCTGGGATGGAAACTATCAGCTTGAAGGATAGTATTTCTAACATACTAACATACTAAAATGCCAGCAGAATAGGCCTAACGGTCTCTTGAGTCTGCTTGATTTTCAGCACCCACACTGAAGGTCGATTTTGGTGTCCCCCCTCCCCCTTGGGTTATACTGTCCCCAGTCCCAGATGTTCTGCCTGTATTGGGCCTGGTCAGATTTACTCTCCCCCGTACCTGTCCCATCCTCTCTTAAACCCGTCCACAGTCTCCACCTCCACCAGCTCCCTGGGCAGTGCATTCCATGGCTCCACCACCCTTTCAGTGAAATAATATCTTCTCCTCTCCCCTCTGAGCCTGCCCCTTCCAGCTTACACCCATGACCTCTTGTTGCCCCACCCTCCTTCCTTTGGAGCACCCTGACTGGGCCTCCATTATTGATCCCTTTCATGTACTTAAAGACTTCTATCATGTTCCCCCGTCCCTCCTCTCCTCCAGGGTGTACATGTTAAGCTCCTTGAGCTTCTCCTCACAGGTCCTCTCCCCCAGGCCCCAGATCATTTTGGTTGCCTTTATTTGGACACCCTCTAGGAGTGTAATGTCCTTCTTTAAATGTGGTCTCCAAAACTGTACACAATACTCAACGTGTGGACTAACCAAGCAGTTGTACAGTGGAAGGATCACTTCCACCTTTCTGGAGGTAAACCCCCAGGTGATGCATCCCAACATCCTATTTGTCCTTGTCACTGCCCTCCTACAGGTTTCTGAATTGTTCATTTTGACATCTACCATTACCCCCAGGTCCCTCTCACCCTCCCTGACTTGAATCATGTCTCCTCCCACGGTATACCCCTGGCCTGGATTTCTGACTCCCAGGTGCAGAACCTTGCACTTCCTTGCATTGAATTTTAGTTTTCATTTTCTCGACCACCTTTCCAGAGCCTCCAGGTCCTCCTGCAAGGTCACCCTCCCCTCCTCTCCATCCACCACTGCACCAAGCTTTGAGTCATCTGCAAAGAGACTCATCTCACTCCTGATCCCCCTCCTGATGTCTGAGATATAGGCATTGAACAGGAGTGGCCCCAGCACTGAACCCTGGGGAACTCCACTAGTAGCCCACCTTGCAGATGAAGCTATCCCTCCAACCACCACCTTCTGAGTTTGCGCAGAGAGCCAATTTCCTATCCATCTAAGCAACTGTCTCCCTACCCCCATTTCCTTCAGCTTAGCTAGTAGGCCACTGTGGGGTACCGAATCAAATGCCTTTCCAAAATCCAGAAAGAGGACATCCATTGGCCTACCCTGGTCAGGGCCCTCATCACCCAGTCATAGAACTCAACAAGATTTGTCTGGCATGATCTTCCCATGACAAAACCATGCTGCCTATCATCCAAGTACCCAGTTTGCTCCAGTAACCCCTCTAGCCTTTCCTTGACAATGCCCTCCATCTCCTTGCTGACCACTGATGTCAGGCTAATGGGCCTGTAATTTCCTGCCTCCTCTCTTGATCCCCCCTTGTGGATCTGCATGACATGAGCCACCCTCCAGTCTTTAAGCAACCACCCAGTCCTCAGAGAGATGTTGAAAAGCTCCACTAGAGGGACTGCCAGGACATCTGCCAGTTCCCTAAGCACCCTGGGATGTATCTCATCTTGCTCAGGTGCTTTCTCCATCCGAAGGGACCTGAGGGCTTCCCTTACTCTCTCTACTGGGATTTAAGCCTCCACATCCTCCCCCTTTTCACCATGCACTGCTTGGCCCCCACCTTTCTGTGGTGGTCACTCCCTTTCCCCAGACCCATCAGGACCATTGGTCTCTACCGGTCCCAACCCTTGCTTCAGTTTGCCCCCACTTCCCTCACAAGACATAGCCCATCCATCCCCTCTGGTAAAAACTGAGGCAAAGTACTCATTTAGGACTTCTGTCTGTTCCCCCGCCTTCTGTGCCCAACCATCCCCATCCTTAACTTGCTGATTTCTGTCCATATCTTTTCTAAACATCTTTGTTCCAAGTTTATCTTTGCAAATTAATAAATCCGAAAAAGGAATTTTCTCTGTGTCTTGGTTTAATGTAAACCTCAGTTATGATGTCCTGTTATCCAAAAAGTGATGAAATTCCCTTTAATTCCATTTCTGTTCCTTCCCAAATTAGGAATACATAATCTATAAAGCAATTCCACTGTAAAATATTATTTTTATAAGAATTATTGTCATAAACAAAATTTTCTTCGAACCGATTCATAAATAAATTTGCATATGATGGGGCCATGCTTGACCCCATTGCCGTGCCCTTTATTTGGGCATAAAACATTTTTTCAAATCTAAAGTAATTCTGTGTCAAAACTAGATTGGCTAATTGTAACTACAATTCATTTGGAGGTTTGGTTTCTGTTCTAAGTCTTTCTAGAGTAATTTTCAAAACCTCACATCCCTCCTGATGTGGAATGGACATATATGCTGTAAGTCCATAACATCAAATGTTGCTAAAATAATAGATTTATCCTCCAGAGAGTGATTCTGATTATGTTCACCTAGTAGATTTATCATATGTGTACTATCCTTTATGAAAGATCTATTCAGCTCTACTAAATCTTTTATGTGGAAATCCACAAACACTTACAGGGGTTCCAGCACTGAGCCTATGCTGCCATTATAGGTCTACCTGGGGGGGGGGGTTCAAGGGGTCTTTATGTATCTTAGGGAGTGTGTAAAACACTGGTGTCAGAGGAAATGTTTTATAAAGTGCATTTTGCTTCCATTCATTAAGCCACCCTCTGTCTAAAGCTTTTTCTAATATTTCCTTAATCAAGGAGGCTATATGAATAGTCGGATCTGATGTTAGTTTCAAATAATTTTCCTTCACCTCTAACATTTTAAAACATTTGTCCCTCTATACCACATAATCGTCCACAACTACACCCCCTCCTGTATCAGCTTTCTTAATAACTATATTTGGATCATTTTCCAAATGTCTTAATGCTCCAAATTCTTTTGATGTTAGATTAAACATAGTTGATCTGTCTTTATTGGTTTCATGTTTCAAAAGTTTTTCTATGTCCTTATTTACTAGGCTGATATAAGTTTCAATAATATGAGGAATTTGACCAGGTGGGAGAAACTGTGACTTCAGTTGTAGTTTGTGACCCAATTGCATTTTTTTATTTTTATTCTCCAGGTCTATCCGTTCCCCTACTCTAGTGTCAAAAAAATATCTCAACCTAAGTTTTCAAATAAATTGGTTCAAATCTAATTTAGTTTCAAAATCACTCACTTTTCATGAGGACAAAAGGTGAGGCCTTTACCTAATAATGTTAACTCATCTTTTGTAAATTCTCTACTTCATAAATTGAAAACTGCTACTTCATTTGTGACCTAGTCACTACCTGTAGCTGTACCTCTTTTGTTTTTTCTTTCCTTTTTTCTTTGGCTCCGATAGGTGTTTCTGTTCTTTCTATTCTGGAACATCCTTCTTCTAGATCTGATGTTTGATATTGATCTTTCTTTGTATATTGATATCTCTGCCTTTGTCCTCCCCGAGATGACCATTGTTTCCTGTCCCTTCCTCTGAAACCTCTTCTCCTCAAAAAACGCCCTACCCTTGATCTCTCCCAGATTCCACCTCAGTGTCACTACTAGAAGCATATAAACTTGTGTCTAAATCAGGATTATAAACATATTGTCTCCTGTTATTAATCTTTTTATTCTTAAACCATGTATATACTTTACCATCACGGTAATCATATAGATCCCATTTGAACTTAGTAATTTTTATAGATCTAATCTCATTTTCAAACTCATCTATCTGTTTATTCACTTTATCCCAAAAATTATTAAATTAATCCAGAACAAATTGTGTTTTCACTTCTTCCTCTAATGTTGTTATTTCTTTATTAATTTTATCAAGTTCTTTAGTTACAGCCACTACATGGATTAGCATGAAGACTTTTGAGCATCTATTTCTTGCCCCATCCCATTTCTCCATCAGTTCTTCTGTTGTGAAACCCAAATTAGGTTCTACGAATATTTTTACCCCCCCGGGTATCTTTTTTGATTTAAATACTCAGTTAAAGTTAATGCATACCAATCCCATTTTAATTGCTTTTGTCTACTAAATTCATAGTCATAAAGCACTGTTTTAAAGGAGATAGGGCCTATCAATTGCCTTTTTGATTTGAATTTATCCAAATAGCATGCTCTTCTGACTCCATGATTATCCTCAGCAAGGATCTTTTATCAGTAATTGTCCCAATTTCTTCAAAATTGCTCATGTAAAATATTATACAGTATGAAATAATGAAATAATAAACTTACAAATAACAGAATACTTTATATGTACAAGGATTATCAAAAAAGTCCAAACTCATTCCAAAATATTCCAGTGGGAAAAGTCTTATTTTGTATATTTCAACCAAAATTACATTTGTTCCCTCTGGTTTACAAAAATAAGTCTCTTCAATCCTAAGATATTCGTGGTCTTAAATCCTGAGAAATTTGTGCTCCCCTATATGCACAAACAGGAAGATGTCCTGGTTTCTTGGCCTGGCCCTTGGGAATCCTGCACTTAAGCACTGTGCTGGAAATTTTTCAAGAAACAAGTCTCCCCAGTTCAGCCGTCACCTCAAAATAAACACATTCATAGAGTTAGTATTCTGTTCTGTGAGGGAGGCCAAATTCCAGCATAAGCGTACGCTATAATGAACACATACAATATACTGATTGACTGGCCCACTCACCCCAAAATAATAACAACTGCTCACTGTTCCATTTCAAATTCTAATGTATTATATTTGCTTCATCCAGTCAAAATCCAATTCTACATTTCAGTGAAGTACTGTCTTATTGGAATGTGTTCTTCCTCCAGTGTGTTTATGATAGCCATCATAAACTCTGTCACATCTTGTTGTATGTTATCTGCAAAAGTCCTATGGTCATCATATCCACTTAGCACAAGATGAAAAGGTGTGAGAGAGTGAGCAGTGTTATCATGCTTTCTAGTTGCACTTACAATTTGCTTCAAAGACTTTGAGAGATCGGTCTCATGTGAAGCAGCTACACTGCAAACAAAGTGAGGCATATGGAGGAACACCTGCATTGCAGAATTTGCATAGCAGTTAACTCCAGTATTGTTGTCAAATTTTGGGACAGTTTTCAGCCCAAGTACCTTCTTTGCACAAGGTGACCTAGCATAATCGTATGTACTGCATTCCTTCTCATGGCTAACAGAAGAAACTTCATCTGTGCTGGGCCTCTTCCTTTGTGCTGTGACACAAACCTATATATGGGCCTCATGACATACCACATCAGTAGTCAGCTATATTAGAGGCATGTCTGACTGGCACAGAGTTCATAAGTGATTGTACTCTATGATGCATGGCTTGTCAGCTCAAAGTTTTTGGGGTGAAATGCTGATGATGTGCAATCCAGTTAGAGTCCTAACATGTGATAATGGTACATAACTCATACCATCTTTAAAGACGCTATGACAAACTTAAGCCTTGTGACTTGTGTATAGAAACAGCATATGCAACTGTTTTTTGGTCATATTTACATCTTTCAGAAGTTGAAATTTCACAGTAGATCTTTCAATGGGATGCAGCTGTTCGGTACTGTAAAACGTCACTTGAAGTGACTCTACAAATGTCTTTTGCACATTTTAATGAACGTCCACAGTGTGACCCAACATTGAACCATTTGTTAGTCCTTGATCCACATCAAGATTTTGTCTGAGCATAACACGTGCAATCCTACACACAGTAAGAACATGCTCTAGCCCAGCTGTATGGGAGACATCAGATTTTAGCTCATTCAGTCGTTCCGTAATTCTTGACACCATATTCTGACTTAAGCAAGCCCCATTTACAGTATCAATAGAATGCAGTGTCACAGTGCCTTGACCCTCTCTGTGCAACATGATATAATTGAACTAAACACATTGTTTAAGTTGAGGCATCAGACATACTATTCGTGTACTATTTCAGTACACTTTGCTGAATACATCACAAGCATCAGATATAGAAGTCCCAAGAGCACTGCTCCTCTGTGTGCTCAGTAGAGAGATATTTGAGAGAGACACATTTCTAATTTGTGCCTCATTTAACAAGCTTTTGTAGACAAGATCACCACTCTGTTGCATGTTTTGACATAGCTCGACATAGGTAAATAGCTCCCTCAAGTTGATATCCCCAATACAACCTATATTTTCTTTGGCTCATTCTACTAACAATGTGGCAAAGACATGATCTCCATTCACAGGTGCAAGTTGAAGGAGATCTCCAAATGCCACAATACTCTTCCCAGCAAAAGGAACACCATCATCTGTTCCAAGAATTTCTTGTAGACGAAGGTGTATGGAAACAAGCATGACATAAGAGACCATGCTGATCTCATCAATAATTAGTAACTTCATCTAGCTGAACATGCTGCAAAGTTCAGATACAACCTGATATGACAGTTTTCAGTATTCTCTGGTTTTATCATGTTCCACTGAGAGCACGAACAACCGGTGCAGGGTCGCATCACCAATGTTGTATGCAGCAAGGCCTGTTGGAGCACTAATAGCAACTGATATTGTTGCACCAGGTGTTTACTGATATCATCACTTATAGCCTCAATAAGGAAACTCTTTCCAGTGCCTGCAGAGCCACTAACAAACATTAGCTGTGGTGTGTAGGTATCACAATGACACAGACTATGTTCATGAAGCATTCTATGCTTCACTGTCTCAGTAGCAGTACTGTAAACTAACTCTTGGGCAGACTAGATGGGCCACTCGGTCCCCAACTGCCATCAAATTCCTATGTTCATATGTTTGTTTCATTGTACCTGGATCTATGGCTCCATGGTAACCATACTGCATGGTATTTTCAACCTCTGCCATCAGTACCTCAGGGTCATTCATTGGATGAGGTGATCCAAGAGCACCTTCCCCTTCTGGGTCAGTGTTGTTCTGAGAACTTACAGAAGCATTTTCCTCAAGCTGCTTCCTAGCCTTTTCTATCTGTTCTTTTTCCAGCTCTAATCAGTGTATGTTGTTAATTTTAAAGGCCTCATACGTCAAGGTGAACTGCTCTTTATATGTGTCGCTGTCACTATTTAGTGATGATTGATCCCTCCAAGTCTTAAACAAGAAAAGAAGAGCAAAGCAATATTGCTCTCTATTCTTAGCAGTTGACAGGCTTAGCTTACAATGGTCGATTAACCAAGGTTTCCATCTCTTGACAAGACAACCTTCCAAGCCCTTGATTTTGTAGCTTTGTTTTGCTGTATCAGCCACAGCATAAGCTTTATAATCCTACTAGGGCTGTGCAGAATTTTTTTAATTCCGGGGAAATGGAATTCCATGGAATTTCTTGAATTTCTCCTATTTCTGGTGGAATTTTGCAAACAGTGAAATGGTGAAATTCCGCATATCTCTACCATGGAATTTTCACAAAAACCATTTCCGCTAATTTTCCATGGATGATTATTATTTTTCTTCGGAAAAATCCCACCATGAATTCAGGCTTCCTGCTGTCAACACCACTGCCTAATACCTAATGCCTAAAACCCTTAACTGCGTTATCGGGGCGACCATTCCTCCCCCTTTTCATACCCTTGGTCTATCGGCTCTGAGCAGTCTCAAGGCTGATGTTCACAGCACAACCCTTAGCTCTCACAACTGCAAGCGCAGGTCCTGGGTTACCCGGTACACGCTTGTCCATCTCTCTACTGTCCTACTGCTTCTAGCCGGGGATGTTGAATCTAACCCCGGTCCTACCCTCCTACGACACCAGCACCCTGGCCCTTCCAAAGGACTGAAAATCCTTCACCAAAATATTTGCAGCATACTTAACAAAACCCCTATGCTTCAATTTCACTCCAAACACTTCGCCTGATATCCTGATACTTCTGAAACATGGCTTAAACCCCACCATCCTGACTCCTCTTTGCTATCCCCTGGTACTCCTTAACTCGGCAGGACGAATGGGAAAAAGGGAGGAGGTATTGCCATGTTCATTTCTACCAAACATCGATTCACCCCTGTTCACCTCCCCCACCCTCCCTCAAATTGAGTCCCCTGACTGTTAAACCTCACTGCCTTACACCGCCTGATCTTCATAGCTGAAATTTACTGTGCCCCTAATACCCCTGCACCTAGTATTCTAGACCACCTGACCAAACTAAAACCCGCTGCAACAGGAGAACTATACGCCCCTAGGTGACTTCAATCACAACTGGTTGTTACAGATTGTGCCCAGCTACGATCCAAGGTTAATGCCCTGAACTTACACAACAAATTTCCCAACCCACCAGAATGAACCTAAAACCCTCAACCACTCCCTCCTGGACTGGGCCCTGACCACTCACCCCATAGATCAGTAGAGCAGGCCTTCTCCCTGACTCCTTAAGTGATCACCACATGGTCTATGTGGTCTGTAAAGTCGTAAACCCCAAACCGCCCTGGACCCTGCTAGCAAGATCCTTTAAGTCCCTAGCTCTCACACCACTCCTACTGGACCTGTCTGTGGCTGACTGGTCCTTCATCCCTCAGGCTCCCTCGATTGATGCTGCTCTAGAAAGCTTCAAAAACTTGTTCCTGAGGGTCTGGGATCATTATGCGCCACTAAAAAAAACAGAGTTAGGGGTTCCCACCTACCCTGGATATCTGCCGAAATCATAAGTCAAAGCCGCTCCAGGGACCTGGCCTGGAAAAACACAAAACTACCAACTCCCACAAGACCTACAAACCTACCGTGCCCTCGTAACTCCTGCAAGGCAGGTACGCCTGGCCAAACATAATTACTTTGCATCAGCCCTGTCATAAAGCCAGAACCACCCTTCCTCTTCTGGAAAACCATTAAATCTCTTCTAACCCCGCCTACCCAGCCTCCTACCCCTGCTCTGTCAATCTGTGGACGGGCCATCACTGACCCACATGAAGTAGCCACAGCTTTCAACATACACTTCACCAATAGTGCAGCTTCCCTGGTAAATAGTCTCCCCCCCACCCCATGCCTGACAACTCCCCCTCCCAACCCTCTGCCTCCCTCCTCCCACCTCTCCTTCTCCTTCCGACCTGTCACTCCGGCCAAGTCTACCAAGCTCTATGCAACCTAAACCCCAATAAGGGCACTGTTCCTCTGGCTTGAACTCTCGGCTACTCCAGCTATCAGCTCCTGCAATAGCCGCCCACTAGCCGATCTGTTCAACCTCTCCTTCTCGACCTCCTCAATACCCTCCACCTGGAAGCTGGCTACTATCATCCCTCTGCCAAAGGGGGGTGGCCCCGCCTCGCCTGGGAATTACTGCCCCATCTCCCTCCTCCCAACTCTGGCTAAGACACATGAACAACTTGCCCTGGCCCAATTCTCCCAGTACCTATCTGATACTGCTTTCTTCACCCCATACCAATCTGGTTTCCGCAAATCTCATTCCACCACTACCTCCCTACTAAGATTAACAAACAACATCCTCTCAGGTATGGACAAAGGGCATATTATGTCGGCTATATTTATTGATCTGGCCAAAACCTTTGATACCGTTTCACACACTCTCCTAATAGATAAACTAAAGGCTTCCGGCCTCTCCACCCATGTCACTAACTGGTTTCGGGCTTACTTGAGCAGCAGACATCAATCGGTTAAAATTGGCCCCCACCTATCTACCCCTCTCCCCATCACCACAGGTGTCCCTCAAGGGTCAGTCCTGGGCCCAATCCTATTCTCGGTTTTTCTTAATGAACTCCCACTATCCTGCTCCCACTCATCTATCCAAATGTACGCGGATGATACGGTACTATACAACACTGGCCCCTCCATGGCAACAGTACACGGCCAACTTCAACAGGACTTCAATGCTGTTCAACACTGGCTCTCTACAAACCAGCTGTTCCTAAATGCAAAAAAGACTGTCTCTCTAACCTTGGTTGAAGCCATGTCTCTCTCGGCTCGCTGAGCACCCCCTTCAAACCCTGATCGCTCTCCTTAGAATCCTGTACCTCATTCCGTTATCTAGGTGTGTTTGGCTCAGCAAAACCTAGACTTCTCTACACATGTGGAATCCTTGCACAAAACACTTAATCTAAACTAGGGGCCCTCTACCTCAACAACGGCTGCCTGTCTACCACGGTCAGGCAGGAACTCGTTCAAAAAATGATTCTTCCGATCTTTGACTACGGGGATGTGGTCTATGGCACTGTCTCACCATCTACACTGTCCAGCCTGGACACCCTCTTCCACTCCTTCTGCCGGTTCATACTGGATTGTCCAAAACTAACCCACCACTGCGACCTTTACAGCTCCCTGTCCCTCCCCTCACTAGCAGACCGCCGGCTAATCCACTGCTCCAGAGTTGCTGCTAAATACTGGTCCCTCTCTCTCCCCCCATACCTGGTCTCATCCCTAACTTCTCAGATCCCCCCCAGCGTACTCGCTTCAGCACTCTGATGCTAGGCTATTCCAAATCCCTCTTATGCGCACCTCCATGGGTCAGGCAGCACTAAGCTACCGTATACCAAAGCTCTGGAATGACTTACCAGCAGATATCCGCCACTACTCCAATATCAGACACCTCAACACCTGCCTCTTAGAGCATTTCCTCTCGTTCTGCTCTTGCTTCCGCCCTGCCCCATAGGGGGCCTCAATTTTTCCTTAATTTCCTGATGGCCTACCAATCAGGTTAATATAGCCCCTTATAACCACCCGGCTAGTTAGCTTCACTTGGTGCTCCCTCCCTCCTAACCTTCCTCCTAACGCAACAATCTATGGTGGCACTCACCTCTCTCATACCTAAGTTCTAACTTGCTGTTGCACTTAATACCTGGATTTAAGCTCATGCCTACCTTAGCTACCTACTGTATAGGCTCCATAACAGTGCCTCCTCATCTGTAATTGTATGTTTGTGTAATTACTGTTCCTTCCCTTATGTTCCCCCCATGTTTCCCCCAGGTCGCATCTGGAAACGAGTGGTCCTCCGCTCAGTATGCCTGCCTGGTTAAACTCTTGAATAAATAAATAAATAATATGAAAAAAAAAAACATAAATTCCCGGTCCAGTGGCGCTGAGGGTTGAGGCGCTGGACGCCACACCTCACACCATGCCGGTGACCTATCGGGGGTCAGCGGGGGAGAAGGATTGAGTGTCCGTTGGACTGCTCTCCGTCTCTGGGTGGGGGGTGTGCTGCTGTCGGTGCACTGGTGGCCTCTAGCAATGGCTGGGGGTGATGCAGTGGCACAAGCAGTCTGAGGGGATGTGCTGGAGCTGACACTGGGAAGGGATGCATGTGGTAGCATGCACGCTCCTGTGCCTTGGCATCATTGCACGCCCCACACATCAAGGGGGAACTGAACAGGGAAAAAGGCACTGGTCACGACAGCATGATGGCCATCTCTGTGGGGAGCACTCAGGCTCTGAGGGTACGCAGTGAATACTGGATCCGGTCATGGTGGAGGAGATGGAGGGGCTCTCCAACACCCCGCTGTGGGGGGGGGCAAGCCGCGGGGGTACAGCTGCGGGACCCAAATGGGAGCTGAGGGGTCCTAGGGACAGTGGCTGGAAGACCTAGGGGGCTGCCAGGACGCGAAAATGTAAGGCAGTCCGGGCCAGGGAGAAAAAGGATTAACAAACAAAAAAACCCATAAATTTCAATTTGTTATTCCTGACGATGAGCAACATAAGTACCAAATTTCACCATTGTGTGATGAAGTAACTTTTTATGCTTTTTCTGAATTCGATATTGAAGCACATGTAATTTGGCAGAATATAATTCTGCTGTACATACATCTGCAGAATAATATTCCACATGTAAACATACTGGCACCAGTTAGTTTCCTCTGAGTCATGTGATAGCAGTGAATGTAGTAATGTGACTCCCTCTGCTCCATGTAGATTAGTACAGGCATCTGAGAGAGAAGGATCTACTCTGCTGAGTTATCTGTTGCTAAAGAGAAAACTGCTTCCAAAAAACTTTCAAAATTATTTGTAACCTATTAGTTTTACTGCTTATTGGTAGTAAATGTTCTGGTAGTATGTGGTGTGTGTTTGAAAGGGTGATTTGCCTATATTTTTTTTAATTGTCTTAGTTTTTGTTTGTGGTGGTGTGTTGAAGATGAGGAGTCTTGTGCTTTCATTTAGCAAGTAGGGAAGGGGCAGTTGCAGAGAGAGTGAGACACATAGATAAAGTCAGGCAGAAGAGAAAGATTTTATTTATTTTTTTGTCAGAGAAGGATCTGACAGTTCTGTTCTTTGTATACCTTCCAGTAGTATATTTCTCACTAAGTCCAAAGCTAAGGGGAAGAGTCAAAGAGAAAGTCAGGCAGAAAAGAATGATTTGAAATTTCATATTTGTCAGAGAATAATCTGACTGAAGTTCTGTTTTTTGTGTATACTTCTGTCCAGAAGTGTTATTAATCTCACTCAGTCCCAAACAAAGAGGGAGAGTCAGAGAGAAAGGCAGGCAGAAGAGAAATGTTTGATAATTACAGCTGCATGGGTGTAGCCTGCAGCTGTCTTGCATCAGCTCTACAAACAGGCTAATGTGGAACACTTCCGATTAGTAGTTTTGGAAGTATTCTTCCGAAACTATAAAATAGTGCCCCCTCACTCCCTTCTCCTGCTGGAGCACTATGTATGATAGAGGACTCTCTCCCATTGAGTAGCAGCTCTTGGTCTGTTCTGGCTGACTACTCCACTGACCTGTTGCTGTTGGTCTATGCCCCGTGTCAGTGATGTTTGTCTGCAGATAATGTCTTGCCCCCCCCCCGTATGTGGGTGCAGTAATTCAGTGGAAACAGTGCGCTCCCTCTTCCACCTCTCTGTAGTATGCCAGTTGAAGTTCCTTACTATGTGTGCTGCCACAGACTCCCGGTGTTTAGTAGCTGCACTGGTGACGACTGAGGGACAGAGAGAGAGGGGAGTCTACTGAGCTGCCTGTGACTCTCAGATGTAAGTTGTTTTCTCTCTCACATGATCAGTGCACAGATTTGCTGTTTGGCCTCATCATGGGGCCATGGGACTGACATCATTGTCACGTGCCCCCCCCCACTGTGGTCATTGCCATCATCCACTCCATGGGAGCAGTGAGCGCGAGGCTGAGTGCTATTTTTGGTAAGTCCTAGTTACAGTAACCGAGGAGGGAGACAAGCGGGCCGCGTGATGCTGTGTACCACTCATAAGGTGAACAGTGAGGGAGAGCCTAGCTATGGGCAGTGGTCAAGAAAGCAATGTCTGCTTGTGCAGGTTACAGTCACACAGTGCGGAACAAGATCATGTTTCCACTTTTTATAAGTTTTGGGAGCTGTAAGAGTTTTTGAAAAGAACTGCTCCCCTTCTTATTACTAATGGCAGTGACTCAACAGCTGCAGGGGTTCACTTTAGATCTTGGGGAAGGGGAGATTCAGTGTCTCAGTCTGAGTCCCCTCCTACCGCACAGGCCTGTCAGTTTCTTTACATCTTGAGTGAGTCTCCCTCATTTGTAGACAATTACCCGCTTTCCCTCAAGTGGTATCAAATAAATATTTCTAGGCTCTCCCTCAAAAGATTGCATACTATGTTCATTAAAGTCTGCTATACAGTCAAATCTCCACAATGACAGTCTTGAAGTCATGGCAGCTATGCTTGCAGTTGCAGTAATGGAGATGGGTGGTGCTACATGGGTGCAGAGTTCTCAACCTCCTGCCTCAAAATCGGGGACATGTGACCAATATGCTGGACATCGCTTGAAAACTGTAATATTAGTTCACGAAGCTGCTACAATAAATAGTTTAGTAATAAAAGCAATGTCTGTTCAAGAACTAAATTGTTAAATTGTTGTGTGATATGATTTTATGCTTCCAGTCTTTATTCTTAAGTGGTAAAAGCTTTAAATGTAGGAACCGAGGGACAGAGGAAATCTGTAATGCAGAATCGGGGATGTCCCTGAAAATTGGGGACGGAACTTGAGAGTTATGCATGGGTGGGTGTGTGTAACCATAGCTTTACACACACCCGAGTTGTGGGATGCAACATAAAAAAAAAATCCCACACTGAGGGTCTGTAAAAGAAATTCTGGTTTACACTCACCCACGTATGTCTTATTTTTTATAATTACTAGAGAACATTTTTAATTATGTTGGTAGTTGTGTGACTGTGGTACTCACAATGCTCATAGCGGGAGCTTGATTGGTTGACAGTAAGTGATTACAACCACCAATTGTACCACATAACTACAACCCACCAGTTGTACTGCATCTTTACACATCCAAACATAAAAAATGCTCACTAGTAGTTGGTCCAGGGGTGCAGAGGGCTGAGGTGCTGGGAGCCTTATCTCCACCTTTGTCGGCAGGCCAGGTTTGGGAATGGACTAGAGGAAGGCAGGCTGGGGAGTGAGGATTTATTATACCAAGGACAGTTCTTCTCCCTCAAGGAGAGGGAGAGGGTGGGACAATGAGTCCCACCATTTGATTGCCGCCAAGTGGAGACTGAGCAGCGGCATGGTGGGACCAGCAGATGTGTATGGGAGGATGGTGTGATGATGCAACCCAGATGTGCATCAAGGAGCACAGATGCAGTTGCATCATATGTACTTCCTGATGGGCCAAAAATGAAGGAAACTGCCTTGGCTCATGAAATGCATTATATAAATGCAAATTCTTCTGTTTATTTTGTTTTTGTTGACCGGGAAAGGAGGGCTAAACCATACTGCCTATTTGTCAGTCTTAGCCATGGGGTGGAGGGGGAGATGCAAACCAACTGAAATTGAACCAGATTAAACTGTTGGTGGTATTTGTTCGTGAATGGGGAGAACTTTGATCAGGACATCAGAATAATTCCCCTACTCTTCTCGAAGTGTCATGTAATCTTTTATATCCACCTGAACAACCACTAGAGAAGGAAGATGGGACCTTCATATATTGTCTAATCTGAACACAGGGCGTGAATTAATACCAAAAAATAACCTGCCTACTGTGGTATGTAAATTTTAAAAATACATGCCCATAAAGAAGCCACCCCATGATTTTTACTGCAGCATTTCTGTTTCATTATCAGTAGACATAACATTCAATTTCTATGTTTTACATTTGTCAGTAAAGACAATTTATGAAAACAGAACTGTGTCTGTAACTGATTTATTTTCAGTAAGGTAGAGTTGGAAACTGGGCCCTGGCACATGCCCTTTATTGACCCTGGATTAACACCTGAAACCTGATATGTGCCAAGTCTATACAAGAACTTGCTGCTCCTAGGTATTAATAGGGCTTATGAAAGTTTTATCTGCTGCTCCAAGTCATTGTCCCGGATTCCCCCCTTTTCCCTCACAAAAACACAAAGACCATTGCTTGTTGTTGTGCTCAGATTGGCAATTAATTTATTTAAATCCATAAATCCATAATTCATTTTCCATTTCTTTATTGTCATATTTCCATAATTTTCATTTATTTCCATCCATATATCACTCTCTGATTATCCATCCCCCAGGCCAAAACCTGGGTGCCTTCTTCTCCTTTTCTGTTAGGTAACGGTGAAAACCGAGACCGCTTTCTCCTTCATCTTCTTCTTCCTCTTGTGTTATTCCTTTTTTCTTCCCCACTCCCATCCTCCCCCCCCTTTTCCCCTCTGCCATCCACCTTGGCAGTCCGTAGCCTTATTATTATTATCTGCCCCCAACTCCTTGGCAGACTTCAAGGATTTCCGCCTGCCATCCACCTTTGGCAGTCCATAACCATAATATCCTCTGCCATCCACCTTTGGCAGTCCATAACCGTATTATCCCCTGCCATCCACCTTTTGCAGTCCATAACCATATTATCTCCTGCCCTCCACCTTTGGCAGTCCATACCATATTATCATCCTCTGCCATTCACCTTTGTCAGTCCACCGTCCTAGCAGACGCGTCTGTCCTCCACCATGACAGACTCACATACAACCCCAAATTGACTGTCTTTCCATCTTACCTTTTCTAATAGGGTGGTTGGGAGGAATCAAAACTCCAGCAAACGTGGCTGAGGCTCCCTTGTGCTGTCCCTTATGTACCTCCCTTCCCCCTCCCCTTTCTGCTGCCTGGCCATTGTCCTGGCTCTTGGCTCCTCCCCTTCCCTATCCCTTCCCCTTCTGAGCACAACCATTCCTTACAGGAGGGAAGGAGTACACTAGGACAACATGGTCTGCCCCTTAAAGGGCAAACTCCATTGTACCGGATTCCCCCCTTTTCCCTCACAAAAACACAGAACCATTGCTTGTTGTTGTGCTCAGATTGGCAATTAATTTATTTAACTCCATAAATCCATAATTCATTTTCCATTTCTTTATTGTCATATTTCCATAATTTTCATTTATTTCTATCCATATATCACTCTCTGATTATCCATCCCCCAGGCCAAAACCTGGGTGCCTTCTTCTTCTCCTTTTCTGTTAGGTAACGGTGAAAACTGAGACCGCTTTCTCCTTCATCTTCTTCTTCCTCTTGTGTTACTCCTTTTTTCTTCCCCCCTCCCGTCCTCCCCCCCTTTTTCCCCACTAGCCAGTCTCCAGCTTGCGTTGGATGACTGGCTTCCCTCCAACTTAGGGTATCCCTCTCCCATACCTCTGGTATGAAAACATTTCCTTGCCCCTTCTTTTTTTTTATCTTTTTGTCCATCTTCTCCAGTCTTCTATGAAACCCATTGTTTCTGCATTGAACATATCTATTGCGATATCTGACAGGTGTACCTCGTCTGACCTGTAGAAGTCATCCACCCACTCTTCGACTCCACGCAGTATCACCTATCCTCCCATCTGCCTTATCAGTGTCCCCACTCATCTATTCATCTTTCTCCTGGCCCTCTCCACCACCCTGTAGCTGTGTTCCTGCCTCCATACCCTTTGTGGTATTATATCCGACCTGGCAAGGCATACTTGAGACCATCACTGTCTTATTGCCGCTAAATCCCTCTTAATCTGTAAATATGTGTGCACCTACGGTCTGCCTGCCAGGTCGTTGCCCCCTAGGTGTATAATGATTAGGTCTGGACTGGGCCAATGTCCCTTGAGCTCTTTCAAAGCGGGGAGAAGCTGTGCCCATCTCATCCCCCGTAGGCCGTGCCATACCAGCTTACACTGTCTTGCATCCTGGTATAACTGCTTCCCCCCCAGCTTTTGTCTCTGCTCTCTTACCAGCCCAGTAAATATAGGAATGGCCACAGATCCAGACTTCTGTGCTCCTCCCTCTTCCTATGGGGTGCAAAAGAAAATTTGTTAATTTACATATACTCTCCTTGTCCTCCCTGCCTTATCCCCCCGCCTTATTATTATATATATATATATATATATATATTTATATTCCTCTCTTTTTTTTTTGATATATCAGTGCTCTGATGTATCTTTTATAACTGGCTGACTTCCAGTGACCTTTTTCCAAGATGCCCTTCATGGGTTCACCCATTGCCGCCCACTGTGAGGCCGCCCCAATCCTTAGGGAATGGGATGAGTAATTAGCTGGGTTCTTACCCAAAAACTCCATTGCCTTTTTCAATACTGCCACAATTTGATAGCCAGTGACCCTTTTTCCATCTCCGTGCATGAACAGCTTCCCCGTCCTAGTTACCTGCCCTGCGGCTAAAACCCACAGGGCCTGCACTGGGCATATCGCGATCTCTGATCACCCTCTTAGTGTTATCATGCACCCTTGCCCTTTTTGGTCAGTCTTAGACCATCGTAGCTTGATCCGTATTTCCCTTGTCCCCCAACTCACATCCTCCCATTCCACACCACCTTCCTTGTCATTTTTCCCATGGCCTACCATCTCACTCACTCTCATAGCCCCTGCAAACATTATCACATAAATCATGTGAAATAGCTGGACCTCCCCCTTTGATTTGCACTTCTTTTAGCTTTATTAGTCACTGCTCCCCTATAGGCCTCCTATTTTCCCCAGTCCCTCTTTTCAACCTGCCCGAACCCTGCATCATCCTTCTGATGAGCATTGCCTTTGTTGGGTCCTTCCATCCTTTCAGGCTGCAGATCACACTGATCCCTGCCAGATAAACCCCCATTGTGGCGTGACTCATCCCTTTCTGCCATTGTTCCACTGTGAACATTCCCAACTGTTCTTCAGATAGTGGCCCACTTACCTCCATCTGGTGTTCTGCCCTGAATGTTTGAAAAAAAACGCCAGGCCCCATCGTAGGCCCTCAGAGTCTGGGGCGCCCATGAGCTATGAAACAACAGTTCTGCTCCTTCCTGCCAATGTCCCAGATGTTCGCTGGTATGGGCGTTTTTTGTTCTTCCGCTGCTGATGCCAGCTTCCGGAAATGGTCCAGCTGCAGACGGGAAAGGCTGTCAGCCAGGGTATTGTGTACCCCTTCTATATGTTTTGCTCTGAAAGACATGTTCAGCTGCAAAGCCCTTAGGACTAACTGTCATACTACCTGCATGACTGTGTCCGACCTGGCTTCCTTATTGTTCAGTACCTCAACCACCGCTCTATTGTCACACCAAAATGTCACCTTCTGATCCCATAATTCCTCCTCCCAAACCAGAGTGCATGCCCATATGGGCATGATCTCCAGTAGCGTTATATCTTTTACTTTCCCGTCCCTCACCCAACTGGCTGGCCATGGTTCCGCAAACCACCTGCCCCTCAGATAACCCCCCATGCCCAGTCCCCCAGCTGCGTCTGTGTATAGGTCCAGGTCTGTGTCATACAGCCACTCCTCCTGCCAAAACGAACACCCATTATAGTCCTTCAAGAATTCCTCCCATACGCTAAAATCCTCCCTGATGCTGCAAGTCAGGTTAACCCAGAGATATGGTTTTGTGACCCCTGCCATTGCCCTGGCCAACCTCCTTGTGAATGCCCTTCCTGGTCCAATGGCCCTGCATGCGAAATTCAGGTGCCCCAGTACCTGCTGAACTAACTTTAGTTGAACCCTTTTCTTGCCAGCATGTACCCCGATTAGATCCTTCAACCTCCTTACTTTTTTGTCCGGTAACCTAAATACTTCTTTCGTGGCATCAATCTCTATCCTGAGGAATTCCATAACCTTGCTGGGCCCCTCTGTTTTTTCTGGTGCCAGTGGGACTCCTAATTCCTGGCACAATTCCTGAAACTTACCCAGCATCCTCTATGTCTCCTTTTTGCCTTTTCCAATGAGGAGAAAATCATCCAGGTAATGGATGACCGACTTATAACCCATTTCCTCTTGGAATATCAACTGCAAACATGTGCTGAATGCCTTAAATGTTGCACATGCTGTGGAGCACCCCATTGGCATTGCTTTGTCGAAATAATACCGCCCCTCACTTTTAAAACCCAAGAGATCCCAGTCTTCTCTCCTGACTGGAAGCAGTCTGAAGGCGGACTCAATGTCCATTTTTGCCATCCATGCATCCTCTGTGGCCCTGATTATCCGGACCGCATCTTCAAGTGTCGCGTAAGTCACCCTGCTATGCTCCTCCCTAATATAGTCATTCACCGATTCTCCTTCTGGGTAAGACAAATGGTGTATCACCTGGTATTCCCCTTCTTGTTTCTTAGGTACCAAACCCAAGGGTGATATCCGCATGTTTTCCAATGGGGGGTCGTCAAATGGACCCTCCACCCTACCTGCTGCTTTTTCTTTCTCAATCTTCTGCCTTAACATTTCCTCTTTTCTCTTTATAGACCCCAGGTTGCTCACCTCCCTTGCCTGCCTGGGTCCTTTAGACTGCAATGAAAACCCTGTGTCAAAACCACATAAAATCATATCCCGCATGCTCGTGTCTGGGTATCTGTCCAGGCGAACTGTCAAAGCTGCTATGCTGATGGGGGTTCTGGCCATCCCAAATTGTCCCTTGTTGTGCCACCTTGGACCCTCCCTTCCTGCCGGTCCATCTTCCTTTGCTTCAATGTTTTTGACCCCCCCACTCCCATTCCCCCTGCCCCTCCCTCCGTTGTTCCATGTTTGCCCTCGAAAACCCTGGCCATCCTCAAAAAACTGTTGGTCTGATCCTTGCCCCCCATGCCCTTGTGCTCCTTGTATACCTGTTGTTCTGCACTTACTAGCCGAGTGTCCCCCCCACATTTTGCACAGGCATGCCGAAAGCGACACTGAGGCCATGAGCAGAAAACCCTGTTATACGCCCAGCAACATCTCTGTGGCATAGCCCCTTTTCTACCCCACCCTCCATCGGGTGTGAACTGATCTGTTACATAATCCATCCATAAATCTATTTCCTTGGTGTCCCATCTTACATCCCCAAATGTCACCATTCTTTGCCAAAAATATTCATTGTAGTATATCCATCCCACCCCGCCTTTTGCTTTAGCTCTCCGTATTATCAATGAATAAGTAATGAGCAGGATACCCAGCTCCGGCCTCCTTTCCAGAGTTATGGCTGAAAAGATTGCAAAACCTAAGAACCACCCATCCCAGGTCTTCCCTTTCATGAATTTGTCTTCCTCTTTTTTTCCTAATAGCACTATGGCAGCTGCCATCTCACTCTTACCTATTCTTTCTGCCTCTTCGTATTTGGCCACCACCTCCCGGCTTACCAAAGCAAATACATCCACATATTCCCCCTCCATATTTTTTCTTTTGTGGCAATGGGCACATGTTCTCCTATTCTCATCCCCGGTGCCCCCACTTCTCTTGTACCTTGTCCCTCTCTTTCTTCTCCATTTTCCGTATCTCCTGGCACCTCTTTTCTTGCCTTAATCTCTGCCAGAGCTGATTCCATCTGCCCAAGCTCACCCGTCCCCAGTGCTGCCACTATTTGACCTATATACTCTTTTATACTATCTCCTACTGTATTGGATGTATTACCTGTGACCTTATCCTGTCCGGGGTGTCTGGAGGCCTCCGAAGATCCCGTTGCTTCTTCCTGTGGGTGAGGTGAAGGTGGAGGGTGAGCTACAGGGATCTGTGGGTCGGACCTCTCGCTCTGAGTTTCAGGTCCTGGTTCCGCCGGGGGGGTCCCCTTTGATCTGGGGTGGGTGCTGGCACCGGTGGGTCACCCAGCTGCATGGGTATTGGCTCAGCAGCCTTGGCAGGCCGTGCTGCCCTCGGCACTACCCTAGTGGGACTGTGTCGCCCCCCCAGCTGACCTCTTCCCTTTTCCACCTTTTTCCACGTCAGCTTTTCTCTTCCCCCCGGGCTTCCCCGGGTCCTCCCCTCCACCATTTCCCACATTTTGTTTGCTTTTTCAGCCAGTTCAATTATAGCCTTGTAAGCCTCTTCCTTCGATGGCCTGCTCTTCTTGGGTGCCATGTCCGTTCTGTTCTGTGCTCCGTGAAAACAACTACAGAAAACGAAAACATGGTTATTCGTGCCTCAATGCCTCCCTATACATTTCTCTCCTGTCCATCCTGTCCCCTCATGCCATGCCAACTGGGACCCATGCATGAAAGGGGGGCCCCCTTATCCCATCTGGCAGGTCATTTTTTTCTTAGGCCGGGTTCCGCCATCTGTGCCGACCCTTACCAAGTGAGGTGCACCCTGCCCTTTAAAACCACTTTACCTGTATGACCTGGGAGTACAGGTAAGCTAAGTGACATGCTCAGGGTCATACAGTATGCAAATGGGAGCTGTGGAATTCAAAAACCCGGGTCTGTCTACCAGATGTCACCGGGTTGCAGCTTAGAGCCTCAACCCCTGCGTTACCCGGCATCGGCTCCCAGCGCCTGGCCTCAGGGTGCCATGCCGTATCCGCCCTCATTTGTCCCAGGACCCCTTCCCTCCCCCTTTTCCCATTTACTATTTGTTTATACTTTCTCATATATATCTTTTATTGTAACCCCTCCCCTTTTTTTTTTTGTGCTTCGTACGCAGCAGCGATGTAGCTCAATTTACGTCTTGTTGTGGGATGCTTGTCCAAACATCCTGGCTCTCTAAAATTTAGCACAGTGAGAAACCATCTTTACTGCCACCCAAATGCCTCGTCCATATTGAAAATGTGGGCCCTGTGTCCCAGAGCCTGCTCCCCCACAAGCTCTTGTTCACCCCTCACTGTATCCCCTTTTTTTTTTTTTTTGATCGTCCCCGAGTAAAGTACCGTCCATATTCCCATTACTCCCTCTGTCTCCACATAAATTTTTCCCCTTTTGTATTAAAATTGCCACCTGCTAATATGGTAATGCCTTTAATAGCACTTGCCTGCTTAACTAAGTCTCTAAAACCAATAAGGTCTCCTCTGTGGGCGATGTCCTGGGTTGAGGGACAATGTGAATCAATAAAATACAGCGATAACTTTTCCATCTGAACTTCCAAACCCAGCAAGACGTGACTGAATAGGGCCGTGCATGAGACGGCCTCCATCGCGACTCCCCACTCAGCATGTGACATCACGCCACGTGGTCGTCGCTCCGCAATCACCCCACAGCCCTTTAGGGCCCCTTCTAGCCAGCCACCACAGGTTCTCCCTCTACACACCAGCAACCAAAAACTGCACTGTGGTCTTACCCACTGCCTGAATCACAAGCTTTCACGATCCCCCTGTACCCTACGATGACCCGCCCGGGTCTCCTGCTCCTTTCCTTCCATACCAAACTCCCATACCCACACCTCTTGAAATGAAACAAAAACCCACCAAGTCCCAACAGCAGCCTCCGGGCCTACCTCGACCTTACCACGTGGTGTGCAAATGCCTTCCCGGCCTCAGGAATAACCCTGCATGGCGTGCTGTCCATGCGCCTCCCGTTCGTCCTTGCCAGCCTTCACAAAACTGCCTCACGGGCACACGCCCCTCTTCTCCACATGAAACTAAGCAAACAAAAGGCTCCCTCATGCTCCCAACCATGTGTGACACCACGCCAAACGGGTCGCTCCCTCAAACGCTAGTCCCTGGCCTTCCCAGGCACCTCTTCATATTAGCCACGCACTCTCCATCGGTCCTAAAGGAAGCAACATGTTAACAAGAGGGGAAAAACAGTAGCACACCAAGCCGATATCAAACCCAGGTCCTTCCACACCAGAGGCCTACACTGCCTCCACAAGCCCACATGGCCAGCTCTTCTTGTTCCTTGCCAAACAATGCCACGTGGCATGCCTACCCACGTGTCCCCCGGTCCTGGCTGTGACTCCTTCCTTCGTGGCCATTCCTGGGCCTGCTAATCCCTGATAACCAGCGTTTTCCTTCTTTCTTTCTTCTTTTTTTTTAAAACAATTGCAAATTACCCTCCAAAAACTTATTCTACCACTCTGTGCTGCCCAAAAATGACTCTCCCCTGACACTTCCTTCTTGCAAAGGAGTTTCCATCAGAACCTGTTTCACCCTGTCTGCTAGCAGTTCACATCTTTCCACTAAATGCTACACATTTCTTTTTTCTCTCTCCATTGTCTTCTCTTTTTTTTTAAACTAACTTCACATATCTGAACTAATCAATTGATGCCTCCTTACCTCTTTCAGCTGTGAACCAACCTCAAAATGAATGCCAAATCTGATGTGCTGCAGCTGATCGAATCAAAACTCCAGCAAAAGTGGCTGAGGCTCCCTTGTGCTGTCCCTTATGTACCTCCCTTCCCCCTTCCCCTTCCTGCTGCCTGGCCATTGTCCTGGCTCTTGGCTCCTCCCCTTCCCTATCCCCTCCCCTTCTGAGCACAGCCATTCCTTATAAGAGGGAAGGGGTACACCAGGACAACATGGTCTGCCCCTTAAAGGGCAAACTCCATTAACAAGCATTTGTCAATGCCGAATGTTGTCTTGCTGGGGATGGCATTGGTAGTGCAGAAGTTAGAGAGATGCATAATAGGAATGGCAGTGAAGTATTGATCTGATGCCAACCCCACTCCTGCCCTGCAGAGAGTGACAGGCATTGGGGTATGCCTTTGGGTCGTCGGCTATAATGCTCATGCCTTTTCACCTCACCCTACCCTGCAGACACCGACAGGTATCACGGTGTGCCTTGGGGTCTTCGGGCCTTATGCTCACCCCAGTCCATAAGAAAATATGCTGAGATGGGTGCAGTATTGCAGAACGGGGTGAACTTTGGGGCTGAAGAGTCCAAGGCACACCTTGATGCCTGTCAGTTGCTGCAGGTTGGGGTTGGGGGTGGAATGGCATGAGCATTATAGCCAAAAATCCCATGTTACACCCCTGACGCCTGTAAGTCTCTACAGGGTGGGGCATAAAAGTTGGAAACCCTAATGCCCCAGGCGTTCGTTGGCATTTTCACTCTGAATTTTCAGCATGGGCTTTTTGTATTCCCACCACATGAACAGTTGCACTATCAGTTTGTTAGCCAAAAGGTGATTTTGCAAAGCGACTGTGCCATTTGGTTCCACAGGTGTGAAAATACATTTTGGGCAGGATGTGAAAAATTAGAGCTGTACTGTTCATAAGGAGGTGTAAAACAATGGCAATATTGAAAATCTGCAGTGAAAATATGAAAAACTGGTGAAGTCATGGGAGTGCATAGAAACTGCACAACATACGCCTGTAATGCAATTATTTGGGGAATTTTTTAACCAAATTTTCAACATAGGCATGATGGGACCTCCACTCATGAACAGTGGCTCTGTGATTTTGTTAATCTGTCCCAAACATTGATTTCCCACAGCGACCGTAATATTGTGCGCCAGATATGTGAAAACACATTTCTGGCAGGATGTGAAAAATGACATCTGCACTGTTCATAAGGAGGTGTGAAAAAATGGCAATGTTGAAAATTTGGAGTGAAAATATTAAAAATTCTCGATCTTACGTGTGTGCATGGAAACTGCACAATGCATGCTTGTATCACAGTAATTTTTTGGAATTTTTTTCACCAGATTTTCAAGATAGGTATTTTGGGACTTCCACTCAGTAGTAGTGTCACTGTAATTTTCTTACTCTGTCTCAGACAATGGTTTTCCACAGTGACCACGCCATTGTGCGCCAGATGTGCAAAAACACATTTCAGGCAGGATGTAAAAAATGACAGCTGTACTGTTCATAAGGAGATGTAGAAAAATGACACTGTTGCAAATCTGGGGTTAAAATATAAAAAATTCTCAAAGCTACGAGTGTTCATGAAAACTGCACAACGCATGCTCGTGACACAGTCATTTTTTTTTCACCAAATTTGCAACATAGGCTTTATGGGAGCTCACCTCATGAACAGTGGCACTGTCATTTCATTAATCAGTCCCAAAAGGTGATTCCACACAGTGACCTTGAAATCACCTTTTGGGACCAATTAACAAACTGCCAGTGACTGATTTCATGAGGTGTTGTCCCAAGAACCCCATGTTGAAAATTTGGAGCCAAAAGTCAAAAAATGGCCGAGATATCCACCTAAGTTGAAACCTCCCCCATATATACCATTATACAGCTTACCGGCATTTCTTCAGTTTACAGTCGGCTTTGAAGAGTGCAGACGTGTGCCCACTCCACCGAAGATTGCTGCACCAACCTCCGGAAGTAAGTATGGGGTGAGGGAGGTGTTGGGAGGTGGGGTGAGTAGATGGTGGGTGCAGGTTGGGGGATGGGGTGCTCAGGACTCAAGACAGACTGTTTTTATTTTTATGGAACAGACCGTGTGAAGGTTTTCTTTATTTACAGGTGAAATAAACAACTGTTGGGCACATTGATGTGGGCTTCCTGTGTGCCCCATGAGTTTGGGGGGTTATGTTGGCCACACCGGGGTAGGCTTCTAGTGTGGCACACAATGGGGGGTGGGGTGCGGCGAGGGCAGGAACATGCTGGTGCGATTGGCTTTGGAACACACAATGCACGTTGGAGTGGGCTCCCAGTGTGCCACACAGTCTTGAGGAGGAGGTTATAAACATGCCGACAGGGGGATTGGGAACCCCTGAAGTTGGCTTCCTAAGGACTGTGGGAGGTTTATTGAAATGTTTCAGCAGGCAAGGCACGTAGGGGAGGCATGCCATCTGTGCCGCTGTATGACAAGCTTGTATCTAATAGCAGCAGCAAATTCATTTCAAGTTGGTGGCACTGCATTAAACTTGTGTCACGGCTAGCATGCTCGCTAATTGGTGAATGAGCGATGCACCTCCTAAAGCATACCCTGCATTCACCAAAACTGACACACCTCTGCATTTCTTCTACTACCATTTTACTGCCACAAAATGTTGCGTCCGTGTGCATGCGCAAGACAACATAAAAAGGGATTTTATGTTTACGAAATTGGAGAGGGGGAGATCCTGCCACTGAGGGTGTGTATGCCAATTTTTTAAACATATAATGTAGAAACAAATAATTTGTCAACAGAAAAGAACTGGTAGGCCCCTCCAACCTGTCCTATTTGTCCCTGTCTATTCCAACACCTCGGACCCTATTTTGCCACTGGCTTATGATTCCCTTTCCTCTACTTATTATGCCCATATGCCTGTCCCCC